>CM002489.2:36279091-37529091 GCA_000573905.2 Oryza punctata | reverse complement strand
GGGGCGACCGGGACGGCAAGGCGGAGGCCGGCGCGGCGCGGGGAGATGGGCCGGTGGCAGTGCACGACGGCGGCGGCACATGCAGGGCTCCGGCGAGGAGGAAGAAGGGGAGGCGGCGCAGGAGAGAGAGAGGAGTAGGGCGCGGTCGCGGCAACACGCGCACGCGTGCGGCGGTGTTGACGTAAAAACACGACAGCCTGGGAGATCTACTTAGCTCCAGTGCAGGTCCAAAATAATGATGAGATGCGGGCGTGCCAGTCAGTTTGATCCTGCAACTGATAAGATATATGAATTGAAGATCATCAAAGAACCGATCGGCTGACAAGCCGATAGAGTAGTTCCAGCCGATGCTGATATTAGCCGATATCCAGTATAGATCTTGATACTTGAATAAATAATGACATAAAGATAATCAGCTGATGATAATGTAATGAAACAATAACTTAATCCAGTAGAAACCAACCGGCTAGTAATGATAGATTGAATAAGCACTGATCCGAAGGTTGAAGCATTCATCGGCTGGAGGTCCGATGTTAATAAATCCAAATGATTAGATAAACAGTGAAACCTTTGTTGCGATCGGCTAAATCCAAATTATATGTAATCCTCGTGAGCCGATACAACATCCAGATAACTCATCGGCTGAAACCCCGATGAAACCCTTATTGGCAATCAAGAAGCAGGCTAGAGATTATGGTTCTAAGCACGACTTAGTAGATCAAACTTAACTGATGCAGCACTAAGTATGAAAAGAAACATAATATCTAGACAATCAAACCTTTGACTGATTTTCAGGGTGGTGGATACATTATATAATCTAAGCCAACAAAGTAATCTAGCCGATATCGACAAAACCCTAGATGGAGATCGGCCGATGCAAGTAGAAAACATTGTCAATCTAGATTATATAACGTATATGATAACTCGACGACTTACATGAACACGATTAGAGTGTCGAAGCGATGGAAGCACTAATCCCGATAACGCAAGCCGCCATAACAAGCCTTACCGCTCGTCGGAGATCGAAACCGATATAGCCCAACTTGAAACAAGAACTTGTCGAAAGGTAAAGTAAAAAGGGTGGCGATGCGTCGAAGTCCTTATCGGACACTAAACACACTTTCCTAAAGATAAAAGGAAACTAACAGACTCTTCCTAATTAATAGATAAACTGCCATGCCATATCCTCCTTGAACTCGGTTTCTTTTGGATAAGTTTCCTTTAATAGATTAATTTCCTTAACCGAATTTGGTAAGAATCCGACTGTTGGCGATTAATAACTTCCATCGGCCGATTCCAGAACTCTGAAGCCGATACTAACTCTAGGCCAATAATGACTTCGAGGCTTACCAAATTTCATCGTCAACACATGCCCCCCCAGTTTTGGACTATGAGGACTCATGCTTCATAATTCTCTTCCATCTCGCTTTGATTACTCCAAAATTGATCTTCCTTTGCTTCTTGCAATCGGCTCTCGTAAGCCGATGTCGTCTGCGCTAGATGAGCCAGATTGTCAAACTCATGGCAAAAGAACATATCTCTGATAGGTGCTGACAATCCTTGGAATGCAAGATCGGCTAGATGCTCATCACTTAGGCTCAAACTACAGCATCGGCTGCGAACATTACGAAATCTTTGAATATTCCATAGCCGATTCTCCCTTTTGCTGCTCAACCGATATTAAGTCTGAAAGCTTCAATTAATCGATTCCAGCAAAGAAATAATCATGAAATTGCTTCTCAAGATCGGCCCATCCTCTGATAGAATTTTATGGTAATGATGAAAACCATGTGAAAGCCGATCCAGTCAAAGATAATGGAAAAAGTCTAACTTTCAAAGCCTCTTCAGCCGATGTCTCCCCACATTGCATTAAGAATTGGCTGATATGTTCCATTGTGGATATATCATCTTGCCCTGAAAACTTGGAGAAGTCTGAAATCTTGTATCGATGTGGCAATGGAACTCTATCAAACCACTCAGAATATGGTTGCCGATACATATGGATTTGCTCCTTAGGTCTAATTCCAAACTGCTCCTCTACTAACTTTGCAATTATATCGGCCCAACCATCGTTCCTCTGACAGCATCGTTCTTCTCCACATTGATGCTCTTGAATTTCTTCTGACCGATATTGTTGATAGGGATCGTCATGCCGGTACTGATGTGCTTGCTCCCCTAGCCGATACTGTTGATGTTCTTCAGTGAGCTGACCTCTTTGAACAATTAACTCGTCAATTGTTCTCTTGATCAAATTTTGCAATGTACTCACCAAAAGTCCAGATTGGTTGAACAAGGCATGATAAACTACTTCATCAACTTTATCTTGAAGTGTTTGAACCATCGGCTTGGGAAGTTGAGTCGTCTGAATTGGCCCTTGTTGCGTCATGACGAAAGATTGAAGACAACACTTTTGAAAATCAGCCATAGATTGCTCCACCTGTTGCTTCTGTTCCTCCGTCAAATTCTCCATTGTGACCATGATCTTGGCGTCGACTTCTTCAGACATATAGGTATAAAATTCGTTGTCCCACTGGGCGTGCCAAAATGTGTTGACGTAAAAACACGATGGCCTGGGAGATCTACTTAGCTCCAGTGCAGGTCCAAAATAATGATGAGATGCGGGTGTGCCAGTCAGTTTGATCCTTCAACTAACAACATATATAAATTGAAGATCATCAAAGAACCGATCGGCTGACAAGCCGATAGAGTAGTTCCAGCCGATGCTGATATTAGCCGATATCCAGTATAGATCTTGATACTTGAATAAATAATGACATAAAGATAATCGGCTGATGATAATGTAATGAAACAATAACTTAATCCAGTAGAAACCAACCGGCTAGTAATGATAGATTGAATAAGCACTGATCCGAAGGTTGAAGCATTCATCGGCTGGAGGTCCGATGTTAATAAATCCAAATGATTAGATAAACAGTGAAACCTTTGTTGCGATCGGCTAAATCCAAATTATATGTAATCCTCGTGAGCCGATACAACATCCAGATAACTCATCGGCTGAAACCCCGATGAAACCCTTATTGGCAATCAAGAAGCAGGCTAGAGATTATGGTTCTAAGCACGACTTAGTAGATCAAACTTAACTGATGCAGCACTAAGTATGAAAAGAAACATAATATCTAGACAATCAAGCCTTTGACTGATTTTCAGGGTGGTGGATACATTATATAATCTAAGCCAACAAAGTAATCTAGCCGATATCGACAAAACCCTAGATGGAGATCGGCCGATGCAAGTAGAAAACATTGTCAATCTAGATTATATAACGTATATGATAACTCGACGACTTACATGAACACGATTAGAGTGTCGAAGCGATGGAAGCACTAATCCCGATAACGCAAGCCGCCATAACAAGCCTTACCGCTCGTCGGAGATCGAAACCGATATAGCCCAACTTGAAACAAGAACTTGTCGAAAGGTAAAGTAAAAAGGGTGGCGATGCGCCGAAGTTGTATTGATCGAGAGATAATTTACATGGACCCCGGGTGTACATATTTATACCCATGGGTAGATACTAGTCCATATCAGACACGACCCAAACTTTTCTAAAGATAAAAGGAAAAACATAAAGTCCTTATCGGACACTAAACACACTTTCCTAAAGATAAAAGGAAACTAACAGACTCTTCCTAATTGATAGATAAACTGCCATACCATATCCTCCCTGAACTCGGTTTCTTTTGGATAAGTTTCCTTTAATAGATTAATTTCCTTAACCGAATTTGGTAAGAATCCGACTGTTGGCGATTAATAACTTCCATCGGCCGATTCCAGAACTCTGAAGCCGATACTAACTCTAGGCCAATAATGACTTCGAGGCTTACCAAATTTCATCGTCAACACATGCCCCCCCAGTTTTGGACTATGAGGACTCATGCTTCAAAATTCTCTTCCATCTCGCTTTGATTACTCCAAAATTGATCTTCCTTTGCTTCTTGCAATCGGCTCTCGTAAGCCGATGTCGTCTGCGCTAGATGAGCCAGATTGTCAAACTCATGAGCCAGATTAACTTCGAGGCTGACCAAATTTCATCGTCAACAGGCTGCGGTGCAAAGGGGGCGGCGTTGCCCGGGAGTGAGGGGGGAGAAGAATAGCGGTGGTGTTTCCGTGGAAAGGGGCGCGCGGTGCGGCTACGCGTGGCGCGGCCGGCTATGGCGAGCGGCGGTGGCTACACCGCGCCTTGAGCCTACAGGGAGAGAAGGAGGCAAGGGCGGTGAAGGGGAGTTATCGCGAGTGGAGGGCGCCGGAAGAGAGGCCGGCGGCGCAAGACGTGCTCATCTCGGCCTCGGCCCAAGGAACGGGGGAAGATGGCGCCCAGAGTCCACGTCGAGCGTCTGTGAGCGGCGACCGGCGGCGATGGCGCTTGGTGGTGGAAAGGGGAGGGCGGCCAAACGGGGAGGAAGACACGGTTTTTATAGAGGAGCACGTGGGAGGGTGGTCCACGGGCACGCGAGGAAGCTAGCGCTCACCGGCGCTAGAAGCCAAACGGCGGCAGGGGAGGTGACGTCGGCGGTAGGAAAAGGGAAAAAGGGGGAGAGAAAGAGGAGTTGGGAAAAAGGGGGAGAGAAAGAGGAGTTGGTCCCTTGCCATTTTGGGCGAAAAGAGGAGAGAGAGGAGCGGCTGCGGCTCCTGCGCTTGGACGCACGCGCGCAGAGGCGCAGGCCAAGCGGGTGACGTCGGCGGTGACGATGAGCGGCGGCCGGGTCGCGTGAGGCGGGGACACGGCGACAGTCGGCGGCCAGTGGGTGACGGCGGTGGTGACCGGTGGTCGGCCACGACGCGTGGATGAGCGTGGGCTCCAACGGGCGACGGCCAAATTCAAACGGCGCGGCAGCAAATTCTGGCGAGGGAGAGAAGAAGAGCAAGAGAGAGAGTGTGTGTGTCTCTCTCTCCGAGCGGCCACGTGTGGCGCACGTGAGGGAAGAGAGAGAGCAGGCTGGGGAAAAGAAAAGTGGGCCAAGGAGGGAGATGGGCCGGAAGGGGGGAAGATGGGCCGGAAAGGGGGATGCGGCCCAGGCGACAGGTGAGGGAGTATGAGGGAGGAGGGGCCGGCCAAGGGTTTCGGTCCAAGGAAAAGGAGGGAGGAAATTTAGACTTTCACGGAGAAGACCTGTTTGGAGCAGATTTAGAATTTGGGCTTGATTTTTTTTGAGCTGGGGTTTGGATAGAGGGGAAAACCGAGATCTTGGCACACAAAAAAAACCACAACGAAGAATAAATTTCGCAATAAGAGTTTTTATTAAGATAGATTTTCCTGCTAACGTCGCGACGGATCGGGCGTTACAATTTTTACGTGAGATTTTAATTTAAGTAGCTGAAAATTCTAGGAAAAACTATATCTATGCTAAGTTTTTTCTGCAAACAGAGGTAGTATACACAATGGACGATTACAGTACTGATAAACCAGTGACGTGGGTAGTAATCTTCCTTTCTATCTTTTGCCGTAATACATGCTTTTGGGTTCCTCCTTGCCTTTGCAGAAGTACTAGACGGTTGAAGATCTTTTCCATCCTATCGAGATGTACTACTCCACTTCTATTCTGTGCAGGTTGAATTTATGTGGCCCAATCACATCTTGCCACCAAAAAATCTTACATTTATCCATCTATGAGAAAGCATCACGAACAGCAGATTTTACTCATCCCTGATTGGACCCAAAACAATCATGAGCACGGTAGACAACACAGGCTTAGGGCATCTTGCACGGTTGCACCGTTACACACAAAAATGTAGGAATTTTATTTTTCTAGTATTTTTCATTAAAAACTGTATAAATATAACAAATTTATTTTATAAAACAAGGGTTCCTTTAGAAATTATGCGAGCACATATGTTTAAGTATACATGTATTCATATTTATGATTAATTATTATTTTTTAATGGAACCGACGAATACGTCGATAGGTTTTATTTTTCTTTCACAAGGTTCCTGAAACTTCCATCGTGCTAGCAGCATATGAACCTACTAAGGCTGAGTTTGTTAATCCGGGTTAGGAACAAATCTCTTGTGCACGAAAAACGGAACGGTCTATTAGCGCATGATTAATTAAATATTAGCTATTTTTTTCAAAAAGGATCAATATGATTTTTTTAAGCAACTTTCATATATAATTTTTTTAAAAGATGTACTGTTTAGCAGTTTGAAAAACGTACGCGCGGAATACGAGAGAGAAGATTTGGGAGCACAAGTTGCCGAACACAGCCTAAGCATAAGTGGCTTAGTGCTGCACTAACAAGACATCTATAGTGACTAACTTTATCAATTCTAAAATATGATGATCAAATATTTTGAAGAGGACTTTGTTCATAGTTATACGTACGTTTATACGGGTAAGTAGTATATGTTGTGTAGTTTCCCTATATGTGAGTAGTGTACATCATTGGATATTTAGAGTCTCCACGATGTGGGAATAGTATCAGCTCGTGTGTTGATGACGTCAAAGCTCAAAGGGTAGATGAAAAGTTCATGCTTCAAAAATGGTATGTCTTCGAAACTGGGATTTTCCTAATGATGAGAAATCCTATGTGCAGAGATGAGGTGACAAAAGCTAGTGTTAAGAGCACTGCTCAACGCACGGCAAGGCTGCAAAGATTTGCTAGTACTACTACTCCAGTACACAAACACATCATTAGCCACTTCCCTCATCCTATATAACGTTTGCACAACGCACTAGCTCATTCTGCAGTTACCAAGTGTGCATTAGCTACTCATGAATGTGCCTATTTACCCACTAGTGTTATTAGGAGTGAGATGTACCCGCCCTTGAGCCCTTACCAATGGAAAAGTGGAGCTTTCACGAAGAGGACCTCTTTCAGTATTGGAGGTAAGAAGTGAAAATCTCATGCAATGTTTGTGTATTTTACTAATACTCTCTGAGAATGCTATCCTTTGTAGAACTTTGCTCATTGTACCTTGTTTTCTTCAAGATGAACTTCTTGTTTGCACTGCATTAGAAAGAGAACTTCACTGAAGTCTGTAATTTATATTGTACTCTTCATTGACACTGTACTTTTTTTGCCATATTGGAGTCTTGATTACCTGCTGGGAGAGGATGAGTCCTTTTTCACTCACCATTTCTGCACTAATGTTCAGAGCAACTTCTTGCAAGGTAGTACAAGTCTTTGTACAGCAATGGAGCATCATGTACTCAAGCAAGTATGGAAAGTATGCAGTAGAAAGTCTTGAAAGTTTTTGTATTTTTTATCTGTCAATGCAGATGAGCTTTACACTCTTTTCGACGGAGATATCCTGAGCATTTGGGGTGACGTGGAAGAACATCACAAGAGTGACAAAGATAGCGGCGAGAAGGAACAGAGGCTAGAGCGTGAGAAGGCCATGGAGCTGCAAGTGCAACGACTTCCTAGCAGTCGCGGATCAGGGGAGAAGAAGCCACTGACGTTCAAGCTTGTGTCGCAGTACTTCTGCATGCCGATCAAGCAGGCGGCGCAGGAGCTCAACGTCGGGCTCACGCTTCTGAAGAGGAGATGCAGGGTACTCGGCATCCCGCGGTGGCCGCACCGCAAGGTCAAGAGCTTGGAGACGCTTATCAAGAATGTTCAGGTAGTACTTTTCCTATCTCATTTTTTTTCCTGATTACACGTAAGATTTATACGCACACGCCCCACTAGTGTTATCCTGTATTCTTTTCCATTTAGTAAACAGTATAGTGTCTAAGTTTATATCTAAGCAAGTCTGAATTTCATGTCCTGCAGGAGCTAGGGATGGAGACTGGCCAAGACGAAAATAAGATCATGAACGCAGTAGAGATGTTGCAGCAAACGAAGAAGCTGATCGAGCAAAGTCCTGATGCTAAGCTGGATGACTGGATAAAGATGTTAAGGCAGGCGTGTTTCAAGGAGAACTACAAGAGGAGGAGGCTCCTGACGATTGAAGGCTGAAGGGGATATGCATCAAGGTAACTCTACTTGTAGATGGCAACATCAAGACAGTGCAGGTAATCAGGGTATTGTGGCTGATCATAGTCAGTAGTTTCTAGTCAGGCTTTTAGGTGTGACCCAAGGCAGAAAACTAGGGATTTTTGTTGTATATACCTCTTTCCTAGCCAAGTCTCCACAGATAGTAACAATAGCAGTTTGGTATGTTGGTTATGGGAAGTGCCATGTATATCTCTGTTTTCAGACACGATCTGGCGTGTGAACAACTGCTGCTTCTAGTTATGAAAATAAAGATGACGTCTTTTGCTGCACATTTGTTTTGTGGAGAAATTTAGATTTGCATGAATAACAGCTAAAGTAAACCATTTCGTGTCATTCATCGTTCGTCAGGAAATGTGAACCATGCAGAAACATGGAGCTTAGTATATAGTACTAGTACATTTCATTCACTCACACCGAAGATTGGTGTGCTTCGGTAATCCAACCAAACCGCCCCCAAGTCTGAACATCACCATGTGTTCTACAAGAAAATCGGACAGGGTCGATCAGTACAAAGCCTTTCTCTCTTATCCATCTCTACTTACGCTTGTTCAAATCTGTTTTGATCAGCCGCGAATCTGTACTATACATGCACACCGATTCACCACACGTTGCAGTTTCTAGTGCTTCAAGAAAATGAAGCAAAGTGTTTGATCGCCGCGGTAAGGTAGATGGTCGTGGTCGTGGCAGCACACGCTCACAAGGTGACCTTCTCCATCTCGCGGCGGAGGGCGGTGGCGCGGACGAGGCTGCCAATGGTGTTGACGGCGAGCTTGATGTCGTCGAGCGGGTTGCCCGGCACGACGCGCTTGTAGAGGTAGCTGTCGAAGGTCATTCTCTGGACGTAATCGTCGGCGCACATCTCGACGAACGCCTCGCGGGCGGCGTTGGAGCGGTAGAACACCTTCTGGAGCACGTCGAGCACCTTGTACGTCGGCCAGTACAGGCGGTCGAACTCGGCCAGGTACTTGCGCAGGTCGCTCTCCTCCACCATCCGCGTCCCGTTCGCCGACCCGGCCACGATCGCCTCCGCGCACATCCTCCCGCTCTTCGCCGCGAAGTAGATCCCCTCGCCGGAGCACTTTGTCACGTACCCCGCCGCGTCCCCCACCAGCGTCACCCTCCCCGCCACCCTGTCGAACAGGTGTCAAGCCTCCGATCGACCTGCCATTGACGCAGAAATGCTTGTGGATTCTGGACTTGTTGATTTACCTCTTAGGCCTGGGGTGCTCGGGGATGGGGTGAGCCTCGACGCGGATGATCTTGCCGCCCTCGATCCTGTCCTTGGCGCGGAGACGGGTGGCGGCCTGGAATTTCTTGATGTCGGGCTTGTGGGTGACGGTGCCGGTGCCGACGGCGACGTGGTCGCACTTGGGGAAGACCCAGCCGTAGAAGTCCGGCGAGACGTCGTCGCCGACGTACATCTCGGCGCGCTCCTCGTAGTACTTCATCTTGTCGTCGGGGATCTTGACGCGCTCCTGGAACGCGATGGCGTACTCGTAGTCGCCGGCGCCCATGTCCTTGGCGACGCGGGAGTTGGCGCCGTCCGCGCCCACGATGGCGTCCACCTCGAACGTCCGCTTCTCGCCGCCGGCCTTGCCGTTGGAGCTGTCGTAGTGGTTGTAGTGCACCACGTACGACCCGTTGGGTTCCTTGGGCGCCTCATACCTTTCAAACAACAGAGATGACATGATCCAAAAACACGTTTATTTCCCAATGAACTTTGTAATAAAGCTGATGCACATGCAATGTGCACTGTTACTAGCATAAATCAAGTAAAAGAAATGTTGAAATCACACCAAATTGGCCTAGTTTAGAACATGGAAGTATTTCTTTATTCATGTGGTGTTGAATATGTTCCAATGAAATTTTTGCTGGACCTTACGGAAATCAATAGTTAGACCTTGCAACATATCCAAACATCAAGTCATTATATATATTTTTTCCATTATTTCAACATGCACGCACAAATTAGTAGTTTTACTTTTCCACGCAGATACTGTTCCTAAGATAAACTTTCAACAGATATTCATGATATTTTACGGGTTCAGGGTGGTTCCACAAACATGCACAAATCTTCTGAACAGTACTAGAAAATTTGGGTTTTGCACACATGCACACAGATCAGGTCTTGGTAAGGTAGTAGTAATCAACAAACATGTACATTTCCGTGCAGCTACTCTATATAATTTTGTTCATCATCGTGCAACATTAGTGTTCAGTGCGCACAAAAGTTCAGAGCATTCAGAAATCCAACACGATGGCAGAGCTTTTTACTCACAAATTCACAATGCATGTGACAGGGTAAGCAATATACCTCAGGAAGAGGCCATTGACGACCTCCGCGCCGGCCCCCTCGGCGCGGGAGCGGAGGTACGCGTCGAGCACCTCGCGGCGGACCATCCCGATGTACTCGTGCGGCGCGAGCGTGCCGCCGATGTCGACGGCGACGTTGGACGGCGAAATCATCTTCATCTTCCTCACCTTCCTGTCGACGAGGTCGAGCGGCAGGTCGAACTCCGACACCATGCACAGCGGGATGGCCCCGCCGCAGGGCTTGCAGTTGTCCAGCTTCCGCTCGATGAGCACCGTCTCCACCCCGCCCTTGGCCAGCGCCTCCGCCGCCGCGCCGCCCGCGGGTCCACCCCCGACCACCGCCACCCGCAGCCGCCTCCCGCTCGGGAGCTTCGGGCTCGACGCCGCCGCGCGCGTCACCAGCCTCGCCATCCTCCTGCCGCTGCCCCCACGTACCGACGACGGCATGACGAAGGTGGCGCGCGCCGCGGTGGCGGAGGACGACAGTGAGGTCATCGTTTCTGTGGCTTCTCCTCCTCCTCGGATTCGGAAAGATCTCTCTCGTTTTGAGCTCGACTTGGCGGTGGAGGAGTAAGCGCGAGCGAGAGTGAGACGCGAGCAGGGGAGTAGTGAAGTCTGGAACCTTTGGGGAGTAGTGGATAGGATGAGGGGAGATTGCGGGGGACACGAGCCGTTGGATCGGGCGATTGGACGGTGCGGATTGAATACGGATGAGGTTTTTGTCCGCTTTCTCCTTGGCCGTTTGATCTGCGCGAGTGGCTGACGTTTTGCCAGGTCGGAATTGGTTCTTTTGGATCGTTGTGTACTGTATGTGATGGACGATACTTTGCCGCGTCACGTCGTATTGTTTGTTGATCATCATTTCTGTACCGTAACGCTTGGATAGTACACAGTGCTACGCGTGCTGACAAGCTTGAAGAAGTGTTTGTTTGATTATCTACTGTATGAAGTGTGGGCTGTGGCGGGTGCCACAGTGATCGTTGTATTATGGTATCCATCCTGATTAAAATTTTCATGGACACCAATATTTTATACTTGTTGATATGTTTTCAATAGGATTTTAACGAGGATAAAGACTTGTCGTTGGTCTCTGTTTTTTTAGCGTGTGTTGGGGTGTTTATTTGCGGGTATGTGAGCATGGTGTGCATGTATGCGTATTTCGTGTAATCGAAAAAAAAGTATGGTAACGATGAGTTTTGGAAATAAAAAAGAATTGGATGACAAATGATTGTGTTGGGTATTTTTCAATCAATATTTTATGGGAAAGCTAGATACCGGTATATCATTCTTAGCATCCGGGACGGGATCTTCTTCCCCCCTCACGCGGGTACGACAATAAAACGATTTAGAGGCATCCAGATTTCGCGAGGGCTGTTGCAGTGCTTCGATGAAAAGCAACTTCTTCGAACACGGGATTGGTGACGGTGCGGGGTGGGTTGGTTGAGCTGATGGCCACGTGGTGTAGAGTAGGGAGGAGTCAGGTCTCGGTATAGAAGAACCGGAGAAGGAAGAAGACAGGGAGAAAGGAGGAAAAGAAAGAGATAGGGGGGATGGAAAGGGAAGGATCGAGGTCCCCAAGTTTGGTTTTAGCCATTGCATATTAGAGAGACATCAGGCTTCATTTTGCCATATAGTGTCCTCCCTCGAACTCGTCATTCCTTCGGTGTTTGGATTTGACATCCTCCTTCAAGCTTCTTCTTCCTCCTCGAGCTCCTCCTTCTTTTCCCCTGGCCAACAAGACCTTGCCGGTCCTCAGTTGGAGGTCTCATCATGTGAGAGTGAGAAAAGGGAAGAGGAAGAGGACAACACTACATTCATTGGTATGTGCGGCTTTCTCTTCTTCTTCCTGGTACCAACGGGCCAGTATCTAATGATACCAACGAGTATCGATGGGTATCGACCAGTAGTGATGAGTATCGACCCGTGGTACCGATAGGGTATCAACTGGTACAGACGGTTATTGGTTGATACCAATGAGATACCGTTAGTACCTATGGGGTATGAGATCTAGTACCAATAAGTATCAATGGGTACCCATGGGTATCCAAATCTAATGCCTACTTGATATCATACCGTCCGGACGGAATCCCGTGGTATAGCGGTCCAAATTGTGAGATGTGTGCATTGACATTAACAAATTTTATTACAAAATGAATGTGATTGGTTGTTGCTCTATCAAACCAACTTTTTTTTAGAAATGCACGAAAAAATATTCATTTGCTACTTTTGAAAGGGTAACAAACTAAAAGATTTTATAGGTTATGCTTGAAACAAATATTATCTGTTGCTCATTAATCTTGGGTCTTAGTAACTCTTCAAATTCTCGAGCCTTCGTCTATTAAGTGATTGCTATGGGCGTATGCCGTATGAACAATTACAACATTGAACATTTTGCTTTCTTTCACAAGCTTCTACTGGAGACCTCGAGCTTCAAGAGCTGTCATCGAAGGTTTTGGCTTTTCTGCTCCTCAGTTTTTGGAGATATGCTTCTTAAGGGTAAAGTGGATACCTACAACCTACGCAGCCATACTCATGTTTGCTTCCACATATTAGGAATATATGATACCGGTCTGACCTTCAACAAACATGAAAAACACCATCTCACTGATGCACATACATATGTGCCATGACTAATCCAAGGATCAAGTCCAAGAGTTTACATGAGGCGCATTAGGGGCGCATTAGGTAATAGCACAGATTGAACGTAGTCACCTAGCCATACATTAGTTCTATAATCTATAATGTTTAGAGCTTTCTTCGATGATTGACAACGAGATGATGGTAGAAGAACTTATGCAAATGAGTGGCAACGGGAAGGAGGCAGGAGCAAGTGGTGAAAAGCACTATGTGCCACATGATAGAAAAGTTAGTCGTAAACTTTTCATGTGTTAAGTGCCCCCATGTTGACTCTCTTGGAAGAAGTGAAGATAATATGTCATGCATATGTGTCCAACCCCATGTGGATTTATGCATGTGTTTGTGTGTGTTTTGTGCATGTGTGGTGGAGATGGGCTGAGCAAATTTGAGGCCATGGAGAATTACAAATATAGATCTCAACATTAACCCCTCACCCTACGTCAAAGGCTGTTTTCAGCTGGTGCAGTGCCATGAATGTTAGCCTCTTTAAAACTTAAAAGCACGAGACAATAAGAACGATAGAAACTAATCTAGTAAGTAACTAACACTTATAGATTTTTCGATTTGTGCCACCTAGTAATGATAGAGCTCATAGAAATGTATACATAGCTTTGTTCCCCGTTTGTGCTAGTGTTATGTTCAATAAGTCTTGGGCCTCTATGATTGTCTTAAGTTAGCAAACTTATATGATATTTTTCTAGAACATGGCCGCCTCATACTAGCAAATTAATTATTTTCTTGGATTTCTTGTACGAACATGCATTTCTCTCAAATTAAAATTTATTGTTTTCTTGTATTTTTTTGGAGCATTTAGGAGATTTATGTGTCATTTTCATTGGTAGGTTGAAACAGAGATATGTACAAACTAGATATGAAATATTTGATGCATTCGATGTTTTATATTTCTTCATGATTATGATTTGCTCCGAGATACATACAAAGTAGCGATTGTTTATCACTGCTGGTTGGTTTCAATAGACCCCTATTTGCATTGCAATTGTACTCCATGGAGTGTGTTCCATGGAGTTGGTCTAAACATTCATAATTGAGTTTTATGTTCAAGAAAGCTCGATTTGCACACAATATATTTGTCTCCAGTGACATCAAATGACATGGAGAAGATTTTGTTGGTTTGTGGTAAATAAAGAAGTTGACTGGCTTGGCGGATTTGCAATCCAGCTCCAGCTGAAATGTTCCATATACATATAGAATGACGATAAGTTAGGCCGAGTATAATGCACAGCTAATTGTGTACTTTGCACACCGGTACCAATAGGAAAATTCTTTTTGAAGAGGTGAATTATTTAACCGAAGTATGAAAATTATTGTTTGAAGAGGCGAATTATTGGACTGAAGGTGATTAGAAAACCGATTACATAAATTCACTCCGCACACTGCATTTTCCACAGGCCACATCGCCACCACATCATCAAGTCCAAGATTAGAGAATTTTTTTATTTATATATATTTTTTAATATTTACAAAAATATTATAGTGTCGGAAATATTTGCAGAAATAGACCCTTCCGCCCTCCACTTGGGCGGCAAGGTGACGTGGCACACGGCGCCGTGTGCGCCTTCACGGTGCTGTGTGCGCATTTTACGGTTACGTCCCTTGCCTATTTTGCATTTAGCGCCTTGCCGGCAGGCCTTAGTGCAACGATGTCTAATTGAGGTCCTTTCCGCCCTCTGCAATGGCGGCAAGGTGGCTATTTTGTGTTTAGCCCCTTGCTGGTAGGCCTTAGTGCAACGATGTCTATTTGGGGTCCCTTGCCGCCCTAGGCAAGGGCGGCAAGGTGGCTAATTTGCAGTACAACCCTTCCTAGCAGGGCTTACCCATTTTTTTTACAATAAGGTAAGCTTTGTTGATTTTGTTTGTTGATAAAGCTTGTTGATAATATTTTGAAAGTTCTATTGAAGTCGGTTGTTTTGCAATTTCATATTTTAAATAAGAGTTGATGTTGTAACTTATTTGTGGTATTAGTGTACGAAATTGATATTGGCCTGTCGTAGTCTCGGTCGCAGAAACATTATATGCACTGAAACAAGGAGAATTATGTCATGTAAATAAGTAGTAGTATAAGTTGATCAGGATACATCTGGTTCCATTGTGGTTACATAGATGAGAATAGATTCGAACTAGAAGGAAGGTAGTGCAAGAGTTGAACACGACGACGATATAGTAATGGAACAACAAAACATGATATTACATATTTGAGTAAGGTAAGTTGTCCGATAATAGCTAACCCCTACGTGATGATCTTTCTCCCCTCTCAAATTGCGCTTTAGTAAACCTGTATTGCTCTGGCAATTTAAGCTGCACCACACGGGAAGTTGGATCACTTAGAACCTTTTTGGTGTCTATCCATTGTCTGTATTGACATCTTCTTGGCGGTTCCTGGGAGAAATGAATATACGTGAAGCGAACAAAGTTAGTGAATCTTGTGATTGTTGACGATGAAATTTGGTAAGCCTCGAAGTCATCATCGGCCTAGAGTCAGTATTGGCTTCAGAGTTCTAGAATCGGCCGATGGAAGCTAACAGTCGGATTCTTACCAAATTCGGTTAAGGAAATTAATCTATTAAAGGAAGCTTATCCAAAAGAGACCGAGTTCAAGGAGGATGCGGCATGACTGTTTATCTATTAATTAGGAAGAGTCTGTTAGTTTCCTTTTATCTTTAGGAAAGTGTGTTTAGTGTCCAATAAGGACTTTATGTTTTTCCTTTTATCTTTAGGAAAGTTTGAGTCGTGTCCGACATGGACTAATATCCACCCATGGGTATAAATATGTACACCCCGCGTCCATGTAAATTATCTCTCGATCAATTCAACTTCGGCGCATCGCCACCTTTTACCCTTTTACTTTCGACGAGTTCTTGTCTCAAGTTGGCCTGCATCGACTTCGATCTCCGACGAGGGGTAAGGCTTGTTATGGCGGCTTGCGTTATCGGGATTAGTGCTTCCATCGCTTCGACACTCTAATCTTGTTCATGTAAGTCGTCGAGTTATCATATACGTTATATAATCTAGATTGACAATGTTTTCTACTTGCATCAGTCGATCTCCATCTAGAGTTTCGTCGATATCAGCTAGACTACTTTGTTGGCTTATATTATATAATGTATCCACCACCCTGAAAATCAGTCAAAAGCTTGATTGTCTAGATATTATGTTTCTTTTCATACTTAGTGCTGCATCAGTTAAGTTTGATCTACTAAGTCGTGCTTAGAACCATAATCTCTAGCATGTTTCTTGATTGCCAATAAGGGTTTCATCGGGGTTTCAGCCGATGAGTTATCTGGATGTTTGTATCAGCTCACAAGGATTACTTATAAGTTGGTTTTAGCCGATGACAACAAAGGTTTCACTGTTTATCTAATCGTTTGGATTTAATGACATCGGATCTCAAGCCGATGTATACTTTAACCTTCGGATCAGTGCTTATTCAATCTATCATTACTAGCCGATTGGTTGCTACTAGATTATATTATTGTTATATCACATTATCATTAGCCGACTATCTTTATGTCATTATCTACTCAAGTATCAAGATCTATACTAGATATTGGCAGGAATCGGCATCGGCTGAAATTACTATATCGGCTTGTCAACCGATCGACTCTTTGATATTCAATTTATATAACTTGTCAGTTGCAGGATCAAACTGACTGGTGACCTGCACTGGAGCTAAGCAGATCTCCTAGGCCATCGTGTTTTTACATCAACATTTGGGTACAGTGTAGATGGCCTTATTTTATCACTGTTGACGTAAAATCAAGACGGCATGGGTAGATACTAGTCCATATCGGACACGACTCAAACTTTCCTAAAGATAAAAGGAAAAACATAAAGTCCTTATCGGACACTAAACACACTTTCCTAAAGATAAAAGGAAACTAACAGACTCTTCCTAATTAATAGATAAACTGCCATGCCATATCCTCCTTGAACTCGGTTTCTTTTGGATAAGTTTGCTTTAATAGATTAATTTCCTTAACCGAATTTGGTAAGAGTCCGACTGTTGGCGATTAATAACTTCCATCGGCCGATTCCAGAACTCTGAAGCCGATACTAACTCTAGGCCAATAATGACTTCGAGGCTTACCAAATTTCATCGTCAACACATGCCCCCCCAGTTTTGGACTATGAGGACTCATGCTTCATAATTCTCTTCCATCTCGCTTTGATTACTCCAAAATTGATCTTCCTTTGCTTCTTGCAATCGGCTCTCGTAAGCCGATGTCGTCTGCGCTCGATGAGCCAGATTGTCAAACTCATGGCAAAAGAACATATCTCTCATAGGTGCTGACAATCCTTGGAATGCAAGATCAGCTAGATACAAGATTAGAGTGTCGAAGCGATGGAAGCACTAATCCCGATAACGCAAGCCACCTTAACAAGCCTTACTCCTCGTCGGAGATCGAAGTCGATGCAGCCCAACTTGAAACAAGAACTCATCGAATGTAAAAAGGTAAAAGGTGGCGATGCGCCAAAGTTGTATTGATCGAGAGATAATTTACATAGACCCCGGGTGTACATATTTATACCCATGGGTAGATACTAGTTCATATCGGACACGATCAAACTTTCCTAAACATAAAAGGAAAAACATAATGTCCTTATCGGACACTAAACACACTTTCCTAAATTTAAAAATGAAACTAACGACTCTGCCTAATTAATAGATAAATTGCCATGCCGCATCCTCCTTGAACTCGGTCTCCTCTAGATAAGCTTTCTTTAATAGATTAATTTCCTTAACCGAATTTGGTAAGAATCCGACCGTTGGCGATTGATAGCTTCCATCGGCCGATTCTAGAACTCTGAAGCCGATACTAACTCTAGGCCGATGATGACTTTGAGACTTACCAAATTTCATCGTCAACACCAAAGTACTAGGATTTGTGGAACGGAGAACCTAACAACGATCATCGCATCTGCATTTTGGACGGGCTTCCCATGGAGGGAGTGCGCCCGTTAACACGCGCCAGTCGCACGGTTGTTCACGACGTTGGCGTTCGTAAGCTGCCTTTCTCTACAAGTATTGCTCAGTACTTTGTGATGGGAAATACCAGCGTCATTCTTCTAAACAAGTGGTCAGGTCGAGAATGGGATTTTCTATATCGACCCACTCGATGTAACCACAAGCCGTAGCGCAGGTCTGACAAATAGAGAAGGATGAAGAATAAACAATTGCTCATGAAAACTGAATAAGCATAGTGCATGAGAATGAAATACCTCACAGTCATAGCTAGGGCACCTAAAAAAGCGCCTTCCTCGAATGTCTGGATTCCGTGAAGCCATTAGTTGGCATCGGTCACCGCAAAGGCAGAGAGGCCGCTGGCACCAAGGTGGGAATAGGTATGCACAAGGATTGCTACACCAGTTGGGATCCTCAACGCCCCGGCGTCTAGCCATTGCCGAAAGCTGGTGGGATGAAGGGTTGTGCTAGCGCTTGTTGAGTACATAGATGAAAAAAATTTGTGCCGCATCGCTCATTATATAGGCACCAAAATCGTAGTGATAACCTTGACATGTCTACATTATGGGGCACGGTGGGTAAGCCTGATTGCCGCCGAAAGTAAGAGTGGACGTATGCGGATGTATACCCTGCCGCCCTATATATGGGCGGAATAAGACCTTCCGCCCTTTTAAAGGGCGGCATGACGCCGAAAGTAAGATTGGACGTATGCCGATGTGACATGGAAGATTTGACGTTTGTGAAAGTGTAAGGGCGTGAGCAGCCATTCCGCAGTCGTATTGCACGCGAATAAAGGAGGCTGCATCGGTGCGGCCAAAAGTACTCGTGCATGCATCGAAAGGGATCATGCTTTTGTAAAAAGTAACGGCGAAGTCTAGGAAAGTGAACCCCAACTATGAACATAGTATTCAGTCTACAAGCATACAGTACTAGCATGTCAAGAAAATAAAAAAAACAGAAGTCTGTTCTACTGGCCCTACCTCGCGACGCGACCCTGCTTGGTCCTCCGGGCCTGTGCTCGCACGTGGTCCTGGGAGTACGTGAAGCGATCTGGTGGGACAGCACCGGGTAGCACAAGGGTCTGGGAGTGAAGTGGAGGGCGACTGCTCCTGCGTATGCACCGGCTATGCGCCTCCTAGCTGTGTGGGATTGAGGACGTCCTCTATCGACTCCGATAAGTCGAAGTCACTGAGGTCGAAGTGCATGGCGGAAGCCCACCCGTGCTCCGACGATGTCCCGGCAGGACCCTGCCACGACGTGCTAGCCGCCTATCACGAAGTCCCAGCGTCCTGCTAGAACGGTGCAGACAGTGAGGCCGACGCACCTACCTGGGACGATGACCCTACAGCCTGCTAGAAGTGGGCAGCCTGCGTCGTCCCGAACTGAGCGAAGCCTACACATAAATTGCATATCAATTGATTGTCGATATAGTAATGTTTTTTAATACTTGTGGGGGCCTTGTACAAATAAACCTTGAATATATGTACCTCCGAAGGGAGGGGGTGTCAGCCTAGGAACGTGCGCAGCTGGACGAGGAGCAATCGGCCGGGGTCGAACCTGTGGTGTTGCGTCTGCCTGAGCAACATCGGCAGTACGACAGGTGAGAGCACGGAGAATTGAGCGCATCGAGTCCCGTATCCGCGTGTATGCCGACAGGTGCCCGTCTGCGCCCACCTCAATCCCCGCGCCTAACCATTGGATCGCCGTTGAAGCATTAACGATGACCCTGTTGCACTCAACGACCTGCACGGTAAATTTGTACGTAAATATTCGTAACATTTGACCAATAGAAAGGCTTCGGAGGCGATGGTGCGATGCAGGGTACTCACAACACGAGCGAAGTCCTGGTCGCGGTGCCTGGCATAAAGGTCTCTCGCGCTCGTGGCGTGGGCCTGTTGCTCCATGGGAGCGAAGTTAACCCTAGTACGGGTGCGTGGCTGGTACCAGCGTAGGTACGCCTGGTACCCCTCCTCCGTGTGTGGCTCTCCCGCGTGGTCGACGACCTCCTCGGTTGCGAGCAACTAGTCGTCAACAAAAGGCCCCAACTTGGTGGGCCAGTTGCCAGCTGATTGCTGACCCTTGCACGAGTACCTGTAAATTAATATATCGTATTAGTGCGAAGGACAGATAAAGCAAATTATTGTGTAGATGTGGATGTTAATGCAACATATTAAAGCATAGTAAAATCACTTACCGGTGAATGGCAGCTGTGACGCTCGTCGGAAATACTGGAAAGGACTGATAGAAGCCAAACTGCCGCTTCAAGCGGTAAGGTGCGTGAGGCTCGACGCAGATGTCGAAGACCATCGGAACCGTAGTCATCCAGTACGCCTGGTCCCTGGTGCAGAGTGTGGACAGGCCTAACGGCGCACGACCGTGGGTAGCCGCGGCACTGTAGGGCTCCCACACTACGTCGGTCGGCAGAAGGGGGTCGAACTCCATAACAAACTCCACATACGACCGCTTAACCTGGACGTGAGCCCATCGGCGCTGCAATACAATAAGGTCGATGTGATGTACGATGAACATAACAATAGTAGTCTAATATCAACGAGTACTTGCGACGTACCTGACGCCGGCACCACAGAGTACCCATCGTTGGGTAGTCGACCTCCGGCCTATTCTTGTACAGCGACGCCTCGTACAGGTGGTGGTCCACAAGAGGGCGGCCGATCGCAATCCTCTCAGCCGCCCAAAGAGAAATGAAGAGAGGGCACCCATCGAAGATCGCGCCAGGGTCCATCTTGGTGCAAGCCTCGTAGAGGCCACGGTACTGAGCCACGAGCAACGCGGAACCCCAGCTCCACTGAGGCACCTCACCGACTGCAGCGTCAGCGATGCTCCTAGCGTAGTGCACGAGACCCTTGTCGACCGCGTGCCCATGACCTCTACAGAACATCACCCACCCAAAAAGCCACAGCAAGTACGCCTCCAAACAATGGCTGAAGGAGTTCTCGTCGGCCTCAGCCTGTAGCTGGTCGACTTGCAAGCGTTGGATGAAATGTTAGGCACCTTACGAGTTACATACGTAGTATGCTAGTCATTTTAGGTAGAAAAAACTCACAGTGAACTAAAGCAGCCACCTCTTCGTAAGCCTAGTGTTGCGGTGTTGTTGCAACGGCTCGATCGGGAGACCTGGTGCGCGATGTACGGGTGCGAAATGTGCCGTCAGATCATCCTTCCAGTTAGCACCCGTGTTAACTGGCCCGACAGCGTCTCCCGCGAGCGGTAGCCCCAACAAGTACGAGACGTCCTGTAGGTTGGGGGCTACCTCACCGCACGGCAGGTGAAAAGTGTGCGTCTCAGGCCTCCACCAGTAGACCAAAGCTACTAGGAGGGACCTCTCTACATCCCAGCGTCTAGTCGGCTCATCGTCGCCGGTGGCAGCCTCCACCAACGGAGACAGCGGTAGGAGGCCGGCCTCACGCAACCTGCAAAAGCTATTTTATATGTCATTTATAAAATTTACATAGTGAAAAATTTAAAAAATGTACACAGTGCAATAATTAACACAGCAAATCCATACCTCCCGACGAAGGAGTCGTGAACCTGAAGTCGCTCGCGTGACGACCGTGGCCGGAACGTCCCAAGCTGAGCCCCCACCACCGCAATAAGGTAAGACCGGTGGCGCTGATCTATCGCCAGATCCAACAACTCAGGTGTGTGTTGATGCGCCATCTCTGCAAAAAAATGTGTTACATGTTAGGGCAAGTAAGAAGGTAATAATATAATCGTAAAAACAAGTTATCTACAAGGGAAGAATACTTATAGAAACATCGTAAAGTACATGTTATTTATAAGATAACTTACATAAGAAGGGGGCACATAATGAGAATGAAAAACGGACAACAAAATTACAAGCCACGAAACATAAAGACATTACATGTCGAAGTCTAACAAGTGGTTCGCAACACAGCACAATACCATAACATCGATAAGTTCGAACGAAATTACAAGCAAAGCCTTTTGCCAACATAGAACACACGAACTACACCATAGCCGGACGTTCCACAAGGACGCCTAGGACGGGTTCGCCTTGAAGTAGTGCCTTCACCTGTAGGGCGAGCTCCATCTACTGCTGATCCTGATAGTCCTGCCTCCGCTGCACTTGGTTTTTCCTTGTCTTTAGGACAGTACTTGTAGGTGTGGCCTCGTTCATCGCATTTGTTGCACTGCTTCACCATGCCTGCCTCCGACTCGTCTATATCATTGCGGATGCGACGAGTCTTTCTCCTTCCAGCCTTGTCTTGGAGTTTCGATGGATCAGGAATATTGATTATCGGATCGTTAATCTGTGTGAACTCCCCAACTATACCTAAGCCATAAATCTCGCCACGCCATGTGTGATATATTGCTTACTTAGAGAAGTATTGTGACACATATACTCCATCTTGGATGCCACACTCCGATGCCGCAGCAATGACATGGGTGCATGGCCTGTGGAGCAGCTTCGGCTTTCTACATGAGCAATGACATGTGTCGTCGGCTTTGAGAACACACTCCTGCTTTACTCTCTTGCGGTAGATACCCCTGCCTGCCTTGTCTTGGTAGAGTACCTCAAACCTGTGTTGTTGGGCACCTTGCACTAGAGCTTGATGTTTCATGGCCTTTGTACGCCACTCTGCTAGCATTTTCTCCATGAAAGTTCCAAAAAAAATTATTGTTCGGTATGGAGGGAAGAACTGCTTGGAACCGCTCCCTAAAATACCTACATGTCCCATGTAAAATGAACTCCACTATACCAACTAGTGGGAGTCCATGGACACCGCGCATCACCCAATTGTAAACTTCCGCCAAATTTGTTGTCATTATACCATATCTAGCACCACATGTGTCATAAGTCTTGGTCCATTTCTCTTTTGGCTTATTCTCAATCCACTGAGAAAATTTCCGAATCTGCTCTCCAGTTCTTCTATCTAGCACCACCTGTCTCATAAGCTCCGAGTGCTTGAGGAGGGTCAGGAACGGCGCTCCCTGGTCTCCCTTCACGCTGATCACTGCATTTGGCTGTCAACTCATCTAACCTCTTCCAAAGCTCATTGAATTTTTTTCTCCTAGTTCTGATTGCATAGCCTCTTGAACAAGTTCACCAGCTCCTTGTTCTTGAATTGCTTGAAGAAATTAGCTCCCATATGACGCATGCACCACCTACTCTGTACATCTTCCCACTCACCAGGGTATCCTCTATCCACACCCCCAAATTTTAACACTTCTATCGCTCGAAGCATACCGACATTGTCGGTGTCCTCGACCCAGGGGTATGTCAACTATGGGCATGAGGCGGCCCCGTCTGCCCACGTGGCCATCCCTCAAAGGGGTGAGAAGGCCCGAGAGCGACATGGCGGCCGCCCTCCCATGACACGCTACACCCTCGGGCCGCTGCCACGTGTAACAAAGCAGGTGAGCGCTCCCAGGGCTCACCTACCCGCATTAATGACAACCCAGGAGTAGTGCGCCTGCGCTGCGCGCGTGCCGCATCTATTGCGAAGTGATGCACACGCATCTGACACCGGTCACAGTTAGCTGACCGGCGTTAGACCGGTGCGAATGACCGATGGGATGGCGTGCAGCACCGGGCGTGCCGGTGCACACCCCGTAGGTACGCTACGCCTCCCGATGGCCTGCACCAAGATTGCGAGGGCCGATCTGGCTCTCGCGCCACATCGGAGTTGGTGCGTCAGGTCTAATCACCTGGCGCATCGCACAGTTTACGGTGGACTGCAGGATTCCAGCCGTTTAATGGAAAGTGACGTGCTGGGCTGACCGCCATGATGGGCGGTCCGATCGACGCCATACTGGCACTACAGGAGCGGAAGGCTTCTGCTCCAAGGCACGACATGGACTTCATCTGTAAAATAGTTTTCTCCTTTCTCTCTAGAAAACAGCCTATCTGGCCCCTGTGGTGTCCCCTTGCGATATAAAAGGAGGCCCAGGCCTAGAGGAAGAGGGTTCGGTTCGGTTCGGCTTTTTGCATCTACTCCCCGGATTGCGGCTACCCAAGTCCAACTCCGGAGAGCTAGAATCCACACAAATAATCCACCACACAAGAGTAGGGCGTTATGCCTCATTGGCGGCCCGAACCTGTATACCTGCTCGTGTGTCACCGTCCTCTGTCTTGCGATCTTCGATTCTCGCCGGCCTCACCGGAGCCGGGTTTTAGGAAGCCTCTTTTTCGCGCCCCTGAGCCGAACTCGAAAAGGGGGTCTGCACAGTCCCCCGCTGCGGAGTTTACCATCCGACAGCTGGCGCGCCAGGTAGGGGCGCGTAAACGCTTCCTCAGTTTTCCGCTCCTTGCGTGATCGCCAAGCTTCGCCAAGCTAGCCCCATGGCTGAAGAGGCGGTGCTCCACACCCCCACACCGAGGGTCGGTGACGCATCCCTGTCGCCGGACGCACGCTCCATCACCGCCTCCCCGCCGGAGCCCCTAGCGGGAGGAGGCACCCAAGGAGCCGGGTTTTAGGAAGCCTCTTTTTCGCGCCCCTGAGCCGAACTCGAAAAGGGGGTCTGCACAGTCCCCCGCTGCGGAGTTTACCATCCGACAGCTGGCGCGCCAGGTAGGGGCGCGTAAACGCTTCCTCAGTTTTCCGCTCCTTGCGTGATCGCCAAGCTTCGCCAAGCTAGCCCCATGGCTGAAGAGGCGGTGCTCCACACCCCCACACCGAGGGTCGGTGACGCATCCCTGTCGCCGGACGCACGCTCCATCACCGCCTCCCCGCCGGAGCCCCTAGCGGGAGGAGGCACCCAAGGAGCCGGAGGGCTCCGCCACCTCCCAGCGGCCCAGCGATGGGCGACGGCGTCGCCCCAAGGCGCGCCGCCGTCTGGCCTACAGTGACGGCGACACTCCTCAGGGTGCCCTCCAGGCGGCAGGGGTGCTCCTGCGCCATCCACCCATTGCCGCGGACCAAGAGGCCCCCGTCCAGCGTTGGCTGGACGACGTGGCCAACCTGGTCAAGGCAGCGCACCAACAGCTGGACGCCAGCGGCCACCCATCGGCGGCTAGATCGTCCGGCGCCGCGACCGCAACCTCTTCGTCCGCAAGACGAAGAGCGCGACGAGCGGTGGCTCATGTACGCCGCACATCCTCACTGCCCTCGTCGATGCCCACGGCTACTCGCGGGCGTCACGAGAGTTTATACGGCGAGCTGGATGCCCGGCTCAACATCGAGCGTCGGCGTGATGAGCGCCACGCTACCCAAGCGGGAGAGGGCGCTGCATCTACGGCCACTGTATGCCCTAGCGACCTTAGAGGTAGGCCCCCCGTTTCCCCCGTCGTTGGGGCTGGATGCCGTGCCTTTGTGGCGAGTCTTCGGAATGTCCGATGGCCCCCAAAGTTCCGGCCCAGCATCCCAAAGAAATACGACGGTAGCATCAACCCCACCGAGTTCCTCCAGATCTACACGACTGGAATCGAGGCGGCGGGGGGTGACGACATGGTCATGGCAAACTATTTCCCCATGGCCTTAAAAGGCCAAGCGCGGGGATGGCTCATGAATCTGCCACCCGCTTCGGTCCACTCCTGGGAGGATCTGTGCCAACAGTTCACTACAAACTTCCAGGGCACATATCCACGCCCAGGAGAGGAAGCCGACCTGCACGCCGTGCAGCGGAGGGACGGAGAGTCCCTCCGGTCATACATCCAGCGGTTCTGCCAGGTCCGCAACACCATCCCCTGTATCCCCGCGCATGCGGTGATATACACGTTTAGGGGAGGCGTACGGCACAACCGCATGCTGGAAAAGATTGCCTCCAAGGAGCCCAGACTACTGTGCAACTCTTTGAGCTCGCGGACCATGTGGCCTGTAAGGAGGAAGCTTGGACCTGGAACTCCTCCGGCTCTGGCGCGGCGGCTACGGCTGCCCCCGGGTCTGCCGCCCATTTTGGGCAGCAAGAAAGGAGGAAGAAGAAGAGGACTGCCTGCTCCGGCGACGAGGGGCACGTCCTCACCGCTGAAGATGCCCCGCGTCCCCCATGTAAGGGGATGGTTGCGGAGGGCAACAAGAGGAGCGCTGCCGTCCCTGGCTGAGAGCGCCAGGCCGGCAAATGGTGCTCCGTGCATGACACCTCCCTCCACGACCTCACCGAGTGTCGCGCGGTCAAGGGATTGGCCGAGCGCGTCAAGAAGTGGGGGGAGGAGCGGGGTCAGGAGCGCCGTGAGGGCCAGAGCCTCACGGCCCCAGCCCGCGATCGACGCAATGAGGCCGAGAAAAAGGCCCCCGTCAACGATGATGGCTACGACGACTTAAGCTACCAGGAGCCTGAGGCCACCGTCGCCACCATGGATGGGGGAGCATGCGCTCATGCTTCCCGCCGCAGCTTCAAGACCATGAAGCGCGAGCTTCTGGCTGCGGTCCCCACCCACGAGGCCTCACGGTGGGCCCGGTGGTCGGCGGTCCCTCTCACCTTCGACCAAACCGACCACCCCCCGTGCGTGGCCCGGGGAGGGCAAATCGCAATGGTGGTCTCCCCCACCGTTTGCAATGTCAAGTTGAGGCGTGTCCTGATAGATGGCGGCGTCGCCCTCAACATCCTTTCCCCCACGGCCTATGACCTCATTAAGGTCTCGGGGATGAACCTCCTGCCATCTCTACCAATCATCGGTGTGACGCCAGGGCACACATGGCCTCGAGGTCACATTGACCTCCCGGTCACGTTCGGTGGCCCCGACAACTTCCGCACCGAGCGGATAGACTTCGATGTGGCGGACCTCCATCTGCCTTACAACGCGGTCCTGGGAAGGTCCGCGTTGGTGAAGTTCATGGCGGCCACCCACTACGCCTACCTCCAGATGAAGATGTCGGGCCCACGCGGCCCCATCACCATCAACGGTGATCTCAAGATTGCACTGGCTTGCACGGAACAGCGCGCAAGCGATCTCGCCGCGGTCCCAAAGCCCGCGGGCGGTGACGAGGGGCACGACGCTACCTCGTCTCACGCCCCGAGGAAACGGATGACCCCGAGCGACGAGGTCCCTGTCAAGGAGGTGGCGCTGGCCGGCGACCCGTCCAAGACCGTCAACATCGGCAGTCAGCTGGACGGCAAATAGGGACACGCGCTCGTCTCCTTCCTGCGGGCAAACGCTAACGTCTTCGCATGGAAGCCGTCAGACATGCCCAGGGTCCCCAGGGAGGTGATCGAGCACCGTCTAGCCGTACGACCGGGCGCAAGGCCCGTCCGGCAGTAAGTGCGGCGGCAGGCCCCCGAGCGCCAAGCCTTCATCCGTGAGGAGGTGGCGTGCTTGCTGGAGGCCGGATTCATCCGAGAAGTCATCCATCCGGAATGGCTGGCGAACCCGGTCGTCGTCCCCAAGGCGAACGACAAGCTCCGGATGTGCATCGACTACACCGACCTCAACAAGGCATGTCCTAAGGACCCTTATCCCCTGCCACGCATAGATCAAATTGTCGACTCCACCGCGGGGTGTGACCTTTGATGCTTTCTAGATGCATACTCAGGGTATCATCAGATTCGCGTGGCTAGGGAAGATAAGGAGAAAACTGCATTCATTACTCCTGTAGGCACATATTGTTATACAACTATGCCTTTCGGTTTAAAGAATGCAGGTCCTACTTTTTAGCGTACTACTCGCATTACTTTGGATAGTCAAGTAGGGTGTAACGTTGAGGCGTATGTCGATGACCTGGTTGTGAAAACGCGCAACCAGGAGACACTCCTCTCGGATCTAGCAGAGACATTCGAGAGTCTCCGCTCTACCCGCATGAAGCTGAACCCCGAAAAGTGCGTGTTCGGCGTGCCTGCGGGCGTACTCCTCGGGTTCTTGGTCTCAGCCCGGGGCATAGAGGCCAATCCTGAGAAAATTAGCGCAATAAATAAGATGTGCCCCCCAACAAGCTTAGGGATGTCCAGCGCGTCACTAGATGCATGGCCACCCTAAGCCGATTCACATCGAGGTTGGGAGAGAAGGCGTTGCCCCTATTTAAACTCCTCAAGTGCTCTGGGCCGTTCCGATGGATGGAGGAAGCTGAGCAAGCCCTCGATCAGCTGAAGGCGTGTCTTAGCTTCCCTCCGGTCCTAGTTGCCCCTGAGCCAGAGGAGCCGCTGCTGCTCTACTTGGCCGCGACCCCACAAGTAGTCAGCACAGCGCTGGTGGTGGAGCGCGCCGAGGAAGGTCTTCGGTCCGTACCCCACCAACCCACGTTGGCACAGCCCGGGCCAGAGGGCGATGGGGGAGCCCGCTGGTCAGGCGAGGGCCCTCGGGCCCCTCAGACTAGCGATGGCCCTCCGACCCCTCGCCAGACGTCACCGGAGGCCCCCGGACCCCAGGAAGGCCCCGAAGCCACTGGGGGGAGGAGCGGCCCGGCGTCACTTGACCCCGAGGCTGCCAGCGTGGAGGCGGAGAGGGCCCAGGACAGCCCCTCCCAACATTCTCACGGGGGATCCGATGCCCGTAACGAGGAAACCAGGCCCCGCCGAAAGGTGCAGCGGCCGGTTTATTTCTTTTGTGAGGCGTTACGGGATGCTAAAACTCGGTATCCTCAAGCCCAGAAATTGCTCTACGCAGTTTTGGTGGCCTCGAGGAAATTGCGCCATTATTTCCAAGCGCATCGAGTCACGGTGGTAACGTCCTACCCTCTCGGGCAAATTCTTCGGAACCGGGAGGGGACAGGGCGAGTGGTCAAGTGGGTCATCGAGCTCTCTGAGTTTGATCTCCACTTTGAACCGCGCCACGTGATTAAGAGTCAGACCCTCGCTGATTTCGTGGCAGAGTGGAGCCCGACCCCCGAACCTGACCTCGGGTTGCCCGACCCCGAGGTTGGAGCCGATCCCGCTCGACAAGCTGCCAGCTCTCATTGGGTGATGCAGTTTGACGGCTTGATTGCTCTCCAAGGGGCTGGCGCCGGGGTCACTTTGACCTCGCCTACCGGGGACATCCTCCGATACTTGGTTCGCCTCGATTTTCGGGCAACCAATAATATGGCGGAGTATGAGGGACTACTTGCGGGACTCAGAGCGGCGGCAGGAATGGGGATCCGCCGCCTCCTGGTTCTAGGTGACTCTCAGTTGGTCGTGAACCAAGTCTCCAAGGAGTATCGCTGCTCCGACCCGCAAATGGAGGCCTACGTCTGCGATGTGCAGCGTATGGAACGCCACTTTGACGGGTTAGAACTACGGCACTTGCCCAGACGAGACAACACGCTCACCGACGAGCTGTCGCGCCTCGCCTCGTCACGCGCCCCAACCCCACCGGGTGCCTTTGAAGAAAGGCTTACCCAGCCGTCGGCGCATCTTGATCCCCGGGGGACTCAGACACCGCCACGCCATCCCCGAGGCCTGTGGGAGTCCAGGCCCTGGGGCCCGAAGGGGTCGAACCCGACCCCCAAGACAAATTGCCTGGATGACTGAGATCCAGGAGTTCCTCAAAGATGAGACTCTCCCCGAGGATCGCGAAGGGAGCGAACGCGTCATTCGCATCTCCAAGAGATACGTGCTGGTAGAGGGGGCCCTCTACCAGCGCGGTGCTAACGGAGTCCTCCTCAAATGCATCCCTTGGGACCATGGCATCGAGCTCCTCGCCGATGTCCATGAAGGCGAGTGCGGAGCTCACTCCGCTTCGCGCACCTTGGTCGGCAAGGCATTCCGACAGGGTTTTTACTGGCCAACAGCGCTCCAGGACGCGGCCGATCTGGTCAGGTGATGCCGAGCGTGCCAATTCCACGCCAAGCAAATGCATCTGCCGGCCCAGCCCTCCAGACCATCCCGCTCTCATGGCCCTTTGCGATCTGGGGGCTGGATATCTTGGGTCCATTCAAGAAGGCATTGGGAGGATATGAGTACCTCTACGTCGCCATTGACAAGTTCACCAAATGGCCCGAGGCTTACCCGGTCATCAAGATTGACAAGCACTCGGCGCTCAAATTCATCAAGGGTATCACTGCCCGGTTCGGGGTGCCCAACCGTATCATTACGGACAACGGCACCCAGTTCACAAGTGAACTGTTCGGTGACTACTGCGAGGACATAGGCATCAAGCTCTGCTTCGCCTCCCCCGCCCACCCAAAGAGCAATGGTCAAGTGGAGCACGCCAATGCGAAAATCCTTAAGGGCCTCAAGACCAAGACATACAACATCCTCAAGAAACACGGCGACTCGTGGATCGACGAGCTACCAGCAGTGCTATGGGCCAACCGGACAACCCCGAGCCGCGCCACAGGAGAAACACCGTTTTTTCAAGTTTACGGCGCGGAGGCGGTCCTCCCATTCGAGCTTACCCTGGGATCTCCACGAGCAGCCTTGTACAATGAGGCAAATCAGGAGCTCCTCCGACGGGACGACCTCGACTACCTCGAAGAACGAAGGCGGCGCGCCGCCCTCCGGGCCGCGCTACCAGCAGAGCCTAAGGCGCTACCATCAGCACCATGTCCGGGCCCGATCGCTCAACATAAACGATCTTGTCCTGCGTCGCGTCCAAACGCGTGCCGGACTGAGCAAACTCTCACCCATGTGGGAGGGGCCGTTTAGAGTGATCGGTGTCCCCCGGTCGAGCTCCGTTAGGCTGGCCATGGAGGACGGCACAGAGCTGCCCAATCCATGGAACATCGAACACCTTCGCCGCTTCTATCCATAGAGGAGTCGCTACGTTGTACCTCGGGCTCGGGCCAACCCCGCGTGCCCCCTCAGGCACAGCAAAGTTGGCCGGGGGCTCCCACTATCAATATACATATCCCTCTCTTTTGCATCCGTTTTACAACAATTTTATATCCGGTCCAGTTGTGGTTTTCCGTTTGTGGGTTTTGTTGGGTGTTTTTGTCTTTACTCGGGACGGTCGCGTTCGTGTCGCTCCTAAGTGATTCGCGCCGTCTAGACGTCGACGGGACCCAGAGCCAGCCGTGTCCCGAGACATGTTGAACTCCGGGGGAACTCGCCGATGGCCCACAATCGGGTCCGCACTTACCCCGGTCATCATGCTCTCGGCCTGGCCAGTCTCGACATGTGGAACTCCCCAAGTGCTCTAGTCTCGGTTCCTATCACTTAGGACTGCGGCCCGAACCCGAGCCCCCGCTTAAGACAAAACACCAAACAACTCGACAAGGGGAAAAACACTTGGATCACATACACGAAACAGCAAACTAACATGCAAACCATGATATATTTCGTTGCAGGGGAACAATACACAAGCATATGGTGGAGAGTCGATTATTACATGATCGGCACGAAGGCCCGACAGGGGGGCACAAATGGAGGAAGAACCCCTTGCTCCCTCCGCCGGCGGCAGCGGTCGTCCTTGCTCCTTCCGCAAGCAGCAGCGGCCGTCCCTGCCCCTCCCGCCGGTCAGCGGCGGCAGCAGTCCTTGCTCCCTCCGCCGGCGGCAGCGGTAGTCCCTGCCCTCTCCGCCGGCAGCAGCAGCAATTCCTGCTCCTCCCGCCTGCCAGCAGCGGCAGTCCCTGCCCCCACAGCAGTTCCTGCCTCCTCCACCGGTAGCAACAGCAATTCCTGCTCCTCCCGCCGGTCAGCAGCGGCAGTCCCTACTCCAGCAGCGGCAGTCCCTGCTCCCACAGCAGTCCCTACTCCTTGCGCTGACCACCACGGTGACTGGGCAGTGCTACCTGCCAGCGTCGCGGTCTTCATCTTCGACGGTGATGGCGGCCGAGGAGGCGGATCAAGCGACCGCCTGGTGCCTTTGAATCGGCTGGCCATGGTCCAAGATGCAACACGACGTAGCCGGTTCCTAAAAGTGGCGGGGTAAAACGCGTCGAGCGAGTTTGAGCTGGCAAGGGCGCGCCTCACCCCGCTGTTAAAGGCTGGGAACGGCGGCGGCGGCGGGCACGCCCTGCCCAGCATTGCCGACTCTCGGTTGACCACCGCCGGCATAAACTTGTGCGACGGGTTGCCTATACGACCATTGCGGATGCGCGGCGGTGGTAGCGCGCCACTCTCTTTCCCCCTTGATTTTCGCGCGCACGCCCGCTACCGTCCACGCCGCGCCATTTACGGCGTGCGTGTGGAACGTCGCCACCATCATAAAGATGGAAAAATGGGTCAAACCTGCCTTAAAAGCGGCGCGGTTCCCGAGAGGTACGCCATCATTATTATCTTGGGCAGACAAGCAGACGTACCCCATTTTGCGTGCCGCCCCCGGAAATAGGGTCGTTACGCAGTAATGGCCCATTTCCGTTGAGAGGAGTTCTGGATTACGCCCCGGATAATGAGGCCATCACGGAACAAGGGCCCATTATTGCTGGGAGGCATTCTCTCTACACACAGAACCAGCGGCCATCTATCTCCTTTGAATACCTGGGCCCACTTCACGCTGGTTCGACAAGGTGGCGTAAAACCTGGTCGGCCTACAGTGGGGCCCCACACAAGCTTTACGCCGGGGGCTACTGTCGGTGTCCTGGGCCCAGGGGTATGTCGACTATGGGGTTGAGGCGGCCCCGTCTGCCCACGTGGCCATCCCTCAAAGGAGTGAGAAGGCCCGAGGGCGACGTGGCGGCCGCCCTCCCATGACACGCTACCCCCTCGGCGGGAGGCCCAGCGGGGGTCAGGCTCCCCCAACCCCCTCGGGCCGCTGCCACGCGTAACAAAGCGGGTGAGCGCTCCCAGCGCTCACCTACCCACATTAATGACAACGCAAGAGTAGTGCGCCTGCGCTGCGCGCGTGCCGCATCTATTGCGAAGCGACGCGCACGCATCTAACACCGATCACAGTCAGCTGACCGGCATCAGACCGGTGCGAATGACCGATGGGATGGCGTACAGCATCGGGCGTGCCGGTGCACGCCCGGTAGGTACGTTACGCCTCCCGATGGCCTGCACCAAGATTGCGAGGGCTGATCCGGCTCTCGCGCCACGTCGGAGTTGGTGCGTCAGGTCTAAACACCTGGCGCATCGCACAGTTTACGGTGGACTGCCGGATTCCAGCTGTTTAATGGAAAGTGACGTGCTGGGCTGACCGCCATGATGGGCGGTCCGATCGACGCCATACTGGCACTACAGGAGCGGAAGGCTTCCGCTCCAAGGCACGACATGGACTTCATCTGTAAAATAGTTTTCTCCTTTCTCTCTAGAAAACAGCCTGTCTGGCCCCTGTGGTGTCCCCTTGAGATATAAAAGGAGGCCCAGGCCTAGAGGAAGAGGGTTCGGTTCGGTTCGGCTTTTTGCATCTACTCCCCGGATTGCGGCTAGCCAAGTCCAACTCTGGAGAGCTAGAATCCATACAAATAACCTGTATACTTGCTCGTGTGTCACCGTCCTCTGTCTTGCGATCTTCGATTCTCACCGGCCTCACCGGAGCCGAGCTTGAGGAAGCCTCTTTTTCACGCCCCTGGGCCGAACTCGAAAAGGGGGTCTGCACAGTCCCCTGCTGCGGAGTTTACCATCCGACAGACATGCATGTCATGTATTAGGCACACATTGGGCCTCATACCAAGTTCTTTTTTATCCAGATGGAGGAACCAGTACCAGCTGTCGATGTTCTCACTCTCGACAAAAGCAAATGCCAAGGGCAATACTTGATTGTTCCTATCTACCCCAATTATTGTTAGTATCTGGCCCCGGTACTTCCCGGTTAAGAATATCCCACCAATGCAAAGAACTGGACGACAGAGCACGAATGCCATCTTGCATGCATGTAGAGCTAAGAATGCTCTTTGCAGCACAGTCTTGCCAGGATGATCAATTAAGGGGAATGTCGATTGCACAAGAGCTCCCAGGGTTTCACTGTTGGATAACAGATAGCAGACATGGCAAATTTTCATACAGGACTTCATAAGTTCCAAATCCCATCTCTATTATTTTCTGTTTTGCCCTCCACACCTTGGCATAGCTAATAGTATACTTGAATTTCTCTTCAATATGTCGGATTATTGACTTTGGTTCATATGTCAGATTGTCCACGACGTGCGCATACATCTCAGATGCAACAAATGCACTTGTAATATTCCTGTGGTATTTCTGAACACCAGGTATATAACATGTATGCTTGGTAACGACTGACACTGTCCAGTAATCCTTCCATTTTCTCTTATAAGCATGCACTCTCCAGGGACACCCATCTTTTTTGTTAACACACCTAACTTCAATTGTGACCGGTTCGACTTGGCAACCCAAAACTCTCTTTGAAGTGATACTGCAAAATGCTTCACCGCCTCCTTCATGTCTTCTCCATTACCATAACTCGCTCCCTGAATAACCTCATTCTCTTTATACTCCCATCTCACATTTTCCCCTTCAGAGATGACCAGACCAGAAAAATCATCACTAGCCCATTCAGCTAGATTAATATTGTTCTCGTCATCATCTGACGAATCATCTTCTTCTACACGCTCGTTGTCAGAATCCTCTCTTTCCATTTTGTCCACAATGGCACCGATAGTCTCCCCCTCGTCAGCCACTCCACCAGGTTGCATGCCTACTGGAGCTACTACGCCATCTTTCTCTAGTGCGTTGACCTGATCCACTCCATTCTCATTCACTTCAGCACTTGGCCCCTCGCCATCATCCATGTTCATCTCCATATTTGGATCCTTTGGATGAACATACGGAAGCATAGCTAGAGGCCACCCGCGTTACAATGCATTCTCCACATACCATCTCCACATCCGAGAGTTTTGAACTGGCATTAGTTCCCAATAAAAACCCTCAGTTGGCCGACTTACTACTACATAGATTGTAATATCACTTGTCTGTGGATCAACTCTCAAGCCCCTCATCAACCTTTTTTTTATAGAAGGTACACTCCTCTCAGCTGGTATATCAATTCCCCTTGCTGTTACAATAAATTCTAACGGATCTACCCTAGTCGGTCCGTAACAGATGTTTCCTTGACTATGGTATAGTTGAAATATAAGTTTACTGGACATATCTGTAAAGTAAATCACTAGACCATTATTTTACGTACTAAACGACTACAGCATAATATCTTATTTGCAACGTACCACAATTTTTATGTATGCTATTGTAATGCTACTCAACAACATTTAAAACTACAAATCTAATTACTATAAATACTACAGATCTACTAAGTTACCTACATCTAACAATACAAAGTTCTACAGTACCCCAACTAAAACCCTAGTTCATATAGTGCATTTATTTAAAAAAAGTTCTACAAAAATACAACTAAAACCCTAGTTAACATCATACATTTAATCACGTATATGATATCGAAATATTACCTAAAATCGGAGTTTTAAACCGACAGGGCTTCGTCTCTTCTTCTCTTCTCCTCCCCTTCTCCCTTTCGTTTACTGTGCAGGTGAGAGGAGGAAGGAAGAGAGCAGCGAATGAGGAGGAATTGCAAAGCGGTAGGCCTTTTATAGGCACTGGAGCCTACCGCCCTGGCAGAGGGCGGCAAGGGGGCCGCCTGCAAAATTGCAGGCCTCCCAGGCGAGGAGCTGTGAATTTTGCACGCGGCACCCTGGCCGCCCTGGCAGAGGGCGGCAAGGGGGCCACGTGCAAAATTGACATTACCCCTAAACGGCCATCCCGTGCGCGTGTGCCACGTCACCTTACCACCCTCTATTTGAGCGGTAGGGTCTATTTCTGCAAATATATTCGGTGCTATAATATTTCTGCAAATATTAAAAAAAATAAAAAAAATTCCAAGATTGGACAGGGCCACGAGCCCACGACGTGTTTCCGGCCGATCCTTCTGGCACCTTCTCCCCTCTGCCTGACACATGAGCCCCACCTCCATGACCCTCCAAGTAAAGGCCCCACAGATCAGTCAAACCAAAACCCAATCTTGTTCTCCCATGCCCCTTGTATGGCCCACCCCCGTACCCGCAACCAATCGGAGACGTCCATTCCAAACGGCGGGGCCCACTTATTAGAAAATAGAAAAATACAGGAAAATATCCTGAAAAAACTGCTGCTCAAGAGCAGCGAGCCGTTTGCCTTCCCTCCAATCTCTTTCCTCTTGTCGTCGTCTCGTCTCGTCTCCCACCTCTCGGATTCCGAGCTCCACACGACACGAGCCACCTCGGCCAATCTCCGCCGTCGGTAGCCTCCAACCTCCTCCGGCCCCGGGGACCACACCGGCGTAACATCAGCCACACCTCCGGCAGATCTTTTCCCCGCCGCTTAATTCACGTCGTGCGCGCGCGGCGCCGCTCGTTGCCTAGCTAGCTAGCTCGGCGGCCGCAATCTAGTAGGAGGAGGGGGAGCGGCGGCGGCGGCAGATTCTATGTCGGGGGCAATCGCTTCCTCGCCGGCGGCTTCACTCTTCCTCGCTGGCTCATCCTCTTCGCCACGGCGCAGGCGGAGCAGGGTGAGCGGCGGTGCCGTGAGCGCGTACGGTGGCACGGGGCTGCGGTTGCATTGGGCGCGGCGGGGTTTGGTTCGAGACGGAGCCGTGGTGTGCTCGGCGTCGGCCGCCGGTGGTGAGGATGGCGTCGCGAAGGCCAAGTCAGCGGGGAGCTCGAAGGCGGTCGCTGTGCAGGGCAGCACGGCCAAGGTTGATACTTTCCTCAATTTTTTTTTTTAAGAACCAAGCTTCATAGTGTTGGCCCACGTGTTTCAGACACTCAGGCCGTGTCATTTTGATATTTTTAACAATTTTTCGTGATTTGATTATAGCATGCGTGCCAGAACGTGTAATTAGTTAGCGCAAATAGCGCGGTCAACTTACATGTAGTGCCATGTTCAGTAGTACTACAGTTGCTTGATCGCTGGAAATGTTGTCTCCCTGCAGTTTTTTTTGCATGAATTTCACTATCCAATTGCTGTAGTACTCCACTACTCCTGTGTGACATTTAATTTTACAAGTCTACATTGCTTATATGTTTAGCTTTGCTGATACTGGTTGAGTGGTGATGCATATGCATTCAGGCTGATGATGTTGAGGATTCAGTTTCATCACCCAAATCCGTGAAACCTGCCGTTGCGGAGCAAAATAGAGCACTTGGGAGCAATGGTAGCAAATCTGATGCACCAGTGTCCAAACCGAAAGTTGAGCCGTCAGTTCCTGCCTCCAAGGCTGAAGCTGATGGTAATGCGCAAGTTGCGGAATCGAAGGCTGCACTGGACAAGAAGGAAGACGTCGGTGTTGCTGAACCGTTGGAAGCTAAGGTTGATGCTGGTGGGGATGCAGGTGCAACAAGTTCTGCAGATGATAGCGAGAACAAGGAATCTGGTCCATTGGCAGGGGCAAATGTGATGAATGTCATTGTGGTGGCTTCTGAATGTTCTCCTTTCTGTAAAACAGGTATATGCATATCTAAACTGGGAATTGGATTTGACCCCAATATTTCTCCTTTTTTGAGCATGGCATATCAGACTTTTACTTTTAAGCTTAGGCAATGTTCCTTCTAACAACTGCTATATATCATGTGAAGGTGGTCTTGGAGATGTTGTGGGTGCTTTGCCTAAGGCTCTGGCAAGAAGAGGACATCGTGTTATGGTACACACTCCTTCACCTTTCTCTTTGTTTAATTGTCCCAGAAGGGATTAACAATCTGTAGTACTAGTATATGTGCAATCCACAACCTAAGAGGTGGTATTTTGATTGTTATGTCTGAAACTCTGAATTTCTCATTCTTTTGATTTGGCGTGCATCATGGAAAACAGTCCTCAAATTGTTACCCTGTTGTCTCTGTCAGCTATTAAATGTTGTTTCACATTTAGGAGAGAAGTGTGGAAATCTATCTTGTTAGATAACAATTTTTGAGTTGTATGAGATGGATGACAATACTTAAGATATTATCTTAAATTGAAACGTAGTAGGATATGCACCGATTTGAAGGATCTTCAAAAACACTTCGCCAATAATCTCCAAATATCAAAACCGATAATATCACATGCCAATTGTTCATCACCAAATAATAATCAAACACACTTTAATTTTACAATCTCCCCCTTGATGAACACATTGGCAAACTCAACAAAAATGATTTGATGTTTGGATAAAGCAAAACAAAAGAAGTGGTAAAAAGCATCGGAGTGCTTAAAAGAAAAAGGAAACTCCTCTCGAAAACATGCACATTCACATTTTGTATCTCTTCTCCCCCTTTTGACAATGATTTCATCAAGCAGTGGCATTTAGTACACATTTAAGTTCAAGAGCTTAGAATTATACATAGAGCAATGCATGTTCACGTGTTAAATATAAAGAAGATAGACTCATCAAATAGATAGCAAGCATGCACTAAAGAATAATCATGAACCAAAGATATGACAATTAAGATCAAATCAACAATCAGGATTCATGATTTCAAGTGATTTATAATGCAACATGTACACAAGCACATAGGTTGAAGGATAAACATTAGCCATATATACCTATTGCAAATATCATTCTTTCTCATATGAGCTCGATCGCAACCAACCAAGAGAATTTTTAACATTTATTTTGATATGGGCCTTGCTATGGGTGCTCAATTTTTCTCTCATTTACTCCGGGCACACCCTTGTCATCAAGACTGTTTACAAGGATTCGACACCCATTATTTTTGCTCACATCGAATATGTTCTTGTCGTCAAGACTGTTTTCCAAGGATTCGGTATTCATTTTTTTCTCTCATGAAAATATTTTATTCTCTTGCACAATGAGCAATTAAAAAGCTATTTGAGGAATAACATAGCAACAAACATATATATCAATATTAGTCATCCAAACTAAGCATTTGCTTCAACATTGCATATTTACTTAAGTTCAAGTATAAAAATTTAAATGTCATGCATCATCTCACTTAAATCAATATCTAAACTTCATGAAAAAACTAGAATGCATACAAGCTATACTAACAACAAATAAACCTTCAATATATTGCGAGCATGCACAAGAATATACAATATGCATAAAACAAAGCTCTCTTTATCTCATGTTCCTTTTATTTTCAGTTTGCTTGATAAAACCAAGAGCACAAACTCCCCCTCAAATCATGCCAAAAGAATGAACAATTCCCAATTCACCACGAAGAAAAGCAAAGCGAGAAGCATCCAATGGTTTTGTCAAAATATCAGCAAGTTGCAACTTTGTATCCAAAAATTTCAATTCAACATCTCCCTTCTCAACATGATCCCTCAAAAAGTGAAAACGAATATCAATGTGCTTAGTGCGTGAGTGTTGAACAGGATTCTTAACAATATTAATAGCACTTGTGTTATCACAAAAGAGAGGAACTTTCTCAAAAGCAAAACCATAATCTTTCAAAGTTGATATAAGCCAAAGAATCTGTGAACAACAACTAGCAGCAGCAACATATTCAGATTCAGCAGTTGATTGAGCAACACTAGATTGTTTCCTAGAAGACCATGCAATCAAATATGTACCAAGAAAATGACATATTCCACTATTACTTTTTCTATCAATTCTACAACCAGCAAAATCAGCATCAGAATAACCACTCAAGCATATAGATGATGAAGTAGTATACCAAATACCAAACTCAAGTGTACTACTCAAATACCTCATAATCCGCTTGACCGCATGACGATGTGAAGCACGTGGAGAAGTTTGAAAGCGGGCACACAAACACACAGCAAATTGTATGTATGACCTTGAAGCAGTAAGATACAACAATGATCTAATCATACTTCTTTACTCTTTTTGATCCAAAACTTCACCATCTTCATCAGGATCCAACACCGCAGTAGAACCAATAGGTGTAGAAAATACTCCATCTTAAAATGTCGTAGAAGGTCCTTGGTATATTTTGTTTGACGCACAAATGTACCTTGAGGTGTTTGCTTAATTTGCAATCCCAAAAAGTACGATAACTCACCCATCATACTCATCTCAAATTCCCTGTACATAGTCTCAGCAAATTCTACAACCAAAGCGTGAGTAGAACAACCAAAGATGATATCATCCACATTATCGGTGTCATGAGCCCAGGGGTATGTTGACTTAGGGCTTGAGGTGGCCCCACGCGCCCACGTGGCCATCCCCCGAGCGGGGACCGGGCCCGAGGGTGACGTGACGGCTGCTCACTCTAAGTCCTGGCGCCTCTTGCTTACAGCCAGAGCAGGGGTCGGGCCCCCAGCGTCCAACTATCCCCATTAATGGCGGTGCAGGCGGAGTGCGCCTGCGCGCGCGCGTGCCGCAGTAAATGCGAGTAGACACGCACGTGCACCAGACACAGGTCGCAGCCGGCTGACTGGTCTGTGACCGGTGCAAGTGACTGATGGGACGCAGCACAGTGCCGGGCGTGTCGTCTGCACGCTGTTAGGTACGCTACGCGCCCCATTGTGCCACATCAAGATCATGTGAGCTGATCCGGCTCACTCACCCAGTCGGGGTTGGTGAGCCAAGTCTAATCACCCGGCGCGCGTCGCCACGTACGGGGGAGCGCGCAAGTCTTCACCATTTAATGAAGAATGGTGCGCGACGTCATGGGCGGATAATGCGCATCCTGACAGGGGTCACATCAGCGCTGAACGGAGGGCTTCCGCCACAAGCAACAGTGTGGCCCTTAATTGTAAAGGAATATTTTTCCTTTTCTCTAGAACATAGCCTGTTCGGCCCATGTGGTGTCCCCTTGGGAGTATAAAAGGAGGCCCAGGCCTAGAGGAAGGGGTCCGATTCTGGAGAACAAGAATTCACATAGTCCATCTCACAGGAGTAGGGTATTACGCCTCGCCGGCGACCCGAACCTGTATAATCCCTTGCGCCACCACCCTTTCTTGTGCGAAGCAATCTATACGCCACCAGCACACCGGGGAAAGAGCGGGAAACGCGTCCCTCGCGCCCTGGTCCGAACTAAAAAGGGGGACCCTCACAGTCCCCCCCTGAGGAGTTTACTCTCCGTCACATATAAATCTGAACGAAAAGTTGATCATCACCATGCCTTTTAACAAATAGAGTTTTGTCAATCTTTCCCATTTGAAAATCTTTTTCAAGAAAAAAGTTTTTAAGTCTATTATACCATGCTCTAGGTGCTTGTTTCAAACCATACAAAGCTTTTGACAATCTAAAAACATAATTAGGAAAATCAAGATTTTCAAAACCCGGTGGTTGTTTGACATAAACTTCCTCCTGTATAAAACCATTTAGAAATGCACTTTTAACATCCATTTGATACAATTTAAAACATTTTGAAGCAGCAAAATCCACCAAAGTCTAATTGCTTCAATCCTAGGAACAGGAGCAAAAGTTTCATCAAAATCCAAACCTTCAAACTTGTGTAAATCCTTGAGCAACAAGTCTAGCTTTATTTCTCACAATCAAACCATCCTCATTTTGTTTATTTTTAAAAACCCATTTAGTTCCCATAATGTTATGACCAGAAGAAGGTTCAACTAAAGTCCAAACTTTGTTTCTCTCAAAATTTTCAAGTTTTTCATGCATGACATTAATTCAGGATTCATCAGTTAGTGCATAAGTAACACCTTTGAGTTCAAAAGAAGCAACAAATGCAGAATTTGAATGAATATCATGAGATGTTACCTTAGACCTTGTAGTACGCTCACCTAAATTACCGATGATTTGTTCCGGTGGATGTCGTTGTTGAATATGCAAATGAGCTGTGACTTTAGAAGCTATTTCACGTTCTGTACCTTTATCCGAAAATCCAATCATCTCCAAAACCACTTCGCCAATAATCTCCAAATATCAAAACCGATAATATCACATGTCAATTGTTCATCACCAAATAATGATCAAACATACTTTGATTTTACACGATTGAGTTCAGTGGCTTAGTTTTAAGTGACCCAATATGAGCAGCTATTTCAATTTTAGGTTGTGATACCAAGATATGGAGAATATGCAGAAGCCAAGGATCTAGGTGTCCGCAAACGTTACAGGGTAGCTGGACAGGTAAGGAAACAATGAAACAGTTATTATGCAGTGTGAAATGAAAAGTTTAAAGATTCATGACAGAATCTTTTTTTCTGTGCGTGTGGTTTTCAGGATTCAGAAGTGAGTTATTTTCATGCTTTTATCGATGGTGTTGATTTTGTGTTTCTAGAGGCCCCTCCCTTTCGACACCGGCACAACAATATTTATGGAGGAGAAAGATTTGTAAGTCCCAATTTTTCTAAGCTTAATCGACTTACAAATAAGTGCCTTTTAAAGCTTGTGTAAATATTTTTTGCACAAATTTGTCATTTGATGGCAGGATGTTTTGAAGCGTATGATTTTGTTCTGCAAAGCTGCTGTTGAGGTAACTTCCCATTTTATTGCTACTAGTCTATAAATGTACTCCTTACAGTTCTGTTAGATTCGCAGCCTGCCCTGCCACGAATGGGCCACCCAGGTCTCACCACCATCAATTTCCAGTATGGGACTAAACACAATAATTTTTTACTACAGTCCACAATTAGATTTCGTACACCAGCTGGTCAGTTGATATATATCCAAGTTTCTTGCAGCAAGCTGTTTATGCACCTTTGACTACTTCGTAGCAAACAGTGAATTCTAAAATTTCGATGTTTGACAAATAGAATTTAGTACACCAGCTAGTCAGTCGATATATATCCGAGTTTCTTGCAGGAAGCTGTTTATGCACCTTTGACTACTTAGTATCAAACAGTTAATGCTAAAATTTTGATGTTTGACAAATAGAATTTAGTACACCAGCTAGTCAGTCGATATATATCCGAGTTTCTTGCAGCAAGTTGTTTGTGCCCCTTTGACTACTTCGTAGCAAACACGAGACAATTAATGCTAAGATTATTCATGTTTGTTTTAGTTTATGAGGTGAAATGAGCCTGATGCTATGTTCTCGAATAAGTACACATTATTCATCCGATGAAACATTCGCAGGTTCCTTGGTTTGCTCCATGTGGTGGTTCCATCTATGGTGATGGCAATTTAGTCTTCATTGCAAATGATTGGCATACTGCACTTTTACCCGTATATTTGAAGGCATATTACCGAGACAATGGCTTGATGCAGTATACTCGCTCTGTTCTTGTGATACACAACATTGCTCATCAGGTTTTTCACTTAGTCTTATCCTGCAATTTCATTCTTCGAATGCTATTTGAACCACTAGTGTACTTGTTTTCAAGTGATATGCTCAATAACATTTGTATTTTGTAAGTGTTTCTCCTTTCCTTTAATTAGGGGCATGCAATTTTAAAACTGGTATTCAGATAAAGTACAAAATTCAGTTCAGAGGTGTGTACTGGAATACAGCAGAGTGCACCTGCTATTTTACCCTATATATGTAGAAAATATAGGAAATTTGTGTTTATTTATGACACCAATTTAGTTCTTACGAAGTTGAATTAGTTATTGATTTTGCCTCTTGAAAGATAATGAACTATACTTACTATCATAGTGACACCAATTTAGTTCTTATGAAAGTTTAATTGGCTTCTATTTATTTTATGATTGCGTTTCGCAATGCAATTCAATCTGGTTTAACTCTTGTCATCCATGGGCATCTACCTTGATGCTAATCAGATGTTTCATGATTTTCTTCTTTCAGGGTCGTGGCCCTGTAGATGACTTCGCCACAATGGACTTGCCTGAGCACTACATCGATCATTTCAGACTGTACGACCCCGTCGGCGGTGAGCACAGCAACGTGTTCGCTGCTGGCCTGAAGATGGCTGACCGCGTGGTCACCGTCAGCCATGGCTATCTGTGGGAGATCAAGACAATGGACGGTGGCTGGGGCCTCCACGAGATAATAAACCACAACGACTGGAAGCTGCAGGGCATCGTGAACGGCATCGACATGGCGGAATGGAACCCCGAGGTGGACGTGCACCTGCAGTCCGACGGCTACACCAACTACACGTTCGAGACGCTGGACACCGGCAAGAAACAGTGCAAGGCGGCGCTGCAGCGGCAGCTGGGCCTGCAGGTCCGCGACGACATGCCGCTGATCGGGTTCATCGGGCGGCTTGACCACCAGAAGGGCGTGGACATCATCGGCGACGCGATGCCGTGGATCGCCGGGCAGGACGTGCAGCTGGTGATGCTGGGCACGGGGCGGCCGGACCTGGAGGAGATGCTGCGGCGGTTCGAGTCGGAGCACAACGACAAGGTGCGCGGGTGGGTGGGGTTCTCGGTGCAGCTGGCGCACCGGATCACGGCGGGCGCCGACGTCCTCCTGATGCCGTCGAGGTTCGAGCCGTGCGGGCTGAACCAGCTGTACGCCATGGCGTACGGCACCGTGCCCGTGGTGCACGCCGTCGGCGGGCTCCGCGACACGGTGGCGCCGTTCGACCCGTTCGCCGGCACGGGGCTCGGGTGGACGTTCGACCGCGCCGAGGCGAACCGGATGATCGACGCGCTCGGGCACTGCCTCAACACGTACCGGAACTACAAGGAGAGCTGGAGGGGGCTCCAGGCGCGCGGCATGGCGCAGGACCTCAGCTGGGACCACGCCGCCGAGCTCTACGAGGACGTCCTCATCAAGGCCAAGTACCAGTGGTGAGCTGGTGATCCCCGCGACGGAGCTAGGGATCCCGCGGTGGATGGCGCGTTTTTCTCTGCAGCTCTGCATCGGAGACGCATCGCATTCGCGCCCACACGATGGGTGGCGCGCCGGGGAGTCGGCGGCATGCGATGCCAGTAACCAGTATGCCAGCGGACGGCAGGACAGCGGTGGAAGTGGAACTGTACTGCTGGTGCTACTCGGGTTCGTGAGATCCGCTACTCCTTGGTCACGTTCCCGCTGAATTACTGAGTGTGTTGGGTGTGTTAAGGCATTGTCCTGGTAAATGGGGGAGATGGCACGGTCGCAGAGTTGTATATGTTGCTAGTATTCTGAGCTTACAGGTCACCTCACTGCTTTCCCTTGTTATTGAGTTACATGCCGATCAGTTTAAGATGAGTAATTTACTTCATATTCTAACACTCCTTACGCGAGGCTTCCTCCAGCCTCTAGCGTGGAATAGAAGTGGGTTGCAATTTTTTATTTAATTGCACGTCAGCCAAGATCAAGCGTCTCGCGTGGAATAGAAGTGGGCTGCAATTTTTTATTTAATTGTGTCAGTTAGGATTCAAACTCGATACCTCTGGTTCTGATACCATATTAAGTTGCATGTACCGACTAGTTCAACCCAAAAGCTTAAGTTGATGGAGAAAGACGGGCAATTTACTTCATATTCTAACACACATGTTCCAAGCAAGTTCATTACTCCCTCTATCCCATTTTAAGCGCAGCCATAAGTTTTCGTATCCAATTTTGATTGTCCGTCTTATTTATTTGAAATTTTTTTATGATTAATATTTTTATTGTTATTAGATGATAAAACATGAATAATAATTTATGTGTGACTTATATTTTTAGTTTTTTTTAAAAAATAAATAAGATACGGTAACACGGAAACTCATAGCTATACTTAAAATGGGACGAACGGAGTAGTGCTAGGTGTTAACCATGTTCTGAATCTTATTTGTCCTTTCGTATACTCGCTATGTCAAAAAAATTCTAACCGAAGGATGTGAGTATGTTATTTCTGCTAATACAGTGAATCTGGATATTTTCTTCAAGATTACGTTTTTTTGGACGCATTGAGTAAGCAGTAAAGCACAAGGCTTCTACTGACAATACCATGTCATGCTGCTATCTGGAACAGTGTTAGGGGATAGACACACCATTAAACAACCCGGGATTCGCGCGCTTCTGTCAATGACTCAAATCACTGTGTTCCAATAATTGGCATCCCAGGATATTACACGTACAAAAAAGAGACACAGAGCCGGAGACATCTCAGTCAGTCAGACACAGCCGGAGTAGTAGTATTTTTATTTATTTTTTTGGCCTGACCACAATTGAGCAACCTACCAAACACGTTAACATCTCGCATATATTGCTCCTACACACAGGCTGTCATACGCATGTACAGTAGTAGTAGATCCTAGCTTGGGTACCCAGCTACTACTAGCTCGCATGGCACCAACACAAGTCGGCCAACCGCGTGGGATGCGATTACGGCTAAAAACACAAATTGACCACAGGTCAACAAGCATCCAAAGGCTCACATGGCAGCCATAAACCAAAGCCAATACTTACCCAGCTATAACCATATGCAATTATCTCCGATAAAACAATGTTACGCAGCAGCCAGTAGCTTTGCATAAATATCAGCTAAATTCAGAGAAGAGAACGTGCCAATCGTAAACAGAGCCGTCTATCCTAGATCTGGAATATGCCCATGTCCATGTACATCCAAAACCCGATTCAACCAGTAACAGTGCGCCCATTGCCGTCATGGCCATTCATGTCTTAACCACCACTTGTTCTGCTGCCTCCTCAATCAAGTGCCTGAAACTGCACAAGGGCCAGGAAGCAGCAGCAGCAGCAATGCAAGGTAGTACGTCAAGATTGCATTTTGTTCCTTCTGATCCTACCACTTAGTGTTCTTGACTTCTTGTCTCTCCCCGACCTCACCGTTGCACGATCGCCGATGCATGCAGGCGATCTTGCGTTGCGCCCCGGCGGTGATCGGCTCTTGGTCGCCGACACGGTGGCCGCCGTGGTGGAGAGCCTGGTCCAGGCATGGCGGCAGGTGAGGATGGAGCTGCTCGTGCCGCTGCTTAGAGGCGCGGTGGTGGCGTGCATGGTCATGTCGGTGATCGTGCTCGCGGAGAAGGTGTTCCTCGGGGTGGTCAGCGCGGTGGTGAAGTTGCTCCGCCGGCGGCCGGCGAGGCTGTACAGGTGCGATCCCATCGTCGTGGAGGACGACGACGAGGCTGGCCCGGCGTCCTTCCCCATGGTTCTTGTCCAGATCCCCATGTACAACGAGAAAGAGGTAAGTATATGGCTTCAATCAGTTCTGAACTCTGCCATTTCCGGGAACACTGCAGTGCTCTGTCGTTTTTTCAGAACAGCGAAGTGATAATCCCCGTTTTTTGTCGCCGCATTCAGCATCGTTTTCAGATTTATATGCATTAAACATTTAAACTTGTCATAGCCGTGAGTTTAAATTTTGTGCAGAAATGCATGATTGATTAGTTAGCATAGAACAGGCAATTCTTGGCTGTAGGATTCGTTCACGGGGGTAACCTTAGCTCCACCTGACAAAACAGTGAACAATGCAGGTATACCAACTATCAATAGGAGCGGCATGCAGGCTCACATGGCCGGCAGATCGGTTAACAGTACAGGTCCTGGACGACTCCACCGACGCCATCGTCAAGGCGAGTACTCATCGAATCCTGAAAGTAAATTCGTCAAATTGATCACAGTTCAAAAGTAATCAAAGTTGATGTGATCTTGATCTTGGGGCATATGCAGGAGCTGGTGAGGAAGGAGTGCGAGAGGTGGGGGAAGAAGGGGATCAACGTCAAGTACGAGACGCGGAAGGACAGGGCCGGGTACAAGGCCGGGAACCTCAGGGAAGGGATGCGGCACGGGTACGTGCAGGGGTGCGAGTTCGTGGCCATGTTCGACGCCGACTTCCAGCCGCCGCCGGACTTCCTCCTGAGGACGGTGCCGTTCCTCGTCCACAACCCACGCCTCGCGCTCGTGCAGACGCGATGGGAGTTCGGTGAGTCACGCTACGGCCTACGGCTGCTTTGTTTGTTTGTTTTTTTTTCGGGGCAATGGGGCAGAAAAGAAAGTAAGCCTACGCTGCTACAGTACTGACCATGGTACGGTGTCGTTATTCGTTTGTGCTACTCATAGTAATAGTAGTGTACAGAAGATAATGCTGCTGCCGGTTGTCGTCTTCCATCCACGGTTGATTCCAGGAGCAGTTGAAAACTTCGAGGAGTACTAATAAACCTCATGCTCTACTGCTATAGTACAGTTTCTGGGTAGTTACAGCAGTATGAATCTTAGCCGAGCTAAACAGATGGGCCCAGTGCTAGTCCACATGTGGCGTCCTAGTCGGTATTTTAGAGAGGACAGACGGCCCATCCACCCAGGCGATCTCATCTTTTGTCATGCCAAAGTTTTCTCCTTTTTTTTTGCAGTGGACCCCATGTGTCATCCTCTCATTCTTTTTGCCGCACCTTACCTACGTTTATAGCTAGGTGGTGTAGCAATGTTTGATAATCAACCAATGAACCAGACATGCCCGAAGCTCATATCGATTATTATGGATTTTTGAAGTATAAGGGTGCATGTCATATGCTGAGAGAAATTCTGTTTAAGCTGTCTTGTAGTGAATGCTAACGACTGCTTGCTAACGAGAATGCAAGAGATGTCAATGGATTACCATTTCAAGGTTGAGCAGGAGGCCGGCTCCTCTCTCTGCAACTTCTTTGGCTACAATGGTAATGCTCCTTACTGTCCTCTGCCTCTGAAATTTCTCCTTGCTTTCCTTCCCCTCTGCCAGTTTCCTGGGGTTTTGAGAATTATCTCTGCTCATGAATGCATCCAGGAACTGCTGGAGTGTGGAGAAGGCAAGTGATTGATGAATCCGGTGGCTGGGAGGACCGAACTACTGCAGAAGATATGGACTTGGCACTGAGAGCAGGACTGCTGGGCTGGGAATTTGTCTATGTTGGTAGCATTAAGGTATTTTTACCGCACTTCAGCAGTCCAGTTCTACCATGATGACATGGCAATCCATGAACAAAAACATTAGCAGATTGAATGGAGAACTTGAGTTTGCTTCCAATTCCAGGTTAAGAGTGAGCTGCCAAGCACTTTGAAAGCCTATCGGTCCCAGCAGCATCGTTGGTCATGTGGACCTGCACTCCTGTTCAAGAAAATGTTCTGGGAAATTCTGGCTGCCAAGGTTAGTCTTATTTTCTCAAGCTGCACACCACCCTGGAAACTGTTGCATCGAAACTGTATTTGAGTCGGAGAATCATTGCAGCATTCTTTCTTCTCGTGCTAGAATTATCTCAAAACCCTTATATTCTTCCATTGTTTTCCAACGCAGAAAGTGTCGGTCTGCAAGAAGTTATACATGACATATGACTTCTTCATCGCACGGAGGATCATATCGACGTTCTTCACCTTCTTATTTTTCAGCGTACTGCTTCCTGTGAAAGTTTTCTTTCCAGAGGTGAAGATTCCTTTGTGGGAGCTGATCCTCATACCTACAGCTATCATTCTACTCCATTCAGTTGGGACTCCAAGGTTAGATCAGTGCTGTTTACCCTTTTTCGTGTGTGTGTCACCAGCTACTCCGATCAAAAGGATGGTACATCTCATGAACTCCATGTGCTTCAGGTCAATCCATCTGATCATACTGTGGTTCTTATTTGAGAATGTTATGGCATTGCACCGGTTGAAAGCCACCTTGATCGGACTTTTTGAGGCTGGAAGGGCAAACGAATGGATTGTCACGCAAAAGTTGGGAAACATCCAGAAGCTCAAATCCATTGTCAGAGTTACCAAAAATTGCCGTTTCAAAGACAGGTAAATTCTGATATGAATATATGAATCACTTTGTACTTGATCTGTGCCATGAGTTTTGCGCTGATTTCTCCATCTGCTGGTGCTTCTTAGGTTCCACTGCCTTGAGATAATGACTGGTGGATTTCTTCTGACGTCTGCATGCTATGACTACTTATACAGAGATGATATTTTTTACATCTTTCTTCTGCCCCAATCGATCATGTATTTTGCAATTGGATTTGAATTCATGGGCGTCGGTGTCTCCAGTTAGATCAAGCCAGGGCAATTGCAAGATCTGCTTCGGAAGCAGGATCCATGTTAAAGCAGACAATGGGAACTCTTGTGCTTTGCATGTGACAGAAAAAGGGAACACTGCTGCAATTGAGTGCTTGGACAAATTGCTCTAAGCATATGGGCGATAAGAACACATTAATCAAGAAGAAAATCATCTAATGTTGTCAACGTATTTAAGAGGCAAGTGCTATCTTCAGTGAAGAGTAGCTTCACATCTTATGTAACTTAGCATGTTAATAGTGGCAATTATCATTTCAGAGCTAAAGATATCGTAGGACGACATTTAACACCTATGAAGTTCGATGGAATACATTTACGATAACAAAACTTGAGGAAACTATACACTCTAAATCCGATTTCAAGAAGGGGAAAATCTACTACCAATGTACTAATACAGTGTGCTTGGAATGCTTCAGCACTTCGCAATTGTGATTGTTTTGTGTTCATAAAAACTAGCCTATACAGTCGCCCTTTCACACGACTTTAACCACCCTCTTTACCAAATGTGTTGATATACTATTCATGCTAATAAACTATAAATTATATTATCTATAGCTATGCTCGTCCGTGAAGGTAGGCTAATGGTTCATAAATATAATGCACATACATTTTAGTATATGTTTGTTAAAATAGGACAACAATATTAGGATTAGTAGACAATTCCCTGAGTACACGGATCTAAGATACATTTAACACGTTTACTAAATTTGTTTGTAATTAAGTCATTTCCTAAATATCTGTATTAATATCTTAGCACCTAGGCAAATTTTCTTAAATTGTCAATAAGTTTTTTGATAGGTGCACTTAGCTTATTAAGTCGCGTATTCACGCAACCATGACTTAACTTTTTATGTATAATATTATATTATGTTATTTATAATAATTAATATTGTAAAAAATTAATTGGGATAATTGCAACTATGAATTATATAGCTATTTTTTCAAGGATATCAATCTATTAATTAACTTAATAAAGTAATAGAAAAAGAAGCATTTATGTTCACTCTCACGATCTAAAGAATCCCACATTAATCGAAAGAAAATAAGAAAAAAGAAAAATAAAAAAAGAAGCATTCATGTTCACTCTCACGATCTAAAGAATCCCACATTAATCGAAAGAAAATAAGAAAAAAGAAAAATAAAAGTGTATTAGGATTAGGTTTGGTGTAAACGGATAAAAAGAAGAAAATAATAGAAGTGTATTAGAATTAGGTTTTGTGTAAATGGACCGTGCAGACGGACAAGAAAAATAGAAAGAAAAAAAATAAAGTTGTGGAAAGTCCCACTGGAAATACAATTTTAAATAGAGTCTAACTAAAAATACAGTATAAAATATTTAAAAATTTGGATAAAAATAAGTAATCTTCTAACCTTGCTAATAATCGTGTAGGGATTGGACTCTGCAAGAGGGGATCGATCAAATTACCTTGCATTGATCTCTATCTATCTAGCGGCAGACATAAGCGAGGAAGGTGAAAGCTAGCTAGGATCCACCGAGGCAAGCAATCAACAATAAGATTAGAGATAATCAAATGATTAGATAAACCTCATGATTGTATCTGCCTCTTGCGTTTAATTAGTTCGAATCCCTCAATTTCCCCCATTATATTCGTGCACATATCCACTCCACTATATATGATTTAGGCCAATTGAAAATTTTATCATAAAATTATGGTAAAAATTACAATTATGTTTTGAGAACCATCAATTTGATTACAATACAAATCCAAGATAAATATCTAAAAAAAACATTATAATAATAATAATAAATACCTGCATGTCATGACTTAGAATATAAACTAAAATATTAAAAAGATCATTGTTGAATTCAAGTAACTAAGAGAAAATTAACTTGTACTATAAGTCGAACATCCAATCTAACATAGCCATAAAGAAAAATATATTCATATGGTCCTACTATCAAATAAATAACTGTAGTCGTGAATGCATATCTAAGTTATATAGAGATACTAGAAGTAGCAAAGTGAACATAGCGCAATTAATTAGATCGGTTAGATTCCTTACAGTGAAACTTGTCTATTCACATCGAAGTTGTAGAGTACGGGTGCTCATGATATTTGTAGACTTAGTAGGGGTACTCATATAGTAACAGTTATGTATTCTAAATATCGAAAAATATTGTAAAGCATCTAAATTAATTGAATCTATTATACGCGCGAATGCATGGGCTACCATGCTATTTCTTCTACCAAGGTGCATCGATATATTTGTTTGACAGGTAGGCCCATCCTTGGTGCTACAGTCAATTTCTCGGCGCTGCACTTTTTTCATTTTTTTTTTTGCTGCCTACTCCTATATTCCACGTGTGAGGGAATGCACTGGAAAATTCGAGAACATCTTTTTTTTTTCTGCTTTTTACCCACTAGATTCAACGGTTCTCCCATCTCTTTTTTTCTCTTCAATGGTTTACATTTTCTGATTACGTGTAATAATCTAGTTTCAAGATTCACCGTTCACTTATAGAGATGCGCTGAAAATGTTTGCAGCAGACCAGGAATTCCCTAGAAGGGAATGAAAAACATAAAAAAAAAATCTAAATTGGTCTTTTAGATTGATGTGTTGCTGAAAATCAGTTGGGGAAGAGTTCCAAGATGAATAAAACGAAGGAGAATTGGGCGAAACGGAGACTTACCTTGCGGGTTGCGAGTAGGCAATATATCAATATATGGCCATCAAGAAGGGCCGAGACCGTGGAGCAATTGGCTATTGGGCGAAAGCTAGTTTGACGGCCTTGCATTTTGGTGGAGATTTGATGGCCTATATCACGCATTGAAGCCTGGATGCAAATGGGTTCGTCTCGGTAAGGCCCAGTAGGGCCCATTCCACGGACTACTCTTCCGCTATCCTCGGTGAAGCCGAGAGGAGACAGACCACGGTGCGATGCGAGGATTGTGTTCCGACTTCCGACAGAACCGACAAACCACAAGGCAACAGTAACAAGCGACCGTCAGATCAGTCGATACGGCCACGAAACGTCGCCGCATCGCTCGAGATCGAGGCCGACGAGACGACGACTCCTTCCTCTCGGCTCCAGTGCCGGACGAGGACGAGGACGCCATGGATCCATGGAAAACGTGCGCTCCGGAATTTCCTCTGGTCTTTCGCTTTGGCGCGCAGCGCGTACGGCGTACTCTTCGTCGCCCTTTACTGATGCTCCGTAGCCCGTCGCACCGTACTCCCTGTAAGAATACAGTACTGCTCTCTTCTTAACTCCACATTCTTGAGATAAATGTTGATCCAATTGAGCAGAATCAAGAGCTTCTATAGATCCCACCTGTAATTGCTCACTGTCAGTATCAGGTTAACATCGCGCGCACAGCCGCACTACATTTTAGCCGCCGAAAGAATTCAGATCAACACCACCACCGACGGAAAAACAAAGGTAAAAGTAGTACTAATAAAGGCACAGTAATAAAGGCGTACCCCAACTAATCACCGTCACAACGACTCCACGAGCGAGTCCACGGGGACGCAGTACACCCAGCAAGTGGGAGGCAGAGATATCACAAAGATTTTAATGCACAGTTGCTGACTTGCTGTAGCTTCATGTGCACCACGCCATGCGTATCTACTCCATGCGGCTGCAGGCTCGCAGTAGTATTGTTCAGTGACCAGCAACTGACACTCGCACGTTGCTTGCCACCACCACCATCCCTTTCGTGTGAGCCGAGTAACCGGGACGTGTGGCTTTTGTGACAGCCATGTCTTCTCTCCGCTACTAGTACGACCAAGGGGAAGAAAAAAAAGGAGCCCATCAATGGCGCGCCTGACCGGCGTCGCGTCTTCCTGCCTCTTTTGAATCGATTCAGACGGCGCATGCAAAAGCAAAACAATCGCAGCATCTTTTTCCCATGCCTTGTATGTTGTCGGTTATCTCCGATTCTCCGTGCCGTCTCTGAGCGAAACCTCCTGCAGATGCCAAAAGATTTGCCTGTCTACGTCGTGTCTACAGGACAGTGTTCATCTGTTGTGCCCGGTCTGTGTCCAACATGCTGAGTTTGTTCGCTGTTGCCTGAGGTTGGCTGATCGATGACCTTGCAGGATTGGCAAAATTTTTGATCGGGCTGGTTTGTGCATGTCACGTTAAGCTCAAATACTCTATTAGTAGTAGAAATTTAGCATGACCGGTACCAACTACCCCAAACACAGTCTCTTACCTTTGTCGCTAACAGCCTCACGTTAATTTTACACTCGAGTGATACTGCTCGACAACGTCAAAGAATCCAATGGGTAGCTCACTAGAACTGACGGTCTCCGGTCAAAAATTGGCGGTCAGAGATTGGAATGACGGTTCTAGAAATCCGCATCGAGCAGAACCAGATTCCTTGTTTCCTGACCATTGCTCCGAGTGTTCCACTTTCTGGAGCCCAACTACTTGAGCTCTGCAACCTCGCAGGCACGAGTTTTACCGGTACGTGGATGACTGGCTGGAATGCTCGATCGCCTGATGGTTCGTGGAGGAATCTCTGGCCCGGTTTAGATGGCGAAATCTTTTTATAATGGGCTAAAAAAATTTTGGTATGGAGCTACTTTTTACGTTTTGTGAACTAAACGGGAGGTAAAACTTTTTGGTAGATGGGCACTTCTGTTCACCCATTAATGAGTAGTACCTCTCACCCATGAAGCAAGTTTGAAAGTCAGCCATGCATGCATGGTATTAAATATGGGCAAATCAGGAATTCTGTGTCAGGAGCCGAAAACTTCTTGCCAAAACTTTTTGCACGTTTAGTTCCCAAAATCCAAAAACTGTGCAGTTCTCGAAAATTTTTACCTTGCCCCAAAAATTTTGGGCAACTAAACACGGCCTCTATGTTGGTATCCAAAGGATCTTTATGCCTTCAGTATGAAGGCCATTCACAATGCACTAGCACTCTCCCCAACCAACCAGCTAGGAGATTCTTCTCCACCTATGCATTTTTCGTTGGTTCACCAAGAACGGGGAGCCAAAATACGCTCCCTGTTCCTCGTCAAAATTGTAGGTCTAGACCTACAATATCGTGTCTCGCGTCATCAGGAAAGGGAGACAAGACCGGAGGGGAGGTATCACACCGCCGTGCTCGTTGGGTGCTTGAACCACGCCGGCTCCAGCTCCGCCGACGCAGCACCCGCGGACGAAGAGAAGGGGTGAAGAGGGGAGGGGAGAAGCGTTGCCCCCGTTCTTGTCCACCGCCGCTGCCAAGGCCAGATCCGGTGTGTTTGGCGGCCGCGGACAAAAAGGAGGGGCGCGAGATTGACAGGGTGGCGATGGTGACCTGACCCGATGGTGGCCACCGAGCGTGTCACCCGCGCCACCGTCGTTGGGGAAGAGGAGAGGGCGACGGAGAGGGAGAAGAGATTGAGGTCGAGGCCATGCCACTAAGGTCGATCCGGAGCTGGTGAGAGAGGCGATGAAGAGGATCCAGCCGCCCCGCCACCGCTCCGCCCAGCATCATTGCCGCTTCAGTCGCCCTCCATCCAGGTGCTGTCGCCGAGGACGCGCCGACATTCCAGATCCGCCCCAAGCTCCTCGCCATCCACGCACACATGCGGTGCCGAGTTCGTCGCCGCTTCGATCCGCCGATGTGGGTGGTAGGGAGAGCGGCGGAGGGGGAGAGGTGCGCCAGCGGTGGGTGGGAGGGAGGGAGGGGTGCCAACGGCGGGGTAGCCGAAGGAGGAGGCCGGTGGTTGGTGGGGAAAGGCAAAGGAGAGAGAGGAGAGATGAAAAGTGAGGAGAGAGAACGGGTGGGACCCACTATCATGTACTGTGAAGAATAAAATAGACCCTATGCACTGCGGAGGGTGTGTCAAAGTTCTTAGTCTAGCTAGCGGTTTTGGCTCCTCGAATGCGGTAGACGCATTGCTATTTCCCCAAGGACATCGTCAATGTGTATGGTAAAAGTAGACTTTAAATATAGCAATTAGGATACAAGCTAACATTAGGAGAAGAGAGAAATAGATACAGATAATATTATTTATTTCATATGGGTAGTTCATATGCATATGGATACATTTTTTATTTCTTTCATATGGACTACTTCCATAATGGTATTAGGTGGTTGAATACATTATTATACTACCTATGGACTACTTATGGACTACGGGTCTGTTTGGTTGACAATTAAATTTACCATACTTAATCTTAGGCAAGCCATAGTTTCAGCAGACAGTGTTTTGTTCCTGCCACAATTCTATTTTGCCTAACTCTTAGTTACCTGGTCCACATGTCATACACTCTATTTTCTTGCTAAACATTGCTAAGCTTAGTTTATCAGGGTCTGCTTGGTTGGGGACTAATATTGCAACATATGTTTTACTAAGGTAGTTAAGTTTAGTCTTATCACACTTTTGTGGTAAAACAAAATGATAAACTAAGATTAGGCAATGTTTGTGGTAAAACAAAATGATAAACTAAGATTAAGCAATGTTTGGTAAGAAAATAGAGTGTATGATAAACTAAGCTTAGATAATGTTTGGTAAGAAAATAGAGAATGGTGGGAACTAAACAGTGTATGCTGCGGATTGTCGCCGTGAGCCCGTGAAGCCTGTACATAGCCTTGACGTTGCTCGCTGTCGACGCTGCGCTGGGTCACCACACCAAACACAGTCTCGGTTGTTCATGTCCCCGGCCTGCGGCGCCTGTGCGCGTCGAGCAGTTTTGCACACCGACGCGTCTAACCGAGCGCTCACAGGAACGCAATTCGGTCGTTCGTTTTCCCTTCACGCGGCTCTCCAGCCTGTCTGCAACGACGACGCTTAGCGCCGTACCGTGCACTATAATCGCCAGAAGAGATCGATAAGCAAACGAGCAGAACGCTGCAATGAGCTTCCCTCGAGCAAACGTACACTAGGCTCAACACAGTCGTTTGCACGGATGGTTGACGCAGCAAGCAAATCATGTACGGCGGTTTCTTTTGGATTTGTTGTGAGTACTATAGTAGGAATTCATATGCTAATACTCCATATAATAGAAGCACGAGTAAAAAAACTTGTTCATAAGCAGCACACAGGGCATACCCCAGATGCCTAAACTGTTTTGACACCCCCAAAATGAGGTCCAGTACAGACAACGACCAGGCAAAAACCATTACTAGCATAAGGCCATTCCCATTAGGCCCAATTTTGCTACTTTGGCGGGTGATACAAAGCGGCCTCTGTTAATTAAGCCACAGCCTTACCACCACTTCCAATCCCTAGCCAAAACATCCCACAAAAGCTCGACTAATGGTACTAATACCAAACTAACAATAGCAGTGAAACCAGCACAAAGCCCATGCTAATACTAGGCCAAACTACCCACTAAATACTTTCCGAAGAACCAAGGCGGGACGAGTACCAATCATAAAACAATGGCACTTCCCAGCACGGTTCAGTTGGGATCATAGTAACTACTGCGACCACTACGAAGATGCTCGAGTAAAATGGAGCGAAATCAGTTGAACTGGGCCCCATTGAAGGTCTGGCCAAAGGACCAGCCACGGGGGACGGCGTTGCTGGAGACGACGGAGCGGCCGTCGCCGGTGGTTACGCGGAAGGAGAGCGCCTGGCCGTCGAGGAGAGCGGCGCTCTGCCAGTTCTGGCCCCAGTTGCGCGACAGGGCCTGCCACGCCGCAGAGCGCTCCGACTTCACGGCCACCGCGTGCACGTCGCCGGCGCCGCCCACGTTGGTGACGAGCACCAGGTTGAAGTAGGAGTGCCCGTTGATGGTGAACCGGATCCCGCCCTTCTTCTGGCAAGCCACCCTGAACACACCAACACGCACGCCATGGTCGGTCAGTTCCGGTAGATCCAAGAAAGCGAAACGCGAAGGTTAAAACTTCTTGCTGGCTTTAGCTACTGACCGGCGGTAGGAGACGGGGACAATGCCGGCCTTGAAGAGAGCGATGCGCTGGAAGACGGGCTGGGACATGTCGAAGTGCGCGCGCGGAGGGTTGCACCAGCCGCCGTCGTCAGAGGGGAGCGCGTTGTTCGGCGGGCAGAAGTTGGTGGCCGTGACGACGACCGAGCCGGGCAGGCATGAGTGGCCCCCGCCGCCGCCGACCGCGTCGCAGCGAACCTCGAAGCACGCGCCGCAGCTGAGGCCGTTGTTGAACAGCGCCGTGCTCAGCGCCGCCGTGTTCGTCCCGTACCCCTGGCTGTAGAGGTTCCCGTACCCACACGCCCCTCCTGCACGCGACAAACAGTGAGCACGACACGCAAAGGTAACAACATTTCAGCACAGTGCCGTCACGACACGAGGTAGCGCGACAAAAAAACGTACCCATGGTGCCCGATGCGTCACCCCCGCCGTAGAACGTGGCGTGCGCCGACGACCACCCGCCGCCACCAAGCGGCGCGTGTTGCTGCCCCTGTCCCTGGCCGTGTCCACCGACATGCGGCGCGTGCCCTCGCACGTGCCCGTGCCCCAACCCGTGGTGCCCCAGCCAAAGCCCACGGGACAGCGCCGGCGGGAGCAACGCGGCCACGAGGACCAATGCTAGGATGGCTCGGCGGAGCGACATTGTGACGGGATGGAGTCGACGCACGCCGCGGGTGGGCTGCGACGAATGTGGCGGGGGCGGAGGCGTGGAGTGCGTAGTGCAGCGAGGTTGTTGAGGGCGGGGATAAATAGAGGGTGCGTGGGAACGGTGAAACTAAAGGAACGGGTTTGAAACGGCGCGGCGCAGTGGGGGTGGAGTGGAGTGCGGCGTAGGGCGTGGCGCACGCGGGTGGGGCTCACAGCGTGGGTGGACCCTGCAAAAGCTCGCAGCTGCTCCGGCACGTAGGGACACGGGATTTCGGGGGCGTTGGGAGGCGTGGCGGGAGTGGGAAAAAAAAGGCTGGCGTGGTGGAGTAATAAAGACGGGGAAGCTGCCGCCGCGGCGGTGCCTTTGGAAGTCGAAACCGAGCGCGGCGAGCGGGAGTTTACTCGTCAAACGCCGCTGCTTTTGCTTTCTTTTTTTTCGCCGCTGGCCCGTACTAGTACTACTACCGACCAAAATCTCTCCCTCCCAGCTTCAAAACCAAACACGGTGAAAAATTACGCAAAAGTTGTCACGGCAAAGCTTCCATCTTTACTCCCTCTGGAGTAGGAGTACATACTCTAACCCTTACGTTTGGGCTATAAAAAAAATTATGGGACGTACTGTACTACTCCTACGTGGGAAAGTCTTCTTTACAAACCTGCACTATTCTAACGGAGTTGTCAGCTCCAGGAGCTACACATCCTCCATATTTTAAGGCAAGGGTTTATAAATGGCATCTTTGACTGAACCACGGGACAACAGTCTGACGGGTTTCACTGCACAACATTACTCCTTCGCCTTTCTTTAAAATATTTTGGAAAAAAAATATAATGTGACCATGAGTGAAAATTAAAAACAGGTCATTCTTTTTACAGCGTAATATTCGCAGTAACGGTGTGGCAGGCTTATTTAATGCTTCCCGTAGAAAATATCAATATTTAATATTTAATGTACTCCACTCTACCTCTACTATACCAGATATGAAGAAGATTCCTCTTCCATTCCTTTACTCAGGGCCTGTTTAGATCCTTTAAAATGGTAAAAATTTTGCTATTTTAAAGCACTTTTTGGCAAAATGGATCTAAACAGCATGGTGAAAAAATGACAACTTGCTATTTTGCATTTGGCACTCTAGAGTAGCAAAATTGGCCAAAAAGTGCATAGGGACACGGATCACCTCTCATGGTGCATGGGAAAATAACAACTTTTGCATGCCTCTAAACACCAACTTGCAAAAATGCAATGCCAAAACTTTTGACACCAAAACTTTTGCCATTTGCCATTTGCCATTCCAAATGCCTCTAAACAGGCCCTCACTCCAATGAAACATTAATATTACACCATCCATATCACACTATTCTATATTTTACTAATATTTTTAACTACCCATATATATTTCAAATAATTTTTTAAAGACTGTATTTTAAAAAAGTATATGTTCGAACGAACTTTTAATTCATATGAGCCACAACTATGTAGTGAACGGACCTTATCCTCTCGCTAAAAAAAAAGAAAGAAAAACAAAACCGCTAGATCCGTCGCTCCAACCAAGAGAGGAGAGGCGGACACCGTGGGTGGAGGGGCGATGCGGCAGGACGGTGAGGGCGAAGGAGCAGTGGAGCGGCGCGGGCTGCAGGGTAGGGTGGTGTCGAGCGGAGGAGCGGTGGCGCGGACTAACGGACGGCAGGGCCTCCACTTCGGCGATCTCCAACGCTAGATCCGGTATGCTCATCCTCTCTATTCCCCACGGTACAATCTGGATGATAGCACAAGTCATGTGGGCTAGGCAATTGGGGGATGGCGTGAGGAGAGATCAACGCCAAATTTGACGTGGAGAGGACTCGGTTTGAAAGATATCCAAAAATAAAAATAACGTGTGATGGAGACTCTACTGGAACGTGTTTTTTTATCTACATTCGTTAAACATGGGATGGATGAGATGGATGGCCGGATGGAAGATCTGCTGGGCATGCTCTAACTTACTCCAATTCATTCATGGGCCAATTGGCTAATGGGCCATGTAGTGATGCTGTTTTAACCCAAGTAAAAAGGCGTACTACAGTCATAGCGGTAGAAGTGGTAACAGTGAGTACCATACTACTCCGTAAATATAAAAGTACATTTATCGATCATATGCGAAATCATTTTGTAGTCAAAATACGTGGGAGTATTTCCATGAGAGTATTCTGTTTGAGGTGCCTTTAATACTGAAACCAGAGGACTGAAGGGAAGTTCTGGCTGAGCCGCTGAATCCAGCAAACAAGTCATGTGGTCTCTCACTCACTCTCAGAGCAGGAGAATCCAGAAAAGGCTACACTGAGCCGAGAGACCGTGGGCTGGTCCGTAGCTTGCGTGCCCACAATTGTGTAACCACTCTGTCTCAGTAGATTGGTTGGTTCCGTCTTTAATTCCAGCTTTGCCAAAACCCAAAACCCAACACCCCACCCCCACAAAAAGAAAATCACAAGTAGAGGAAAATAGGAAGGCGATATTCACTTCGTAAGATGGTTGAGTGTAGTTGTTGTAATTGTTTTGGTCCTTTAAATCATAAATCACTAGTACATGTTTATATTCTATGTAAATAAATATACTAATGATAAAACAGGAAGAGATTGTCTAGATATTTCCAACCCCAAAAAATCCAATCAAGTTTGCAATAATGTGATGAGAAATGTGTTAGAGTTTATGTCGAATATGTGTACAAAGTCGGTTACAGTTTAGAACTTGAAGTTGTACTAGGTGTTACGACTAGAGTAAGAGTCGGACTCTATCCTAGGCTCTCTCTTAAATAGAGAGGCACACCGGTTGTAACCGCAAGGCGACAGTAGCATAGGTGTGGGTACGACTGGCCGGTGGCCTAGCCGGTGGAGTGTCGTGGATACCCGGATACACTGTAATGTGCTGGATCGGGGAGGAGCGCCCATAATCAGTGTCCCGGAGATGTAGGTTTCGGCTGAACTCCGTTATCAAATATCGTACTTCGGTGTCATCATCATGTTTGGATCTCCTATGGTGTTTCTTCCGCGTTTGGTTTCCGATGGTGATTTCGGGCCGGTTTTGTAACAAGTGGTATCAGAGCCTGCAGGAGATCCAAGGTAGAGGTACGAGGGAGGTGCTCCACGCCGCGCCAGGTTGCACACGGTGTCTAGGATAGGACATGGCGCAAGGTGGAGTACGGCGGCGATCAACGGAATTTGATTAGTGGAGTCGAACACTTTAGGTGGCGGCCTGAACCGTTCGATAGGCTAAAATCAACAGGGAGACGACTAGACGTGGTGCTCGGGTTGATAGCGGCGGGAGCGATTGGCAATCCAATCAGTGGTGTCGGACACTTTGGGCGGATGGCTCGAACTTTCCGGTGAGTTGCGGTCGACAGGGAGGTGGCTAGACGTGGCACTCGGGTCGATTGGCGGCTAGCGAAGATGACGTGGTTGGCGGCGGCTTCGGCATGCTACACGGGGACGGCTTCGCGGTAGGGTGTGCAAATTATTTGTCGGTGATGAGTTCAAGGTGGAGCATGACTCGTACACGGGTGGTGTGCGAGGACGGCAACTGCTACAGAAGTACCGGTGCTCAGGGAGGAGCGTGTGGTATGGCTGCGGCAGCAAACCTTGAAACACGATCGTCCTTAATTAGCAAGCACAAGTGCAGCGCGTGGAGTAGACCAAGCAATATAGAAGCTGTTGGAAATTGTGCCATGCATGTATGCAGTCACCAAAAGGAAGTCAAGTGCATGAAGGTATCAATTAATTAATTTTGCATGTTTACATGCAGGGAGTAGTTAATCGATGGAAGTGCTAGGGACTTCGTGGGGGCTGTAGATTATGCATGCATGCGTACATGGGTTATTGCACGGACACAACACGTGGGCCTAGGGAGAGAGCAATCAATTGTGTGGCCAAAAGAAACCGAAGGCAGGAAGGAAGACACAAGCATCTGCAAGGAAAGAATAGGAGCACAAATTGCAGATTCGGAGAAGAAACCAAGTCCGATATGATATGTGGAGTCCGTACACAAGACGCAGGGCAAAAAAAATCAAATTGAGATAGGGACACCTACTCCGGGTCATTTTCCAACCGACTTGTTTTTTTTTGCAGGAGCGCATATAAAAGGACCAGGAGTATTGGCTTGGAGAATAACAAATCAACAACAATTTTGATTTTGCGGAGGTGTAAAATTCTTGAGCAGTTACTTGCAGCAACCAGTGCAATTGGGACGAGGGGGCAAACACATTTGATCAGGATGCTCCAGTGGTGAGTCAGGTGTGCGGTGCAAGCAAGTTCAACAGCAAGGCTTTGCTTGGAGGAAGGTGTGTGCGGGAGATCAACCAGTGCTGTTTAGATCGGTCCAGAGGGTCGATCTAACCAGGACAGATCAATTTGACCGAGGCGATAGTCGGTTGAGTTGATTATCGTCGGTGGCGGCGATGGTTTCCAAATTTGAGGTGGTGAAGTTCGATGGCACCGGGAATTTCGTTCTCTGGCAGACAAGGGTGAAGGATATGTTAGCTCAACAGGGGATATCCAAGGCTCTTGGTGAGACGAAACCGGAGAAGATGGATGATGACAAGTGGGGGGAAATCAAGGCGCAGGCAGCTGCGACAATGCGATTGTGTCTCTCGGATTCTATCATGTACCATGTCATGGAGGAAGATTCACCAAAGAAAATTTGGGACAAGTTGGCAACCCAATATATGTCCAAGTCACTGACAAGTAAGTTGTATCTGAAACAACAGCTGTATGGTTTGCAGATGCAAGAGGAGTCAGACCTTAGGGGGCACGTGGACGTCTTCAATCAGTTGGTCACGGATCTAAGCAAGTTAGATGTGAAACTGGAGGATGAAGACAAGGCCATGATTCTTCTGAGCTCTTTGCCGTTGTCTTATGAACATGTGGTAACTACTCTGACGTATGGCAAGGATACCATCAAGACTGAGGAGGTATTTCGACGTTGCTTGCGCGAGATTTGAGAAGATCAAAGAAAAACGATGCAACTGAGGCTTCTCATGGTGAAGGTTTGCTGGTCAGGGTAAAGCATGATAATGAGGCGGGATCGTCGAAGAGCAAAGGGAAGAGGGTCGTACGTTGCTTTAAGTGTAATGACGTTGGATTGTCTGTTGCTGAAGAAGAGGAGAAGTGCAATTTCAAGTTTAGCAGCTCAAAGTGATGACTCAGATAGCAGCAGTCATGAGCTTCTCATGATGTCTAACGGAAAGTCTGATGAAGCGTGGTTATTGGACTCAGGTAGTTCCTTTCATGTGACATCGAAGCGGGAGTGGTTCTCTTCATATAAATCTGGTGAGTTTGGTGCCGTTCACTTGGGCGATGACACGAGTTACCGTGTTGTTGGAGTGGGTAATGTCAAGTTCAAGTTGTATGATGGAAATAAGATGCTACTTCGGGATGTGAGACACGTGCCAGGGCTAAGGAGGAGTCTGATTTCGCTTGGAAGCCTACATGAGGAAGGATGGTTATATCAAGGTGATCCTGATGGGAAGACCATAAATATCATGAAGGACGGCAAGATTGTTATGACTGGTGAGAAGACGACCTCATGTTTGTACAAGCTACAAGGAAGTGCTGTTGCAGGTGGAGTCATGGAAGATGAGTATGCTGGTGTTGCGGTGCACAACTCTGGAGGCGGCGAGCCGTGCGTAGGCTCGTCGGGTGTCTCGGTGTCATCATCATGTTTGGATCTCCTATGGTGTTTCTTCCGCGTTTGGTTTCCGATGGTGATTTCAGGCCGGTTTTGTAACAAAATGCCCTTCCCAGTTTATACTTATTCATTTATCTCTAAAGCCATTTTTACAAACCAAAAAAAAACACCTACCACCACGTAGAGTCTTTCTCCACTAGTCCACCATACAACCAATGCAACACCATTATGTGCTCATTCATTCCCTCCATTCCTAACCAGACCATAGGTACAATCCTCTTTGTGTCCTTTCATGCTCTCTCCCTAGCATGCTATTCATGTAACATATTTATTTTTAATATCCTATCTCGTTCGATTATGATGTTTTGCATGCGGTTCAATTAAACGATTATTTTTATGTGTTTTTTATTTGTTAATCCTATCAGAATCCTGCTTTTTTCTTATTCTTTTGTTTTTTTCATTTTTGTGATTCAAAGAAGCTCTGAGTAGATTTGTCTCTATCCTACGTGAGCCGCCAAAACAATGAGCTTTGAAATGGATCTTAATTTCTTTTACGGATTTTTCTCTAGAGATATAGAGAAGAAAATCTTTCCACATTTTTCCTTTTCCTCATTCCTATGAAGCAAATCTACGAGCAATGATATTTTTCTTAAGAAAATCGCTAAAAAGGGGCCATGGAGTTACAGCCTCTATCATCATGGAAGAAAAGAGCTAACCAAAATTATAAAGGAAAAACATGCCCTACAATTATACAACTGTGAAGTTAATTGGTAAGTAATCGGCGAAAACCTCCGCAGCAAGAACAACACTTCGAGGTGGTAAGCCACCGGAATTGATGGCCTAAGAAAATTAAAGACCCAACACGAGTCATCGTTACCAAGTTTAAAGCAAAGACCAAGCAACACCAACTTCCTACGACGATCCCCACCCTCCATGGTCAACAACACCGATAAAAGAAATGTCACCATCAACCACCCAACATGGAGCACTACCTTCTAAATGAAACTTCCAAAGAAGACATTGTCAACACCTGTTCGGAACACCTTGACTACGTTTCACCTGAATAAAAAGAGAGAAGACAACATTCATTTGCACCCAATGTACGTTCTCACTTCCTGTCATCCATGCCCTACAAGTGTCCCCTTAGAGTGGCTAGAATGAGAGGGGTTGAGTATTATCATTGCTAAGCTCACCACGCGTAGCATATTTGGCTCCATACCATGGTTATCTCAAGAAGCAGCAACATCGCCATCACTTGTAGGATCCTGATTCCTACAGTTTTTCCTTCATTCCGAAGAGACTTTAAAGTCATTCACAGTGCATCCAGGTGGCATTCAACACCAACCTACTACCTAGGAGATTCTCCTCCATGTAGGCAACTAACGTAGCCCAAGGAAGAACGCTTCTCCCAACGAGGAATGAGTAGCATTGTTAGAGAAAGCATGAGAGGAAGCAGAAATCAGAAGAGAGGAAGGACATGGTGAAGTGTCACGGACGACGATGCCATCGCCACCGAGCTTGATGTCTACCGTCGTTGAGCGCCATGTCCGTCGCTGCGAGCTCCATATCCATCGTTGCCCCCTCGATTTGCACCGGCCTGCCCACACCACCCTAGCGACGAGGAGGGGAACAACGACGCCACCAAAAAATGATGAGGCTTCCTTGCATCAGAGAGGTTAAATGATGAGGACATCAACACCAACGATACATCCACGCCTCCACAAGTACAACTTCATGGTCCTATTACCCGCGCTCGTGCATGTCAACTCAACTATCAGGTGTGTTCATTCTTAAATTCATGTGCTTCTTATTTATACCCCGGAGACGCATGCACTCTTGTTTTACTCAGGAACAATTGAGAGAATCTAACGGGGAGAGGAATCGCGCGGGATGGATTCGGATTGCAGCATAGTGCCAACTTCTGATGGCCGCCACGACTTCATGCGAGCTCCGATTTGGACGTGCAAGTACCTCATGGAAAACTTGTCAAGTCTACTTTCAAATGGATCCAACCTCATGTCCATATCAGTTCTGGAACGGCCGCAATATGCATTTTACTACCGAGTCTTTTTCTGTCCACAGTGCTGCGTCACCTCTTTGGGTCCAATGGGCCATGTATCAAGTTGGGTCCAATCGGGACGCGTCCTAGGGTTAGAGAACGACCCCAGCACTCCTGTGGTCGGTCCTTCCCTCTTCTATAGCCTTAGCCGCCGCCAAGAATATTTGGGTTTTATTTAGATCAAAGTATAGCGTCGCTACTTTGCCGAGTTCATCCCGTGATCGGTTAGATCGCCGGATTGCTTGTTACAGAACCCCAATTGTTCAACTTTTGTTGATTCAATCCATCATTATTTTGATTCGCAAATTCAGTTGCTTGTTCATCTTGTTCTTGCTAGTTCTCGATTGCTTGCAGGATAATTACCCTTGTGGTTGGGCTGATCGTGCATTGGTCGAGATTCATGATCGTCTCTGGAGTTGGTGAAACGATTGCTAAGGCGCAACATCCCTAGATAATTGTAGTTGGATCGCCAACGTCGCTCCATCCAATCGACTTATCATTTTAAGATCGGGACACCTCCGCGCGCATCATTAAATAGACGATAAGTGATAGCGGCGGCCGGAGTTGAAGGCTTGTGGGAGAGGAAGGCATTTATGGGAGGTAGGAGGGGTGAAGTGCGTTGGAGGGAGTATGGGAGAGATGTTGCTAACGTCGCCGCTGGCTGAAAGGGGAGAGGTGAAAAGATCGGGTGGGGATAGGATGGGATAAAATGTTAGAGTATAAAATGTTGGACCACTATATATATACATTAGAAAATAGAAGGAGCTGAAATACAAAAATATTTGTAGGTTCCACCATAAGTTATCTCCATCATGGAGAGAGTGGTTTTAGAGTGCCTCACTGAGGTCTGTCTTATAGTCGTGTCTCGCAACATGAGTACCTTAATTGTTCATTTGCTCTTGCAAGAATTACCGATATTTGTTGGTAGGGAAATACTATGGTCTTGACTTCATGTCACTGGCCCGCGTCTTATGGTATAGTAGCAGAAGTAACAAAATTGCCATGTCACTGGCCCGCGTCTTCTGTTAACTTGTCAGACGCTGACGCTGCAAGCTGCAACAGCAACGAAGGACGGAAGGAGCACATGCTGATTACGATACCGTGCATGGCAGCATCTGCGCAAAAGATCATTTGTCCAACGCACACAGGTTCCGACGGCGAAAACACTGGACCAGGAGACCAGAAGAATTCAACATGCCCACCAAACCCAGATTACGGGGATCACTACCCAGTTGTTTTGCCAACGGATATGCGTCGCCCGTGCCACGAAATGATAAAAACAACCAACAACCGACGAATAATTTGAAGCTCGACTTCACATCAATCTCTAGCTCTTCATGCCCTCGTTTTGAACGGTAATAGTACTACTACAGATTTTACAAATTTTCGCAAGAGGAAGCGGTGAAGGATGCCGGGTCCTTTGGCAGAAACGGGAGGGGACCCGTGACTGGCCCCCAGCACCGGCACAGGGCGTAGTGAATGCACGACGTACTACGAGCCAAGCCATCGTTGCTCACACTTGGCGGGCACATGCGACGCGCAGTGCCAGTGCGCGCTGCGACGCGGCCCGGCGGCCGCGCCATGTGTCGCGCGGGCGAGGCAGGCGAACGTGCAAGTGTCCTGCGCCGTGCGTGACAGCGTGAGCACTGAGCAGGCCCCTCGCCGCGTGCCCCACGGTGGTCACCTATACTTGCCTCGTGCCCCACGGTGGAGTAACTACTTAACTGAACTGGAATGAATGCCATCGCAAACGCACGCAGTACTACAACTATTACACCTCAAGTTTTGATTCTCAACCATCGACAATTTGAAAGTCCCAAGTTGCAAGAAACCCAGCAAGGCCACAGGCCCAGCCCAATAGAACAGCAATGAAATGTTAGAATAGGCCCATTTAATATCTTCGAAGCATCCAGTCATTCCTGAAGACCAGCCCATCTGACCATCTGTGGCCTGGAAAATTCAAGCCTTGGAACCCTAGAGTACTACTGTAGTTCATATTGCTGTAACAATTTACACTATTACATGGAACAACAGAAAGAGATATCATTTACATGCTACTCCATAAACATGGGGGCTGACGATAAATGCAGTAGACAGGCGAGTCGTGCTCAGGTCCAAGCTCGAGAACCCAGCTTCCCTGATGATTTCGCCTGTTTCTCTGGTGAGGTGGCACCCGTCAGAGACAAACTGCTGCAGAGGATTAAGGGCACCTTGCACGAACCGGAGGAAGGATCCATCTATGGCACGGGCAAAATGAGCACAGTCAATAATTTACAACAGAAGAAAATATCTACATAAATGAATCTTAAGTCAATTGTGTGTATAATGTGAAGGAGAATAGCAGGTGGTACCAGGTGCAGCAACATGCTCAATGAAAATGTAGAGACCACCGGGCTTTAGGACTCGCTTTATTTCTGCACAAGTTAAAGGCCCCGAGTTGTTTAGCTAGAACATGATGATTATAATTTAATATAGATGAAGTTTGTTCTCAATGCAAGGCATGAACGGTTATACCAAAATTCAAGAGATACAAAGGTGTGGTGGAAAGATACAGATAAGAACAGAAGTCGGACTTCAGTTACATAAAGGGGATGAAGAGTTTAACACAAATGGTAAACTTAGTTTAGACCTTTCTTAGAAATGACTTCGATGGCTTGAGTGCTAGGTAACACCGATTTATTATCGTTAGACGAGTATGAAGTGTAAAAGTATCTGACAATGGGACACATCATATTACCTTGTTCATAAGAGGCTTTTTACGGTGCTTGGAAGGTACCCTAGGTACCTCCTAAGCTAATTAATATCCACCATTGATCTTCTAAAGGGTAATTTAGGGATAGAAAAGAACTTAAGAATCAATAATATTGTTCTGGCTAATAATAATTTCTAACTAACCTCCATGATTGTAGCAGCTCATTTGTGTGTTCATCTCGAGGAGATCTCTCGCCGTAAGACTAGATAACTAATTTTCATATCTTTGCTGTTGTTCGAATCATGGTCGTCATCTACATGTGTTTTTACCACTAATTTGAAACTAATTTCTTGTAATCAAGATGAGCGAAGGGAAAAGAATAAATATATATTTCTTTCCTGCATTCTTTGATAATCAAGATGAACGAAGGGAAAGGTGTACATAGTTTTCAATTATTAATCAACTACCTAGTTGTTTTTGCAAGAAATTACAAGCATTATTATGTGTTTTCGGTCCAAACAAAATACAAGCATCACCTAAGTAAGTTTACGTGATAGATGTTGTATCAGAGATACTGGGATTCGAAGAGAACACAACAAGAAAGAGGGAGATGTGAAGGATACTACATCCATCGAGGAGAACTGTTCATTTTTAAAGCAATAGATGCATAATTACTTGTCTAACCTTCCGCCTAATCTCTAAGCCAATACCTTACCCACAACTTTAGTACCTTTCCACATATATTTTGTATTGTAAACCATTGGATCACAGCCAATCAAAGGATATCTGGCATTCCAAGCACACTAGAAAACCTCTGTTCATTATGTGCATACTATTTCAAGCTCTGTGACTGGGTGTGTTTACTTTTTCGGATAGGAAATTCAGTGACAATTTTAGGTAGCTAAGAATTGATAGTAAAATAATTTGATATATCTAAAGATTCCATATGTTGCAAAGCTTTATTGAAATTACAAAGAGCATTTGTACTCATAAGAAATAATATTGTTAAAGATGAACAACTCTTACCTCTCAATGCCATTTCAACGTCACTTACAGAACACAAAACAAGAGTGCCAACAACAGCATCCATTGAATTGTCCTCAGCTGGCAAAGCTTCACCAACCTAAATACAATTACGCATCAATGATAGTTCACAAAACTAAGAGAAAGAGTCCGCTACCAGAAGGCACCATACCCCTCTTCTGAAGGTGAAGTTCGAACGTGGAAGTCCAGCAGACACTGCAGCTGCTCTAGCATACTCCTCCATGTGTTTATTAGGATCCACCCCAACTATGTTAACGCCATCGGCATTTGCATAGTACTTGAGGTTGGGGCCTGTTCCAACACCAAGTTCAAGAATGTTCTTCCCAGCAGTCATCAATTGGGAAAAGAGCTTTGATTTATACTCTGCAATCTGCAAAATTCATTATGTGATAAGATCAGAACGATCACGGCAGACGATCAATATCACATCACAATCCCTGAGAAAAAACAGTGATAACCTTTTTGAACAGGGAAGATTTAAGATCATGACCGCTACTCGCAAACACTGAAGGTGTTTATTTGTGAATTCTGATATAGTGATATCTATGGAAAAAAATCAGATACTAAGACAAACTACCGAGTTCAGAAAATCAAAGGTAAGAGCTTATACAGATGAACAGAAATGTGACCGAAATGGTCAAATGCCATGTATGGCAAAATTTAACTTTGATGTCAAATTGGGCACGCTGAGTTCAGTGAGCAGCAGTACAGTTGTTCGTATAGGCGAAAATCTATTAGGAGCTTGGAGCCTTGGACGCGGTCTCGTACTCTCGTCGAAGTTGGAACCAATTAACAAACCACGAGTTTCAGAATGGCAAAGTGGTGGAACTGAAACTAGGGGAAAAGCAAACAATACCTCGGCCTCGTAAGGTTTCATGAACTTGTCCATGGCTGTGGCATAGAACTTCTCGTACCACTCCGGCCTGGCCGGGTGCACCAGCTCAAGCATCACCTGCAAAACAGCACAACAACCAAAACCCAAGTACGGGCAGCTCAGAAGATGGCCATGAACCCACCAGACAGGGAGAACCTCAGAAGGGTCAGCAAGAGGCTTACTTCGGGGTCGACGGGCGAGGCGGCGGGCGACGGAAGGGCGAGCAGGGGGATGACAGCGGTGGCCGAGGTGGAGCCGATGAGGTGGCGCCGGCCACAGCGGCAGAGGGGTGGGAGAGCAGAGGTGGTGCACAAGCGGCTTGTTTTGCGTGTGAGGGATGGCCGGCTCCCGAGGCGGGTCGCCGGCGGGAGCGCGGCGGCGCCCTGCTGCTGCATGCCGTCGACGAGGAGGACGGGTGAACTGAAGCGCCCGAGCTAGCCTTGTGGCCTCTCGCTTTGCTTAGCAAGGAATACGTCAGCTGTGGTCGAAGGCGTATTTCGGGTTTACTTGGATCGGTGGAGTGAAAGCCCATATAATATGTAGGAGTAGGATAAGCCCATCAATGGATCAACGTGTGTGGGCTTTCTTCGTGTATAAGCAATTTGACCAGGAAAATCGCCGCGCCCACTTATTCCGATCTGAGCAATGGAGAACACGGAAGAGTTTGCTTCTCTGTCTCCTGGACTTGGGCACCCTGAACATTAGAACACAGAGTTTGATTGTTCTCTCTGTGCAAACTGCAAACACAATTTTGTTAGGGGCAAAACACGCGGATTGCTATTCGGACGATTTTTCTGTTGTTTTACTTTGGCCGGATTGGTAAACGTACGTTGACCAAACAGGCGTGACAACTGGAAGAAGGTGAGCCATTTGACGTTTTCTCCTGCATGTTTGACGTTTTCTCGACGGAGATTCACCTACCTGGTAATTTCTCAGCTGTCATGAAGGTTCAGTATCTGCAGCATTTTCCTTTGACGGATCAAGTCATGGTGTATAAAAGTTTGGTTCGTGAGATCATGTTCGTTATCTGCTTCGCTGGGATTATACAAAACTTTTGCACGTGCTGTTATAACATTACATTGAGTAAATTAAACTACAATTTTTTGGTCAAAACTATTACTCACTTTACGACATCAATTAGACATTTCATGAGGCTGTAACAATAGGTACTATCTAATAACAAAGTTGCAACTTTTACCCTCTAGGTGTGTTTGACGAGTGAACCCAATCATCAATTTGCAACAATGCAAGTATTACATATGTGCCTGGCAGGTAGAAGTTGACAAACCTTGCATTTCTTTGACAAAATCATCAGCAAATGTTGCATTTTTATAAAATACATTGAAAGTTGTAGCAAAGTGACAGTTATTACATAATAGTTGCAGTTTCTAAAATTGGCTCTATTATATATCCCTTGTTTTATTTACTGTAGCATACTTTCTCTAGGTAGGGATAAACTAACTCGCGCAAGAGCAGGCAAGGAATGAGTTTCTAACTATATGTTTTTTACTATCTCCATGATGCTGCTATACTTGTGTTTGTAGTTTGCGCTACCATTACAACTACTTGCTCGTAGCAGTATTGCCTATTATGTGGATCTCCGGTTCACTGCTTATTCCGTTAAAAAGGATGGCATAGTCGCGTACTCGTCTATCCTGACCTAAGAAATTCTGTGAGAAAAGTACACTACAATTTCTAGTCGTCGAGAAGGTATGTTCCAAGTTCTTAAATCTGAAAATGATATTTAGGCATAGCAACTCTATGAAATCGTCAAAACTGTCCTCAATTTGATATCTTCCTTCGCCATTTTCAACTGAAACTACAGAACAAACACCTTTGTGTTACGAACCCAATTCATATCCATCAATGGATTCGAACACAAGCAAACACACCGATTCTAGCACTTTTATACAAGAATGTTTGGGGATACAAATGAATAATTAGAACCAGTGACTAGGAATCAGGACAAGAATAGAGAAGGGAGAGAGAGCCAGATGTGCGGAAGAGGAGATAGAGCCTGAGGTTGAAGATGAGGAGGAGCCAAAGAAGGAAGAAACCGGTTTCATCAATTCTCTTCGATGCTTCTCCAATTACCGGTTGCCTCTTATATCAGCTTCCCTTCCAGCCATTTGGGCTGAGGTCTGCCCTTGATGCTCAGCCCAACCCCTGTTAGGCCCATGCCGTGACACTTTAGTCTTTGTTATGTGTGGATTTACTACTCCACTCTCCCTTTCCAAAATATAAGAATTTTTTAATTGATAAGATATACTCTAATACTACTAATCTAGATAAGCTACATATCTAAAACTAGTATTAAGATATATCAAATTCACCTAAATCCCTTAAATTTTACTACGGAGCAAGTAATTCTTAACCTTCAGTAATATACTCTCGAGAAGTGAAAAAAAATATTCGGATGACGTGATGAGCACATCAGCGATGAACCTGCTCTCCCAGCCTTTGCCCGGCCGTCCGGCTGGACCGCCGGAGCTTGGCCCCATCTGCAGTCTGCATCTGCATCCTGCTGCAGCTGCTTCACTGTCGTCTGCTTGTACCGTTTCATCAAACCTGACAGGAAAAGAAGCTGGAGACGCAAAAGGCGCCGTAGGTTGAGACAGGAGCTGCAAAACTAGGTACGTACTGTACATGGTTCGATCGTAGGCTGCCTGCCAGCTGACCGAGACGTGATACGTGTCGGAATTGCAAGAGAAGAGTACCGTCTCTCTCTCTTTCATTTGGATTGGCTTCGTCTTCACTATGCCATTTGGCAGCTGTTACTGTGAAAATAGTGATAGAGTGATAGTAGCTGTTCTATACGCGCGTACAGTATCATCGGGCAGATTCTTGGCCAGTGCAAGTACGGTTCAGCATTTGCGTTGGTACTCCCTCTTTTACGGCAGAGTAGTACAGTTTCCACATACTGGTATTAGTCCTGTTTATTTATAGGGACTTATTTTTAGTTCCTATCACATCGAATATTTGTATACTAATTAAAAGTATTAAATGTAGACTAAAAATAAAACTCATTTCATAACCTGGACTAATTTACGAGACGAATCTATTGAGCCTAATTAATCCATGATTAGCCTATGTGATGCTACATGAAACATGTGTTAATTATGGATTAATTAGGCTTAAAAAATTTGTCTCATGAATTAGCTCTCATTTATGCAATTAGTTTTATTATTAGTATATGTTTAATATCCTTAATTAGCGCTCAAACATCCGATGTGACATGAACTAAAAATAAGTCACTAGAAACAAACACCCCCTAACACATGGGATCTTCACAAATCATAATCACTGTCCCTGTACATTTATTCATTCCCCATGGATATGGTGTCAACTGGTACACATAATAGAAATGGTGCTCCTAGCTAGTAGGAGTAGCTCTCAAGTGGTACACGTGATATAGCTAGCAAACCGCATTAACATAAGTGCCTAGCAGTAACATTGTACTACGAAATACTCCTACCAAAGCATGGGCGATGCATGGATCGTAACGTTGTGAAGAATCTCCGGCACATCATTTCACCGAAATCATGGCTGCATCCACGGCAGGGCACACAAACTAAACGAGAGCCAGCTACGACGTGCAATATGCAAAGCGCACGGCGCGGCGGTTCACATGTGCAACCCGACCCGAGCCTCAAAAGCGGCCTACCCATGCGCCCATGCAAAGCTAGACGCCATAGGCAAATGGAGCACCAGTCGATCACCAGTGTGTCCAGAGATCTCACTCCTACGTACAGTAGGTGTACTAGACCTGTCAATGTGCCGCGGCGTCAAATCCATGCAGGCCAGGGGGCCGTGCTGTGCGTGTCGCGCTGCGGCGATCGAACGTACTGTACGCTACACCTGCGATCCATCGAATCATCAGTTCATCACTCGGACACATAATTAAAGGCACATCTTTTCTCCTTTATTATAGACACCCACCAACCTCTCCCCTGTGCGCACACACACACAACGGAGATTCAAGGTGACAAGGAACATACGGTGATCGATGCGCGCGGTTGGACTGATCTGCCCCGTGCCCTGTACTAACGGCATATAAATACAGTCTCCATCGATTCCAAGCGCGCGTTGCATTGAGCATTTGAGCTTCTTCAGGGCTTCAGGCATTGCCCGGTGAATGAGCGAGAGAGAGAGAGAGAAAGAGAGAGAGAGAGAGAGAGAGAGAGAGAGATAACTTGTCTTCCTCCTAGGTCGACTCCCCCCGTCCTGTACTTCTACTACTGCTGTTATGCAGCAATGGAGCTAGTACGGCAACCACCAATGATTCCTTTGCCGCAGTGGTACGTAAGCTCATCTCAGGTCTTGCATGTGGAGACGAGGTGTGTTTTGCTGGTTGTGTAGCCAAGGATGACTTGCCGGCCTGGTTGTGTTCATCGATCAGCAATCCAGCATGCGGTGTATTGCCGTGTGTAATGGCCGGCGCCGTGTGATCGATCGATCGATCGATGCATGGACCGGCAAGTTATTTTCTTTGGCTACATTACAACCTCGTCTTCTCATGCTAGACCTCAAGATGATACACACGCATGAGTGCATGACCAGATGCAGCGATAGAATGTCGGTGCTGATCGAGGGCAGTTATTTGTTTCTCTTTCTCTCTTAATTTTTAGCACATTAGCTAGTTCTTCCATAGTTCCATGTCTGAATCAATGCAATTGCACTTTCACTCTTTGAGGCGAGGGGTTGTCGATCGAGCAGGACTGATCGATTGCAGATTTCTAACCTGTATCCTATGCTTCACGTACGTCGACAGAAGTCTAGCTTGCTAATCCATTACACAAAGGTCTAGATTGCTGCTAGCGATGAACCAGAAGAAAAATTACAGAGGTTCAACACATGTTAATTATCTACTTATTGATTGATATAGTAACTAACATAGTGTAAATTAAGTTAGAGTTGAATACTTTATTCGGGGTCCTGTGACCGGGTATTACTACATAGGAACGCCCTGATTGATGCATTGTCCATTTCGTGTCTAGCACATTGTATTAGTTCAGTTTTGAACCGATGATTAAGTAAGTTTTGTATAGTGTACACAACTTAAAAAAAGGGTACAATAATATGCATGAACTACATAAACTACATTAAACTAGCTACTCCAGTCGGTCTCATCTGCTTTTATATATATATATATATATATATATATATATATATATATATATATATATATATATATATATATATATATATATATATATATATATATATATATATTCTTTCCAGGGATATAGACTTTCATTTTGGACAAACATCCAGTGAAACATTTTATTTTATAAATACTCCATCTGTTTCATATTATAAACCGTTTGATTTTTTCCAATTAAATTTTATTAAGTTTAACTAAGTTTATAGAAAAATTTAGTAATATTTAAAATATCAAATTAGTTTCATTAAATCTAACATTAAATATATTTTTATAATATGTTTATTTTGTATTAAAAATATTCATATATTTTTCTATAAACTTGGTTAAACTTAAGAAAATTTGAAGGAAAAAAATCAAATGAGTTATAATAAGAAACAAAGAGAGTACTGAATAAACATCATAGTATTGAAACTTTTTTTTCGAACGGTCTGACCATGACCAATATTTTATATAAAGAAGAAGGTGTTCTATTTTAAGAAGAAAACAGGACCGAATATAGTATTGAAACTTTAATAGCACCTATTCGAAATCAATGGAAATAATAAGTTCAAACTATAAAAAGGGGGTGTTTTAACATTTTAGTACTATGTTTGATGTGACAAATTAATCTGTCAACTTTAAAACATTGAGGACAAACGTTTTGCATCAACAAATGAAAATTGAGGAAATAAATTAGAATGGATTGAATGGTCTACGTTTTGTTAATACACAAAAGTAACTGGCTATAAGACACGTTTAGTGACTAGTGCCTGTGAAACTTTGAATCTCCTACTCGATTTAGCTTTTCAACAACCCGCAAAACAAGGTAAGCATTAGCACATTAATAATTAATTATTAATTATTAGAAACCTTAAAAATGAGTGTATTTGATTATTTGAAAGAAATTTCTAAATAATCTTTACCCCTACATTCAATAAAAATCTAACCATAACTATAAACCTGGATATATGCGTGTTAAGATTCAACTTTTTTACAGAGTAGTACATGGTTATGCATTTGCAATCATCTGTATAATCACAAAGACACCAACCAGTATGCAGTACCTTGTGTGGGATCAGCAGCTATCACAAAGACTCCTACTCCTTTCAGCTTTGCAGCAACCAATGTACTACTACAACGGTACATGGCCTGATCGTTTCAATGTGGGGCTCCTTTTCCAGTCTCGATCACGCCGCTGCTGCTCCAGTCACTTGCCCATCTGCTGCTCCTGCAGCCCTACTCCGGCTCGCCGCGACCTCACCTGCACATGTCGGGAGAGAAACCGCAGACGATCGCTTGCATCAGCCATGGCCCATTCAGCCTGGCGAGAGACCAGTGTCGAAATAATAACGGTATAGCTAGTCTCTGATGACTGATGGGCTGATCGACGGAGTACTACGAAGTTCTAAACCCTATTCAGGCTATCTACTGTGATAGTGTGGTCTGTACGTGGAGTGCAGACTGCATTGTATTGCAGTATTGCTGCTGGTTCGCGGCTCGTAGTGAAGCACTAGACGATAATTCAGCTGTGCTAAGGTAGTTCAAAGTATATTGGGTCTATTTAGGGGAGTTTCTAACTGCTACATCTTTTTCCAAGAATCAGAAACTCCTATTCCCTCTAAACCGTTCAGTTTTTATTTAGATTCCGAGAAACGATAGTTATAGAATTCAGAAAATGAATTAGAAGTCAGAAACTGGGAAACTCAGCTCTTCCAAATTCTTAGAAACTGACTACCAACCAGTTATTCTTTTTAGAATTTCAAGCTTCTTCAAACAGACCCTATGTAGACCTAGGAAATGCTCTCTGATGACTAGCCGGACGGGATCGGCTCGGTGGCAAACAGGTTATCGCCGTTGCCGCTGAAGCAGCAATCCACAGTCCACCACTTGTTGATGCAAAAAACACACACTGCCCTGAGAGATTTGCTTTACTCTAGTGCAGGTCCAAAAATTAAGTTTTAGGTTCAAGGGCGTGCCAATTGAATTGATCCTGCAATCAACAAGAAGAAATATGCAAAAAATGTTAGTAAACGATAGTCCATCGGTCAGAGAGCCGATTTCATATCGTATGTGACCTAGCCGATGCAATAAAGCATGAATCGGCTGTAAGGTATAGCCAATGATAGAACTAACCCTAAAACTAGTATATCGGCTGTAAAGATCAGTGTTATACAATCAATATATCACTATTACTTTAGAAATAAGCAATTGGGATAGATCGGATTGAACCGAGATAGTATAAATTGCTCAAATCTAATGTAACATGAAATAACGATTATATAGACTCATGTTATAGCCGATATCTAGATTTAAGTATGTATCAGCTATAGCTCCGATACAACCTTATACCAGGATATTTTCTAGTAATAAATATATTCAACTATAACCAATTAGATTGATATCAAGCTTAATATATTTATATTAAATTAGATTCTAATATAAGGGGCAGATATAGAACATTAAACAAACATCTATACCAGGTAAGATCGGCTGAAACCCCGATACTATCCTTATTAACAATCATAAGGCAGGCTAGAGGTCATGATTCTAAATACGACTTAATAGGTTGGACTTAACCAATGCAGCATTAAGTATAAAGAAAAGCATGACATCTAGAAAATCAAGCCGATGGTTGCCTTTTCGGGATGGTGGATACATTATATAATCTAAACCAACAAAGTAATCTAACCGATATCGACGAAACCCTAAAAAGAATCTAGCTGATGCAAGTAGATTGCATTGTCGATCTAAATTATATAATGTATATGATAACTCGGAGATTCACAACATAGAACTAGAGTGTCATAAAGATGTAAGCACTAGCTCTGATGATGCAAACCGCCATAATAAGATATACCTTTTTGTCGAAGATCAAACTGATGCAGCACGACTCGAAAGCACAAACTTGTCGAAAAGTAGAAAATAAAAGTGGCGATGCGCCGAGATTGGTTGAACGTCTGTTGTCATTATTTACAGAACCTCGGGATTATATTTATACCCGAAAATACAAACATTGTCCATCACGGACACGACTCATACTAACCTAATACAAATCCAACTAACGAACAAGTCCCTTAGGCGGACTCTTACCGTGATTATCTATAAGGAAATTACATAAAATATCCTAATTAATAGATACAATTGCATCTTCAGGACTCTATCTATTCACGGCAATCCGTATGAAGCACTCTAACTCAACCCGATGACGTGTACCGAGTTGTATCTCCAAAATCGGCTCAATCGGCTAACCCTATTCGACTTTGACTCTGCCGATTCTGTCCGCAGCCGATTCGGACTACAGCCGATTTTCACTCTGTTTCCGATACAATCTAATCTCTTGGATTTTCTTCGATTCTATCCTTATCTCCGATACTTGAATTACCAAATTTGGTCGTCAACACCACTCCACCTCCGGCGGTCCGGCCCACACAACGCCAGGTCGCGGAGGTTGTCGAGGCATGGACGAGCTCGATACCGGGTCGTCGTCCAACATGCAAGTTCAAATTCAACTGTGATATATCGCAACGAAAATAACAAAATTGACTGTGAATATACGTTAACTAGCATAGTTTAATTTTTTGTGAGATGTAAAAGTTAAATTTGAACTTGCATGTTTGTGAAGTGATATATTGTTAGAAGTACAAAAATATTAGTTAGAGATAAGAGTCAAATACAAATATAGAGATAGAATCCTAGAGATAAATCAAATACAAATATAGAGATAGAATCCTAGAGATAAATCTACTCTTGTTTGTATTGTAATCTAAGTCTCTATCTCCTATGTACTCCTATATATACCCCATAAGAGGATCCTTGTAATATATCACAATAGAACAAATTATATTTTCTGCATGGTATCAGAGCTATAGACAAGCGTCGATCGATCCTTGGTTCCACCTAGGTTCTGTCCGCGCTGCCCTGGGGAGATGAGATCAATTCGTATGCTCTCCCTGGGGCACCGCAATGCAAGGTAGCTAGCCTCTCCTATCATCTACATATTAGATTATCCAAAGATCATTAGATATATTTCCTAATAATTAGCAGTAGATCAATTCTTTTTAGCCACATAGAACCTACGGATCCTCCTGATCAGATCAGCAGCAGTAATAGCAATGGCACGCGACGACCGTGCCCTCAACCCTGCCACCACCGCCAAGAGCTCACAGGACACGTACGTGCAAGCCATCAGGAGATTCAAGCACGAGCCACCAGGAGATTCAATCTACACCAAGCACAGTCACCAATCACCAACCAATCTACAAGAGGCCATGTGCATGATGCATGGAGGTTCCAGCCATCCGGCCGCATCGACAAAACCGAAGCAGCACAGGCGGTGGCCATGCATGCCAGCCGATGCGTTGGCCGCCTCGAAGACAACTGCCACCGCGCTGATTGATCAAGGCCTACATCGACCCAACCCATTGCACGCCTGCATCAGCAAGGGACGACACTACATCACCGGTGATCTTCATCAACATGCCGCAGTCGACTCGTCCACAAAGATGAACATCCCGTGTCCTCTGACAGATTCCTCTGCAAGACACTTCATCGACGACATCGATCGCGTCCTCTACGACGGCAACGACCGTGTCATCGACGACGTCATCGATCACGTCATCTACAATGACAATGACTGCATCAACACAGCATCATAATTGTGATGACTGCTCTACGGTGCAGAAGGACTAACCAAAGTGGTGGCCTCATCGCCAACTACGTCCTCTGACATATGCAAGACGCCTCCAACGACGTCCTCTGACATATGCAAGACGTCTCAAACGGCATCCTCTGACATCTATAAGGTGCAAGATACTAACAATTGCAATTCCATCTTCACACCATGACGTAATTTTTTTTCGCCTTCGGCTATTTGCAGCTACACCAACTAACTACCACGACCACGACTACTACATGATCGGCTACATCTACAAACGTCTACAACAAAAATAATCTACGGTAACTCCAGTCAAAGCGTCCGTGTCATTGCTATTGTCCATGACACTCCTGCTATGACTGCAGGAGGGAATAGAGGAGAGTCAAGGGACAACACCGAAGGGGACGCAGGCAACAGGTGGAGGACCGTCCATCAGAGATGCAATCGATGATGGTGAGTCGTAGAAGATGAAGAAATAGAAGATTTTAAATCCAGTCGCAATCGTTCGCTTCGCTCCCGTTACGATTGAGGGGGAATGTTAGAAGTACAAAAATATTAGTTAGAGATAAGAGTCAAATACAAATATAGAGATAAAATCTTAGAGATAAATCTACTCTTGTTTGTATTGTAATCTAAGTCTCTACCTCCTATGTACTCCTATATATACCTCATAAGAGGATCCTTGTAATATATCACAATAGAACAAATTATATTTTCTACATATATCACATGTTAATACATTTTCTTAATTTTTTTAAAGTTTTTAATAACCATTTAAGTGACATGTAAATAAAAAAGAGATATTCTCTCGAGGGATCAAAATAGTTTCCAGTATTTCCACCACGATGTAGGTCAATTTCAATCAATTTACACCGTTACATAATTTGGAAGCAATATCCACCATGGTGTAAGTCTACCCATGGTGAACGGTACAGGTTCTCTTTGATTAACAGGTACAATTTCTAGACACTTATGCAAACTTATTAGTACCTTCCTTCTTTTAGCCTACACTACAAATGCAATATATGCATTCATGGAGACGAAACACCTATTTGCTTCCCTTTTTGAGTCTGATGCCAACATTTACAGGAGCTAGCAGGCAACTGTTTCTTGCTATTACACAGCCGCTCTGTATACCGTATTACAGAATGCAGCCGCATCGCGCCATGATCATGCAGTCATCCATCCATGCGCAATCTCTCATTCATCAGTTTGTAAGCTGCTCCTCCTTGGCTGCTTCCTCGAGTTCTCTCAGCCCTCCGACCCTCTGCTCGATCTCCTCGAGTAGCTCCTCCCTCAAGAGCTCCTCTCTTGCAGACGCCTCCAGGTCCTCTTGCTGCAGAATCAACCATGGGAGAATGGAGATCGATCAGCAAAATGACTGGTTAATGAATGGTTAATGACTGGTTAACTAGAGTTTGTCTAATTGTCTGAATGTTCTTTCTTCGTGTTAAAGGAAAAATAAAAGCCGTAATTAAAGACATACCCGGTCATAGTACCAGTGCACGGTGCCGTCACCCCCTTGTCCCCTGTACGCCTCACTGTCGTAGAAAGGATCCTGTAAATTCACACAAGACCGTGTCAGTAACACATATCGAGGATGTAATTTCATTGCAAGTTGTAGTGACATATGTCTAGACAAGCTAGTAGCTAGTTCTGCGTGCTTGCCTTCATGGACGCAAAGAAGCAGATGCCCCAGACTGTGAAGAAGGCGTAGAAGGTATCTTACGAGACGGAGAAATTTTTTGTGAAAAGTTTCAGTTTCAGACGTAACAACAAACTGTAGGAAAGGTGAAACGACGACGACTCACAGACGCTCTTGAGGGCGGCGTCGCTGAGATGCCAGATCGACTTGTGCACGACGTAGTCCCTCTGCAGGTCGACGTGCTCCACCATCGTCACCATCAGCGTCACCACGTCCAACGGGGACGCGTTCGCCTTCACTGAGCCCCTCCCGGCTGATCTCTGCAAAACGCAAGACCGCGTTACTTGCCTCACCAATCACCACGGATTTCTTCTCTCTGTGAAAAAATTAAAATGCACTGGGACCTTTCACCTTGCAACGGCTGGAGTTGGACCTTGGGTCGATGAATCCACCGAGCTGCAAATTAAACAACAGCATTGGAACAAGTAGGTGAAATTCGCAAGGAATTCAGGAAGCAGTTTGTGCATGAACGCGAAGGGGAGAATGGAGAGATGGTGCGGTACTGTTGCACGGCAATGGCCATGGAGCTGGGCTCTGCTCGCGGAGTGAAGAGCAGAGAAATGAGGGGACGACTTGAGCAGCGGCAACGCCATTGCTAGTAGGCTGCTTCTTCAGTGGCTGGTGATGAGCTCGTTGTTATCAGTGTACCGGGGCTAATGTTTGGCTCAGCCGCTCAGGGATATTAACCTGTATGGAAAATTTTAGTGGATAAGGTCGGTCTTTTGGGTGGCCAACCTGCATGCGAATTTTGGATTTGGTTGAAGCAGGCTCGAGCGTTTTTAGGCTTTGCCAGGTCAAGGCCATGTTCGGCATGGAACAGGATTCGGCTTACGTGAAGCCTAGTATTTTTGGGCCGGATGGGATTCGGTTGACCCGTGGGCTCCTGGCCCGTGACGTGCATCAGTCCGCCTCTTGATTCATCGCGAGTTTCGCCACAAGATTAACAGTCTGACACGATGAAAACCATTCACCAATACAGCCATAGCAATAAGATGCTGCCATTTTTTGTAAGTTGATAAAAAAGGACGCAAGCTCCAAGTGATACTTTCACACACTGGAAAAAAGTCCAATTAGCAGTTCGGAGTACTGAACACTGAACAAATCCAGCTAGCTGATGCTGTTTATCTCGATGGAGCAAGCGAGAGTTGGTACCAACCAAACACCATGCACCGGCCGGCGAGCCCGGGGCACGCATCATGTCATGTAGTACTCACATCAGAATCACCTAATCCACACGCTCTAGTTTCATGGGTGCCCCTGGCCCTGTCCCTTCCTGCATATATTACACTCTGGCACACAGCCACACAATTAAGCGTGCAACACCAACACGCCAACACGAACACGTATATCCTGCTTCATCCAGAATAGCAAATCTGTCCCTTCACTTTGCTCGAACTAATTTAGCGTCACCAATGGAAGGAAAAGCCGCAGTGACGACGTCGACCGAGCACGGCGACGGCGAGGCTACGAACACCGTGGTGATGGGCAGCAGCAGCAGCCGCGGCGAGCAGGGCGCTGTCCGTGGCCGACCTCATCCTCCGCGTCGTGGCGGTCGTCGCCACCGTCGGCAGCGCCATCGCCATGGGCACCACCAACCAGACGCTCCCGTTCTTCACGCAGTTCCTCCGGTTCAAGGCGCAGTACAGTGACCTCCAGACCTTAACGTGCGACCATTCTTGCCTTCTACTAGCATGGCTACTATCAGCATCACTTCCGTTTGCAAGCTCGTTTAATCGATCCTTTTTGTTGTCACCAGGTTGTTCGTGGTGGCGAATTCGGCCGTTGATGCGTACCTGGTGCTGTCCATCCCGCTGTCCATCGTGCACATCATTTTTTTTTTTTTTGAAACTGTGCACATCATTAGGAGCAGGCCAAGTTACAGTAGGCTGTGGTGTTGATCTTCCTTGACTCGGTATAAATCGATCGATCAAAACGTAAAATATTTACTGGATTTGGGCTAATTTGGGGGGCTCTCGCGATCGTGCAAGGTCATGCTGGCGCTGGTGGCGGCGGCCGCGTCGGCGGCGGCGGCGATCGTGTACCTGGCGCACAAGGGCAACGTGAGGGACAACTGGTTCGCCGTCTGCCAGCAGTTCGACTCCTTCTGCGAGCGCATCTCCGGCTCCCTCATCGGCTTCTTCTCCGCCATGGCCGTGCTTCTCCTCCTCGTGCTCCTCTCCGCCTTCGCGCTGGCTCGCCGCTGAATAACAAATCAAGGTTGAATTGTGCTTCGCGCGGCTGACCGGGACTCCGGGAGAGACGAGAGAGACGGTAACAGTACATGTGGCTGTTGCTGTTTTTTATTTTTTTGAAAACTTCTGTTTCTGGTTGTTTCCGTGTGTCGCGTGTGTATCAGAGTCCGTGTGCCGTTGTCGAGTACGTGCGTGCCGGCAGAGACTTCGGTGCCTTTGCTTTGAAAATTCAGTACAACATCGAGTGCAGTGACCTGTACCGTTTTACAAAATTTCAATTTAAAACTCATCTACACAATGAGAAAGCAGAAGGTATTATTGATGTGCGGATCAATTTTGGACATACAACTTTCAGACTATGTAGACGCATACTGTTACAGTGTTTTCGAATCATAAATACATATTATACATGTGATGTCTACATGATATAAATCGAAATGAAATCATGATATTTGATGAGTGAGAGCCCTGATTTATAGGCCATCCCACGGATGGGCCGGTTAGTTTCTGTTACTGGGCCATCTTCAGGGAAAGGTCATGACTTGGGCCAAAGGCCTAAAGGACTTTCTCCGTACGTGAACACATTTTACTACGGTAACAGCTTAACAGCCAATCAAGTTTTGGATTAACGGTTAAACTGGACTAAATTACAGCGCTATTACTGTACCGTGCGTTGATTCGCTTCCTAATATACACTGACGGATGGGCCTTGGATGCAAGCCGGTTCCACATGTCACTGATAAGGTGATCCCACCCACATCTGTTTACTGAACCTCTCGTAAACCTCCTCTTCTCATATAAATCCGGCGCAAACGAAGAAGCCTCCATTCCTCCTACTCCAATCCAATCCAAGGCTTCCTCGCAAAGCCTCTGCGAATCTCGCGCACGAAGAAACCGCTCCCAAACCCTAGACGTAGTGCGCAGCCCAATGGTGGTCGCCATCGAGCCCTGGGAGGAGGACGAGGCGGCGGCGGCGGCGACGAAGGCCATCGCTGGGAGGAGCGACGAGGAGGTCCTTGCGGCGGTGCTCGCGCGCAAGGGTGGCCCGGTCCCGTTCCTTTAGGCGGCGATCGACGCCGCGCAGCGGCGATCCGACCTGTTCCTTGACCCCTCCGCGCCGAGGGTGGTGGCAGATATGGCGGTGGAATCCCAGGCCAAGGCGGAGGCGGAGGAGATGCGGAAGAGGACGAAGGGGGAGCCGAGGAAGGCGGTGGAGATGCTGAAGGGAGGAGGAGCCGAGGAAGGCGGAGAAGATGTTGAAGAAAGAGGAGCCGAGGAAGGCGGCGAAGATGCTGAAGGAGGAGGAGCCGAAGAAGGCTGAGGAGATGCTGAAGAAGGAGCCGAGGACGCCGATGGGAGAGGTGGGGAGGGAGAAGGAGGTGGAGAGGGCAGCGGAAGTGGAGCGTGTAAGAGGTGGGTGATCTCGCACCGTGACCTTCTAAGGCAGCGTTCGTTTGAGATGGTTCCTAGCTTGAACAGTGAACACGGAAAACGGAGCAATCTATTAGCGCGTGATTAATTAAGTTTTAGCTATTTTTTAAAAAAATGGATTAATTTGATTTTTTAAGCAACTTTTGTATATAAACTTTTTTTAAAAAAAGATACCGTTTAGTAGTTTGAAAAGCGTGCACGCGGAAAACGAGAGAGATTAGTTGGGAAAAGGGGGAGAAGAACAAAGCCTAATTGTTCATCGTAGCTTGTTCGAATGCGAATGTTTGCCTGCTTCGGTGACCTGTATGCTCCGATTGATGACCGATTATAGATGTCATTTCACCTGTTGATATCTACCTCTTGTGCGGAATTGGGGGTTGGTATTGAGTTTGAATCAGCAAATGTGCCTTCCCTTCTTGCGCTAAGCTAGGGCCACTTGTCTAGACTTCGATCAGTTCTCGATCTGTAGTAGTTTTATAGTGGAGCTATAATCCTCAGATTTCGAGGTTACAGATATGGCGGAGTATAAAATTGCCATGTAGTTTTTTATTTTCAAGTCCGATCTCATGTTGCACATTGGTGGCTGAAGGGAGTAAAATGTTGATCAAGTGCTTTCTATTAGTCTGGATAAATCTTAACATTAAAACGGGTGGTGGTTCTAGGCATTTATGGCACATACAGATTATATAAATCCTTCAAGGTTTGTAAGTAGTATGGTTTTGTTTTCAACTTACCAAAATTTCCAAATCTCCACGATATGTTTGGTTGATTTACCGTGATCGATTTCAGATTTATCTCACCGCATCAGTATTCGTAAAGCACTAGAAACAAGAAGGTCCAAATTTTGGCAGTAGTATGGTGGTTGCAACCAGTTTATATGCATTTCGTTATATTTTTGTGAAAAATTCTGTGGATTTTCATATTGTTGCTTTAAGACAATAGATTCTTTACTAAGCTGTCCTCACGGGTCTCCTGATAAATTGAATTTCCATCATAATCGATCTAATTAACGAGGTTTCATAACTTCTCTTGTACATTTGAATTTCAAGGTGAATCATGCCTTACATTTTCCACCTTTTGATATATCATTTGCTGACAAGTGTGATTATACATGTTATACCTAGAAGTACACTTTCAGATTCTGTATTTCCTGTTCAGTTGGGTCTGCTGCTTTTGCTAACTGATCGGTTGTGATTTGGAATTTGTTTCCATCTTTAATACAAAGATATGCAGCCTCTACTGTTCTACATGTGCTCCAAAAAGGAATGGTTGTGCATGTTTATAAAGTTGAAAGGCTACCATGTGAAGTTGTTATTATACTGGTTCTCTATTAATGGGAACAACAACTTTCAAGCCTTCACATATAATATGATGGATAAGTTTTTGTGGTCCTTGGTCTTCTTTTTGCTTTTCAGCTTTGTAGTCCTTGGTCTTCAATTAGGACAGCATCTTGACTAGACTAGCTGCAGCCTACTTTCAGTTTTACAGCAGCAGTTAGCATCTCCTTTATGCCTCCTTTATGCTTTATTCAGTTTGGATGCCCTCTAGGATAGCATTCCATCTAAATTTCGAATTTTAGACTAAGAGGACAGCAATAGGCTTGCAGCCAGCTATGGCTATATATATGTATCCAACCTCCCTCGGGAAGGTATGGCTTTGTGTTTGTGAATGAAGAAAACCAGAAAATTGCCCCATCCTGAGTGCCATCCTCTTCTCAATGAGAGTAACCATTGAAATTCTAACATCTAGTATCAGAGCCACACTTTCCTGTAGGCTAAACATCCTCTGTTCCACCCCTTCCCAAGCTCGGTTGAGCTCTCAGCCAGCAACAACACCGACTGCTCTTCCTTCCCCTTTCTCTTCCCCTTCTCCACGCAGCAGCCCCCCGGAGACGTGCCATGTCCGACGTTCGGTCTCGGCGTTCGGTCGCCTCGAGCACTCGGCGTCAGCAGGACACTGAGCTCGCCGCAGCAGAAGAGCGCAGGGGAGCAACGGCTCAGACCACTGCAGCAGCAGCGAGGGCGGCCAGGCTGGCGGCAGCGGAGTTGGCAGCAGCTAGGGCGGAGGTGGAAGTAGAGGCGGCGGAAGATGCGGCACGTGCGGCGGAGGTAGAGGTTGAGACCTTGCGCAGCAGCATCAACGGCTCCATCGCCGGCGACATCACCGCCGACAGGGAGCTTGAGGAGCTGGCAAGAGGAAGGGCGCGGGAGCGGGCAGAGCAGTGGGCAGCAGCCCACCCCCACGGCAGCGGTGGCGGCCCAAGGGACCGTGCGCCCGCTGACGGGAACCCAGACGGGCGCGGGCGTGCCGGCGGCGCTCCCGGCGGAGGTGGCCGGTTCGACGGAGAGCGCGGCCCTCGCAGGCAGCGCGGCTCTCCCTCCCCTGACCGGCGCCATGGCCACCACGGCGTCCAGATGGTGGTCAGGGACTTTGGTGCCGGCGGTGGGTGGCCTACCCTCACCAAAACCAACTACATCGAGTGGGCCGCGGTAATGAGGGTGAGGCTCCAGGTGCGGCACATGTGGGAGGTAGTCCGGTACAGCGACGTCGATTACGACGAGGATCGGCGCGCGCTGGATGCCCTCATCGCTGCAGTCCCTCCCGAGATGCAGTTCTCGCTTTCCCAGAAGCAGACTGCCAAGGAGGCCTGGGACGCCATCGCTGCGGCACGCATCGGCAGCGACCACGCCCGCAAGTCCACACTGCAGGCACTCCGCAAGGAGTGGGAGAACCTGGCCTTCAAGCCAGGTGAAGATGTTGATGACTTTGCCCTTCGTCTCAACACTCTTTTGCAGAAGATGGTGCAGTACGGCGACGACACCTACGACGAGGAGAGAGCTGTCGAGAAGCTCTTCCGCTGCGTCCCAAAGAAGTACAGGCAGATCGCTCGATCGATCGAGTCTCTGCTGGACCTCTCCACGATGTCGATCGAGGAGGCGTTAGGTCGCCTCAAGGTCGTCGACGGTGATGAGCCACAGCCTCTTTCGGGGCCTATCACCATTGGCGGGAAGCTCCATCTCACCCGGGAGCAGTGGGAGGCCTCTCAGGGTGACGGGAGGAAGGGGGAGCCTTCTCCCTCGACAGGCGGTCGCAAGCCGCGCAAGGCACGCGGAGGCGTCCAGCTGCGGTGGGCGCGAAGACGCGCCGAGGGTGGCGCTCGCAGAGGCGCCCAGGGCGGCGCCGCCGGCAACCACAAGCCGGCACGAGACGACACTTGCCGCAACTGTGGCAAGCTTGGCCATTGGGCCAAAGACCGTCGACAGCCACGACGCGGCTAGGCCCACGTCGCAAAGGTGGAGGAGGGAGAGCCGGCTCTGCTCTTGGCACACGCAAGCATCGAGCTATCTCCAGCAGCACCGGCCGCAACGGCTTTCCTCCACCTCAACGAGCCGAAGGTACACGCCTTCCTCGGCAACAGCTCCAGCAACGACAAGGCTGATGGGTGGTACCTCGACACCGGCGCCACCCATCACATGACTGGCCGGCGGGAGTTCTTCACCGAGCTTTACTCCAGCGTCCGAGGCTCCGTCAAGTTTGGGGATGCCTCCGGCGTGGAGATCAAGTGCGTCGGCTCCGTCACCTTCTCCGCCAAGTCCGGTGAGCACAGGCTGCTTACCTGAGTGTACTACATCCCCGCGTTGAGGAACTCTATCATCAGCGTGGGACAGCTGGATGAAAACGGCTCACGCGTGCTGGTCGAGCACGGAGTCATGAGAATTTGGGATCGCCGTCGTCGCCTCCTTGCCAAGGTAACCAGAGGCACTAATCGACTCTACATCCTTAGCGCGCAGGTGGCACAACCAGTTTGCCTCGCCGCTCGTCGGGACGATGAGGCATGGCAGTGGCACGAGCGCTTCGGGCACCTCCACTTCGAGGCCCTGAAGCAGCTCAGTGCCAAGGAGATGGTGCGAGGCCTACCGTGCCTTGACCACATGGAGCAGCTCTGCGACGTCTGCGTCCAACGAAGCAGAGGCGACTCCCCTTTCCCCAGCAGACGAGCTTTCGAGCCAAGGAGCGGCTCGAGCTCGTGCACGGGGACTTGTGTGGCCCAGTGACACCGGCCACACTAGGAGGACAACGTTACTTCCTGCTGCTCGTCGACGACCTCTCCCGCTACATGTGGGTGATGGTCCTCGGCAGCAAGGGAGAGGCTGCGGATGCCATCAGGCGCGCGCAGGCTGCTGCGGAGGCGGAGTGCAGCCGCAAGATGCGCGTGCTGCGCACCGACAACGGCGGCGAATTCACGGCGGCTGAGTTCGCGTCGTACTGCGCTGATGAGGGCATTCAGCGCCACTACACCGTGCCGTACAGCCCGCAGCAGAACGGCGTCGTCGAGCGGCGCAACCAGACGGTTGTGGGGATGGCTCGGGCTCTCCTCAAGCAGAGGGGGATGCCAGACATCTTCTGGGAAGAGGCGGTGGTGACGGCCGTCTACATCCTCAACCGCTCGCCTACCAAGGCTCTCGATGGCAGGACACCGTACGAGGCTTGGCATGGGCGCAAGCCGGCGGTCTCCCACCTGCGAGTCTTCGGCTGCCTCGCGTTCGCCAAGGAGCTTGGCCACATCGGCAAGCTCGACAGGAGCACCCCAGGGGTGTTCATCGGCTACGCGGAGCGCTCGAAGGCCTACCGCATCCTCGACCCGAAGACACAGCGTGTGCGCACGGCACGCGACGTAGTGTTCGACGAAGGGCGAGGGTGGGTATGGGACAAGGCGGTGGACGATGGTTCGACTCCGACGTACGACGACTTCACTATCGAGTACGTCCACTTCAAGGGAGCTGGGGGAGTAGGAAGCTCTTCTTCACCAGGCGTGTCTACCCCAGTCCCCGAGCCTCCACCGACTCCGACACCAACACACCCTCGGGCCTCAACTTCGACTACGACGAGCCCTTCACCGACACCACCACAGCCGGCGACCCCATGCGCTCCAGCACCAACAGCCACTCCTCCGGGCACATCTACTCCGACACCAGCTCGTGTTGAGAGCAGCCCGGTGGAGTTCGCTACTCCGCTCTCCCATGACGGGGAGCGCATCGACGCGTACCACGACGGCGAGCAGCTACGGTACCGTATGATGGAGGTCCTTCTCGGCGATCAACCGGTGCCGGGACTGGTGCCTCACGACCTGGAGGCACAGTTGCACCTTACGTGCGACGACAGTGAGCCTCGGTCTTTCGCAAAGGCCGAGAAACACGCGGCATGGTGTGCCGCAATGCAGTCGGAGATGGACGCGGTTCAGGAGAACCGCACCTGGGAGCTTGCCGACCTCCCTCGCGGTCACCGCGCGATCACCCTTAAGAGGGGATCGACTACGACGATGCCTTCGCTCCCGTGGCACGGATGGAGTCCGTGCGACTCCTCCTCGCGCTGGCTGCTCAGGAAGGCTGGGGCGTCCATCACATGGACGTCAAGTCGGCGTTTCTGAACGGCGACTTGAAGGAGGAGGTCTACGTGCACCAGCCGCCGGGATTTGTGATCACCGGCAAGGAGGGCAAGGTGCTACGCCTACACAAGGCCTTCTATGGCTTGCGGCAGGCACCGAGGGCGTGGAATGCCAAGTTGGATTCCACACTCAAGGGGATGGGCGTCGAGCAAAGCCCGCACGAGGCGGCCATCTACCGGCGGGGCAATGAAGGACATGCCTTGCTGGTGGGTGTCTACGTCGACGACTTGGTGATCACCGGTACCAAGAATGCGGAGGTGGCAGCGTTCAAGGAGGAGATGAAGGCCACCTTCCAGATGAGTGATCTGGGGCCTCTCTCCTTCTACCTGGGGATCGAGGTGCACCAGGATGACTCCGGGATCACGCTTCGATAGACCGCCTACGCCAAGCGCGTCGTTGAGCTGGCTGGGCTCACCGATTGCAACCCAGCTCTCACTCCGATGGAGGAGAGACTGAAGCTGAGCCGCGACAGCACGATGGAGGAGGTGGACGCCACGCAGTACCGGCGTCTTGTGGGGAGCCTTCGCTACCTCACCCACACACGGCCGGACTTGGCATTCTCCATCGGCTACGTCAGTCGGTTCATGCAGCGACCGACGACGGAGCACCAGCAGGCTGTGAAGAGGATCATCCGCTACGTTGCGGGGACTCTCGACCACGGTCTCTACTACCCGAGGTGTCCCGGCAAGGCACACTTCGTCGGTTACAGCGACAGCGACCACGCCGGCGACATCGACACCAGCAAGAGCACGAGCGGGATTCTCTTCTTCCTCGGCGAGTGCCTTGTTAGCTGGCAGTCGGTCAAGCAGCAGGTGGTGGCCCTGTCCAGCTGCGAGGCCGAGTACATGGCGGCTTCCGCCGCCTCGACCCAGGCGCTCTGGCTTGCTCGAGTGCTTAGTGATCTCCTCGGCAGAGACACTGGAGCGGTGGAGCTCAGGGTGGATAGCAAGTCTGCCCTGGCCCTGGCAAAGAACCCCGTCTTCCACGAACGGAGCAAACACATCCGGGTGAGGTACCACTTCATCCGAAGCTACTTGGAAGAAGGGAGCATCAAGGTGGGCTACATCAACACCAAGGACCAGCTTGCGGACTTGCTCACCAAGCCTCTTGGGAGAGTCAAGTTCCTCGAGCTCTGCTCCAGGATCGGGATGGCCCAACCTCCCCACAAGACGATGCACAAGACTTAGGGGGAGAATGATGGATAAGTCTTTGTGGTCCTTGGTCTTCTTTTTGCTTTTCAGCTTTGTGGTCCTTGGTCTTCAGTTAGGACAGCATCTTGACTAGACTAGCTGCAGCCTACTTTCAGTTTTGCAGCAGCAGTTAGCATCTCCTTTATGCCTCCTTTATGCTTTATTCAGTTTGGATGCCCTCTAGTATAGCATTCCATCCAAATTTCGAATTTTAGACTAAGAGGACAGCAATAGGCTTGCAGCCAGCTATGGCTATATATATATATCCAACCTCCCTCGGGAAGGTATGGCTTTGTGTTTGTGAATGAAGAAAACCAGAAAATTGCCCCATCCTGAGTGCCATCCTCTTCTCAATGAGAGTAACCATTGAAATTCTAACATAATAATTGTTGGATCATTTGATCAATATCATCACTCATCACTAGCAGCATTTTTTTTACCGTGTTTGGTTCCCTTATGTTTTCTATAATTCGAGTATCAACAGCCAATGCAATTTTGTACTTTGGAGAGCTCGCTACCTTCTTCCTCCAACAAGATATATGTGACATCCTAATGCTTTCGACCTATAAACAGGAAGTGCTATTGCATTATTACGAAACTAAATGAATTTATTGTTTCTTTAATCGCTTTGATTACCGATTTGGAGTTCAGTGAGCTGAAAGGATATCCTCCTTTTGTATTGCATGTTAGACCCTAAGCCTAATGCTGGAAATGGTCTAGACTTGGAGAAATATTCCTGGACTCAGGAAAGGCCAGAGGTTACCATGACCATTCCAGTTCCCCAAGGAACAAAATCAAGTCTTGTCACTTATGAGATTATGAAGAACCATTTGAAGGTTGGACTGAAGGGTTACTCTTCTATAATTGATGTAAGTGGATATGCAGAATGTTTTATATAGTCTGCTGCTAGATTAAATACACAAAGAGAATATCCCTCATTTGGAATAGAAGTACAGAACTGCTGGTATAATGTTGTACTTGTGTTTCCTTTCAGGGGGAGCTTTTTCTGCCAGTTAAAGTTGACGACTGCTTATGGACCATTGGTGCATACATAGTTTGATACTTTTTACATTGCTCCTCGATAGCAATACCTACATGACGCTTGTTACTGACTAGTATGACATGCATTATTTTGTGATAATTCCCTTCAGAGGATGGGGATACACTGTCTATACTATTGGCAAAGGAAAACCAGAAGGAATGGTGGACATCAGTGATAAAAGGTGACCCTGAACTTGACCCCCGCGACATGAAAGTACCTGAACTCCGTGATTGTGATGTTGAGGCCAGACAGACTATTGTGAGGATACTAAGTCATGGAATGCCCAAGGCAATGAATTTCTGCCCCTTCATGCACAATTGATTCAGTTACCACCGATCAAGTGTACTAATTTGTCTTCACATTTCATATCCAGAGAGCTACGGGTCTTGCAACAAGTGATGATATCCAGCAAGAGGACCTTCTGAAGAATGCTCAGGTGAGTTTCAGGCTTTCCGCTACCTTTCCTCCCTTTTTCTTTAACCTCTCATTTTCTGAATCCTGTGGTTCTGTTTGTGATTTGCCACCATTTGTTTGTTGGTGCTTCAATGTATCTGATGCAGTTATTTCTTGCAGTACTCGCATATGGATTCCGAAGGCAAAAATTGAGGATGTTGACCCCAAGAAGTTCACATACATCATCTTTTGACAGAGAATAGAAGTTCAGACACAGAACCGAAGGTCACATCATCTTTTCTGTACCGGTTAGGAAGCTCAAATACCAAAGACTTCTGCTAGTGCGATTTAGCTCTATAGTAACTAGTAATCCTCGAATCATGGTCTGATAGTCACACAATGTCAGTCTATAAACATGAAGCTGCACCTCTTGAGAAACCTTCCTCTTAAACACCATATCCTGTATCTACTAAGCAATAACATGGTCGATTTTGTGCTCTAAGCTCTGGTGGTTGTGCAAACGGATATAGGCATCTACAAAGCAAATGCAGTTCCTCTCTTTGGTTTTTGCTCTTGTTTCAGGGGAATCTATTATCCTGTATTCTGTAGTACGTAGCAGTACTGTAGTAGCAGACTAGGAGTAGTTCTTCTTTGTACTGAATGCGGCTGGGATTGGTACACTGGCCTGCGAGCCCCGAGCCCCTGAGGGCAGCCTATCTGGGCGCTCATCAGGGAGGTTTTTGGTGGCGGGTGACAGGGGGACCAACATTGCCAGCGCCAAGGTGGGCAAAGATTCTGAGCCGCGACTACGACCATCCAGCAGTTGGCTGCTGCTGCTCCATGACTCTGTCATCGCGGAGCGTCTGATGCGATGCGACGCTGTACTAGGATGCTGCCGCCTCCATCAACATCAGGAACCCAATCAACTTTCTTGTACGTGCGCTTTCTCTTTCGCCTGCCCATAACCAACAGTGGCGAGCGAGGCGGAGGCACAGCCGCAGCACTACGTCGGAACAGTGATGCAGCTGATGATATCATGATACAGCTATTCTGCCAGGGACATCGGTAGCATGGCCGGGCGATTGAACGTTGCCATGGACTGATGAACCACCGTAAGTTGATCTGTTGATGGCTTTGCATAGTTGCTTGGATGGGAATGAGGAATGGGCACAACAGGGAGGCATGGCGACCACGACAACTGGTCCTGCCTTTGGAGCCCTATCAAATTATTATCAATGCGACCATCACTACGCGATCTTGGAGTTGCTGGGTTTCCCACATGCACGGACTATAATTAATCGATATTCTAAAAAAAACCATCACATTTGCATACACCGTACACTGTACAACAGCAAGTAAAAAACGGCTGTCTATGTAGCCATTTCCTAGTATGGCCTTAGCATATTCTCCAGGTCCAGGGCCTTGAAGAGCACCGCGACAGAGAAACCTCATTCCATTTTACATTGAAACTCAGCGTAAGAAACAGTGTCAAATCCTCTGATTTACAGCCTCTGTTTACGCTGGTAAAAGATATCTAACTTACAACGCTACTCTGTATATTAACTCTGTGGTGGGTGCTATCAAGAGCAAACATTTTACACAACTAGTCTCTTCTAAGACACATCCTGCAGGATGCAAGGAGGTTTACCTTCTGTTGTTTGTTACACACACTGCCTACATACAGGGCAAGAACCATGGCCAACAAGCCATTTGTCCACGCAAGGCTGGTGAAAAGTGTGGGAGCAATTCGGCAATCTCCTCGCCGTTTCACCGGTTACAATATCCTGCAAACCGGTAATTAAGCAGTGGCATTGAGTGTGTGTAGGGAGCGACCAAGTTGCAAAGCAAATCCTAACTACATTGCATTTAGTAGCAGGCATAATTTGGTATGCAAGTTGCCACAAAAAGGGAACATAAAAACGGAGGTCGTTGCATCTCCCTGCTCTACATATCACACCATAACAATCATATCATATCTACTATCCAGCTATATCTATGTACTTGCATGTTTCATTTATCAGTCTAAAAAATGGGCCGTATTTCCTGGTTCAACAAGGTCGGGAAAAGCTTTGGTTTCTGGTTGGAAATCACTGATCAAGTAATAGACCATATTCAATGGTCAGGACGAGTTAGATAGGTTTAAAACGTTCTTTGAAGAAGGTCGAAAGAAATTTACACGCATAATTTGAAGATGTCAGCCCATTTACCCCCACTGCAATTTTCTTTAGAACAGTTACTACTATATCTGATCAGCCATCACTAACAACCAGATGGAGAATTGTAGAGGTATGCTATCACCAATTTTCAAATCACTGGTGATCTTTATTTTCTTAACAAACTTTGCCTAAAAGGAGAAATCTCAAATATGCTAACTAAACGTTGACTATATTGTCTGCAATCATGAAATGGATGTTGTTTTGCTTTTATTATTGTTGTTGAACCTAAACCATGTGCAAAATTGTGCAAGGCAGGTTTGTCAACAACATAAAGCTAATTTTGATAAATGTACCTGCAGGCAGATAGTGCAAGAGAGGTCTTCACCAAATGAGTTCCGTGTTTGGTCAGTGACCACATAGTGTGGTAATTTATTCAGTGACTCCCGTGAAAGCCCTTTGGATGAAAAGTCTCCAAAAATATCATACAGATCATCATGGCCAAAATCTGAAATGCTGACCTGTTGATTAAGAACATAAAAGATTCAGTAAAAAAAATGCTTCAGTAAATAACGATGGATTCCAATAACCGGTGATTCTTTGAACCAAACATCTTCTCCGAAGTACCCGGGCCTACCAGCTAATAAATTTGTAACATTATCTCAACCAAATAAAGTGCTTTAATTTTTTTCGCGAACACGTAAAATGATTGCACGTCAGTATATTAGAAGAAAACATAATTCAAGTTACACAACACAACGGCTGGAGGCCACTGTCGAGGGGAAACAAGGAAATAAAGTGCTTTAAAACTACCAATTTTGCAAATAGAATAATGAAATGATGGACAGCATATCAGGTTTTTCCCATAAAAGAACATTTTTTTTAAAAAAAATATGAGAACCATAGCAAACAAAATTACAACAGCAGAACATGCAACTGACCTGCCAACGATGCGTTGCATATCCTGAAGGTACAATTTGCTCTTGCACAAACCGCGCTTGAAGGAGCTGCTCTATGAAATCTGCCTGAACACCAAATCATAATGAAATTTTCTTAGAGGCGTGTCTTACAAAAACAAAAGAGAGCTACATTTCAAAATCATGGTCGAGCCGTCGAGGAGTAAAGTAAACGGCATAGAGTATTGGAAGAAGTTACATCAGGTTGATGAACATATATCTTTCAGAGAAATAAATTCGTCAAATACTTCAGGTCACATCATCTGAAGTCAAACGCATTAAATCCATCGCAAGATATCGTCTTGGACAACAATACGCAGGTAGAGCATGGAAGAAGCTTACTGACCATGGAGGATGTGCCATGAGAGCCCAGCCGGTCCGAGCACCAATAAGCACGGGAAGCCTCGAGGACCTCAATGGAGAGCACAGCTCCGGCGAACGCCCCCAATCCAGCTCCCCGGAGCACGCCGCTGTCGGAGGCCCTTCCGGCCAGCGCGCCGGTCACCGCTCCGGTCAAGGCCCCAGCTTTTACAAAGCACAACATCGACAACGCAAAGCCACATCAAAAAAATTGGAACACAGCAAGACCTCTCACGGGCAATGCTTTGTTAGCGATAAAGAATCACATGAGCGGCTGGAGCAAGGCGGGGTGTTTGGTGAGTACCGAGAGCGAAGAGGCCGGTGAGAGCGCCCGAGATGACGCCGGCGAGAAGCCTGGGGAGGTAGACCGCCACGCCGCTCTCCTCCAGAGCGTCCTCTGCGGCCGCGGGCGCGACCTCCATCAAGGCAGGCGCCCCCCCGGGGAAGCGCGCGGTTTCTTGGTTGCGCGCGGGACGCGCGGGTTGGCGTGGGGAGGCGGTGATGAGAGAGAGGGGAGAGGAGGCCGAGGCTAGAGGAGAGGAGAGGCTCTCCGGGAGCAGAGGAAGGTGAAGACGTGAAGTGAAGCTTTTCTTTTCGCTGTTTCGCAGGCGACTCGTGATGAGACGATTTATTTGCTTTGCTCTTTCCCCCCTTTTTTTTTTCCCTTTCTTTGTAGACAAGAGAATTATTTGCATTTTTTTAGTTTCCTCATACGGTTGTACACGTAGCTTTCAAGGTTGGCTCGGGTTTTTTTTTGTTTTGTTTTTCTTTTTCAGAAATTTTCGCGCATGCTCCACATAAAGGCACAGGATTACTCCACATAGTTGTCGCTTAAATTTACGTGCAATAACCTTTTTTTTAGCATGAGAAAATATCCTCTCTTGCGATGGTTGCGAGAAGAGTCTAGAAAGAAGAATTTCAATATTTTTTTTAACATTTCCTCGTTGGGACAATAACATTTTTGTTATATATTTTTTTCAATGGAATTCAGGTGGGGGAATTCCCCCGGCCCCCACCCCGCTGTGGGATTGAAAATTCAAAAAACAAATTGTGCTTTGAATGAATTTAACTACGGCTGCTGAGAAATATGAAAGAAGTAAAAAAAAATACTATATAGGTTAAACTTTTATATACTCACTCTTAAAAGTCAATGCTGAAATCAGATAGCCAAAAAAAAAAAACAAATCAAAAATTAATTTTTATAATTCAAACTTGGTTGCGACTAAGAAGCCAGCAAGTATACAATCATACGTGTCTTATTTTTCTTGAAGAGATTCTAGGGCTCTACTCTGCAATTCGGAGTGCAATAACAAAATGCTAGGGCCGGCCAAATACATTTCATCGTTGGATATTAACACATTCAAACAGAGTTTTAGTTGCTAGTTTTTATTTTAACATATTTATAAAACCAATACGGTCATAATACCATCACAGAGTACTCTCTCCGTAAAAAAACCCAACCTACAATAGGATATGATCTATCCTAGAACAATAAATCTAGATTGAGGTTTTTAGAACGGAGATAGTACTTCTTTAAGACATACTATTCACAAATTATTTTCATGCATCCAACTTAAAATATTAAAAACACTAGCAAAGTACCCGTGCCTTGCTACGGGAAAAGGCACACTAAATCATAACTAGTTAGAATAGGATGTGAGCTATTCTAGGATAACAAATGTAGATTGGGGTTTTTGGGACGGAGATAGTACTTCTTTAAGATATACCATTCACAAATTATTTTCATGCATCCAACTTAAAATATTAAAAACACTAGCAAAGTACCCGTGCGTTGCTACGGGTAAAGGCACACTAAATCATAACTAGCTAGAGAAGCGAGAAAGATAAATAAGACTACGATAAAAGCAAGTGAGAGGACCTGAGAGACGATGAAGGATATATTATTTTAATATAGACTTAAAATTAATAATTACACCACATTTAGCTACCTACGTCAAACTACGCATGAAATATCAATAGATAAATCAATATCGATAATTGATCCGAAATAGGAGTTAGAGCTATTGATTTTTCTGAAATTATGGACCTTTGTGATATGTTGGATCTGAAATTGGAACTTGACACTATTTAGGGGGTGTTTAGATCCAGTGGCAAAAAAATTTGGCGGGTCACATCGGATATACGGACACACATTTGAAGTATTAAACGTAGACTAATACCAAAACAAATTACAGAATCCGCTTGTAAACTGCGAGACGAATTTATTAAGCCTAATTAATCCGTCATTAGTAAATGTTTACTGTAGCACCACATTGTCAGATCACGACGAAATTAGGCTCAAAAGATTCGTCTCGTGATTTACACGCAAACTGTGCAATTGGTTTTTTTTTCATCCACATTTAATACTCCATGCATGTGTTCAAACGTTCGATGTGACGGGGCAAAAAAATTTGGTGTTGGATTTAAACAGGCCCTTAGACGACACAAAGAGAGAGATAGTCGGGTTTGACCATGTAGTTTGGTTGAACCAATCTAAATCTTATGGATAGATGCACGGATACTTTCTCTCATCTCAAGTCTTGCATGGACAATAGTTGAGAGCACATCATGGGCTCGCGGTGATTGGTTTTGGCTGCTTGGTGAGAGCAAGGAGTTAGGTGACGAGAGGAGTTTAGGTCGCAATGAGGCTTTGCTTGCTGCTTTTATTTGACACAGAGTCAGCTCAAGGAAAGTTTCGTGGGCCGCGAGCATCGTATTTGAATGGCACCGACGCGGTCGATCTTTGGCGATGGACGTGATCTCTACCAAAAGATAAAGAATCTCAAAACATATCAATTCAAACTGTGATATATACGTATGGAAAAACCTGACCTAAACTGATCTGGTGACGTGGCCCAAACCAATTTGGTTATGTGCGGACGATGTCTGCGGGACTCAAGAAAGTACGTCGACGCGTGCATGAAAAATCCAAAAAGTACGTTGCCGAAAAACCGTTGCGAAGAAGAAAATTGATGTACAAAGAAAACATACATATAGAGCATTGCGTGGTGTAGAACCAGTCTTTTTAGGACGATGTTTCTTCCCTAGAATCAATTTTTTTGTTAACGTTGCATGAAATGTTACTTTTTCACGAACTTTTTTTTTGGACGTTTGTTTTTTATGGGAATCAAACTCTTTTTTAATGATCCGTGGAACGTTTTTTTACACGCTTTTTGTGTCAGTTTATTTCCTCAAATTGGATGGTTATTTTTACGCGTTGTGTGGAATTGGTTTTTTTTTGTTGCGTTGTGCTAAATTTTTTTCCCTGGAATCAGATGGATTTTTTTCTCAGTTGCGTGCAATTGGACTATTTTTTGCATCAGTTGTTTTTTTTTCCGCGTTGCATGGAATCAGACAGGGTTTTTGTATTGTGTGGTGTCGAACCATTTTTAGACAGTCTGTTCTTTTTCCGCGTTCCGTCATACATTTTTTTCACCCTTTTTACTGGGCTTATTTTTTCAGACGTTTTTTCTTTTTGCAATTTTTTAAAGTGATTTTCTTTCTTTGGATACAAATCGTACATTTTTTTTCATCTTTTTTAATTTATTTATGGACGTCTTTTGTTTCGGGTTTTTTTATGAACGGTAATTTTTTTCCACGTTGTGTAGGAATCGGATGTTTTTCGCTTTTTTGGGTTTTTTTATGTAGACATTTTTATTTTTTTGTGTTTGTGTACTAATTGTTCTTTTTTTTTTGCTATTTTTTATTTTTTTTACAGACGGTTTCTTCATGCCACTTTTTTGCGTTGCCCTACCAATCAGTCTTTTTTTCGTTGTTTTATACAGCATTGTTTTCCGATAATTCTTACGAGCTGTTTTTTAACGTTTTTAGGACTTCGTTTTCTTTTTCTGCATGACTTTTTTTAATTTTTTCTTCGGTCGGTGACTTTTTTATTTTTTTACAGTTAGCGTTTTTTAGTTTTTTTCCTAGCTTTTGTTCGCCACTTTTTTTTCTAGTACTAATCGGACTTTTTTGCTGTTTTTCTTTAACCTTTTTTTAGGGGCATTTTCTTTTTCCGTGTGTTTTTTCGCCTTTTTAAAACTACAGACGACGGAAACCTTTTCGTCTTTGTAAGTAGTAAAGGGTTGAGATATAGGTTCTCGAGGTGTAGAGATAGTTACTACTATCAGGGTTTCAAATTGTTGCACTGGATTATAAAAAACATATTGCAATAGGTCAGTGGTAACTTTATGTTTAATATTTTATAAAGAGAAATTTTACTGATATATATTTTTTATTGTAACACTTGATATTTTCTCTCTCAGTATGTCTAATGGACTTACCGTCACTCTTGATTAATCAATGCCTAAGAGAGTATTCGTGACTATAAAACCAGATAGGAAGATATTTTGTTAAGTCCTCATCCAAATAGCTTGTGAGTTGGAAGTACTTCAAGGTCCCTGTCAAAAGCTATTTTCCTTAGAAAAAAATGGCTGACGTTTTCTTAAGGGTACAAGGGAAACGTACACAGCAGGAACGCTCATATGAGATCGAAGTATTGATTATAATATGTTTGGTTTCTTGCATATCAAAATTTTGGTAAGATCAAAAGTGGCAACAATCTGAGCAGCATACCCTTAATTTATAATTAAAACTAGGGTCATAAGATTTGGTTCCTAACCATACTTTAACCACCATTTGCTAGTAAATATTACCACACTTACCTAAGTTGAGGCGATCAAAATTGTTGGAAAAGAATCTAGTCACACAACTATGGCTACAACTAAACAGATGCTAATTTGGTTGAATTTGTCTAACCTTAGATGTGGCAAACTGTAGTTGTAAAGTGTGGCTGGTAATCAAACATCTCAAAATACCTTGTTACTCAGAGAATAAAAACTGTACAGGTTGCCGCACAGCGGTAGTGCTAGCTGGCCACTTCGATCTCAGCTTGACAGGAACTCCCCTCAAATACAGAATATATGGCCCCGCCATCGACCAAATGCAATAGAGTGATACTTGGTAGTTTAAGCAGTGTTTTACCGTGGTCATATGCGTGCTAACAGAAAGCCCAACGAAATGAGTGCTACGAGCATACAACCAACCGATCATGTCCGTTAGGACATGTCTAGTGTAGATGAAACTAGGATTATCACATCAATACCATGCCACATTTGGCTTATAGTATCGTTTCTTTCTCTCCTTAGGCTACCTTCGGCGCTAGCAGTGGATTGGGAGAAAAAAATCTCTCGTTCTCCGTGCACATGTTTCCCAAACAGTTACGTTATACTTTTTACAAAAGATTTCAATAGGAAAATTATTTTAAAAATTATATTAATTCTCAATTAATCTTCTCAATTTTCTTTTTTTTCTCCTCTCAAACACACGTGTGCACTAGCATCGGTGGTAGTGTTCAGTGGACCCACATATAAATAAAAAAAATACTCGACAATGGCGTATCTTTGGTCTAATGAAAGATTCTAATTGATGACATCATATTGATGTAAGTGTAAAATCACAGTGTGTTTAATTGATATTTCATCATGAGCAATTGACATGTGATATTATTGGTTTTGATCTTTGAAGATTATTGGTGAAGTGGTTTTGGAGATGATTGATTTTGGTTTTGATCTTTGGAGATTATTGGTGAAGTCGTTTGGAGATTATTGGTTTTCACATTGTGAACAGAATTGGTTGTGTCAGTCTGGACCGATCAGATCGGGCAGTGGTTGCCAGTCAGACGGGAGTGAAGTGTGCGGTTAGACCGGTCAGCCCGACGGTCTGATCGGCCGACTCTGTGTCGGTTTCGGTTTCGGGTTATTATTTTGGATATCTCATGACTATGGCTTCTAGATGAATATTACTCATATGTAATACTGTTGTGTGTTAATATTGAGTTAAGTTGGAGAGACCTTGTGCTTGGATATGGTTTCTTGGTTGATGCATGTGTAGGTTAGTCTTGATGCCTCGGGAGAGCGTTGCCGGTGATGGATCAGTAGTCAACTTGGGTGAAGATGACGTCCAGACGGGCAGGATGTCATGCGGGATGCTTAGGCTAAAAATCAATGTACATGGTTGGTGAAGATTCCATATGGCATACGATAGAGATATTGTGTGAATATGCGATGTGGAATCGAATTTGGAAGGAGTCCAAATTTGATGCGATTGGAGTTTGTAAAGTTTGTTTCTTATATGGAAAAGTTTCCTAGGGGATTAGGACTTGTAAAGTTTGGTTCGTGGATTTAGACTGTCTACGTTGGGTATAAATAGAGAGGGAGGGTGTGGCCTCCAGTATCGATTGTATTAGAGTTGAGTTGAGAGAAAAGTTAGGGTTTCGAGTTTAGTCGAGATTTTTGAGAGCAGTGTTGTTGTTGCACTTTGTAAAAACATATAGTAGCAATAAATATAGTAGCACACAACAATATTATATATGCATAATATTCTAGATAAATATTATTCTAGATAAATATTATGCATATGTAATACTGTTGTGTGCTACTATATTTATTGCTACTATTTGTGTTTGCTCGGGTGCGGTGGTCCAATCGATGAGACACCGGCGGTCAGACCAACGGGTTCGGTACAGTTAGATTGGCGGCGGCGACGACGATAGGATGCGACGCAAAGGTAGTTAGACCGGGAGAGCTACTTTGATCAGACCGGCGACATAGGCACAATCAGACCGATCTACATCGATTCGAGAGTAACTTTTAATTCCGTTAAAAGTTTTGGTTTTTTTGGTACCATACCATTCACCTCCCGATGGTTGGTTTAGTTCTTGTTGTGCGCGATCCTACAATAAGCACGATACTTTTGGTACCAAACCTGGTATCGAGAATACCAGGCATGATACCCGTAGCTACCAACTATGGTAGCTAGGTACCACATATAGTATTGAGGTATCAGGTACGATACCCGTAGGTGTCAGAGTTTGGTACCTAGGTATCATGCTTACGTCACACACACATAGACTTTTTTTTATTAGAATTGTATACCTTTTGTAGTATTTCTATTTCAAAAAGCACTACCTTTGTTTCAAATATCTTTAGTATTGAAGCGCACAATTTTAACTTTCACCATTACAAAATTTAAATGGTTAAATCATGATGTTTGAAAGTTTCATGGTTATACTTAAGAATCAATATACTTTGGTAGTATGGCATATTTCTTAAGTATTTATATATCTTTTTAAAATAAGCAAACATAGTTTAAAAATAAGTAGTATCTAATGATAAGTATTTGAAAATGGAAGTAGTAATGCAAGGTACACGTAATTAATGAATTTGGAAAATGTAGAAAATAAATATTTTTTAATCCATGGAACCGATGCATCTATATGCACCACCGCTGACATTTTTTTGTTAAGTGTAGCATCTACCTCTTCCACTGTGTAGAATCGGTGCAAACATTCAGAGTTTCTCAAATGCATCCATAAAACTATACACTATGCATGACTTTTTCATATCCGTAGTATTAGTATTATGATATATCTATTTTAATTCTAGATTGCTATATGTTGCTATAGGTTGAGATTGAAGTAGTAGATTGCCATGTAAATTAGAGAAACAAACACATATATATTAGTTAGTAGAGCGATACTCCGATAACTTTTACTTGTAGTATTACACTACCAGTGATGGTATATTAAGGTTAATTATTAATTTACTTATACAATGATTACGAATAACTTTATCATTTATGTTTTTTCCCGACTAGATTGATACGTGGTTATCTATTATGTTAGCATCGCTCACATTCCATCAAAAAGCTAAGAAAGAAGGAAAAATATTTAAACACTGCAAAATGATATTATACCCTTATTTTTTAACAATAATGTCCCTTCATATTATTATTACCGTTAACTAAGGTAGTAGTAGAGAGTAATCTAAATCCTTCGATCAAGTGATATTAACGGTTCAGACTATCTACTTAGAGAGTATTAGAGCGAGGCTTCAGTTAGTATATGGTATTCGTTGATGTTGTGGGGGTTTATTTTACTTCAAAGTGATATTTGACGAATAACTACACATTAATCTGGCTGCGGCTATCACCCATGAGCAAGTCTTCAAAGAGGGCTATCCTGTAATCAATGTCGGATGTAAGGCTAAATCCAACGTCTGCTGCACATATATATTTCGCGTCATCCATGCAGCACACATTGAGTTTTCTTCAAAGATACACCTGTGCCCTATTCATTTCCAGAATGGAGACGGTACGCCGGTGCAGCCCAATCTTGTTCTTCAAGCATGCCACGCCCTGCACGCTCGAAAGCTCGATCCAGCTAACTAATCTGGCGCCGACCACCCGGCCTACCGGCACGCCCGCGTGCACGCTTCGCCGGACAGAGAGCGGCCCTACCGGCGGAACGAGCGGCTAGTTTATAAGAGTGTACTCCCTCCGATAATTGAAACGGGGATTTAACACCATCTATGTTGCTTATGTTTGAACGGAAGAAGTACAACTCAACCTGGCCATCGTCCGGCCAAAGATCGGGCAATCACGTATGAACTATAGGATCGAATACAATAACAAAGCCAATCAAAGTGGAGGTGAATGATTGTAACACAAAAAACTAAAAACTTTTAACGGAAATAAAAATTACTCGTAGTTGATGAAGATCTCGGTGTAACCCGGTATGACCGCTGTGTGTGCACCAGTCTGATCGCACCCTAGCTGTCGGTCTGATCGGTGTTATCCAGTCGGTATGACCGCTGCCTCCTCCTTGTTGCTGCTCACCACCGCCAGTCTGACAGGTTCCACGCTGTCGGTTACACCGTTGTTACTCCGCCGGTTAAACCATCCCTCTACCGCCGGTCAAACTGTCAAGACCCAAAAAACATCGGTAGATAAACACTCAAAGATGTAGATTAATCTATCTCGAATTAATTGCATCAACTAGTATTTACAAAGTGCACCAACAACACTCCTCACCAAAATCTCGAACTAAACTTGAAACCCTAACTATTCTCTCACCTCAACTCTCTCTAAATCGATACCAGAAGGCTACACCCTTCCTCTCTATTTATACCCATAACGTGGCTGCCCCTAGCCACGAATCTATCTCATACAAGAAATTCTAATCCCCTAGAAAACCTAATCCCCTAGAAAACCTTCTCGTACAAGTAACAAATTTTACAAACTCCAATTTTCCCAAACTTGGACTCCTAACCAAATTTGACTCCGCTTTCCATATGCACACAACACCACGTATATGCTATCTGGAAACCTTCAAATCCACGTGCATTGTTCTCTAGCCTGAGCATCCCGCCTGATATCCTTAACCGTCTGGACCTCCATTTCCCCCAAGTCTAGTCCCGATCCATCACCGGCTATACTCTCATGGCCTCAAGCAACACCTGCACATAAACTACAAAGAAACTCCATATCCAAGTTCAAGTTCGCACCAACTTGACTCACATAAGCACAAAATAGTACCACATACGAATAGAAATCATCTAGAAGTCATATCCATAAAGTAATCTAGAAATTCCATGAAAACAACCTGAAACCGACTCCCTCCTAGAGTCTGCTGCTCTGACCGTCGGGCTATCCGGTCAGACCACACCAACACCTCCGGTCTAACCAGTGCCACATGCTCGGTCTTACCGGCACTCAATGCCACCTCTGCACTATTCACCGACCGAAAACACGATCCACCGTTTTTTCAACTAACACTCACCTTTGACAATTGTCCGTCTCTGCTTTGTTCACCGACCGAAAACACGATCCACCGTATTTTCAACAAACACTCATCTTTGAAAGTTGTTCATCATCAAGATTAATTATCACATGATTCTACCAACTCCCCTTGATGAACACACTGGCAACATCTCAAAATGTAAATTGGTCTTTTTGAAAAAAACGAATAAATAAATGTAAAAGAAAACTCTCCCCCTTTTTAAAAGAAAGAATTTATCCCCATATTTGAAAAATCAACTATTTTTAAAATCGAATTCTCCCCCTTTTAAGAAGCATGCATTTTGTGTATTTCTCTCCCCCTTTGACAATAATTTCATCAAGAATTTCAAAAGAGAAAAACATAACTAATAAAGCACCAATGCCATGATATCATTATTGCCAGGTGTAAAAATCACTTCTTTTTATTTTCAATTTTCTGAATTTTTTTCGAGATCTTTGAAGTGTACCTAAAGAAATTCATGGTCATATATTGCAAAACAAATGAGATAAATTCATTAGCTAGTTAACAAGCAGCATTGAAGTATAAACATGAATCAAAGATATTATAATTAAGCTCAAACCAACAATCATGATTTCAAACGATTTATAATGCAACATATTCACAAGCACATAGGTTGAAAGAAAAACTCCCATATATATAAACCTATTGCAATATTACTCTTTCTCAAATTAACTCCATAACAAAAATAACCAAGAGAATTTTCAATATTTATTTAAGCATTTTTTCTCTTTTTTCTCTTAATTATTCCGGGTACGTTCATATCGTCAAGACTATTTCCGAGGATTCAGCACCCATTGTTTTTGCTCACATCGAATACGTCTTTATCGTCAAGACTGTTTCCAAGGATTTGGTATTCATTTTTTTCTCATAGAAACTTTATTCTCTTGCACAATGAACAAATAAAAAGCAATTTAAGGAATAACAATCCAACAAGCATATATATATATATATATAAGCATTAGTCATCCAAACTAAGTACTTGCTTCAACATTGCATATTTACTTAATTCAAGTAAAAGAATTAATGTCAAGCATCATTTTACTTAAAAGAAATATCTAAACCTCATGTAAAGACTAAAATGCATACAATCTAACATAGCAACAAATAGATCTTAATTATTTTGCTAGCATGCACAAGAATATATTAGATGTATAAACCAGATCTCTTCATTTTTCTCATTTTTATTTATTTTCAGATTTAGAGCATGGATATAGACATAAATGCATCGAAAAAGCACAAACTCTCCCTCAAATTAACCTCCAATTATTCCTAAGCAAAATCAAGAAGAAATCAAAAATTTTGAAAAAAAATCCAATTGCCGATGATATCACCAAGGTTCTCATAAATTGACATGTATCCACTTGTATTACCAAAACTACTACTCCAAACACTAGCATGAAAAGCTAATAAACGAATAAGTAGAACAAAATTATGGCAACTCAAAAGTTCATTGATGTTACCTTGAAAGCAATCACTGTCTCCACATTGAACGCACATGGGGAGTATGCCGCCAAAATGCCTACGAACATGAAGATGTTGACACCTCCATGTTGGGATTAGTCATGAGAAATTTTGGAATCCAACACTGAGTCACACGGCCAATAGAACCAGTAGGTACATATGCACGAACAAAATTATAACCAGACTTACCTGAAAACTTACCTTGTCGCTTCAAAAAATCCGATTTGAATTACGCGCAAAACTTCCCTGAGGCCGGTCTGAGCGTCGCTGTCCCCGCGGTCTGATCGGGCCTAGTCACTGGTCTGACCGCCGGTTCACCTGCGGTCTGACCGTTGGCCGGTCTGACCAACTGGTTAGTGTCACTCTGACCATGCTCCTCGAACCAAAAGCCAATTTTTGTCACCGTCGTTTCGCAAAAACAATTTCTCTTTCCTTTTCCTATTTACGGGCAAGTATAACACAAAAACCAACCAAATGTCCATCTTTTCAAAAAAAGAAAAATTGTACTTCTCACGACAAGTTTGTGAAGTAGATGGTTTTGAAATTGATGGTTTTGTAATAAAAGATTTTTTTCTCTTGAATCGGCGAAGAAAGAGATGGCAAAATTCCAGCAGATTTAAAAACGGTTTCTTTGGTTCGGGTTTTGTCAAAACTTCACCCTTTTCAGTTATGATCAAAACAGCAGATCAGCGATCGGTAAAATAGATATTTATATCAAAACCTAGACCACAATTATAAGTGCTCACTTTTGATTGATCCAAAATCATCTCAAGTTTCTTTTTACCATCGAAAAACCTTTCTAAAGACCTTTTCAAATAAGAAACTTTTTTTTGTCAAATTTTCACAATTAACCAAAACACTTTTGTTTTTGCGACACTTGAACAAGAAAGCACCTCATCTAATTTCACAAGATCCTCCATATACTCAACACGCCCTAAAGCATCTTTCAATTTCATCTCATTCAAAAAGCACTTTGAGCAATTTGGAGAAACCAAAACATCTTTGCGTTGTTTAATCCTATTTGCACTCAAAACATTGAACAAAGAACTCGCATAAAAAGCAACTTTATAATTTTTCAAAATGGTCTTTGCAAAAGTCAACTCATTAGCAACACAAGCATGCAAAGCAAATCTAAGAGTAAAAAAAGACTCAAGCTTTTTAGATTTTTCAACCTCAGATTCCAATCTCAAGCAATTAACAGAATTGACATCTCGCAAAACAGTAATTTCAGAAAATAAAGCTTCACAAGATTTGCAATCATCATCATTAGGAACCATACATTTTAATCTATCATTTTCAGCACTTAAAATCTCAATAGTGTGATTACTCTCATTAAGCAAATGAGAACATGTTTTCAATTTCTCAGCAAATTTAAAAGCATAATGTTCTAATTGATCATAGCTAAGCTTTCCTTCACTATCAGATTCATCAACATCAGAGTCTGCATTGCGAGCAACAAAAGCCAAATCAACAACTTGCTTACTGAAAGTGCATCTAGGACCCCCTAATTTGTTTTGGTGTTAATGACAACACAAATAGAGGTACACTAATTATTTGTTGAGTTGGATGCAAGAATGAAAAGGAGTGGAACTTTGATTAAGAACTTAGGGGCATCACGTTTGTGGTAATCATCTTGTGAACCTTGTAATTCTTGTGTTCTTGTGTTTAGGATGCCGTACTATTAAGAGGGATACCACATGCATATAATTGGTAGAACACTAGTGCTCAAAATTCTTTTCCTTAAGTGTTGCTGAAATTTTCCTGTCAGACTATCCGATCACCTCGGACTATCCGATGCTCAGACTATCCGAGATTTCACAGAACTTTGCTCTCTGTCCTTGGACTGAGTATTGGCTTAAAAACATCGGACTATCCGATGTGAGGTCGGATTGTCTGATGCATCGGACTATCCGAAATTTCACAGAACTTCACTCTCTGTCTTGAATTGATATTTATTCTTCTTGAGTGAATTTTTCTAAGTACCTATCGGACTATCCGATGATCCAGAAACTCCGTAGTTCAATGGAACTTGAGTCTCTGTGAGAGGATGAAGTTCTTGGTTCAAAAATATTAGATTGTCCGACATGACTTCGGACTATCCGATCGATCAGACAATCCAAAATTCTTCAGAACTTTGCTCTCTGTCTCTGGTTTGCTTGGGGGTCAAAAACATCAGACTATCCGAGGTAGGATGAAAAGATTCTCTTCCAACGGCCACATTTTGGGAGGATCTATAAATACCCCCCACCTAACCCTTTTCTAGGTTACCCAACTCATTCATTCTCATTCACTTTAGGTTGAGCTTGGTGCTTAACTGCTATGGATCTTTGAGCTCTTTATCCCTCTCTCAAATCCCTCCTCGTTCTTTGTGTGGTGGATCTTGGTGGTTTTGGATTTGGTATTTGAGGGCCCAGTGTGCGTTTCACTCGATCTTGAGCACTAGGGTTGTTCCAAGAGTTGTGTGATGTTTGTTACTCTTGGAGGTTGAGGACTCCTAGACATCTAGGCGTCGCTCTTGAGCCACCGATCTACTTGTGGTGAGCCAAGAGAAGTTTGTGAAAGCTGGATCTCACCTCCGCAAGGAAAGAGATACCTCTAGTGGAAGGAGTGCTTTGTGCAACCTCTTGAGGAAAGGGTTGGCAAAGACCCGGCTCTTTGTGAGCTCCTCAACGAAGAGTAGAATCCCCTCAAGGATTTGAACTCCCGAAATTACTTCGGCAAGAAATCTCGGTGATATTCATTCTTCCCTCTCCTTTACTATTTGCCTTGTTGTGACTCTATAGTCTAGCTATTGTCTGTGCTTATACTCTTGCTTGCGTAGCAGATCTAGGTGTTACTTGTATCCATCTTGAGTCAGACAGTCTGATCCAAACTCGGACTATCTGATCACATCGGATAGTCCGACCGTGGATCAGACTATCCGACCTAGTTTTTGGTTTTGGCTTTCGTTGTTTAATTTTAAGTAGCCTATTCACCCCCCCTCCTAGGTTCAAGTGACCCTTTCACTTACCTTTGGTATGACAGATATCTTCATCCTTTGATTCATCACTGTCAAAAGTTTCTATCAATTCTCGGATTAGCCTTTGCTTGCGACTCTTCTTTCTCTCCTTTTTGTCCTTCTTGTTCATTCCTCCTCCTTGTTTATCTTCTTACGGTTAGGACAATTAAACTTGATGTGATTTAACTCGTCACACTCAAAGCATCGAACGAGTCCTCCTCGCTTCTCGTTCTTGACTTTTTCAAAAGCTCCAAAAAGTTTGTTAGTAACCAAAATCAAGTCATTCTCCTCGAATTGCTCGAGTTGTTCATCAGACATGGCATCAATAACATTAAGAACCGATGAAGAAGAAGCACCAATGGAAGAACTCGAATAAGAAATCAAAAAACTAGATGTAGGATCAATCTTGCGGACAAGAATATTCATCTCATGAGTTCTAATTTTAGTGTAAAAGAATCCAAAGTCAAAGCAGACATGGTAACAAATTCCTGAATAGAAATCACTTTTATCTTCCAGATTGACATATCAAGACCATTCAAGAAGTGTCGAGAAATCACAGATTGTGTGTAATAGGCATCATAAGAATCATCAATAAATTTAAGATTACTCAACTTTATTAAAGCGTGCAAGATAATCATCCAAAGCCTCTCCAAGTTTTATCTAAAATTTTATGTAATTCTTTTTAAAAACATCTTTGCGTAGTTCCTTGATATTGGAAATCCCTTGATGAAAATCAGATAAAGCTTTCCAAATCTCATGTGCAGTTTTAAGATGAGAATAACGATCAAAATCTGAACGAGAAATTCCATTAAGCAACATATAGCGAGCTTTACAATTGTTTTCAAAATCGGTCTTAAGAACATCAGTGTTAATCTGAGTAGGAATCTCAACTTTTTTTCCAAATATCATAACTCTTAGACATAATATAAGATTGCATCTTTTCACACCAATAAGAAAAATCAACTCGACTCACGTCAGCACACAATAGTATCATATACAAATAGAAATCATCTAGAAGTCATATCCATTAAGCAATCCAGAAATTCCATGAAAACAACCCGAAACCGACTCCCTCCCAGAGTCTGCCGGTCTGACCGTTGAGCTACCCGGTCTGACCGCACCAACATCTCCGGTCTGACCCGTGCCACCTACTCGATCTGATCGGCACCCAGCACCTAGCACCCAGTACCAGATCTGCACTGTTCACCGACCGAAAACACGATCCATCGTATTTTCAACAAACTCACCTTTGACAATTGTCCGTCTCTGCATTGTTCATCGATCGAAAACATGATCCACCGTATTTTTAACAAACACTCACTTTTGATGATTATTTATTATCAAGATTAATCATCACATGATTCTACACGAACGAACGCTGGCAGCAGCAGCGTTATTCGAACGAACGTGACCTGCAGCAGTTTGGTAGAATGTCACTTGCTCGATCAGCGACAAGTCGATCTATGCTTCATGTTACAAAAAACTAGCCCCAAAACCAACATCGGTAGCTAAACGCGGAAGAAACACCATAGGAGATCCAAACACGATAACGACATCAAGACACGATATTTGGTAACAGAATTCAGCCGTAGCCTACATCTCCGGGGCACTGATTACGAGCGCTCCTCCCCGATCCAGCATATTTCAATGTATCAGAGTTACAACGACTCATGACCGGTCGCCGCCAGCAACCGCTCCCTCTCGCTATGCTATGTCGTCACGCGGTTACAGCAGGCACGCCACTCTATTTATGAGAGAACCTAGGATAGAGTCCGACTCTTACTCTAGTCCTAATACCTAGTACAACTCCAAGTCCTAAATTGTAACCGACTACGTACACATATTCGACACAAACTCTAACAAACTCCATCTTGGCGAATATGCCACGCCAACTTGAATTTATCCCATGCGCGAATCTCTGTGTACCCGGACTTGAGTTGGTTCTTCTCGCCGCTCACGCCAAGCCGCCCAACGAGCCTACGCCAGGCTCGCCACCTTCAGGATTGTGCACAGGAACACCAGCATGCCCATCTTCCATGACTCCACCTTGTAACTTGTACAAACATGAGCTTATCCTCTCACCAGTCATAACAATCTTTCCGTCCTTCATAATGTTCATGGTCTCCCTATCAGGATCCGCCTGATACAACCACCCTGCCTCATGTAGGCTCCTAAGCGAAATCAGGCTCCTGCTTAGTCCTGACACATGTCTCACATCAGAAATAGCACCTCGTTTCCATCATACATCTTGAACTTGATGCCGCCCACTCCAACAACACAATAACTCGTGTCATCGCCCAAGTAAACAACACCAAAATCACCAGATTTGTATGAAGAGAACCACTCTCACTTTGATGTCACATGATAGGAACTATCTGAGTCCAATATCCACACTTCACTAGACTTCTCGTTAGACACTGTGAGAAGCTCCAGACTGCTGCTGCTTGAATCATCACCATGAGTTGCTAAACTTGCGACTGCACCTTTCCTCTTCTTCAGCAACGGACAATTCCTCCTTATATGTCCAAACTCATGACACTAATAGCAACGTATCCCCTTCTCCTTGCTCTTCGACATCCCCGCTTCATGATCATGCCTTGCCTTGACCAGCAAACCCTCAGCCTGAGAAGCCTCCGTTGCATCATTTTTCTTTGATCTTCTCAAATCTCATGCAAACAACGCTGAAATTATCTCCTCAGTATTGATAGTATCCTTGCCATACGTCAGGGTAGTCACCACATGCTCATAAGACGGCGGAAGTGAGCTCAGAAGAATTATGGCTTTATCTTCATCATCCAGTTTCACATCTAACTTGCTTAGATCCATGACCAACTGATTGAAGACATCCACGTGCTTCCTAAGATCTGACTCCTCTTGCATCTGCAAACCATACAGCTGTTGTTTGAGATACAACTTACTAGTCAGCGACTTGGACATATACAGGCTTGTCAACTTGTCCCAAATTTCCTTTGGTGATTTTTCGTCCATGACCTGATACATGATAGAATCCGAGAGACTCAACCGTATTATCGCAGCTGCCTGCGCCTTCATTATCTCCCACTTGTCAGTATCCATCTTGTCCGGCATCTCCTCATCAAGAGCCTTGGATATCCCCTGCTAAGCCAACAGATACTTTAGTCTTGTCTGCCAGAGGACGAAATTTCCGGTGCCATCGAACTTCACCAAATCAAACTTGGAAAACATCACCACCGCCATCGACGATAATTAATTCAATCAACTGTCGCCTTGATCAAATTAATCTGCCCTGGTAAAATTGACCCACCGACTAAACTGGCACAGTCACCAGCCGGACTGGACCGTTTTTTTTCTCCAAAAACCGGACCGGTTTCTTTTACTTGGTCAAAAAACCAGTCAACTGCGGTCAAAGGAAAATCAGATTGATCCCCTTTTTTCTTCCTTTGACTTTCTCACTCCTCCCTCTTGCGTACGCGTCCTCCCGAGTCCTAATGTGCCGCCGCCACGCGCCCTGCTCCACACTCCGCCGCCTTGCACCGCCGGCCTCGTAAAGAGTCGCCTTCGCCGTCAACCTTGGGAAACTGTCGCCACGCACCTCCGCTTCGTGCCGCCGGCCCCGTAGTGTCACGCCCAGAAATTTATTCCAAATTTCCAGACCATTTTGTGTATAAATCCCTGTCCAGGAATCAAGCCAGGGTACACAAAATGACAAATTAATATACAGGTCCAAACGTAAATAAAGCGTAAATACTTACAGAAGAGGCACTTAGTCCTCACACAGAAAATAAAGTAGCAGCGGAAAAAGGCGATGATCCTAGCGGGCTTCAGCTCCACCCCACAGGAAAAACTCAACTGGGGTATAAGCCTTGGTCTTCTAACTTCGTCTTCAGCTCAGAAGTACTACACTTCTGAAAAAGAGGAATAATAGCAAGGTTGAGTACAACCACCGTACTCAGCAAGCCACACCAACGATGCATTCGTGCAAGGGGATACAAGAGGGTTTTTGTGGCTATTTACATAAAGGCGGTTGTAAACATTCATAGTTGAAAACAGTAAAACAGTTGCTTAATTAAGGCAAGATTAAATATCTCCAGTGAACAACGCTACACCACGTTGAACAGGCCCAACCATTCCACCTGAACTAAACCAGTTCATTAAATCATGTTAATTAATAAAGTGGGACTAATCACGGTGAATCTGGTTGATGGCCCATAACCGCGAGCACGACTATTCGAATAGTTTTACTCTGGCCAGAGGTGCGCAACTGTACCCACAAGACACGATTTCACACATGTTGCCATGCCCCGAAATACCACCATGGTACTGCAGAGGGGGAAATCGTGACAAGACCCTTCGCATAACTCGCCCTAACCAAGCGCACCACACCTTAGGTTTCGCCCCCACCTTAAAGCCAAGGTAGGCAGCCTCCTCTCGTGTCTAGGTGAATCCGGAAGCCGATCAACGGGTAAACCCCCGTCGACCCAACCCCATCACGCCCACCATTGCCTGGATGCGTCAGCTAGGGAAAAGCTACACTATAAGTCCAGCAGTTACCCATGCCTGCTTGTGGTAAGCACTGTTAGTCTTCCAGAGTTTCCCAAGAACCGGTCCTTAATTACCATGGGTGCGACTAGCAAAACCATACACACACAACCCACCATTAAGCCATATTTTAGTTGGATAATTACGACCAATAAAACCTAGCCAACATGTCATGAGCTGGCAGCTTAACAGTGTACTAATAGTAGATAAAGTAATTATCCTATTATGTGAGCTAGTGGTAATCAAGCATGGCTAAGCATAATATAATTCTAGCTATGTCAACATGAGACACAAGCTAGTCAAATTATCACTCAGTTTGACAAAGAAAGGACATCAAGTAATGTGACACAGCGAGCAGATAGGTAAACCCTATTCCCATGTAATTAGCAAAATATGCAATTTATTTGTAAACGGTAAAACATTTTATAAATTGGACTCAAAATGCTCAAGGGTAATGTGTGACTTGTCTTGCTTCTTCGATTGATCTTCCGAACTCTTTTCCTTGCGAACGCGATCGTCCGAAACGGCGGAATCTACACGTGGGCACGCAAAATGAGGAAAAACTCCAATAAAAAGCAAGTAAACAGTACATAAAAAGTAAACAAACCTGTAGAGCTCAATTTTAGATGAATTTTGCAAGTTGAATGGCCCAATTTGGAGTTCGTATGAATTAGTTATGAATTTTAGAAGTTTTGAGCCATTTAAATGAATTTCTAAAATTAAATACGATTTACTGTGCAATTAATAATTATTTATGACATCAGCCGAGGGGATAGGTGGCACCGGCCAGTGGATCCCACCTGTCGGTGAGTCAAAGAGGAGGGTGCACGTTGGACCGAGTCCACGCCCGCACCGGTCCGCGAGCGCACCACGTGGCGGCCACGGCGGATCGGAGGGAGGAGGTGGCGCCGACGTGGCACCACAGCAGCACACACACGGGCCGGCTCCAGGGCGGCCACGTGGATGGCCCAGATCATCCCGGAGGGAGATCGGGCGACCACGGGTGGGGAGGGCGGAGCCAGCCGGTCGGCCGACCGGCAGGCGGCGGGCGGCAGTGGCGGCGCAGGTGGGCGGCGGCGCGCGGGCGGTGGTGTGGCGGCGGCGTGCACGGGTGGCGGCAGCGGCGCAAGCGGGCGGCGACTCAGGTGGCGCGGTGGCGGCGGCGCTCGCGGGAAGCGGCCGAGGCGCGGGCGGCTCGGCGGCAGCAGCGGCGCTCGCGGGCGGGAGAGGCGGCGCGTGGTGGCAACGGCGCTCCCGGGGCAGCGGCACTCAGGAGGCAGCGGCACGCGGCCGGCAACGGCGCTGGCGGGCGGCGCGGGGCAGCATGCGGCGGCGGTGGGCGGCGGCATAGGTGGCGCGGCGGCAACCGCAGGGGTGGGAGGCGGCGCACGGAGGCAGCGAGCATTTTATTGGCGCGGCTGGGACGAAAAGAGGGGGCGACGGCGAGCCGGATTTCTTGGGAAGAGTGGGGATTTTGGTGGAGGGGAAGGTGGGCGGCGACATGGGCGGAGTAGGGGAGCAGGAGGCGCGCGGGAGTGGTGGCGACGTGGGGAGGAGGCGGTGGCCATGGCGGTTTCGGCCCAGCCGGCTGGAGGAAGGTGATGACAGGTGGGGTCCACGGGTCCCACCTGTCAAAGAGGGAGAGAGAGGAGGCCGGTGGGGGGTGAAGTAGACTTTGAGAGGGCCAACAGGGCCGAGTGGGGGGGAAGGAGAGAAAGGCCGGCCTAGGGAAAAAGGAGGGGGAAGAGAGGGAGAGGGGGCTGACCCGGGGGGGAAGGTGGACTTTGGGCCGAAAGCGACCCAAAGTGCAGGAGGGAGATTTAATTCGTTTTTTCATTTATTTAATTGATTAAATGAACTTTGTGCTATTATAATTAGGTCTTGAGCTCCGAAATTTCACGAAAAATTTCAAAGAGTATTTTGGGGCACGAAGAATATTACAAAAATATTTCTGGCCATGATTTTTAAAAGTAAATTTAAAATTCCCCCATTATTTCACTTGATTAATTTGCTTTAGGCTTTAATATAATTTCTAGAAATGCATTATTTAATGATTTTAATCCCTATCGAAAATCGGGGCGTGACACGCAGGGAGCCGCTGCACCGCCGACCTGGGAAGCTGCCACCCCGACGAGGAGCCACCGCGCCTGGGAGCGCCGCCGCCGAAGACCTCGGCGCTGACTCCTCCGCCGGGAGTTGCCGCCGCCGCTGCAAGCTCCTACCCGAGCTTCGACGAACACTATGCCAAGCACCACGCCGCTGCACGTCGCCTGCAAGGACGTGCCTCCAGCCGCTCGTGAGCTCGCCGCCCCAAACCACCTCCACCTTTGCGAAAAACAGGTTCGAATCTCGCCCTTCGTTTGGTGATTTGTTCCGATTGCTTGAGTTGCAATCCCGTGGTCCTCTGCTGCTTTTATTTGGGGAAAAACTGAGTCCGCTCCGAAACAAATCCTAGTCCTCATCCAATCCCCTTCCGTATCCGACATGGTCTCTCCCGCAATCTGATTTTGCGCCATGTGTATTGAAACCGAACCATGCCCGGTTCCTCTACAACGGCCCCCTCCAGATCGACTCATGCACGATCCCGAACCGGATATGCTACTGTACCAGCGATGCTTTAGTTTTCGTCTCCGGCACGGCCTTGATACGAATACCGCCGCCACCACGACCCTGAACTCCAAGCTTCTTGTACTTCCAGCAACATACTGGCTCCAGAGCAAGCATGCACAACACCACCACCAATATCGTCAACGACTTGCGCTGCCAATTTGTGCTGACCCAATGCTGATCTGACCGTCTCTGTCCTGTCACCGTCGCATGTACGCCGCTAAGTAGCAATCCACCGTACAATACCCTGTCGATAGCACCTCCAAAGCAGCTTCTAGGAACCACCCGCTCTGACTTCCGATTGAATGCCATCAATCTAGTCGCGAGCCGAAGCCGACAAGTCGCATGCCGTCTTCCTAGCCACTGACCCGAGCGCTACGTCTAGCCGTCTCCATGTCGTATGTAGCTCATTGAAAGGCCCGGGCCACCCCGCCCAGAGTGATCGATCCACCGACCGAGAACGCCGATCGCCTCCAGCTTCAATCAACCCGAGCGTGTGGCCACATGTCTCCCTGTCGAAAGTAGCTCACCGAAAAGTCCGGGCCACCTGCCCGAAGTGTCCGACCCACCGATTGGATCGCCAATTGCTTCCGCCGCCATCAACCCGAGCACCACGTCTGGTCGTCTCCCTGTTAAAAGCAGCCATCGAACGGTTCAGGTCGCCGCCTGACGTGTTCGATCCACCGATCAAGTTCCGTTGATCGCCGTCGTGCTCCACCTTGCACCAATGTCCCTCCCTGGACATTACAAGTAGGCTACGCGGTGTGGGGCACCTCCATCGCGCCTCTATCCATGGACCTCCCGCAGGCTCTGATACCACTTGTTACAAAACTAGCCCCAAAACCAACATCGGTAGCTAAACGCGGAAGAAACACCATAGGAGATCCAAACATGATAACGACATCAAGACACGGTATTTGGTAACGGAATTCAGCCGTAGCCTACATTTCCGGGGCACTGATTACGGGCGCTCCTCCCCGATCCAGCATATTACAGCGTATCGGAGTTACAACAACTCACGGCCGGTCGCCGCCAGCTGCCGCTCCCTCTCGCTATGCTATGTTGTCATGCGGTTACAGCAGGCACGCCCCTCTATTTATGAGAGAACTTAGGATAGAGTCCGACTCTTACTCTAGTTCTAATACCTAGTACAACTCTAAGTCCTAAATTGTAACTGATTACATACACATATTTGACACAAATTCTAACCCGCACAATAATGCTCGCTGGCTTTACGTATCGTCACAAACTCACAGTGAGAGTTTCGCAACCATTTCTGACGCGACATCCTCTTCGCCTTGCACCATTGCAGAAATGCAGAGCACGCCAGCGGCATGCACGGTTGCTTGGCTCTTCTTCTTATTTCTTTTTCTTTTTTTCTTTTTTTTTTTGCTCAGACGTCATGGTGCACGTGAGAGAAGGGAAAGTATGGGCCTCCTCAAAAGCGATCTGGTTAGTGCTAGGTGTGAGTGAGTTGTGGTGACGTGGTGCGATATTATTCAATTAGGAGGATCCAACCACCTGTCACATCGGCTACTAGCGTCCTTGTCGTTAATCCGAGCTAGCTGTTTTCCTGTTCATGTATCTATGAGCTTGTGCTACCAGCAACCGGGTTGATCAGATTTACCACTAATTTTGGGGAGAAGATTAATGATGCATACCTGCCGCATCAAATATTATCATATACTATTTGCAACGCGAGTGGCATTGTGATCTTCGCACAAATTGACAGGAATCAGAGTACAGTATTAGTGTGGCCTATGTTAATTGTTAAGCATATTGGATGAACATTGCATGGTTGCACATACAAAAGCATAAAATACATTTTATTCCAAAAGGATCACAAGCATACCATTGGAAGCTGATCAGTAATCAGATAGCAGCAAATTAAGAACACAGTAAGGCAAAAGTTTGATTATTTTCATTCGCCAAAAAGGAAAAATAACTTGCTTATTTAGCAGCGATATATAGCATGGTGTGTGAGCCAGAAATAGAGCGTCCTCACAGCCTGCTTAATTGATTCGTGCTCGTCCGATTAATCGTCGTAATCGTGGCGGCGGCGGTTGTTCTTCTCATAACGCTGCTTCCTCTCGCCGTCGGAGTCGTCGTCATCGTCATCGCGCTTCTTGTAACGCGGCTTCCTCTCGTAGTCATCATTGTCGTCGTCGTCGTCACGTTTCTTGTAGCGCGGCTTCCTCTCGTCGCCGCCGTCGTCGTCATCGTCGTGCTTCTTGTATCGCGGCTTCCTCTCGTCGCCTGAGCCATCGTCGTCGTCACCTCCCTAGTGAAGAAAGAGAGAAAGTTAAGGAGACCTGGGCCGGAGTACACACAACAACCCATATTAGGCCCGTAAAAGCTAACAGGCCAGGGCCCGTGGAATGAGCTCACATGCTTCTTGCGGCCGCCACCGCCGGAGGTGTGCCGCCGCTGCTCGTCGTCCCCGTACGCCGGCTTGGGCTTCCTGTACCCGCCGTGCGTCGCCTCGTCGTCGTCCGGCCTCCTGCCGCCGTGGCCAGCCGAGAGGTGGGTCTCCTCGGCAGGTGGTCTCCGGCCGTGCTGGGGGCGGTCGTACGAGGAGGAGGAGGAGGCGGTGGAGATGGGGTGGCATATCTCGTCGGAGGGCGGTAGGGCGCGGCCGAAGGTGAGGGCGAGGTCGTAGCCGCCGCCGTAGGGGGTGGGGTCGTACTCGTCGAAGTCGGCAACCTCGTCGGCGGGATGGTGGCCGCTTCCCCAGAACACGCTCGCCATCGGTGGCTGGCTGGCTCGATTCGATCGATCACGGTGTACGTTGGCGGGAAGGTGCGGGGGATGAGGGCGGGAAGAGATAGATTAGGCACGTATATGGGCCGCGACGCGCGCGGTTCGGGGAGTTTTCGTGGCTGGGAACTGGTCAAGTCGCGCGACCGCCGGCCGGGCATCCATTGCGCTCCGCGGATTGCGTTGCGTTTTCGGTCATGAGGACCGCAGTAGACGGTAATATCGAATTTTAGTGTTTTTGGATGAAGTGGAAATAAATTTTTCATAGCCACTAGAACAAACGATTTGAAAAGGCTGGTCATCAGCACAACAGACCAGCGAGAACACAATCTGAACAAACGGTTTAAAAATGCTGGCCATCAGCACAGCAGGGAAGGGAGAGCACGAATGAACAACCGTTCTCTTTTTTTTTTTTCATTTTCCTCATGGACAGCAAATCATCTTTTTTCTTTTTCTTGCCATATTACACAAATACCACCATTTGGTGGAGAAGACGAGATAAAGGAAAAGAGATGGTATGAACAAAGCACGTGTAACTTCCGCCCGTCATGTGATTTCCTGAGACTGGTGTTCCCACTGTGCTAAACATTTGATTCGCGTTTGCACAGTTTCTTGCCGCTGTTCAATTTTCCTCCTTCGTGGACGGGTCTGGCAGCGCTGGTCTTCACAGATGGATAACCAGCAGACTAACATCATCACGGTTTCCAATCTCGAACACACAATTGGTGTTACTATACAAAAAAACAAAAAAAAAATGCTATACTTAGGCCTTCCGGCAGCTGGTAACATCCTCTTTTTCTTACTCGTCTGTTTGTTGTACTCTCTGCCTTGGAGCTTGAGCGGTCATGTTCTTCAGCAGTGGTTTTAATGAGGCCATGATATCTGCAAATGATGGTCTCAACTTTGGGTCCCTACACCAAATACAGGAAGCAACACTGAGAAAATGGTTGTGTACTCCGAAACTGGAATGCAGGTTTTAGTGTGACCGGAAGAATTCAGATGAGCGACAAAGTGAGTTAGGCACACTAACGTCTGCCAGCATTTTGTTATTATTTCTGCAATGGCGGGATCAGTGTTATCTGGAATATCAAGGCGACGATTCTGAAACCCAACAGCTCCGACAACTTGCATGGCGTTCATGCCTTCCCAAGGTTGCAGTAGTGTACAAAGTTCCCACAGTATGACCCCATAGCTAAAAACATCGCATCTGCCAATATGCACAACCATTTAAGCAAAACCACAAACTCATTTGAGGTACGAATACATCTGAGAGCTTAGTTTTTAGAATGTAGAACTTACTTCTCGTCTGATGGTTCATTACGAAGTACCTCAGGTGCCATCCATTCCGCCTGCACACCAACATAAATATTCAGTGCCAGCAATGTTAACATTCAACAGCATAGCATAAAAATGATACAGATGATACCCATACATAGCATAAATCTGCATTCCATAGTTCACAAGAAGTCCTGACACCCTTAAATCCTGCCGCAAACTACTCAAAACAATCCAGCTAGCTATGAAATCTTGCACGGATAAACTCAAGACCGGTGGACTGGAGAATTGCTTATAAAGCTTACAAGCTTGCAGAGATCTATATACTGTCTATCAGCATAGTCTTTAATGCTTGATCTAATTAGATAGCATAGTCTTTAGTGCTATCAAGGATCGTATTATATGAAACTAAGCCAAGCAAGACATCGCCTTAACATAAATCGACCATAGAGAGTAAGGCGAAACCAGAAGAATAAAAAAAAGAGTGAATCAGGCACAAACTTTAATGTCACAAAAAGCTTTCAATGAACAGTGTATCCACTACATGGTAATATAGCCTTTCAGCTGGTTTGTAGGGTGGTATTTGAATATCAAATATGAAATCTTAAAAGACTAAATGGGCTTATGGACATAACACAAAAGTTTTCCATGGAGAGTAGGAAAATTGCTGTAAAGTCCAAAATATACTTCGAGCCCCTTTGATTCATCACTATCATCACCAATCTTCCTTCCAGACTAGGATAATTGGAGTTATACCTTCATTCCAATTTTTTTATATACATGGATCACAATGGATTATACTTCAAATATTTCAATCCCTTGTTATATGCACAGAGCATAATGAAGAGGGGAAATATTATGCACAAGTGTAATATATCGTCTGGTATAAAACTCTCCAATATGAGAGCTGAACCAGCGGACAACCCAGGCTCTTGCCGCTTGACATTTCTGAAGATAGATACACACAATTGAAAAGCATAAAGTATGTTATTTTCATAAAAAATGCAGAAATAATTAAGTGTTGTAGAACTTAAAACACTTCAAACAAATTTAATCATGCAGAAGGAAAAGTACTACTTAAATCTCCCTAAAATCGCACAGCATTGCAACAATTACCCTTTCAAATGTGTACAGGATTGCTGCTCAAATAAAGTTATAATAAAATTTCTGAAACTGTTCGAGCTTACTGTTCCAGCTGTTGATCTTGATGACAGGAAGGTCTTGTTCTTCATTTTAGATAAACCAAAGTCGCAAACCTAGTTGGAAAATTTTAAGTGGTTTGTAACAGAAATTAGAGGAAAACAGTTTCATTGTTATAGTGCAACTTGTGTATTACCTTCACAACCCAATTCTTGTCAACCAGTAGGTTTGGAGACTTTAGATCTCGATGGACTATCACCGGTGTGCAGTTATGTAGATAATTCATACCACGGGCCTAGGGACCATTCAGAAAATCTTAGTAAACAACATTTGGCTTCTCCGCACTTTATCAGTTATCAGCAACTGTGTTAACAATAAGTTGAGATTTAAGAGTCATGAATTACACATACCACATCAAGTGCCATTCTTAAGCGCTTTCTTTCATCCAACTGGTTGTTGGGACGATGAATTAACCGAAATAAACTACCTCTGCAACACCAATACAAAAAATAAAGGGCAAGAATGATTAATAATATAGAGTTCCTAAAAAAAGTGAGCAACTATCCCCACAATTAATGCACTATTCTTAAAGGGGTTGCAGGTGAATGTTCCTAAATGTGTCTGACACAGGTCAACTGAGTCACCTCGAATTACAAAACAGGAAGTTTATCTTTTTAACGCATCAAATTCTGAACAAAACATTAACTAGTATATGATCCTACGTTCCTATTTCCAACATGCTAAAAAAATAACAAAAATGTGATGTAAAAATTTATATCAATAACAAAAAGACATACCTTGGAAGAAATTCAGTGACAATAGAAAGATTGGGCACACGAGTAATAGCACCCATGAAGAGAACGACATTCGGATGCCGCAACCTCTTGATTATTCGCACCTAAACATGAAAGTAATGCATTACAATAAGGCTCATATGGTGTGTGCATGAGGTTAACATGCACACACGCTGCAATTGTAAACATGCACAATAAAATACATGAGCATGCACACAAACATATGAACACAGGCAAGAAGCCAAAACATCTGCACTTCAGTCTATTTGGTCATTTTGAACTAAATTATGGAGTATACCTCAGTTCTAAATTCTTCCAGAGCATCACTTGAAATATCTTGTTGGAGAAACTTCTTTACAGCAACTTCCTATAAACAAAGCAATTTTGATGCATTGTTAAACATAAGAGTTGCTAGAAGTTTCAAGAAGATGGTGCATAACAAAAGATAGATCTTCAAACTAATGAAAACAGATGAATACAAAAATTAGAATATTCTAAAGCATTTTTTTTCACAAAATACTGAAGTCTGTTGCAAAGAAATCATGCGTAGCTTTCCAGGTGAAAACATGTGAAATAATTGATTGCAAAAGTTCATGCACCACATCAAAATTTTCGTTTTGATATAAGACTGGGCAACAGAAAACTCATCAAAATGGCTATAGTGGTTTCTCAATGTATTATCTTTAAAGCTGAACCTTTTTATTGTAAAATATCAAGTTTTTTAGAAAAAAATAGGGAGTTATTCTATTCGGTACAATAGTTGACAGTGGCATGAACATTGTGTATGTTATCTCAGTGAACAATAATTCACATCTTTCATCCTTGAGAGATCAAACGGTTGAGATTGCTTCCATACTATGAAATGTGCTGATTGATTCAGATAATAACATGGAACTTGTTAACAAATTCAAATGTAAGAGAGCATATTTTTACTGAAACACTTACAGTTCCGTGCCACTCTCCTCTATAAACTTCTCCAAATGATCCTGGAACACAAAAGGTTGGATCGATTGAAGATAAAAGAAAAATACAATAAGATACTACAGACTGTCAACGGAACAGTAGCATGACTAAGAAAACAACCATTCGAATAAAATGAAAGAAATTTACCAAGACCAATGCGTTCCCCAATAGTAATTTCCTCCCATTGGATTTCAAACTCCGCAACATCGTCCAGAGTGATTTCAGATTTTGCGCTCTCTGTTCCACTTGATTTATCTGAGGTTCTTTCAGCATCCTGGCGAACTTCAACTGAATCTTTTTCTTGATCCAAAGTATTGTCTTGACCATGATCAATTTCAAAATTCTGTTTATCCCAAAACTCGTCTGCACTTCTCTCGATTGATTCATTCCCTTCGGAGGGACTCGGTAAACTATGCAGCTGATTACCAGGTTCCAACTGTCCATATTGCTTGCTAACAGCAGCAGTTGTGGCAACAACTGCAGCTGCAGTGACTGTTGCAGCAGCTGCAACAGGCACGTCAAAGTTCACATCATTGTTTGATTTAGCAGCAGCAACAACCATTGAAGACGCAACCACTGCAGCAGTTGCAACAGCAGCAGCTGTAACAGGCAATTGCTTTGTAAGCTGCGATGAAGCTTCCTGGGGAGGTGCAGAAGGTTCATACTGAGAAATAAAAGATGTGTTATCTTGGATGTCAGGGGGGTGATAAATGCCCAAACCCTCAACTGGCTTATGTGAGTCTAGAGGTGCCCGGTGAGGAACTTTTGATGGGAGTTCATGTCCAGGATGATGAGGCAATAATGGACCATGACCACGATCAGCATATTCCCTCGACCCAAGCTCATTCATCCTCTTTTTCATTTCATCCTTGCTTTGAAAAAGGGTGGTGTCATACACGATGAGGTCCTTTGGCTCTTCCATGGAATCTTCTGAAAACAAGTCAGGTGGTGCTACAACTCCATTTTCAAGTAAAACCTCATGGATCTTCTGAGCTAGTTGTGGATTCTCTTTGGCAGCATTAATCATGTACTCTGAAATATCCTTTACTTTCATCCTCCGGACAGCTGGAGTACTGCCTACTTCTGGGGAAGAAGGTGAAGGTGAAGTTGATGAAGAATTAATTGCTATGCTTGATCTTTCTTTGTTCTTTGCAGCAGCAGTGTCGTCTGTACTTCTTGGTTCATTAGTAATAGGCCTATTTTCACTAGTGCATGTGCTAACAGATAAAATCCCGAATGAATCTGATAGTGTATTTTGTTGATTGTTTTTACTTGTCTGGCTAGTTGTAGCACCATCAGTATCAGAAGGTCCAACGTTGATCCATGTAGATCTGTCAAGTAACTCACACTCAAAAGAACCACATGCAGAATTCGATAAACTACTTGAAGATCCCAACTGCCTGATGTCATTATCTTTGTTAAAATGGTGATTATTTGAGAAGGAACTTTCTTCAAATTCTGTAGACAAAACAGCACCATCTGAAGGAATAAGTGTACCAGGATCTGCGACGAGATCAACAATAAACTCCCTGCAAAATGCAGCACGGCTTAGATGGTTACAAAGTGAAATGTGTTTTTATTAAACCTTTCAATTCTCAGCGCACCAACACTTAGAGAATGCATGAAGCTAGAAAGCCCAATACAGTAATATCTGGACAGAATACACTTGTGGTATCTCATGTTTATTTGCCCAACACAATCCTGTTCATGCTGAATATGTAAAGGATGCAATACCTTCCATCATCAAATTTCACAATATTCAAAGCCCCATCGTCCGATCCAGTGTACTGCCTTCCTTTCAGGAGTCGACAGGGGATACCAATGCTATCGGCCAAAACCTACATGTAAGCATTACGAAAAGTAATTACTGGCATAGATGGATTTGCATGTTTCGTACAGCGGTTGACTAGTAATGTTTCTATAATGGTTGTAAAACAAGAGAAAAAATGTAGACAGTAATTGAGTCACCCTTCTATTGTATTTGGACAACAAGAAAATGTAGATATAGAATTTATACACTGAATTTCAAGTAGAGAAAAATATAGAAAGCTGTTATGGGCATGGGCCAAGACCATGCAGCAGTTTAGGCATGATAAAATTAGGAATAAGGCAAATAAAGATAGGAGATCATCTAGTTAGGAAAGAGATGAGATTTATTAGAAAGTTAGAGATAGAGATTGGATTGGTTTCTATAATACTAGAGATTAGTTCCTTCTATATGAAGTCTGTCCTCCCTATATATAAAGGGACCCCATGTACTCTATTATCAATCAATGAATGAATCTCAAGTTAGCCCTAAGCCTCAGAGCCTCTCAGCAGGGAGAAGCCCTGCCGCTGCTATTAGAGGGCGAGTGCCCTATCCCCGGTCTTCAGACCCTTACCCTAGCCAATTCATAACATTGTAACAGATGGTATTCAATGTTCAGTGTCCATGTTACGCAAATTCTCATTCTCAACAAAGTTCAGAACTGGAGCAACAAATATAGCTTGGAGATTGGGTGCATTAATCTTAACTACTTAATATGTCTTGTTAACTAACTTACCTTAAATAGCAGCGCGCGATGACGTGCCAGACCAATTTTTAATTGTCCAAGAGGAATAACTACACTTCCAATACTGGTTCTCAGGTATCTCATCATTTTCTGGTATTTCACCAGCATGCCCTCAGAATCAAAAAAAGTCCCACCCATGTGTCTAGCAACTAGGCCAGCAAGTTTCTGAACCAAATCATTTCCAATAAATTCTGAAGCTTTAGATTCACGGAGTTCAAGACTCATGATTAGAGCCGTCTGGTCAAGTTTCATAAGCTCAGGATCTTCACCTCTGTGTACCAATACAGCTTCCCAGTTGACCCTATGTGACAGTGACTGCGCTCGCAAATCCTTAAGAGAGGGCATGGTAATTGAAGCCGGCCCATTCCCAGTTACATACAGATCATAAAAGCCATCTGATATTCTGTCATCATAGCCAAGGGCGTTGAAATTCTGTGAGACATAAACAATTCTATCATATGAGAGACGCCAGAAAATGGACAGTGTTAAAAAGAAAAAAGAATGTACAGAACTTTTGAGTTTGTTGAGTAGAAACACTAGGAATGCTTAATCCATTTAAAGATGTTAATTAAGTGTCCGATTCATACCAATGTATGGCCTCTTTTACATATGGCCACAATGCGTTACTGAACAGGCCTCTTTTACGTATGACAACAATGCATTACTGAATAGCAAATAACATTTAGTTTTTTCTTTCTTAAAAATGGAACAGAGCTGCGTTTCTTTGTATTATCAAATAACAATTCCTTTGAAAAGTAGACACCAATCTAATAAAGGATATACTAGAATCATACTCCAGAACCCACACAAGCAGTGAAAATTATACTGAGGGTGATGTTAGTCACAAGATGAGAAGGTTTAGCTTATCTGACAGACAGACACTAGGTTTCAGCAATTAGGCAATCAGACTGCAGAAGATCATTGTATGTAATGTAATGTACCACAGAAATTACACCTAAGCTCGTGCTACCAACCCCCAAAAAACACCCAATACATGCAATTGCACTAGCAATGAACTACAACACTGAATCACTGCAAAATTCTAAAAAAAACACTGAATCACTGCCCAGCCAGTGAGCGATGTAAAGTCAATCGGTTTCACAGCACGAGTCTATTCCACTATCAGAATTGCACTATGGAAACGGCTAATTAGCGATGGAAATGAACCAGAGTGAACTAAGTTCACAAAAACTAACCCAGTATCTGGCCGCGAGGGCCTCTGCGGTAGAGCTCTGGGGTGGGCAGAAGCCTAGGCTGATCTGCTTGGCAACTTCAATCTCCATCTCTTCAGGATTGTCCCGCGCGCTCATCTCAAGCACAAGCTGCAGCTGGAACTCCTCAAGGTCGTCGTCCTCCTTCTCCCTGACCCTCTTCCTCTCCTCCGCCTCCGACGACTCCCTTATCACTCGCTCCTCCACCTCATCCTCCTCCTGCGACCGCCTCATCTCCCTCACGGCCTCTTCCTCCTGCGACCGCCTCCTCTCCCACTCCTCCTCCTGCGATCTCCTCCTCTCAGCCGCCCCGGACTGCCTCCTCTCCTCCGCCCCCGACCCTACCGACGACGAGAACGGCGACCCTTCCGCCTCCGACGGCGTCGACGGCGTAGGGGGCTGAGGCCGACCTGGGACGGAATCAAGCCAGCTCGACACCGACGACGCCGATGGCTGCCTCTGGTCGGCGTGTGGGTGATGATTAGCCCCAACTCCGCCGCTCCCCTTCCGCGAAGGCGGTGGAGGTGGAGACGAGGAGGCGCCGTCGCCTGACCCCTCCCCGATGTGGAGCTTCCTGAAGAAGTTCTTCATGCCGTCGCCACCGCCACCGCCACCTCCCCCGCCGCCGCCGCCGCCAAAGCCGAGGTCGCCGTCGCAGCAGCAGCTATTGGCCAATTGCCTACTGTTGCTGGTGGTGGGTGGGTGGATCCGACATGGCCACTGACGCTGAGGCGGAAGGGGGTAACTCAACTTTAGGCAGGTATTGACTCATCTCCGACTGGGCAAAACGGCATTTGTTTAAGCGGGTTGTTATCGTCTCGCCATTCCGCAACGACTTGTACCGCAAACAGAAAGGGGGAAGAGCCCGTAATCTACGTCTCACATCCCGCGTAGGCGTAGTAGTAGTAATCAATAGAGAATTGTGTGCGTTTATCTCGTGATGATGGCACACACGGGATAGACGAGGAGGAATGTTTTTTTCATTACCACTCCTGTATATTTGGACCGTCGCTGATGTCTGTGAGGCTTACACGTGGGGCCGCCATAACCCTCTGGGCCACATGTCAGTGAAACATAGAAATATAAGACTTCTCGGGTGTTCTGATTCTGTAACCCATTTTTGCCCCGCGAACAAGAAGCAAGTCTAAACAGAAACAGCCAAAGGCCAGAAAGTGATTAGCGGAATAAGCAAAGCAACTCGGGCAGAGCCTGCGTGGACGCGGCTCACGGTGAGCACACCCACCACACCGCTAATCCTGACCTGAATGACAGGTGGGCCCGGCCCACTAAACCAACTGGAGGCGACGGCCGTTCGTACCGGTGCTACTGTAGCAGTGTAGCAGACTAGCACGATGGGTGGGCCGAGTTCCGTGGGGCCCACGCACCATTGAGACTTCCCACACTATTGGGTGGGTCCCGACCCGGCAACTTTATCCTGCTGCCCACTGACAAGCTGATCTGGCGGATTTTGCCGGCCCACTTGCCATGCACTAGTGGTCTACTAGTGGACAACGGGTATTTGTCATAACTGCGCAATGGTAACGCGTACACGTCCTGCCCACCACAACGTGCGGGCATCTGCCAGGTGGGGCCTATGTTTCTATCCCAGCGCGGGCCCACGCGTCATGTGAATGGTATCTTCCGTGCCGTGTGCTGGGCCGGGGGGAGAGATAATGCTTCCTGATGGTGGGACCCAAACAGTGGGTGGGCCACCTCAACTTGCGATCAGTTGGGCCTTTAACGGACTGCGCCTCTGCACCTCTTCCGTTTTGGATTGGTCATGGGCTTCTTTTTTTGCTCCCTTACGTGAGCTGACTTGTTTTACCTTGTTGCTTCCGTGGGCTGAAATGGGCTTAGTGGCCCTGGATAGTTAGTAGGACTTTACATTTCGGCCTACTTTAGAGCCACTGCACGAAGATTAATGGGCCTATTTACGCATTTAAGACGGGCTCTTCAATGAGAAGGGTGAAGCGACCCAAGTATTTTGCCGCTATCTGATACTAGCATTCAGGGGAGTTCAGCAATCAGGACATAGTTTAATTTGTGGTCTACAGCAAGTCGTAAACATCTGCTTATCCACAGATTTTGCACCTGTGATAACGTGTATGTGATTTTATACGCTCAATGACCTTATCTAATTACCTTATACTATACAAAACCGCATTTGTCCTCCATGACACGCAGCCTCTGTCGGAACTGGCAAGTAAAACCCAACAGGGAGACAAGCAATATTGCCAACTTTGTCAGCGAAAAAGATTTTGCTTCTGTGGAAAACCAGGGAACTAATGAATGGTAAATAGTCAAAAGATGTCTATATTATTGCTGGTCTAGATAAGATATTGATCCCTGCGATATAGTAGTACCAGTGCAAGCACTTCAGGTAGCAGCTAGCTAATCATAGAGCGCAGCAGCCAACCATAAGGAGTAAGATATTTGAGACCATCAGTCCATCACCATATATCTGATTATCTGTTACTATCTGTACGGCCAATGTGCTATAGAAATATGCGTCTGCCTTCCATTGCTGGACACCATCCCGCGAGTTGAGGAAGACCACCCTCAATTCTCAAATCTCAAAAACCTCGGTCTACTCGATCCACTGATCTACTCTATCTAACCGAGGAATGTTGGCACAAATTCTGCCGCCATTGTCTCCCACGTAACACCTATGCAACGCTCACGCCATCCTGATCTCCACACAAAAACACAATCCTATATTCCAACGTGTCGCACAGTCGACCCTAGCTACCAGCTCAAGATCGAACATCATATTTTATGATCTGCATAAACTGTTTGATAGGCAGAGCATATGCATGCACTAGCTAGCACAGTAGCACACATCGTGCTGGACCTCCCTACTAAGCATCGAAGAAAAAGCAACGTGCCACCGGCCGGCCGTAGATCGAGCCGGAGACGATCGAGCTGGAAAGCAGCATCGATGATACGAGAAGGACGGCCGCGAGATCGATACTCGATATGAAGATCACCGTCTGGTCCTGGAAGAGAAAAAAAGATGCTTCGTTTTACAGACTAGGGACCGTACGGCCGGCGTCGTCGTTCTCCTCGATCAATCATCTGCAGTTCTCCGCCGCTTTACTTCCGGTTCTCCGATCGATCGAACTCGAATAATGCCTCTCTTTTTCTTTTTTTTTTCTGCTCTTCCCCACTGCTAGCCATGATCAGGACCAGCCCATCAAAAGCTCCATATAACCACGCCGTTCTAATTAATTCGGCCCCAAAGATCTGCAAAACGTGGGGGGGACGATCGATCGAGCGGAACAGTACACGCGACGGCGACGACGACGACGAAGACGGCAGGGACAACCCTGCATGTAATGCATGGCCATGATTGACTTTAGAAGCAAGCAACTGCACATTGGCATATGGCTGTGGGCAACAAACAACTGGGGCTACCGGAATCGGGGCTCCTCCAGGTTCAGAGAACTTCTCCCGAACAGTGCAAGGACTACTGGTCCTCCCTCCCTTCCTCTTTAGAAGCAGTTTAGCGACGGACTGAACGAGGTTTGACCGGTCTAACCCATGGATAAATTAGCCCCGGGAGCCATCATGCATGCACGCGTGCACACGGGTTAATACGATTAAATGCAGATGTATAGTAGTCCTATCACCAAGCACATGCGATTGCCCTGGGGAACCACACAGACACTGGTTTAATTGATTAAGCAGATCAAGCAAGGACGATCGTGTGTAATGCGAGGAGCTGGGTGCGGCCGAAGCATGTTGGGTTGTTTTTTTTTTTTTCCCTTCCCGACGGATACACATATATAGTGCATGTTGTGTTGTTCTTTTCCTCTTGCATACATGTTGCGTTCTTTTTACTGTTGTCTATACACGGATGGGCTAGCATCGGCATCGAATTCCACCGGTTTTTTTACCCCGCAAAAAGCAGCTGATGGGCTCGGTCGACACGAGCGGTCTTTTTGGCCCAAGCAGGGTGCGTGGCTTCTCGCCTGGGCCTCGGTCTCGGCTGCAGGTGGTGGACCAGCGCTTCGATCCCCAATCCCACCCATCCCACCAAGCACCCCACGTTTTTCCTCCATCTCGGCGTCCGTCCCGCTGGCGCGCGGGGCGTGGCGGCGTGGGCGACTTGGGCGAGGATGGCCAAGCCGCGGTTGCTACCCACCGTCACCAACGTTGCGGTCGTCGCGACACGAGGCCGACCCACCCTACGCTACGTCGCTACACGGGTTAGAAGCAAACCGACAGAAGGAATGAACGATGCATCAGCCATCCATGAGCCCATCACCTACTAGCTGAGCTTTGTCTCCATCGATCGAGCCGTACGTACCACCCTCCTCAGTACAGTACTACCTATGTTCCAAAATATTTATCGTTTTAAGTTTTTTTTAAACATTTATCCATTCAGCTTATTTAAAAGATTACGAAATTATTATTTATTTTATTTACGGTTTACTTTATTATCAAAAGTATTTTAGGTATACTTACCAATTTTTTATATTTACAATAATTTTTTAAATACGATGAATAGATAGATGTTGCATGCAAAAGGTTATAATAACATCTAATTTGGGATTATGGATGGAGTACAGTATTATTCACATCGAGAACACGCGAAGTGGATCATCGCCTACTTATCGGTGAAAGCGAGCGAGCGAACCACGCCGATGCCGATGCCCATGCCGGCAGCCGCCTTGCTCGGCGCGGTGTTCGTTCATTTCGTCTCTCCAGCGTGCGCCGCTTAGTCTGGTGCCACGAAAGGATGGGGAGCGCGCACGGTTGACTCCAAATCTATCATAGAGCTAGCTAGGCTAGCACAGTAGTAGCACGGTTTCGGTCTCTTGCTTGCGCCGCGATCCGTCTAGCTACTGGGATCTTCTACAGGGGCAGCGACACGGACGCCACTGGACAGAATGTACGCGGCTACAGTGCACGTTCCATCGCCACGGCATCTATCTGCTTGCTGAACAAGACGGATCCCAGCTGCTCAGGGACCAACAGAGGTGATCGTTTTTCTCTCTCTCTCTCTGAAGAAAAATGAGTCGCTAGCTTTAGTTTGCGGGTTTAAGTAGGAACAATCTTTCGCTCCGGGAAACAGGCTTCGATGGGAGCTAATCTTGGGGGAGTTTTCACCTGCTCCAGGAGCAAAATCCCCCGTTTCATGGATCTAGTAGCAATGTGCTACAACCCTACTAGCCTACGATTCGTAAACAAATACCCGTTGGCTTATGACAAGCTAGAGCATCACAAAGCTAACAAAAAAAAGCTAAGTGGTGGGCAGCAGAACATTTGGAATCTGAGCGTACAAGTGATATTTGATCATCTCCTAAACAATATACAGGCATGGCCCTTTTTCTCCTGAGAAAACGCCTCTTCTTTCTTGCCATTTTTAACTCGTTTATCGCCGTAGTGGCTCTCATGTTGGGGGCACCATATGCAAGTGCTCGTACTCACGCACTTTACAGCGTCTCGCTGGCCCGTGCAGTACATGCTGTGCTGGGTAAGTAGGGTTTTTTCAGCCGATAATGGTACTTGAAATTGATTATGTGCACGTCGCGTAAGCAGGTCCGGTGGGCCCAGGGGCATGGAACCTGTTCAAAGTTTATTCCCACACAGCAAGAGACAGGATAAAAGGCTTGCAATTGCAAGTTTTTTAAGGACAGTATCAACAAAAATCTGACATCCGGAGCAGCTTTTGTGGGTATTTTAGGAGCACGCTTTAGCATTGTTCATCGTCCTTTTGCTCTTTTGTTACCGTTAACAACAAAGAGGAGGCATGTGGAGGTGAAATGTGAAAGGCAAAAACGCACACCAACAACTCTTTTTTAACCGACAAATTCTGCCATTGAAAAAAAGTTTGGAACCATTAAACCCATATCACAACTGAACCATCCGACGGTGAAGCATGCACGCACGTGTTGGACAGAGCCAATTTTGAGTGCTTGGATCAAAGAGGTGATCATCAAAAGGTTAACAGAGACCGAAACACTTTTCTACTCCGGTTAGAAGAGGGTGATCCTACAGAGTCCGTAACCGAGATCCGGCTGAGAGTAAATCTTATGCTTCAAAGGAGAAATCAAAAGGTTGCGACAGAATGGAGCTCTTTCTTGCGGTATTCGTTGTGCTAGACTGCTAGTGCAGCAGACGATGATGGCGGGGTGTGGCATGCGCGGGAACGGAGGCAGCAGGCGAGCGTGGCCAGGGACTTTATCTTCAGCTCGCCCTTTTTTTAGTCGCCACTACCAATCTTCATGTTCCCTGCCTCTTTTTACGATCTACTCCTGCTGTTAAATATGGCCCTGCTCACTGTTCAAAGCACGGCTTCCCGTGCAGAAATGGAGAAGTTTGTGGCAATTTGTCGCCTTTGGACTTGTGTTCTTCCCTCCAATGGTAAGTTGGGTGATCTATCTGGTAGCCAGGCAAAAGAAAATGGGAATAGTATTTGCGAGCGTACTGAATTAGGTGGAGACTAGCTAGCATGTCTGTGCTTGCATTTGCACGATTAGATTATTTGATTTATAACTTAGTATATTGATAAAATTTACTAAAATGGAGTACTACTTGATAGAATGTTTGTATCGGAATAAACTTTAGCAAAAGAAATATCAGAATTGAACACGACGCAATTCAATTATGAAACAATCACAAGCAACGCCCCCTAACTCTGAATTCCAAGCTTTTACTACTGATTCTACAATGTTTAGCTCGTGGAGTAGTAAATCGTTTTTTTCCCTGATGGCTACAGGATTGAATTTACTGTCTGGAAAATGTACACATGAAATTCCCTCAGTTCCAAGTTCCAACTTGTCCTCAGCAAGCTGCCACTTGAGCTTTCATTGACTTCTATAGCTGCAAGTTATTGCCAGTCGAGGAGGCGAAAGATATGGTGCTGATTGGTCCGGATCCGAGTACCGAGTTGCCGTTTCAGGAATATTCACATCTACGGTGCACGCTAGGCCTAGCAGATTCCTTTCTGGATCTGATTTTCGGGACATTTGTGGTAGTTTTAATGGCTCCCTTTTCAGATTCCGTTACTAATAACTCTCAATATTTGGCAGAAACAAAAGGCAAGGACAGGGAGCTGGCACGTCACTGACCGCCGTCCCCTATACGGACTGACGAGCTTCTGTACCTCGAATCCAATAAAAACGGGAATTGATTTTGTTCACCGAGATTTTCAGAGGCGTAAATCGATTCAAAGCGCTCCAGTTTACACTCCACGAAGCCTAGTCTAGCGCCGGAAGCAATGTCTCTCATCACTGAAAATAACTGATCTGAAAATTCTGAATAAGATGAACCAAAGTGACAGGCATGCATGACGCAGTCTTGTATTTTTTGTTCGTATTTCCCTACTTGGTGTGGACTACTAGTACGTCGGTATGGACCGTGCATAGTGTACGCAGATACCGTAAGTACTTTTCAAGGACATCATGTATAGTAGTAGTACACCACGCAATCAGCCGACCAAGCCGGCAAAAGCCCTGTCCGACCCGCCGGGGGGCGTATCTATGTACGAGCCCCATGAACAACAGCTCGATCCATCGATCCATCCACGGGCGCGTGACGGCTCGGCGGCTCTCACCAACACGGTCGCCGGGCGGTCTCGCTCGATCTGGGGTGGGATACATGCTGCATACGGGTTGGAGAACGCAGATACCAGCACAGCGCATCGCGATAGATAAAGGCAAGCAAACAAGGGATGGTCCAAACCGAGCTCGGGCCGCGCTGCCATCTCGCCTAAATAAAACCGCGCTACCCCTCGACCGATCCTACTCCCACTCCCACGCGCACACACCCAGTCAAATGCTCCTCCTCCGCCGCCTCCTCTTGCTGAGCTGAGCTGTGAAAGAGTGCCACCGAGTGAGACCTGAGCTGAGCTCGAAGCAAGGAGAGGAAGAAGAGGGGGGGCGAAGATGATTACGGCGGCGGACTTCTACCACGTGATGACGGCGATGGTGCCGTTGTACGTGGCGATGATACTGGCGTACGGGTCGGTGAAGTGGTGGCGCATCTTCACGCCGGACCAGTGCTCCGGGATCAACCGCTTCGTGGCGCTCTTCGCCGTGCCGCTGCTGTCTTTCCACTTCATCTCCACCAACAACCCGTACACGATGAACCTCCGGTTCATCGCCGCGGACACGCTGCAGAAGCTGATGGTGCTGGCCATGCTCACGGCGTGGAGCCACCTCAGCCGCAGGGGGAGCCTCGAGTGGACCATCACGCTCTTCTCCCTCTCCACGCTGCCCAACACGCTCGTCATGGGGATCCCTTTGCTCAAGGGCATGTACGGGGAGTTCTCCGGCAGCCTCATGGTGCAGATCGTCGTGCTGCAGTGCATCATCTGGTACACGCTCATGCTCTTCATGTTCGAGTACCGTGGCGCACGGATGCTCATCACCGAGCAGTTCCCGGACACCGCCGCCAACATCGCCTCCATCGTCGTCGACCCGGACGTCGTGTCGCTCGACGGCCGGAGGGACGCCATCGAGACGGAGACGGAGGTGAAGGAGGACGGCAGGATACACGTCACCGTGCGCCGCTCCAACGCGTCGCGCTCGGACATCTACTCCCGCCGCTCCATGGGCTTCTCCAGCACCACTCCGCGGCCGAGCAACCTCACCAACGCCGAGATCTACTCGCTGCAGTCGTCGCGGAACCCGACGCCGAGGGGTTCAAGCTTCAACCACACCGACTTCTACTCCATGGTGGGCCGCAGCTCCAACTTCGGCGCGGCCGACGCGTTCGGCGTCCGGACCGGCGCCACGCCGCGCCCGTCAAACTACGAGGACGACGCGTCCAAGCCCAAGTACCCGCTCCCGGCGTCGAATGCGGCGCCCATGACGGGCCACTACCCGGCGCCGAACCCGGCCGTGGCGGCGGCGACCAAGGGCGCCAAGAAGGCGGCCACGAACGGGCAGGCCAAGGGTGAGGACCTTCACATGTTCGTCTGGAGCTCCAGCGCGTCGCCCGTGTCCGACGTCTTCGGCGGCGGCGCGCCAGACTACAACGACGCCGCGGCAGTCAAGTCCCCACGCAAAAGTAGCAATCTTTTTTCTTCACCGCGTACTATTCTCCTGATTTGGGGAGCATTTCTTGGGCTAATTTGTACTGACTCGTATATTTCTTTTACGTCAGTGGATGGAGCGAAGGACAGGGAGGACTACGTGGAGCGAGACGATTTCAGCTTCGGGAACAGGGGCGTCATGGACAGGGACGCGGAGGCAGGGGACGAGAAGGCGGCGGCGGCGGCGGCGGGCGCCGACCCCAGCAAGGCCATGGCAGCGCCGACGGCGATGCCGCCGACGAGCGTGATGACCCGCCTCATCCTGATCATGGTGTGGCGCAAGCTCATCCGCAACCCGAACACCTACTCCAGTCTCATCGGCCTCATCTGGTCCCTCGTCTGCTTCAGGTGCGTACACCGTCTGCTCGTGCTGTGGTGGTGTGGTGGTCTGGTTCTGACGAGGCGTTCGTCTCGTTTTGGCGTTGCAGGTGGAACTTCGAGATGCCAGCCATCGTCCTGAAATCCATCTCGATCCTGTCGGACGCGGGGCTCGGCATGGCCATGTTCAGTCTCGGTCGGTATTCTCTTCTTTCCATGCTAACCTCACCTGCCCCCAGGCAGTGTCACGAGCTGTTCCTCTGAGTTTGCGATCTCGCCATGCATGCAGGTCTGTTCATGGCGCTGCAGCCGCACATCATCGCGTGCGGGAACAAGGTGGCGACGTACGCCATGGCGGTGCGGTTCCTGGCTGGGCCGGCCGTGATGGCGGCGGCGTCCTTCGCCGTTGGCCTCCGTGGCACGCTTCTGCACGTCGCCATTGTCCAGGTAAATCGGAACGGGAAAGAACAGCCATACGCACACACTGTCACACACACAGTCACACACCGAAAATAAAGGTCGCCGTGTGGGTGGGCATGCAACCTACCGCGCGGAGCCAGCCAGCGTCGTTCTTTTCTCCCAGCCCCTCGTGCTCGCTCGCGTCTGCTTTCCTCGGCCTTTTGCTCTCCACGGCCGCGGCACTTTCTACGTTTGGCCAGCACGAAAGCCTTTTGCTTTGTCTAACCTTTTCTCTGTTGTTTTTTTGTTTGGTCCAAACCGAACGAACGAACAGGCAGCTCTGCCCCAGGGCATTGTCCCCTTCGTCTTCGCCAAGGAGTACAGCGTGCACCCCAGCATTCTCAGCACAGCGTAAGTACTACTAGATTCTCTCTCAGTTTGCACTCTGTCCTGAATCGACGGATCACTGACATTTTTTGCCTTTGCTCCTCCTCGCAGTGTCATCTTTGGCATGCTCATCGCCTTGCCTATCACCCTCGTCTACTACATCTTGCTCGGGCTGTAATCGAGTTGCATGTATGTAAAGATCCTGCTCCTGACAACCAGCCATGTTAAGAAGAGGGGAGGAGAAGACAGAGCTGGTCACTGTTTGCAAAGTCAGGACTCTTTGATTTTTCTTTTCTTTTCTTTTCTTTCTTTCTTGAAGTAGAGTTTGGGAGGAGGGGAAATTGGAAGGGGGTCAAATGAGTCAAGGGGAGGACAGGACGGTAGCTAGCTTAGCTAGGACAATGGTGAGTCACAAAAGAGCACCAAAAGCAAGTACAAGTACAAAGCTGGGGGGGGGGGGGGGACACGAGATCCAGTTCAGGTCACAGAAACGGTTCGGTTTTTGGAGGGGATTGGGGGAGTTTCGGTTGGCTGCGCTGCGCTGACCCTTGTAAAACGGACGCCGATTCTGACAAGAGATCGACCTTGTTTTGTTCGTGTCGTGGTATTGCTGACTACTTGAAATGATTTAAGATCCCTAATACTAGTGCTCTCCTCCTACTACTAATTACTCCAGTCCTTTTGCTGTAAATTCTACTGTTCCTTTTACCTCTACGTCAAATTGGACAACTTTGTGCACAACTATAAATGGAGAGCACACTACTGTCTAATCTACTGCTCTAAAAATCGTTTAGCACAGCAACCAGAAGAGCCGCTTTCGCTTTCGCCTGGCCGAGTCGAAGCCACAGAAACGCATGGATGACGAGGCCTCACTCCCTATCAGCGGTTGCTGATTTGAAAAGACATGTCGGCCGTTAGAGCTGTGTGCCGCCAATTAGTACTAGTACCTGATGAGGTCGCTTACGTGGAGATGGCACCAATAAGCTAGTGACTCTAGCTGTAATCATAGAGACGGACGAATGCACAGTACCGTGGATTCACGGAGATAAGCTGCTGAGCTCGTTCTAACCCAGCATGAAACCAGGTGATTTCACATGACATGGTTCATAATCAGATTAAGGTCCATTATATACACAGGTTAGAGGCAACCAATGGACATAAACGGAATTGTTGACTTGTACATGTTGTTCTTCAAGTAGAAAATGTGTCTGTCTGCGCTGTACTATTAACTGACTGATTGGATTAGTTCATTCGTTCTGAACATCTGATGGAGAAAATATTGTGAAGGGGTTGGTGGCCCTACGTTTGGTGCAGGGCATTATGCGCTAATGTGGGATTTGATGTGGACCGGTGGAGCATATCCAGCGACAAGCAGGGCCCTCTAGGTTGCTGTCGCATTAAGTGCCTTGTTGGGGTCCCTGTGCTCCCCTCCTCATTTTTCCGCCACTGTGCTGAATCTGCCGCCTAACCTCTTGGTTGAATGGTTGTTAGACCTGTTCAGTTCGTTCCACGGCTAGTGGCTTCATCTCCCCCTCTTCTCATGAGAAAAATAAATGACTTAATTTGATTTGTACCATTACAAATATACCTATTCAGATAAATATTATTATAATTCGTATATTGGTAACCGTGCTAGTTAGATTTTATAAAATTGAAATCATATCATCGTCATTACGTTTTTCATCTTCTTCCCCATCTGCACGTGAGGTCCACCCATCAGATCTATTTTCTTCCTCCATCCTCTCCTCTTACCGATGGAGGAGTCATTTGCTGTCGTCGGCGAGGATGAAGGTGAAGGGAAGGAGGCAGCCGAGCGCCACGACAGTTGGGAACGCCGCGACGCGCCAGTACCACCCCGCGCCCCACCCTCCACGACCACCTCCCCCTCCTCCCCTGCCACCACCACGGTTGCCCGGGCCAAAAACCCCTGCAAATCGAGCCGACCCAACCGCACCTTCATCGAGTCAACGACGCCATTGCTACTCGAGATGGTGATTTTGCGCATGCTCGATGAGATCCGTAACTGCATCCTCATGCCCCGTAGATGACGGGAGCTCCAACTCCACTGGAACCGGGATGAACCACCGCCTCTCACTGCCTAAAAAAGATGAACTCTTAACCCCTTAGGTGTGGTTTCTCCTTAGTCTTGTTAAGTCCTCTTCTTTTGATACCCAAACCCTTCATATGGAAAGAGCGGTGGTAATATGGAAAACATGTATGGGTGTTGATGCAAAATTCATCATTCACATAAAAGGCTAGGAGATCTGCTTAGTTCCAGTGCACGTCCTAAATCTTCCTAAGGTTCGAGCATGCTAGTTAGTTTGATCCTACAAATCGGCTGGAGATTCGATGCAGGTAGATTCGCGTGTATATCGGCTAACAAAGCGATACATCTAATAGCTGAAGCCCACAGTAATGATAACTTATTAGCTAGAACTTCGACGAACATTGTATTAAAATCTATCGACTTACTAGAATTAAACTTATAGCAACGATCTAATAGATCGGACCTAACCAAGACAATATAAGATTGAAAATAATACGAAAACCCTATTTAGCCGATAGATCTACACAATTGTGATGGATATATCAAATCAATTTGAAACAACAATGTATTTAGAGAAAAACCAGCTTAGTCAGAATATCAGACCTAATCGAGAAAAGTCCTAATTAAGACGATACGACTCTAAACAACGATGTAATTTAAGATAGAATCAGTATATCAGATAGACAACACTTGCATCAACTTAGTTAGAATATTGAACCTAAACGAGAAATTTCTAGCCACACTGATACAAGCGAAGTCGATGAAACTTACTTCCTCGCCAGAGATCGAAACGATGGAACCCAACTCGAGGGCAAGGCCTCGAACTTGATTTCTCGCCGGAGATTAAACTTAACCGATGCAGTCCTGCTCGAAAACAAGAACCCATCGAAAGATTGGCGATATGCCAGTTTTATTGTATTGATTTGTGGATGATATTAAAAAAAACCCAGGTGTACATCGGGTTGGTATAAATCCATATCGGACACAAGATAAGATAATAAGAAAAGGAAAATAATTGTTCTTGCCTATTCAGGAGATATACTAAGGAATTACGAAAACTGCCTTGCCATGATTGTAGCACCTTTTTTTTTCTTTTCTTTTAAAGTTTTTCTCAATGAAAAATTTGATTTTAAATTTGGTTTTATTTGATTTTTGTGCCAAATAGATCTCAATGTCCCCTCCTTGTAATTCCTTCAAAATTTGTCAAAACCCTGTTCAAATCCCAATCAAATTCTCCAAAAAATTTCCCCTCAAATTCAATCCCAAATATCAAAAAGAAAGAGAAGAAACCCCACTGTTGGGCCCTTTTCTTTCCTTTTCTCTCCTGGCCCAACCCCCTCTCTCTCCCTCTCCCTTTCTCCCCCGAGTGGGCCGGCCCATCTCCCCTCCCTCTCTCTTCCCTTCCCTGGCCCAACTCCTTTCTCCCTTTTCCCTCGGCCCACGGGCCTTTTTCTTCCCCGCGCCGGCCCGGCCCACCACTGTGGATCGTCTCCCACCTCCGGCCGGCCGGGCACGCACGCCACATGTTCGGCGGAATGTCGCGCCGCCGCCCACCCGCGCCAGCGCCGCCGCACCGCCGCGCACGCCGCACCCGCGCCGCCGCGCCCCCCTGCGCCCGCGCCGCGACGCTGCTGCCACGCCCGCACCGCCGCGCCCGCGCACACTCGCCGCGCCGCGCCGTTCCGCCTTGCGCCCCGCACCGCTCGCCGTTGCCGCGCTAGCGCCGCCCGCGCCGCGCCGCCCCGAGCCCCGCGCTGCACGCGCCGCGCCCGCGTCCCCTCGCCGCTCGGCGCCGCGCCAACGTCCCATCGCCCTCGAGCCACCCGCCGCCGCGCCGCGTCACGTCGCCGGTCACATCGCCGATCACGTCGCCGCTCGTCGTCGTCTAACCGCCTCGGGCCGCCCGCCGCCGCACCGAGCCCCGCGCCGCCGCTCGCCGCGCCCCCGCCGCCTATAAAAGGGGCCGAAGCCCCTCTCCTCGCCGCCCCTCACCGCCGTTCCCCTCCCCTCGCCGGCCGCCCTCCCCTTTTTCTCTCTCTCTCGCCGGCCACCGCCTCCCGGGCCGCCGCCTCCCCTTCCCGGCCGGCGCCGCCGCTCCCGGCCGCCGCCACCGCCTCCCCGGCCACCGGCCTTCCCTCCCCTCCCCCTTCCCTGGCCGCCCCGCCGCCGCGGCTCACCGGCGCCACCGGCCCGAGCTAGCTCGGTGAGGAGGAAGAACCCCCCCTGACAGGTGGGCCCCACCCCCTTTCCTCTCTCTCGGCCACTGCCATATGGGCCCCACCCCGCGCCGTTAAAACCAACGGAATATTCCACGGAATATTCCGTTACCGTTTATTTTTGAATTTCCCAAAAATTTCAGAAAAGTCCCTCTAACTTCGAAAAATCATACAAATTCAACCGTAACTCCGTTTGACCTCGTTCAAATTTCTAAATTTTTCTAAAATTGAGATCTACACAGTGGCACACTTGTTTATTTTATTTGAGCTTGTTTTGTTGCCCTTTTATTTATTTATTCTCCGTTCCGCGTATAGAGCACGTGTACGAGGACGCTCCGGACGCCGGTTTCGAAGAAGAAGACCCGCATCTCGTGCAAGGCAAGCCCCTTTGATCACATTGCCCCTATATTTGCAATGATATGTTGATTGAAAAATGCATTGTTTAGTACACACGAATAACATGTTTAGGCCTCGGATTGTTTATACAACCGACGGACCAACCTAGTAGTCGCACTTATATTACATAGGTTGATGTTTCCATACCTTTGATAGCTCCACAAATGTTTACGCAGGTATCGTTGTACGATTACCGGGGTAGTTTGCTTAGCCATGCTTACGTTTGTACTGTCGTGTGGGAAACTTGGGTTATTCCAAATTACCTGTTTAAAAATCCGGTATGTTGTACCGAGGTGTTGTGAAATAAAATGTGTTGTGAAAAATGGTGATGATGCGGAGTCAAGCCTTTGTGGTTTGGCTACGTATTATCGTTAAGGACCGATTCCTTTGGGAAGTCCATCCAAACACGTTATAGTGCGACCACACGGGTATTTATGGGATGCCTCTGGCTAAGTAAATTGTTATCACATGGGAGTTGGTGTGCCAATGGTTGTGGAATGCCGAGGATGAGGAGATGAAGTGTTACGCATGTTTTGCCCATCATGGGTGTCTTTTTGCCTCTATTGTGGCATGGTACCAGTAGGAGTAGGAGGCATCCTCGGTATTTCCTGAGTGGACGACGGCTGTCTTTGCCTGATACTCGGCTATGGATCTTAGCCCAACTAGGTGGCATGCGATTTTCATGGGTTAGCTTTGGAAAGACCTTATCACGAACTTTCGTTGCCGACGGGTAAACGATGTCAGTTTCGTGTCGTGTGGGTAAAGCGTACAACCTCTGCAGAGTTTAATGAACTGTTCGAACAGCCGTGCCCACGGTCAAGGGCGAGTGTAAGGTGTTTCTCATAGCGTAGATTTGTTTGACAAATGTTTGATGAAAATGGTTGGTGGGAAGGGATTCGTTTCCAGAGTTTGCTTGTGTGGCAAACGGCTAACCTTTGTGGTTAGGAACAGGTCTGTGTGACCTGGGGTGTCGTCCGACACCGAGGTGTTGTTAGGGCCATGATGGCGTTGCAGTGCTGAGATAACTGTGTGGACTATGTGTGGTTGTGAAGTGAGAAGGAACCAAAAGAAGAGACAAATCAATTGTTGTCCGTTAATCGTGACAAGTTGTTGCAAAGCAACTTGTGGAATGGGTCGAGGCGTGAGCCTCCTCCCGACAACTAAAACTTGATTCACTCACTAGGAGTTTTGTGAAATAAATCACTTTGCCAAAAAGGCTGCTTTCGCAAATAAAACCCTAGCCCTCCTTGTCTTAAACCAAGCATGTCATTCTTTCCCCGGCTTGCTGAGTACGTGAAGTACTCACCCTTGCTATATATAATTTATCTATAGAAGTTGAAGATGAAGACGTCGACCCGACCGCCGAGGAGTGTCTCCAGGAGCAAGCCGAGTACGAGGACTTCTAGAAGGATCGTGCCTAGCCCCAAGCCGTCGCCTGTGGATCGAGATGGTCGCCTAGACGCTTAGCTGCCGCCGCTTTTGTCTTTTGCTTTATGGACTTTTGTATTGTGCGTTGCTTATCTCTGGGCCTGTCCGGGATAGCAACTTATGTAAGGACTAAAACCCAGTGATGTAATAAATAGTTATCTTGATTCCATGTTTATTCTGTGAGTACCAGCTAGTGTATCCTGGGACTGGTACTATATCACAGGTAATGCGTAGCACCTCGGTATGAGTTAGCTGGTGTTATCAGTTAACGAGTGCCGGGGCGTTACAAAGGTGGTATCAGAGCATAGGTTTGGCCCTAGGACGAAACCTTCGTGTAGTTGTGACCCTAAGGACTATTTTAAAAACTTATATATAGTTGCAAAAGTTATATAATGCTTATACTCTTCTCTTTACTATAGGATTCTTTTTAAACTACTCACTAATCCCTTTTCGTTTAAACTTTAGACGAATCACGCTACGTTGACTCCGCCGATCTTTTCCTCAGTTTTTAGAAGTGTAGTGGGGGTTGTGCGTCAGACCTGTCGTACGTTGCCAACCCATTAGGGGTTGTGGCACTTAGTGTTCGTTAAATTAGTGTGTAAGTGGGTTATGTAATGTTGGTTTGCCTCTTGATGTGCGTCCAGCTAAGCTTGGCTAAGCTTTGGGCTGGCCATGTCCCTGTCTTTCGGAATTTCCCCGATTTGCGAAAACGGTTTTATCTATGAGATGCCTTCCCCTTACCCCGCCCTTTTCAAATAAACTAGATGGCAGGACGCCCTCGTCGCAATGCTCGCACCCCAGCCCGCTTCAGATATGAGGACCAAGTTCAGAATGACAACGACGCCACCCGAAATGCCGAAGACCAGGAAGATGGGCAAGCAGATGATCAGGTGTCAGAAAATGAACCGGCCGCCACCCAAGGGACACATGCTGCCACAGCTACTACCCAAGGAGGAACACCTCCACCTCCACCCCCTCATTTGGATCCCCAGCAAATCATGGCCATTCAGACTCAGATACTGCAGGGCATAGCTCAGACTCTTGCTGCTTTGAATCCCCAGCATCATCCAGCTCCGCATCACAATGGTCGCTCCAAGTTGACTGATTTCTTGAGAACCCGTCCGCCAGAATTCTCGCAGACCTCCGAGCCTGTCGAAGCCGACGATTGGTTGAAGGACGTAGAGCGGAAGCTAGACCTTGTGCAGTGCTCTCCTAGAGAGAAGGCCTTATATGCTGCACATCAGCTCAGAGGACCCGCCGCCAATTGGTGGGAGAATTACCGTGCCGCTCACCAAGATGCCGCTACAATTGTTTGGGCAGAGTTTGCAGAAGCTTTTAGAGCTGCTTATGTGCCAGAAAGTATCTATGATATTAAAAGGGAAGAATTCAACAATCTCAAGCAAGGGAACTCCAGCATCAATGAGTACCTCAGTAAGTTCAACCATTTGGCCCGTTATGCCACAGATGAGGTGGATACTGACAAGAAAAAGATCAGAAAGTTTCCGAAAGGAATGAACGTCGGGATAAAGCTTCAGCTTGTTGCTCATGTCTTCCCTACTTTCCAAGACATGGTTAATAGGGCGTTAATAGTCGAAGATACTAGGAAGGAAGTGGAGATTTTTCGCAAACGCAAGATGGCTCAGACCGGATTCCAGTCTCATGGTGGTCCACGCCCTAGGACCAACCCATCTCCTCAGTTTCGCCAGCCAGCCCCGCAACAGCATCAGGGATTCCCTACCCGCCCAGTTCCTTCCCGTTCATCTGCACCAGCTCCGCCAAGAGCCTATAGTGGCAACACAGGAGGAAGTAACCCGACATCCTTCAACACTCAGCCAAGGAATCCCCAGAATACAAATGGAAATGGATGTTTCCGCTGTGGAGAAGTTGGACATTTTGCTAGGGAATGTCCCCAGAAGAAAGGTCCCGCTGTTTCAGGAGCCTCTAACATCAGTACTGCCAGAGTGCCAGCGTCAGGGCAAGCGCGAGCCACTACTCAGGCTAGTGGTCAGGCCTCCCGTACTACTCCAAGCTTTGGACGAGGCCGCGTCAACCATGTTCAGGCAAAGTCAGCCCAGGAAGCTTCAGATGTTGTGATAGGTACGTTCCTTGTTAATAATGTACCTGCTGTTGTCTTATTTGATTCGGGAGCTTCGCATACTTTCATTTCTCGAGCTTTTGTGGAACAACATGGTTTGGCTACTAAGAACCTAAGGGTACCGATGATCGTTCACTCCCCGGGAAAGGAGACTAGGTCTGATCGATCATGCCCGAAGGTTAGCCTAGTCATAGAAGGTGTTAAGTTTATGGCTAGCCCTATTATCCTAGAGTCGCAAGGTCTGGACCTGATTCTAGGCATGGACTGGTTAGCCAAGTACAAGGGTCAGATAGATTGTGCCACACGGACTATCACAATGAAAGGACCATCTGGAAGTGAAGTAAGGTTTACTCCGTCAAAGGACCCTAGAGGTCAGCCCATGCTGAACTGTATCGAAGTCACCCCTTTGGAAGAAGTGCCTGTAGTCAATGAATACCCAGATGTCTTCCCAGACGAATTACCCGGAATGCCACCAGACAGAGAAATAGAGTTCTCCATAGAACTTGCACCCGGCACAGCTCCAATCGCCAAGAGACCCTACAGAATGGCAGCTAATGAATTGGCCGAAGTAAAAAGACAGATAGAAGAATTGGAAGCCAATGGTTTTGTGCGACCCAGTACGTCACCATGGGGAGCTCCAGTGCTCCTAGTTGAAAAGAAGGATAAAACAAAGAGAATGTGTGTGGATTACAGGGCTTTAAATGAAGTAACCATCAAGAACAAGTATCCGTTACCGCGGATTGATGACCTGTTTGACCAATTGCAAGGAGCCTCAGTTTTCTCCAAGATCGATTTAAGGTCTGGATACCATCAGTTAAAAATCAGACCTGAAGACATACCGAAAACCGCCTTCTCAACTCGTTATGGTCTATATGAGTATACGGTCATGTCCTTTGGACTCACAAATGCTCCAGCATTCTTTATGAATCTCATGAACAAAGTATTCATGGAATACCTCGACAAGTTTGTCGTAGTATTTATAGACGACATTCTCATCTACTCCAAGGACGAGCAGACACATGCAGAACATTTGAGATTGGTTTTGGGAAAGTTGCGAGAACATCAGCTTTATGCAAAATACTCCAAGTGTGAATTTTGGCTAGACCGAGTCGCATTCCTAGGACATGTCATTTCATCTCGTGGAGTAGAAGTGGATCCAGGGAAAGTAAGAGATGTGCTTACATGGGAGTCTCCAACCACAGTTACCGAGATCAGGAGTTTTCTTGGTTTGGCAGGATATTACAGAAGATTTATTGAGGGTTTCTCAAAAATCGCCAAGCCTATGATAGAATTGCTTAAGAAAGAAAAGAAGTTCATTTGGACCGAAGCATGTGAAAAGAGTTTCAAAGAGCTAAAGAAAAGGCTAACGACTTCTCCAGTCTTAATTCTACCGGATATAAGGAAAGATTTTGAAGTCTTTTGCGATGCATCCAGGCAGGGTTTAGGATGTGTACTTATGCAAGAAGGAAAGGTGGTTGCTTACGCCTCACGGCAGTTAAGGCCACATGAAGTGAACTACCCTACCCATGATCTTGAGTTAGCCGCAGTTGTTCATGCCCTCAAAATATGGAGGCATTACTTGATCGGAAACAGATGTGAAGTATATACGGATCATAAGAGCCTGAAGTATATCTTTACTCAAACAGAGCTCAACCTCAGGCAAAGAAGATGGCTTGAGCTGATTAAGGACTATGATGTCGGAATACATTATCATCCGGGAAAAGCGAATGTTGTCGCAGACGCTCTAAGTCGAAAGGTGCACTGCAATGTCCTTTTGACCTCGCCACATCATCCAACGTTATGCAAGGAAATGGAAAGGCTAGGAATAAATATGGTTAAGCCAGGAACTCTAGCAACCCTAGTGGTGCAACCAACCCTAGAGGACCAAATCCGTGAAGCCCAAGAAGGCGACGAAGAAATTATGAATATAAAGGAGTTGATAAAGAAAGATAAAGCCTCAGAATACTCCATAGACGATAAAGGAATCGTTTGGTTTGGAAAGGGCATATGTGTGCCCAACAAAAAGGAGTTAAGAAACCTGATACTGCAAGAAGCCCATGAGTCTGCATACTCCATCCACCCCGGAAGTACCAAGATGTACCAAGATATCAAGAGTCATTATTGGTGGTCTGGAATGAAGCGAGATATTGCCGAGTATGTTGCCATTTGTGACATCTGTCAAAGGGTAAAGGCTGAGCATCAGAAGCCCGCAGGTTTACTGCAACCGTTAAAGATTCCAGAATGGAAGTGGGAAGAATTAGGAATGGACTTTATTACGGGATTTCCAAAGACATCTTCGGGTTATGATTCCATTTGGGTAATAGTGGATCGATTAACCAAGGTTGCCCATTTCATCCCAGTAAAGACTACCTACTCCGGCAAGAAGTTAGCAGAGCTATACATGACGAAAGTGGTTTGCCGACATGGTGTCCCAAAGAAGATTGTGTCAGATAGGGGTACCCAGTTCACCTCCCATTTTTGGAAGAAGCTACATGAAGCCATGGGTACCAATCTCAACTTCAGTACAGCCTACCATCCTCAGACCGATGGACAGACAGAAAGGGTGAATCAGATTTTAGAAGACATGTTAAGAGCTTGCGCCTTGGATTTTGTCGGTACTTGGGATTTGTGCCTACCTTACGCAGAATTCTCGTACAACAACAGCTATCAGGCAAGCATACAGATGGCCCCGAATGAAGCCTTGTATGGGCGTAAGTGTCGAACGCCACTCTGTTGGACGGATGTCGGAGAAAAGAAAATCTTTGGACCAGATGTTCTAAGAGAAGCTGAAGAACAGGTGAAAGTGATCAGAGAACGTTTGAAAGTGGCCCAGTCTAGGCAGAAAAACTATGCAGATAATCGCCGAAGAGATCTAGAGTTTGCAGTTGGAGATCATGTATACCTGCGAGTATCACCTCTACGTGGAATGAAAAGATTTGGAATGGCAGGAAAGTTAGCGCCACGTTTTATCGGACCCTATCCTATCACTGCACGTCGTGGAGAAGTTGCCTATCAGCTTGAGTTACCCGCAGAGCTTGCTGGTGTGCACAACGTGTTCCACGTATCCCAGTTAAAGAAGTGTCTTCGAGTTCCGGAAGAGCAGGTTCCACTCGAGATAATCAACGTGCAGGAGAATCTGACTTACGAAGAACGACCGATTCGGATTCTTGATGAAAAGGAGCGAAGCACCAGACGAAAAGTGATCAAGTTTTACAAGGTTCAATGGAGTAATCACTCGGAAGAAGAAGCTACTTGGGAGCAAGAGGATCACCTTCGTGCCGAGCACCCTGAGTTGTTCGCGTAGTCACGGAATCTCGGGACGAGATTCTTTTAAGGGGGGTAGGTTTGTAGCACCTTTTTTTTTCTTTTCTTTTAAAGTTTTTCTCAATGAAAAATTTGATTTTAAATTTGGTTTTATTTGATTTTTGTGCCAAATAGATCTCAATGTCCCCTCCTTGTAATTCCTTCAAAATTTGTCAAAACCCTGTTCAAATCCCAATTCAAATTCTCCAAAAAATTTCCCCTCAAATTCAATCCCAAATATCAAAAAGAAAGAGAAGAAACCCCACTGTTGGGCCCTTTTCTTTCCTTTTCTCTCCTGGCCCAACCCCCTCTCTCTCCCTCTCCCTTTCTCCCCCGAGTGGGCCGGCCCATCTCCCCTCCCTCTCTCTTCCCTTCCCTGGCCCAACTCCTTTCTCCCTTTTCCCTCGGCCCACGGGCCTTTTTCTTCCCCGCGCCGGCCCGGCCCACCACTGTGGATCGTCTCCCACCTCCGGCCGGCCGGGCACGCACGCCACATGTTCGGCGGAATGTCGCGCCGCCGCCCACCCGCGCCAGCGCCGCCGCACCGCCGCGCACGCCGCACCCGCGCCGCCGCGCCCCCCTGCGCCCGCGCCGCGACGCTGCTGCCACGCCCGCACCGCCGCGCCCGCGCACACTCGCCGCGCCGCGCCGTTCCGCCTTGCGCCCCGCACCGCTCGCCGTTGCCGCGCTAGCGCCGCCCGCGCCGCGCCGCCCCGAGCCCCGCGCTGCACGCGCCGCGCCCGCGTCCCCTCGCCGCTCGGCGCCGCGCCAACGTCCCATCGCCCTCGAGCCACCCGCCGCCGCGCCGCGTCACGTCGCCGGTCACATCGCCGATCACGTCGCCGCTCGTCGTCGTCTAACCGCCTCGGGCCGCCCGCCGCCGCACCGAGCCCCGCGCCGCCGCTCGCCGCGCCCCCGCCGCCTATAAAAGGGGCCGAAGCCCCTCTCCTCGCCGCCCCTCACCGCCGTTCCCCTCCCCTCGCCGGCCGCCCTCCCCTTTTTCTCTCTCTCTCGCCGGCCACCGCCTCCCGGGCCGCCGCCTCCCCTTCCCGGCCGGCGCCGCCGCTCCCGGCCGCCGCCACCGCCTCCCCGGCCACCGGCCTTCCCTCCCCTCCCCCTTCCCTGGCCGCCCCGCCGCCGCGGCTCACCGGCGCCACCGGCCCGAGCTAGCTCGGTGAGGAGGAAGAACCCCCCCTGACAGGTGGGCCCCACCCCCTTTCCTCTCTCTCGGCCACTGCCATATGGGCCCCACCCCGCGCCGTTAAAACCAACGGAATATTCCACGGAATATTCCGTTACCGTTTATTTTTGAATTTCCCAAAAATTTCAGAAAAGTCCCTCTAACTTCGAAAAATCATACAAATTCAACCGTAACTCCGTTTGACCTCGTTCAAATTTCTAAATTTTTCTAAAATTGAGATCTACACAGTGGCACACTTGTTTATTTTATTTGAGCTTGTTTTGTTGCCCTTTTATTTATTTATTCTCCGTTCCGCGTATAGAGCACGTGTACGAGGACGCTCCGGACGCCGGTTTCGAAGAAGAAGACCCGCATCTCGTGCAAGGCAAGCCCCTTTGATCACATTGCCCCTATATTTGCAATGATATGTTGATTGAAAAATGCATTGTTTAGTACACACGAATAACATGTTTAGGCCTCGGATTGTTTATACAACCGACGGACCAACCTAGTAGTCGCACTTATATTACATAGGTTGATGTTTCCATACCTTTGATAGCTCCACAAATGTTTACGCAGGTATCGTTGTACGATTACCGGGGTAGTTTGCTTAGCCATGCTTACGTTTGTACTGTCGTGTGGGAAACTTGGGTTATTCCAAATTACCTGTTTAAAAATCCGGTATGTTGTACCGAGGTGTTGTGAAATAAAATGTGTTGTGAAAAATGGTGATGATGCGGAGTCAAGCCTTTGTGGTTTGGCTACGTATTATCGTTAAGGACCGATTCCTTTGGGAAGTCCATCCAAACACGTTATAGTGCGACCACACGGGTATTTATGGGATGCCTCTGGCTAAGTAAATTGTTATCACATGGGAGTTGGTGTGCCAATGGTTGTGGAATGCCGAGGATGAGGAGATGAAGTGTTACGCATGTTTTGCCCATCATGGGTGTCTTTTTGCCTCTATTGTGGCATGGTACCAGTAGGAGTAGGAGGCATCCTCGGTATTTCCTGAGTGGACGACGGCTGTCTTTGCCTGATACTCGGCTATGGATCTTAGCCCAACTAGGTGGCATGCGATTTTCATGGGTTAGCTTTGGAAAGACCTTATCACGAACTTTCGTTGCCGACGGGTAAACGATGTCAGTTTCGTGTCGTGTGGGTAAAGCGTACAACCTCTGCAGAGTTTAATGAACTGTTCGAACAGCCGTGCCCACGGTCAAGGGCGAGTGTAAGGTGTTTCTCATAGCGTAGATTTGTTTGACAAATGTTTGATGAAAATGGTTGGTGGGAAGGGATTCGTTTCCAGAGTTTGCTTGTGTGGCAAACGGCTAACCTTTGTGGTTAGGAACAGGTCTGTGTGACCTGGGGTGTCGTCCGACACCGAGGTGTTGTTAGGGCCATGATGGCGTTGCAGTGCTGAGATAACTGTGTGGACTATGTGTGGTTGTGAAGTGAGAAGGAACCAAAAGAAGAGACAAATCAATTGTTGTCCGTTAATCGTGACAAGTTGTTGCAAAGCAACTTGTGGAATGGGTCGAGGCGTGAGCCTCCTCCCGACAACTAAAACTTGATTCACTCACTAGGAGTTTTGTGAAATAAATCACTTTGCCAAAAAGGCTGCTTTCGCAAATAAAACCCTAGCCCTCCTTGTCTTAAACCAAGCATGTCATTCTTTCCCCGGCTTGCTGAGTACGTGAAGTACTCACCCTTGCTATATATAATTTATCTATAGAAGTTGAAGATGAAGACGTCGACCCGACCGCCGAGGAGTGTCTCCAGGAGCAAGCCGAGTACGAGGACTTCTAGAAGGATCGTGCCTAGCCCCAAGCCGTCGCCTGTGGATCGAGATGGTCGCCTAGACGCTTAGCTGCCGCCGCTTTTGTCTTTTGCTTTATGGACTTTTGTATTGTGCGTTGCTTATCTCTGGGCCTGTCCGGGATAGCAACTTATGTAAGGACTAAAACCCAGTGATGTAATAAATAGTTATCTTGATTCCATGTTTATTCTGTGAGTACCAGCTAGTGTATCCTGGGACTGGTACTATATCACAGGTAATGCGTAGCACCTCGGTATGAGTTAGCTGGTGTTATCAGTTAACGAGTGCCGGGGCGTTACAAAGGTGGTATCAGAGCATAGGTTTGGCCCTAGGACGAAACCTTCGTGTAGTTGTGACCCTAAGGACTATTTTAAAAACTTATATATAGTTGCAAAAGTTATATAATGCTTATACTCTTCTCTTTACTATAGGATTCTTTTTAAACTACTCACTAATCCCTTTTCGTTTAAACTTTAGACGAATCACGCTACGTTGACTCCGCCGATCTTTTCCTCAGTTTTTAGAAGTGTAGTGGGGGTTGTGCGTCAGACCTGTCGTACGTTGCCAACCCATTAGGGGTTGTGGCACTTAGTGTTCGTTAAATTAGTGTGTAAGTGGGTTATGTAATGTTGGTTTGCCTCTTGATGTGCGTCCAGCTAAGCTTGGCTAAGCTTTGGGCTGGCCATGTCCCTGTCTTTCGGAATTTCCCCGATTTGCGAAAACGGTTTTATCTATGAGATGCCTTCCCCTTACCCCGCCCTTTTCAAATAAACTAGATGGCAGGACGCCCTCGTCGCAATGCTCGCACCCCAGCCCGCTTCAGATATGAGGACCAAGTTCAGAATGACAACGACGCCACCCGAAATGCCGAAGACCAGGAAGATGGGCAAGCAGATGATCAGGTGTCAGAAAATGAACCGGCCGCCACCCAAGGGACACATGCTGCCACAGCTACTACCCAAGGAGGAACACCTCCACCTCCACCCCCTCATTTGGATCCCCAGCAAATCATGGCCATTCAGACTCAGATACTGCAGGGCATAGCTCAGACTCTTGCTGCTTTGAATCCCCAGCATCATCCAGCTCCGCATCACAATGGTCGCTCCAAGTTGACTGATTTCTTGAGAACCCGTCCGCCAGAATTCTCGCAGACCTCCGAGCCTGTCGAAGCCGACGATTGGTTGAAGGACGTAGAGCGGAAGCTAGACCTTGTGCAGTGCTCTCCTAGAGAGAAGGCCTTATATGCTGCACATCAGCTCAGAGGACCCGCCGCCAATTGGTGGGAGAATTACCGTGCCGCTCACCAAGATGCCGCTACAATTGTTTGGGCAGAGTTTGCAGAAGCTTTTAGAGCTGCTTATGTGCCAGAAAGTATCTATGATATTAAAAGGGAAGAATTCAACAATCTCAAGCAAGGGAACTCCAGCATCAATGAGTACCTCAGTAAGTTCAACCATTTGGCCCGTTATGCCACAGATGAGGTGGATACTGACAAGAAAAAGATCAGAAAGTTTCCGAAAGGAATGAACGTCGGGATAAAGCTTCAGCTTGTTGCTCATGTCTTCCCTACTTTCCAAGACATGGTTAATAGGGCGTTAATAGTCGAAGATACTAGGAAGGAAGTGGAGATTTTTCGCAAACGCAAGATGGCTCAGACCGGATTCCAGTCTCATGGTGGTCCACGCCCTAGGACCAACCCATCTCCTCAGTTTCGCCAGCCAGCCCCGCAACAGCATCAGGGATTCCCTACCCGCCCAGTTCCTTCCCGTTCATCTGCACCAGCTCCGCCAAGAGCCTATAGTGGCAACACAGGAGGAAGTAACCCGACATCCTTCAACACTCAGCCAAGGAATCCCCAGAATACAAATGGAAATGGATGTTTCCGCTGTGGAGAAGTTGGACATTTTGCTAGGGAATGTCCCCAGAAGAAAGGTCCCGCTGTTTCAGGAGCCTCTAACATCAGTACTGCCAGAGTGCCAGCGTCAGGGCAAGCGCGAGCCACTACTCAGGCTAGTGGTCAGGCCTCCCGTACTACTCCAAGCTTTGGACGAGGCCGCGTCAAACATGTTCAGGCAAAGTCAGCCCAGGAAGCTTCAGATGTTGTGATAGGTACGTTCCTTGTTAATAATGTACCTGCTGTTGTCTTATTTGATTCGGGAGCTTCGCATACTTTCATTTCTCGAGCTTTTGTGGAACAACATGGTTTGGCTACTAAGAACCTAAGGGTACCGATGATCGTTCACTCCCCGGGAAAGGAGACTAGGTCTGATCGATCATGCCCGAAGGTTAGCCTAGTCATAGAAGGTGTTAAGTTTATGGCTAGCCCTATTATCCTAGAGTCGCAAGGTCTGGACCTGATTCTAGGCATGGACTGGTTAGCCAAGTACAAGGGTCAGATAGATTGTGCCACACGGACTATCACAATGAAAGGACCATCTGGAAGTGAAGTAAGGTTTACTCCGTCAAAGGACCCTAGAGGTCAGCCCATGCTGAACTGTATCGAAGTCACCCCTTTGGAAGAAGTGCCTGTAGTCAATGAATACCCAGATGTCTTCCCAGACGAATTACCCGGAATGCCACCAGACAGAGAAATAGAGTTCTCCATAGAACTTGCACCCGGCACAGCTCCAATCGCCAAGAGACCCTACAGAATGGCAGCTAATGAATTGGCCGAAGTAAAAAGACAGATAGAAGAATTGGAAGCCAATGGTTTTGTGCGACCCAGTACGTCACCATGGGGAGCTCCAGTGCTCCTAGTTGAAAAGAAGGATAAAACAAAGAGAATGTGTGTGGATTACAGGGCTTTAAATGAAGTAACCATCAAGAACAAGTATCCGTTACCGCGGATTGATGACCTGTTTGACCAATTGCAAGGAGCCTCAGTTTTCTCCAAGATCGATTTAAGGTCTGGATACCATCAGTTAAAAATCAGACCTGAAGACATACCGAAAACCGCCTTCTCAACTCGTTATGGTCTATATGAGTATACGGTCATGTCCTTTGGACTCACAAATGCTCCAGCATTCTTTATGAATCTCATGAACAAAGTATTCATGGAATACCTCGACAAGTTTGTCGTAGTATTTATAGACGACATTCTCATCTACTCCAAGGACGAGCAGACACATGCAGAACATTTGAGATTGGTTTTGGGAAAGTTGCGAGAACATCAGCTTTATGCAAAATACTCCAAGTGTGAATTTTGGCTAGACCGAGTCGCATTCCTAGGACATGTCATTTCATCTCGTGGAGTAGAAGTGGATCCAGGGAAAGTAAGAGATGTGCTTACATGGGAGTCTCCAACCACAGTTACCGAGATCAGGAGTTTTCTTGGTTTGGCAGGATATTACAGAAGATTTATTGAGGGTTTCTCAAAAATCGCCAAGCCTATGATAGAATTGCTTAAGAAAGAAAAGAAGTTCATTTGGACCGAAGCATGTGAAAAGAGTTTCAAAGAGCTAAAGAAAAGGCTAACGACTTCTCCAGTCTTAATTCTACCGGATATAAGGAAAGATTTTGAAGTCTTTTGCGATGCATCCAGGCAGGGTTTAGGATGTGTACTTATGCAAGAAGGAAAGGTGGTTGCTTACGCCTCACGGCAGTTAAGGCCACATGAAGTGAACTACCCTACCCATGATCTTGAGTTAGCCGCAGTTGTTCATGCCCTCAAAATATGGAGGCATTACTTGATCGGAAACAGATGTGAAGTATATACGGATCATAAGAGCCTGAAGTATATCTTTACTCAAACAGAGCTCAACCTCAGGCAAAGAAGATGGCTTGAGCTGATTAAGGACTATGATGTCGGAATACATTATCATCCGGGAAAAGCGAATGTTGTCGCAGACGCTCTAAGTCGAAAGGTGCACTGCAATGTCCTTTTGACCTCGCCACATCATCCAACGTTATGCAAGGAAATGGAAAGGCTAGGAATAAATATGGTTAAGCCAGGAACTCTAGCAACCCTAGTGGTGCAACCAACCCTAGAGGACCAAATCCGTGAAGCCCAAGAAGGCGACGAAGAAATTATGAATATAAAGGAGTTGATAAAGAAAGATAAAGCCTCAGAATACTCCATAGACGATAAAGGAATCGTTTGGTTTGGAAAGGGCATATGTGTGCCCAACAAAAAGGAGTTAAGAAACCTGATACTGCAAGAAGCCCATGAGTCTGCATACTCCATCCACCCCGGAAGTACCAAGATGTACCAAGATATCAAGAGTCATTATTGGTGGTCTGGAATGAAGCGAGATATTGCCGAGTATGTTGCCATTTGTGACATCTGTCAAAGGGTAAAGGCTGAGCATCAGAAGCCCGCAGGTTTACTGCAACCGTTAAAGATTCCAGAATGGAAGTGGGAAGAATTAGGAATGGACTTTATTACGGGATTTCCAAAGACATCTTCGGGTTATGATTCCATTTGGGTAATAGTGGATCGATTAACCAAGGTTGCCCATTTCATCCCAGTAAAGACTACCTACTCCGGCAAGAAGTTAGCAGAGCTATACATGACGAAAGTGGTTTGCCGACATGGTGTCCCAAAGAAGATTGTGTCAGATAGGGGTACCCAGTTCACCTCCCATTTTTGGAAGAAGCTACATGAAGCCATGGGTACCAATCTCAACTTCAGTACAGCCTACCATCCTCAGACCGATGGACAGACAGAAAGGGTGAATCAGATTTTAGAAGACATGTTAAGAGCTTGCGCCTTGGATTTTGTCGGTACTTGGGATTTGTGCCTACCTTACGCAGAATTCTCGTACAACAACAGCTATCAGGCAAGCATACAGATGGCCCCGAATGAAGCCTTGTATGGGCGTAAGTGTCGAACGCCACTCTGTTGGACGGATGTCGGAGAAAAGAAAATCTTTGGACCAGATGTTCTAAGAGAAGCTGAAGAACAGGTGAAAGTGATCAGAGAACGTTTGAAAGTGGCCCAGTCTAGGCAGAAAAACTATGCAGATAATCGCCGAAGAGATCTAGAGTTTGCAGTTGGAGATCATGTATACCTGCGAGTATCACCTCTACGTGGAATGAAAAGATTTGGAATGGCAGGAAAGTTAGCGCCACGTTTTATCGGACCCTATCCTATCACTGCACGTCGTGGAGAAGTTGCCTATCAGCTTGAGTTACCCGCAGAGCTTGCTGGTGTGCACAACGTGTTCCACGTATCCCAGTTAAAGAAGTGTCTTCGAGTTCCGGAAGAGCAGGTTCCACTCGAGATAATCAACGTGCAGGAGAATCTGACTTACGAAGAACGACCGATTCGGATTCTTGATGAAAAGGAGCGAAGCACCAGACGAAAAGTGATCAAGTTTTACAAGGTTCAATGGAGTAATCACTCGGAAGAAGAAGCTACTTGGGAGCAAGAGGATCACCTTCGTGCCGAGCACCCTGAGTTGTTCGCGTAGTCACGGAATCTCGGGACGAGATTCTTTTAAGGGGGGTAGGTTTGTAGCACCTTTTTTTTTCTTTTCTTTTAAAGTTTTTCTCAATGAAAAATTTGATTTTAAATTTGGTTTTATTTGATTTTTGTGCCAAATAGATCTCAATGTCCCCTCCTTGTAATTCCTTCAAAATTTGTCAAAACCCTGTTCAAATCCCAATTCAAATTCTCCAAAAAATTTCCCCTCAAATTCAATCCCAAATATCAAAAAGAAAGAGAAGAAACCCCACTGTTGGGCCCTTTTCTTTCCTTTTCTCTCCTGGCCCAACCCCCTCTCTCTCCCTCTCCCTTTCTCCCCCGAGTGGGCCGGCCCATCTCCCCTCCCTCTCTCTTCCCTTCCCTGGCCCAACTCCTTTCTCCCTTTTCCCTCGGCCCACGGGCCTTTTTCTTCCCCGCGCCGGCCCGGCCCACCACTGTGGATCGTCTCCCACCTCCGGCCGGCCGGGCACGCACGCCACATGTTCGGCGGAATGTCGCGCCGCCGCCCACCCGCGCCAGCGCCGCCGCACCGCCGCGCACGCCGCACCCGCGCCGCCGCGCCCCCCTGCGCCCGCGCCGCGACGCTGCTGCCACGCCCGCACCGCCGCGCCCGCGCACACTCGCCGCGCCGCGCCGTTCCGCCTTGCGCCCCGCACCGCTCGCCGTTGCCGCGCTAGCGCCGCCCGCGCCGCGCCGCCCCGAGCCCCGCGCTGCACGCGCCGCGCCCGCGTCCCCTCGCCGCTCGGCGCCGCGCCAACGTCCCATCGCCCTCGAGCCACCCGCCGCCGCGCCGCGTCACGTCGCCGGTCACATCGCCGATCACGTCGCCGCTCGTCGTCGTCTAACCGCCTCGGGCCGCCCGCCGCCGCACCGAGCCCCGCGCCGCCGCTCGCCGCGCCCCCGCCGCCTATAAAAGGGGCCGAAGCCCCTCTCCTCGCCGCCCCTCACCGCCGTTCCCCTCCCCTCGCCGGCCGCCCTCCCCTTTTTCTCTCTCTCTCGCCGGCCACCGCCTCCCGGGCCGCCGCCTCCCCTTCCCGGCCGGCGCAGCCGCTCCCGGCCGCCGCCACCGCCTCCCCGGCCACCGGCCTTCCCTCCCCTCCCCCTTCCCCGGCCGCCCCGCCGCCGCGGCTCACCGGCGCCACCGGCCCGAGCTAGCTCGGTGAGGAGGAAGAACCCCCCCTGACAGGTGGGCCCCACCCCCTTTCCTCTCTCTCGGCCACTGCCATATGGGCCCCACCCCGCGCCGTTAAAACCAACGGAATATTCCACGGAATATTCCGTTACCGTTTATTTTTGAATTTCCCAAAAATTTCAGAAAAGTCCCTCTAACTTCGAAAAATCATACAAATTCAATCGTAACTCCGTTTGACCTCGTTCAAATTTCTAAATTTTTCTAAAATTGAGATCTACACAGTGGCACACTTGTTTATTTTATTTGAGCTTTTTTTGTTGCCCTTTTATTTATTTATTCTCCGTTCCGCGTATAGAGCACGTGTACGAGGACGCTCCGGACGCCGGTTTCGAAGAAGAAGACCCGCATCTCGTGCAAGGCAAGCCCCTTTGATCACATTGCCCCTATATTTGCAATGATATGTTGATTGAAAAATGCATTGTTTAGTACACACGAATAACATGTTTAGGCCTCGGATTGTTTATACAACCGACGGACCAACCTAGTAGTCGCACTTATATTACATAGGTTGATGTTTCCATACCTTTGATAGCTCCACAAATGTTTACGCAGGTATCGTTGTACGATTACCGGGGTAGTTTGCTTAGCCATGCTTACGTTTGTACTGTCGTGTGGGAAACTTGGGTTATTCCAAATTACCTGTTTAAAAATCCGGTATGTTGTACCGAGGTGTTGTGAAATAAAATGTGTTGTGAAAAATGGTGATGATGCGGAGTCAAGCCTTTGTGGTTTGGCTACGTATTATCGTTAAGGACCGATTCCTTTGGGAAGTCCATCCAAACACGTTATAGTGCGACCACACGGGTATTTATGGGATGCCTCTGGCTAAGTAAATTGTTATCACATGGGAGTTGGTGTGCCAATGGTTGTGGAATGCCGAGGATGAGGAGATGAAGTGTTACGCATGTTTTGCCCATCATGGGTGTCTTTTTGCCTCTATTGTGGCATGGTACCAGTAGGAGTAGGAGGCATCCTCGGTATTTCCTGAGTGGACGACGGCTGTCTTTGCCTGATACTCGGCTATGGATCTTAGCCCAACTAGGTGGCATGCGATTTTCATGGGTTAGCTTTGGAAAGACCTTATCACGAACTTTCGTTGCCGACGGGTAAACGATGTCAGTTTCGTGTCGTGTGGGTAAAGCGTACAACCTCTGCAGAGTTTAATGAACTGTTCGAACAGCCGTGCCCACGGTCAAGGGCGAGTGTAAGGTGTTTCTCATAGCGTAGATTTGTTTGACAAATGTTTGATGAAAATGGTTGGTGGGAAGGGATTCGTTTCCAGAGTTTGCTTGTGTGGCAAACGGCTAACCTTTGTGGTTAGGAACAGGTCTGTGTGACCTGGGGTGTCGTCCGACACCGAGGTGTTGTTAGGGCCATGATGGCGTTGCAGTGCTGAGATAACTGTGTGGACTATGTGTGGTTGTGAAGTGAGAAGGAACCAAAAGAAGAGACAAATCAATTGTTGTCCGTTAATCGTGACAAGTTGTTGCAAAGCAACTTGTGGAATGGGTCGAGGCGTGAGCCTCCTCCCGACAACTAAAACTTGATTCACTCACTAGGAGTTTTGTGAAATAAATCACTTTGCCAAAAAGGCTGCTTTCGCAAATAAAACCCTAGCCCTCCTTGTCTTAAACCAAGCATGTCATTATTTCCCCGGCTTGCTGAGTACGTGAAGTACTCACCCTTGCTATATATAATTTATCTATAGAAGTTGAAGATGAAGACGTCGACCCGACCGCCGAGGAGTGTCTCCAGGAGCAAGCCGAGTACGAGGACTTCTAGAAGGATCGTGCCTAGCCCCAAGCCGTCGCCTGTGGATCGAGATGGTCGCCTAGACGCTTAGCTGCCGCCGCTTTTGTCTTTTACTTTATGGACTTTTGTATTGTGCGTTGCTTATCTCTGGGCCTGTCCGGGATAGCAACTTATGTAAGGACTAAAACCCAGTGATGTAATAAATAGTTATCTTGATTCCATGTTTATTCTGTGAGTACCAGCTAGTGTATCCTGGGACTGGTACTATATCACAGGTAATGCGTAGCACCTCGGTATGAGTTAGCTGGTGTTATCAGTTAACGAGTGCCGGGGCGTTACAATGATCTTCACGATTCCTCCTTGAGCTCGGCCTTTATCTAGATAAACTTTCATATATCATTCGGTTTCTTTTCTTAACCAAATTCACTAAGAAAGTGTACCAAAATTTTACATTAACAATGGGTTTATTGTTGTGAAAAAGACATTGACAATGACATGGGGCTGAACGCGAAAGAACACGATAGAAGTTCCAAACTTGCTAACATCATGAAGACACAATATTTATCAAACTACATCGTAAAGCATTGATTAGGGATAGTCCTCGAGAAAAACTAGCATAATCACAATATATCAAGGTATCGACGGCTCTCGATAGGTTAGACCAATACTAATAGTTCCCTCGCCTATGTTACAATGGTCGTACGGTTACAATAGGTAGTGCATCTCTATTTAAGAGAGGACTAGGATAAGAAATCCAAGTTTACTTCTATTCTAAACACCTATTACAATTAAAGTCACACTTTGTAACCGACTTTGTACTATATTTGATATAAACACTAACTAAAACAAATAGCATCGGGCGTTGCAAAATCTTATATTGATATAGTGCGAGAAAAATTACAGGACTATAACTTGAGAGGCTATAGTTAGAAAAACAAGCACATTTATGTGTCAACAGCACCAACACACATCACCAAGCAGGGAACGAAATCAGGTGTGGGGCAGTTAGGGCTTAAGCCCTCTGCCTAGTTTCATAATTCTCATTATAATTTTGAAAAATGCTATGTTTGTAAAAGAAATATTTGAGCTTCCATGATCATTTCACCCTACACCTGAAGTTTTTTTTTTTTTGCTCCGCCACTGCCGCAAGGTATCAAGACGAGAACTAGCACCCAACCAATCGTCACCAAGTGTGACCGGATGCCAAGACAATGAAGCCACATTACTTACCGGAGATTTTAGAGCTGGGATCCAAGATGAATTTAACAAGTCTAATCAGCCTTTTTTTTTTTTGACTCTTTTGACCAGGTGAGTCTGATAGAGTGATGGTGAGCTTGCGAATATGGTATGCCAATCCTACGAAGAATATGAGGACGCTACATTTGTTCCTCGTGGTTTAATAAGAAGAGACTCGAAAAAGTTCACGGTTCAATGAACCGGATCAATCCCTAATGCTCGCATCAAAAGAAGAAGGAGAATTGCCAAATCACTTTAACTAACCTTTTAAGACTTTTCTGAGACCGGTAAAACGACAAGTATCAATTGATCAATTGTTTCGCAAAAATGGTTTTGTTTGTGGTTTCACAATTGCACGAAAAAGTCGGAATGACCACAGGCTGGCCAGTTCGCGGCATGCATTAAGCATGATGCATGCCGCGAATAATCACCGGCCATCTACATCATTCAAGCTAGGCTTTCTGTAATCAAACATGTGACCCACTTTATCACGAAGGAATCACCGTTGCCTGGTCTCTCATACCAGAAGGGATGCGTTTAGGTCCACCAATTACAGGCGACTGATTAGCAGTCTACATGAGGTACTTTGCAGTGTAACATTTGTCATTCTGAAGAGGCCATAAATTGATGTCAATTCAATTATTTCGACCCAAGCACAGTGTCAGAGCTCTCAGAAAAAGGAAAAAAAAAAGAAAAAACCTGTTCGAGAGATCACCGGAGCTTTCCCTGGACATGACACGGACGATCGTCTCAAAGCTATTAGCTACCTATCGATCGTCCAGCTGATGAAACTTTCTTTCGCAGCCCATATGACACCAGCCAAAGTCTGGACTGGACCGGTCAAGTCGTCAACAGAAACGGCGTACTCCCACCTGCATCTGCGTCGGATATGCACTGGACAGCACGGCCGGCTCAGAGATTCCAGACACGAGAGACGAGAGCTGAAGAGCGAGTCGTCTGAAGTGTCAACTGGCTGGTGGTGGTAGTACAATTCAAAGGGAGCGGCCACCGGCCGGCACGCATGCAAAAGCCATGGATCGTCCGCCAGAGCGTTCATGATGGTGTGTGTGCTATGCTCGGAAGGAGGAACAAAAGACGATCGAGACGGGTGGTAGGCTGGTAGCCTAGCCCACCACCCCCATCACAGCGTCGCCTCCTCGACCATCGATGGCAAAAGAGAAAAGGGTTCGATCGGCACGAAAGAAGGGAAGCAAAGGCATCTCTAGGCACCGCCTCGGTCGGCAGAGCACACCAGCCGCCGTACTACGATGCCCCCCCGCGTATTGCTACACGCACACGCACGGTGTTGCGCGCGCTGCGCAGGACTCGCGACGGCTACGGCCACCACCGCGTCTCGCTCGGCTCTCCTCTCGGTTTCCTTTCGGCGGGAAGCATCGCGCGCTCAAAGCCGCCGCGACGTGGGGGCCGTGGGGCCGGGGCCATGCGCTGGCACACGCGCGGGCGAGGGGGCCACGGGAGTCTACCTGGCCGGCGTCACGCCACGCCACGCCACGGTACACGCGAAAGGCAGGCGCCGTGCAGGACGAGACGCCGTGCGCGTACAGATGATGCGCAGTCATCTGCGATCTGCATGCATGCATGCACGCTCCCTCTCTGCTCCTCGGCTTGTTCTCCCGTTGAACCATCGAAGAGGCTAAAAAAGCTTTAATTGAGCCGGTCTGATCCACGCATCCGTCCGTCCGGCAGCCATCTGATCTGACGGTACGGTGTGCGTTGAACGATCGACGATGGCGTCTGACGCCATGCCTGACATGAACGCGGACGCGCATACATACACGTAGTGCCACGCCACGCCACGCCATGCCGCGCCATGATGCCATGCCCGTTTCCTCGTGTCAGCTTCCGCCGGACCGGCAGATTTAACTGTGGCGTAGCAGTGACCGAACCGGCGCCCCTGCGTGTGGCAGCTTCTGAACACCGTATCACGGGGGCCGGCCACACACGCCCGTGTTCCGCCCAACCAAACGTAACCTCGTCACCATGAGAGAGGTGCCGTGCCGACCTGTGACATGTAAAATCAGAATCAGCTGGAACCTGATCGGCTAAAACAATCTGGACGTTTTCGCTTGTCCCGGATCAGGCTTGCATCATGGCCACACTATCCGGTCCTGGTACGGCGTGATCTATCGCCGGGGGCTCTCATCATCCCATGCCGCTAAACCACGTCTCCGTCACAGGCGTTGTAGCCTTGTACGATGAGATCGACCGGGGCGTGAATGCCAATGGGGCTCACTGCTGGGCGCCGAATTGACGGTGCCGGATGTGGCGCCAAAGCGGCCACTGCGCCGGTTTGGAGTTTGACGCGAACGGGTGGCCTCCAGCCGTTGTAGTCTCTGGAGCAGGATGGATCGGTGAGACGACGCGAGGGCGACACGTGGGCCTGCAGGGACGACGGAGGCTTCAGCCTTCAGGGACCGGACAAAGCACCATCTCCATTTTTAGCTACAGTCTTGTGAGCGATTCCAGCGATTTCATGGCGTCTCGCACCTGGCACGTTGCCCTCGGTGAGACACCGAAAGCAACAATGAAAGAGAACACACGTAGAAAAACCACGGGCCATACGATTTCTGACCTGAGCCAAAAGATTTTAAAAACGGAAAACCAAATGTCAGCAGCGTTACGTCGTTCATACTGCGTGCAGCGGTCGGTCCCCATGCCGGCTTCCGCTTGCCGCCTCTTGCTCCCATGCACTTACTCCCCGTGTCCCCTTGTAATTTGTATCACCGGACGTGATAGCACAACCGCTCGAGCTGGCTGCCATTAATGTTCAAGCTACTGAGCCGCGAGAGAGAGAACTTAATCCTTGTTCACCATGAAAGAGCTTATAAAAACGTGTTGAGATCGTCTCGAGCTAAAGCATCTCCTCCTTCTCGGGCTGTCGACGTCGACCCGGGCCGACAGCATATTGTTGCAGGGTGAGCAAAGGCCGGGGCCTTCTCGCTCTCTCCGTCGAGCTTTCCGGGGAAGTGGACGCGAGCGTTTCGGCGTCCGTGGCTAACGAACGTCGCCGTCCGGCGTGCGTCCATGCAGCTTAATTGAATGGCCCCCCCGACCGAAAGCGAGTACCGAACTCGCGAGCGTGCCTTCACGCTAGCTGCCGCATGGCACGGCCCAAGCAAGGGGACCTCACCTCACCTCATCTCTCTCCCTGAACCTGAACATGGGGGACCATGCAAAACAAGCAGGATGGGGCAGCAGGCGCCACAGCTTGAATGCATCGTTTTAACTCATTTTTTTGGGCACAGGTGAAACGCGTTGGGTGGTACACTTCTAATCCGCGTTTGGAGCGGCGCGCGTCCATGGACATGGCAACTTAAAACGAAGGCTCCGTGCTATAATTGACATGATCGCAGAGAGGGACAGCAACATCTGCACCACAGCGATCATGCTTGCTGGACAACCATGCAGCTTCGACAGTTCGACTATCCATCCATAAACCCATTCATCGGCTTCAGGCATTCAATGAGAGCTAGCGTTCAAGCTCGATCAAACCAGCTGCCTGAACAGGACGCTACTAGAAGATTTTCTGAAGAAACTCAAGGCCCTGAACAACCATCCACGCCTGAAACATGTAAAGGTTTTAGCGAAAGCGCGCGTCAGGGAGCAGCATCAGGCAAGCGACCAGCTTTTGCAAGTTGGGATGCGAAGAATGAATTATTCTGTGCGTGTGCAGCTGCAAGAAGACAAACCCATGCGGGAACAGTTGGAGCCTGTAGTGAGACAGAAAGAGGAGCATAGTGCCATGGTGGGTTTCGTTGTTCTCCACAACGGAGGCACATCCACTAATTTGTAGTATTCTATATGATGCCTGAGGTGAATATATGCTGATGATAATACAGCTCAGGTAGTAGGCCCGGTGCTGCAAACGTATGATGCGTATGTATTGAGCAAGAGGCAGGGGCACATACAAATACTGCACCAGATAGCAATGGCGAGAGAATTCAGAGAGCGTAAATTATGCTTCCTGTCTCTCACAAGTGCGAAGCAGCGAATGGACACTAACCTTGGTGGCCACCTAGAGCTATCCTAGTACAAATATGTTTGCTTAAAAGGTGCATATCTCTAAGGTAGAGTACAAGATCACCTGGTAATTTATCAACTCACAGGTGCTCTTTTGGTCGGGAGGATCTGAAAGCACGGAGTGGGAAGTCAGCAAAAATACTAATAAACCTGCTTACATGTAATGCATTACATATTTACCTGATTTCTTTATCTTCAGGTCGATCCATTGATGTAGATGATAGTGTGATATCAGACGGCAAAAGATCGCATAATCTGCACTGCGAAAGCTCACACTTTCAGATGCATCAACTGCCGGAGAAAGGATCGAGAGCGATGTATGTGGATTTTTTCCCATCAATCATTACTTCATGAGTGACAATTGCAACTTTCCTAGCAATCGTTTGCTGGCTTAGTATGGAAGTGCCGGTGATAAAATATGATTTGGAGGAAAAAGAAATTGCAACAAAGAAGTGGACCATCCACTGAAGTCCCAAATCTGTTTGGAAGTTAGTATGTCGAGTAATACTACTTGATAGCATCTTCCGATCGAGGGACCAATCTCAGGAAGGTCCAAATGAATGCAACCCAAAGCCTAAGGTACATTGTTTCTGCAGATGTCGTGTTTTAATCACAAGGTAGCAACCTAACTATTCCGACAATATGGATCGATGCTTATCTTTATTCACCTTCTATCATATCTGTATATATCACAATGCCGACACGTCGGTAAGAATATGCGTACCATGGAACCTGAACTTCTGATAAGTTTATTGCAAAGTTTTAGTTTGCATCTAATCCTCATACTAAAAAGTAGTGAAGGTTGGTTGCTTTCCCTCCCCTAATAGATAAAAAACCAAAGAATAGGTTGTCTGAAATGAAGAAGGATCAATAGATGAAACACGCATACCTCACTGCTATGCAGTGGAAACACCTTTGTTATGCATCTCCCATAGCCCAGGACTTCTCTGAACATCTAGTACTATATCCTTTGAAAGCCCGATTTCACCTAAAAGTTAGATCTAAGATGGAGGCATCACATGAGAAATCATTCTATGAAAGAAAATTAATGGAACTTATCAAATGCAAAAAAATAAAATATGGAAGAATGTGAACAGCACCTGTCCAACTGGAAATGCTTTACAAAGGATCGATGATGGATCATGTCTCTGCTACAGATGTTTTCCTCCATTGAAGATTCCTGCTTCTCCTACAATCATTCACTACCAGCTTAGATGGAAAGGCAAACTGTCAACCAGTAGATCATGCAAACACAGTGAAACAGAAAAGCTACTATATCGTGGGCTCGGTAAGTCAGAAAGATACACAACAACGTTCTGGATGGTCTGCACGGACAGTCAATCTATCAAAAAGCTAGATAACCATTACATGCATGCAGCACATCAGTACTGCCCATGATCTAGTCTTATCTTTTACGCTATGCAGTTAGTCCTGAAAATAAAAGGCAGTACGAACCAATCTATTAATGATCAGAAATGACAAGTAAAGCATTAAAGTAATAGACAATCATTAGTTCACATTTTGAACAGATGTACTAGATATGCATTAAACGTACCTAATCTTTTCTTGATTCTCATCTGTAACAACCTCTGAACAATTATTAGTGGAAAACCTTAATTTTCTAAGCACGTATCTTCGTACAGTTTCACTTCAAGTATAGAATAGCTGCAAACCTTATGACCTGAACAAGCTCTGTTTATCTGTAAGTTTGTTTCATTTCATCAAAAACAGCAAAACCGAGTCCAAATCAGCCTCAGTTATGTTTCTCTTGCAGTTTTTAAAACAAATAACAGTTGCTCCAATATATCAGTACTGGAATACTGGATGTTAAACACCTAAACGCGATTTGCTTATTATCTCGGTATCACTTGCAGTATTGCTCTCTATGGTATGTAAGAAGGCCATATGACCATATCATCATTTATGAATTATGATAGAGGAACTGAGGAAGCATATATGATCCTTATTTCCTTACCTCAATCATATTCTTCCGATTTGAGGTGCGATGGATGACTTGGTGGTCAAATTCCTTGTGCAGCATCATTAATTTCAATCAGATTGTTCCCAAGAAAAAAAAACGATCTGACCGGCAATAGAAGGAACATCAAATCCGGAGATTGAGATAGAATATACAAGTTACTAACTAGGTAGTAGAAGAATGAAGTGCTTCACTTGGAAACGATATGAAATGAGATGAACTTTTCATTATCTTAGGAACAAGGCGTCAGCTGGATGGGCATCAGGAGCCCTATAGTATGCACTCTAGCAAGAAAATATAGTTTCTGAAACTATTTTGCCTTGTTAACTTGGGAGTTGGGATCCTCAATTGCAAAAGTCGTACGGAGTTGGGTGTACTACTTTTTTCTAGCCAACGTGAAAATCATAACCAAAAAATAAACCAACAAAGTTCGAGATGTTGGACAATCCGTTCAGGCAATCTCTTTACTTGCGGTTGCGATCTAGCAATCTCCCGTCTTCTGTTACCGCCATGATCTCCCCGGGCTCCGGCCGCTGTCAACATTTGCAACTCGAATCCATTATCGCGGGAGAGGAGAGGGAGAGAAAACATATGGCAAATCTCTGGCTAGTCATGCCGCCGGAGTTTCGCCTCCGGTGAGTCACCAGCGGACGACGGCTAGGGCTTAGCAGTTGGCCTCGGTTGCGCTTTTCCGCCGAATCCGTGCTGGTGCACTTGGGTAGCGGCCCGTTGGAAGTTCCATAGTGGGCTTCCCGCTAGGCTAATCGGCTTCTTGTTGGGCTCGTCTCCTGCCTTGAAATCATGGGCCTATTTGCCGTCTTCTCGAGTCCGTAACCAAGACCATTTTGGACGTGCGCTGCTCCGTCTCATCATATGGAGCTTCCCTAGCGATACTCTAAAGAGCAGAGGAACTTTCGTAGCAAAACTCTAAACGCGGCCTAGGCGATTAGGATTTGGGCGGGCCAGCGTTCCAAGGCCAAATTAATTTGCCTTATTATTTCCCTACTTATTACTTGTCCCGTGTGATATTACAGGATTCATAAAGTTCACGAAATTTTCCTTCATGCACGGACGGTATCTAAAATTGTGCATATGTTATCCAGATCTTTGAAATCTTAAAATACATTTTTTTATTCCAAACTTATCATAGGTATCATATAGATCAGAACAGGCTCCAACCCGTTCCGTGCGCTAACGAAGCATGACACAGTAACGTCTACGTGTTGGTGGGATCTACATGTTAGTCACGTAGAAAAATAAAATTAAATGAGAGAGGAGAAAAATGTTTTTAATTTTTAAAAAATAGATTTAAAAAGAGAGGAGAGAAGAGAGAGGAGAAAATAATGTTTTTATTTTTTTATATGTAATTAACATGTGAGTCCCACTGACATGTAATGTAGGGGACATCATAGTATTGCTACATCAACATACGAAGCCGGATTGAAGTGCGTTTAAACCTGTATAACACCTAGCATAAATTTAGGATCTAAAAATACATTTTTAAAGTTCGCATACCAATATGATATATGCGCACACATTTAGACATTACCCATGCACTTTACTTTTCTAAAAAATAAAGTTCAAGAAAGGGTTGTGTTACTATCCTTCCTTGCATCACCAATGCGTGTCCCCGGCCCACTGCCCTGGCTCACGGCATTTGACTAGCGTCCCTTTTCGAGTACAAGTTGTGCCGCTGCACAGAAATGTGAATCCCTAGCAAGGTACGCAGGTTTCTATGTTTCTTGTCTGCTTTTTCACCTGTTTTTTACATATGGGAAGTATCTTTTATTGGAAGGTATTTATTCTATGTGTAGTCTCAACCTGTATAACCCATGTATAACCCATGTGAGACTCTTCACGTACTCTTCAGGAATCAGGAATACCGTGTCAGGGGTCTCAAATTCTCAATAAGCATTTTAATTTTTTGAACACTGGCCCCCGGATTGCTTGAAAGCAATCGTAGATACCGTTCGCCCGTGAACTTGCGGCGCAGCGGAAGATCGCCGGCCAAGTCTCCGACTATTTTTCTTTTCTGGCTTGGCGGAGTTCTACATCAGCAATGGCACGGTACCAATCTTCAAGCATCGGAACATACTTTATCCAAATCTGATTTTTAAATTTTCAATTGATTTCAGATTGGTGGACAGTTCTTGAAAACCTGCAGAAATCGTAAGGTTGACGGCTAATCCATGACTTGCGCCTCAAAATGCTGAGGCGCACGCGTTACATGCCTGATCCTCTGGCCACCCAACCCCAAAGTACCCCGATACTTCCTATCCAAAAACACGCACTTTGCTTCTGGATGATAACTACAACAAACCATGAGCCCCACATATTGGACACTGCCTAAAGGATCATATTACGTTGTTGGTTTGATTTGACTGAGCCACGGCCTGGAGCAACCTGCTTGCTTAATCCTCTCGATAACACTGTTAACACCTGCTGATTGCCGTGGGGAAATGCTCGTCCTCTTTGATTATTCCAGAACACCAGATCACACATAGCCAATCATGCAGAGAGCAAATGTTTCGGCGCCAGACGTCGCGTACCTGCACAAGTTCTGTGCTGCTGCCTGCTAGCTCCAGCTTCGCCGCCCTCGATTTGTGTTGTGCCCGCGCTGTCCATCCCCTCCTGTCGTTCAGGTGATCGCGTATTCAAGCCATCGATATATTATGCTAATGATAAAAAAAACTACGGAACGGTATACCATTTCAATAAAATAATTGATATTAGCATAATACAATCATATTTGGTAACTACATGTTATGCTATTATGTTAGAATGGTATATTATTCGGTAGTTTCCCTCTAAAAATAGGAAGTTATGTAGTATCTAGATAATGTAGAAATGTTAGTATTATATTCAGTGCGAAGTGGGAAGAGTATTTCATAATAACTATAATAAGAATAATGGCGTGTTAGGAGTAATGGATTCGGTAATCCCCTTGCAAAAACAAAGTATACTTGTGCTGATCTAGGAGACGAGATGGAATCGGAGAAGTAAGCGTAGACCGAGTTTTTGCGAACGTTGCGAGGAGGCCTACAATGTGGGCCCGCGTTTCCCGGCCCACGTCAGCCTGCCGCGCCTACCGTTGACTCTCCAAGCCCGAACCGAAACCACCACCTCCCCAATAAGACCCACGGCGCAGCAGCAGCGCACGCAAATCCACCCACCCAACTCACGAATTCAATGGACACCGACCTCGGCGGCGGCGCGTCGGGGATGGACGAAGCGGAGGCGGCCTTCTTCGCGCGGCGCGGGCGGCGGTGCTGCTGCTTCCCCTGGCCCTCGTCGGCGACCTCGCACCAGCGGGTCGGCGGGGCGGGGTTGGGAGAGGAGGAGAGCTGGTGGCAGCGCGCGGTGGACGCGGTGCTTAAGGTGCGGGAGTGGTCGGAGCTGGTGGCCGGGCCGCGGTGGAAGACCTTCATCCGGCGGTTCGGCCGCGGAGGCGGCGGCGGCGGCGGGCCGCGGCCGCACAACTACGGCCGGAAGCTCAACTACGACGCGCTCAGCTACGCGCTCAACTTCGACGAGGGCCACGGCGCCAGCCCAGAGGGCGACTACACCGGCTACCGCGACTTCTCCGCCCGCTTCGCCGCCCCGCCGGCCTCCGCCAAGTCGTCCATGGACCTCGGCGGCCGCGACGCCCCGCCGCTCTTCAACCCACCGCCGCCCCACGACGGCGCCGGCCGGGCGTGACCTCTCGCTCCCACACAATCACTTCACCGGATCAAACACGAGACGGGAGGGCAAGGATCACGAGAACACGGCGTCCTGTCCTCGATTTGCTTCGGTTTGCAATGGCGTGATTGGTGAGCGAGATCGATCGTTGCTTCGGTTCGGTTCCCCTCCTCTCTTCTGTTTCCTTCAATTGAGTTCGTTTACTTGTACAAAAAAAAACATAGATTTGTTTCATTCGTTCTCTGTTATCGTGTTGTCGCCGTCAATTCGTCGATCGTGCCACAGTTTTGTCCCGATTGAAGCAAACACGTTTGAAGTTTTTGAACGATCAAATTATTATACCTCAGGGTGGGACTTTTATTTTTCTATTTTTACCTCAGGGTTCAGAATTTTTGCCTGGAAACTTGCATGGAGTAAAGAGGAATAAACAAACCTAAATTCCAATCCAAACTCTGCAATCTGAAAACTTTCCGTGTTCCAGCTGTGAGTGATTGCGACCCAAAGAATTGAATGTGAGGAGACCTTGGGAAAGAGCCGTGCACGTTGGACTTCTGGTCCTACAAGCAACTTGAGACTAGCAATGGCTGCGATCTTGTTCCCATCGATCCTTCCGTGTGAAGTCCACTTGTTTGCTGAGAAAAGCTTTCCCGTTGCCCCTCACATTCCTAACTGTGGCTGCAATTGCGTGGTTAAAAGGTGTCTATTTGTTAATCACGTGAATTACGAGCTATCGGTTCAGATAATCACGGACCGTAATATTGAATTCCAGGCAGGGCAATCGTGATTGATACTAGTCATATCTAACTACCCAGCTAGCAGACTTATGAACAGGTAGGTATTAGCAAGGAAGGATTGAATTTTGTGTTGCATCAAATCTTACCAGAAACAGTTTAGTGGATTGGATATACTACTGTACTTTGATCATTTGATGTCTGATCGAATGCCAGCTTCTAAAGCCTACAACCATTCACAGCTACTCCAACCATCCAATGGGTCATATTGATTTGTTACAAAAACAATACGGAATCCATGAAAACAAAGATCGAAGACAGAGCATGATAACTGTGAGCAGAAGCATACCATTTTCTTATTTCATCCTATCTTTGTCATGACCCATACGTTACATATATAATTTCTGTTGCGTTTAATTTTTCACGCTATGATCTGCCCATTTGAATTATAGGAATTTGTTTGTTACAGCGATTTTGTGCTGTACCCCCATAAAATATGGCTGAAAAGAACTGCTCATCATATATTTAATCAAAGAAAATCCCTTCCAAAAGAAAGTAGAATCCCCACTTCACCTGGGACATGATTGATGAGACCTGAAGCCCGTGGTCCCAATGTTTGTACAATGATATAGTCTAAAACTTGCAACAAGAAGGAATATTTGCATGAATTGACCAAACCTGGCTTTTCCAAGGAACCATTCTCTCAACAGCTGGTAACAATGTATAGATACCGAAAAAAAACAAACAGCAACTACTGGAACTGCTGTAAACAATAGTGCTGCCGAATCGGCATCTGGCTATGATTGCAGTAGTTGCCTGAGCATTTGGTACTGGTTGAACACTAATCATTTGCACACAAATGATTTTAGTAGCTCAGATCCCAAAAGCAAAACGCTGGAAATCTTGTCGGTAGTACATAGTACTACGTATTGTTTAATCAGTGTGGTGTGGGTATGTGATGGCTGGCACTTCTTCATTGCTCTGTGATTAAATATGCTAAAGATGAGAGATATTATAATATGGCATTATACAAGTATTCCAAATCACTAACAGCTATCAGTGTAATATAATAACATGACAAGTATCAAGGCACTCAAAAACCTAGTCATCGCCACCTGGCGCAATAAGCAAAGGTGAAGATATTTTGATTTTTGAGCTGGAAACCTGGCGCAATAAGCAAAAGCTTGGGCATGAGCAAGACTGACAAAAGACAACTATTGCTGCTTGTCTGACATTATCAAACAAATAGCAGCTGTTATACTGAGTTTTTAACAGATAGAAGTAAAGCTATTTTGGGAAAACAAAACGAGGAAGGACATGACAAACAGTTGCAACAGTGAAGCCTGAAAGATTTCACCTTTCAGAGTGATGAAGAATAGAAGTCATTTGCAATTTACTGACGCGTAAACTACCACAAATCCAAAATAGTCACCATAGGTATAATGGAAAAACATTAGTACTTGAAAACAAAGGCGTCGGGCTTTGTCATGAAGAGTTTCAGACTTATCATGGATGAAGAAAGCATCATGGAATGCTTTCTGCAATGACAAAAGGAAAAAGGAAAAACGTGGTCGTATCATGCGAGTTAAGAGATTCTCGAAGATGGTATTGTAAGATCCAGAAGTATCTTTTCAAAGTAAGGACATTGGTTTCTAAGGTATATGTTTTGATTTAAATATTTAGAGTACATTGCTAAGAGAATGGACCCTGAATCATGCAAAGTCCCCCCATGCATCTTTCTGGTTACTTATCAGGACAACAAAGTAAAAGGAAAAAAATAACTTCCATCAAGATGTAAAAAATATGTATAGTTATTTACCATTGGTCCAAATTGGTAGCTAAAGCAAGTTAGAAGTTCAACTCGAATAATTATGATAAGACGACCTAAAGTGCACTTATGAATGACATTGTCATTCAAAAACAAAGTCACTATAGACTCTTGTTCAGAAACATATGCCTTCCTATGTTTTCAAGGAAAAAAAATGCTCACAATCTTTCCTTTCATATGCTCTAATTTTAACAATTTGTCATAATGAATTATCATGCACATACTGCTATTCTTATGCTAGAGTTTGAAACAAAAATTACGTACGACGGAGTAGAAGATATTAGGATACAAGCACTGAAGCACATCTGCAGATACACCTTCACTGCAATATGTGAGTTTACTCAGGCTAGATGCAATCATGCCAGGAAATTGCAGTTAGTTAATCAAGGTTGTACTCCTGCGACTTAAATCCCAGATGGATCAGAATGTCAAAAGGTGTCACTACAATATGTTCTCTCAATAAATTGATGATGCAAGTGCAGTTATCTGATTATTACATCGCAGCACAGATTCATATTTGATAAACAGAATAAAAGGAAATTGAATAATCTAGAACACTTCAATTATCAGATACTGATACGAGACAACTGTGTAATTTGCATCATCCTGAGCAATCAGAAGCAAGGTGCGATATGTAAGCCTGTCAAAATTATCTTTCGATGGGAATGGTCATTCCAGTGAAAAACATACACATGTGAAATCAGACCAAAAGAATAGCTATAGTTAAGAAATTCAACAGCAAGCACTACAAAAGAAAGAACTATAGACAGTGTCACATATTTGACTTATCTCCAGTAGCATCTCTCTTCATCCACGGAAAACTCCCCGTCTCTGAGCAATTGTCTGAACCAGCTGGCAGCTTACCCTTCACATTAGACCACTGCCAAATCTTCGACATGGAGAAGCTCTCGCCTTTGTTCTTTGCACAAATCCTCTTGCCCTCCATAATTTCAGCATTGACAGAACTTATGCCAGCAGCTCTTCCCTTCAACCTGGTGCCCACACCATTTTTGTTACGACCTGGCTGGAGAGCTACTCGAAGTTCAGAAGCCCCAAGAACATACTGGTAAGTGCCCATGGAGAAGCACCTCCTCGTATCCAAGCTGCTACTGCTACTCTCCCCTGGTTCCCTACTCACTACACCATCTGCATTGCCATTGTCAACACCACCCACACCAGTGTTCCCGACATTCTTGAACTTCCCAAGCCTTACAGGAAAAACTCTCTTCTCAGGTACTGTCTGTTCCTCATCCATGGGCTTCTGTCTGGAAGATTGGAATCCATCCTCACACTCCTCCGACAGCCGGCCCTCCTCTAACCTCTCATCAAAATCAAACATCAGGCTCTCTATGGTCAATCCGGGGACATAGAGCGTACCACGGCAAAGCGGGCACGTCGAATTGGACAGCAGCCATGTATCTATACAATGCAGATGGAAAGCATGGCCACACACCGGCAACAACCTGAGCCGGTCCTCACCGTCGAACTCACACAAGCACACTGCACAATCAAACGGCTCCTTGTCACCACCAACAATGTCACGGTAGGCAAACACCGGCAGCGCGTCGATGAACGCCTGGTCGAGCCCAGAATCATGTAAGTGGAACAGCTGCTGAAGCTGCCGGTCCATCGCGGCGTCCCGCCCGACATGCCGGTTGTGCGGCGACGAGGCACCATTCTCGGCTCCACCACGGCGGTGCTGCTTCTTCATCAGCAGCCTCACCAGGAGGTGGAGAAGGCCGGAGATGAAGAAGATGACCGCAAGAATCACTATGATGAACAACACCGCGGGGCTAATCCTCCCTCCATTACCACCGCCGCCACCTGCCTGCGGCGGCCGGGGTCGGGTGGTGTACGCCGACGAGTCCCTGACGACGGCATGGAGGTCAGGGGAAGGAGAACGATAGGTGGATAGAGGTGTGAGAGATCTCAACGAAGCTGCTACTGCGGCAACCATCTCCGGCAATCTCGGATTGGGAGGAGACACCCACAACTCATCGAATCAGACGTGGGGAGGAGGAAGAGAGGGTTTGACGAGGTGAATCCTCCAACGAGATCTCCCCCTTCCTATCAGCGCAAAACCATCCCAAGAAAAATCCCCTCCCAGCAACCAAATCCACAGCCGAATGGATCCAAGCTCCCCCACCTAAAAAAGGCCAAATTTGGTGCAACGCGGACGACTCCAAAGCACTAGAGCCCAAAAATGGGCGCGCGCGCGGCGCACTTTCGCGTGTGGAGCCCCAGATCAGCAGCGGGAGAAGATCGGGGGGAGGGACGAAGCGGATGGGGAACAAAGCACCCAACAATTGTGTGGCCGGTTGGGTTCACCTCTTCCGAATTCCTCCTGTGTGATGAGAGAACGAGGCGAGGCGACGGGAGGGGACAGGAGAGTCGAGAAGGAAAGGGACGGTGGCTTTTGGCTCCGTGTTGTGTTGGGCTTGGGTGCGCGTCGCTTTCGGCCGCGCTAGCTTTCACAGGCCTCGTCTCCGTGGAAAGGAGGACGCGACTACGCGAGCCCCCGTGTAGCCGCCTCAGATGCGCGCGTTGCTCGGTTTCGCTTTGACCCGCGGCATCTCAGCTCAAAAAATCATCAACGCCACGCGAAAAGACGCGAAAATTTCATCCGATCTGCTCTCAAGCAGGTGCTCAAATTTAAACATGACGAAAATTTCAGTGCGACTACAGGGGCAGCTCATGCAGTGGAGTGGAGCACTGGACTGGACCGCTATCGTTGTCGTCCAACCTGTCGACAAAATTAAGAATTCTGACCTTGTTTGAATCTATTGGGCAGTTCGTCGCTGCGAGAGATTCAGACACAAGGGGACAGCGAGTTCACAACAACAGTTCTGCATGGGACCTCGCTCTGTAGGAGTATATGTGTTGTTTAGCACCGAGAGGGGGGACCAGCTTGGGCTCGTCCCATGTGGGTGAGTCTTGGCATTTGTTCGTAGCAAGTGTAGGGCGCTAGTGACATCGCTGTGCGGCACATGGCCATGCAGATGAGTGTCCTGGAACAAGTAGGCCGCAGCACTGTAGTCCTTTGTTTGGTGCAGCTGGGACTCCAGCAACGGTACGGGGGAAGCCAAGGATTCAAGTAACGAGTCATCCGGCCTCCGTTTCTCAATAGTAGATGATAACATTGATTTTTTGCACACACACGTTTGATCAAACGTGTCCTAACACAGTGAAGGAGGTAGATGTGTTCCTCTTCCTAATGCTAACCAGCGTAGCGCTGGTGGCAGCAGGGCGGTGTGGCAAGATGGAGACGGGTGACTAATGGGCGGCGGTGATTCTCTGACGAGATAAGCTTTGGTGGCTCGGTGGTGGTGAGGTGGTGACGTCAGCCTTAGCTAATGAGATGACATAGAATGAATGGAGGTGGGCGACTAGTGGGCGATGGTGTCAACCACAGAGATGGAAGGTATGGTGTGATGGCAGAAGGCCAGTCGATACGCTAGTGTTTGTTGGCAACATGCGGCGGCGACGGTGGCAACACACTAGTGGTGTGTGTAGTGACGACACTAGGGCCCAGAAGGTGATGACGGTGTTGGTGGTTAGCAGAGGTGGCGGTTAATCCACTCGGTGGTAGTGGTGTCCGGTCGCTCCGTGGCGCGCAAGGAGCAAAGCCGAGCATAGCTGGTAGCATAAGAGTGGTGGTAAAGGTCAGTTGTTGTAAAGACAACATGGCGGCAGGGGCTTCCCGACGAGATAGGTTGTGATGAGAACTCGACGGAGCCTGTGGTTCGCAACAATGATAGCATGGTGGCAGCGATTCTCCGACGAGATAAGCTTTGGTGGCTCGGTGGAGGTGAGGTTCCGTGGCAATGCAGAGGAGCAACATGATCGTTTTCATGCGATGCAGCGACGATGTAGCGGTTATGACTTTTGGCGAGATAAGCTGCGATAGCTCAATGGAGGTGGTACTCTATGATGATGTCGGCATGGCGGCGATGGTCGTGTTTACGCTAAGTGGACATAGATTATTCGAGTGGCATGAGGCCAAATGCTTGGCAACAACAAGGCAGCCGAGCGAATTAGTTCTATCCTTTTCCTTTACTCATGAAAAAGCAGAGGAACTTTTGTTGTTGCTGTAGCGTCAATGAGAAGGCGTGGAGGCGGGCTAGCTCCACACCCCGCCAAATGTTTGAAGCGACGAGAAAAAACTATTTTCGTTTTGATTGTTTGTTTTCTTATATATCACGGTTATGAGATGTGGAGGGTATTGTTGATGCGAAAAACACACACTGGCCTGAGAGATTTGCTTTACTCTAGTGCAGGTCAAAAAGTTACTTTTAGGCTCGAAGGGCGTGCCAGTTGATTTGATCCTGCAATCAGCAAGAAGAAATATGCAAATTTATCAGTAGACGATAGTCAATCGGCCAGGTAGCCGATATCATATCGTATTGTAACCTAGCCGATGCAATAAAGCATGAATCGACTGTAAGATATAGTCAATGATAAGCTAACCCTAAACTTGGTACATCGGCTGAAGAGATCAGTGTTATATAATCTATATATCAATATTACTTTAGAAATAAGCAATTGGGATAGAACGGATTGAACCGAGACAGTATAAATTGCCCAAGTCTAAAATAACATGAAATAACGATTATATATACTCATGTCATAGCCGAAGTACAAATCTAAGCATGTATCGGCTATAGCTATGATACAACCTTATACTAAGATATTCTCTTGCAACAAATATATTCAACTATTATCAATCAGATTGATAGTAAGTCCAATATATTTGTATTAGATTATATCTTAATATAAGGGGCAGATATAGCATATTAAACAAAGCATAAAACTATTTAAAACATCTATACCAGATAAGATCGGCTGAAACCCCGATACTATCCTTATTAACAACCATAAAGCAGGCTAGAGATTATGATTCAGAACATGACTTAGTAGATCAAACTTAACTAATACAGCACTAAGTATGAAAAGAAGCATGTATCTAGACAATCAAGCCGATGGTTGCCTTTTCGGGATGGTGGATACATTATATAATTCAAACCACCAAGATAATCTAGCCGTTACCAGCAAAACCCTAAATAGAGATCGGCCGATACGAATAGATTGCATTGTCAATCTAAATTATATAACGTATATGATAACTCGACGATTCACAGGATAGAATTAAAGTGTCATAAAGATGTAAGCACTAATTCCGATGATGCAAACCGCCATAACAAAACCTACCTCTTCGTCGAAGATCAGATTGATGCAGCTCGACTTGAAAGCACGAACTTGTCGAAAGTAGAAAGCAAAAAGTTGGTGATGCGCCGAGATTGATTGAACTGTGATTGTTATTTATTCATATGACCTCGAGTCTATATTTATACCCGAAAATACAAACATTGTCCATCACGGACACGACTCACATTAACCTAATACAAATCCAACTAGCAAACAAGTCCCTTAGGCGGACTCTTACCGAGAATATCTATAAGGAAATTACATATATTCCTAATTAATAGATACATTTGCCAATTCTAGACTCTATCCTTGCCTGGCAATATCGTCGCAAATTCTCTATCGAATCCGATACTGACTTCACATGCGATATCGGCCATATCGGCTATCCAAATCGGACTCAGTTTCCAGCAGATACGGTCTCCAGCCGATGCGCACTCTGTTTCCGAGATTTCCGCATACCTTCGAATCCACTTCGGATTGGATCTTGTTTCCGATTCATAAGCTTGCCAAATTTCATCGTCAACAGGTATACACTCATGTAGCCTTGTTTAGGTTGAGTTTGTTTCTTAAGGTTCCCAACCTCCATTCCCTCGTTTTCCGCATGTCTGCTCAAACTGTTGTTTTGAAAACCATATTATTCAGGAAAAAGTCCGAATTACCCCTAGTTCAGGGGTAGTTCTTACTTTTCCTATTAGTCCATTTTTATTTTTTCTAATACTTAATCAATCATGTGCTAATATGTCATTCCTTTTTTGTGCGTGGAGGGATTAGTTTCCAACCTACACCAAAGAACACAACCTTATGGGTATAGAAGCCAAATTTCTTTACATTACTAGTTAGGTGCCCATGCGTTGCAATGGGAAATATATATATAAATTCTAAGAAAATTCAATATGATTGAGCAAAATAACAAGAATTAAACTTGTAATTTATCATCCAAAATTCATGGTTGCCAACAGGAACAACTGATTTGGTATCACTACCCTTATAATATATTGTAATATAATGCGAGGTGGCGGTGGGGTAGGGCAAGCGGCTATGGTGGGTGTGCGCGAGGCTGCGTTGGCGGGGTAGCGAGAGCGGCTCTGGTGGGCACGTGCGGCGGCACCAACGGACCTGGCGTGATGGGTAGACGGTGGCAGTGGCAGGCTGGCGCACTCGACAGGGGGGAAGATTTTTTTCCTCTCTTATTGACCGATCGCTGGGCACATGAGTGCCAGCGCCGGCGCCGCTGACCGATCAGGCATGAGGGTTAGGCGGTGATGGAGGTGGGCTAGTGTTGACGATGGAATTTGGTAAGCATATGAATCGGAATCAAGATATGCGGAAATCTCGGAAACAAAGTATGCATCGACTAGAAGTCTGTATCGGCCGATACTGAGTTTGATATGGTTAGCCGATACAACCGATATTGGTAAGTTTGGATACATAATCAATGTCGGGTTCGAAAAAATGACTTCAATGACATTGCTAGGCGAGGATAGAGTCCAAGATAGGCAATGGTATCTATTAATTAGGATTTTATGTAATTTTCTTATAGATATTTTCGGTAAGAGTCCACCTAAGGGACTTATTCGTAGGTTAGAGTTGTATTAGGAAAGCATGAATCATGTCCGTTATGGACAAGTTTGTATGTTCGGGTATAAATATATGCCCGAGGTCTTGTAAATAATTAACACCAGTTCAATATACTCTCGGCACATCGCCACCCTTGTACTAGTTTATTTCGACGAGTTCTCGCTTTCGAGTCGAGTTACACCGGTTTTGATCTTCGGCAAGAGGTAAAACTTGTTATAGCGGTTTGTATTATCGGGATTAGTGCTTACATTTTTATGACACTCTAATCTTGCTTTCATGAATCATCGAGTTATATATGTTATATAATCTAGATTGTGTTAACGATGAAATTTGGTACGCCTCGAAGTCATTATCGGCCTAGAGTGAGTATCGGCTTCAAAGTCCTGGAATCGGCCGATGAGAATTATTAATCGCCAACAGTTGTATTATTCATGGATTCAGTTAAGGAAATTATTTAATTAAAGGAAGTTTATCCAGAAGAGTTCGAGTCTAAGGAGGATGCGGCATGACAGTTTATCTATTAATTAGGCAGAGTTGTTAGTTTCCTCTTCTATCTTTAGGAAAGTATGTTTAGTGTCCGATAAGGACTTTATGTTTTTCCTTTTATCTTTAGGAAAGTTTGTGTCGTGTCCGATATGGACTAGTATCTATCCATGGGTATAAATATGTACACCCCAGGGTCTCTGTAAATTATCTCTCGATCAATATAACTACTCTCGAAGCATCGCCACCCTCTTTTCCGAGGTTTTACTTATCAACCGGTGGAACTTGGCACCTGACGCGGGGCTGCATCGGCTTTCGATCTCCGGCGGAGGGGTAAGTCCTACGTTCCACCAGCCCCGGTGAATATATCGGCTACATTGGTGTTGTTCAAGACTGCATCGATTCGATCTCCTGGATCGCTCTGGTTCGGTTCATATATTTGCCTACCTGGTATCTCAATTTTATTTTAATTGCATTGTGTTTAGATACGCATCAGTTTAGTTGGGACTGTCTCGGTTAGGTCTGATCTTCTATCTTAGCCGATATATCTTTACGATCACAATGTTGTTTTAAATAGATTTGTTATATTACCACATTAGACAGATCTATCGGTTCATCAAGTATTAGATTATCATATACAATATCATGCTACATTGGTTAGGTTTGACCTATTACATTGTTGTTGATAATATAAATCTTGTTAAGCCGAATAGGTTCATGCTAATGTTTTATCGGAGAGCTAGCTGATGAGTTATTATATACGTTATATAATCCAGATTGACAATGTTTTCTACTTGCATCGGTCGATCTCTATCTAGGTTTTAATCGATATCAGCTAGATTACTTTGTTGGTTTAGATTATATAATGTATCCACCACCCTGAAAATCAGTCAAAGGCTTGATTGTCTATATATTATGTTTCTTTTCATACTTAGTGTTGCCTTAGTTAAGTTTGATCTACTAAGTCGTGCTTAGAACCATAATCTCTAGCTTGCTTCTTAATTTGCCAATAAGAGTCTCATCGGGGTTTCAGCCGATGAGTTATCTGGACGTTGCATCGGCTTATAAGGATTACACATAAGTTAGATTTAGCGGATCGCAACAAAGGTTTCACTGTTTATCTAATCATTTGGATTTATTGATATTGGACCTCCAGCCGATGTATGCTTTAACCTTCGGATTAACGCTTATTCTATCATATCATTTATCGGTCTCGGCTAGAATCACTCCATCGGCTTGTCAGCCGATTGGCTGTTTTATCTGCTGTTTACATATCTTATCAGTTGCAGGATCAAACTGACTGGCACGTCTGTCGTGCTCGGAAATTTATCCCAAATTTCCAGACAATTTTGTGCATAAATCCCTGTCCAGAAATCAAGCCAGGGTACACAAAACGACAAATTAATATACAGATCCAAACATAAATAAAGCGTAAATACTTACAGAAGAGGCACTTAGTCCTCACACCGAAAAGAAAACAGCAGCGGAAAAAGGCGACGATCCTAGCAAGGCTTCAGCTCCACTCCACAGGCAAAACTCAACTGGGGTATAAGCCTTGGTCTTCTAACTTCAACTTCAGCTCAGAAGCACTACACTTCTGAAAAGGGGAATAATAGCAAGGCTGAGTACAACCACCGTACTCAACAAGCCACACCAACGATGCATTCGTGCAAGGGGAGACAAGGAGTGTTTGTGGCTATTTGCATAAAAGCGGTTGTAAACATTTATAGTGGAAAACAGTAAAACAGTTGATTAATTGAAGCAGGATTAAATATCTCCACTGAACAACGCTACACCATGTTGAACAGGCCCAACCATTCCACCTGAACTAAACCAGTTCATTAAGTCAATTTAATTAATAGAGTGGGACTAATCACGGTGAATCTGGTCGATCGCCCATAACCGCGGGCACGGCTATTCGAATAGTTTTACTCTGGCCAGAGGTGCGCAACTGTACCCACAAGACACGATTCCACACATATTACCATGCCCCGAAATACCACCATGGTACTGCAAAGGGGGAAATCGTGACAAGACCCTTCGCATAACTCACCCTAACCAAGCGCACCACACCTTAGGTTTCGCTCCCACCTTTAAATCCAAGGTAGGCGGCCCCCTCTCGTGCCTTAGTGAATCCGGCAGCCGATCAATGGGTAAACCCCCACCGACCCAACTCCATCACGCCCACCCTTGCCTGGATGTGTCAGCTAGGGAAAAGCTACACTACAAGTCCAACAGTTACCCATGCCTGCTTGTGGTAAGCACTGTTAGTCTTCCAGGGTTTCCCGAGAACCGGTCCTTAATTGCCATGGGTGCGACTAGCAAAACCATACACCCACAGCCCACCATTAAACCATATTTTAGTTGGATAATTACGACCAACGAAGCATGGCCGATATGTCTCGAGCACGCAGCTCATCAAGATACTAGAAATAAATAATGTGATTATCCCATATTGTGAGCTAGTGGTGTTAAGCATGGCTAAGCGTAAAATACTTCTAGCTAGGTCAACATGAGACACAAGCTAGTCAAATTATCACCCAAGGTTGACAAAGAAAGGACATCAAGTAATTAAGGCACAAGCAAGCAGATAGGTAAACCCTATTCCCATCTAATTAGCAAAACATGCAATTTATTTGTAAACGGTAAAACATTTTATAAATTGGGATCAAAATGCTCAAGGAGGACATGTGACTTGCCTTGCTTCTTCGATTGATCTTCCGAACTCTTTTCCTCGCGAACGCGATCGTCCGAAACGGTGGAATCTACACGTTGGCACGCAAAACGAGGAAAAACACTAATAAAAACCAAATAAACAGTAAAAGAAGTAAACAAACATGTGGAGCTCAATTTTAGATGAATTTTAGAATATGAGCTATGTAATTACTATTAACCGAAAAACCTTACTTGATTGATAGCTTAAATGCCCGCGAACGGACAAGGTTGACGGAAAACAAACCCCGGTTAACGAGCCTCACGGGTCAGCGACTCGACGAGTCAACCTACCGTGGCACGGGACCACGCAAACGGTCAACCGAACCGGCGAATAGAACCTGCGGCTCAGAACGACTCCAGGGTTTTAGAACGACTTGGTACGATCAAACCGATATGACACTACGCCACACTACGCACAAGCGTAAGCAGCGAGCGGCTAGAGAATGCATGCGTACCCCGGCGAGGGCACGGCTGCGGTTATGGCTAGGTGCGGCGGTAGCGAGGTTGGTAAACCGACACGGCTAGGCGGCTGCTAGGTAGCTAGGGTTTTAGGCGGATAACGACGCGGCAAGCGGCACGGCGAAGCAGTAGCGACACGGTAACGGGTCGGCAGCACGGCTACCGTGTGCGACAAAGCGGTGACAGCGGCACGACAGCGACACGGCAGCGGACGCGGCTGCGGCGAGGCAGCGCAGCGGCGGCACGACAGTGGCAGCGACAGCGGCACGCGGCTGCGGCGCAGCAGCGGCAACGACATGGCAGCAGCAGCAGGCATGCGGCAGCAGCGGCAGCGCACGGCATGGGCAGCAGCAACGACACGCGGTAGCACACAGCGGCGGCGGCGGCAGCAGCAGGCATGCGGCAGCGCACGGCAGCGGCACGCGGCAGCAGCAGCGACAGCGGCATGCGACGGCTAGGGCAGCAGCGGCACGCGCGGCGGCATGGCAGCGGCGGCTAGGCAAAGCGGCGGCAGCGACGGCTAGGGCAGCCGGCGGCATGGCAGCGGCGGCAACCCGGCAGCGACACGGCGGCGCAGGGTGGCGGTGGCTAGGGTTAGGGCGCAGGAGAGGAGGTGTGGGGTGGCTGTTATAGAGGTGGAGGAGGGGGGGTACGGGTTGGGCCGGCCCAAAGAAAGAGGGGGTGCACGGCAGGGGGAGGGGAGAAAGCGCTCGGCATAGGGGGAGGGGAAAAAAGAAATACGAGAGAAAAGGATGCCTAAAAAGGAAAGGTGGTGGAAACAAATGCGGTGCCATTTTGGGAAAGGAACAAGAAACTGAACCGAAAATAGGAGTAAGACTTGGCTCGTCATACAAAACGAAACCGTGGCAACAAAAGGGGTCGGCGGATACAACGAACCGCGAACAAGGAGAGTGAACCGGGAACGGTTCACGACCAAAGGAGGGGAAGGAGTGAATTATTAATTCAAATCCTGACATTTTAAGTTAACATTATTACTTCCTCTGCTCTGAATATTCCGCTGAAAGTCCTGTTAATGATTTGAAGCAAAGAGAATTCGAAAAAAGAATTCTCCCCGACGATTCCGATTATTACACGCATTGTTAATTTAGGGTTTTCTCCTGGTTAAAAGAACAATTTCTTCTAGGCAATTTATTTTATGAATTTAGAGCTAGAAGGGGAAACTTCAGGGTGTGACAACGTGCGCATTTCATCAATATTTTGGACCTACACTGGAGCTAAGCGGATCTCCCAGACCGTGTTAATCAACAGAATAAGATGGTACTAGATGAGCTAAGTTGGTTTGTAGTTACCGTTCACAGTAGTACCAGATTGATTTCCTCCTTGGGATTCCTCCTTCTTCTATTGCCTCTTCTCACAAGCCTTTGTATTCCTCGCCTCTTTATCGTTCACACTTAACAAAGCGTATCTCTCTCTAGCACACTTCCTTCTTAATTCAGCAGCACTGAGATTAGTCACTCGTTGTCCGAGTTAATCAATAGAATAAGATGGTACCAGATGAGCTGAGTTGGTTTGTAGTTACTATTCACAGTAGTACCAGATTGATTCTCTCCTTGGGATTCCTCCTTCTTCTGTTGCCTCTTCTCACAAGCCTTTTTATTCCTTGCCTCTTTATCATCCACACTCAACAAAGCGTATCTCTCTCTAGCACGCTTCCTTCTTAATTCAGCTGCACTGAGATTAGTCACTCGTTGTCCGAGTTAATCAATAGAATAAGATGGTACCAGATGAGCTGAGTTGGTTTGTAGTTACTATTCACAGTAGTACCAGATTGATTCTCTCCTTGGGATTCCTCCTTCTTCTGTTGCCTCTTCTCACAAGCCTTTTTATTCCTTGCCTCTTTATCATCCACACTCAACAAAGCGTATCTCTCTCTAGCACGCTTCCTTCTTAATTCAGCTGCACTGAGATTAGTCACTCGTTGTCCGAGTTAATCAATAGAATAAGATGGTACCAGATGAGCTGAGTTGGTTTGTAGTTACTATTCACAGTAGTACCAGATTGATTTCCTCCTTGGGATTCCTCCTTCTGTTGCCTCTTCTCACGGGCCTTTTTATTCCTCGCCTCCTTATCGTCCACACTCAACAAAACATACCTCTCTCTAGCACGCTTTGACGGAGCGTGAGCTCCTCAACGGGGGACAGTGAGAGTCCCCTTGTGTGAGTTCGACTGGGGACGCAGAGTGAAATCCGCACTTCGATGCGAGAGGGATTGAGAGAGAAGTGCCTCGAGGAAACGTGACGCGGGCAGTTATACAGGTTTAGGCCGCCGACGAGGCATAATACCCTACTCCTGTGTGTGGTTGATCAGAGTTGATTTTTTCAGGGATCAACCCCCCTTCTCTAGGCCTGAGCCTCCTTTTATACTTTAAGAGGCTACCACATGGGCCAACAGGCTTTTTCTTAGAGAAAGGGAAACATTCTTTTACATTTAAGGGCGGTCTTGTCGCTTGCCACAGAAGTCGCACACATAGTAGTCGCGGTGTGACCCCTATCCAATCGGCCGTCTGACCCGGGTGACGCCCGTGTCATTCCCCATTAAATGGGCGGAGACTTGTGTGCTCCGTCCGTACCGGGCGACGGGCGTCATATGATCGGAGCTGACCCACCAACTCCGGTTGGATTAAGAGGCAAAACAGTTCTCATTATTTTGATGGGACCTGACGGCGCGTGCCGCTCCAACTGACATGCAGCCAGTGTACTGGCGTCGCGCCGCCGTCCCATCGGTCATTCTGATCGGTCACAGACCGGTCAGTCGGTGTGACCGGTATCAGACCGGTCACGCGCGCCCCACGTCGCATTAAATGCGGTGAGGCGTGCGGTGAGACGCGCTCGTCTGAGCCGTCATTAATGCAGTTAGGTGAGCGTTGGAACCGCTCGGGGTCGGGGCGGCTCGACCCTGCGACAGCAGAGTGTGAGGGGAGTAGAGATTAGAGAGGGCGGCCGCCACCTCACCCTCGGGCCCGATCCCCCCTCGGGGAGGGCCACGTGGGCGCAGGGGGCTGCCTCAAGCTCTTAGTCTTCATATGCGTCACCAACACGCTTCCTTCTTAATTCAACAGCACTAAGATAAGTAATGTCGCAAAGAACTCCCAAGGGAGGATCACCCACTGAAACAAGAATGCGAGAAATATTTGAATGGAACGAATAAGCATACATGGGCAGTAGACCAAGTGGACTACTTTCTAGACATGAAAGAGGCAATCACAAATATACATATAGTTGGAGCGAGAAAAAAAAATCACTTGGTATTGACGATGATGTAGGTGTGGAGACATGAGCGTTGTTATCCATTGCAAAGCCAGATAAGCAGAATAACTAACTTTGCTGAAGATACAAAGAAGTGTACTATCACCTATTGCATTGTCATTAACACATGAGTCGCACTGCGTCGTTATCACAATATGACATTATACTTATCATGAGCAGGAATATTTCTGTTATTATCATCTAAATTTTGCATCCAAAATGGTTGGACTGTAATACAATTTTTTCGACTCACTAGCAATGAGAAGATATTTTCAGCCAGCTAGGTTAAAGTTCTCATGTCACCAAGAAATATAGAAGAAAATCCTTCAACTTTGTTTAAATAGTTGCGAAATAAACAAAGAATATCATGGACTGCTTCCACATTGTAACATCCTGTTTTTCAAAAAAAAAAAATCACCGCTGCCTCTCTCGCTGTCTCCGTTGCCAGTCGCCGTCGCCCCGCACCGCGCCCGTGCCACTGCCTCGCATTCCGTCGCCAATGCCCGCACGCCTCAAGCAGCGCACGCGCCGCGCCGCTGCCGAGTCGCCTCGCGCTGCTGCCACGCCGCCTCGCGCCCCGTGCCACTGAGCGCCGTCGCCTCCCCGTCGCCATCACCCTCGCGCCCCGTGCCGCCGCACGCCACGCCGCTGCGGCACGTCGCTGTCGCCCATCATCGTCGCCGCGTCGATCCCCGCGCCCGCCAGCGCTGTGCGCCGTCCCGTCTGCCCGCCCCCGCGTCGGCCGCCGTCTCCCCTTCCCCTACAAATTCCCCCCTTCTCCCCTCTCCTCCACACCTCTCCCCCTCCCCCTCCCCCTCTCCTCTCCGCTGCCGGTCGCCGCGCCGACGTCGCCGCCACCGTGTGCCCGTCGCCGCGTCGCCCTCGCCGCCGCCGCCCGGTGAGCCCCCCTTCCTCCCCTCCACCGACCGCTGCTGCGCCGCTAGGGCCGGCACGGTCGAGAGAGAAGAGGAAGGAGAAGAGAGAGAGGAGAGGAGAAGAGAGGAGCCGGGAGGAAGAAGAGAGGAGGAAGGAGGAAGAAAGAAAATAAAGAAGAAAAAGAAGAGAAAAAGAAAAAAAAGGAGAAAAAGAAAAGGGAGGAGAGAGAGGGTGTGACGTGGGTCCCACATATCAGGTCCTTAGGATTTGAGATAAAAATAAATTATTTTATGATCAGTAACTTTTCACAATTTCTCGGATTAATTCAAATTTGAATCTTTAAACAAGCGTAACTTATTCGTTTTAACTCGGATTTGAGTGAAACTTGAACCTAAATTTATCTAAATTCATACTCTTTCCAATGGTATACAAATCATTATTCAAAAATATATATTTATATTTATAAAATAATAAATATCAAATGATTAGACAATGATTAACCTAAATAGTTTGCTAATAAATAAAAGTGGATGTTGTACAAGTGAAATAATTATTTTTAACACGATTTGTCACTGTAGCAACCACATAAATTAAATTATAACTAATGTCTCAAATTAATGGGAGTATAGGAAAATACTAGTGCCACTTCACATATAATTAAATCGATATAAAAATTCGACACAACACGCTTATTTTTAAAATTGGATTTTGTTGGATTTTATTTGAATTCTAATCGAATTCAAATCAACTCTTTCGCACGTTAAATTTAGATCCCAGAGGAGTTGCGGTGTCGAACGAGGATCAAGGTCTACAGGACTGTGAGAAAGGTAAGTCATCACTAATCTTTGAACATGTTGAACCTATTGCGAACTTATTTTGATTTAAAATAAAGTTTGCACGCTATAGGAATGTATGTGAATGCCCTATTTTGCTATATGCCATGCCTTTGATATTGATTATCCATGGAATCCTTGCAATCCATGATATCGTGTGTTTTTATTCAATACTTGACAAATGCTTAGCCATGCTACTTTAGAATCATGCATATTCATATTTATCAAAATGCTTTATGCTCGGGCAACTACCTTTGGGAAGGTAGTTGAGATGCGGCATGTGGAAACATGAGCGCCATATTACCATGCCTTTGATGACATGATTTGTGAAAGGAAAAATAAAACTAAATAACTGTTTTCGACTGCCTTTGATGACATGATTTGTGAAAGGAAAAATAAAACTAAATAACTGTTTTCGACTGGGGTGGCTGGAGGACTTGGGTGGTGTCCGGTAAAGGCTAGTTGCCATCCCTGGTCAGTTAAGGACCGAGCCATGAAGCTAAGCATGAAACGACCCCGTACAACCGTACTTCTCGAATGGGTATAAATCTAGCGGAGTAAATAGCCGAGCGGAGGCAGTATCCATGCATAGTGGATTTCATGAAGTGTGTGAGAGGCGGGGGCCTACGGTGGGGATAGCCACTGGTAGGACCGCCATGTGTAAACCTAAACTTAATTATAGATTAATGCATGCGTGAGTCTTCCCTCCCCGGGATCGCCAGAACTCCTCTCACTGCTAGAAACTTATGATGCCTAGAGTGCATGAGGACTTAAGTTCATGGAACGGGTACTACCAATGCGAGGTTATTGAAAGGCTTGCCGTAACGCGTCTAATGTGTTGGGGCGAGGCTCATGTGTTGGGCAAGTCGCGGAGTGCATGCAAAGTGTACATCCACTGCAGTGTGAGTAAATCAAATCTAATCGAATAGCCGTGCTCGCGGTTATTGAGAACCGGGACATGTATTACACTTGGCTAGACTCTAAATTCTTAAATTGATTGGGAGGGGATATTGCATGATGATTTTTACGCTGGGGTTCCACTTCTCGGGAGGCGAGAAGGGGTATACCCCAGAAAACCATGATGACACAATGGCGGGAAGCTATCCTTGGGATCACAATGGATGGTGTACAGAACTGAAAGTTCAAGTGACATTATTTTAGTTTTGGTGATTAATGACAAATCCAATTATATGATACTCATGATTTATAAGCATTTCTTTTCCTAGTATCATGTGGATATGAAAGTGAAATTTGTGAAGAGGTGATTCCCGGACTTCACATGAGTTGAGATAGAAACGTTCTTTAATGGTGGACCTAAATCACAAGGATGAAATGTATGGAGATCAAGCTATATGTATCACTCTTTCTCTCCATGCATATATTGATATATTCATATATAATATTTTCATGTGATTGTTATATGTATTTAAGACTAATGTTTTGTTTGAGCTGTATTTTGTATGCCTCTTCATATTGAGAACATGGAGATTATGAAGGTATGCTTCTATCTTAATGTCTACATATATGATCAATACCTTCTATTCTTGTATAAGGTAAGCTCCCAATGTTTTATCTCTAGTTATGCATACTTTTGCTTCACACAATATTTTGCATGCATATATTTAGGGGGAGCAAATCCTATACCTTAGTTATGCATGTACTTGATCCAAGTTATTCACTTTCATTCAATTGGGATCTTTACATTTGGGCATATATTTGAGTATATGACATTTGTGGTGTTGATTAATACTCATCACTTATTCATATCATTTTTCTTATGCGATCGGTTGGTCAATATGTGGAGGTTGACAACCGGATCATTGGGACTAATAATTTTATTGAGTTGAATGAGAGAAATAGGTCCCAAGGATTGCAAAGGTGTTGATGCTCAAGTGATATCATTACACCTAAAGATACCAAGGATGACAAAATGGAGATATTGAAAATGTGAGATACAAAGTGGCTACTATGGCAAGACGGTGAAGGGCAAACGATGCTCGGTCGCGATGGACCATGCGGCGGTGAAGGGCAAGCAAGGGGTTTGGCACCGAAAAACCAAATCCGGTGGTGAAGGGCGAGTGTCGGCTTTATCATGATGGACCGTGCGAGACCATTTGAAGCTACAAGTAACCACATCAATCATTTGAAGAATATATGGTGAAACGGTTTTGATGTTGGCGTCCCTTAAAGACAAAGAAAGAAAGATGGAAACAAGGCATTCCTATTGGTATAATTCTCTTCCTATTTACTTTTGAGTATAGGAATGTCGTACTATTAAGAGGGATACAACGTCGATATGTTTGTGTATGTCTCGGTGCTCAAAGTGACCCATCCTAGTGCTACCTTGAGAGAAATCCAAGCTTTAATCTATCCATTGAGTGGTTTTAAACCTTTATTTTGGTTGAGTTGGGTAGCCTTCTGAGTGAGCTTTCCATAGAGTCCAAGATCATCAAAAACGGACCCCCGAGCAAAAAGTTATGGTCGTTTTACTCTGTGATTTTCGGAAATTCCGAAAAATCCTCGGAAAGTCTGAAAAAATTTCGGAAATTCCGAAAATGGTTGCGAAGCTGAGATTGCTCTCTGTAAATTTTCGGACTTATCCGAAAATGCATTTCGGAAATTCCAAAAATCGTAGTCTTGGCCTCCAACGGCTAGTTTTTTGAGGCTCGGGTATATAAACTCCTCCACCCATCCTTTGAGTGGCTGCTGTTCTTAGGCATTATTAGACACATCCAAAGCCAAATAGCCATCCCATTCCCCTACCTTCGTGGTATCTCTTTGTGAGAGGGATTTGAGAAGGGAAGAGAGTTGGATTGAGAGATTGAGAAGTTGAGAGCTAGTGAGCATCACTCCATACTTTGAGCACTCGAGTTCATAGCAAGCAAATCTTCATTTGTGTTTGTTACTCTTGGGGACTAAGGTCTCCTAGACGGCTAGGCGTCACCGGTGAGCACCCAAGATTGTGGTGTGCCACGGAAAGTTTGTGAAGGCTTCGATTTCGCCTCGGCAAAGGAAGAAATCAAGAGTGAAACCGAGGAGTGCATTTGTGCAACCTCGTGAGGAAAGGGTTGAAATAGACCCGGCCTTTGTGGCCCCTCAACGGAGACGTATGATCCGCGGATCCGAACTTCGGGAACAAATCAACGTGTCTCCTTTCTTGGTTTGCTCGTTCTTGCCATCTCTCGTATTGTGCTTGAGCTTGTTTTAACCCGATCTACTTGTATGCTTACTTGATATAGTTGGTGACATTATATCTTGCTTAGATACCTTGTTTGCCACCTTTTGATTCATATACATTTTGTTTATTCAAGCTACAAGTTCATAGCTAGTGATTTATTTCATTATCCGCCGAACTTTTTGGTTGAGATCGGAACTTCCAATCCTATACCGGAAGTTCCGATTTGAATCGAAAGTTCTCATCATTCTAATATGCTATGAAGTTGTGATAATTTTTAGGAACGCCTATTCACCCCCCTCTAGGCGACATCAAGGTCCTTTCAAGAACCATCGTTGATTAATGAACTATGGTATTAAAAATTGATCAGTCTATGCTAGGTCTTAGGCTTGTGAAAAGATTTAGTACAAAAGTTGCTTTACGCAAAAAAACCGGAAGCCATTCCTTGAAATACCCTCTATCATATGCATTGTTGTTGTGGTGGCTTGCTGAGTATGGTTGGTACTTACCCTTGCAATTTACAACTCAACCAAATGTCGGAGATGATGCTTCGGAGGATCCATATGCTTACTACCAGGAGGTTGCTGATGGCGATGGCGCTCAGTAGGGTCTTAGATAAGGTCGTTGCCTGTGGCAATAGCGTGCCGCTGCCTCATCTATTTCTGCTTTTGGGATGTATTTCGGACCGTTTGGTCTTATGTTCTAAGACTACGCCTTCAGGCCTATGTTGTAATGATTCGCACTAGACGCACGTGTATGCGTGCTTGGTACTATGGAATTCGTGTGTACCAGACTACTTGATCCAGGGAAATCGTACGGTTTACACGAAAAATTCCTGTTACAAAAACAGGGGTCGACAGACATGTTTCTATTTTACAAAGTTCCAGGTTGTGCATCAAACTATAATAAGTACAACAGTAAGACAAATCCGAAGGATGTCCTGGTATTAACATGTAAATCAGTCAACAAATTGAAATGTTTGTGGCTCTTCAATAATTTGTGAAACAAACTATGCATGAGGGCAACTAACTTTAAAACCAATTTGAGAATGTCATAGCATTTTCCTTATAAAATCATTTGCAATATGAGATATATTTTGCCATGCATTATGTTCAAAGCAATGTCACCCTCACAACTTAATGCACACAAAAGGTTGAGCTTTAATTCATTTTATGAACAGAGCATGTACGTTATAACAATAAAATCTACATATCAAGACTTTCTCGTAGGGTCATTCCTGCAAAGTTAGGCTAATTGATTGCTAATTGTAAAACTGGATCTAATTCAATTCAATCACCTCCTCTGTTGTAAAATCCAGATGCTATGGAAGTGTGACTTCCCCTCTGGTCCTGAGGCCTAACTGTCGACTGTTGCGGCTGAAGGTGAGCTATGTTAAGAGGGAAAGAAGTAAATGTTATGGTAGACTGCAAGGCTATACTCTGGATGCCATCCTGTGGTTGGGACTTATCCCATAGGTCAAACTACTGTGATGCAGCTTCTAGGTATTGAAATTTATGCATTTGTTTATTTAATCATGTATTTGACTGGAATGGGCATATATGTGACTTTGATAGCTAGATATGTAAAAAAACATTGAGATTTCTGGACATCTTTCATTTGTCAATGCAGTTCCATTTTTTTCTACTATTGAAGGCAAGACATATAAATTGCCTTACCTTTTTTATCAGATATAATGTTTTTGTTGTTAGCCTGCTAATAAAACCAATATTTAATTTTGAAGCCATCGCTTCTAAAGTGTTGTTTCTAAACTGCCTAAACTGTATTGTTTCTAAAATAATGAATGGATACTTGAAAGCTGATGTTTGACATCGGTTCCGTTGTAAATGAATTGGAGTTCAAGTTTAGAAAGAATTCTGTTCAAATTAAAGACTCCAACGTGTTTAATCAATTTAAAGCAATCTTGACGAATGAACCAACTTCTTTTTAGAGCTATACGGAATAATCACATATTTATGAGTACGCAAATTTATTTTCAGAGCAATATGGAATAATCTCATATTTATGAGCACGTTTATTTTTGTTAGTACCAAGACTCAATACTCTCTTTCAAATTTGATTCCAATGCTCAATGCACCCAATTAAGAAATTTTAGACTGATATAGCAATGAAGTAGTAATTATTCTACATATACTCGGCATCATCAATCCATTTTTGATTATGTACCTTATGTATGCACTTTTCATTCACTCCAAACAGATTGCATTGCAAGGTTGTGTAATTTAAGATATCGATAATATAAATGAAGCCACATTTTCTGAAGCACAAATTTATCCCTTTTAGCAATATGTGTTTCATTTGGTGAAATAGTAATTGTATATCAAGCAAACAATCAATGTCCTTGATTGATTACAAGTTCATGCCGTAAGTCGAAAGACAGTGTGATTAATCGAAGGCTCCATATAACTTTCTCTGGGTAAATAACAGCAAGGGATCTATATTGGATAGAACTCTTCCTGAAACCAAACCACAATTCATTGATCAAGCCAAAAAAGAACCTTTAAAATTTTATGTTAGCTAAATTTTATCTTTGGAATTGATGTTTAATTCAATTCTCTAAGTATGTTGCTATTTCTAGCTCGAAGGTGTCATTTTGTTTTTGATTTCAGGTAGTACAATCTTATTTTTTGAAGAAAAGAAAATAAAGAAAGACACACAGAGAGAAGAAGAAGAAGACAACAAACTAACCAAGGGGTGATGGGGGCGATGTGGATGCGGTCGCTGGCGGTGGCGGCGAGGAGCAGATCGGCGTGGAAGGCGTCGGCGTGGGAATAAGGTGGCGTAGACCTGCTGCGGCAACTGGTTGGTGTAGTTCTGATAGCAAATGCAACATGGACCATTAGACAAGCATAATACTACGCAGGAATGTTGGATAGGATACACACGCAGGTTATGATCAAGCAGGAGACAAGCAAAAGTGTAAGCATAGATGCAATTTCATGCCATCACCAACAAAAAGGCATTAATTCTCTAATAAATGATCAAGGGATGCAATTATCATCACCAAAAACTCATATATAGCCAGTTGTCATCAACCTCAAGGACTCAACCAGAAAATTGCAGAACCCATAAACTGGTCATATATAGATTTTGCTTTGCATACATCCGATATTCTATAAGCCTAATTGACCACATTTTCGTGCAATTCTCCAGAATGTCTCAGTAGCTAATGGCTGATCATTGAAACACATATGGGTACCCTTTTACTGAAAATATGGTGCTCATTTTCGTTGGAACTACAAAAGAACCTTGACCATAGGACAGTACCACAAGTAGACAAGCTCCAAGTCATATACAATTTTTCAGAGCAAACACTGGGACAGAGGAGATAGCAGGTTTTACTGTACCTGCTTGGAGAAGGGACCTGGGAGGTGAGGCCGTCGTGTATGAGGTCGCCGGTGGGTTCCGATGCGGGGCGGCGGATGACGAAGCGGCGTAGTGGATGACGGCTGCGCGATGGCCCCTCCGTGGATGCGGACGAGTAGGAGCTATAGCGGCGGCGATGCAGAGCGCCGGGGTCTAGGCGGTCGGCGGCGATGGGGAAGCGGGTGGTAGCGCGACGGCATGCAGCTGGGCGGCGGATGGGGAAGCGGTGACGCGAGGAGGGGACGGGTGTCATGACCGGCACCCGTGCGGCACATGAAGGGAGCATATAAAGAAAAGAGAAGAATGTGTTTGGGCCTGTGTGAGGTCTGTGAGCCCAGTCAATACAGAGTATAAATATTGGGAGACTTGCTCTACTGTAGACAGCCTGGAAAAAAAAATAAAAGCAATCTCCCAAACTCTATCTCTCTCTCGTTGCTTCTTCTCCAACTCTGTTCTGATCTCTCTCCTCTCTCTCTCAAATTCAATTCTCATCGCCGATGACTCACCGGCGTCGGTGCGTTACAGTGGTATCAGAGATAGGTGGTGGGTGTTGTGGTGCGTCTCGCTGTCGTTCGAATCACCACGGCGCCCGCAAAGCTCTCCGCTCCGTTGAAACAGGCCATGGACTCGATGGAATCCAAACTTCTGGAGAAGTTGGAGATCATCACCAAGCGGATGGATGCGATTGATCAACGGCTGGTCTCGCAGGGAGGAAATCTCGACAAGGTAACTACTAAAGTGGATCTCGCTATGGATTCTGTTGGGAAAGTGCAGATGGAGTGCGCGGATTTGGCTCGGTCGCTGAAACGAGTCGCGGGATCGCACGAGCAGGCTGGGATTCTCGGTTCCCCTTCAGGCATTTCCCTAGTGAGTGCAAGTTGCTCTGCTCCGCTTCCGCCCCCACCTCCCCCACCTCCACCTACACTGTCGGTGTCATCGGCCCAGGGGTATGCTGACTTTGGGCCTGAGGCGGCCCCGTACGCCCACGTGGCCACCCCCGAGGGGGGATCTGGCCCGAGGGTGACGTGGCGGCCGCCCTCCCAGGACATGGCACCCCCTCGGGGGATATCGCAGCGGGGGTCGGGCTCCCCCGACCCCCTCGGGTCGTCGCCACGTGTGATGAAATAGGTGAGCACTCCCAGCGTTCACCTACCCTCATTAATGGCGACGCGGCCGTGGTGCGCCTGCGCGCGCGCGTGCCGCATTAAATGCGGAATGACACGCACGCGCGCATCTGACACCGGTCGCAGTCGGCTGACCGGCCTGCGACCGGTTCGAATGACTGACGGGACGCGGCACAGTACCGGGCATGCCGTCGCACGCCCGGTAGGTATGCTACGTCTCCCGCCGGTCACATCAACACCGCATGAGCCGTTTCAGCTCACAGATCTTGCCAGGGTTGGTACGCTGAGTCTAATCACCTGGCGCATCAACCCTATACGGCCGGACAAGCAAGTCTCCGGCCGTTTAATGAAGAATGATATGCGGCATCACGCAGAGGATGGGCGGTCTGACAGGAGTCGTGCCGGCGCTATAGGACGGTAGACTTCGGCCGCAAGCCACAGTATGGCTCTTAATTGTAAAACAACTTTTTCCTTTTCTCTAGATTATAGCCTGTCCGGCCCATGTGGTGTCCCCTTGAGGTATAAAAGGAGGCCCAGACCTAGAGGAAAGGGGTCCTGCTCTTTGGATTGCTCCTAGCTGAGTCCAACTCTTGAGAGCAAAAGCTCACACAGATAGTCCACCTCACAGGAGTAGGGTATTACGTCTCACCGGCGGCCCGAACCTGTATACTCGCTTGTGTGCCATTGTCCTCTTTCTCGCGACCTCCCCATCTCACCGGCGCACCGGAACCGAATCGAGGCCGGAAAAGCCTCTCTTTCGCGCCCTGGGCCGAACTCGAAAAGGGGGTCTACACAGTCCCTCGCTGTGGAGTTTACCCTCCGACATGCACAGTTTCACACCAAATTGCATCCGGGTTGGGATGGAGTGGATTTGGGTCGCGGGTGTGGTGAGGGTTATGTTCGGCGTCACAATCTGCTACCTAAAATGAATTTTCCTCGTTTTGATGGTTTGGATGTGCGCATATGGTTGGATATGTGTGGGACTTATTTTGATACGTATCAAATCACTCCAAATTTCAAAGTGTCTGCCGCTGTGCTGTATATGTCAGGGAATGCTGCTCAATGGTATCATTCTCACAAATTAGTGGCTGATATGAGTTCCTGGAGTCAGTTTTGTCATGTTGTTGCTTTGGAATTTGAGGATATTGTGGAGCGTGAGAAAATGGCAGCCTTAGACACTCGCACTCAAACTGGCTCTGTAGCAGAATATAAGCATTAGTTTGACTCCTTGGTATATCAGATTCGTGTTTTTGATCCATCGGTTGGCGGCATGATGTTGGTTACTCGCTTTCCGGGAGGTCTTAAGGATGAAATACGTGCTGCAGTTGTGGTTCAACTGCCTGATACACTACAGCATGCAGCTGCTATTTCTTTTATGCAGGAATCTGTTTTAGCAGAAAAGGCAGCTAAGAATAAGGGTAAATTTGTGAAATATGGAGGACAGAAGATGGACATTACATCTGTGGGTTCTGAACCAGTTTCTTTGAAAACTGATAAAGGGGAATTATGGAAAGATAAACAACTGAAAGATTACGAGCTCAAGGGTTGTGTTTTAAGTGTGGTGAGAAGTACAATCCTGAACATCGTTGTAATGTGACTAGTCATATCAAGGCAATGCAGATGAATGAAATCTTGGCTGATGATGTTCTTGATGCTGTAGTGGCAGCAGAACAATCGGATGATGAAGGAGACTGTCACATTTCTCTGAATGCTCTGACTGGTGCACAATTACCTACTGCTATTCAGTTGCGTGCTCTAGTTCATAACAAAGTATTGTTACTATTGGTTGACTCAGGGAGCACTCATAGTTTTCTGGACTACAACTTTGCTCAAACTCTGGGTTCACCCTTGCAATCAATTCCTCCTACTTCAATGAAAGTGGCTAATGGTGATTGTTTGACTTGCCAGTTCATTGTTCCCAATTTTTCTTGGTGGATTCAGGGTCACACATTTAGTTTTGATATGAGGGTGGTTTCCTTGGGGGGCCATGATGCCATCTTGGGCATGGATTGGCTGGCACAATGGGGTGAAATGTCTTGTAATTGGGCCCAGAAAACTCTTCAGTTTCAGTACAGAGGTGCTCCTATTTCACTACAAGGAATTCCAGAAAAAACTATGCCCTCGGAACTTGATGTTGTTTCCTTCCATCAGTTGGTTAGATGGCATAAAGGTGGTGATATCTGGGCTGCTGCTATGTTAGAGCACTCTGCAGATTCTGTTTCCTCTGATGTACCTGTCTCAGTTCAGTCCCTGGTCACTGATTTTGCAGATGTGTTCCAAGATCCTAAATGCTTACCACCCCATAGAATATTTGATCATGCCATTTCTCTTTTGCCAGACTCTACACCTGTTAACTGTCGACCATATCGATATTCCCCTCTACAGAAGGATGAGATTGAGAAGCAGGTGAAGGAGATGATTGAAGCTAGTCTGATAACACCTAGCATGAGCCCTTTTGCATCTCCTGTGCTACTAGTGAAGAAGAAAGATGGCAGCTGGAGATTTTGTGTTAATTACAGGAAATTGAACTCTCTCACTATTAAGAGTAAGTTCCCTATGCCAGTAGTTGATGAGCTATTGGATGAACTATCTGGCACTGCTTTCTTCTCTAAGTTAGATCTGAAGGCTGGCTATCATCAAATTCGCATGGTGGAAGCTGATGAGTACAAAACAGCTTTCAAGACTCATCATGGACAATTTCAATTTAGGGTAATTCCCTTTGGCTTGACCATTGCCCCCTCTACATTTCAATGCCTCATGAATTCAGTATTTGCTCCTTTTATCAGAAAATTTGTGCTAGTGTTTATGGATGATATACTAGTTTACAGCCCTGATTTGGACAGTCACCTGAAACACTTGCAACAAGTATTTATGGTGCTGAGACAACATCAGTTATTCGCTAAGAAATCTAAATGTTCTTTTGCTTGCACTCAATTGGAATTCCTTGGCCATATTATTTCTCACAAGGGTGTGAGTACTGACTCAGACAAAACAGCTGCCATGTTAGCTTGGCCTGTGCCCACAACCGTGACTGAACTCAGAGGGTTTTTAGGTCTGACTGGTTATTATCGCAAATTTGTGAAAGGGTACAGTATTTTGGCCAGACCTTTAATTCTATTGCTAAAGAAAAAGGCATTTCAATGGTCTGATGCAGCACAGGAGGCTTTTCTTCAGCTTAAGTCAGCCATGAGTACTACACCTGTGTTGGCTCTTCCAAATTTTCAGTTGCCCTTTACTCTGGAAACCGATGCTTGTGCTTATGGTTTGGGGGCTGTCCTCAGTCAACAGGGTCATCCTATTGCCTATTACAGCAAAACTTTGGGGCCTCATAACCAAAAATTGTCAATATATGAGAAGGAGTTTTTGGCTATTATGATGGCTATGGACAAATGGAGGTGTTATCTACAACAGGGTCCCTTTACTATCAAAACAGATCACAAAAGTTTGTGTCACTTGGATGATCGAATTTTGGGTACTGATCTTCAGCACAAAGCAATGACCAAGTTGATGGGCCTTCAGTATTCTTTTAAATATAAAAAGGGTGTTGATAATATAGTAGTTGATGCACTTTCTCGAATTCATCCCCAAGTCTATGCCATTTCTATGGTGCAACCTATTTGGATTCAAGAAGTTATTAATTCCTATGTTGTGGACAATCAGGCTCAAACACTTCTTGCTGAATTGGCTGTGCATTCTCCCAATAGTCAAGGTTACTCCCTGAAAGATGGTTTACTGAGATTTCAGGATAAAATTTGGGTAGGATCTGTCACGCCTAGAGATTCGCTAACCCGAATTCCAAGCAGAATGTGTATTAAAATCCCTGTCCAGGACCGGCCAGGGTACACAAATGACAAAGTCGATATACAGATCCACGTCTTACAAACACCATAAAAGTAACTTACATAAATGTAGCGGAAAAGATAAACAAGCTAAGCTAGATAACTAGACGCTCGTAGCGTGGCGACTCCAATCCACGGGCATCCTTGATGGCAGCGATAGACCTACTCCTCCGAGAAGCCATCCTCGGACACGTACTCCAACTCTGGTGTGGGGATGATAAAGCAAGACTGAGTACTACCCACTGTACTCAATAAGTCATACCGGAATAGGAGAAAATGATGCAAGTAATTCCAAAGGAGGCTAAAGGGTTGAATTGCATAAATCAAGCATTTAAAAACAATAGTTGAATGCGGTAAAACAGTTGAGTAAATTAAGCAAAATTAAACCATCACTGTCCAACGCTACACCATGTTGCGACAGGCCCAAACTATTCCACCTGAACTAAACCGGTTCCATTAGGTCAAGTTATTAGGGTTATGTCTAATCACGGTGAATCTGGTTGACCGCTCATAATCGTGGGCACGACTATTCGAATAGTTTTACTCTGATTAGAGGTGTACAACTATACCCACAAGACACAGTCCCACAACACGTCACCGTGCGCCAGCATACCACCACGGTATACCGGAAAGGAAACTGTGACAAGACCCTTCACATAATCCTCATTAACCAAGCGCACCACACCTCAGGTTTTGCCCCCACCTTTAACCCAAGGCAGGCAGCCCCCTCTCGTGCCTAGGTGAATCCGGCAGCTGATCAACGGGTAAAGCCCCCGCCGACCCAACTCCATCACGCCCACCCTTGCCTGGATGCGTCGGCTAAGAAAGGCTACACACGAGCCCAACTATTTCCCATGCTAGCTTGTGGAAAGTACAATATTTCTTCCAGGGATTCCCGCGAACCGGTCCTTAATTGTCATGAGTACGACCATCAAAACCATGTACTCACAACCCACCATTTATCAGGTTTTAGTTGGACCAATTAATTAACCACTCACGATTAACCATCGTGAGCTATCATTAACTAAACATCATAAAGTAATAGAGGTACACTAGTTATCCCATTAGTGTGCTAATGTTTCTAGGCAGGGCTAAGTATGTCCTAACCTAGCAACTACACAACTTACTTCCCAAGCTATCAAAGGTACAAGGTAAAAGAACCTACGGCTGAGTACAACAGGTAATTAAGCCCATAAAATGACATTATAAAATAATGCGGTATTTGAGAATAAATAAGACATTTTGCAAAGTAGGTACAATATGATCGAATAAAGAGTATGACTTGCCTTGCTCTTGCGCTGGTTCGACCTCTGCAATGACTTCGTAATAAACGGGAGCGTCGGAAATATCGGTTTCTACACGATATACAAAGCACACAAGCAAAATAGGCTATAAGTCTACTGAAACAGGAAACAAAACTATTTTAATGGATTCTAGACATTTTTATGAATTTTCTGAGACTTGAACGGACTCAAACGGAGTCCGGATGAATTAGTTATGAACTTTAGAAGTTTAATGTGTTTTTAACTAAAACAGAAAAATCCTTAATTATTTTATTGCGCAATAATCCCCTAGGGCTGACGTCAGCAGCGCGAGGGCTGATGTCAGCCGCGGCGCGGGCGCGGCAACGGCGGCCGAGCGGCCTAGCGCAGCAGCGGCGCGCGCGGCGGCGGCGAGAGGTGGCGGCGAGAGGCGGCGCGGTGGCCGGGAGCGATGCGGCGGCCGGGCGACCGAGAGCGGCGTGCGGAGGCGGCGATCGGATCATGCGCTGGGCGGCGGCGCGGGCCGGGAGGCGCACGCGGTGGCGGGCCGCGGCTGGGCGCGGGGTCGGAGAAGGGGAGGAAGGGGAAGAGGGCTCACCGGGGGTGGAAAGAACGGTGGCGGCGGCAGGAAGACGGCGGTGGCGGAAAAAGGGAGAGGGCGGCGGCGACGGCGGCTTTTATAGGGGCCGGGGTGGCCAGGAGAAGCAGGGAGGTGGGCGTGGTGGCCGGGAGAAGCGGAGGTGGGCGGCGACTGTTGCGGGTGGCGCGGGCGACGCCGGAGAAGACGGGCCCGACAGGTGGGCCCCACCTGTCGGTGGCCCGGGCGCGGGAGGGAGGCGGCGCAGACTTGGCGCGGGCGCGTCAGCGGCCTCGGGCCGGCCCGAGAAGAGAGGAGAGGGGGATGGGGAGGCCTGGAGGAGGGAGGTGGGCCGGCGGCCCAGGGGGAAGAAAAAGAGGGGAAAAAGAAAGAAAAAGAGAATGAAGATTTTGGGGATTTAAATATTGCTGTAGGAGTTTTTAAATGTTTAAAATTATTTTCAATGATCTAAAAATTCCAGTAAAAATCCTGTTAGTGTGTTTTAACAAGGGAAACTCTAGAAAAATTCCACATTGCTAATTCCAATTAATTAAATGCACTTATTAATTAATGTTTGCTCTAGGTTAAATAGACGATTTCTTTTAGACAATTTATTTTATAAATTTAGAACTAGAAGGGGAAACTCCAGGGTGTGACAGGATCCAATGCTGGTCTCCATACCAAAATTATTCAGGCTTTCCATTCCTCTCCTATTGGTGGCCATTCTGGGATTACAACTACTTATCATAGAGTGAAACGATTGTTTGCTTGGCCTGGTTTGAAAACTGGTGTGGTGAATTTTGTGAAACAATGCCAGATTTGCCAGTAAGCAAAACATGAGCATTGTCGGCTACCTGGATTATTAGCACCTTTACCAATTCCAAAAGAAGCTTGGCAGGATATCTCTTTGGATTTCATTGAGGGTTTGCCTCGATTTGAAGGTTACAATGCTATATTGGTGGTGGTCGATCGGTTCACTAAATTCGCTCATTTCATTTCTCTCAAACATCCTTTCACTGCTCCTCAAGTGGCTCACATGATTGATAAGACAGTTTTTAAGACATGGTATTCCACGTTCTATCGTGTCTGACAGAGATCGTGTGTTCACTAGTAAGTTTTGGACTACTCTGTTTGCTACTTGGGATACTCAACTTCAGATGAGTACGGCTTACCATCCACAAACCAATGGACAAACGAAGCGTGTGAATCAATGCCTCGAAATGTATTTACGATGCATGACTCAAGCTAATCCTAAGAAGTGGAGTACTTGGATTCATTTGGCTGAGTTCTGGTACAATACTAATTATCACACCTCTTTGGGTTGTTCACCTTACAAAGCTTTGTTTGGCATGGAGCCTCACTACTCTCAACTTCATGATTTAACCGATGCAACTCAACCAGAAGTGGTGGATCTTCAGACTGAACGTCAACAACTGTCTGAATTTCTGCAGCACCAACTCACTCGGGCTCAGCTTCATATGAAGAATCAAGCTGATAAGGGTCGATCTGAGCGTGTGTTTACGGTTGGTGATCAAGTATTTCTAAAGTTGAAACCTTATGCTCAATCATCGGTAGTCAATCGTCCTTATCCCAAATTGGCTTATAAGTTCTTTGGGCCATTTGAGGTATTGGAGCGCATTGGTTCTATAGCTTATCATCTGGCGTTACCCACCAGCAGTGCAGTGCATCCTGTTTTTCATGTTTCTCAACTGAAAGGTCAGGTGCCTAATAACACTCCAGTTTATTCTTCTTTACCATCACCAGTGGTGCTCAATGCAGCTTGTCAGAGGGAAAACTCCGCAGCGGGGGACTTGGAGGCCCCCTTTTTAGTTCGGCCCAGGGCGCAAAAGAGAGGCACTCCCGGCCTCGATTCCGGCGCGCCGGTGATGTGGAGAAGTAGAGAGAGAGAGGGCAGTGACACGCAAGCGAGTATACAGGTTCGGGCCGCTGGCGAGGTGTAATACCGTACTCCTGTGAGATGGACTATCTGTGTGATTTTCACTCTCAAGAGTCGAATCCAAAAGAGCCAACCAAAAGCCAGCCCCCTTTCCTCTAGGCCTGGGCCTCCTTTTATACTTCAGGGGGTCACCACATGGGCCAGACAAGCTAAAATCAAGAGAAAAGGAAAAAAAAATTTACATTAAGGGCTACACTATGGCTTGCGGCAGAAGTCCACCGTCCTGTAGCGCCGGTACTACTCCTGTTAGAACGCCATCTATGTGCGTGACACCGCACGTCATTCTTCATTAAACGGCTGGGGACTTGCTTACCCCGCCATACGGGGTGAGGCGTGACAGGTGATTAGACCTGGCACACCAACTCCGGTGATGTGTGTGAGCCGAAACGGCTCACATGATTCTTGATGTGACCTGACGGGGCGTGCAGCATACCTACCGGGCGTGCGGCGGTACGCCAGGTACTGTGCTGCGTCCCGTCGGTCATTCAGACCGGTCTCAGGCCGGTCAGCCGACCATGACCGGTGTCAGGTGCATGCGTGCGTGTCATTCCGCATTTAATTCGGCACGCACGCGTGCAGGCGCAACCCGGCTGCGCCGCCATTAATGGGGGTAGGTGAGTGCTAGGAGCACTTACCTACTCCGCCACACGTGGTGGTAGCACGAGGGGGTCGGGGGAGCCCGACCCCTAACCTGGCAGCCCCCGAGGGGCGCCGGGACTTAGAGTGGGCGGCTGCCACGTTACCCTCGGGCCCGATCCCCCCGGGGGATGGCCACGTGGGCGAACGGGGCCGCCGCAAGCGCTAAGTCAGCATACCCCTGGGCCCATGACACCGACAGTAGCCCCTGGCGTAAAGCCTGTGGGGGGCCCACTGTGGGACGACCAGGCTTTGCACCACCTCGTTGATCCGATGTGATGTAGGCCCAGGTTCTTAGAGGAGACGGACAGTCGCCGGTTTCACGCGCAAGAAGGACGCCTCTCAACGATAATGGGCCATTACCCCATAACGGCTTTATTATCCGGGGCGACGTGCGAGACACCTCTCAGCGGTAATGGGCCATTACCCCGTAACGGCCTCATTACCAGGGGTGGCGTGCAAAACGGGGCACGTCCGCCTGCATGTCCAGAGTTATGATGATGGCGTATCTCTCGGCAACTGCGCGCCATTAAGGCGAACAAGATTTGTCCCTCTATCTCCGTGACGGTTACGGCGTTTTGCACGCGCACCGGAAACGGAGTAGTGGGGATAATGGAGGAAGTGTGCGCGATAATCGAGAGAGCGAGATTGTGGGCGCGGGAAATGAGGAGTCGGGCGCGGTAGCGGCTGGGGTATAAAGGGCATCAATAAGGGGGTTTTCCCCCTTCCTTCGCCACTTTCGCCCAACACAGCTTCCTTGCGCCCTTACTTCCTTCGTCTCCTAGCGCCCTTCTCGCCACACACACTCTTCCTTGCGTCCTTCTTCCTCCGGTGCGATGGCACGGGGATCTTCACCGGTTGAGGGCAGCGTGCTGCCGCCATCGCGCATCAACAACGACCGCATGGCCAGCCTACCGCGCAAATTTATGCCGGTGGTGCCCGACCGGGAGGTGGTAATGCTGGGCGAAGCGCGCCCGGTGCCGCAGTTCCCAGACCGATCGGTCTTCTTCCTCCCATTCGCCATGGCGGGGCTCATCCCGCCATTTTCACGCTTCTTCTTGGAGGTCTTGAACTACTATGACCTCCGTATGGTGCACCTCACCCCCAACGCCGTGATGACGTTGGCCATCTTTGCACACCTGTGCGAGATGTTTGTGGGGGTGAGGCCCACCCTCCGGCTGTTCCAATGGTTCTACACTGCCTAGTCGGTGTCACCGTCGACGGAGATCGGTGGCTGCTACTTCTAGCCGCGGGCGCAGGTGGCGCAGCAGTACATCTCCTGCGTCCTGCGCAAGAAATGGGATGACTGGAAGAGCGACTGGTTCTATACCAGTCTGCCCGGCGAGCGCCGCCTCCGACCCCCGACTTGTCCGCCGAGCAGAGGCCGACATGGTGGCCGATCGTCACCCTCGGGGAGGGGTACGACACCGTCTTGGATCGCCTGGTTGGCCTGCGCGCCCAGGGCCTCACCGGGGCTATGGTCTTTGGGGACTATCTCCGTCGCCGCATCGCCTCGCTCCAGCAACGCGCACGGGCGCCTGGGCGTAGACAGGCTCCGAGGACCCCGGCCGGTCGCACCCGGGCCGCGACTGGGATTCGAGCCCGGAGGATCTCCGGGTGGTGGTCCAGCGCGTGCTGAATCTCAGCACGATGGCGCCATCTCTGATCCCCGCTGGGGTGCTCCCACTGTGCAGCGATCCGGATCATGAGAGCATCCGGGCGATTATGGCTGCGATCGCCGCCTCGGGGGATCGGGGCCATGACGGCGCTGGCGGCAGCCACGGTGGAGGAGGAGGGCGGCCCCCTTCCGGCGAGGGTCGCTCGTCGGCCCCCCGCGGCGGCAGTTCCGGGGGCACCCGCTCCGAGGACCCCAAGGGGAAGCGCAAGCACGGGGAGAGCTCCCCTCCCCCATCTCCACCCCGAGGGGGTGAAGCCGAGAGCACCCCGGGGAAGCGATCGGCGGGCGGCTGGCCGTCGCCCCCACCCGGGGGAGAAAAGAAGCAGCTCCGCACGCTGGGGGAGACCGCACCTCGCCAGGGGACAGAGCCCAGCAAGGGGAGCCCGAAGTGGACGTTCAAACGTCCAGCCAGCAGGTACGGTCCCGCTCCCAACTAGGGGTCGCTCCCCTCCTTTTCCTTTCATGTTATTTTTGTATGTCTTGTTTTTTGGCCTCTCCTGTCCAGTGACCTCCCGCCTCAGATAGCCCCCCTGCCAGTCCAAGACCGGCCGGCCCGCAGGGACCGAGGCCGAGGAGCGGTCGGTCGAAGAGGTGGCCCGTCAGGCAGCCGACCTACGAGGGGCGGTCGGTCGAAGAGGTGGCCCGTCAGGCGGCCAACCTACGAGCGGCCGAGGAACACCTGCGGGAGGCTGAAGAAGCCGCTCGCGAGGCGGCCCATGCCCGGCAGGCCAAAGCAGCCGCCCGGGAGGCCGAAGAGGCCTGTGCCCGGGAGGAGGACGAGGCGATCTGGCTCTGGCAGCTGGTGTTAGCCGGCAGGGGTGAGAGCAGCGGCCCAGGGCCCGAGGCCGACCAGGCCCCCGAGGCCAGCCAAGCCCTCGAGGCCGAGCCCGAGACCCCGTTGGGGCCGGGCCGCCGGAGGTTCTTCTCCGCCTCCACGCCACTGGGTGTAGAGCCTCTGCTCCAGGCCATGGCGACGGCCAACTCCGCCGTGGTGGACGGGCTCAACTCCCAACTCAGGCCTTGGCGGGGGAGCGGGCCGAGCTGGCCACGGAGTGGGAGCGGCTGGCCAAGGGGTGCCGCTCCCTTGAGGCCATGGTGGAGGCTGGCCGAAAGGCCCATGCCGCCCACCTCGCGTCGATCGACGCGCGCACGGACACCCTGGCGGAGATCACCAGGGAGGTAGAGGAGGAGAGGGTCGTGGCACTTGCTGCGACCGCGGCCATGGAGAGGAGCACCCTGGAGCTCCGTCGCCGGTATGAGTCGCTCTCCACCTACCTAACACGCCGGCGCGACGCCGCGCGGGGGGTCCTGGATGCAGCCGTGGCCCGGGAGCAGAAGGCGGCCGAAGCGGAAGCCACCATCAAACGCCGCGAGGATGGCCTAGCGGCGCGCGCCAAGAATCTCCGTGTCCGTGCCGATGAGCTCAAGGTCGTGAACCGGCAGCTATCCGAGGCTTGCGTGTCCGCGAGGAACGCACAGCCCTGATTGCTGGGCGCGAGGTGGTCTCCAGGCGTGAGGAGGCCGTCATGGCGCGCGAGCTCGCGCAGATGGAGAATGCCCGCGCCGAAAGGGCCGCCTTGGACAAGCGCGTACGCCTTGGACAAGCGCCGAAACGCCTGAAGGAGATCGAGGAGACCATAAAGGCCTCCTCGAAGGGCCTTGCCGAGGGGACGGTGAAGCTAGTACTGGCCACCTGCCAGGCCCGCGACCCGGACTTCTCCCCGTGGGCCATCTTCGACGACTTCCCGCCGGGGACCGAGACAGCGGCCCGCGCCCGAGTCCGAGATGCTGCCCGGGAGATTGTCCACTCCTTTGAGGGGACGGCCCCCCGGTTCGCCCCTCCGCCGACCTCCGACGACAACGACGAGGCTGATGACGACGACGACGCCGGCGGCGACAGCGAAGACGGTGGCGAGGCGTGATCCCACAGGCCAAGGCCCGCGGCGGGCAGCTCCCTCCATCTTTCTCTTTTGTTGTGCTTGTACATTTGGCCTTCGTGCCAATCGTGTAATAATCGACATTTCACCTTATGTTTGCATTTCGATTTCCCTGCAATGAATATTTCATAAGTTTGCGTTAATTTGCTGCTTGTCTTATGATCCGACTGGATCTTTTCTTGTTGATCGGCTCGGTGCTTTAACCCAAGCGGGGGCATGGGTTCGGGTTGCTAAACCAAGTAGTAGGGACCGGAGCTAGTGCACTTGGGGAGTTCCACATGTCGAGATTGGCCAGGCCGAGAGCACGATGACCGGGGTAAGTGCGGACCCGATTGTGGGCCATTAGCGAGTTCCGCCAGAGTTCAACGTGTCTCGGGACACGGCTCGCTCTGGGCCCCATCGGCGTCTAGACGACACGAACCATCAGGAGCAACACGAACACAAGCGTCCCGAGCTTAAGAAAAAACACCCAACAGATCACGCGAAGAAGAAATCACAGTTGGATCCCTCATATATATAAGAAAGAACTTTGCTATTTGGAGAATAAATGCGAAAGTAGAATGTATTGATAGTGGGAGCCCCCGGCCAACTTCGGCGTGCCCGAGGGGGCACGCGGGGTTGGCCCGAGCCCGAGGTACAACACAGCGACTCCTTTATGGGTAGAAGCGACCAAGGTTGTCGATGCTCCACGGGTTAGGCAGCTCAGTGCCATCCTCCGTGGCCAGCCTGACCAAGCCCGGCCGGGGGACGCCGATCACTCGAAACGGCCCCTCCCACATGGATGAGAGTTTGCTCAGTCCAGCACGCGTTTGGACGTGGCGTAGGACGAGATCGTTTATGCTGAGCGATCGGGCCCGGACATGGCACTGATGGTAGCGCCTTAGGCTCTGCTGGTAGCACGCGGCCCGAAGGGCGGCGCGCCACCTTCGTTCTTCAAGGTAGTCGAGGTCGTCCCGTCGGAGGTGCTCTTGATTTGCCTCGTTGTACAGGGCAACTCGAGGAGATCCCAGGGTGAGCTCGGATGGGAGGACCGCCTCCGCGCCGTAAACCAGGAAAAATGGTGTTTCCCCTGTGGCACGGCTCGGGGTAGTCCGGTTGGCCCATAGCACCGCTGGTAGCTCATCGATCCACGAGTCGCCATGTTTTTTGAGGACGTTGTACGTCTTGGTCTTGAGGCCTTTGAGGATTTCCGTGTTGGCGTGCTCCACTTGACCATTGCTCTTGCGGTGGGCGGGAGAGGCGAAACAGAGCTTGATGCCCATGTCTTCGCAATAGTCGCCAAATAGTTCGCTTGTGAACTAGGTGCCGTTATCCGTAATGATACAGTTGGGCACCCCGAACCGGGCGGTGATGCCCTTGATGAACTTGAGGGTCGAGTGCTTGTCGATCTTGATGATAGAGTAAGTCTCGGGCCATTTGGTGAACTTGTCGATGGCGACGTAGAGGTACTCGTACCCACCCAATGCTTTCTTGAATGGACCCAAGATGTCCAGCCCCCAGACCGCGAAGGGCCATGAGAGCGGGATGGTCTGGAGGGCCTGGGCCGGCTGATGCGTTTGCTTGGCGTGGAACTGACACGCCCTACATCGCCTGACCAGATCGGCTGCATCCTGAAACACTGTCGGCCAGTAGAAACCCTGTCGGAAGGCCTTGCCAACCAAGGTGCGCGAGGCGGAATGAGCGCCGCACTCGCCTTCATGGACATCGGCAAGGAGCTCGATGCCATGGTCCCGAGGGATGCATTTGAGGAGGACTCCATTGGCGCTGCGTCGATAGAGGGCCCCCTCTACCAACACGTACCTCTTGGAGATGCGGATGATTCGCTCGCTCCCCTCGCGATCCTCGGGGAGAGTCTCATCTTTGAGGAATGCCTGGATCTCAGCCATCCAGGCGATTTGTCGTGGGGGGTCGGGTTCAACCCCCTCGGGCCTTGGGGCCTGGACTCCCTCGGGCCCCGAGGGTGGCGTGGCAGCGTCTGAGTCCCCCGGGGGATCAAGACGTGCTGATGGTTGGGTGAGCCTTTCTTCAAAGGCACCCGGTGGGGTTGGGGCGCGTGACGAGGTGAGTCTTGACAGCTCATCGGCGAGCGCGTTATCTCGCCTGGGCACGTGCCGTAGTTCTAACCCGTCAAAATGGCGCTCCATACGCCGCACCTCGCGGACGTAGGCCTCCATTTGCGTGTCGGAGCAGCAGTATTCCTTGGAGACCTAGTTCATGACTAGCTGAGAGTCACCAAGAACCAAGAAGCGGCGGATCCCCATTCCAGCCGCCACTCTGAGCCACGCAAGTAGCCCCTCATACTCTACCATATTATTGGTTGCCCGAAAGTCGAGGTGAACCAAATATTTGAGAATGTCCCCGTTTGGTGAGGTCAAGGTGACTCCTGCACCAGCACCCTGGAGGGCAAGCAAGTCGTCAAACTGCATCACCCAATGGGAGCCGGTGGTTGGGTGCGAGGGATCGGCTCCAGCCTCGGGGTCGGGGAACCCGAGGTTGGGTTCGGGGGTCGGGCTCCACTCTGCCACAAAATCGGTGAGGGCCTGACTCTTAATTGTGTGGCGTGGTGCAAAGTGGAGGTCGAACTCAGAGAGTTCAATGGCCCACTTGACCACTCGCCCAGTTCCCAATCGGTTACGAAGGATTTGCCCGAGGGAATAGGACGTCACCACCGTGACCCGGTGCACCTGAAAATAATGGCGTAATTTCCTCGATGCTACTAGAACCGCATAGAGCAGTTTCTAGGCCTGAGGGTATCGGGTCTTGGCATCCCGCAACGCCTCACTAACGAAGTAAATTGGCTGCTGCACTTTTCGGCGGGGCCTAGCTTCTTCGCTATGGGCGTTGGATCCCGCACCTGGATGATGGGAGGGACCGCTCTGGGCCCACTCCATCTCCATGCCGGCAGCCTCGGGGTCAGAAGGCGTCGGGCCACTCCTCCGCTCAGTGGCCTCGGGGCCGTCCTGGGGACCGGGGGCACCTAACAACGTCTGATGAGGGGACGGAGGGCCATCGTTGACCTGGGGGGCCCCAGGGCCCTCACCTGGCGGATGGGCTCTTTCGTTGGCCTCTGACCCGGGCTGTATCGACATGGGTCGGTGGAGCGCAGACCGAGGGCATTCCTCGGCGCGCTCCACCACTGGCGCTGCGCTGAGTACTTGTGGGGTCGCAGCCAAGTAGAGCAACAGCGGCTCCTCGGGCTCGGGTGAGGGCTAAGATAAACCTTCAACTGGGTGAGGGCTTTCTCAGCTTCCTCCGTCCACCTAAACGGCCCGAAGCGCTTGAGAAGTTTAAATAGGGGTAGCGCCTTCTCTCCCAACCTCGATATAAATTGACTAAGGGCAGCCATGCATCCCGTGACGCGCTGGACATCCCTAAGCTTGTTGGGGGCGCATCCTATTTATCGCGCTAATCTTCTCGGGGTTGGCCTCTATGCCTCGGGCCGAGACCAAGAACCCGAGAAGCTTGCCCGCAGGCACACCGAACACACACTTTTTGGGGTTCAGCTTCATGCATGTGGAGCGGAGACTCCCAAAGGTCTCCGCCAGATCCGAGAGGAGCGTCTCTTGGTTGCGCGTTTTCACAACCAAGTCATCGACATACGCCTCAACATTACGCCCTATTTGACTATCCAAAGTAATACGAGTAGTACGCTGAAAAGTAGGGCCTGCATTCTTTAAACCGAAAGGCATAGTTGTACAACAATAGGTGCCTAAAGGAGTAATGAATGCAGTTTTTTCCTCATCCTCCCTAGCCATGCAAATCTGATGATACCCTGAGTATGCATCTACGAAACACAGAAGGTCGCACCCCGCAGTGGAGTCGACAATCTGATCTATGCGTGGCAGAGGATAAGGGTCCTTAGGACATGTCTTGTTGAGGTCGGTGTAGTCGATGCACATCCGGAGCTTGTCGTTCGCCTTGGGGACGATGACCGGGTTCGCGAGCCATTCAGGGTGTATGACCTCTCGGATGAATCCGGCCTCCAGCAAATGCGCCACTTCTTCACGGATGAAGGCTTGGCGCTCGGGGGCCTGCCGCCGTACTTTCTGCCGGACGGGCCTTGCGCCCGGCCGCACGACCAGACGGTGCTCGATCACCTCCCTGGGGACCCTGGCATGTCCGACGGCTTCCACGCGAAGACGTCAGCGTTTGCCCACAGGAAGGAGACGAGCGCATCTCCCTATTTGTCGTCCAGCTGACCGCCAATCTTGACGGTCTTGGACGGGTCGCCGGCCAACGCCACCTACTTCACGGGGACCTCGTCGCCCAACGTCATCCGCTTCCTTGGGGCGTCGGACGAAGAGGCCTCGGGCCTCTCGTCATCGCCCGCGGGCTTTGGGACCGCGGCGAGGTCGCTCGCGCGCTGCTCCGCGCAAGCCAGTGCGATCTTGAGATCACTGTGGATGGTGATGGGGCCACGTGGGCCCGTCATCTTCATCTGGAGGTAGGCATAGTGGGTGACCACCATGAACTTCACCAACGCGGGCCTCCCCAGCACCGCGTTGTAGGGCAGATTGAGATCTGCCACATCGAAGTAAATCCGCTCGGTGCGGAAATTGTCGAGGCCACCGAACGTGACCGGGAGGTCAATGTGACCTCTAGGCCATGTATGCCCCGGCGTCACGCCAATGATCGGCAGGGACGGCTGGAGCTTCATCCCCGGGACCTTGATGAGATCATAGGCCGCGGGAGAGAGGATGTTGAGGGCAGCACCACCATCTATAAGGACGCGCCTCAACTTGACATTGAAAATGGTGGGAGAGACCACCATCGCAATCCGTCCACCCCGGGCAACACATGGGGGGTGGTCGGTCTGGTTGAAGGTGAGCGGGACCTCCGACCACCGAGCCCACCGTGCGGCCTCATGAGTGGCACCGCAGCCAGAAGCTCGCGCTTCATGGTCTTGAAGCTGCGGCGAGAAGCATGAGCACATGCTCCCCATCCATGGTGGCGACGGTGGCCTCAGGCTCCTGGAAGCCCAAGTCGTCGTCACCATCATCATCGGCGGGGGCCTTCTGCTTGGCCTCACTTCGCCGATCGCGGGTAGGGGCCGCGGGGCCCTGACCCCCACGGTGTTCCTGCCCCCGTTCCTCCCCCACTTCTTGACGCGCTCGACCAAACCCTTGACCGCGTGACAATCGGTGAGGTCCTGGAGGGAGGTGTTGTGCACGGAGCACCACTTGCCCGCCTGGAGCTATCGACCAGGAGCGACGGTGCTCCTGCTGCCGTCTTCCGCGGGCCTCCCCTTGCACGAGGGCCGCGAAGCACCCTCGGCGGTGAGGACATGCCCCTCATCGCCGGAGCGAGCGGTCCTCTTCTTCCTCCTCTTTTCTCGCTGCCCAGAACGGGCAGCGCACTCGGGGGCAGCCGCAGCCGCGGCGCTAGAGCCGGAGGAGTTCCAGGTCCACGCCTCCTCCTTCCGGGCCACACAGTCCGCGAGGTCAAAAAGCTGTGCGGTGGTCTGGGGCTCTTTGGAGGCGATTTTCTATAGCATGCGGTTATGTCGCACGCCTCCCCTGAATGCATGTATCACCGCGTGCGCGGGGATACAGGGGATGTTATTGCGGACCTGGCAGAACCGTTGTATATATGACCAGAGAGACTCATCGTCCCTCCACTGCACTGCGTCTAGATCAGCTTCTTCTCCTGGGCATGGATATGTGCCCTGAAAGTTCGTAGTGAACTGTTGGCACAGGTCCTCCCAGGAGTGGACCGAGGCGGGTGGCAGGTTCATGAGCCAACCCCGCGGTTGGCCTTTTAGGGCCATGGGAAAGAAATTCGCCATGACCCTGTCATCACCCCCCGCCGCTTCTATTCCAGTCGTGTAGATCTGGAGGAACTCGGTGGGGTTGACGGTACCGTCGTATTTCTCCGGGATGCTGGGCCGGAACTTTGGGGGCCACCGAAGACTCACCACAAAAGGCACGACATCCAGCCCCGACGACGGGGGAAACGGGGGGCCTGCTCTTATGGCCGCTGGGGCGCGCATCGGCCGAAGACGCGGCACCCTCTCCCGTTTGGGTGGCGCGGCGCTCATCGCGCCGGCGCTCGATGTTGAGCCGGGCATCCAGCCCAGCATATATGCTCTCGTGACACCCGCGAGTGGCCGTGGGCGTCGACGAGGGAAGCGAGGACGAGTGGTGAGCATGGGCCGCCGCCCGTCGTGCTCTTCGCCTTGCCGACAAAGAGGCAGCAGTTGCGGTGTCGGACGATCCGGCTGCCGATGAGCGGCCACCGGTGTTCAGCTGCTGCTGTGCCACCTTGACCAAGTTGGCCACATCATCCAGCCAGCGCTGGACGGGGGCCTCTGGTCCTGCAGCGATAGGCGGGTGGCGCAGGAGCGCTCCCGCCGCCTGGAGGGCACCCTGAGGGGTGCCGGCATCGCCGTAGACCAGACGGCGGCACGCCTTGGGACGGTGCCGCTGTTCGTCGCTGGGCTGCGAGGAGGTGGCAGAGCCCTCCAGCACCTCCTGCGCTTTCCCCCGTCCGGGACTACGGTGCGGAGGCGGTGTCGAGGTGTGCGCTCGACGACGGGGATGGAGCTCTCCGCCATCGTCGCTGATGCTTAGTGTGGGCGTGCGGAGCACTGCCTCTTCAGCCATAGGGCTGACTCGGCAATGCTTGGCACGCACGAAAGAGATGGGAATCGAGGAGTGCGTCTATGCGCCCCTACCTGGCGCGCCAGCTGTCAGAGGGAAAACTCCGCAGCGGAGGACTATGGAGACCCCCTTTTTAGTTCGGCCTAGGGCACAAAAGAGAGGCACTCCCGGCCCCGATTCCAGCACGCTGGTGATGTGGACAAGTAGAGAGAGAGAGAGGGCAGTGACACACAAGCGAGTATACAGGTTCGGGCCGCCGGCGAGGCGTAATACCCTACTCCTGTGAGATGGACTATCTGTGTGATTTTCGCTCTCAAGAGTCGAATCCAAAAGAGCCAACCAAAAGCCAGCCCCCCTTTCCTCTAGGCCTGGGCCTCCTTTATACTTCAAGGGGATAGCACATGGGCCGGACAGGCTAAAATCTAGAGAAAAGGAAAAAAGATCTTTTACAATTAAGGGCTACACTGTGGCTTGCGGCAGAAGTCCACCATCCTGTAGCGCCGGTATGACTCCTGTCAGACCGCCCATATACGTGCGTGACACCGCACGTCATTCTTTATTAAACGGCCGGGGACTTGCTTACCCTGCCGTACGGGGTGAGGCGTGCCGGGTGATTAGACCTGGCACACCAACTCCGGCGATGTGTGTGAGCCGAAACGGCTCACATGATTCTTGATGTGACCTGACGGGGCGTGCAGCATACCTACCGGGCGTACGGCGGTAAGCCAGGTACTGTGCTGCGTCCCGTCGGTCATTCGGACCGGTCTCAGGCCGGTCAGCCGATCGTGGCCGGTGTCAGGTGCATGCGTGCGTGTCATTCCGCATTTAATGCGGCACGCATGCGTGCAGGCGCAACCTGGCTGCGCCGCCATTAATGGGGGTAGGTGAGTGCTAGGAGCGTACCTACTCCGCCACACGTGGTGGTAGCCCGAGGGGGTCGGGGGAGCCCAACCTCTAACCTGGCAGCCCCCGAGGGGTGCCGGGACTTAGAGTGGGCGGCTGCCACGTTACCCTCGGGCCCGATCCCCCCTCGGGGGATGGCCACGTGGGCGAACGGGGCCACCGCAAGCCCTAAGTCAGCATACCCCTGGGCCCATGACACCGACACAGCTGAGGTCATCCCTGAAGCAATCCTTGATCGTCGTTTGGTAAAAAAGGGGAATTCGGCTCATGTCCAAGTATTGCTTAAGTGGACTTCTCTTCCTGCTGATCATGCCACCTGGGAAGATTATCATGTGGTTTAGTCTCATTTTCCTCTAGCTCCAGCTTGGGGACAAGCTACTACTCAAGCGGGCGGCATTGTCATGACCGGTACCAGTGTGGCACATGAAGGGAGCATATAAAGAAAAGAGAAGAATGTGTTTGGGCCTGCGAGCCTAGTGTGTGAGGCCTGTGAGCTCAGTCAATACAGAGTATAAATATTGGGAGACTTGCTCCACTGTAGACAGCCGGGAAAAAGAAATGAAAGCAATCTCCCAAACTCTATCTCTCTCTCATTGCTTCTTCTCTAACTCTGTTCTTATCTCTCTCCTCTCTCTCTCTCAAATTCAATTCTCGTCGCCGACGACTCACCGGCGTCGGTGCGTTACAACAGGGGCGCGACGGCGGCGGCGGTGGCATGGCGGCGAGGAATCGGCGACGTCGCTAGGCAAGTTGGCACGGTGGGCAGAGGGGGCAGATGGGGGACGATGGTAAATCGGCGATGGTGATAGGGCTGAATCAGCGTGCGAGGGCGAGCGCCGTCAGCAACAGACGAGATAGGGGCGCGGAGAAGTGTGGAGGAAGGCGTGCGACGACGGTGGCGCTGATCTGAGCGAGGGCGAGCGTGCGGTCGGTGGCGATGGGGGTGGCGTGGATGTGGGTAGGGCGTGGCGATGGGGGCGATGAGGAGGTTTTTTTTCTCACGTCTCACGCGGAGTGGGATTAATCGCGCGTCGCGTGCGTGTGGGAGGATCTTCACGGCGATCTCGTCCGTTTGATCTCGTGGATCCAAGAGTCAGAATTAGCAGTTGTATGAACAACCATCACCACTACGATTTTTTTAAGTAGCAGAGATTAAAAAAAAATCAATATTTATTTTGTAGGAAGACAATATTGGTGTTGTTCGGTTGCCCTTGATGCAGCTACAAGCTCGGCAACAATGCTATGTGACTTTTATGGACTAGTGAACGGGCACGTGCAAGGCACGTTTTCATAATGGACGTGACTACATAGCTAGTAGTAGCTGGTTTGTCTAAATCAGCTATCACTCCATCTATGAGAGACCCTATCCACCTATACTTCAAATAAAATTTTCTCTTAAACTACTCATCCAATCTACGATCCGATTACACCGTTGTGTTCGTAACAATTAAATCTTTATAACAAGATCTCACATGATTGTATTTTGATGAAAAATTATAAATTACTTTTATAATATATCTAAATTACTTTTAGATTTCACTAAATTACTTCTTCGACATATAGAAGTAAATTCAATAAAGTTTAAAAGTAATTTACATATATTATAGAAGTAACTTATAACAAAAAGAAAGTAACTTTAATGCATGCCTTTTTTAAATTGAACGTGACTACACAACTAGTGGTAGTTGGTTTGTACTCCATCTAGTTTTTCCTTTCAACTTGAAAAATGCAATAGTATGTTTTCGTTTTGTTTTAAGATACTTTTATAATATATGTAAATTACGTGTAGACTTTATTGAATTTACTTTTATATGTCTAAGAAGTAACTTAGTCAAATCTAAAAGTAACTTATATATATGATAAAAGTAACTTATGTATATAATAAAAGTAATTTACAAATATAAATATTTTTTTATCGTAATATAATCATGTAAGATCTTGTTGTGAAGATTTAATTGTAATGAACACAATGGTGTAATCGGATTGTAGATCGGATAAGTAATTTGAGAGAAAACTTTATAAGAAGGAAGAAAAAGACATGCATGTCTAAGAGGAAAAACAAGCATGCACGTCAGCACGTGTAGCAGTACTTCTCACAAATTGGTTCGTCGCTGGTTAACGCTAAACCGAGAGGCTTCTCGGTTTAGATTTTGCCAAAATATTGTTGCAAATAGAAACATATCAAATTATCAGTTTATTTCCATTCTCCATTGAATGATAGTTACAAATAACTATCCCTTCTTTAAAAAAATGTTGTTATACTCCATTGAATGATAGTTACAACATAACTATCCCTTCTTAAAAAAAGTTGCTATTATAGAATAATGCTCTCGCTTTAGCAATCTGCAACCAACAAATTAATATCTCCATGACTCTATTGTGAACATGTGAGACCCCTAGCTAGATCTGTGAACTAAAAGCACCTCATTACTATAACAACAGGAATGTATCTCCCATGGCAACATAAATCTCTAGTACTAAGATAAGAAATAGAACATACAAAAATTAAATCTGTTAACCATTTGATCATACCGGATTACGTAGGATTTCTTTCATAAACAACACAAGGGGGAAAGAAAAAATCAGATTTGATCCTTATGGGCTTTCACCCTGTCAAATTCAGTGTCCTGTAAAAGTATCTTATTGCTGCCGCTAGCAAATCCTGATGCACACACTCCAGTTCTTGAGAATGTCGCAAATATACGTAACTTATGATTTACTGTACTAAACAAGCAAATAATTGTGGGTTTGCACCTTGTCAAATTCAGTACTTCTTCATCAGCTTTATGTAACTCAGCAAATAAAATCAGAAAGTGCAGTTCTTACCAAACATTCCCTTTAAAGAAAATAATCAGCTTGGCTTTTGTGAACCCTCGAATAAATTACCAGACTTGAAATTTTAATATAAGATATATCATCAAAGACAACTTTTCTCAACCATGACCTTAAAACATGAACAACACTGTGAATAACCAGTCCAGGTTAAGGACCGGATGAATTGGTTGAGTTTGTTGAAATTTTGTATAGGTGAGAAGGCATATTATAACAGAGCTTTCGACATACTCCCGAGTCCCAACATTCAAGTGAGTGTGCAGAGAGAAGTTCACAGGAAACATAAGATGCTGACTACTTATTAGTGCTATGAGTCACTAGCACGGGATCGGTTATCTCTAACGGGTTTCAAGCCTCATCTCTAACGGGTAGATCGCCCATCACTAAGCAAAGGTCAGTGATGTGAGAAAATATCTCAATCGGGCACCAGGCCGTCACGGAGGGATGTTATCTCAATCGGGCCTACCAATGTAGCCCGTCACAGATAAGATTAACCAAGCAATACAAGTCAAACCAGGTTAGTTATGAGCTCATCACGGATGACTAATTTCTATCAAGCAAACTACTAAGCCCGTCACGGATGATGAACCATCTCCATCGGGTTTTAAGGAATAGCCCGTCACTGATAGGTTTGACTATATCTCTATCGGTCTTTGTTTAGAGACCGTTATAGATGAATATATTATCTCTTTCGGGTGTTTCTAGAATGCCCGTCAGGGATGAGTATGTCAGTAAAAAAAAATAAAATTTGTTTTTTTGCTAGCCTCAGGCCTTTGCTAGCCATGCCCGCTGCAAAAGTGACAGAAGCATATATGTATAGTTCCATTCCCAGCAACCCCATTCCCAGCATCCACTCAATATTTCAGTCGAATCACATATTCCATCACAGCACAGCCAATCCATTACTACAAGTGCTTATTAATACAAATTACATGTTCCACAAGATAAAAAAACAGAAATTACATTTATTTCAAACTCCACAACCCATTGGCTACCCAATCCCGAAATTGATTCATCACCTGGCTGTCCAAATAGTATGTTGCATCATTTGATGGAGAAGACCATATTCCGGTCAATGGAACATAGTTTTCATCTTGGTCACAATGGTAGAATTCTGTATCGGCTAGTTGACTGTCTCTAATGAAATTATGCAGTGCTATGCAGGCGACAATTATTTTGCTTTGTTTTTTTTGCGGGTAACTTGGTAAATGAAATAAAATCCTCCACTTATTCTTCAAGACTCTAAATGACCTCTCTATAACATGTCGACATGAAGAATGACAGTAATTAAAGTGCTCTTTTTTACCTCTGGGTACTATGCCTTCGTTGTACTCCTGAAAATGATATGTTAGACCCTTATATGATGTAAGGTAACCTGGCCTATTTGGGTATCCCGAGTCAACGAGATAAAAATTTCATGGAGGTGGGCTTGGAAACTTGTCAGTAAATCTGCTATGAGCATCATTGAAAACCCTCATATCATGAACCGATCCAGGCCATCCGGCAAGAACGAAAGTAAATCTCATATCAAAGTCACATACGCACATCACATTCTAACTCTTCTCCTTATGTCTATTCCTATGTTGGACAGCAACAGCAGTGGACACTGGTACCGCAACTTTAATATGTGTCTCATCTATTGCTCCAATGCAATTATCCAAGTACGGTGCATACTTTGGAGATAGTAACTTTTTATGCACAGTTGTGAATTGAGGATCTTTTGGCTTAATGATATCTTTCGCAAGTTTGATTATCACTCTCAAAACTTCATTAAACTTTCTAACTATTATCTCCAAAGACCTAACAAATCAATCTTCAACCTGTCTAAGTGATTGGGGGCCACCTACTATCCACAAAAAAGTCCTAAAGTCTCCACTGATGACATTTTGGTGGTGGACTTCAACCCATAAGACTCCACAAGAATAGTATGTAACCTCTCAAACACTGGTCTGTGCATTCTAAACATGTTGTAACAAGAAGTTTTGTTGCCTAGTGTTCTCATAACCCAATCATATCCAAACTCTGGTGCTACCTTTCTTGGAGTTTTGTTTGATTAACAGTCCAAGTAATACGTACCAACCATGCCGGCGAGCATAAGTAGTCTTTGCTTCCTTGTTTCCTGCATCATCAAAAGAGACATCAGACTTTTCCTCTCCTTATCATTGTTGTCCTCATCACTGCTGTCCTCATCTCTGCTGTACTCATCAACACATGAGTCATCACCATCCTACATGAGGAAGATCACCATAGCAGGCAAGCACATGATCAATAAAAGATTAAAAAAAATCTGGTCAAATATAACATGTTCATTGCATAACATGAGAAGGCAAATAGGTCCAGGACATAACAAGATAAAATAATCAGGTCCAATACATAATAAGAAAGATGCAGCCAAGAAAGACATCCTTCAATGCAATTATCAGCTAAGAAAGATGCAACTAATACAGGTTCTTCTGCTGATACCATCTCTTCAACCACAATAATCTTGCTTCCTTTGTGCTCATATTCTGAAACATAACTCTGTTGCCTTTTTCCAGAAACAGTTGTGTTGCACAGAAGTACTCACAGTTTCTTCTGTTGCCCCACACTCAACTGCCAACTTTTGACAATGCATTAATGATTGCTCATACTTTTCTGACTTGTTCTTCTTTGACTTCCCCCGATTTACAAGTTCAGTCATAAGTTGAGTTGACCTTTCACTATCAAAGCTGAAAGTATGGAGCAGCCCCTTCATCAGCTTCACCATTGGGCTCTTGCTTTTTTTCCCAGGACTTGTAGCTGTGGACACCTCAGACGTGTTGTTGCCCCTCTTTTTGCTGTTGGTGCTCATGGGATTGTTCTCAAATCCATCCTCAGCAGCTTCACCTCTTGCTGCTACCTCTTCCTCTTCCTCTTCTTCATCTCCGGGGAAATAGGCAGAGGATCCATCAACTGCCACACCTTGGAAGAGCTCTACAAGCATATCTAAGTACTCATGGTTGCCATAGCGGAATTTCTTGCTGTCTGGTTTTTCCTGTAATGGCATTGAATCAGCACAGAACTAAACTTCTAAATCATGCAAACTAAGTCAACGATTGACACAACTTCATACCTTGATTTTTCCTTTCCACCAACCATCTATACCAGTAATTTCTCCATTAGGTCCTCGACCACCTCCAGTTTGTTGATTCAGCCACACCTAAGCAAGGTAAATACTCTTTAGTTGAACCATTCTGTTCTTGATTTGTTTGGTTGAATGCTTCAGATGAGTCCTTCGTAAATATTTCTCCCTCAAATTTTGATAGCCTCTAGTTGTCCATGTTCCATTGGGACAATTTCCATCCCTCATTTCCTCACAGGCTATTACACACAACTTAAAAGTATTTTCTTCTGCCCAACAAGCCTTGTCAGGAAAATTCTAGTAAACAAAACTTAATTAATACGAACCCAAACAGGATTAAACCAAAGATTAACCACAGATTAACCAATGGAAGTCACCCATTCTACTCTGATCTAGGTGCTGACAGTAATGCAGAGCTTGCTACTTCTATGTTAGTACTAGGTAAATTGACATGTGTAATTCATGATAAGTAAAATTCAAGGATAATCTTGGGCCATGGGGGTTTACCGTGCGCTGAACATCGAGGCCAATGTCATCTTCGTCTTCAACGTCGTTGTCATCGTCGTCAGCCACTACAGTCCCGGCAGATGATGATGCACGATGTCGGCCTCCTCCTCCGAAGCTTGTAGCCACGTTCGACAAGGAGGCCCCACGGCTTACGACGCCTCCATCGCCGGAAGCTGAGCCAGGGGGAATGTATCCCCGCAACCTCCTGCCAAATCCCGCGCCAATGGTCAAGGACCTGGCGCGGCCTCGTTCTCCTCTTCCTCCACGACTTCTATCGTGACGGACCCCCGGGAAAGGAGGGCGCGACGGGCCGACGGTGGATTTGCTGCCAGGGCAAATTGGAGGTAATCCATAGCCATCCGGTTGCAGACTCTGCTGGTAGGAGGTGAGGTCGGGGAAGGCGTCGGCTTGAGAGTTTAGATCCAGGCCACCGGATCCCCTCCCCTGACCGGCGTTGGAGGCGTCGATGGCGACCGTCGGGTGATGTGTGTGCCACTAAGAGAAGAAATCCACTGTGTCTTCCTCGTTGCCTGCCATGGCTGATACAACAATGAAAGAAAAATAAACACATTGCCATGTCATGCTCAAGCACAAATCATCTCATTAAAAATTACTTGCCCACATCACATATTAATACTTGTTCACATCAAGAAATTATCTGCTATGTACAAAATGGTAGAAACAAATACATTGCAATGTGCTTGAACAATACAAGATGACTCATAAATATGATTAGATGAATCATAAATATGATAGTAATCAATAGATGACTCTAACCTACTACATGCGCTATAATCATGAAAATTTATACTGAATACATCTACACAAGGACTAAGGGTTAAGGGAAAATTTATACTGACTACATCTACACAAGGTCTATGAGGAGGGCTAGGGTTTCTTACCTTGGCTATGGAGGATGATGGAGGATGCGAGGAGCAGCAACAGACGAGAGAGAGGAGGGTACAACGCCGTTGTAGTAGGATGCTGCCGCCGGTTTTCGCTTCTTGCCACCGTTGCTGTCGCGGTCGGTGAGGCCCGAACGATGAGGGAGGAGGCGGCGGTGGCCTCGGGGACGTTGAGGGAGGAGGCGGCGGTGGTCGGTGAGGCCGGATCTTGGAGGGAGGAGGTGGCGGCGTGGAGGATGCGGCGGCGTCAAGGAGGAGGCGGCGGCGGTCGGGAGAGAGAGTGAGATACGGATCTGGATCTGGAGACTTAGTAACCCTAGTGAAATCTTATCACTATCGGGCACTATTACTACGCCCGATACGGATGACACTCATCCGTGACGGGCAGTAGTGTTAAGCCCGATACGGATGACACTCATCCGTGACGGGCTCTAGTACCAAGCCCAATACGGATTTTCTCATCTGTGACGGGCTTTATACTTGGGCCCGATTGAGGTAGTGGAGGTAATCTCAATCGGGCCTAACCTTGTGCCCATCACAGATGAGTATCATCGGTGACGGGCTATAGGTATATGCACCTCGAACGAGTGCATCTACAACGGTGTTAATTTCGGCCCGATTGAGATGACTTCGTTCTGATGGCCCACGAAGTCCAGACATGTGAGGACCCGTCACAGATGAGAGGATCTGTACTAGTGAGCCAATGACAAATTACTTCACTAAGAATGTAATATTGACATAATCAAACTCATATCAATTTAAAAGCATCAACTTTCCATGTAATCAATGAGCATCAAGAATACCTTAACACATTGGGCCCCCTGGACTGGCAGCAGCGGCGATTGGTGTCAGCGGCCTAGGTACAAGTGAGGATTCATGTGCACAGATGTAAATCCAAACAATATCATTTCAATGACAATGTGAGAATAAAAATAAAATAAATAGAATATATAGATTATTTGACAAAGCAGAGATAACTGTTCTTTCATTAACAACTATGCTGTAGGTTGTCTTCAATATGAAATAATCGTTCTGGAGCTGCGTTGTTTTAAAGTTAAACAGGTTGAATAGAGAAAATTGAAAAGCATAGCAAGTCCTAATAGTGTCAGTAGTCAGTTATAAAAATTTTCATATATCATGGACTGAACATACAGGAAGTAAACACATTCTGTCAGTCAGAAAAAAAAAATCAAAAGTTATCACAAAAACTCTGATTTATTTCAGCTTACAAATCATAAGAACTCTCATTGATTTTAGCAATTCCAGTTTTCAATTGTTTCAATCAATCTCTGGATCTTGATGGTACTAACAACCCATTTAATATAACTTAATACATACACTTGATTGTACTGATGAATCAATGAGAGTTTCTTTTGTTGAACGACTGAAAAATTCCTACTGCACTTGAGTGAAATGTCTGACGAAGAACTTGATCAGCAGCTGCCTGCAAGGCTTATAAACTCAACAAAGCCATAACCCTGAAGTTGTCCACTTTGTTTGTCCCAGATAAGCTTCACAGATGGAACATGGAAATCAATGCAAACATGACAATATGGTGAGGCAAAAACACAAAGTTGACAGCAGTAGTTGTTGTCATTCATCCATTATCACTGGAGCAAAGCCCAAGATCGTGTCGCGGAGGCAATTCGCCGAACACGACGAGAGCAAGAGAGCATTTGGGGACAATGATTCGCTCAAGGCAATAATATGATACTAAGAACCAACAAGAGATGGCTTCCCTGACCTCGTACAGCATCTGTGCTTAGCCAGCACCAAGGCCATATGCTCGCATCCTCCTTATCCGCCGCCGCTGCCACCTTGTCCGCGGCCGCAGGCGCGGCCTTGGTTGCTGCCGCCCTGGTGGACTTCCTCCTGCGTGCCCTCCGCGCGGCTCCGGGTGGAGGCGGCGGTGGTGGGCGCGCAGCGGCACGTGAGTGGAGCGAAATGAGGTGAGCGGCTCCGGCGATCGACTATTGTATTTTTTTCACTAACCGTTGCATACTGAGGATCGCTAATTACAGGAGCAGATCTAACTCTGAATATGAACCGTCAGATCTAAGAGTTAGAAAAAATATATATTTAACGAATTGATATTTTTTATATTAGTTTTTATATTAGTAGAGATACAGCCTATTCATAGTTAACCGAACATGCTCATCATCATTTCAAATCTTTGCACTTGTTAATAAGCCCGTATAGCTGCATCCACTGTCGTTTACTCTACGATACTACAAGTAGAACGTTGGGCGTCAATGCTACTATCCAAAACGTTCACACGTATAACCAAACGTTCGAACGGCCCCACGTGGTAGACCCCTATGGAAGCGTAACCGGTTCACACGGGGGCAAGACCGTCATTTCCCTACGTTTTGAATTCGAAACCGCATCCACAGAGCCAAGGTCCACCACCTTCCTGCGGCGCATAGGCCACGTCCATAGAACACACGCTCCTAGGTACTAAAGCCAAGCATCCAACGGTGAAAAATGTGGACGCCCCATGCACCGGGTCCACGGAGGCCTCAGACGCTCCGTTTCTTGTCACGTGATGTTAAGCATGGCCTGGGCCGGGTCTATACACCACACGCGGTAGAGAAGGCCTACGGGCTTAGCGCCATTCACCCACCGGTCTATAGGCATGGTCTATGCAAATGTTAGGCTAAAACATTTCGGTCGTGTGCCCTATTTTTTTTCAATTTCGCCGGGCGGGCGCTTCTCCCTCTCACCCATTCGCCATTTCGCCAATCTCTCTCCCTCTCCACGCCAATCTCTCTCTGGGAGGGCGATCAAGCCCTAACCCTAACGAAGCTCCCCGCGACGCCGCCACCCAGATCCCCGGAGCGAGAGGCATTGCTCGTCGTGCCAGGAGATTCGCCGATCCGCCAGATCAGCCTGACCGAGGTGAGTTTTCTGGGGCTAATTTTTGATTTCTAGGGTATTTTCCCGTGAGCTGGTCTGATTCGTTTTGGGGGATTCGTGATTAGGGTTCCGATGGAGGGTTCCGAGGCAGCGCAGCAAAAGGACAGCGTGAAGGTGGCCGTCAACATCCGACCGCTCATCACGCCGGAGCTCCTCCTCGGCTGCACCGACTGCGTCACCGTCACGCCCGGCGAGCCGCAGGTATCGATCTGTTTGGGGGCTAGTTTGTCTGGTTGGGTAGGATCGAGTGGCCTGGGGGAACGATGCTTCTGGGATTTTGAATTGGGTGCATATGCTAGTATAAATTGGCGAATGATGTGACAGGCCTTGGGGTTTTTATAGCTAATTCGATGATAATTTGGGTAGAGTGGTTTGGCAAGGGCTAACGGTTTCTTTGCTGGGATGTATAGTGAAAGATCTATGCTTGCTCTTTGCTGATTCTGAGCTAGTTTGAATAACATCTTTAATATTATAGTTTTACCACTCGCAATTCCTATCCAGATGTCGAAATCCTAATATGAATGCTAGTTAAGAATATTGTAATTTTACCTGGAATTTTGTATTGTTAAAGATTGCTTCAAGGCCCAAATGGTCTGATGATGCCTTTCTGTGCTATTGTAGGTCCAAATTGGCCCACACGTCTTCACCTATGACCATGTATTCGGCAGCACAGGCTCTCCTTCCTCGTTAATATTTGAGCAATGTGTGCATCCTCTCATTGATTCATTATTCCGTGGATACAACGCTACAGTACTAGCTTATGGGCAGGTGCAAAATCTTTAGTATGGTGGCACTAATAATGATGTTAGAAGTGTTTTTTTAGATAATTGTTTTGTGACTTGTATTTTCCCTGTAACAAAATTAGACTGGCTCCGGCAAGACATATACAATGGGTACTAATTATACTGGTGAAGCTAATTGTGGAGGAATAATTCCTCAAGTTATGGAGACAATATTCAAAAAGGCCAATGCATTGAAGGATGGCACAGAGTTTTTAATTAGGGTGTCCTTCATTGAGGTATCATACATGGTGGCATCTATTGTTGTTTTGCCAGTCCCAACTGTCATCAGTTTCATTCGTGATAACATTTTTGAGATCTTTTGTGTGTACTCCAGATATTCAAGGAGGAAGTCTTTGATTTGCTAGATGCAAGTCATGCTGCTCTCAGACTTGATTCAGGGTCTGTTGCCAAAGCAACAGCACCTGCCAGAGTGCCAATTCAGATTAGAGAGACTGGTAATGGCGGCATTACACTTGCTGGTGTGACGGAGGCTGAGGTGAAGACAAAGGAAGAAATGGCCTCATTTTTGGCACGTGGTTCTTCCTCGCGTGCAACAGGAAGTACAAACATGAATAGTCAGTCAAGGTAAGTTACAAAGGAATGATAGTATGCTTATTTAAATTTGCATTATGTGATGATTAGTTTTGTTTATGCAGAGATTATTTTTTCCTTCATTCCTTCTGGGTTCTAGTTCTGTGTTTTTACTTTTTGAAAGGTTATAAATACATTATTAGCACTTCATGCAAAATGAAACTTGCACTCGTCAAGCTTCATGCATGTTCTGGTTTTGCATTTTGTATTTCTGCATAATAGGTATTGTTTTGCATGATATATTTGCATCCAAGTATAGATGCCCAAAAGTCATGTGTTTTTGTTATCAACTAAAAGGATTGGGTATAACTTTATTGTACTTCTTCACATTATTGGAGCCAATAATATAATTGGTTAGCACTGGTAGTATGCGACAAGTACGACCTTTTTACATGTCCATTTTCTATTTTAAAATTTGCCGTTAGGTCTGACTATTCTTTTTATCGGAATGACAATTTTTCTTTGTAGCCGGTCTCATGCTATCTTTACAATTTCAATGGAACAAAAGAAGACCTCCAGTGTCTCTGACAAGTTAGCTAATGATGAATATGATATTTTGTCCTCAAAGTTTCATCTAGTTGACCTTGCGGGTTCTGAAAGGGCTAAACGAACAGGAGCTGATGGATTACGGCTTAAAGAAGGTAAGGATGGATTTACCTATTAAGTTGAGAATATCATTTGGCATCTGATTTGAACAGTGTTCTATATATTTTGTGGCTGCAGGAATACACATAAATAGAGGTCTTCTAGCCCTTGGCAATGTCATTAGTGCATTAGGTGATGAAAAGAAGAGAAAAGAAGGAGCATTTGTCCCATATCGGGACAGTAAATTAACACGTCTTCTGCAGGTATGGATCCTAGTTATGTCACAAGCATATTTAATGTTCAAATCCACGAATTACTGGACAGAAAAAAAATATGCGATTACTTGGGAACTCAATGCTCTGTCACAGTGGCACGTTTCCATCATGCTCATTACTATATTCAATTGTTTTTTGCAGGATTCGCTTGGAGGAAACAGTAAAACTGTTATGATTGGTAGGTATATATGTCTTGATTGTAAATGTTGTATTGCTAGTATCTTTACTAAAATCCATCTTCTTTGGTGTTTATTTACCTGTAGCTTGCATTAGTCCTGCCGATTCAAATGCAGAAGAAACTATAAACACACTCAAGTATGCCAATCGTGCACGGAACATTCAAAATAAAGCTGTGGTATGTTTACTCTCCTTAAAGATATGCTCACAGTATCTTTTTATAGTTGATATAATTTTCCCACTGTGTCTTTCGTGTAGATAAACCGCGACCCTGTTACAGCAGAAATGCAAAAATTAAGGAGTCAGTTGGAGCAGTTGCAGACTGAGCTCCTGTTCTCCCGCAGCGGGAGTGCTGCTCTAGAAGAACTCCAGGTTGGTTTTGCAGACCTGCAAGGTCTGATTAAATTTATTGATTTATTGTCTAATTTTGTTTCCGCGTCTTTCAGCTGCTGCAACAAAAAGTGTCTCTACTTGAGCTAAAAAACTCAGAGCTTAACCACGAGCTTAAGGAAAGGGAATTGTCGTATGAACAGTTGGCACAAAGTGCACTTGCAGCCCAGGTATTTATGATTGATTCCTGTACCCTGGTTTATCTAAGTGAAGTCCAAATATACTTGTGCATAGCATTATTTTGTAGTACTACATATGAGTTCACATTGCTAGGTGATGCAGTATATAGGTGTATTCTAGTTCTTGTTGATCATGTAATATGTTTCTGTGTCAAATATTAACTATATGCAATTAGTATGAAACACATGAAAATTATCTGTAACAACAATATGTTACAGCTGGAAAAGGACCAGTTGATGTTGAAGATTGAATCAGTACGCAATGGGAAATCATGGGATGACATTGAGAATACTTATACTGACCAGGTATGTCCACCCATCTCCTGCTCTTCAGATTTGCGGGAATATTTCTTCAACAGTGTAATTGAACAAATTTTTACATATGTTTTTGTTCTGATCAGGATGTGGATGTCATGAAGAGATATATTTTGAAAATTCAGCAGTTGGAGAGTGAACTGACAAGGCAAAAGTTCTCTAGTACCTGCAAAAATGATTTACTTGATCGGTTTGCCATGGACAAGGATTTGCTTCTTGATGACTTGGGTTCAGGTTGTGAAGTAGGAACACCTGATGCTTCAAGTAAGTAATAGGAAGTCAGAATTGCTTTCATAAAATGTGGTCGTTGTACCTTTTTGAAGTAGCTTTTTCTAAGTCACATTTTACAATCTAGTGAATTCTGGCCCCATATCTAGGATTATCTGTATGACATGTTGATTCTTCTTTTAACATGACCACTTTATGTTGTTTTAGCTTTACACTTGTTCACACGAGAATACGAGATTAGTGTTATTGTGTAGAACATTGAATTTAAAGCCATTACACAGTCACTATTGAGTCTGTGCTCTATGAGATTAGCAGTGAACTTGCCTGTGGTATGTTCCTGTGTAAATCAGTATAGAATAATACCACCGATTAACTTACTGAAATTAACAGTTCCAAAGAACTGTAATTTTTTTCTCACCAAGGACTTGGGTTTCCAGTATTGAATTATTGGCCCCTAGTGAAATACAGTACCAGAAAATTTGATCACTAACTGGTCACTGCCCGGAAAACTCTAAAATTAACATTTTAAATCTAAAAAAGGTGCCGTGAACTGTAGAATAACTCCAGTACCTGCAGGTGAAGTCGATGAAGAAAAGGAAAGAGACCATTCGTCCATGCAAGACAAACTTGATAAGGAGCTCCAGGAACTAGATAAAAGACTTCAGCAAAAGGAGGTACAATTTCCCATTCTTAACAAGTGCTGCCGTTCATAGACAAGGCTACAACAATTTGACTTAATCTAAACACTTTTTACATGAATTTGATTATTCGTCCATGCCATCTGTTTGAAGAAGTTATATGTATATGTTTTGATTTATCTCACTCATCCATGCCATCTGTACACCTTTTTTTTAAGAACAACTAAGTTTATATCACATATGTGTGAAATTATGCTACATTATTCTATTGTTTGATTCACGGGGAGTGTAACTATATGTCATTTTCAATTCCAAAAGGCGGAGATGAAAGAATTTGCAAAAAGTGACACCTCCGTTCTCAAGCAACATTATGAGAAGAAGTTAAACGAGATGGAGCAAGAAAAGAAGGCTCTTCAGGTTTGTTTGATTAAAATAGACAATTTCTTAACTTCTATCTTTATAACGATTAGTAACTCTTTTTTTGTTTTCAGAAAGAAATTGAGGAACTTCGTCATGCATTATCCAATATTACTTCTTGTACTGATGAGAGTGCACAAAAACTGAAAGAAAACTACCTTCAGAAGCTGAATACTCTTGAATCTCAGGTGCGCACACACTATAACTGCCTTTTTTCTCCCTCAGATATTGATTGCCACTGTTTTGCAGGTCTCTGAACTAAAAAAAAAGCAGGAAGCTCAACAGCAGCTAATACGACAGAAACAGAGAAGTGATGAGGCAGCTAAGCGCTTGCAAGAAGATATTCATCGTATAAAATCTCAAAAGGTTTTCTCCTCACAGTTTCCCAGAAACTCAGGCTAGTTTAGCTTTATATTCTGACATGTCCTCAATATGTGTTATCTTAGGTTCAACTTCAACAAAAGATTAAGCAAGAATCTGAGCAATTTAGATCTTGGAAGGCTGCTCGGGAAAAGGAAGTGCTTCAGGTATTTGCTCTTACTGCTTGCAGTTTGAATTCTTGGGAAATCCAAAATTTTCAAAAGACTTGGGTGACCACGTGGTATTTCTGTTAACTAGCTCAAGAAGGAAGGGAGAAGAAATGAATATGAGATGCATAAACTCCTGGCCTTAAATCAGAGGCAGAAAATGGTTGGATTTCTCACTCATCTCCCTTTCTAGACTTTCTAGGTAACATGAAAGTAATACCATTCTGCTTCAAAACATAGGTTTTACAGCGGAAAACTGAAGAAGCAGCAATGGCTACGAAAAGACTGAAGGAGTCGCTTGAAGCAAAGAAGTCCACCCGTGACACTTATGGTAACAAGCTGAAAACATCGACTAATTTTATTTCCATTCAGATTGCTGTGCACTTGTGAGCAAGTAATTTGTAAATACTGCCTCATAGTTGAAAATTTAAATTTTTCAGGAAATGCAAGCGGTTCTGGGGTTCAGGTATTACCACTGAAACTTTGATTATTCTCTTGATATTCCCAGTGCATTTCATCTGAAATATTCTCTTGATATGTCATTAGGCTTTAATTCGGGCCATTGATGATGAACTTGAAGTGACTATAAGGGCATACGAATTACGCTCGCATTACGAGCGACAAATGCAAGAGTAAGTCTTTGTCTTCATGATAGATGGACTTCCACAGGGTACATTTATTTTTTTTTAGATATAACACTTTCATGTAGCAAATAAATGGAATTTCAGTACCTTAATTACAAAAGCAACAATTGCAGAAGCACACGTTTAGGTAGCCCCTGGAACTCAACTGTATGGATACAGCCTGAGTTAGGTCACATGATGATTTTTCCCTCTTTTTTTGTGTCTGCGTTGGGGGGGGGGGGGTGGCGGCGCTTAGGCTGCCAATAAAGTTAGGGTGGTTGGCCTTCTATGCACATCCAGTCATATTCAGACTTCTTTTCTCTTAATAATGCAATGGTACACAAACCTTTTGCATATTCCTTGAAAGCTATCTTGATAAATTGTTTTTTAGTCTTTTCATCTAAATTTTAACCAAACTTCTTTTATTTAAAAAAAAACTTTTGCTTCGAGCCTATCCACAATACATCAGTCTGATCAGTGTAGTTCAAAGAATTGTTCCTAACTTTCATTCTAGTTGAGAAATTGTTTCTCAGTAGGTTTAGTATTCTAATTGTTTTCTGTGTTTTATTGCCCTCTACTATAATTTTTTTCTTTAACAGGAGAGGGGCAATCTCCAAGGAAATAGCAAAGCTGAAAGAGTGTCCTCAGGCTATGTCTCCTAGTGCTAGAAGTTCTAGGATATCAGCACTAGAAAACATGCTGTCATCATCCTCTAGTGCCATGGTGTCTATGGCTTCTCAACTGTCTGAAGCGGAGGAGCGAGAGCGTGCATTCAATGGTAGAGGTAGATGGAACCATGTAAGGTCCCTTCCTGATGCGAAGAACACAATGAATTACCTTTTTCAGTTAGCATCATCTTCAAGGTATGTCGTACTTTGCTTTCAGAAATGTTTAAATCCTCTTAACATTTTCTTCGGTGTTTCTAAATACGAATAAACAACCCTAATTTATTGATGTTATTTTTATTTGATGCATGTTGCCCATAGATGTCAACAACTTGACAAAGAGGTGATGTGTAAAGAAAAAGAACACCTCATTGGTGACCTGAAGGAAAAGGTGGTTGCACTTAATGGTAGAATCAGACAATTAGAAACTCAAGTGAAGGATTTGAATAACCAAAATATGCTGGTAAAGATTCTGTCAATTTTGCAGTCTGGCAAATCTGAATACATTACAGGAATTTTCATGATCCATTTCACTAGTATATGTTTGATTGAATTGCGTGTGTGCTTATGCTTTCTCAATCCACAGTTGTTTACTGCTATAAGTGAAGCAAAGAATCCTGTTGGCACTTCCAGAAAGGGTACTGTTGGTTCTGAAGATGGTCAACATTATGCTATGCAAAAGGTATTTTGTATGTTGGTTCATCTAGATTATATGTGGTGATATGCAAAATGCACTGATCCATATAATCCTTGTAAAGTGTGTCTGACATCTTTCCTTTTGCATGTAGAGCATTCGAGCTTCCCATACTTTACATTATAGTAAGAACAGCTTCTTGTGGTCTGATGACATGGATATATCAGATTCTGAGAAATCGGAAGGATCTGATGCAGATTGGGAAGCATCTGATGCAGACTATGGAGCATCTGATGCAGATTGGGAATGTTCGAAGAAGGTGAGAAGACGTCGGCAAACAGTGTCCAGCCATCTGAATCCTAACCTGGGTAGTGGTACTACACATAAAAATGCAAAATCAGAAATGGCCAGTCAAGAAAAGTCTACTTCACAGGACCTTTCTCCGCAGTGCTGCTCATGCTCGAAATATTCATTCTGCAAGACCCAAAAATGCGAATGCAGAGCTTCAGGTTCACAATGTGGGGGTGATTGCGGATGTATTACCTCTAGGTGTTCTAATAGGGTGGATATGAAGCAACAAATTGAGTCGTCTCAAAAGGAAGGTGGTGGGGTGATTGACGTATCTTCTTCAGATGATGTGGATGATGCCAAAGCTCAGGAAATTGTGAAGGAGGGCGTCATGCTTCTTGAGAATTCTATGTCAGAGAAGGACGCTCAAGAGACAAAATCAAGAAAACCACTGGCTGACATTGGAAATGGTGTGGTATGTGCTATGCTTCACTCCAGTCCACATTGTCTTGTTGATTAAATTTGCATATCTTTCAACGGATATAATGAATCATCATCATCATCATTATCATGCAGTTTTCCATGTCACAGCAATGCTTCATATTGCTTCACACTCCTTTCAGGTGAAACAAACTGGGGCAAAACCAAAGCAAAGGAAGAACTGGCGCAAGTCTACCGTTCAGCTCGTCCCTTCAGCTCCACCTCTCCCACCCACGGCTCCGCAGAACACCGAGCCGGTTCCACGGAACAGAGACATCCCCCTCAGGCTGCCCCGAGCAATGTCCTCATCAGCTGTGGACAGCAACCCTCCTCTCACGGACCGCAACGCCGCGAAACCTGACGAGTCCATGGGCAGCAATAAGGAGAACGTCACTGCCGTTCGTGCGAGATCTCCCGCTCGGCCGAGAAAGAACGCTAACGAGAAAGAGAATCACTTGCAATGATTAGGTGATGGCACTGATCAATTGGCTCGCTCGAGCCTGTGAAGCTGCAAACATCCAACGGTTTTGTTGCGAAACCTTTTGATGTTACTTGGTGGTGGGGATGCTGCCTCGGTGTCCCTCGGCATGGCCGGCTGCGGGGGCAAATAGAAGTGAACCTCTCGAGTTCCTGTGGACTGACCCGATCGCGATGCACGGTTGTTTCACCTTGTTGTCTTTTGTTAAGCTATGGGTGATCACTCAACGACGAATGTAAACATTTCGTACAACTCTTGTTGAGACGAATTCAGTTGGTTAATTTATCTCATGGTGGTGGGTAACATTTCCATCATTTGGCTCGCACTTGATCTTCGCTGCCTCAGCCCATTCTAGTTCCTTTTGAAAAGTTTATTTGATTTCAATTACTTTTTTCAGTATGGGTAATCTTTTGGCTAGCTGTTTTCCCTTGACAGTGTCCTGGGTTACCATGTTCCGATATAATTGCTTCGTGGAATTTGACTTGCATTACAGTACTATAAATGCGTAACCAATCCCACTAATGTGCTGCCAATGTAAGAGCAAATTGGCTCAATCATGCTGATCAACAATGGAATTTCAAATAGGATAATTTCAAATTGAAAGAACTAATAGTGTGTAGATACCCAACACGACTACACGAGACATTAAGCGAGTTCTCTAAATTAACCTGCACTTCACTACCATTCACTCCCCTAGAAATCAACCAGCAAGTGCTATGAGTCTGCAAAAGATTTTTTTAAAAAAAATCCCTGTTAACACTATACATCTCAGTTTTGCTTTTCTTGACTTAATGTTACTCACTTCGTTCCAAAATAAACATATATTAATAGAATGTGTCACATCTCGTACTAGGAGGTTTATTTATTTATTTATTTGGGGATAGAGAGAGAAATTGTCAAAGCTATATCAATGATATTGTCTTGGTCTTAGTTTATTCAACAGAAAATGATTACCTAGTGCGTTTTGATTAGAAAGCCAATTATTTTATAAACGAAATCAGTAATAGTAGATTATTGACATGGAGTTGAACCTACCTAGTAACATCAGTCGCTGTGACCTGTTTCTCGTAATATAGGCATCAGCGACTAGTGAACAGTGATTCAACAAATATATCTCGGATACTGTTTTAAATGGCGATTGAAATGAATTCCCTTTTGTTTCAGTTTGTAGGGACTAAAGTTGTCAAATTCTTTTAGCAGAAAGTTTATAGTCCTTGAAAAAAAAGTACTGAGATGTATAAATTTTGATACTTCTAGTAGGCCGTTGAAAGATACCAAAGAGGTACAATTTTTCTTTTAGTAAATTTTTTTTATACATCTTGTACTTATACTTGAGTGAGATATACCAAAATTTACATTCGAAAATACATGTTACTACCTCCTTAAAAAATAATAGAGCCACTCCCCTTGATATCACTACTATCAAATGGCTATAAAGAGTGTCTAACAGATTCACATGGTCATACATGTGCATGCTATGATATATGGATTGTATATTCACTCGTGAATATAAAGACTGAATTTTTATGAATTATTAAAAAAAGACACGACAGTTGGCAAATTGAAAGACGAGGCATATCCGCCTCTCCTGCTGGGTCCAGTCACGGGACGATACGGGTGAAGTACTCCTTACCAACTGCTCCCTTCCGTAGAGATGCACGGCTCGCCGTGCCGCCGCGCGCTGCGGCGTCGACTGATCCGCGTGTGCTTCCCTGGCTTTCTGGCCAGGTGTCGGTGGACGAACGTTTTCATTGTACTTTTGACTTCCGCCGCCTCGCGGCGCCAGCGACGTGAAGAGCTGCAAACAAAAGGAAGGAAATACTAAGTAATCTGACGTACACTACTAGAAAAACATTTGTTTGCAAATGGACAAAAATAATTTTACATGCGGGGAAAGGACCGTCTCTAAACAAAAGCATGCAAAATAGATGATTTTTACAACCGGACATTAGCTTCCGCACGCGAAAATCACTTTCGCAAGCGGGCATCTACATTTTCGCATGCGCTAATCCAACCGCTTTCAAAAACACACACCGAATAAAAAAAATCCCCGCCACCACCACCAGCCGCCGCCACCCTTCCCCGTCAGCCCCTCCCCCTCTGGTCGGATCAGCTTCTGCGACTGCGAGCCGAACACGACGAGCTTCTCCTACGAGTTGTTCGTGGCCGCGAGGAAGTCTTGGTCGGAGAACCGGATGGTGTAGATGTCATTGTACATGGCGACGTCGGCGTCGTTGGCGCAGCCTCCTCCTTCTCCTCCCCCTCCGGGCCCTTCTTCTCCGTCTGCCGCCGCCAGCTGGCTCCCCTCCTCCGGCCGTATCTAGGAGGAGGAAGGGAGGGAAGCGTCGTCTCCACCGCTCCCGTCGGCGCGTCTGCTGCCGCTGCCAGCTGGCTCCCCTCCTCCGGTCAGATTTGGGAGGAGGGAGGGAGGGGAGCGTCGCCTCCACCGCTACCATCGGCGTGTCCGCTACCGCTGTTGGCCGGTTCCCCTCCTCCGATCGAATCTGGGAGGGAGGGAGGGAAGCGCCGCCGACCACCGCCCTCCCCCTCCGGCCAGATCAGCGAGGGAGGGACGGGAGCTGCCGCCGGGAGCAGCCACTACCACCACCCTCTGGCCGGATCTAGGAGGAGGGAGGGGAGTCACCACAGCCACCGCCCTTCCCCCTTCTGCCACCGCGCCGAGGTGCGTCGCCACTAGAGTTGCGCCACCACCCAGTAAACGCAACCCTCCGTTCGGATCCGCGCCAGGGAGAGGAATGAGAGGTGGGAAGGGAAAGGTGAGGGGAGGGGAGAGGTGAGGGAGAGGTGGGAGGGGAGAGAGGTGAGTGAGGTGGATTTAGAAAATTTTGGCTGCGTGGTTGTTGACGATGGAATTTGGTAAGCGTATAAATCGGAATTGAGGTCTAATCTGAAGTGGATTTAAAGATATGTGGGATTCTCGGAAACAGAGTACGCATTGGCTGGAGGTCTGTATCGGTCGATACTGAGTTTGATGTAGATAGCCGATACAGCCGATATTGGTAAGATTGGATACATGATCAATGTCGGGTTCGAGAAGGGGGACTTCGATGATGTTATTAGGTAAGGATGGAGTCCAAGATAGGTAATTGTATCTATTAATTAGGATTTTATGTAATTTTCTTATAGATATTTTCGGTAAGAATCTGTCTAAGAGATTTGTTCGTCGGTTAGAGTTGTGTTAGGAAAGTATGAGTCGTGTCCGTTATGGACAAATTTGTATGTATAAATATAAGCCTGAGGTCTTATAAATAATTAACATCAGTTCAATTGCGCTTCACCAACCTTTTTATTATTTTGTTTCAACGAGTTCTTGCTTTCTAGTCGTGTTGCATCGATTTCGAGCTTCGACAAGATGTAAAGCTTGTTATGGCGGTTTGTATTATCGGGATTAGTGCTTACATCTTTATGACACTCTAGTCCTATTTTACGAATCACCGAGTTATCATATACATTATATAATCTAGATTGACAATGTTTTCTACTTGCATCGGCCGATCTCCATTTAGGGTTTTATCGATATCGGCTAGATTACTTTATTGGTTTATATAATGTATCCACTATCCTAAAAAGATGATCAAAGGTTTGATTGTTTAGATATTATGCTTCTTTTCATACTTAGTGTTGCATCAGTTAAGTTTGATCTACTAAGTTATGTTCATAATCCCTAACCAGTTGCATGGTTATTAACAAGGATAACATCGGGGTTTCAGCCAATCTTACCTCATATAGTTATCTTACATAGATTTATATCGTGTTCGATATATTGCATATGTCCCTTATATCAGGATCTTAACCATGTAAATATATTAAGCTTATCATCAATGTAATTGATAGTAGTTTAATATATTTATTGTCAGATGATATCCTAGTATAAGGTAGTATCGGAGCTATAGTCGGTACATGCTTAAATTTAGACATCGACTATGATATGAACGCATGTAATCGTTATTTCATGTTATTCTGGATCTAGGGTCTAGGCAATTTATATCGTCTCGGTTAAATCCGATCTATCCCAATTGTTGATTTCTAAAATAATATTGATTTATAGATTACCACTACTACAAAAAGGGATTTTGCAAACGGGCGAGAAGGGTTTTCGCATGCGGTTGCGCCAACCGCATGCGCCAAATCGTCTGCGAAGATTGCGATCTTTGCATGCGGCCAGCGCAACCGCATGCGAAAATCCGATTTTCGCATGCGGACGCTTAAGCCAACCGCATGCAAAGAGAAAAAATCGCGAAAAAAATAAAATTCAAAACATAAAAAAACAAAAAAAAACGTAGCGCCGCCGCCGCCCAAGCTCGGCGCAGCCGCCGCCACCGCTCCCATCGTCACCGTCGCCGTCGCCAGCCGCCCAGATCCACTGCCGCCACAGCCGCCCGAGACTGCCGCCGCCACCGCCGCCGTCCTCCACACTGGATCCACCGCCCGAGATTGCCGCCGCGATCCCCCCCGTCCTCCGCGCCAGATCCGCGGCCCACCGTCATCGTCGTCCTCTAGTCGTCGCCGCCATTGGCGGATCCGGGTGGGGAAGGGCCGCCGCCGTCGCCCACGCCCGCCCCCACCGTGGCCCTCGCCCACCGCCGCCTCCGGGGAAGCGCCGCCGCCGGATTCGCGTGGGGGGAAAGCGGTCGTCCCCGGATCCGTGCAGGGGAGGGCTGCCGTCCCCAGATCCGCGCGGGGGAGTCACCGGACGCCTCCTCCGCCGGCCTCCTTGTGGGGGATCTCGCACCGGCGATGGTGGAGGGAGGTGGGGGTGCCGCCGGCCTCCACGCGTGCCACCGGTCAAGCTCCCCCTCCGCCGTCGATCCCGCTACCGCTCCCGCCCATCGCACGCCGCGCCGCCGCCGCCCGTCGCTGCTGCCCGCCCCACGCCGCTCTCGGTGAGTGAGAGAGAGAGAAAGTGAGTGAGAGAGAGAGGACTGAGAGAGGAGAGGACCGAGGGGATAAAATAAGTGAGAGAGAGTACTGAGAGGTGGGGGTGAAAAATTTTGAACCAGTGGAGAGGGAATGCCGATCCTCAAGATATCCGCATGCAAAAATTGATTTTCGCATGTGGGTATATTAAGAGGACCGCATATAAAAATGATGGAGCATTTTTTACATGCGGACCACTTAAGCATCCGCATGCAAAAATCGAATTTTTCTATGCGGCTATTTAAACTTCAAATCGATTTTTATGGTACTAAATTAACTCGAATGAAAAAGTTGTCAAAAGAAAAGTTGCAGAACTCATTAAGATGTACCATTTTTATTTTGGTCATTTCTCCATCCGAGTTTGATTGAACTATATAAAATTTGAATTTCAAAATATAAGAAATTTAAATAATTTTTCAGGTAGTAAATAATTTCAAATGGAAAAGTCACCAATAAAAAAGTTGTATAACTCATCAAGATCTACAACTTTTGTTTTGGTCATTTTTATATATGACTTTGTTTGAACAGTTTGAATTTGAATTTCAAAATATGATAACTTCAAACAATATTTTCAAATACTAAATGATTTCAACTGAAGAAGTCATCAACAACAAAATTGTATAACTCATCAAGATCTATAACTTCTATTTTGATTATTTCTTCATCCGGCAAAATGATTTGTAACATTGTTCACAAAATGTACATATTTCTTATAGTTTTATAAACTATAAGAGAGAGATATGTAAATTTTAAGAATATGTTATGATCACTTTATCGAATGAAGAAATGACCAAAATAGAAGTTATAGATCTTGATGAGTTATACAACTTTATTGTTGATGACTTTTTCAGCTGAAATAATTTACTGCTTCAAAATATTATTTGAAGTTTTGAAATTCAAATTTTTAATTGATAAAACAAAGTCACAAAAAAATGGTCAAAATAATAGCAGTAATAACATAATAACATGAAAGAGCATAATTTTAGAAACATTTAGGGGAAAAAATCATCTAATTTGGAGTTTATATGAGTGAGATAAACTAGTTTCAAATTTTTTCAATTTTTTCAAATTTTATTTTCGCATACGGCTTCTTAAGTGGCCCGTATGGAAAAATCGATTTTTCCATGCGAGCGCTTAAGTGAGCCGCATGCAAAAATGAGCTCATTTTTGCATGCAGCCCTTTTAAGAGGCCCGTATGGGAAAATCGATTTTTCCATACGGGCCACTTAAGCAGCCGTATGGGAGAATGACCCTCGATTTTTGCAGACGCCACTAGTTATGGTCCGTTTGCAAAAATCATGGGGTCTCGTACAGAAAAATCACTTTTATAGTAGTGTACATAATATGGACATCTACAGTCGTGGACCAAGTTTAGGGTTTGTTTATCGATATAAATATACTTTACAGCCAATTTACTTCACATTGCATCGGCTAGGGTACATCACGATACGACATCGGCTTTATAGCCGATCGACTATTGTTCACTAACATCGTTTGCACATTCTTTCTTGTTAATTGCAGGATCAAATCAACTTGCATGCCCTTGAATCCGAAAGCAAGTTTTAGACCTGTACTAGAGTAAAGCAAATCTCGCAGGCTACCGTGTTTTTACGTCAACAGTGGTAGTTTTTAAGATGCTTAACCTTTTTGCAGGCTGACCTCTTAAGATACCGCCTACGAAAATCAACTACCTTGTCTTACGGTTGTCATTTTTGTAGGTAGCTATTTAGCTCCGAGAGATCTACCCATCTGAAAAAAATATCATCGTCTAGAAAAAATGGTTCGTCTAAAAAAATTGGTTTTTCTAGCAGTGATGTGAGGCGAGAAGATGGCAAGGCGCCAAGGCAGAAGAGTCTGAACCCTGAGCCAGTACAAATCACCTCGCCGGCGAGTTGGCTATGCAACACAGAAGAGTTCAATCACATTAACATGAGAAGGATGCGTAGTCGTCTCACATTACATTCGATGATCCAGTGCATCGAATAGAGACTAGAAAGGCCGGTGCTGCTGCTGCATGCACATTTCACAAATCCGTACGAGATCATGCACGATCCATGGAGAGCCGATGGACCGAACAGTTCCACGACAACGATTTCCGCAGCTTCCTTTCCCCAACAATCAGTCAAGCCCGGGCCACGCCACACAGTGCGCGTACGTACCCGGCCATGTTCCGTTCCACCTGATCTTCATCTTCCACGCCCAACAAATCATTGCCAAGGTTGTTTTTTTCGGCGAAAACCCTGTGTGCACTGAACTCGGACGAACGAGTTGACGGCACACGACGCTAACACGCAAACGAACCCGGTCATCTGCGTGCATATGCAGCGTGCCCTCGCGGCGTGGGCACGGCGAGCTCTCGCTCCTGTGCACACCGTGCAGTCATGCAAAGGATACAAACATGTGTCCATCCATCCATCCATAGGGGCCCGGCCACCAGTATATCGTCCATCATATCGTAGCACGTATCGTTGCAGCCACGGTCAGCGAAATATACGTACGAACATGACCATACTGATCGTGTATGGGGACAGTGATATATATGGAGTATGTAGGGGTGAACTGTACGTGGACGCCATTGCTACGACCTAGCAGTCCAATGAATGACGGATCAGAGTACTTAATCTGTGTTTATTTTGATCTGAGGAGGAGTCAAACTCAGAGATGGCGATCGGTTGATGTGAAGGACGTACTGAATCGATCAGGAACCTTTCACGTACACTTCCCTATCTCCGCAGGTAATTAGCGTTTTCCAAGCCATCGATCGATCGATCCGTCGACAGCGCCGCTGCATCCGTCGATGAGTGAAACGGACACTCTCCCTTTACAAGTTACAACTCACATGGCATCGGCCGTGCATGGATGCATGCGAGCGTCGCATGGACAAACATGGTGAAAAACACGACGTCGAAGCTAGCTAGCCGTGGGCGGCTGGAGGCATAGTATACTGGCAGCCAGCGTAAGAGAGTGACATTGAATCGAATTAATCAACTCTGCAACTCACTCGTTTGGTTTCTGCCAGAGGATGTTTTTGAGTTTCAGATCGATCGAAACACACACACACGGTATAGTTCAAGCTTGGAGACAGCTACTATTAGCTAATTAATGAGGTGAGCAGTGTTGTAAGTTCTTAAAAAAGAATTCTTACAAACTTCTTACTAATAAAAAAAAGTCAACTATAGAAGTTAAAAGAATCAAGATTGAACTATGATGCAAACATATTAGCATTTGTAAAAAGCTTATAAAAAGGAAATTGCTATGCGTCCGGTACAACTTACATCCGATTAATTAATTCATGTACAGGTGCTGCTGCTTACCTGATCTCGCATGGTAAAAAACTAAGCTTAATGATTGATGGATTTGGTAGTCGTAAGTGTAGCAGTACTCTGTATAAAAAGAACTTTGTATTTATACCATTTTCCAGAGGTTAATTGCCTTCGTAGGTTCGGCTGATGTGACATGCATGATCGAGCAACTGTCTTGCAGCAGCTGGGTTTTCGTCATGATGGGTAACCCTGGTCTAGTTGCTTTGGTGCATTGGCTTTGGAGGCAAATTGAATTGATCTGGACATCAGAGACGTGAACCAATCCGCAATGTTCGCACCATCAGTCATCAGGCCAACGTTGCCGTTAAAATTCTTTCTATGAACTTAGCGACAGTGTCTCTTGCCCAATTGGCCAATTGTCATCCTAGGATATGATTGAACGAAAGGGTTATCACGATGACTCATGAAACCCATAATTCTTGATTGGTTCATAATGTTGAACGTTTGAACTATGAACCCTTGTAACGTTAAAAAAACGTCAATAAAGAGATACCATTTTGCACTTGTATAAGTGTTGGCACACCCTATGCTGTGTGAGGAAAAGGTATCAAACTTTACGCTAAAAATACGACACCGCTAAACCTCGACAAGATAGTAAAATTGATGGGTAATAACTACTCCCATTTATAAGCTTAAGACTCTGTCAGAGGTTTTATAGGATTTTCGTAAAAGAAATCATATGAACTGAAAAGTTTTCACTCTGGACGAGATGATAGATAGTAGTATCATATTTTTTTCTCATTTTAAAGATAATTTTAATTATGTAATTGATGTTTAATTAAAAAGTGGGGGCAAGCGAATTTATACAAGTTCGCTTAAATCGTATTTCCTCAAACCCAAAATATAATTTATCTTTGAAATTTATTCTAAAATATAATAAAATTTTCACTTACATTCTCGACCAAGCAAGACCTTTCACCGTCCAAATTATGTATCTATATTCTTTTTCAACCAAACAAAATATTTTCCTATTTAATTTCATTAACCTTTTCAATATTTGAGTCTAATCTTAAAACTACTTATTTTTTTTTGCAAAAATCAAACTTGCTGGTAAGGATGCAGTACAGTGCGATCGATCGACAGAATCTGACGTACAGGATATCGTACGTACGTTGCAGTACGACACCTCCAAGTAGTCCAAAGGACGCAGCCGCACACATGATTGGGTTAATATAGAATAATCATCACAATGCGACACTAGAAGAAGAAAAAGAAGACGTTACAACAACCGTGCGCGCACAGACGAGAGATGGAGACGTGCAAAGACGACCAGGGCTAAAACACTAAAACCCCTCGTCGGGTTTAGCCACGTCTACGTAGTACGGCAGCGGCGTCGTGGCGGCGCTGGTGCTCTCGCCGCCGCCGTTGCCCGCCGCGTCCATGGCGTCGTCCAGCTCCTCCTTGGCCACCGCGCCGCCCATGGCGCCGTGGCCGGGCGTCGCCGTGGGGCCGACCGACGGAAGCTTCGAGAGGAGCGCCTCCAGGCTGCTCATCGACGGCACGATGTGGTGCATCTGCGTCGCCGCCGCCGCGGCGGCATGGCCGTAGTAGGGGTCGTAGAGCTCCATCGTCGGCGACGGCCAGGCGGCCGCGTCCTGCAGGCCGGCGGCGCCGGGGAACGCGGCCGACGACGGGTGCGGCAGCAGCACGCCCGGGATGCTCTCCAGGTAGCCGAACTTCCGCCGCAGCGCCACCACGTAGCTCAGGTCCTCCGCCACCTGCAGCCATGGACGCACCAATCGATCAACACGGCGAGCTGTACACGCACATTGCCCCCTCTTTGTCGTGCATGCAAGCCAGTGAGCGAGCTTGACATGATCAGTGACACCACAAGTCACTCACAGTGCAACTTCTGCACACAGTGGAGAGTAGGTGAAGAAGACTGAAGAACAGAGCAGAGAACGGGTGTGTACGTACCTTCTTCATGGAGCCTAGCTGTACAACGCCTTCTCTGACGGCGATCAGAGCAATGGTCTGCCAAAAAAAAAAGCGATAAAAAACGAGTAAAAAGATCATCAGCTTTGGCATTCAGAACTCTTTCTTGGTAGTACGACTACGAGGCGTACGTGTACCTTGATACCGGACTGGAACTGAGCTTCCCATGTCCTTGGATGCTGCGATCAACAGAAATTACACGGAACAAAAACAATGTTAATTGTTGTTATTGCAAGCATTTTGGGGGGGGGTTTAACCAAACTGATTAGAATAGTTGGGTGAGAAGATATTGCAGCTCACAGAATCGGCAGGGTTGTTCCATGAGGTAACCAGGTTGATCTCGTGCTCATTGGCCTCCTGGGACACCCACTTGTGGCCATGGTCAGCTGCAACTTTCCCAACCAACCTTCAAAATGGATCATCGCATCATGAGATCGTGCGTCACGTGCTGACTAAAGTGATTAGCGTAGGTTTTCCCAAAGAACATAGATTGCTAATTAAGAAAGACGGCCAATACTATGACACTAATTAATTAATGATGTTTCAAGCAAAACCACTAATTAATTTTCAATGGACAAACTTACAAAAGTACTAGTACTGCATACCCTTCCCCATAGTTGTAGATGTCATGGGACATCTTGAAGAAGAGCTCAGGCTGGAGGCCCTTCACCTCATGCCCAGCTGCTGCATAGTCAGTGTACCCAGCAGCAGCTGGTGTGTCCTCTTGGTCACAGGCAGAGGCTGCAAAATTACAGAATCCATCCTCCCATGCCAGGATCCTAGGTGAGTTTTGTAACCCCCAAGATGAATCACAAACACAAATTAATCAACAAACAAATACAAACGCATAAGAAAAGAAGATCCTGCACCAACCAGTTCCTCCTGTTTCCTCTACTCCTGTCATAAACACCACCCTGAAGATCCCATCTGACCATATTGAGGAAAAAACAGCAGCTAGCATCAATATTAAATATGGAGCAAAATGCTACTGCTAATTCTTTTACTCTCAAACTAATCAGAGTCACCAAGTGAGTATTCAGCTAAGCTTAGATTAGTTGACTCACTTTGGAGGAGGGTAGTTTCTTGGGAGGATTCGCCAGAAGACGGCGTACACCCACTGGGAGTCGCCTTGGGTGCAGAGGCCGCGCAGCGTGTGCTGCAGCAGCTGTGTCACAGCCAGTGGGTTCAGCTGCTCCTCCATTGCAGCTGAGCTGAAGCTGCTTCTGCTGCTGCACACACAAGAGTTTATAGCCGGCCAAGGAATCAAGAACAAGCTACTCTAGATGCTTGCTCTCATTAGCTAGCCACAAATCACTGTGTATGTGATGAAGCTGCCGCTTGATTTGAAGCTGAAGGGCTAGCTAGAAAAAGTTGATTTGAAGCTATGAGAAGTTTTGGGGGGCTGGAGCCAGGAGTAGGTGTAGGTGTTTCCTTTCTTGCTTGATAGCTTCCACTTTTGATCTCTCTAATAAGCCGCAAACTGGCTGGGACTTTGTTAGGCCAGGCCACCACAGAGGGAGCAACTATACTTGCCTGAATTTATATAGCCACTCACCCGCACACACTGAAAAGAGAGAGGAAACTCCTTCAATCACTCGGGGACGCCCTCTCGTTTATTCAAACATTACTTAAACAGTTATAAAAAATTCTTAAAAATTAGCGTACTACTCCAGAAAATATTTAGTATATATTCAACTTATCCATCGAGAAATAAAAAAGAACAAATATAGCATATGAACAGTACTTGTACTATTCACACCCGAATTTACCTTTTTTTTACCTTAATGTGTAGATCAAGTTTAAATTTGATTTTGGTAGAGTAATAGATGGCACTCTACTCTACACGGTCAATTTTCATATAATTTTTATAATTATTTATATTGAATTTAAGAGAGAAGATATATGAGGTAATCCGGGATATTCCCTCAAGATATTAGAGTCTGTTAGTAAAAAAACAAGATTTAGAGGGAGACAATATTTTTTAAGAAGAAATTGTGAACATGTTGAGAATTGAACACGAGATCTTAGGGTTAAAACCGAACATGAGATCTAGGGATTGAAATCACACACATCTTTATCACTGCACTATTAAGCATTAGAATCTGTTTGCTATAAAGAGAGTCATACTGCTACAGTGATGACTTTAATGTGGTGGATTGTTTCTCTCTTGCGGCTACCGTACCTTGCATGTATAGCTTTCCTTTTTCCATATGAATTCTGCTCACTAGTGTCCTCACTGTCTCCTTGGTGCCCGCATCAAGCTGATCGTACGTCTGTGTGCTGACGGAGCCTTTTTTGCTTCAATTCTTCTTCTGAAAAGCTTGGCTCCGAGCCTCCAACCACTGGCTAAAGAAAAGTTAAAAAAAAAAATTCGCAGAAGTTCATATGATCTAATAGGATCGCACTTGACTAAATTCCCAAGTGCAATGGACCTTACATTCACCTAGGAACTGTTCAAGAGACCAATTCATAGTGGTTTGCGGTACCCGGTTTCTCCTCCGTATGGTTTGGAGTTTTTATTCTCATTGCGTCAGTAAATCCGGGGTCAAATGCCGGACCCAGAAAAGAACACTTGGATGGAGCTGAATGGCTCTGCAATTCTGCGTTACAATTGGCAACACACTGTATGAGATGAAATTATGGACAGGTCCTACATTGGTCTCTCATTCTGACACTGCGTGAGAGAGTGCTCAGGGATTTTTGTCACTCATCCCATTTCTTCTCACGTTCTTGATCCTGGTTTCTGAATAATGGCACTGCGACGCCAATGTGGGTGGCCCTAAGCCAATAAAGATGCAAAGTGTGCTGCTGCCTTGAGCAGGGGAACGAGGAAATTGCTAGCTGCTGCTCCCTCTTGTTCTGACAACCTGGACCACCGGTCTCTCAGAATAACTGTAGTAGTATGAATTAGTAGTATATCAGTTTTTTTTTGCGGGGAAATAGTATATCAGATCTGTCTATGTGAATGTGAGCAAATGCAAGCCATACAAATTGATGAGCATCGAATCTTCTTATTTAGGAGTAATGTTTACAACGTACTCATCTGTCTCAAAAAATCCTAGGATTTAAGTTTTATCTAGGTTTATAGTTAGGATTTAAGGTTTTTTTTTAAAAAAGCAGTATTCGTTGTGTGCCTATTGATAGATATCAGAGAGATGTACCATTTTCATTATCTTAAGACACGTTGAATTAATGAAACTGTGAGAATAACGGTGGAGGAGTGTGTAGAGAAATGCCATTAATAAAAACAGATTTACTCTGAAAACACCAAAAATACAATTATTTTGTAAATAAAAGTGTTGAACAGAACTTGCTCCATTTGCGTATACTTTTCCAGGCTTTAGCGAATTTTTAGGCACTATATTCTTTCAGCGCAGATGTACCACCCTAGTGTTAAATTTGTCGATCATTTTGATCCACACACGCGCACTATATATGCATCCGAATCCATCGGTCACTCGCACCAGAAAGCTAATACCAAGAGTCGTAAACATGCATGATTGCATGCCACTTTGTCTGAGACTTCACCTGACCTCGATCTGGATTTGGTGTCAAATGGGGAGCAAAGCAATCCTGCAGGGAGCCAATGACTCAATGAGTGAAGGTTGTACCATCTCGTTGCCCAGGATGATCCCAGCTCGCTAACAAAAAGCATGGCAGGGATAGGCACCATGTTCTACTCAATAATTTTCATTGCCAGTATGTTTGATGTGAAATTTTACGGTTCCTGAGAAAGTGCTTATAGGTGCTAAAATTTTACACTAGAAATTTTAATACCTCAGGTTGCCTAATTACCTATGTTTGGTGGTGCGCGTGGCAGTAGGTTAGAGAGTTTGCTTCAACTTTTTTTAACGCGTAGAAGGATTGTACGTCAATATATTAGAAGGAAAAGAGTTATTTTTACACAACGCAATCGGCTAGACAGGCCTATGACCGGGGGAGGAAAAGACAAAAAGAAAAGGAAAGGAAAAAAACTACTGCGAAAAAAGGCTACTCCAACAAATGAGAGGTGGGAGGCGGAGCCACATTACACTCCCAGCAAATCCCCAATGCAGCAATGTCTGCGGACGACCACAGACAGCCTTCCGATTGGATGAGCTTTATAAGCACGAAGACCGAGGAGAGTGCTGAGTCGAAAACTCTAGAGGTCCGCTCCTTCCACAGCTACCAAGAGACTAGGAGGACCAAGGAGTCGAAACCGGTGTGAAGATGCTTAGGTAAGCAGGCCCTAGAAGACGGTCACCAATACTGAAGCAAACTGCCACGAGGAGGGGAGAGGGTTGTCCAGCCATGGGGCGACAACACACGATGGCAGGTCTACCGAGCGAACACACAGTCGAGAAGGATGTGGTTTCCCGTCTCAAGCTCCTGAGTGCAAAAAGGGTAGGCGGAGTGGCTATCGATACGACGCTTCTGGAGAAGATCAGTTGTCCAACAACGCTGCTGAAAAGCAAACCAAAAGAAGAACTAGACACAAGAGAATTCAAATGGCACGTTTTTATGGTGGCCCTCTGCCATCGCTACAATCTAGACCAGATGGCTGGGATCGGACTAGCCTGAGACCTGGTTTGAGAGCTTAAGATTTTTAAAAGAAGATAGTGAAAATCTGGAAAAATTGGGTTTCCCAGTTTCTAAGCATATATTTTATTTTCTTATACTATGTAAATATAAATTTTCTGATTTTAAGTGAGAATCTAAGTGAGATTCGAAAAGAAAAATGTAGTTGTTAAAAGCTCCTCCAAATAAGGTTGAATCTGACATGGTAACGTACAATTACCTTGCTTTTCCATGAGTCATGAGTGAAATTGAAAGTCTGCATCACCCTTCAAAGGAATATAAACATGTACAAAAGTGATGAAAGTTTTTTTTTTTGCAAAGTGCGTAATTTTTATTAATATAGAGGGTAAGGCCTTTCACAAGAGCATCTCAGTTATGTACAAACAGGATAAAAGAAGAAAAAAAAAAGGGTGCTAAAGGTGATGTCTCCCAAAGACCAAAGTCCAGTGCGACTCTCTTCGGCCGGGGGTGGCTAGATAGGTGCACCCGCCTCGCGCCATAGGGTAGCTTCTGTCGCTGCAGCCTCTACAAAAGTGATGGAAGATGCACACATACAAACTCACTATTGTGTCTCTGTACCACATTTTCTTTTTTTTATCTAACCAGATTGACAACAGGTATGAAAAAAGGAAAGAATACTTCTATTTTTCACGTTAAACCGAAATTCATGAAAGAACACCAATCAAGATTCAAGAATTGTTTCAACAGAGTGAAGGGATCATTCATTCTTCCCATATGTATTTCAGTATCCATCTGCTTGTCTGTTCCCTTGAGAGGGACTTGTGCTGAAAGAGGCAGAGCTTTAATGTTGCCATGGGCTCATCCGCTCATGGGCAAAGCCTATACCAATGCTAAAATATAAATATTTTTTTTAGAGATGATAAGTATTCATAAAACCCGGCTCCTACACCAACGGGGGTGTATACAGCCATAGAAATCCGAACAAACAAACTCTATTCTTATACATAATTTTACAAACAAAAGGAGCATTAAAGCTCAAGCATCTTACATAAAACTAAAAGAGCACAAAGACTCCAAAGCCTTTCAATGCGAAAAGACCTTCCAAACAAACCAACAACCACCTTACTCCTTTAACCGCTTTCTCATGTTCCATCCATTTTTACCACAGAAGTGCAAAACCTATATCACACTAGAATATAGATATGAGACGATATGCTTGTAATTTATATTCCTTGTTTCTGATAGGAATTCCAGGATATGGGATTTAATGCAGATGCTGTGGGAGGGAATGAAGGTATGGGCGTCAGGGATGGTAAGGGATATGCATTTGTGCATGTTGCTACTGGATTTTCTCATTGTCCCCATCCCCTGTACCTCAAAGAAATGCAACAATGCTGAAGAGGCACCAGAAGCAGAAGCAGAAGGCTCTCGAATGCAAGAAACTTCAAACAACCAAAAGACCCTCTGAGCTGGCTAACGGCTGGGATGACAGATAAGGTTTTTTTTACACCTAGATATAATCACACCCGTTATATGCATTGCGATTTGATAGTTATGAAAAAAACTGTGGATGTAACTTGAATAGATTTTATTATATATACATATATAAGTAAGATAGTTTATACACAAACATATAGAATAAATATGATCTACAACTAAAATTAATGATTAATAAAATCAGACAATGAATAGTACCTATGCAGCGTAAATATAATTTGTTTTTTTTCTTCATATGTAGATCAATTTAGATTTGCTTGTGTTATGTAGTGACTTGTATTTTCATAATTTATATGGTCAATTGTTTCTATAATTTTTAAATCACATGCATAAACTTTGATGTGATTGCGCCTAGGTGGAAACATTACTATATGTTGTGATGGCTCTAACTAATCTCGTGACGCGAGAAGGAGGTGACATTGGAGGAGGCGGCTTCCGCCGTGGAGCGAGACTAGATGAGAAAAATACATACCTTTACCGCAAGAAAAGGGAGCGGCACGCTGTAGACACGGTTGTGGTACCGTAGGAACTCACTCTCAATAGCTGTTTGATTTGGGTGTATTAACGGCTTAGATCTGGTACCTCACTCCCTTTAAGGATGATAAAAATTATCTCTTTATTTTTCACTTCAACAGCCTATAATATTATAGTTCAAGAATGACACGCCAAACCTATACTATGTTATTAACCCATAGTTAATCTAACTTGCAGTAACGCTAGATGGACGATCGCAGATCGCCATACACATGAAGCAAATTGGGCCATTGGGGGGCCAGGGTTGCGTTGGTCAAAACCACGAAACGACTAGACAGAAGACAGATCGTCCCAAGTGCAGAGAACTGCAGATCGCAAAGCCAGCATTTGATTACTTCATCAACACTATCCATGTTTGCAGCGAAACGATCAAATGAAAAGCTCCAAGACGATCACGTGACCGACACCTCATTTTCGTAGAGTATATTGCTCTGCTCAGTACTGTGGGGAGCAGAAGACGCGGGGAGAATTTTGTTGGAAACTCAGCGTGCAAACTGCATAGTGCGAGACTTCTTTTCGTTTTTTTATATTTATTAACTATTTATCACTCTTCATACTCTATCAATAGTTCAATACAAAGGTGGCAAAGCTTTTACCCTTTCTCAAAAAAAAAATATATTTGTCACTTATATGTGTAAACGATACGTGGCTCAAAACATTCAGGGGTTATCTGACTAGCTTCACAATATGGTGGGCTAATTGGTCTGGATTCAAATCCTCACCACTTCTATTTATTTGATATTAGAATTCTTCCCTAATATTCATGTTTTTTTATACGTGGGTTCTTATGTATCTACTTATAAATTTAGGTGACAAGTGATAGTTAATTAAAAATATTCTCTTCTTTTTGCATTGGTGAGGTGTGGGGCTCGAAGAGAATAGTGCAGATGCTTGTTTTTACGGGGCAAAAAGGGATCATGGAGACATCAAGTCATCAACGAACTGATCAAGAAATGTTGTGCCTTGGCAAGTTGCCCTGTGAGAGTTGTTGATTGATGAGATATAGTATAATACTATAGCTTTTGCCAACGAAGTTAGCTTTGGCTTTGCAGGTGTCAACATTTTTGGATTGAGGATTGTGCCTCTCTTTTTTTTTTTTCAGATAGGGAACATCTTTTCCATTTGAATCCCGGAATGCTAGTAGATCGATTGCCAGTGGATAAGAACATGATTCCCTGGATGAGTTCCAACAGGTATAGATCGAAAGAGCGTATCATTAGGGAACATAAAAATGATAACTTTCTGTCATTGAATGATGCCCTCCCTACCGTACCCCAGTAACCTTGTGGTGCTTACCTCCACTGCAACAGTGTTCAGCTATCAAATCATATGCGTTATCCAATCCAGTTGCAACTTGCAAGCTGGGACTGTGAGACACACGATCACATGCAAGCAGCTTTCATTGACATGCATGAGTTTACATTATTCAGAAACCAAAGGAAGATGTGTGCATGCAGTTGCTACTGCTACCGCATGGACAGATGCTTCCATGTGTAAATGGACAACCATTCACAGCTAGTATGACTTTAACCTCTCCAAATTGCAGTCGTTGAAAAAAGCAAGATCCAATGATAACGTTAGACCTGACTGAAGCATGGTTCCAAATGATTAATCAGAGAGTTCTCTGAAGATACTGCTCCAGTACAGTAGAAGAATACAGACGTTCAGAACAGCACACCATTGCACAGTCTCCTGCAGATAGGACAGTCACAGTACTTGTTACGTACTCGTACTTCTCCGTATGACAAGTTGCTGTTCCATTACCTTGGCCTGCCCCACTGGTGATTAAACGAAGAATTTATGGCCTGCACCGGTGCACTGACCTTTCTTCACTCTGCTTATGTACTTGGAGACTGGCACTGAAGTCTGAATTGATCACTCAGTCCAGCACTGTATCCTGTGGTTCTCCCTGATCACGACATAGAAGGATGAGCAATGTGTTAACTATAATCAGGAGAATTTATTGTACTATTAGTACTCCGCGTATACAGTAGTAGAGTAGAAACAGATGGCATGTGGTCTAGAGTTGCTAGCAAAAGGAGGCTAGAAATTCTCTGAAAATTGTCATGACAGTCATCAAATAAATCATTTTGTCAGGTTTATCAGGCCTCTGATTAACTTGCCTTTACATCTCCTGGCAAACAGCCAGCCAAATGCACTTCAATACACCAGGGGTCTGCATTTGCACATGACACCATCACTAAGTGTCTGTGTCTACTACCACTAGACTACTCATGCAGTATCAATCAGGCACTGACGCACTGCAAGTTCTTGTTCTCAGTTCTCACCATCTTTACAGAAGGGAAGGCACATGGAAAAGCTAGAAGAATTATAAGGGGGGCATCAAAACTTATTCTTCCTTACCATAGGGCCAGTCTGGCCTATGGATTCTTCACCAAACACCAGTGATGGCCATACCATAGGGTGTGAGAGATGAGAGAAGAATAGTTCCATAATACACAGAATGTGAAAATAGCTACTAATACTACAAACCCATTTCTTGAGAAATTAACTGCCATCAAATCAGTTAACCTCTTGCAAAGTTGCAACTTGCAAGGTGGATTGATGTATGGTGAGTTAAGTGATCACTTGCCTAGCCTATATTATTGGGATCAGTGTTCAGTAGCCAGGAGCACAAGACTGCTTGTAGGGCAGTGACCTTGTTTTCACTTTGTGCAATGGATGCTTTTACAAGGTGCCCAGCTGCAGAATGTAGATGGCAAGGTAAAAAGAGAAATTACATATGAAAGACAGGAAAACCAAAAATTTATTAGACGGTCGATTTATTAGTAATCTGAAGCCTATGCAAAGTCCATGAAGCACATCGCTTCTGCTTATGCATTCTAACGGATTGACAAGGAATAGTTGGGCTGTTGGGCCAAGCCACTCTCAGGATTCAGGTAGAACAGATCAATTCAGCAACGACAAGTGAGATTCCAATTGTGAATTTCAGGGCAGTACGCATATGCATATGCTTTGCACGTGTGGATTGCTGCTAAAACCACACTGTCCATAATGCCAATCAGTTGAAAGATCCACTTCTGATGGACTGGTTAAGCCAAATAACATGCTCCTACTGTTTCGACATCTGCAAGCACATCAAGCATTGTGTCATTCATGAGGTCATAGTGTTGATGCAGACTAGGAAAGCTCATGGACATGTTTACGAGTGCATTTAGTATTAGTCATGCAGGCAAAAATGTTGCTTTTCCTGCATTGAAACGACTTTAGAACGCAGAAATGATGTATAATTACTCCTGGAAACTTATTGATAATAAAGTTCAATTAATCAGTTCGAATGTTCGATGCTAGTAGTGTCTTCCAGATATCTCTTTCAACAAATGTAAAAAAAAGGAGAAAATATTGCGGCATATTGACAATTAGCTCGTGTAGTCTGTCATATTAAAAAGTAAATTCATATGATGGAAGCATCAATCGTTGTCATGTAGGCAAAGTTAGGCAAGTGTCATGGTCTGCATGATGAACTATGAAAGAAATAATAGCCCGAGGATAACTTGTCTTTTGAACAAGCATGCAAATCAGCCACAGTTAATATTGATCATGGACTGTACTTTCATATACAAAATTATTGGTCATGCAGTTACAAAGCCTTATACGGTCAATTTCAGTAAAATAGAGGAGCGTATAATTTCAAAATTGTGAATTTAAATGGAAATAAATCTAACAGAACAAATAGAAATAATATCATTTCGTGGACCTAGCTTGGAATCACTGGGTATTAACATTTGCCCTTGATCTAGTGAGTAGTCACAATTGTTTCAGAAATTGCACATGATAAGTTTCAGTTTCGATATAGCACTATAGCAATCTAACCTGTAATCATGACAATTCCACAGGCCAAGTATACATAAAAGAGAAGCAGTTTAGACCGGATATGAATCTTAACACTCTGCATTAAAACATCTAATTGGATCGTTGATAAGTAGCACTGAAACCCTGTGCAACTTCTTGGATGAAATTGACACCTACCTCTCTTCACCAGCTCACCTGAGGAAACCAGACTTCTATAATAAGAACAGCAAAAGAGAATTTCTGATTTCTTATCCAGACCATCAGAACAACACCCTTACCAATATCTTAATTCATCAAGCTCTTTGTATCAAAGCTAAGATAAAATCTTAAGAAATTGACAATAATTCAGGTCAGGAATATATCCCATGTCTATCTGAACGGACTCAGTTCGTCAATGTTTCAAATGTTTAACCCTCGAAGAGAAACGTACATTACTTTACGTAAACCCACTTAGAACGCGTAAACTGATAGCACCGTCGGTCGGTCGAGCCGGACGCCTCTCCATAACAAGTCCGACCGAGCCAGCCCTCTCCTCCTCCTCCTCGTCTTCTTCCTCGTCGGCTCGCGAAACCCTAGCCCGCCTACATGGACTATCCCTCCTCCACCTCCAAGGGGAAGCGCAAGCGCGGCCGCAAACACAAGGCGGCCGCCGACAATCACGCGGCAGCGTCCCCCGTGGCGGCCGCCGCGGCCGCCGATAGCCCCGCGCCGGCCGCCGCGGGCCGCCGGGGCCGCAAGTCGCGCCGCCACGAGGCCCCGGCCGACGCGGACGGGTCGCGGCCGCCGTCCCCGCCCCGCCGCGGGGAGACGAAGCCCGTGGCGAATGGAGGAGGGGACGCGGTGGTGGAGGCGGGGCCCGTGGCCTGGGACGAGGTCGCGAGGGTGGTGCCGTCCATGGACGCCGTGGTGAAGGTGTTCTGCGTGCACACGGAGCCCAACTTCTCACTGCCGTGGCAGAGGAAGCGGCAGTACAGCTCCAGCAGCAGCGGGTTCATCATCGGCGGCCGGCGCGTCCTCACAAACGCCCACTCCGTTGAGCACTACACCCAGGTCAAGCTTAAGAAGCGCGGCTCCGACACCAAGTACCTGGCCACAGTCCTCGCCATTGGGACGGAGTGCGATATTGGTATTATTTCGCCTTCTCTACTGCAACCTGCATTGTTTGTTCCTTCTCAATTGCAATCGGTAGTGCTTATCCAATGCTTCCTAAGATGGCTCGAATAGCCTGGTGTGTGGCCTGAATACCGGTATCTAGTTGTGGAGAGTGGAGAAATAATAGCATTTGGAATAGGGTTCTACCTATTCTCACGGAATTTGAGAAGGTGGTTGCTCTGTTCAAGTTTTGGAAACCATGGATTTGAAAATGCTGAATCCCGTGCAACTTTGATCCTTTATTTTTTAAAGATGAATACTTATGCCTGTTTTTCCGGGTAATGTCAGCTCTTGGAACTGGCTACAGGTTTGAAACTTTCAATTTGAAATGCCATTGTTTGAAGAATGGGTATAGGAGACTATATGTTTGTTTTTTTTTTCTGGGAATTGATTGCAGATTAAAGCAGGGAAGTAATATTTGTTGAATGTGTATAGAAAAATGGCTTACCTATTTTATCTGGTCTCACATGGTAATGGTTGATTGATCTCAGCACTGTTAACTGTCGATGATGATGAGTTCTGGGAAGGAGTTTCGCCTGTTGAGTTTGGATCGCTGCCAGCACTTCAGGATGCTGTGACTGTTGTTGGTTATCCAATTGGAGGAGACACGATATCTGTGACAAGTGGGGTGGTTTCCAGGATAGAGATACTTTCATATGTTCACGGTTCTACAGAACTTCTAGGATTGCAGGTTCATTTTCTCCCCAAAATTCTCATTTAGAATAGTATTATCTTGTGAGGATAACATGTTGAGAAATCATAAATCTTTTAACTTTTTGGGTTTTATGGACAGATAGATGCAGCTATTAACTCAGGAAATTCAGGTGGCCCAGCTTTTAATGACAGGGGCAAATGTGTTGGTATAGCTTTTCAATCTCTCAAACATGAAGATGCAGAGAATATAGGTTATGTGATACCCACCCCAGTTATTATGCACTTCATTCAAGACTATGAAAAATCTGGAGAATATACAGGTAAATGATATACAATGTAATTGCATGAATATGCCATTTACTTCTGTTGTATTATCATCGGCCTCCGTTGCTTCTTTTATTTTAGTATAATTACCTTTGTTTGGGTATTAGTTTGTGCCTATAATTAACTAGTTTAGTATAAATCACTGATGATGTTGATAGGCACAATCTGTATCATGTTATAGATCTGACTGTTTGGGTATTAGTTTGTGCCTATAATTAACTAGTTTAGTATAAATCACTGATGATGTTGATAGGCACAATCTGTATCATGTTATAGATCTGACTGTTCCTTGTGACCGAACCAACATTGGACATTGATTGATTATTTTTGCCAATGGCCTCATCTGGAGTTTTCTCCCTTCTAATGATTTCTGTGGTCATCTTAGGTTTGGTGTACTCTAATGTTGGGTTCATGACATCAATTGATTGTGACCAGTTATAGTCAAAAGAAGTTTTACATAGTTTTTTTTTTCATGTCCTATACTGTTAGAATATTAGTTTGTTTCACTTTTATCATCGGAGTGCTTAGTTTTTTTTTCTCTTTCTCATTCTGTCAATGCATTATCCAATATTTGCAGATCCTTGGTTGAATATTATATTTTCCTTATGGATCTTTTTGAGCCAAGTGACAAATCATTTCTTTATTATTAATAAATAGTTGTTTTCCTCTTGTATATCACATTAACCTTTTAAATGACACATTGTTTATGGTTGCCACTTCTATCTTTCTGATATTTTACATTTGCCACGTGATGTACTGAAGGTTCCTTTATTTAATATCTTTATGTCATATAATTTCAGGCTTCCCTATACTTGGAATAGAATGGCAGAAAATGGAGAATCCTGATCTCCGCAAAGCAATGGGAATGAAACCTGATCAAAAAGGTGTTCGTGTTCGAAGAGTGGAACCAACTGCTCCTGAGTCTGGATGCCTGCAACCGTCAGATATTGTTCTTAGCTTCGATGGTATTGACATTGCCAATGATGGTACAGGTCAGTCATTTCTCAAACCTTGAAGGTTGTTTTGACTCTTTCTGGAATGGTGTTTGTTGCATCCAATGCCCTGTAATTTTGATATATATATACATATACATATACATAGACATATATATATATATATATGTATATATATATATATATAGCAAAACTATTCTACACCCAGAGTATAGAATAGTTATTCTATACCCCCTCCCTCCCATAGGTCAAGCCCACCTCCCACCCCCTTCCCGAGGCCCAAAACCCACCTCTCACCTCGGTCAAAGGCTGGTCAAAGCATCTTCCCGCCGGTCAAACCCAACCTTGACTTCCCCCACCACCCACCTCCTCTCAGTTCTCGTCTTATAAGAGTGATGCAGTAACGCGATGACCATTGTGCAGTAATACTATGTCTTAAATGCAGTAACAACACTAAAATATAGTCATAATATAGTCATGACGGATCTACTTTTGATAAGTACTTTTTTTCTAGCATCTTGGTGCAAACGATTTTAAAAAAAATGTAAATGATGTGATAGATATTGCTTTTCGAAGATTGTTTTTTTTTAAATCTAATGCTCCACGAGCAGCAATGTTGTTACTATTGCATGTTTTGTTTCATATCATAACTGTAAGATATATTAACGACTATAAATCCACTAAGAAAGGGTTGGTGCATTCTCCTCACTATAAAATATGGTTTTGTTAAGATGATTAGTTTTTTAGGGAGATCGGTTTCCTTCATAATGCGTGGAAGAGATCTTGTATGCAGCTCAACGGAGTTACTGCTACTATTGTGTTGCACATTAGTGCAATTCCATTGTGACTATTGCAACTTGTCTTGCACGTTACTACAAGTCCATTGTTATGTTACTGCAAGAGTGCAGTTATGACTATAAGTTTTGCAGTAAATAGGTTGTTACTATAATTGCTAATATGTATCTTTGTGTGTACAAAGAAAAGTACTTCTTCACCTTAATAGCAACATGTGACCATGCACGTGCACTTTTTAGCACTTACTGCATATGGGGATTAAATGCCAGTGTATCTCATCTTGCTCTATTACTATGTTTATTTTGCAATGTTACTGTAACATTTTGCAATGTTACAATAACAACATAATAGAATTACAGTAACACGGAATAGATAAATAGTAACAGTGGTTCTACACTATTACTGCTCGTGGAGACTTAAAACTTCAAAAGAACCAACCTTTGGAGAGTATTATATCTTAGATCATGGACTATTTTTTAAAACCATTTTCACCATAATATTAGAAAAAAGTGCTTAGCAAAAGTAGATCAGTCATGACTACATTTTAACTATATTTAGAATTGTTACTGCATGTAACCAGTGATGTTATTGCATCGTTCCTACCAACACAATAGGATTGTGGTAATAACATGATGGGATTGCAGTAATGCGAAACAGACTTTATAGCATAGTACAAAAACCCGGACCGATCACCGAACCGTCCGAACGTCTGGGTCACGGGTCGAGCAGTTGGACCGCCGGGTCAGCCGGTTCATGTGCAATTGAAAAACCGTTATTTACTCCATGATTTTCCCTTCTAGCACAAGTTATGTGTTGCTCTGCTGGCTAGCAAAAAGGGAGATCTCCACAAAGACCCACGTTCGAATCCCATGCGCACTAAATTATGTGTTATTTTAGCTGGTTTGGCCCTTGATTTGGCCCATCTTTTTTGTTAGCAGACTGCGCATGTCGGTTTTTTTCCCCTCTGGTCTTTTTACGTCAACAGACCGGTCACATGGCTGGTTCCGGTTTTTCCCGGTCGGACCGATGGTCCGGTCCGTTTTTTGCACTAGGCTTTATAGTGAGGAGAATGCACCAACCCTTCCTTAGTGGATTTATAGTCGTTAATACATCCTGCAGTAACGATATGATGTGAATGTAATAACGCAAAACATGCAACGGTAATAACATTGCTGCTCGTGGAGCATTAGATTAAAAAAAAATCTTAGAAAAGCAATATCTATCACATCATTTACATTTTTTTAAAAATTGTTTGCACCAAGATGCTAGAAACTAGAAAAAAAGTACTGATCCGTCATGACTATATTATGACTATATTTTAGTGTTGTTATTGCAATTAAGACACAGTATTACTGTACAATGGTCATCGCGTTACTGCATCACTCTTATAAGACGAGAGCTGAGAGGAGGTGGGTGGTGGGGGAAGTCAAGGTTGGGTTTGATCGGCGAGAAGATGCTTTGACCAGCCTTTGACCGAGGTGAGAGGTGGGTTTTGGGCCTTGGGAAGAGGGTGGGAGGTGGGCTTAACCTATGGGAGGGAGGGGTATTGAATAAATATTCTATACCCTGTGTGTAGAATAGTTTTGCTATATATATATATATATATTATATATATATATATATATCTCATACATGACTTATTGGCATGTCTTTTAAGTCTTTGACTTGAACGGGAGGGTTGGTGTTGCCTGAATGTCTTTTTACTTTCTATTTATTGTTTGTGTATGGCTTTATTTTCAAATATCTGGTAGCATATTGTCCACATGAATTTCTTGAAGTCATATATCTAGATAGCTCAGAAAAACTTCATTTCCAAGGCGTCAAATTTCCATGTGGTGCTAAAACGATTAGTCTTGTTTACATTTGGAGAATAGTGATGTCAACTTCCTAACCATTTAGAAATAAATCTAATTATGTTATGTTTTCTGACAAATGCTTGTTGTGTAACCAGTTCCTTTCAGGCATGGCGAGCGCATTGGCTTCAGTTATCTTGTTTCCCAGAAATATACTGGCGAGAAGGCCCTTGTTAAAGTCCTGCGCAATTCGAAAATCCATGAGTTTAAATTAAAGCTTGCAACACATAAGAGACTTGTTGCAGCTCATGTGAAGGGCAAGCCACCATCATATTATATTGTTGCTGGCTTTGTTTTTGCTGCGGTTTCTGTTCCATATCTTAGATCCGAGGTTTCTACCTGCATTCTCTTTTCATTTTGTTTCTATTGATTATCAAAATATTCTAAATAATTTTCACAAAAACCTAGCTATAGCAGCCCTTATACTGCAAACCTGTTGCTTCTGTTTGAAAATTATTTTATTTACTGTTATGTGATATTTTTATAACTTTGAGCTTTCTGGATTGCTTATTTACCAGTATGGAAAGGACTATGAATATGATGCACCTGTCAAGTTGTTGGTCAAGCATTTACATGCAATGGCCCAATCACCTGATGAACAGCTGGTGGTGGTATCACAGGTTATGTGTTCTTCATGCTTAATTGTTCATTAGTAGTTCCTGATACTACTTGAGCAATCATTTAGCTCAATAATAGGCTGGTTTTTAGAAGGTTCTGTAATTAACTTAATGACATGCTATGATCTCTTTGCAGGTGCTTGTGGCAGATATCAATATCGGTTATGAAGAGATTGTCAATACTCAGGTAATATAAACAGTCAACTGATATGAATTACTCCTATTTTGATTTATTCTGTTGGCTGCCTCCAGTCATATTGTTGTTTAAGGCTTGAAGCTATATAGATGCAGTATCGAATGATGTCAATTAACATGCATTTGTTGATTTGTTGTTAGTCCTTGTCTAATTAATATATTTTCCTTCGTGTCTATACATTGAGTGCTACACTGCAACGTCTGAAAGTTGCATCACAATTCCCGAAACCTCTTTGATTCTCCTGCTGTTTCTGAAAGCCAAAACAACTAGCACCATGATATTTGTAATGCCTTTTCATCCTTATTTTGGTGAATGGTGATAAAACCTGTTTACTCTCATACTGTCAATAGGTCCTTGCTTTCAATGGTCAGCCTGTGAAGAATTTGAAGAACTTAGTGTCAATGGTTGAAAATTGCAAAGATGAATTCTTGAAGTTTGATCTGGAGTATGACCAGGTATTCCCAGATCCCTTCTTATTTGGATATTTCTATAAACATCTCGGATATCAACCCCACATATGAGCTCTTAAAATCCCTTCGAAAACTTGCTTCTACCAGCTAGTACTTTTTATTCCAAAAAAGGCCATTGTCAAGCCAGACATCCCTATTGAAAAAAGTTGCTTGGTTGCGGCTGACATGACGTAACTAATGTATGATTTGACAGATTGTTGTCCTTGAGACAAAAACTGCGAAGGCTGCGACACAGGACATTCTGACAACACACTGTATACCGTCGGCAATGTCTGATGACCTGAAGACCTAATGGGGACAAGATTCTGCCTTCGGCTATTTGGTGCCCCCTGCTTGGGCCACATTTTTTGTTGGGTTGATTAGCATCAGCCCACGAGAAGCCTCAGCTTATGAATTGAAAACCTTCCAGACGTTCTGGACGGCAAAACGCAGTTGGCGTCCAGCTTCACCAAAGAAGGCTCCGAGTAAACGAGCGTCACATCACTATTAGGTGGAGTGGTTACTAGCGGCGAGTCATCATGAAAGCGATAGTGGTTAAAATAAACAAGATTTTATTTCATTACATTACATTAAATTAGTGAGCTGAGATCATACTTCATATTTTGGCCCAAACACCATCAAATCCCATAACAGAAGTCACCCCCGTCTTGTCAGCAGCCAAAGTGAAACCTTCACGTTTGTGTTTGGTTGACTGCCCGTGCGTGCCATTTTGTTAAAGTTGCAGTGGTCATCAGTCTGACAGTTCTTTTATTTAGTGTACTCCCTCCTGTAACTGTTTACCGTTGGTGTGTTATCGACTTGGCTTCTGATGCCGTAGCTGTCCTCTCACCATTGCTATGGACGAAGAGCTGGCTTCCAGCTGAAGCGAGGAGGAAGAGCTGGGCCCATGTGGCATCGCCGATTCTCCGTTGCTGCATTAGCTCCAGCCGTACTCCCTCCGTGCCAAAAGGCAAACTCTGGCGCCATTTCCTCTTGCTTCCCTTTCGAGCCATTGCTGCCGGTTGGTGCATCATCATACAATCCACACGATTTTACTTTTATATTACTGTATACTATTAGTCATATGCAGTGTACGAATGTTGGCACTTGTTAGCGCAAGAAGCCCTGGACGAGCCGTCGCCGTTAGCTGGTGGTTGGTCACTGTGCTGTCGCAACAACATGATAGAGCTATTACCAGCTTTAAAACCCCGATGTTGCAATGGATTGTACGGCAATCATGTGGCTGCTTCAGTGCTTCATAGGTTGTTTTGATGGGAGTAATTACCGAAAGCTTTCGCTGGCCTGGCCTGGCCGGTCGTTTTCGGTTTGGTAGCGAACTGGTGTGCATCGCTGCAATGTATGGTATGCATCCACCGGGTTTCACTGACAGTCTGGAAACCGGAATGTTTGTAGGTAGGCATCATTCAACTCTTCCGCGAAGGATTTGGGCTTCACTTGCACAGTGTCCCAAAATATTCAGATATTCGGATGAGATGCATCCTATTACTGTAATATCTACATTAATAGTACCACAATGTGTACAGTAGTAGATTGTTATATTTTGAAATGGTTATACCAATTGGAGTATGTTAGTTGAAGAATAAATTAGTAAAAAAGTCGGTAGATGAAAATAAAATATTTCATCTGCCCAAATATAACAACTTCTATACTTCAAGATTTGTCCCAAATATAACATTTTCATCTATATTCTCTTCTTAACCAATCATAGTCTTCCACCATTCAAATTTCTTATCTACCTTTTCTTCTTAACCAATCAATTTTTCCCTATTTAATTTCACCAACTTTCATAATACATATGTCCAATTGTAAAACCCGTTCTCTCTTTTGGAGATAATCCAAGAAATGTCATTGACAAATATGAGTTATATGAAATCATCGTACAAGCGACTCTGTCCCAGAAATCCATCGGTGTTAGGGTTCCGTTAGCATCCTTCCGTTCAGTGTTGTACGACGCAGGATAGACACAACCCTAACGGCGACGACAGTTTTGGGATAAAATCGCTTGTACGATGATATTTTATAGAACTCACATTCGTTGATGATATTTCTTGGATTTTGGTGTTTGTCAATGGTATTTTTTTGGATTTTCTATTTATTTTGGGATGGAGGTAGTAATACAAAAGCTATATCTCAGGAACAAAAATCCATTATATTTGTGGACAAATCGAAATGGTATAACCTGAGAAAGAAGTAGTTAGTACTCCCTCCGTCCCATAATATATGGGATAATGGGTGAATGTGATATATCCCAATACAATAAATCTGAACAAACTGTCTGTTCAGATTCATTGTACTAGGATGTGTCATATTCACCCAATATCCTTTATATTATGAGATAGAGGTATATGATCGAATAAGACCAAACAAACCTACCAGAGGGGGATGAATGGTAGAGAAAACCAAAAACACAAAAATTTTTAGTGAAAATAAAAGTTACCCTCATAGTTGATGAAGATCTCAACGTAGCCGGTCTGACCGCCATGTGTACACTGGTCTGACCGCTCCTATGACACCGTTCTGACCGGTGTTGTCCAGCCGGTCGGACCGCTGCCTCCTTTCTTGCCGCTACTCACCATCGCCGGTATGATCGGTTACACGTCACCAGTTAGATCGCCTCTTTGTTACCGGTCAAACTGTCGAGATCTAGAAAACACCGGTAGATGAACACTTAAATATGTAGATTAATCTATCTCGATTTTATTGCATCAAATAGTTTTTACAAAGTGCACCAACAACACTCACCAAAATCTCGAACTAAACTCGAAACCCTAACTTTTCTCTCAACTCAACTCTCTCTAAAATCAATATCGGAAGCTACACCCTCCCTCTCTATTTATAACCATAACATGACTGTCCCTAGCCACGAATCCATCTCATACAAGAAGTTCTAATCCCCTAGGAAACATTACCGTACAAGAAACAAATTTTACAAACTCCAATCTTTTCAAACTTGGACTCCAATCCAAATTTGACTCCGCTTTTCATACGTACACAACACCACGTGTATGCTATATGGAAACCTTCACCTCCACATGCATTGTTCTCTAGTCTGAGCATCCCGCATGATATCCTTGACTGTCTGGATCTCAACTTCTCTCAAGCCTAGTCCCGATACATCACCGGCTATACTCTCATAGCCTCAAGCAACACCTGCACATGAACAACAAAAAAACTCAATATAAATATAAATTCGCACCAACTTAATTCACATCAGCACACAATAGTATCAAATACAAATATAAACCATCTAGAAGACATATTCATGAAGCAATCTAGAAATTCCACGAAAACAACCCGAAACCGACTCCTTCCCAGAGTCTTTCGGTTTGACCGTCGGACTACCCGATCAAACCACACCAACACCTCCGGTTTAACCGGCGCCTTCTGCTTGGTCTGACCGACACCCAGTACTGACGCACTGTTCACCAACCAAAGCACTTTCCTCCGTATTTTTAACAAACATTCATATTTGATAATTGTTCATTATCGAGATTAATCATGACATGATTCTACGGGAGGAAGGGAGGAAGTATATGTTTAGTACAATTTATTATTGACAAAGGACAGGAGCTGTAAGTACCAGCAGTAAGCTGCCAAATTTCAAACCCCATTAGTTGAAATGGAACAGTACGTCGACCAGTCGACCACTACTACTGCTACAAGATTGAAGCACAGTTCCAAACAGGGACTCCGGGGCCTGGGCATCTCCTCCCATTACGCCATCACCGTGAAACTTGACAGCCGGCCCCGTTTCCCCCAGAATTAAAGACGAACATGGTGCGAACGTACATGCTACCAGTAGAGTAGTACAGTACCATCTTGGCATCTTGGAACGAAACAGCGGTCATCTTCAAAGGCAATGAGTAATAATCAATCGCCTCTACCCTATCCTCATTTACCCCGACATACGGCAAAGACGGAAATGTTGCTTGATCCTAGAGAGGGCCAGGGCCCGAAGAAACTTCCTACGGTGCCATGCTATAGAGTAGCTAGCCGCTTACTCCATCCTATAAAAAACCAATATATTACCGAATGTGACACATACTACTACTACGAATCTAGTAGTATAATATATTAAATCCGTACTAGATTCGTTTTTTACGAGACGGAGGGAGTGAGTAGGCAGTAGGCACTACACATGCTTTCTCGCTCAGTTCTAAAATATACTACTACATCGTCCTAAAAAGAATGCAACTTTTCGTTTTTGTGGTTCACGTTTGACCGTTCGTCTTATTTAAAAAAATTATGATTGGTATTTTTGTTGTTATTATATGATAAAACATTAATAGTACTTTAAGCGTGATTATTTTTTGTTTTTTTATAAATTTTTAAATAAGACGGATCGATAACGAAACCGTATACTTGAAATGGAACGGAGGGAGTAGCTGCTTTCGGCGTCTATCTTAACTCTAGTTAAGGGTACTAAACAATGTTTACAATGATAAAATGTTCAAAATATCCCTCATACTGACACAACTAATAAAATATAATCTAGTTTTTTCTGTTATCTGTTTTCTTCATATTTGTTATAATTTTTAGAATTTGCTGTATTTTACAACGGAGAAGACTTAGAACCGAAGAAGACAAGCGGGCAGAGGAAGGGAACAAAGCACACATGGCAAGAGGAAGGCCCGTCCTAACCCCGGAGGAGCCCGGACGGCCCCTCGTGCCGCTTTGTCGTGTACTCGTACGTGTTGGTGGTACGCAAGCACCAGCACGTACGCATTAAACTCGGACCGGACGCGGACACGGACGGGCGCAAGGCCAAGCGAATCACAGGCAAAAACGCCCGACCAACCGAGACGTGCTCCTCGACGAGGGGGGGGGGGGGGGGGGGGGGGGGGGGGGGAGCACCTTATCGGGCCGGCATCACGGGACGCGCGTCGTCGCCGCCCGTATGTCCGGGCTCCCTCAAGCGCATCGCGGCGCGTCTCGTTTAATTCCGCGCGCGCCCGGGCATGTGACGCTGGTCACCTACCAGTACACACAGCTTTCCATCGGTTTTTGGGTGTTTTTTCACTGCGTGGCGGTAGGTAGTACGCGGGTGTCTGCGTCGGCGCGTCTCGCGGTGCCGTTCGTGCGGTCGCAGTAATTGGCGGTCGGGACTCGGGCGGGGAGGCAACCAGCACCAGCGTCGCCTGCGCCAGCGGCATTGGCGCATTGCGCAAACGGCATTGAGAGCTCGTTCTCCATTTGCGTTGCTGCACGGAGCGTGCCTTCAATAGTGGTAGTCATGCTTAGCTTGCAAGCCCTGGCTGGCCTAACGTTCTCAGTGCTCAGTTACTCCACCTAGCTGGCCGAGCATAGCGTTGTACATGTAGAATCAATTACCAACATCAATTTTCGTCTTCACGGGTTTCTCAACAAAATGGTGTTGTTGAAAGAAAGAATCGTTCCTTGGTTGAAATGACTAAGACTATGCTTGATGAATATCATACACCTAGGAGATTTTGGGCTGAAGCTGTTAACACTGCTTGTTATATTTTCAATCGTGTTTTCTTGAGATCAAAACTTGGAAAAACTTCTTATGAGCTTCGCTTTGGTCATACACCTAAGATTTCACATTTGCGTGTTTTTGGGTGTAAGTGCTTTGTGTTAAAATCAGGAAATTTGGATAAATTTGAGTCACGTTCTACTGATGGGCTTATGCTTGGTTATTCTGCACATTCTCGAGGTTACCGTGTACTTGTTTTAGACACTAACAAAATTATTGAGACTTGCGAAGTCACTTTTGATGAGGCTAGTCCTGGAACTAGACCCGAAATTTCAGGTACATTATCACAAGTTCAGGGGGAGGATATTTTCGTGGAGGAAAGCGATGATGAGGAAGATGACGAACCGATGGCCGGTCAGACCGGGGCCACGGCCGGTCAGACCGTCGATCCACCGCCGGTCAGACCGCAGGCAGAGGAGCGGTCAGACCGGCCTGGGGGTGATTCATCGGGTTCGTCAGGTGCTGATAATAAAGGAGCTCCAGAAGTATCTACTTCGTCAAATCATGATGCAGAACACGAAATTTCATCAGATGTTACTGCTCCACTTCATATTCAACGACGACATCCTCCAGAACAGATAATAGGTAATATTGGAGAACGTACAACAAGGTCCAAGGTAACAACTCGTGATACTCATGTGAATTCTGCATTTGTTGCTACTTTTGAACCTAAAGATGTTACTCATGCCTTAACTGATGAATCGTGGATCAATGCCATGCATGAAGAACTTGAGAATTTTGAAAGAAACAAAGTTTGGTCTTTAGTTGAACCTCCTGTTGGTCATAATATCATTGGAACTAAATGGGTTATCAAAAACAAACAAAATGAGGATGGTTTGATTGTGAGAAATAAGGCTAGGCTTGTTGCTCAGGGTTTTACTCAAATGGAGGGGTTGGATTATGATGAAACTTTTGCTCCTGTTGCTAGGATTGAAGCAATTAGACTTTTGTTGGCTTTTGCTGCTTCAAAATGTTTTAAATTGTTTCAAATGGATGTGAAAAGTGTTTTTCTTAATGGTTATATACAGGAGGAAGTTTATGTAAAACAACCACCTGGTTTTGAAAAATCCTGATTTTCACAACCATGTTTTTCGTTTGTCAAAAGCTTTGTATGATTTAAAACAAGCTCCAAGAGTATGGTATGATCGTCTGAAAAACTTTTTGCTTGCTAAAGGATTTACAATGGGAAAAGTTGATAAAACACTCTTTGTTCTCAAGCATGGTAATGATCAAAGCCTTTGATTGTGGAGTTTGCTGAGATTATGCGCAGGGAATTTGAAATGAGTATGATGGGAGAGTTGACTTACTTTTTGGGACTTCAAATCAAGCAAATGAAGCAAGAAACGTTTGTGCATCAAATGAAGTACACCAAGGATCTTTTAAGGCGTTTCAAGATGACGGATTGCAAGCCAATTTCTACACCAATGGGATCAACTGCTGTATTGGATCCGGATGAAGATGGTGAAGTTGTGGATCAAAAGGAGTATAGGAGCATGATTGGATCTTTGCTCTATCTCGCTGCTTCGAGACCGAACATTCAATTTGCTGTATGTTTGTGTGCTCGTTTTCAAGCTTCTCCACGTGCTTCACATCGTCAAGCTGTTAAACGCATCATGAGGTACTTGCAACATACTCTAGAATTTGGAATTTGGTATTCTACATCATCTTCTATATGCTTGAGTGGTTATTCGGATGCGGATTTTGGTGGGTGTAGAATTGATAGGAAAAGTACAAGTGGAACATGTCATTTTCTTGGTACTTCTTTGATTGCTTGGTCTTCTAGGAAACAATCTAATGTTGCTCAATCAACTGCTGAGTCTGAATATGTTGCTGCTGCTAGTTGTTGTTCTCAGATTCTTTGGCTTGTTTCAACTTTGAAAGATTATGGTCTTACTTTTAAGAAAGTTCCTCTTCTTTGTGATAACACTAGTGCTATTAATATTGCTAAAAATCCTGTACAACACTCACGCACGAAGCACATTGATATTCGCTATCACTTTTTGAGGGATCATGTTGAGAAGGGAGATGTTGAATTGGTGTTTGTTGATTCTCAATTGCAATTGGCAGATATTTTCACGAAACCGTTGGATTCTTCTCGATTTGCTTTTCTTCGAGGCGAGTTGGGGATTGTTCATCCTTTTGGCATTAATTGAGGGGAGTTTTGGCTCGTTGTTGCATTCATGTTTTCTTTTCTTCTTTTGATTTTTCTTTTGGCATATATGTTTTATTCATGCATTGTGTGATAAATGAAAAACATAAAAAATTTAAAAATTGAATAAGAGGAAGAGCTTTGTTTGTGCCTTAATATATTCTAGTATATGCTAGCAATTCATGTTAGGTGGTATGATGACTATGCTAGTTTGTGTGCATGTTAGTTTTTATATGAGTTTTTGATATTGTTTTTAAGTGATTTGATACATGACATATAATTTATCACTTGAATTAAGCAACTATGCAATATTGATGCTAGCATATGGTTTGATTTATAAATGTTTTATATATATGCTTTATTGACTTGGTATTCCTCAAATAGCTTTGTAATTGCTTATTGTGAAAGAGAATGAAAAAATATATAAAAAATGAATACCGAATCCTTGGAAACAGTCTTGACGACAAGGACGTATTCGATATGAGCAAAAATAATGGGTACCGAATTCTTGGAAACAGTCTTGACGACAAGGACGTACCTGGAATAATAAAAAGATAAAAAGGCTCAAATCAAAGTGAAAAATTCTCTTGATTGTTTTGTGCTAAAGCTAGTTTGAGAAAGAGTGATAAATGCAATAGGTATATATGTATAATGTTTGTTTTTCAATCTATATGCTTGTTAATTTATTGCATTATTAAATCGTTTGAAGTCATGAATCTATAGTGTTGATTTGATCTTCTTGACAATATCTTCGGTTCATGTTTACACTTCTATGCATGCTTGTTGTCTAGGATGTCATGCTATCTACCTTGTTATTGCAACACATGTTCTTGAATTACTTTTGGTATAGCAAAGCTCTCCGGAAAAAAATATATATATTGATGAATTCATTGTCAAAAGGGGGAGAACAAGGTAATAAATTGTGCATAATTGTCATAAGTTCTTGGAATTTCTTTCTTTTAAAAAGTGAGAGATTTTTCTTTGAAAATTTTTGGCATTGAAGATGCTTTTTGGATTTGCTTCACAAAACACCACAAACCATTTGTTGTTTGCCAATGATTTTCATCAAGGGGGAGATTGTAGAATCAAGGAGTTGATTTAGATTTTGTGATGAAAATATTGGTGGTTTGCTAATGATTAATTTGGAGATTTTTGAGATGGTTGATTTTGTGATGACCCTGGCGGTCAGACCGGCTGAGTGCCGCTGGTCAGACCGCAGGTGTTGCGGCGGTCAGACCGGCCGGCCCGACGGTCTGACCGGCAGGATCCTGATCAATGTCGGTTTCGGGTTGTTTTTGTTGCATTTGGATATTTCCTTCGGGGATTTGGCTTCTAGATGTTTTCTATGCGTATGGATACTGTTATTATACTAATGTGAGTCAAGTTGGGACGAACTTGGGCTCGGAATATGGTTTTTTGGTTGTTGCATGTGCAGGTGTTGTTTGAGGCCTCGGGAGAGTGTAGCCGGTGATAGATCGGAGTCAACTTGAGAGAAGTTGATGTCCAGGGATCAAGAGATCATGCGGGATACTGAAGGCTAGAGGACAATGCACGTGGTGATGAAGAAATCCATATGGTATACAATAGGGATTGTGTACATATGGAAAGAGGAGTTGAATTTGGAAGGGAGTCCGAATTCGGGAAGTTTGATTAAGATAAGGAAAGAGATAAGTTGTTTACTTGCAAGAGAGGGTTTCCTACGTGGGTTAGGAGTCCTAAGTTGTGTTAGATTCGTGGGCTTTGCACAGCCTACTTCATGTATAAATAGAGAGGGAGGGTGAGGACTCCTAGTATCGGTTTTAGAGAGACTAGAGTTGAGAGAGAGTTAGGGTTTCGAATTTAGTTCGAGATTTTGGTGAGGAGTGCTGTTGGTGCACTTTGTAAACACTAGTTGATGCAATAAAGTCGAAAAGTTTCAATCTACATCTTCGAGTTTGTTATCTACCGATGTTTCTGGGTCCCGACGGTCTAACCGCAGGTGTGCGCGCGGTCTGACCGGCGGAACAGCGACGGTCTGACCGAGGGTGTCCGGGCGGTCTGACCGGCGAGCCAACGGTGGTCTGACCGGCAGCAGGAGGGCGGTCTGACCGGCGGCGGCAGGACTTTGTCAACGTCTTCGTTCGAGAGTAATCTTTATTTCCGCAAAAGATTTTTGGGTTTTGGTTTTCCCTATCATTCAACCCTCCTTTGGTAGGTTTGCTTGATCTTGTACGATCCTACAGTACAGTTACTAACTTACTACTACAGCTGCTGCCGCCCACGATTCTATTGGACGAAAGAGGTAAAAAATGCTCTAGCTCTGATGAACGAATAGAGTACTACTCCAAGTTTACTGAATTGATATGAGCTGCTAAGGATGCGTTCTTTATGGAAGATTTGATACCGTGAACAATTGCTTATAAGGGTAAATTAAATATTACTCAGAACAAGCTATCTAACCAACACTGATGCAAAAACTTATTTTTAGAGAAACCGTAATTTGAGAATCGTGTGGTACGCATAATCCATAAGTGAAAAGAATAACTAGTACTATGTATTATCCTTTTTAAAAAAATAGTTTGTAGTAGCAACATAAAAGATATTCCCTTTAGTTATAAATATTTGACGTTGAGGATAAGAATTGGTTAAACTTCTGAAACTTTCACCATTGATAATTTGCCGAATTTTTAGGTGAAAAAAATGATGTGTAGATTACCCTAAAAAGGAACTAATACTATTATAAATCTATTGGATTTTATAAACTTAGTATACTATTTCATCACAAAATATAAGAGAATTTGCTTATACCGGTGGTACTATGAAAAATATTGTTAGAATTTTAAAAGTCTGATCGAAATCATGTAAATATTTATGAACAAGGGGAAAATTACAGTGTTAGGGATTAGAGATCAATAATGCTACGTTCTCGGTAGCTTACGAACTGTAATTTATCATGGACATGCTTCTCAAGCTCTTAAACAGGTACAACTATTAAAAAAATTGCTTTATCAAACTTTTAATATTTTAATTATTTATTATTTATGCTCTTAAATTATTATCATAAACATAATTAGTTTCGTTTATATCCATCATCCATTGAGAAGCAAACCATGCATATGTCCAATGCGCAAAAGGCCTGTTTTTCTGAATCTTGTTACGCCTGTGATAGCCGGAGAATAGGACGGGGCCATGCCACGTTCGTGCTAAATTACAATTAACACGTCAGATTGATTAGTAATCATGGCGTTTAGGGGGGAACAGGCATCAAGCAGAACTTATAGAAAAAGGTACGGCTCATCTGCGAAGAACGCCACCTAGCAAGTAGATCAAATAAACCCGAGCCTTTTCGTTCATGTCAATCAAGATAATCAGAGACAAACAAGATACCCACGTTCTCATTTGTGGCACCGCTTGATGCTTTGTCTATGTAGAACAGCAACAAGAGCTCAGGTGAGTAGTTTTTAGCTCTCCAAGTCTGAAAAGATGCTTTGCACACTGTCACTTTACAATGGAAACTACTTTGTGCTTCGGCTTGAAATGCTCAGAGATCAGTGGTTCAGTGTATCAACAAAAGTGCATGAAACTAGACTAGTCTGGCATTTTGGCGTTACACTTCTTGATACGACTGTACTTGTCCCCACTTAAGTATTTGCTAACACCTGTGGTTCTGTGCTCATCGTAACGGAAACGCAATTGTCTCATGCAAATTAAGACAGTACTCCTTCCATCGTTTGATACCCCGCGCTTTGCTATGGGATATGTGACCCGCGCTTTGCTATGGGATATGTGAATGAATACATGTTATATGTTATAGAAATGATAGATGCATTTGTTTAAATAATACGAAAAAAAATATATAAAGATAATGATTTGAAATTGCTTGCATATTAAGTTCTAAAAATATAACAAAATTGTTAAATATGTGATCCGAATTTAGACCTACAATATATTCGGATTAGTTTTCTAGTAGTACTCCCTGTCGTTTCCTATTAGTTGTCTTCCATTATATTCTCCATATATACTCTTGTAATCTGTACGAGAAGGGGTGATGTTCCCATTATTATTCCCTACGTTTGTAATCAACTCCTCTATAGTGATCATTACCGGTCAGCGTCCGTGATTTTTCCCGCAAGAATTTTCTACGTTAAATCTGTGTCTTCGTTGTACATCTATTTTCTTAATAAATAGTATCAGAGCATTGAAGATCCGATATACTACCACGCCTAATCTCATCGAGTTGTTCTGTCGTCGAGATTGAGTTGCCCTCGACGAGATTAAATTTGGCGCATGCAGTCCGATGCGGAGTCGCTAAGGCGCCAGATTGGTTCCGAGTCGACTTCATCCTACGCCGTCCTTCCACGCCCACGCGAAGAAGAAAAGCAGAAGCAGCGCTCACGCACGGTTAGCCGATTAGCAGCTGCAGGCCAATCCATCTCCCATGCACGGCTCCCGAGAGAGGAGAAAATAATCCACCGAAGAGTCTGGCTGTTCTTCTGTCCAGGCTGATTTTTTATCTCGAGGAAACTGCTACGTCCACCAAACCTTGTGTACCAGGAAATCCATATACTTCGCTACATGCACATGAGAAGTGCACCCAGAGATTCGCGTTTCTGCTAGGTTTACCCTAATTTATTACTAGCAGATTCAGAATTAATTCCCATAGCGAGTTTGAAGTATGATCTACTGTTTCTGAACCGAGACACAAGATTCTCAATATGACAAGTGAAGATGCGAGCCGTTCTTGCATAGCAAGACCTCGATGATGCGCTATCTGGATTTGATAAGACGACTACGGATTGGTCTGATGATGAGAAGAAAAGGGATCGTAAGGCTATGTCATATATTCATCTTCATCTATCTAACAATATTTTGCAGGAGATGCTTAAGGAGAAGACAGCCGCTGGGTTGTGGTTGAAGCTGGAACAGATATACATGACTAAGGATATGACCAGTAAGATGCACGTGAAGCAAAAGTTATTTTTGCACAAGTTGCAAGATGATGAGTATGTGATGGATCATCTCTCCACTTTCGAGGAAATTGTTGCTGACATTGAGTCTATGGAGGTAAAGTGTGATGAAGAGGATTTAGGCCTTATTCTATTGTGTTTATTGCCTAACTCATATGCAAACTTCAGGGATACTATTCTTTATAGTCGTGATACTCTAACTTTGAAAGAAGTTTATGAAGCTTTACATGCCAAAGAAAAGATGAAGAAGATGGTACCCTCTGAAAGTTCAAGTTCACAAGCAGAAATCTTGGTTGTTCAGGGTAGGCAACAGGAGAAGAACACAAAAAACCAGTCAAGAGATAAAAGTTCAAGTAGCTATCGTAGAAGATCAAAGTCCAGAGGCAGATATAGGTCATGCAAATACTGCAAGAAATGAACATGATATCTCTGAGCGTTGGAAACTACAAAACAAAGACAAGGGAATCGGAAGTTATAGACCGAAAGGTAATAAAGAAGAATGTAAAGCCGCAGTTGTTACTGATGATAAACCTGGTGTAGAATTGCTTGTTGCTTATGCTGGTTGTGCACAAACTAGTGTCCAGTGGATTCTTGATACTGCTTGCACCTATCACATGTGCCCGAACAGGGATTGGTTTGCCACCTATGAGTCTGTGCAAGGTTGTACTGTTTTAATGGGTGATAATACACCATGCAAGGTTGCAGGTATTGGCACAATTTAGATCAAGATGTTTGATGGTTGTATGAAAACATTGTCAGATATGCAGCATATTCCAAATTTGAAGAGGATTCTCATCTCTTTATGTACTCTTGATCGCAAAGGGTACAAATATTCCGGTGGAGATGGAATTTTGAAGATAACCAAAGGATCTCTTATTGTGTTGAAAGCTGATACTAAAAATACCGACCTGTACCATCTGCGAGGTACAACTACATTAGGTAATGTTGCTACAGTTTCAGATTCATTATCAAATTCCGATGCTACTAATCTTTGGCATATGCGTCTTGCGCATATGAGTGAAATTGGTTTGGCAGAATTGAGCAAGCGAGGATTGCTAGATGGAAAAGACATCGGGAAGCTCAAATTTTGTGAGCATTGCATATTTGGTAAGCATAAGAGGGTGAAGTTCAACACATCTACACATACTACTAAAGGTATTCTTGATTATGTGCATTTTGATTTATGGGGGCCTGCTCGTAAGACATCTTTTGGAGATGCTCGTTATATGATGACTATCGTTGATGATTATTCGCGAAAAGTTTAGCTTTATTTCTTGAAGCACAAATATCAAGCTTTTGATGCATTTAAAGAGTGGAAGACTATGGTTGAAAGACAAACTAAAAGGAAGGTGAAAATACTTCGTACTGACAATGAGATGGAGTTCTGTTCTAAGATATTCAAATCATATTGCAAGTCTGAAGGCATTGTGCGTCACTACACTGTTCCTCATACACCTTAACAAAACGGCGTAGCTGAGCGTATGAACAAGATAATTATATCAAAGGCCCGTTGTATGTTGTCTAATGCAAGTTTGCCTAAACAGTTTTGGGCAGAAGTTGTTTCCACTGCTTGTTATCTTATTAATAGATCACCCAGTTATGCTATTGATAAGAAGACTCCAATTGAGTTATGGTCTGGTCCCCAGCAAATTATTGAGACTTAAGAGTATTTGGTTGTACTGCTTATGCTCATGTTGATAATGGTAAATTGGAGCCTAGAGCTATTAAGTGCATTTTTCTTGGTTATCCGTCCGGTGTGAAAGGCTATAAGTTACACTGTCCTAAAATAAAAAAGGTTGTGATTAGTAGAAATGTTGTCTTCCATGAATCAGTTATGTTACATGACAAACCTTCTACTAATGTTCCTGTTTAGAGTAACAGAAAGCAAGTGTGCAGGTGGAGCACTTGATCAGTTCAGGGCATGCACCAAAGGATGATGTTGCTATTAACCAAGATGCACCTGTTAGAGAAGATTCAGATTCTTATACTGTTGAACAGTCTCCAAAGCATTCTATTGCAAAAGATAATCCCAAAAGAAATACTAAATCTCCTCAAAGATATATTGAAGAAGCGAACATAATTGATTATGTTTTGAGTGTGGCAGAGGAAATTGAAGGTAATGCAGAACCTTCTTATTTTGAGACTATTGTTTCTGATGATTGTAATAGATGGATAACTGCTATGCATGATAAGATGGAGTCACTTGAAAAGAATCGTACTTGGAAATTGGTGAAGTTGCCAAAGGAGAAGAAACCTATCCGTTGCAAGTGGATCTTCAAAAGAAAGGAAGGTATATCTCCAACTGACGAGGCAAGATACAAAGCGAGGTTAGTAGCTAAAGGTTATAGCCAGATTCCAGGTATTGATTTCAATGATGTCTTTTTCCCTGTTGTGAAGCATAGTTCAATTTGCACATTACTCGGTATTGTTGCAATGCATGATTATTAACTAGTGCAAATGGATGTTAAAGCTGTATTTTTACATGAGGAGTTAGAAAATGACATTTATATGGAGCAACCTGAAGGTTTTGTTGTTCCTGGAAAAGAGAACCTAGTCTGTAGGTTAAAGAAATCTCTTTATGGGTTGAAGCAGTCGCCTAGACAGTGGTATAAGAGATTTGACTCTTTCATACTTTCTCAAAAGTTTAGAAGATCCAATTATGATAGTTGTGTTTTTCTCAAAATGGTTGATGGTTCAGCTATATATTTGCTTTTTTATGTCGATGGTATGTTGATTGTTGCAAAAGACAAAGCAGAGATAGCAAAGGTGAAGGCACAATTGAGTAGTGAATTTGAAATGAAGGATTTGGGTGCAACTAAGAAAATTCTCGGTATGGAAATTACTAGAGAAATAGAGTCTGGCAAGTTATATCTTGGTCAGAAAGGTTATATTGAGAAGGTCATTCGTTGTTTCAATATGCATGATGCAAAACCAGTGAGTATTACTTTAGCTGCACATTTCAGATTATCTTCAGATTTATGTCCACAATCAGATTATGATGTTGAGTACATATCTAGAGTTCCATATTTAAGTGCAGTTGGTTCACTTATGTATACCATGGTATGTTCTCGTCCTGACATCACATTGTTGACGTAAAAACACGACGGCCTGGGAGATCTGCTTAGCTCCAGTGCAGGTCCAAAATAATAATGAGATGCGGGCGTGCCAGTCAGTTTGATCCTGCAACTGACAAGATATAAATTGAATATCAAAGAGCCGATCGACTGACAAGCCGATATAGTAATTCCAGCCGATGTTGATACCAGCCGATATCTAGTATAGATCTTGATACTTGAGTAGATAATGACATAAAGATAGTCGGCTGATGATAATGTAATAAAACAATAATATAATCCAGTAGAAACCAGAGCGATCCAAGAGATCGAAGTGATGCAGCCTTGAACAACACCAATGTAGCCGATAAATTCACCAGGACCCGACGGAACGTAGGGCTTACCCCTTCGCCGGAGATCAAAAGCCGATGCAACCCTGCATCAGGTGCCAAATCCCGCTGGTTGATAAGTAAAAACCTCAGAAAGAGGTTGGCGATGCGCCGAGAGTAGTTGTATTGATCGAGAGATAATTTACATAGACCCCGGGTGTACATATTTATACCCATGGGTAGATACTAGTCCATATCGAACACGACTCATATTAACCTAATACAAATCTAACTAACGAACAAGTCCCTTAGGCGGACTCTTACCGAGATTATCTATAAGGAAATTACATATATTCCTAATTAAAAGATACAATTGTCTTTCCAGGACTCTATCCGTGTGTGGCAATTCATTTGAAGCACCTTGATTTAACCCGATGACGTGTATCGAGTCGTATTACCAAAATCGGCTCAATCGGCTAACCTTGTCCGACTCGAACTCTGTCGATTCTGACCGTAGCCGATTCGGACTCCAGCCGATTCTTAATCTAAGCCGATGATGACTTTGAGGCTTACCAAAAATTTCGTCGTCAATACACATGCATTGAGTATAGTCAGTAGATACATAGCTAATCCTGACAAAGAGCATTAGAAAGCTGTTTAGTGGATTTTCAGATACCTACGTGGTACTTGTAGTGCTTGTTTGCTATTTGGGAGATCTAGAGATGGACTTGTTAGTTATGTGGATTCAAATTTTGCTAGAGATTTGGATAGAAGAAGATCGCTCACAGGTTATGTTTTCACTATTGGCGGATGTGCTGTTAGTTGGAAGGTAAGTTTACAAGCAACTGCTGCCTTATCTACTACTGAAGCAAAGTATATGACTATTTCTTAAGCTTGTAAAGAAGCTATTTGCCTTAGAGGTTTGTATACTGAGCTTTGTGGAGTTACGTCTTGCATTGATATATTTTGTGATAGTCAAAGTGCAATATGCCTTACAAAGGATCAGATGTTCCATGAGAGAACAAAGCACATTGATGTGAGATATCACTTTATTCGAGGTGTGATTGCTGAAGGTGATGTCAAAGTATGCAAGATAAGTACTCATGATAATCCAGCTGATATGATGACAAAGTCAGTCTCTGCTACTAAGTTTGAGCTTTGCTCAAGCATGATTAGTGTTACAGTATAGTCCTAGAGACTATTTGGCGCGCGGTGATTTTACCTACATAAGGTATTTTTTGGTGATTGATGATTTTTATGCTACAAGAGAAAATTAGTCTCAAGGTGAAGATTGTTAAATATGTGATCCGAATTTATACTTACAATATATTCGGATTAGTTTTCTAGTAGGACTCTCTGTCATTTCCTATTAGGTGTCTTTCCTTATATCCCCTGTATATACTCTTGTAAACCGTACGGGAATGGGTGACGTTCCCATTGTTATTCCCTATGTTTGTAATCAACTCCTCTATAGTGATCAGTTTGTCGATCGGCGCCCGTGGTTTTTTCCCGTAAGGATTTTCCACGTTAAATTCGTGTCTTCATTGTGCATCTATTTTCTTAGTATGTAAATGATATGTCATATTTACATGATATTTAAAATACTCTGATGATGTGATACACTTGTATGTGATTTTAAATATTGTAGATAATAATTGCTTGTGGGTGATGATGTGGCACACTTGCATGTTAAGTTTTAGAAGTTAGTCGGTATCAATTTTATAGTAAGATAGAATTAGTATTTGAGATGGAATTATATTTTATCATATGACTATAAATCTGAATAGGGTTTTTATCTATATTCGTAGTCTAAGAATGGACCTAGTTGTAATGTTTTGAGGGGAAGTAAACTAAATACGCTTTATCATGATTTGATTTTGTAAGTTAGGGAATGCTTTGTCATGATTTGACTCTGCAAAATGGGTGATTTTTGCGAAAGGGATCTTCTTTTTCTTTGATGGATGAGTTGGAAAATGAAAGAAAGGACAAAACACCATGATTCATCCACGGCTTTCCGGCGGTACAACGACAACCTTTGTAATAATGAAAGTTTCATTTACAAATGATTAATTTGGCGAATCGGTATAACATTGTAATCATGGTGTATACAGCGTGGTAGCAAACTTCCAACAAAAAAAGGTGGAAAGAGAGAAAACGGCAGAACCACAAAACCCGTTATTGTGGAAATGTGGAGTCCTCCTTTCATGGAACAAAGAATAAATACATTGGGAATGTTTGCTATAACTCAGTGGATTCCATTTCCATCTAAATATCAAACACACAAGTATAGGCATCAAATTGACAAGACATTTGCCCCAACTGTAATAGATCTCTCACATCCAATTTTACCTCTGAACTCAATTGACTATTATAGTAGATAAAAGAAAATCAATTATCTCCCACTCCATATATTTCGACTTCACGGAATGCCATTCTAATGGTGCGTTCTTTTTAGCTACCAGATGATGGATTATCATGGACATGCTTCCTAAGCTTTTAATCGGCACAATTTTTCTATAAACTTTCTTCAACCGTAGTTCTTGGAAATTTTTTCAGACTCAACTTTAACTTTCTAATATTTATTTCAATCCTTTGTGCCCTTAAATAATTGTGATAAAACCAGTTTCATCCATCATCCGACAACACTGGAATGCACACTAATAATGGGTTTCTGAAACATGCTATAATGACCAATATTTAAAGTGACATTTCCATAGGAACCACATAGTTAATTCCAGGAGTTACCAAAATGCCTAATAATCCAAGTGAAGAAAACTTGAGCCTGTTTCAGTAAGTTCTTTGCTTTTTCATTTTTCTTTGTGTGTAGATGAAGAAGGTTAGTTACTTTACTTGAATTGCAAACAATAGCATCTGAGGAAACAGAACACTTTCTCAGTTTCTCTGCTAGATATACCAAAACCAAAAGGACATCGTCAGGCATCGTCAAACAAACTTATAGTGGGTTAGTTGGAATGTTTTTATATGGATGAATACTGATTGAAAGTTGAAAGGCGGGAAAAGGAACGGCCTCAGATGTTTTGGCAGATAGATAGATAGATAGATAGATGCATAAAAACAATTTGCACTAGCAAAATCAAATATTAAGCCCCATCATGTCTATTTAACTATAATTTGTTGTATGACTCCATGTGAAATTTGACCATATACTCCTAAAGCAATCTACGGGCAAGATTTGCAATAGCGAATAGGATGGGGTTATCGCTACCAGTTGATACCATCGATAGCCACGATAACCTATTGGTTATCTAAGAAAACTGGTGAAATTCGAATAATGTTTGACCAAAAGGTACAATCAAAATTTTGCTCTTTTAGCTTGGTCGAATTACCGAACAGTTTCTAGATGCGATGGGCAGGGATGGTTCTCACGACAACCAAGCGATTTTGGATGATAATGTTGGATATTTTGTTTGACCTCGGTCAACTTGTAACCAACTCAAATAAGAGGGGATATCCATCTCCCCAAATCTCGGACTCGGGATCTAATCCCGAGCCCGATTTTACCGTGATCGGGAGGCAAAACCTAAGCCCATTGGGCTCGACCCCTTGCCTACAGCGCGACCTATAAATAGAGGGTCAACCCTACCGGGTGACCTAATGCAAAAACATGTGATTCTCACGCAGTCTACCCCAACCGCTCTCTAAGCGCGCTGGAAGGCTCGGAAGCTCGAGCTCCACGTCCGGGGCAGTGCCGGTGGAGACCCGAAGGTCTTCGCTACCCCAAGAAGACGCTCAAGGAGCACCTACGCTACGTTCCTGACAGTGCATTCGTCATCGACTTCGTTACAGCTTCACCGACGACCATGGACGCTGTGGCCGCCGGTAAAGGACCGAACTTGTCATGTTTATCCGCATTAGATAAGATAGATGTGTGTCATGTTAGACTAGATGATCCTGTTTTAAGTTTGTATTAAGTTAATATAGATCGATTTGATCTAACATTTGGTATCAGTTAGCCTAGATCTAGTCTACTTGATCCATCTTGTTTCGGTTTTAAGTTCAACACGAAGTGATGCCTAGATCTAGCATGTATTTTTAATCATGTTTTAAGTTAGACAGTAAGTTCGCATGCTTAGATCCATCAGTTTTAGTCAAGTTTTAATTAGTTCTTCAAGTTTTAGTAAGTTTTCTTAAGATTAATCATGTTTTATTTTAGATCTATAAGCTAGGGTTTCGGATAAGTAAGTAAAAAAAAGAAAGAAAGAAAAGAAAGAAAACCCGAATCACACACACACCCGAACCCTAACCCTAACCCTAAGTCGGCCGCCAGCCATGAGTGCGCTAGCACAGCCACGCGCGAGCAACTCCGGCCATGAGTTCGGTCGGCGCCCGCGCACGCCGTCAGATCCGGCCATCACCGCCGGCCACCGCCGGCCATGAGAGCTTAAGGGGGCCGCCATGGAGACCCTTGACGGCTGCGCGCTCACCGCGAGGGAGCGCGCGCGCCGGCGAAGGCCCCCGTGACAGCCCCGCCGCTCTCGGCCGCCGGCCACCGCCGCTTCACCATGCACGCCGTGCATGTGCACGCGAGCTGCGGCAGCAACTCTCTCTCTCTCTTGCTCGCTCACTAAGATAGGAGGGGGAGAGGAGGATCTAAGAGATGGCCGGAGAAGAGGAAGGGTGGCACGCCGCCGACCGGCTGCCGCCGCAAGCAGCGCAGCTGCGCTCAGCCGGGAGGGGGAGGAGGAGAGAAATGAGTTAGGGTTTCCTCCCCGATGATTTAGGCTATTTAAGGGCGGGCGCGGGGTCTTCTGGCCGCTGGATTTCAGCGGACGGCCAGGATGCGCCGTCGCTTTGCCTCCCTGCGGGCCGAATTGGCGGCCCGGCCGTTGCCGCCTAGGCCTGCTTTCAGCTGGGCCACCGCTGCTGCTGCTTGCTGGGCGTGCTGCTGCTGTTTGATGGGCCGCCGCTGCTGCTGTTTGCTTGGGCCACCTGCTGCTGTTGTTTTTTTTTTTGCTCAGCTGCACATACATATATTTAGCCCAACATTTTAAGCTAAGTTATTAGATTAATTTTCAGTATTAGTTTTTCTCAGTCAGTTTATTATTTTTCAGTATATTATTTATTAATTTAAGCTAAGTTATTAGATCAAATTTCACTATAAGTTTTCAGTAAGTTTATTATTTTCAGTATATTATTTATTAATTGTTGGTGTTATTTTAATCCACCACTATACTTTGAGATGCCTCTAAATAAATGAAACCAACGAGAAGTTTGTTTAGAGTAAACTTGTGATTATTTCTGACCAACGTTGTTTAATCATGAGAATTAAGACGAATTTCAATTGTTTTCCCCACCGGTGATGCATTTTGAAATTTAATGTATGATTTTAATCAGACCAACGTAGGATTATTATCATGCCTTAATTCGCATTTCATTGTATATGCTTACTAAATTAAGTTTTAATTTATCCTATTTTCAGCAACTAATGTCAATGTTGTGGCCTCCTACCTGAACAATATTGAGCCGCTCAATGGAGCGAACTTTCATGAGTGGAAGGGCAAGGTCACAACGTGCTTGGCATGGAATGATCTTGACATTGCACTAAGGGAGGATAAGCCTACTGCACCTGCTGCAGGAGCGAGTTCAGCACCCAATGAGAAGTGGGACAGATCTGATCGCATGGCGCTCATGGTCATGATGCAGACCATCAGTGCTGGAATCAAGGGTGCCATCCCTACAAAGAATGCTTAGGGGGCTGATCTGACTGCTAAGGAATATCTTGCCAAGATTGAGGAGAACTTTAAGAGCTCATCTAAGACTTATGCTAGTACTCTCATCATGAAGTTGGCGGGATCTCAGTACAATGGTCAGACTGGCATAAGGGAGCACATCCTCAACATGTGTGATATGGCTAACAGGCTTAAGGAAATGCAGATGGAGATTTCTGAAGGTTTCCTTGTGCATTTCATCATTACATCACTACCATCACAGTATGCTGCTTTTAAGATAAACTACAACACCAACAAGACCGTCTGGTCCATCGGTGAGTTGATCAGCTACTGTGTTGAAGAAGAAGAAAGGCTTAAGACTGAGAAGATGAAGGATGTTGTGAACATGGTTGGCAACCTTAACATTTCAGGCACTCCCAAGCATCAGCATGAGTCAGGTATTAGCAAGCAAGGCCAAAAGAAGAATAAGAAGAGTGGGAACAAGAACTTTGGTCCCAGGAACAACAACAACAAGTTCAAGCGTCACCAGACTAAGGGTGGCAAGATGTTGTGCTCCTTCTGCGATTCACCTAAGAATCTCCAGAAAGGCTGTCCTGGATTCAAGGAATGGCTGAAGGACAATGGTAAGTGTGATATTGTTTCATTTATTGATGAGTTATTCTTAGCAGATTTTTCCCCTAAAACTTGGTGGATTGACTCAGGTGCCACTGTGCACATTTCTAATTCATTACAGGTATTCCGTTCGATCCGAACTATAAGAAGGGGGGAGTGAAGCCTAAGAGTGGCTAATGGACATCCCGTTGAAGTTGAAGGTGTTGGAAGTTTCCACTTAGAGTTGCCGGGCGGCTTCCAGCTTAATTTAGATGATGTTCTTTATGCACCTAGTTTAAAGAGAAACCTTATTTCTGTATCAGCTTTAGATGATTCGGGATATTTTTGTGAGTTTGGCAACAATCAGTGTGTGATTAAGTACAATTTAATAAATGTGGGTCTTGCTGTTAGGCAAGGCAAACTCTATATGCTCTCTCTTGATGATTCTGTGATGAATATTGATAATGTTTAGAATAAGCGTAAGCGTTTTAATGAGACATCTTCGAAATTGTGGCATTGTCGCTTAGGCCACATTTCGAGGGGGAGAATGGAGCGTCTCATTAAAGATGAGATAATTGATAAGTTAGATTTCTCCGATTCAGACCGCTGCATTGACTGCATTAAGGGAAAATATGCTAAGACAATTAAGAAAGGAGCCACTAGGAGTTCGGGCGTGTTAGAATTAATTCACACAGATATCTGTGGCCCACTCTCAGTGACGTCAGTAGATGGTTATGATTCGTTTATAACATTTACTGATGATTATTCCCGCTATGGTCATATCTACCCCATTCGTAAGCGATCAGATGCGCTAGAAACGTTCAAAATTTATAAGCAAGAAGTTGAGAAACAGCACAACACTTCCATTAAGACTGTAAGATCAGATAGGGGTGGAGAATACTACGGGAAGCTTGGACAATATGGTCAAATTAAGGGACCGTTTGCTAAGTACTTAGAAGAGAATGGCATTAGAGCGCAATACTCCATGCCGGGAGAACCACAACAAAATGGAGTGGCTGAACGTCGCAACCGTACGCTAATTGATATGGTATGGGGCATGCTCAGTTATTCTAGCTTGCCTGTCGAGCCGTGGATGGAAGCATTAAAAACAGCTGCTCACATACTCAATCGGGTTCCATCTAAGTCAGTTCCCAAGACACCTTACGAGTTGTGGAATGGGAGGAAACCGACACTAAATTATCTAAAAGTGTGGGGCTTTCCTGCTGAGGCTAAGTTATTTGATCCACACCAAAAGAAATTAGATTCTAAGAAAGTGAGCTGCCACTTTATTGGATATCCTGATAAGTCTAAAGGGTACCGATTCTATTGTCCTGGTCGCTCCACTAAGTTCGTTGAGACCAGACAGGCTGTGTTCTTAGAGGACTCAGGTATTAGTGGAAATTTTCCAAAGAGGGATATAAGTCTCGAAGAACTGCGGCTTGAGCTTCCTGATCCAATAGTTCCAGAGTCTATTGAGGTATATCAGTTTGTACCACCAGTTATTCCTCATACAAGCAGCACTGTGGCAACTACTGGGGCGCAGGCACCACCTCCTGAGGCGCAGGCGCCAGCTCCAGAGGTGCAGGCGCCAGCCCCTGAGGTTCAGGTGTCAGCTCCAGAGGTTTAGGCGCCAGCTGCGCCATTAGTACAGCCTCAACCCGATCCTCAGCCAGTTGTACAAGAACCATTAAGAAGATCAACTCGGCCAAGGAGACGGGCTCTTTCTGACTGTTATGAGACATACTTAAGTGAGGATCTGTATGATGTTGGGAAGATTAATGATCCTACCACATTCAGAGAGGCAGTTAAAAGTGAGAATTCCACTAAATGGATTGAGGCCATGGAAGAGGAACTAAAGTCTATGAGTTATAATCAGGTCTGAGATTTAGTAGAAATTCCTGATGGGGTCAAGACAGTAGGGTGTAAGTGGGTCTACAAAACCAAGCGTGATTCCAAAGGGAAGGTCGAAAGATTCAAGGCAAGACTCGTAGCTAAAGGGTTTACGCAGAAGGAAGGGATTGATTACAACGAGACCTTCTCTCCTGTGTCTACCAAAGATTCGTTCAGAATAGTCATGGCATTAGTAGCCCATTTTGATATGGAGTTACATCAGATGGATGTTAAGACTGCGTTCCTAAATGGAAATTTAGATGAGACTATTTATATGGCGCAACCGAAAGGTTTTGCTATTAAGGGTAAGGAACATATGGGATGCAGATTAAAGAAATCCATTTACGGACTTAAGCAAGCGTCCAGACAGTGGAACCTTAAATTCGATGAAGTTATTAAGAGATTCGGATTTATGGAAAATGATGCAGATAGATGCATCTACATTAAAGCAAAGGGTGGAAAACTAATAATTCTAGTACTGTATGTGGATGACATATTGTTAGCTTGCAACGATAAGAACATGTTGTATGAGACTAAGAATTTCCTCTCATCTCATTTTGAAATGAAGGACCTCGGTGAAGCCTCGTATGTACTTGGCATTGAGATACACCGAGACAGAGCCCAAGGTGTACTAGGATTATCTCAGAAAGCTTATATTGAGAAAATGCTTAAGAGATATAACCTCGATAAGTGCAACACGTCACCTGTTCCGTTACAAAAGGGCGATAAGCTAAGTGGAAGTCAGTGCGCTAAAAATGATTTAGAAAGAAGTAAGATGGAGAATGTTCCATATGCATCAGCTGTTGGCAGCTTGATGTATGCACAAGTCTACACGCGTCCGGACTTGGCATTTACAGCCGGAGTACTTAGTCGATATCAGTCTAATCCAGGATGGGCTCACTGGGTAGGTGTAAAGAAGGCATTAAGCTATTGCCAAGCCACTTCCGGTTATGTATTCACACTAGCAGGGGGAGCGATTTCATGGAGAAGTTGTAAGCAAGGTGTAACGGCTGCATCTACAATGCAAGCTGAGTTTGTGTCATGTTATGATGCCACGGGACAAGCAGTGTGGCTTAAGAATTTCATACCGGCATTAAGAATTGTGGATAGTATCTCGAGACCTATCACAATGTACTGCGACAATCAGTCGGCAGTTTTCTTTTGCGCAAACGATAAACTAAGTGGAGCTTCCAAGCACATAGACCTTAAGTATCGTGTCGTGAAAGATAGAAACCGGGACAATACACTTAAGATTAAGCATATAAGTACTAAGGAAAATATTGCGGATCCGCTCACAAAAGGTCTACCACCATATCTCTTTCCGAAGCATGTCCTAGGCATGGGTCTGGTGGGTAACCTGCATCAAGTCCTGGCTCAGGGCTAGTAAGTTTCTTCCCCAAATAAGAGTAAGAGTTCTGACAAGGTTTTTCAGTGAGGCTATGGGTAATGCCGTCCCAGTATGTCGTAGTGCTGCTGACGACGCATTGGTCTGGTACTTGCTGATTTACTGAGGAGGAATTTTAGTTTAGTTTAGTTTAGTAATCGAATAGTCGTTAGTTTAAGGTTAAGTTATTGACCTTCGGTCAAGGGGGAGAATGATGGATATTTTGTTTGACCTCGGTCAACTTGTAACCAACTCAAATAAGAGGGGATATCCATCTCCCTAAATCTCGGACTCAGGATCTAATCCCGAGCCCGGTTTTACCGTGATCGGGAGGCAAAACCTAAGCCCATTGGGCTCGGCCCCTTGCCTACAGCGCGACCTATAAATAGAGGGTCAACCCTACCGGGTGACCTAATGCAAAAACACGTGATTCTCACGCAGTCCACCCCAACCGATCTCTAAGCGCGCTGGAAGGCTCGGAAGCTCGAGCTCCACGTCCGGGGCAATGCCGGTGGAGACCCGAAGGTCTTCGCTACCCCAAGAAGACGCTCAAGGAGCGCCTACGCTACGTTCCTGACAGTGCATTCGTCATCGACTTCGTTACAGCTTCACCGACGACCATGGACGCTGCGGACCGAACTCGTCATGTTTATCCGTATTAGATAAGATAGATGTGTGTCATGTTAGACTAGATGATCCTGTTTTAAGTTTGTATTAAGTTAATGTAGATCGATTGATCTAACAGATAACACAAACCATTATTCCATGATTTTGCATAGGCTCCTCTTCTTTTTTTTTGGTTTGCATTATTGTAATCTTAGATACTTTGAATGAATCATTACAGTAATATCATTAAATGAGCTAAATCAATCTTGATGAGATATATCTATGGTATTAATTTAGCACAACCTATGCATTGGTACACATATTGCTCCTCTGTATACGCGTCATGTTAACATTTCATCTATTACATGGTTAAAGAAAACTAGCCGAATTTCCCGCGCATTTAGCATGATATGCCATTAGGCTGTGTTTAGAAGGTGAGGTTGGAAACTCACTTCCCGCGCACGTAAAATGGATCGACTCATTTTCTTATGATTAATTAAGTATTTACTAATTATTTTTTGAAAAATGGAATAATATGATTTTTTAAAACAACTTTCGTATAGAAATTTTATTCAAAACACACACCGTTTAATAGTTTGAAAAGCGTGTGCGCGAAACACGAAAAGATATGAGTTGGAAAAATTGAGGGGAGAACATATCCTTAGGCATGTTCTAACCTTCATTTTTTAGTTGCATATTAGCTACACGTAAAACGTGATAACTCATTAGTACATGATTAATTAAATACTAACTATTATAAGTATAAAAAATAGAATTATTTGATTTTAAAAAACATTTTTTATTTTTCCCATAAAACACAACGTTTAGTGGGTTGAGAAGCGATATAACGGAAAACGAACAAGTTATAGTTTAGAACAAAACCCCCTAAACATTTCTCGGCTTTTCTTTAGTTCCAATCTTCAAACCGATTTATGGCTACAAAAGATCCGTAATCTACTGTTGTTGTAACATCATGATACTCTTATTTTTAAACCCGAACTCATAGAGAACACATATCCGCTGCTCTAACGATGATAACTTTATAGGCACTGGCATATAAATCCGTAGAAGAGTGAGACCCACGTGCTGATGACTCCTCAGCCCTCGTAGAGAGGAGGGGAAGGGGAAGAAGGTGCTGTACTGTAACAACATTCAATAAGCAGGGAGTAAGGACAAGGGAGATACCAATGGTCCATGGGGTAGCTTAACTAGGCACCAACAGGACAGCGAGATAAAAGGGCAGTGGTTCCTCTCTTCTCTACTCAATAGGCAGGCAGCACAGGCTCACAGCACCGTGGTGGTGGTGGTGGTGAGAGTGAGAAGCATGTGACCCCTCTTAAACACTTCGCCGAGAAGTCACGCACCAAACACCACCAAAACACACCAAGAACGAACAACTCTTCTCCCCCCTCTCCACTCCTTCCTTGTGCTCTCCTCCCATCTCGTCTCCTCCCTCGCTCTCGCAACGCGCTCCTCCTCGGCGAATCGGGAGTGAGGGGGTGGGTGCGTTCGTGCGCGCGGCCATGGCGTCCAGCGCCTCCCGGTTCATCAAGTGCGTCACGGTGGGCGACGGCGCTGTGGGCAAGACCTGCATGCTCATCTGCTACACCAGCAACAAGTTCCCCACTGTAAAGCAAATCTTTCTCGTTCTCGTTCTCTTCTTTTTCTTTTATTTTCTCCTCTCTCGCCCTTTCCTGTTGCTGTATCAGGATTTTGGGTGCAAAAGACTCGATCTTTCTTGATCGGTTTCTTGCAAAACGAGTAGGAGCTTTCGTTTGGAGTCAAAAGGCTTCCTGTACTCCTTTTTTTTTTTTGGCTGATTTTGTTTTCTTGAAGCTACAAAAAAATTTCGATGTTTCTCGGTATATTTTTGTTGGGGGTGTTTCCTTGTAGCGGGTTGTTTTTGTTCCGTTCTTGTAGTGAATTTCGGCTACTTATCACTGCTTTTTTTTTTCAAATTTATGACGGGCATTTAATTTGGCAGGACTACATACCAACGGTGTTCGACAATTTCAGCGCAAACGTTGTTGTGGACAGCACCACGGTGAATCTGGGCCTTTGGGATACTGCTGGTAATTTCAGTTCCTGATTTGATTGCTTTGTTTTCCTGGAATTCAAGATTATTTTCTCCTCTTTTCAATTATTTGTTCTGGTTAAAATTTTGCGTTTCGGTGATTCATTGATAACGTAAAGCTAACATGATGCAATCTTTTCCAGGGCAAGAGGATTACAACCGGCTCAGGCCTCTGAGCTATCGTGGTGCTGATGTTTTCGTGCTTGCCTTCTCTCTTGTGAGCCGAGCTAGCTATGAAAATATTATGAAGAAGGTACTGAAATGTGCCATTTTGACTTCTTGGACTTATTTTTGTTTGTTTGAAAATACTAAGATATGTGCATTTTGTGTGCTTTGTTCTTTCCTTTCAGTGGATACCAGAGCTACAGCATTATGCACCCGGCGTGCCCATTGTGTTGGTTGGTACCAAGTTAGGTGAGTTTTGTTGACAAGAAAAGCATTTGTTTCACTTAAATTACATATCGATGATTGGAAAATGGGAATTGGGGCTGTAGTATGATATACATCTAATCATCTTATGTAGTAGTTAGCATCTCTTTGTCTCTGTGGTTTGGAGTTCAGTTAAGTTTTCAAATCTACTGATAGTGGTTTTATAATTAGGTTTTCAATCTACTGATAGTGGTTTTATAATAGGTTTTCAATCTACTGATAGCAGTCTTGTAATGTAGACACAGGTTATCATCTGTGTAGTTGATGACCAAACAGTAGGTAAGGAGCTTACCTAGAACTGCTCTATCTAGTGCATCTTACTAAATGTGTAATACAGTCATCGGTGTAGACGTGTAGATGATAACCAAATAGCAGCTAACGAACTGACCTAGAACTGCTCTTTCTAGTGCAGCTTAATGTGTAGACAGTCATCTAGATAGTTGATGACAAAATAGTTGGTATGGAACTGACCTAAAAGGCTAAAACTGCTCTTTCTAGTGCAGCTTAGTGGATGCTCCGAAGTATTTTTGAAATTGCATGCATTATGTGTTTATACGCAATAATAGGAAAGTCAGTTATGTTGGAGTATGAATCATTTATGAGATAGAGTACAAAACCCTAACATTTATAGACTAGCAGTTTTCGTAAAACCAATTGTAATCATGATTTCTTATTCCTATCAAAACCATTTCAATTCTGCTGGGATTTCGAATCCTTGTATCCTATCAAAACCTTGGTCTAATATCATGTTTCAGTATCTTACTGAACTTCTGTTAATTATAGAGTGTTAGTTTTGGAAATCATTGTGTTGTTTAATTGGCTTACAGATCTCCGTGAAGACAAGCACTACTTGTTGGACCATCCTGGCATGATACCTGTTACCACAGCACAGGTATATCTCTAGTGACTTTATTGATTGGTGAGAAACCAGAGCATTATAACTTTGGTTATCCTTATTTGTCAGGCTTTTGAGAGGAAATGATGAAAACACATTCTAGCTTCTAAAAAGTCTGTCTTCTTTGAGATGACGAAAAATGTCTTTGCCGTTTCCTCTTGTAGGGTGAAGAACTTCGAAAACAAATAGGTGCTGCATATTACATTGAGTGCAGCTCAAAGACACAACAGGTAAAGTAGTCATAGTGAAATTGTGTACCCTTGCTGTAGTAGTCTTAACTTCATTTGAAGCGTTAAAGTTCTGCAGCTTGCTGAAATTCTTACTTTATTTTATTTAAATGACGTGCAGAATGTCAAAGCTGTGTTTGATGCTGCTATCAAGGTAGTAATCCAGCCTCCAACTAAGCAGAGAGAAAAGAAGAAAAAGAAATCACGACAAGGATGCTCTATGATGTAAGTATATATGATTCTGTAATGGGTGTTTGCATCACTGCAATTCTTCTTTAGGATATATCTCGTCTATATAAAAGAACCTAGCTTTGGTGGTGGTGGTGAATCTTATTATCCCATGAGTCCATGACCATCTCTTTATTGTGGCTGGTTGTAACTCGTAAGGCTATTTGTGGACATTTATGTTCTGTATGCCTTTTGTCCTACAGTATATACAACATTTCAAGTTTAGATCTTATGATATACACCCTTTGTCCAAATTCATGTGGTGTGCTTGTATTTCAAGAGTCAAAACTTTGTAAAATCAGCTAAAAAAGTATAGGTTTGTTTATGCAAATGTGATACCGCTGGATTGTATTTCAACATACTACATATGATCATGAGTTTTTATCTGTAGAAATATGTTGCAAGAGAAATTTCTGGTTGAAGTTAATTAAAAGATCGTGACAGATCAAATACATGCCATATAAAATGGGTGAATGCCCTTTTTTGTATTACTAAGAGTTATTCACAAGATTGTTAACAGTTGTCCACGATGACAAAATTGACCATGAATGTTTTTATTCACCCTAAATGCATGTTTGTTGTATATTTATATGTTTCATTTTGCTTTCTAAATTTAATTTCTCGTTTGCACCTCCACCAAAAAAAAAGATAAGAAAAAAAAAGATACTAAGGCATTCGTCTGAAACGGCATCCTTTTAATGTTAATTTCTTGCCTTACAACTGCAGGAACATGTTCCGCGGAAGGAAAATGTCGTGCTTCAAATCCTGATTGATTAAAGACTGAAGAAAGGTCCATTACATGATGCAATGTTCTGGGTGCAACCTCAAGCTGGCAACCTTTGGAGTCTGAATGTGCTGGTAGAGTTAGATGCAAAGTTCTTGTGTATATTTGCATCTTTTGGTAATTAATTACTAGAGTTAGATGGTTAAACTAGTCTGCTTATGTACCGCACAATTCTCGTATTATTAGCCCTTGTTGGTTTAGAAAGTCAGATAGAGGCCAAAGGAACAACGAGACATCGTTCTGTCAGGACAAAATCACAGATTTTGTAATCGATCTGAAGTCTCAGTATCGTCATTAGACCATTTTATGATTCGATGGTAGAACTGAAAGCAGCAGCTACAAAGCTCGCCGTCCCGAGTGTTTTGTTGTTTGGGAAAAGTACACCGGAGGTCCCTGGACTTGTCACCGAGATAAAAAACATCCTTGAACCGTAATACCAGACACCCGAGGTCTCTAACTTTACAAAACCGGGCACCTGAGGTCCCTCGGTGGTTTTCAACCCGGTTTTGTCCAACCTGGCGGCTGAGTCAGCGTGGGACCCACGTGGGCCCCACATGTCAGCCGGCCACGTCAGCCTCATCCCTCTCCCCCCTCTTCTCTCCCTTCCTCCACTCTCTCTCACTCTTATCTCTGTTGGCGGGGGAGCAAGGCGGCAGCGGCGGGGAGCAAGGCGGCAGCGGGAGCAGGGGAGCAAGGCGGCGGCGGCGGTGGCCTTCCCCGCCCTCTTCGCTATGGGCTAAGGCCGCCGTGAGTCAAATCGGCAGAAGCCCAAATCGGAGGCGGAGGCGACGCGTCGGGGAGGAGTTCGTGGTGGCAGCGGCCGAGGACGGCGAGGCGGGCGGTGATGTGCGCCTGGTCACGGCGGAGCGGGCGGCGGAAGACCGCGGCAGAGTGGCCGCGGAGGGAGCAGCGGAACGACAAGGAAGAACTCGCCGCGGCGGCGGCGGCGAGGCGGTGGGAGGAGGAGAAGTTGGCGGTGGCGGCGGCGAGCTCGTGGAAGGCGCGTGAGAAGGAGAAGGCGAAGCCCAGCCTCCTCGAGGGCTCCTTGTCGAGCAGCCTCGTGATGAGGTCGGTGAGCTCCGGCCACCGCCGCCGTGAGTCGGCGGTGAACTCTGGCTCCCGGAGAAGCACGTTGCGGAACGTCTCCTTCCGGCTCCGTCCCCGGAACGGCGTCCTCCCGTACGCCATCTCGTAGACGAGCACGCCGAGCGCCCACCAGTCGACGGCGAACTCGTGCCCCTCGCCTCACACCACCTCTAGCGCGACGTACTCCTCTGTCCCCACGAACGAGAACGACCTCTCGCATGCACCGTCGCCGCCGTTCGCACTCGCGGCCGAGCAGAAGCTCGCCTGCTTCTTCCCGCAGCTCACCGGAAAGAGAAACAAAGAGAAAGGGGGAAGAGAGAGGGTGACGTGGACATATGACATGTGGGACCACGTGGGTCCCACGCTGACTCAGCCGCCACGTCGACCAAAACCGCGGTTAAAACCACCAAGGGACCTCGGGTGACCGGTTTTGTATAGTTAGGGGACCTCGGGTGTCCGATATTGCGATTCAAGGACGTTTTCGTATCTCGGTGATAAGTTCAGGGATCTCTGGTGTACTTTTCCCTTATTGTTTTATGCAGAAGTCCAGGCCCCAGTTGTAGTTGGGCCTAAATTGCGCTACATGAATTTTTGACGCAAATGCGCCACCATTATTTGGGCTCATGGTCATAGCACGGAGCTGACCACGACGGCATGTCAAGAAATATAGGATTGGAGAGGAAAAATTATTTTGCAAAAGAAAATGATTCGAGGTTATCTTAAAGGCATATCACACTGGGTAATTCCATTACAACGAAAAACAACTCCACTCACCTCCATACCTATAAGCGACTAAATAAACTTTCTGAAATTTTGGACAGGTGCAGTCGCCCTGATCAACTATTTCAGGATGACATGGAAGTAATAGTTGCGAATTTGTGTTCAACTGTTGCAGGATGACATGGAAGTAATAGTTTCGAATTTGTGTACACAACACGTTGCAGTACCGCACATCCATTATCAAGCACGCATAGACACATAGTATTACATGTAAATGTCATGAACCAGCAACCTGCAGCATCCAGGTTCCAGGAAGGTGTAACAGGACAAAAATGATAGCTGAGTATTTGCTCTGTTTCGGCAAAAGCAAAATAGGAGTAATTTGCATCAATGAAATCGCATGGAATCCAATAGAAAAACTTAATAACGAAAGAGACATAAATAGATTATTTCTCGGTCTACTAAATTTCTTATCACTGCAAGGCAGCGATGGTTACACCGGAATGCCCCTTGCAAGCATTCGTGAACTGCAGACAGTCTACCGGATACTCCATAAAGTTACATGAGCAAACTGATGCGACGGTTACACCAAAAATACAAGTCACATCTAAAATCATATGTAAAGGCAGCAGATTTGCTCAACAATGTGAAAATGGTTTGTCATAAGAAACTTTAAACAAACATGCTGGACTAATTACAACGGCTTCAGAAGTTTGTTGAGGCTCAGGACCTATACGGCTATACCATTCCATCTCCAGTCATACCGGAGCAAATTAGAAGCATGCCTGGCAACTACGAAAATCTAGCAAAGCAACTGCTGAAGCCAAGGAAAAATGTTTCCAGGAAAGTATGAAATATGATGAACATTTACAGCAAAGTATCATTCCTCTCACAATTCACATCATCACAGGTCATGTATGAACCGTATATTCCAGCAAGGGTGCAATACACCAGAGCCCAAGTTCCACATGCAGTTGCCTCTGCAAATAAGAGCACCGTACCTTAATTTCAAAAGAAAAGGAGCTGCAAGTGAGAAACAAGCAGGTTGTTGGAGACGGAATACAAGTACATACAAGCTCACTGGAAGCTGAAGTCACTGTGAAATGAGAAATGATACAGTTAAAAGCTCATTGCCATGATAATTGCTTGTATGAAGAACGTTCTGCATCCCAACTGCCCTCTGGTTCCTTCCTCTTTATTCCAACACCTGGAGGCATTTGATACATTCTCATATGCTCGTCCACAAAGGCATGTGGTGGCGTGATTAAATTTTGTCTAACTGGTAAAGATACTCGCTCGTCCTTTATTTCTGCATCTGTACTTCCGGGGCCAGAATTAAGATCAAGGCTCTGTCTTCCCCATTTCCGATTACTGTCGTGTCCAACAGTGCTGCTTCCTTCAGGAAGGTTTATTGCATATTGCCTAGTATGCTGAGCAGGTAATGCACCTGCTGGCCCTAACAGGGTTGGAGCAATGCTAGGAAAATATGGAACTCCTGCAGGTGCTGAATTGGCATAAGATGTCGAGCCAATTGAAAACCCCGGCGCTTGAAGGTGCACACCAGGAGTAAAAGGGAATCCTGCATATTGATACGCAGGAGGATGAAAAACCATGGTAGGTGAAGTAGAAATAACTGGAGCACGGCAGGGATCACTTCCACGCTGGACACCATCTGCCACGGATGTAATGATCCTCTGGGTTCCACTTCCAGCAGCTGTCTCAACTGGGTTAGTTTGTTCTCCTCTAGATGGTAAAAATGGCTGTACAGCTACAGGAGCACAAGGGTGTGCAGAAGCAAACCATGGAGAGATATTACTCATCTCGGCACTGTTCATTCTACCGCCAGCAACTTGAGGTAGGAATGGTATACTGCTGGTATTTTTAGATAGACTCCTCGCTGCATGTTCCGTGCCAGTTTCATCAAGAGTTGGTCCATTATTGAGATCAAAATCCCTTGAACCATTTGTATCAGCACTAGAGAAAATTCCAGGTAACGGTCTTGATGATAACAATGGGACTTCAACCCTGTGGGAAGTGTTAGACACAAATTGCCCGTTCTCTGCAACTTCATCGGCCCTATTCAAGTCAAGCTCAAAGCCAACACTACGTACAGGACCATTGCTTCTAGTGTTGCCAGATTCAGAACCAGTTGTCTGAACAGAACTCTGAGAGACGTCTTCCTCAAGAAATTGCTCGTCCGCTACATTTAAGTCGATGTCAAGTGCTGGGCGGTTTTTCCCTGAAGCATCAGAAACCGGAATGCCAGGTGCACTGAGAGTCATCTCAAAAATTTTCCTTGGCTCCGCAGGGCGAAATGCACTTGTGGCTGCTGAACCTTTCCAGCCAGTCTCAGACTTCAACCTTATTAGGTTCTCAGGAGGAACAAAGGGGCCTTTAGCTGGAGCAGCTATCGGAGCAGGTAGCCCACTTGACATAGGTGATACAAATGGAGAAGGACGAGGTAAATGAATTGTTGAAGAACACACAGCAGTAGAGGTAGCTGGCTCAGACTGATGCCCCTCATCTCCAGGTATTCCTTCATTCAAGTCAAAATCAAGCTTGGCAGTGGCATTTGACCTGGTCTTGGCAGAGAATGAAGAACCATCATCAGATGAGACAAGGTCGTCTTTCCCACCTGCATCATCGCTCGATTTCTTTGAGCTGCGTTGTGCAGTATGTTCAGTTTCCTGTGAGACAGTGCCTCCAGGTCTTGTGTGACTGCTTGATTCACTGGAATTGTCTTTTGGTTCTTTCGAACTAATCCCATTTTCCGGACCAAATGGGACACCTGCTGGTACAGCTAGTTTTGTAGCATCAACTGAAGTGGAAGAAGGTTGTTCCTTCTTCTCATCCTCTCTCAGCACTGAGTTACCAACCGGCAAACCATCAGCCTTATTCACCTCCACGGTCGAAGATGAAAATGAAGGCTGTACATCCATTTTAACAGCAGCACTGTCACCAGATCGGTCAGTGGCTTCTGAATTATCCGGTAGACACTGGTGATTCTTCTGGTCTGTTGACTTTAACAAACCATGAACTTGTTTATCTCCACCACGCAATTCACTTGTAGTAGATGGATATATATTCGACTTTGCATCAATCTTGATATCAACTGGCTGTTTTGTGACCGACTTGTCACCATCACCACCATGTAAACCACACGAAGAAACTAGATGTGAACATTTATCTGTAGTCCCGACTTCATGATTTTCAGTCTTAGCAGGAGATTCAACAGCTTTAACATCTATTCCAGGTGATGTGACATTATTGTCCTTTGCATCCCCTAGGTGTTGTTCCTCCTTTGCAACCAAACCTGCACCAATTTTCTCACCCTTATCAGAGGTGATTTTCTCAGCATCATTTGGTGGACCTGCATGCCGTGACAAGCCCATATCACTTTGTATTTTTAGCTTCCCAATGTTATCTCCTTCACAGCCCTCTTCATTTGCTGGTGAATTTCTAGGTGAAGCAGATGCAGAAATCAATTCAGATTTAGATATTTCTCCAGCAACACTGGCAAGAAGATTCATTGCTGTATCATCACCAGCTTGCAAGGAATGACTAACTTCAGAGTACTTGATTTCAATCAAAGCATTCATAGGGCTGAACGAATTTCTCCCCCCATTTTCACTTGAGCAAACCCCCTTTTCATTAGCATCTGAGCAAACAACTCGTGAAGCACATGCATCTTTGCCAGCTTCTTCAGTTGTCCTACTGCGATCATCGGTCAACATAGCATGAGGTGATTTATCACCTTCCTCAGAAACTGAAGCTCCTTTAACATCATTGTTATGCCAAGATTCAGCATTTGTATCATTGCCTGAATGAGGATTTGAATTCTCAATTTTCATTTTTACTCTGCGATCACTCTGTTCATGCTTATCTACAAGCACAGGAGACGAAGCTCTACTCCCAGTAAATGATGGGTCCTCAAAAGAACCCCCACTTGCACTCCTAGCAGGGCTACGGACAGGATTTGGAAATCGAACAATCAATCTATGCCCATTACCCTGATCTGATGGTATGTCAGCTCCTTTCTCGCATGCTGTGCCAGATTGTGATGCTTTTTCCGGTAATAAAGAGCGATCAAGTGAGGTAGATCTTGCCACAGTAGCTTCCTTTTGGCCTCCTGAACCAAGAATCCCATTGTTTGTTCTTCGATGGACATGTGAGGAATTACCAGATGTTCTACCAGCAATGCCAGAAGCTGCAGTTGAACTACGGGCATCCTCCTTTGACGAACCAATTGTTTTCGCATGTTCACTAGAGCATGACTGGCTGTTGTTCAGAGACTGACTTGAACTACAGCTTTTCTCCTCTTTCACCGTAGGCAACTCAGGGCTACAAGTCCCACCAGATGATTTGCAGGGTTGCTCCTTCAAGTTGGTTACAGCATTTCCTGGTTGCATATGCTGTAGTTTTGAAGAACCAGATATCAAGGGACTCGACTTCACCGCAGCATCAGCCACTCCAGGTTTGACGGTCAATGCCTTCGATGAAGAAAGCTGAGACACTGGGCTTTTCAGATTAGGCTCACTTGAGCCACTTCGTCTGTTTCTAGCACTAGAAATTTCTGCAAACCCAGGTTTCCCTGGCCAGGATACAGCCTGGCCAGATACAACTGGTTTCGCATCATTTGACTTCATTTCAGCATCAACACGCTTCTTCCAATTTTCAACAAGACACTTTGCCTTCTTCTGTATCTCTGGATTTTTATGGCTTCGCAGATGGTTGACAGATTTCCCTATACTGCAACTTTGTAAGGCATTGAGATTAATAGGTAATTTCGCCAATGCACGAAGCAGCGCTAGGAGAAGTTCTTCCATAGGCTTGTCAGTTTCTTTAGGACTACCACCTTCACCAGACTTCCCTTTGTGAGCCTCTTGAAGCCAATCATCAAATACAGGAAGGCCCCTTAGTTGCACGAATCTGCCAAGGCAATCAGGGTTTTCTGTAGCTGTTATAACATCTGCAAGCATTACTCGACCAGCAAAATCTAACTTCCGTTCAGTTCGATCAAGTTGCATGAGATCAACTAGCTTCTCCACAGCTTCAGCATGAGTAAGTCCACCTTTTTCTGTAATCTTTGCGATTTCAGTCTTCATACTGTCTCCTTTCAGGTTTCCAGGCTCAGTGTCATCAGTCTTAAGGGTGCGATCACGGTCTCGCTTAATTTGGTCAATTCCTTGATCACCTCTTTCCCTCTTCTTTCCTTTAGATGAACCGCAATTTTGGGCCCCATCTGAACCAGCCTTTAATTGCTGGGAAGCTGATGGGCCAGTTAGCCGCTTCGGTGAGCGCCCACCTTGCTGCACTGCAGTATGCATTTCTTGCCTTGTTCTGTGCAGTAGACGATTTACCTCTTCCTGCCGTTCCTGATCATAAGTTGAACACATGAAGCAGCAAATACAAAAGGCAGAAAAAAAAGTTAAATATAAAACTTACATTTATATAATCACGATCAGTGAGCCACCATAAACACTTGTTGTCAATATCATAAACACGCCAACATACGAATGAAGAAGTTCCAGCTGGCAGCTCAGCACCTTTTCGCAAAAAGGCAACTTTGCAAGGATGGAGAAGTGAGACAGCAGATGTCTCGTCCTGGTGAAAAGAATAGAAGATCTCGTTTGGAGCAGCGTCGAGTTGTAAGCCCTTGTTGAGCTTAATGTCGGCAGGTCTGTAAAGCCAACTTACACGCAACTTGGGATAACCTTCTTCCTGTTTCTCAATCCAACGTATCAATCCAATGAAAGGTGGAACATCGACAGCCCGAAAAAGAGCGCAATCACCCACTCTGAACTCACGTCCGTCCTGAAAAATCAATAAATGATTTATTACCTCTTATAAAGAAAATAGCCTTCTCACTGCAAGATGGTTTAGTACTTCACAAGCATGGAGCCAGTGATTGTTTTTCGGAAACAAGTATACAATTCAGTTTTATAACATGATTATTAACCCAGCGAACGATAAGTATGTTAAACATGTAACAAGACGTTGGTTCCGCTAGAACAAGTGTTTTTTTTACCATGCAATGACCTTGGTCAACTGAAAGGTATAGAGCATGCTTATTATCCAATAACCTTGTGTGGTTGTCACTGAATACTTTAAAAATGGCCCACGACATTACCATGCTGTAGACAATTTTCCCATAAAGCGAGGTATGATAACGTCTATGAAGCTTCAGATGAAGATAATCATCATGAATTACAGCGTTTCCTCGTATAGCATGCAACTCCTATCTGGCTAAGCTTTACAGTGTATGGGTTTTTCCGAGCATTTATCTACAATAACATACACCATATACCCCAAAAACACATTCTCTTCCCATAAAAACAAAATATCAATTTCTTATTCCCTTCTGCAATATCTTTGTAATAATTTGGAAAGAAATCAAATATAACTACTTACTATGCTTTACATTAGGAAAATTAAGAAGTATGCAAACAGTAGGTGAATTGCATTGCTATCGTGAAGTCCAGATGGGCAAGACACCATTCGCTGCATGTGCTGACCAACATAACCACTACATCCTCGCCATACTTATGTATTACCATTGACCAGTAACACCTTTGAATACATATTCATGGATGTATTTGCCTGGAAAAATTGTAGAATGCCTAAAACAGCATGGTGTTACTGCTCTAAACGATAGACAATTGATATGGTCCGAAATAACGCTTAAAATGCAATCTAGGCCACTTGTTCTCAACTTTGTGCACTCCTGATACATGTGGAACGCAAACTGGTAAGACAAGGATGCCCACATGTTCCAATCCAATCGTGAAAATGAACCCCATTTTATAGGGCAGATGTTAGCATGTTAGCATCCACAATTAAACCACCCAATACAACTCTCACGTTTACTTAACCTTTCGTCAGGACATTACTAGACTAAAATCTTGAATCTCCCAAGCAGGCAGGCAATCTAATTACGCTGCATAGATGAAAATTTCCAAGTAGTAACTAAAGAACGAATCGACAACACCAACAAATTACAAAGTGTTTCCACAAAGTAGGCACCTTTACAAAGGAGTCGGGTGACACGGGCCTTGGAGAATCGACCCAGTCCTGGTTATGAGCCGCCGCTGGAGGAGTCGTGGGTGCCGGCAGGTAAGGAGTCGTCAGGGGTGGAGGAACAGGTGAGCGGAGAGGAGGAGAAGCTGGTCCCTGTGCCGGTGGTGTAGCTGCCTCTACGCGAGTTGCTGGCCACATGCCCCGAACGAGAAGCCGCCTGTTGCCGCACCCCTCACCACCGCCTTGGCGTCGCCCATGCATAGCCCCGCATCTTCCCCGCCACCAATCCCGCCTCGCCGACTCCCGGCGCCCCTCTGCACCATCACCAGATCGCCGCAACAGGCGACTTCGCAGCTGCCGGCCGTAACCCTAGCTCCGAAACCCTAGATCCGCGGGGCCTTCCTCCATGACGAAGTACACAACCCGAATTCGCCTCAATCCCAATCAAACCCCAGACGAAACAGCCTCCCTCCTCCCGGGGGGAAGAAACAGCGAACCGGAGCCCCCGCGAATTCGGCCGAATCGACCTCCAATTACGGCAGGATTCGGTCGGAAAATTGGGGGATTCGGCAGCCGCGCTCACAGGGCAAGCTCGGCGATGGCTCTGGTGGCGATCCGCCGTGGGGAGAGAGAGAATTCGGCGATTCGGGAGGGGGGAGAGAGAGAGGAGGGGAGAGGCAGAGGGGATGGGAGGAGAGAGAGAGAGAGATCGCGGCAGAGACGGCGCGCGAGCGAGCGATGTCGAGAGAGAGAGAGGAGATGTGGTGCGGTCGTGGTTGGAGAGGAAAGCAGGGGCATTTCCGGGGATCGGATCGGCTCGGCTCGCGCATGGAAGGCGGGGGTGCGGTGCGGTGCGGTGCGGGTGGGCGAGGTCGGTTGCTTGCTGCTGTCACTGCGGGTGGGGTCGGTGCCGGTTTACTGTGCGTCTGTGCGGGGGTGGTGCTCGTTTCCTCGGCCGCTGACATCGACGTCGTAGATTGCAGGTACCATAGTACAGTCGTTTGGTTTATTTGGATTGAAGCTTTTTTTCCTATTAAAATTTCGGTATAGTGTTACATGTAGTACAGATTAAAATTTATTTACTAAGGGCTCATTCGGATCTGAGGACCCCTTTGATTTGGAGAAGAAATAAAGGAATCTTTTAGGGTTTCAATCATATAGAAAATTTTTCCATGAAAACCTTTAAAACAAATGATTGAATTATAACATATTCTTTGGAATTCCTATGGATGGATCTCATGAACCCAGTTACTATAAGGAACATATTCGAAATATCTATAAAAAAGGTATGTTTCTTTCTATTGTTTGAGAGACGAAGGCACCAAGGCTCACCCCACGCCGTAAGGCAATCCTTCAACGATGTAGAAAAGAGTTAAATACATAAGCACACAAGGGCTTTGGACTATGAAAAAAACCTTTATCATGCATGAATAAAAAGTGAGGGATTTCAGTTTCTATGGATTGAGCCACTGTAGCATCATTCGGATCACAGGAATCGGTCACATGAAATACATAGGAAATTTTCCTACACTAGCGATTTCACTAGAAGATTACAGGAAAAAAAACAATCCGCGCCGACATCTTTTTTCTATCCCTTCACGTGTGGGAACGAGGCAAATCAGGCCAACCAACCAATCAAATCACGATGAAAGCAAAGTGTCGGGTTCATTAATATTGCTTACTTCACTGTTTGTGACGCTTTGTTACAGGGCACCCGTTTTTATTATAAGATTCCTATGTTTTCCTTTGTTCCATCCAAATAACTATCCACGTAAAATTATTGTATTTTCCAATCCTCTATTTTACACTTAGATTCCTATTATATTCCTGTAGTTTTTCTATTCCTATGTTTTTTAATCCTATCTTTCGAATGATCCCTAAATTATGTCTAGTTTAAATTCAACATTACCAAGTTTAGCACTAGAAATATTTTGATAGGGAAAATTGACCATAAACGAAACAAACATGTATCCTTCTTTGGGTATTTGTTTCTTTGGTTGGCTCACAAGTTCTCTTGATAGTACTACTCCCTCCGTTCCAAAAAAGTTCAATTCTAGCAATGAATTTGAACACGTGTGTCCAGGTTTATTACTAGGATTTGATTTTTTATGGTACGGAGGGTGTACATCAGTAGACGGATTTTCTCTTGGCAGTAATACATGGGTATATGGGTCATAAGAAGGCAGTACATTGGTTGTACGGGTTATTTTTTCATGCGCACACATTGGGTGCACGCTATGGTCATTCTCATAATGGTGACATTCGTATGTACTGAATTTACAATAATAGAAACAAATGGAGAACGCGAGGTTGAGCGGTTGTCACACCCTAAAAATCTCTAAATTATAAATTGTTGTTTAAATGGAATTAGTAGAAATGATTTTAAAAACCTAGAAGAAAAGATCTAATTTTAAGTAATAAATTCCAATATAAAGGTGGGCTAGATAAAATTTTAATAAATACTTCTCTTGTTTCAATTATTTCTAGATTTTTCTGGGATTTATTTGAGCCAAGAAAGTATTTTTTTATCAATGGAATTGCATTTCATGCATCACTTAAAAAGAAAAAGGTTTTAAACCCCTCTCTTTTGGTTTTGGGCCAAAAGCCCTTTTTCTTTTCCCTCTCCCCTCCTCCCTTCGGCCTGCGCGCGTGCGGTGTTGTTCGGATTGATTGAAGTATTGTTCAGAACGATGCACCAAAGTGGAAGTACAATTGAGGTTGCGAAAGCTCCGGTTCATTTTTATTTTCCTTTTCCATTTTGCAAATCATGTTGAGCAGAAATACTACCACACTCTTTTTACAGTTACTAACACTGCTATCCATCATCAAGGAGCTTCCGCTGATATCCATTTGGTTGAGGTTTGTTTCGTACTTCATTTATCTCAAAATATGATAAGTTTTAGTTATGACTCTGGACAAATACATATTTATATTCAGATTCATAGTTAAAAGATATTGTAGTGACAAATGTAGTACTCCCTCTGTTCCAATATATAAGGAGTTTTAGTTGAATGAGATATATTATAATACTACAAATATGGACAAGTGATCTAGATTCGTAGTATTATGATGTATCTCATCCAATCAAAATTCCTTATATTTTAGGACGAAAGAAGTGCCTTCTTTCTCGTTACGGTCGTATCAGAATAGGATCAAATGGAGAGCACTCAGATCAAGAGAGTTACACAGCAACCACTTCATAGGCATCACATATCCGAGGTAACTAAAGTCACAAGCGGATAGGTTCATATCTTGTACCATAATGATACTACCATTATAACTACTAATGTGTAAAGTAATAGAATTTATATATTAGTGATTATAATGAGAGTGATATTATGATAGATGATCCATACCCAGGACATATCACGAGCTGACAGTACAACATGCAGAGCCCTGCGGAGCTGCGGTGGCGGACGTTCGTTGTCCACCGCCGCCTTTCGTACGGAGCAGAGTTTGGCCCACTATTTCCAGCGCCGAGGTGAAATACGCCGCTTTCTGGCCCGCGAGTGGTAGTTGGACTCACGTAGCCCATGCGGTCGTGCCCCATGCCAAATCGCCCTATGGCCACGGGCCACGCCCCCCCCCCCCCCCCTTTCTTGGCCCACCAGCTGCTTGTTGTCAAGGCCTGAAATTCTACAGACTATAGGAGTAGAACAAACCATCGATGTCACGGGCCACCACACAAAGCTCACGGCATCACGGTGCATTTACCACCTTAACCATCTGGGAACTGGGAAGTACTGTTCCCCCCTTGCGAGCGAAGCGGCAGGAGGAAAATCATGTTGTCACTCACGCTCGCCGTGGGGAGCAGATGGGGCCCTGATCCTAGGACGGCGACGTGAGACCTCCTTCCTCCTCCTTTTCAGAGTGTGCGCGCATACTTTCTCCTCCTTTCCGCTCTCTTCTTTTATCACACAGACCAAAGGGGAACAAACATTATTCCCCCACTAGGGGTAGATCTCCCCGTCCCTCCCTCGGCCATGTGGTGGGTCACCCGTAGTAGATCTCGCTTTTCTGCATGGTGTGGGGCGCGGAATTGGATGGAAACGAAACGATTTCAGTGGCGAAGTTACGCCACCTGCTGCCTGCCTCGTCGCGTAAAGGTTCGGTCAAACATGTGACCGGGGAACACATTTGGCCATTTTCGGGTCTGGTGGGTGAAATGATTCAGCTTTTTGCTGTGGAGAGTCTGATCGCAAACATGGTTGACTTGGGATTAGTATCACTATTCAACACATGCAGAAACTCAGAGTCTGCTCAGTATTTCCACTTGGTTATTCATATTCAGTGACGTGGCAATCAGTTATCAAGCCATACGTACAACTGGAAAGGTTAAAAAAATTGGCACTGGAATGAATATCTAATTAGCAACACTCGGATTATAAAAGTCAGTAGTCCGAAGTGAGATGTTTCCTGGGAACTTTTGGGACAACTGGAGTATGAATTTCTTGAGCTCACGGTCACATCGCGAGTACATAGCCACAGCCACGTAAAGCAAATAGCTCTATCACGTTCACATGCATCTCAAGCTGCGTTAATAATTCAAGTGGGAGGAGTTTTCCCCACCAACCATACCGTACCAACAAACAAACCCTCACTTTCTAACTTTGATAAGGTAAAGCTTGGGGGGCCTACGCCTCTCTCTACCACATGACTCCACTTTTATTACGCCAATGGGAAGAAAAAGAAAGACACTGAGAACAATTTCCTCCCCTGGAAAGAAACACAATTGTGCGCTTGCCGCTTGTGCTATATTGGTAGATTTCAAGCAAACCAACAGAAAAATCATAACTTTGTCCAGCTGTCTTTTCCTGTTAGTAAGAAAAGGTACTGTCTGTAATTTGATGTAGGCCGAATGAATAGCATGGATTCCTTCTTAAAACAGGCAGCATTTATACTAACAATTCTAAGTCAAACTTTTAGCTTTAAACTCTCATAACAGAACGCTGGAATTATTTTTGTTGCAAAGATCCGAGCGCCGCTTTAGTTAGTGGGATACATGAATGTACAACATCTTTATTATTTTATAGTAATTTTTTTTGTAAATATTTAAAACAAATTATTCTACATAGTAGACCATGTTTATTTTCAAAATTTTGCTTATAAGGTTAAAAAAAATGTAAGTCCACCACACAAGGTTGAGTCTCCAGTTTGAGGACAATAGCAGTGTAGGACACGCTATGACTATGCGTGCCTCTAGCTTGCCCCATGCTGCCAAATAAGCCCAAAACTGAAATAGGTCATCCCCTCCACAGCGCGTGTGTCCTTTTTTGAATGGCTTAACCAGGGCAAGCAGCAACACATCTCAAGGGCGCGCCACAGCGCAGGCCTTTTAGGACCGATGCTTTTCTGGGCCCGTGCGTGGACTCGTGAAAGGGTGAGGAACTCGTCTCCCTGTGTGGGAGCAAGAGACTTTGCAGGGGCGCGCAAATCGTCGACACGTACGCATTCATCCCATCTGGTGAAAGAAGTAACGCGCTACGTCCTCCTATGTAAAGGGCCTGAGTAAACCATGTCTCCATTAGTACAGTAACAACTGCTGACTTACGTTTGCGTGGTCGCTCTCAGAACTCGTCATCCGGGGGGAAAACAAAGGCTGACCAAGTCCAAGCCTTTAAAACAAGACAGGCAGCGGAGGAAAGGGACATGGGCTAATGAAAGCGAGCGGCAGGCACTCGCGAGACACGACTGGACTAGCTACGTGCAACGTGCAACGTGCGGTGGGCGACGGCGACGCAGACTGCTGTTCCAAAGCAGCAGCAGCAAAAGCACAGTGCTCCACTGTTTTAATAAACCGGGAGGAGAGGGACAGGTGGCTCTGCGGGAAGCGGAGGAAAGAGAGGCGAGGCGAGAGCGGCAGAATGGAGGGGGATGCATGCAGCGTTGTCACGGGACGGGGGCCACCACCACCACCACTGACCGCGACTGTCCCCCTGTCGCCTTCGGCCCTCGGCTTTCTCTCCTGTTGCTTTTCCGCGCGCCTCGTGCCATGCCGTGCCGCGACGTCTCGTCCGTCCTGCGGTGCGGTTGCTGCTGTTGCGTGATTAAAGGGGCGTCCTGTCTGCGAGAGGGGCCAGAGCTCGTCACATCACTCTCCTGTTGCCTTCGTGGCTTCGTGTCAGCTAGTGAGTGTACCCCACCTGCCCGGGGACTGCGAGAGCGAGCGTCCGTGCTCCGGCTCGTGCTTTGTTTTCACTTCCGCTTTGGCTCGTTCAATTGCTCAAAATATTTTGGCTTTCCTGATTTCCTCGCCAGTTTAGAGAAATTTGTACAGTAATCAGCAGACTATTTTATCATTCTATGGTCGGAATGGAAGTAAACATTCCGTTGAGTTGATTATTACTGGTATTAATTAGTAGAGGAAACAGGTTAATTAAGCTTACCAAGAACTAAAAAACACGCCATACATAATCGAGTCAGCCAGTAAGGAGCTAACCACAGTGAGATGTCAGGAAATATGGACAAACAGCATTTTTAGGCCCCGTTCTTTGCATCCTCTTCCCAACTCCTCTCCCTCGTTTTCCACACGCACGTTTTTCAAACTACTAAACGGTGTATATTTTGCAAAAAGTTTCTATACAAAAGTGTTTTAAAAAATCAAATTAATCCATTTTTAAAAAAAATTAGTAAAAACTTAATTAATCACGTGCTAATAGATCACTCCGTTTTCCGTAAATACTGTACGCGTGTTCCGAACTCGCGCGTGCGAACGCTGCCTTAGTCATCAAACATCCCCACACAATAGGAAGAGTCATGGATGAGGACGACCAACAACTTCCGAGGTAGTAATCAGGTAGAGGAAGGCATGCAGCAAATAATGACACCACCTGCAAATTGAACTATTTCAGAAACAAAATAATTTGCCTCGCTGAAAGCGCATAGAAACCATAAGCGAACCTCAATGACTAAAAAACAGCAACAGATCATTGCTTATCGGTCCACTAAATTTCTTAACCATAGCAAGGCAGCGATGGATACACCAGAATGCGCTTACAAGCATTCAGGAACTGCAGATCGAGTGTCTTCCCCCCTGGATAGTCCACTAGAGTTACATGGGCAAACAGATGTAACGTTTCCACATAAAATACATGTTACATCTAAATCATATGTAAGGCTGCAGATGTGCTCCAAAAAGTGCAAAATGGTCTGTCATAAGAAACTAAAACAAACAAACTGAACCTAATTACAGCGGCTTCAGCTGTTTCTTGAGGCCCAGGACCTATACCGTTTCCATCTCCAGTCATACCCTCCCAAGCAAATTAGAAGCATGCCTGAGTCCCTGACAGCTAAGAAAATCTAGCAAAGCACCTGCCAATGCCAAGGAAAATTGTTTCCAGGAAAGTATGAAATATGAACATTTACAACAATTACATCAAAGCATCATTCCTCTCACATTCACATCATCACAGGGAAAGTATCCATGTATGAACTGTATATTCCAGCAAGGGTGCAGTACACGAACCCAAGTACCACATGCAGCTGCCTCTGCAAAGGAAAAACACAGCACCTTAATATCAAAAGAAAAGGAGCTGCAGGTGATAAACAAAGCAGGTCGTTCCAGGCGAGAAACAAGCACATACAAGCTCATTGGATGCCGAAGACGCTGAGAAATGATACCAGCAAAAGCTCATTGCCATGACAATTGCTTGTATGAAGATCGTTCGGCATCCCAACTGCCCTCTGGTTCCTTCCTCTTTATTCCAACACCTGGAGGCATTTGATACATTCTCGTATGCTCGTCCAAAAAGCCTTGTGGTGGCGCAATAAAATTTTGTCTAACCGGTAATGTTATTCTATCGTCCTTCACTTCTACATCCACACTTCCCGGGCCAGAATTAAGATCAAGACCCTGTCTTCCCCATTTCCGATTATTGTCATGTCCAACAGTGCTGCTTCCTTCAGGGAGGTTTATTGCATATTGTCGAGTATGCTGAGCAGGTAATGCACCTGCTGGGCCAACAAGCGTCGGAGCAATTGTAGGGAAATAAGGAATTCCTCCAGGTGCAGAATTGGCATATGATGTAGACCCAATTGAAAACCCCGGTGCTTGAAGGTGGACACTAGGAGTAAAAGGGAATCCTGCATACTGATAAGCAGGAGGGTGAAACACCATGGTCGGTGAAGTTGAAATAACTGGAGTCCTGCTGGGATCACTTCCATGTTGGACACCATCTGCCATCGATGTGATGATCCTCTGGGTTCCACTTCCAGCTGCTGTCTCAACTGGGTGAGGCTGTTCTCCTCTAGAAGGTAAAAACGACTTTATAGCTACAGGAGCACAAGCGTTGGCAGAAGCAAACCATGGTGATATATTACTCATTTCAGAACTGTTCGTTCTCATGCTAGCTACTTGAGGTAGGAATGGTATACTACTGGTATTTTTAGATGATAGACTCCTTGGTGCATGTTCCGTACCAGCTTCATCAAGAGTTGGTCCATTATTAAGATCGAAATCCCTTGAGCTATTTGCACCAGAACTAGAGAAAACTCCAGGTAATGGTCTTGATAATAATGGGACTTCAACCCTGTGGGAAGCGTTAAACACAATTTGCCCATTCTCTAGAACTTCATCGGCCCTATTCAAGTCAAGCTCAAAGCCAACACTACGTACAGGACCATTGCTTCTTCTATTGTTGCCAGATTCAGAACCAGTTGTCTGAACAGAACTCTGAGAAACGTCTTCCTCAAGAAATTGCTCATCCGCTACATTTAAGTCAATGTCAAGTGCTGGGCGGTTTTTCCCTGCAGCATCAGAAACCGGAAGGCCAGGTGCACTGAGAGTCAGTTATGGGCGGTGATATAGTTAGTAGTATTTAGGAGACTCGAAATTATTTGGTACCCTCCAACCTGATTTTGATGTCTTCTTCGTTCTCAGTCCCTATGGTCCATTGTAGGATGATTTTTTTAAGGCCTTGAATTCGTTGGCAAAGTGATAAGGGGTATTCCATTCCTTGAAAGCCAGCGGATAATAGAGCCAGTGAAACGGTTGCTACTAAAGCGTAAACCTTACAAATTTATGCCAACTATCAAGGAATTCCTAAGGTTTTGGGTGGAATGGGAATTGCTATTCGTTCTACTTCTCGAGGTTCGTAAACGCATGAAATTGGGTGAGCCCTGGCCTTTCACTATAAAAATTTTTTTTCATGCACTTCGCTTCCCAGCTTATCTAATTCATCTTGGCGGGGCTTTGCATCTGACATTCGTTGGGCTTTCCTCTGCGGGAGGCTGTGTCCCTACTCCTCGCCTATTCCTCCCTCATGAAATCCAAATTTCCCGCAATGAAATTCGATTTTGTTCATGTCGGGCAAAACAGCCCTGAGATCCGGGACTGGTAAAACATGGTATTCATTTTGGCGTATGCCAACTCTGACCGAAATCTTTGGGATGATTCTGTATTGCAATTTGGTCACACTAGAGGACTGCTCTGATAAAATAACTGAACACTGGCTAGGAATTAGGCTGCACTAAGCCCGACACTTTTTGGGCTTCTTCATGAATCTAGATTTTTCAGGTAAGGTGTATGATGTGGAAGTCTCACGTGTGGTACCCCAAGAAGGGAGTGGCTACCCACTGGAGCTTCGACCAACCACCACCGTTCATTTCTGCTTTTGAGGCCACCCCTAAATCTACCATCATTATAGGATATGGGGTTTGAGACAAAGAAAGATCAAGGCAACATATAGATATAAAGATTTTGGAGGAAATTTAACAAGAGTTTCAACCTCTTAAAAATTTTCCTTTGAGTTTATCTCTCTTATCCGATTCCTATGTTTTTTTTGTGTTTTGTAATCATCTGTTTTACACTTACACTCCTGTTAGAATTATGTGTTTTTTTCCCTATTTCTCTATTTTTCCAATCCTGCGATTCAAATGGACCCTGAGTAAAAACACGGGAAAAGTGAGGGATTTCAGTTTCTATGGATTGAACCACTGTAGCATCATTCGGATCACAGGAATCGGTCACAGGAAATACATGGGAAATTTTCCTACACTAGCGATTTCACTAGAAGATTACAGGAAAAAAACAATCCGCGCCGACATCTTTTTTCTATCCCTTCGCGTGTGGGAATGAGGCAAATCAGGCCAACCAACCAATCAAATCACGATGAAAGCAAAGTGTCGGGTTCATTAATATTGCTTACTTCACTGTTTGTGACGCTTTGTTACAGCGCACCCGTTTTTATTATAAGATTCCTATGTTTTCCTTTGTTCCGTCCAAATAACTATCCACGTAAAATTATTGTATTTTCCAATCCTCTATTTTATACTTAGATTCCTATTATATTCATGTAGTTTTTCTATTCCTATGTTTTTTTAATCCTATCTTTCGAATGATCCCTAAATTCTGTCTAGTTTAAATTCAACATTGCCAAGTTTAGCACTAGTAATATTTTGATAGGGAAAATTGACCATAAACGAAACAAACATGTATCCTTCTTTGGGTATTTGTTTCTTTGGTTGGCTCACAAGTTCTCTTGATACTACTACTCCCTCCGTTCCAAAAAATTTCAATTCTAGCAATGAATTTGAACACATGTGTGTCCAGGTTTATTACTAGGATTTGATTTTTTGTGGCACGGAGGGTGTACATCAGTAGACGGATTTTCTCTTGACTAATACATGGGTATATGGGTCATAAGGAGGCAGTACATTGGTTGTACAGGTTATTTTTTCATGCGCACACATTGGGTGCACGCTATGGTCATTCTCATAATGGTGACATCGTATGTACCTGAATTTACAATAATAGAAACAAACGACAGTTGCTCAAATGGAGAACGCGAGGTTGAGCGGTTGTCACACCCTAAAAATCTCTAAATTATAAATTGTTGTTTAAATGGAATTAGTAGAAATGATTTTAAAAACCTAGAAGAAAAGATCTAATTTTAAGTAATAAATTCCAATATAAAGGTGGGCTAGATAAAATTTTAATAAATACTTCTCTTGTTTCAATTATTCCTAGATTTTTCTGGGATTTATTTGAGCCAAGAAAGTATTATTTTATCAATGGAATTGCATTTCATGCATCACTTAAAAAGAAAAAGGTTTAAAACCCCTCTCTTTTGGTTTTGGGCCAAAAGCCCTTTTTCTTTTCCCTCTCCCCTCGTCCCTTCGGCCTGCACGCGTGCGGCCCAAGCCAGCCCACCAGGCCGCCGCCCCCCATCCCTCTCTCTCTCCCGCTGACAGGTGGGGCCCCCCTGTCAGGGTCGTCTTCCTCCTCGCGCCACTAGCAGCGCCCGAGTCCGAGCGCCATAGCACCGCCGCCGCGTTCCAAATCCCGTCGCCCCTTTCCCGATTCGATCACATTGATAGAGGGGAAATGATCCCCTTGATCTCCTCTATATTTTCTCTATAGAAGGTTTAGCCTATTTCGTTTGGAAATCGCCGGATTTGAACTCTATTCGGATTCATTTTTTTCCTTCCTAACCCTAAATTTTCCAACCCCGACACCGGTTGCCTTGGTCCTAGCCGTCGCCCCTGCCCCTATAAAAGGGACCCCCCTGGACCTCCTCTTTCCGCCACTGCCTTCGCCCTAGCTCCTCGTCGATCGTAGCGTCCTAGCCACTAGAGCCTGTGCGCCGCCGCCACCGTGAGAAGTCCAGTCGCGCGCTGCTGTTGCTCCTGTCCCCACTGTCGCTCGGGAAGACCACCGTCGGGTTCGCCAAGTCATCGCCGTCCTCGTCCGGTCCTCCGTTTCACCAAAGACCGTCGTCCGTTGCCGTCCGACATCGTCCGTGCCCTTGGTGAGTTCGTCGTCGTCGCCGGCGATGACGTCGTCGCCGGCGATGACGTCGTCACTGACGTCGGTCGTCTGTTTCTGTAGACTGTCTCTATGCACCCTGTCCATCGCAAACCTCAGCCCGCGGACGCAATAAAATCTGTTACCTCTTCAAAAAAATAATTCTTTATTGCATCATAATGCAATTAAAATCCATCCAAATGCTTTAATCCGATGTAAACTTTAAAATTCATAATTAATTCATCCTAGCCCGGATTTAGTTGGTTCAAGTTGCTAAATTTTTCTAAAATTGAGATCTACATGTTAAAAATATCCACATGTATTGTTTATGATTGTTTATATACTGTTTTAGTGATTTTGATCTGTTATGCTTAGATTCCGACGTTCCCGGAGAGTCCGATTTTGCAGGAGAAAATTTTGAAGAGTTCCAAGGCCAGCAAGGCAAGACACCCAGATCCTAAATACCCCTTTGAGCATGTTGATCCCATTTAAAGCTATTGTTTTATTTCAACTATTGCATTTATTTTTGAATGTCATCGGGTGGGAACAATCTATTGTCTTTGTTATAGCCCTTTGTATTGGTTACCTTTACTTTGTCACTTGGTTAATAATTGGATTAGTTAGAACATTATATGGTTTTAGCTAAATTAATTAGGATGCTTAGTCATGCTTAGAGACACTAGCTCACATGAATGGGGTAATTAATGCTTCGCCATTATTTGATGATGGATTAATGGTAGATTATGATGGTTAATCATGATAGGGTGATTAATTAATATGCCAACTAAAACTTGATAATGGTGGGTTGTGAGCACATGGTTTGGATGGTCGTGCTCATGACAGTTAAGGATCGGTTCACGAGTTTCGGTTGTGAAACATTAACCGTGCCAACCACAAGCTAGCATGGGCAACGGCTTTACCTTTTGTATAGCGAGGTTCATTGTGGGGCACCAGACTGAGAAGTGGCGGAGATAAGCCCACGGGGGTCGGTGGGGAGTCCATGCCTTGTTTTATACGGGGGTGATTATGATCCAGGAATGGTGCACTGCTTTGAATTGTGTTATGCAGAGGGTATTGTCACAATCTCTAATTGGGTACTTGCTAAGAATCGCGACGCATGGTTGACATGATGTTGAGGTTGTGTCTTGTGGGTACAGTGGTACGCCTCTGGCCAGAGTTAAACTATTCGAATAGCCGTGCCCGCGGTCATGGGCAGGTCTAACAATGTCTTTCGTGATTAGTCTCACACTTCTCACCATAATAAATGATACTGTAATTGGTAATAACATGTTTAGCTCCTGATTTGGAATGGCATATTCCTGGTTTGGAGATAGGTCTGTACAGCCGGGAATGGTTGTTCAGAATTGTTGGCCTGTGCAACAGGTGTGTTGCATAGCGTTGGATTAATATTGTTTAATTAAATACTTTACTGTTTTGCTAAATTCAATTAAATGCCATTTACGCAGATGAGACTGTATTATGCCATCCTTTGTTATCACTTGCACTTGCATATTTACTGCGTGGCTTGCTGAGTATGCTATATACTCACCTTGCAATCATTCATCAGAGGAGGAGTTCTACAGTGATGCTGAAGGTGTGGAGGATTAGGCGTAGCCTTGATCAAGCTGCTTGTGGATTGGAGTCACCTGCGTTATTTATTTTACATTCCGTTGCTTAGATCTTTATTGTTTGACTCTGTAATCATTTATGAGATAGAGTACAAAACCCTAACATTTATAGACTAGCAGTTTTCGTAAAACCAATTGTAATCATGATTTCTTATTCCTATCAAAACCATTTCAATTCTGCTGGGATTTCGAATCCTTGTATCCTATCAAAACCTTGGTCTAATATCATGTTTCAGTATCTTACTGAACTTCTGTTAATTATAGAGTGTTAGTTTTGGAAATCATTGTGTTGTTTAATTGGCTTACAGATCTCCGTGAAGACAAGCACTACTTGTTGGACCATCCTGGCATGATACCTGTTACCACAGCACAGGTATATCTCTAGTGACTTTATTGATTGGTGAGAAACCAGAGCATTATAACTTTGGTTATCCTTATTTGTCAGGCTTTTGAGAGGAAATGATGAAAACACATTCTAGCTTCTAAAAAGTCTGTCTTCTTTGAGATGACGAAAAATGTCTTTGCCGTTTCCTCTTGTAGGGTGAAGAACTTCGAAAACAAATAGGTGCTGCATATTACATTGAGTGCAGCTCAAAGACACAACAGGTAAAGTAGTCATAGTGAAATTGTGTACCCTTGCTGTAGTAGTCTTAACTTCATTTGAAGCGTTAAAGTTCTGCAGCTTGCTGAAATTCTTACTTTATTTTATTTAAATGACGTGCAGAATGTCAAAGCTGCGTTTGATGCTGCTATCAAGGTAGTAATCCAGCCTCCAACTAAGCAGAGAGAAAAGAAGAAAAAGAAATCACGACAAGGATGCTCTATGATGTAAGTATATATGATTCTGTAATGGGTGTTTGCATCACTGCAATTCTTCTTTAGGATATATCTCGTCTATATAAAAGAACCTAGCTTTGGTGGTGGTGGTGAATCTTATTATCTCATGAGTCCATGACCATCTCTTTATTGTGGCTGGTTGTAACTCGTAAGGCTATTTGTGGACAGTTATGTCCTGTATGCCTTTTGTCCTACAGTATATACAACATGTCAAGTTTAGATCTTATGATATACACCCTTTGTCCAAATTCATGTGGTGTGCTTGTATTTCAAGAGTCAAAACTTTGTAAAATCAGCTAAAAAAGTATAGGTTTGTTTATGCAAATGTGATACCGCTGGATTGTATTTCAACATACTACATATGATCATGAGTTTTTATCTGTAGAAATATATTGCAAGAGAAATTTCTGGTTGAAGTTAATTAAAAGATCGTGACAGATCAAATACATGCCATATAAAATGGGTGAATGCCCTTTTTTGTATTACTAAGAGTTATTCACAAGATTGTTAACAGTTGTGCACGATGACAAAATTGACCATGAATGTTTTTATTCACCCTAAATGCATGTTTATTGTATATTTATATGTTTCATTTTGCTTTCTAAATTTAATTTCTCGTTTGCACCTCCACCAAAAAAAAAAGATAAGAAAAAAAAAGATACTAAGGCATTCGTCTGAAACGGCATCCTTTTAATGTTACTTTCTTGCCTTACAACTGCAGGAACATGTTCCGCGGAAGGAAAATGTCGTGCTTCAAATCCTGATTGATTAAAGACTGAAGAAAGGTCCATTACATGATGCAATGTTCTGGGTGCAACCTCAAGCTGGCAACCTTTGGAGTCTGAATGTGCTGGTAGAGTTATATGCAAATTTCTTGTGTATATTTGCATCTTTTGGTAATTAATTACTAGAGTTAGATGGTTAAACTAGTCTGCTTATGTACCGCACAATTCTCGTATTATTAGCCCTTGTTGGTTTAGAAAGTCAGTTAAGAGGCCAAAGGAACAACGAGACATCGTTCTGTCAGGACAAAATCACAGATTTTATAATCGATCTGAAGTCTCAGTATCGTCATTAGACCATTTTATGATTCGATGGTAGAACTGAAAGCAGCAGCTACAAAGCTCGCCGTCCCGAGTGTTTTGTTGTTTGGGAAAAGTACACCGGAGGTCCCTGGACTTCCCCGAGATAAAAAAAATCCTTAAACCGTAATACCAGACACCCGAGGTCCCTAACTTTACAAAACCGAACACCTGAGGTCCCTTGGTGGTTTTCAACCCGGTTTTGTCCGACCTGACGGCTGAGTCAGCGTGGGAACCACGTGGGCCCCACATGTCAGCCGGCCACGTCAGCCTCATCCCTCTCCCCCCTTCTCTCCCTTCCTCCTCTCTCTCTCACTCTTATCTCTGTCGGCGGGGGAGCAAGGCGGCAGCGGCAGCGGGAGCAGGGGAGCCAGGCGGCGGCGGCCTCCCCTGCCCTCTTCGCTCTAGGCTGAGGCCGTCGTGAGTCAAATCGACGGAAGCCCAAATCGGAGGCGGCGGCGACGCGTCGGGGAGGAGCTCGTGGTGGCAGTGGCCGAGGACGGCGAGGCAGGCGGTGATGTGCGCCTGGTCGCAGCGGAGCGGGCGGCGGAAGACTGCGGCGGAGTGGCCGCGGAGGGAACAGCGGAACGACAAGGCAGAACTCGCCGCGGCGGCGGCGACGAGGCGGTGGGAGGAGGAGAAGTTGGCGGTGGCGGCGGCGAGCTCGTGGAAGGCGCGCGAGAAGGAGAATGCGAAGCCCAGCCTCCTCGAGGGCTCCTTGTCGAGCAGCCTTGTGATGAGGTCGGTGAGCTCCGGCCACCGCCGCCGTGAGTCGGCGGTGAACTCCGGCTCCCGGAGAAGCACGTTGCGGGACGTCTCCTTTCGGCTCCGTCCCCGGAACGGCGTCCTCCCGTACGCCATCTCGTAGACGAGCACGCCGAGCGCCCACCAGTCGACGGTGAACTCGTGCCCCTCGCCTCGCACCACCTCCAGCGCGACGTACTCCTCTGTCCCCACGAACGAGAACGACCTCTTGCATGCGCCGCCGCCGCCGCCGTTCGCGCTCGCGGCCGAGCAGAAGCTCGCCTGCTTCTTCCCGCGGTTCACCGGCGACACCCTCGCCAACTTCGGTCAGCGTGACGTGGCCGTCAGCGCGGAGGAGGACGTTCTCGGGCTTGAGGTCGCGGTACGCGATCCCGGCGGCGTGGAGCTCGGCGAGCGCGGAGACGAGCTCGGCGACGTAGAACCTGATGGCCGCGGGGGAGAAGACGCGGTCGGGCTGCGCGTGGCGGAGCTCGTTGAGGTCCCCGCCAAGGTAGTACGGCACGGCCCACGCCACGAGATCATCCGTCTCGGCGTGCCCGAGCAGCGACGGCAGGTACGGGTGCGCGAGCCCGGACAGCACCGACACCTCCCACCTTCGCCGCCGCATCGACGGCGTGCCCCGCTGCTCCCTCCCGACCGCCTCCGCAGCGTCGTCCCTGCGAGTGCGAGCAGAGAGTGAGAGGAAGGAAAGAGAAACAGAGAAAGAGAAAGGGGGAAGAGAGAGGGTGACGTGAACATATGACATGTGAGGCCCACGTGGGTCCCACACTGACTCAGCCGCCACGTCGACCAAAACCGCGGTCAAAACCACCAAGGGACCTCGGGTGTCCGGTATTGTGGTTCAAGGACGTTTTCGTATCTCGGTGACAAGTTCAGAGACCTGTGGTGTACTTTTCTCTTGTTGTTTTATTCAGAAGTCCAGGCTCCAGTTGTAGTTTGGGCTAAATTGCGCTACATGAATTTTTGACGCAAATGCGCCACCATTATTTGGGCTCATGGTCATAGCACGGAGCTGACCACGACGGCATGTCAAGAAATATAGGATTGGAGAGGAAAAGCTATTTTGCAAAAGAAAATGATTCGAGGTTATCTTAAAGTCATATCACACTGGGTAATTCCATTACAACGAAAAACAACTCCACTCACCTCCATACCTATCAGCGACTAAATAAACTTTCTGAAATTTTGGACAGGTGCAGTCGCCCTGATCAACTATTTCAGGATGACATGGAAGTAATAGTTGCGAATTTGTGTTCAACTGTTGCAGGATGACATGGAAGTAATAGTTTCGAATTTGTGTACACAACACGTTGCAGTACCGCACATCCATTATCAAGCACGCATAGACACATAGTATTACATGTAAATGTCATGAACCAGCAACCTGCAGCATCCAGGTTCCAGGAAGGTGTAACAGGACAAAAATGATAGCTGAGTATTTGCTCTGTTTCGGCAAAAGCAAAATAGGAGTAATTTGCATCAATGAAATCGCATGGAATCCAATAGAAAAACTTAATAACGAAAGAGACATAAATAGATTATTTCTCGGTCTACTAAATTTCTTATCACTGCAAGGCAGCGATGGTTACACCGGAATGCCCCTTGCAAGCATTCGTGAACTGCAGACAGTCTACCGGATACTCCATAAAGTTACATGAGCAAACTGATGCGACGGTTACACCAAAAATACAAGTCACATCTAAAATCATATGTAAAGGCAGCAGATTTGCTCAACAATGTGAAAATGGTTTGTCATAAGAAACTTTAAACAAACATGCTGGACTAATTACAACGGCTTCAGAAGTTTGTTGAGGCTCAGGACCTATACGGCTATACCATTCCATCTCCAGTCATACCGGAGCAAATTAGAAGCATGCCTGGCAACTACGAAAATCTAGCAAAGCAACTGCTGAAGCCAAGGAAAAATGTTTCCAGGAAAGTATGAAATATGATGAACATTTACAGCAAAGTATCATTCCTCTCACAATTCACATCATCACAGGTCATGTATGAACCGTATATTCCAGCAAGGGTGCAATACACCAGAGCCCAAGTTCCACATGCAGTTGCCTCTGCAAATAAGAGCACCGTACCTTAATTTCAAAAGAAAAGGAGCTGCAAGTGAGAAACAAGCAGGTTGTTGGAGACGGAATACAAGTACATACAAGCTCACTGGAAGCTGAAGTCACTGTGAAATGAGAAATGATACAGTTAAAAGCTCATTGCCATGATAATTGCTTGTATGAAGAACGTTCTGCATCCCAACTGCCCTCTGGTTCCTTCCTCTTTATTCCAACACCTGGAGGCATTTGATACATTCTCATATGCTCGTCCACAAAGGCATGTGGTGGCGTGATTAAATTTTGTCTAACTGGTAAAGATACTCGCTCGTCCTTTATTTCTGCATCTGTACTTCCGGGGCCAGAATTAAGATCAAGGCTCTGTCTTCCCCATTTCCGATTACTGTCGTGTCCAACAGTGCTGCTTCCTTCAGGAAGGTTTATTGCATATTGCCTAGTATGCTGAGCAGGTAATGCACCTGCTGGCCCTAACAGGGTTGGAGCAATGCTAGGAAAATATGGAACTCCTGCAGGTGCTGAATTGGCATAAGATGTCGAGCCAATTGAAAACCCCGGCGCTTGAAGGTGCACACCAGGAGTAAAAGGGAATCCTGCATATTGATACGCAGGAGGATGAAAAACCATGGTAGGTGAAGTAGAAATAACTGGAGCACGGCAGGGATCACTTCCACGCTGGACACCATCTGCCACGGATGTAATGATCCTCTGGGTTCCACTTCCAGCAGCTGTCTCAACTGGGTTAGGTTGTTCTCCTCTAGATGGTAAAAATGGCTGTACAGCTACAGGAGCACAAGGGTGTGCAGAAGCAAACCATGGAGAGATATTACTCATCTCGGCACTGTTCATTCTACCGCCAGCAACTTGAGGTAGGAATGGTATACTGCTGGTATTTTTAGATAGACTCCTCGCTGCATGTTCCGTGCCAGTTTCATCAAGAGTTGGTCCATTATTGAGATCAAAATCCCTTGAACCATTTGTATCAGCACTAGAGAAAATTCCAGGTAACGGTCTTGATGATAACAATGGGACTTCAACCCTGTGGGAAGTGTTAGACACAAATTGCCCGTTCTCTGCAACTTCATCGGCCCTATTCAAGTCAAGCTCAAAGCCAACACTACGTACAGGACCATTGCTTCTAGTGTTGCCAGATTCAGAACCAGTTGTCTGAACAGAACTCTGAGAGACGTCTTCCTCAAGAAATTGCTCGTCCGCTACATTTAAGTCGATGTCAAGTGCTGGGCGGTTTTTCCCTGAAGCATCAGAAACCGGAATGCCAGGTGCACTGAGAGTCATCTCAAAAATTTTCCTTGGCTCCGCAGGGCGAAATGCACTTGTGGCTGCTGAACCTTTCCAGCCAGTCTCAGACTTCAACCTTATTAGGTTCTCAGGAGGAACAAAGGGGCCTTTAGCTGGAGCAGCTATCGGAGCAGGTAGCCCACTTGACATAGGTGATACAAATGGAGAAGGACGAGGTAAATGAATTGTTGAAGAACACACAGCAGTAGAGGTAGCTGGCTCAGACTGATGCCCCTCATCTCCAGGTATTCCTTCATTCAAGTCAAAATCAAGCTTGGCAGTGGCATTTGACCTGGTCTTGGCAGAGAATGAAGAACCATCATCAGATGAGACAAGGTCGTCTTTCCCACCTGCATCATCGCTCGATTTCTTTGAGCTGCGTTGTGCAGTATGTTCAGTTTCCTGTGAGACAGTGCCTCCAGGTCTTGTGTGACTGCTTGATTCACTGGAATTGTCTTTTGGTTCTTTCGAACTAATCCCATTTGCTGGACCAAGTTTGATTCCGGTTGCTACAGCAAGTTTTGTGACATCAGCTGGATGTTCCTTCTTTTCATCCTCTTTCAGCACTGTGTTACTACCAACCAGCAAACCATCAGCCTTATTCACCTCCACAGTCGAAGATGAAAATGAAGGCTTCAATTTGAATTTATTTGCAGTACTGTCACCAGATTTATCAATGTGTTCTGAATTATCTGGTAGACCCAGAAGATGCTTCTGATCTGTTGACTTTAACAAACCATGAGCTTGTTTGTCACCACCACATAATGGTTCCTCGGCAGGGAGCATTTTTCTATTTGAAACAGCCAGCTTACATTGATCACCTAATGTGGTGCCCACGTCAGAACTGGTTGTACAACCATCTTCAACTTTACCTCGAACGGTAAATGCAGACCTATATTCACTCGTAGTAGATGATTTTATATTTGAGTTTGTATCAATCTTGATACCAACAGGTTGTTTGGCATTTGACTTTACACCATCATCACCATGCAAACCACGTGAAGGTGGATGTGAACATTTATCGGTGCCCTCTACTTCACGATTTTCAGTCTTCGCTTTAGAATCTATTTCTGGTAGAGGGGATGACCCAGCAGATGCTGCGCCCTTGTCACCCTGTGACAACAAGTTGTTTACAGACAGCATATTAACATCCTCTTGGTGCAGCTCCTTTCCAATCAAACCTACACCATTTTTTTCACTCTTCTCAGAGATGACTTTCTCAACTTCATTTGATGGCCCTGCATGCCGCGGCAGGCTCACATCACATTCCACTTTTAGCTTCCCAATGTTGTCTCCTTCAGAGCCCTGTTCATTTGCTGATGAATTTCTAGGCGAAGGGGGTGAGGAAATCAACTCAGATTTAGATATTTCTCCAGCCACACTGGCAAGAAGATTCATTGCTGTATCATCCCCAGCTTGCAAGGAATGACTAGCTTCAGAGTACTTGATTTCAATCAAAGCATTCATAGGGTTGAACAATTTAGTCAGCCCAGTCTCACTTGAACAGATTCCCTTTTCATTCGCATATGATGAACAAGCAACTCGTGAAACAGGTACATCTCTGCCAGCTCCTTCAGTTGTCTTGCTGTCATCAGTCAACATAGCACGAGGTGATTTATCGCCTTCCTCAGAAACTGAAGCTCCTTTAACATCATTGCTGTGCCAAGACTCAGCATTTGTATCATTGCCTAAATGAGGACTGGAATTTTCAGTCTTCATTTTCACTCTACGGTCACTTTGTTCATGTTTGTCTGCCACAGGAGATGAAGCTCTACTCCCAGTAAATGATGGGTCCTCAAAAGAACCGCCACTTGCACTCCTAGCAGGGCTTCGACCAGGATTTGGGAACCGGACAATCAATCTATGGCTGTTACCGTGATCTGATTGTATGTCAGTTCCTTTCTCACATGCTGTGCCAGATTGTGACTCTTTTTCCTGCACTGAAGAGTGATCAAGTGAGGACGATCTTGCCACGGCAGCTTCTTTCTGGATCCCTGAACCAAGAAGCCCATTGTTTGTTCTTCGATGCACACGAGAAGAACTACCGGAAGTTTTACAAGCAACGCCAGAAGCTGCAGTTGAGCTTCGGGCATCCTCCTTCGAAGAACCGATTGTTTTTGCATGTTCACTAGAACATGACTGGCTGTTGTTCAGAGACTGGCTTGAACTGCTGCTTTTCTCCTCTTTCACTGCAGGCAGCTCAGAGCCACAAGTGCCACCAGCTGATTTGGAGGGTTGCTCCTTCAAGTTGGTTACAGCATTTCCTGGTTGCATATGTTGCAATTTTGAAGAGCCAGATATCACTGGACTCGATTTCACAGCAGCATCGGCGGCTCCAGGTTTAGAAGTCAAGGCCTTTGATGAAGAAAGCTGACACACCGGGCTTTTCAGACTAGACTCACTTGAGCCACTTCGTCTGTTTCCAGCACTAGAAATTTCTGCAAACCCAGGTTTGCCTGGCCAGGATACAGCCTGACCTGATACTACTGGTTTCACATCATTTGACTTCATTTCAGCATCAACGCGCTTCTTCCAATTTTCGACAAGACACTTTGCCTTCTTCTGTATCTCCGGATTTTTATGGCTTCTCAGATGATTGACAGACTTCCCAATACTGCAACTTTGTAAAGCAGTAAGGTTAATAGGCAATTTTGCCAGTGCACGAAGCAGGGCCAGCACAAGATCTTCCATAGGCTTATCAGTTTCTTTAGGACTACCAGCTTCACCAGACTTCCCTTTATGAGCTTCTTGAAGCCAATCATCAAACACAGGAAGGCCTCGCAGTTGCACAAATCTACCAAGGCAGTCAGGACTTTCTGTAGCGGCAATAATATCAGCTAGCATCACCCGGCCAGGCAAATCTATCTTTCGCTCAGTTCGATCAAGTTGCATGAGATGTACCAGCTTCTCTACCGCTTCAGCATGCGGAAGTCCACCTTTTTCTGTTATCTTTGTAATTTCAGACTTCAGATTCTCCACCTTAAAGTTGCCTGATTCGCCATCCTCAGCCTTTAGGGGACGCTCACGGTCTCGCTTAGCTGGATCAGTTCCTTGTTCACCCCTGTCCCTCTTCTTTCCTTTGGAAAGACCACAGTTTTGGACACCATCAGAACCAGACTTTTGCTGGGCAGACGATGGTCCATTGAGCCGCTTTGGTGAGCGCCCACCTGACTGCACTGCTGCATGCATTTCTAGCTTTGTTCTGTATAGAAGTCGATTTACTTCTTCCTGCCGCTCCTGGTCATGAGTTGAACACCTTAGTACAGAAACGATTCTAATAAAGGAAAGTGACTGTAGAACTTACATTTATATAATCCTGGTCGGTAAGCCACCATAAACACTTGTTGTCAATATCATACACGCGCCAACACACAAATGAAGAAATTCCAGCTGGAAGCTCAACGCCTTTACGCAAAAAAGCAACTTTGCAAGGATGCAGCAGTGAAACGGCGGATGTCTCGTCCTGGTGAAAAGAATAGAAGATCTCGTTTGGTGCAGCACTCAGCTGTGTTCCCTTGTTAAGCTTGATGTCGGCAGGTCTATACAGCCAACTTACACGTAACTTGGGAAAGCCTTCCTCCTTTTTCTCAATCCAACGTATCAACCCAATGAAAGGGGGAACTTCAACAGCCTGAAAAAGAGCGCAGTCGCCAACACGGAATTCACGCCCGTCCTGGATATTCAATAAAAAAAATTATCATGTGTACAAGGGACAAAACACAATTCATGTATCCACCACCATAACATAGGGCATATAACAACACTGAAAACACATGTTGGTATAGAAGAAATGTTAGCATACTTGTAGAAAGAAAGAAGAAAATGGTATCATGGTGCTGTTGAAACATACAATACACATTAAAAATCAAATTGCAACAGAAATGGCAATAGTTGCCAAGCCATTAAATTTGTTCAATCTGAAAGTACAGATCATGTAAAGTTGATGGTTTACACAATTCAGTGCAAGCTGTCTACGCCAATACATTGGACCCAGGCTTAATTGTGATATTCCGGTTGTTTTTTATCGTATTTTCCAACTTTGAAAAGAATTATTATTATTATTACTATCTTGTTTTTATACAATACATTAATGAAACAAGTATTAGAAGGTGTAGAAATAGATGGTAAACCGTAAGTTACAGCATGGGCTGCGCACTGATCCAAAAATAATGTCACATGCACATCATCCTAACGTTATTCGTTACCCCTTAGTCGAATGGCTTTTGAGATGCACACAAGCAAGAACACGCCTTCACACAAATCTTATGTATGGGTGCCAAAAATTGTCAAACTGAACTGTCCAAAAGACTCAATCCAATAATACATGGAAAACAATGTTAAAATACTTTGATGATAGCACGACCCATCCAATACATCCATCAAATACATCCCATGTTTACTTGGTGAAAATTTGCTGATATGCCACAGGTTACCATCAACGATATAAGTTACTACAAACATAAGTTTATCGAGGTTTAAAAACAAAGGCGATTTGGTCACAGCAACATGCTCAATTTCATATAAATCTCATCAGGCTTAGTAAAAATCAAAGCGAATCCCATCAGAGGAGGCACCTTTACGAAGGAATCTGATGAAGCTGGACGGGGAGAATCAACACGCTCCTTCTTGTGCGCTGCTGCTGGGGGAGTCGTCGGCGCAGGTGGATACGAGGTCGTCAGGGGCGGAGGAACAGAGGAGCGGGAAGGAGGAGAAGCTTGTCCCTGTGCCGGTGGTGGAGCTGCTGCCTCTACGCGAGTTACTGGCCACATGTGCCGAACGAGACGCCGACTCTTGCCACAACCCTCACCGCCGCCTTCGCGCCACCCATGCATAGCCTTGCATCATCCCCGCCGCCGATCCCTCCTCGCCGTCTCCCGGCGCCGCGCCGCACCATCACCAGATCGCGCCCACCCCCGCCGATGCAGCCACCGCCTCTTAACCCTAGCTCCGGAGCAGCGGATCCGCCGGGCCACCCTCCATACGCTTCGGATCGCCCGAATTCGCTTCGACCGCGCCGGTATGGACGAAACGCCTCTCCCACAGCCGCAGATCGGAGCTCGAATTCGGCCGAATCGACTACACCAGCCTGGTGGTTCGACTGCAAATTTGGGGATTTGGGGATTGGGTCAGAGATGGAGACCGGGCGTGGGGTTTGGTCTCGATCTGTGGTGGGGCGGTGGAGAAATGGAGAAAAAATTCACGATTCGGGAAGAGAGAGAGGCGGATTTGGGAGGAGAGAGATGGTTATATGGAGCACGGCAGAGAGAGAGAGAGGGGGGGGGGAGGAGACGACGGCGAGCGAGATTTGGAAGAAGGGGAATGCGCGATGCGGGGGGCGTCCTCGGGAGAGGAAAGCGGGGGCATTTCAGTCATTTCGCCGCGGCCCACCTCGCCCGCACGGAGACGCTCTGTGAGGACCGCCGCTCCGTGGCCCCACCAGTCAGTCTAGACGTGCGGCCGGCTTCCACCCGAACAGGTCACTGACAGGTGGGTCCTGTTGACTTGCGGGTGGGCAAGTAGTGGTGTCTGTAGTGATTTCCTCCCACGCTGATGTGGATGCGGGTGGACGGATTTGACAAGTGGCTGGTTCGGTACGCGTGCCCTCTCCGCCCCTATCGCTTACGTGTTACTGACGAAGGGGGCCCAGTCAGAGATGGGCCCCACGTGGTAGTGACGCGAGTGGGTTGGAGTTAGGGTGAGCGGTCGCTGTGCTCGGGCTGCGACGCGTGATGCCGGGGGCGCGACACGCCGTGGACGGCGGGGTGGGGGAAGTTGGCAACGGCCACCGAGTTGCCACGGGTGCTTTTCACTGGAAGGTGGGCCCGTGCTTTTCTCTCTCTCGGGCCACCTGTGCCGCGGGGCTGAGAAGTGGACTTCTCTCACGTGCTGTTCTTTTTTTCTCTCTCTCTTTTAGTTAGGGTGTGGGGCCCGTAGTGAGATAGGCCTTGTGGGCTGCAAACTGGCCTTCCGTGTTTTGCGGTTAGCGGATCTGCGGGTGGGTGTCAGCGGCGGAGACGGGCTTTTGCTGCAGTGTGTCTAGTCTGGTCGCACGCTGCCACACCATCATGGGACATAACCATCTCCATCACTTTATAGACTCCAAACTAGTATTTGATAATTTAAAGTAGCGTCCGCTTGTAGTAAATTCAAATATTTTTTGTTAAAAAAAACTTGATGGGTCTATTGTCCTTCGATAGGGAATAAACTATTCTTAGACTATGTTATTAGTTTTCAATCTCCACCGTTGCATGTGCGCTTCTCAAACTATTAAACTATGTGTTTTTCAAAGATTTTCTATAGAAAAATTGTTGTAAAAATTCATGTTAATCATGCGTTAATCCGTTGCTTCATTTTTGCGTATGGAGGGGAAGGGTTTTCTGTAATACCCCATGTTCTGGAGTGTAGATGGGCGAATTTGATTGTAGGGGGATGAATATAATGCCCCGAGTTTCGAATTAGGATTTTTTAAGGAATAGTAGAACAAACACGAAAAAGTTCAACTTTTAAATTGTTGTTCGAATAGGTGATTGGAAACCGTGGATGTGTAGAGCTTGTCGAGTATGCGAAGTAGATTATAAGTTTATAAGTTTATAGTAATCGAAGTCCGAACGAAGTCTCAGGGATTGAATCGATGTGAGTGTTAGAGTACATAGAGTCATATTAGGATAGGATTGATTTGTGCGGACTCTTTTCATATCTGTAATCCTTCCTTATATCCTTCTCATGTACTCCTATATATACCGGCCCCCTGAGGCTCAATACAACGTGTCCAATATTCGCAGTATCTCCTCTCCCTACACTATTCAACATGGTATCAGATCGGACGACCTAGAGCCGCCGCTCACGCTTCCGCCGCCGTCGCCCTCGGGAGGGTTCCGATCTCCCGGGGGCGGCCACCCGATTTTTTTCTTTCATCGTTGTCTTCACTGTCACCATGGAGGACTCCATGGAGGATTCGATCTCCTAGGCAGCTGGTCGTCGTTCGTCTGCATCATCGTTTGTCGCCGAGAGGGATCGATCTCGGTCTCCTCGGTAGCCGCGTTCTTCGTCTTGTCGTCGTCATCGACATCGAGTCAAGCGTCAGCAACAGTAATCTCGCCACATGGATCTACTGGTCAGCGTGGCCACGTCGCGGCCATGGTCCTCGTCGAGTCGTCATCGAACCATCCTCGCCGGCTGCTGCCTCCTCCGCTGCCACGCGGTCTCGTTTGCCGCTGGCGCCACCCGGGCCTCCCGCGCAAGGCTGGTGTTGTCGCCGTCCACCACGCTGCTCGTCGACGGTGCGCCGCCCCCGACGACGCCGGTGCTGGGTCACCGCCTCCCAGGAACCCCCCGACCCCGACCTCACACTGGTGGATCTGGCGGCCCCTCGCTGCCCGTTGATCTCGCCGCCCGATCTGGAGTCCTTCCTTATCTCCTTCTCATGTACTCGTCTATATACTGGCCCCCTAAGACTCGATATAACATGTTCAATATTCACAGTATCTTCTTTCCCTACACTATCCAACAGTGGGCCGTTAAATCTTCTTTCTAGTCTCTTTGTATAACCAACAGATGAAAAAAAGAAAGAAAAGGGGGAAAAGAAAGAAGAGATCGAGAGCTGCAGACCTAGCTGCCACCGTCCCTGCACCCTACCAACGCTGTTGCCATCGCTGCTGCCACGCCGCCGCAGGACGCATGTTGCTACCATTGCCAGTCGCCACAGCCATCATCATCCATCGCAACCGGTGGTTCCTTTCTGTTTTGCTTCTTCTCGGTGAGCTATTGCTGCTATCGATTTGATTTTTGCTCCTGTGTGGTGGACTCAACTTCTGCTGTTGCTGTGTGTGTTGATCTGTTGCTGCTATGGGTTGATGCAGCCTCCAACGTTCAGAGAAAGGAAGAGCAGAGAAGGAACATGGAGGACAGAGGTAAAGCAATAGGAGATATTGGGGATTTTTGGTGATTTCGCAAATCAGTGGAATTTGTTGCAAATTACTGTTCCTCCTCTGTAAGGGCAACTTCTAGATTCAAGTAGAAATTGATTCGAAAGCCGCTTGTACAGTTTTTGAGGTTCTGGATTATGGGCTGGAAACCGTATTTTCAAATCGGGATTCAAGTAAGGAATCATAAATAAAGTTTTTAGTCATCGTCTATATCTTTCTATCGGCTCTGGTTTTGCACGATTCCGATAAACGGTTTAGGAGAAACAACAAAAGCAGTACTGATGCCGGGTCTGAAAACAGGGACAATAATTCGTTTTCCATAATTTGAGACCTACAAAGGCTTATTCTGATTTTTCGCCCAACATTAAAGTTGTAGACAATTTTATCTAGATGACTGAAGTTGTATTATTTGCCAGATTCCGTTAAGCGGTTCGCGAGTTACGTGTAAAACAGTGATGGAACTGCTATAGGTTGTTTAACACGGATCGGTAAAAAAAAATTATATATTCTAGGTTTCTATTTTAGTAAATATACATTGTAACTATCGTTAGTTGAACATAGTAGTTTATTCATAGTGTTGCTCCACAAGTGTGGAGGGTTCCAATGTTGGAGGAGTTGAGTGTAACGCCCTAAAAATTCGACCAACAAAACCGAAACCTTAAAATACGGACCTTCAAAAACTTTTAAAATAAACTGCATCATGTTGGATTTAGTCGCACGTTTTATTGAGATTTTATGGCAGGTTAATCAATTGTGCATTATAAGGAAGTAATTCGGAATAGCCCCAAAGTGATTAGCCAAATAATTAATCGTGATACACTCTAAAAGATAATTTGGCGAAGGATACAATTGAAATACAATTTAGAATAATGTTTTATGCAGGGTTTAAACAAATATTGCACCTAGTAAATAATATAATCTTAGGAGGAATTATAATAAATATATAAGAAATACGGTGACACAAATTCAAGCGGATATATTTTGCCAATATAAAAATATGTATACGTACATAGGAGGCTAGGTATAAATCCTAGATATAAGTATACATAGGCGTACGTATGAATATATGAGACTAATAGGTAAAAAAGAAAAGGAAGAATAAAACATATATATAAATAATAAATAAATAAATTATCACAAATATTAGACAATATTGAACACATTAGTTTGGATGACCATACAAAATTTTTAAATGAATTTTAGTGGCGAAATTAGCCCCCAAAAACCCAAAACACCCTATCGGTACTATTCACGGGCCACCACCTGTTCGGCCGAGTTTTCCCCCCACGCGCGCCCGCGCCCGTGCCCCGCGCCGCAAGCGCCGGACCCGCCGCCGCGCTCGCGCCCCGCACGTCGCCCGCGCCGCCCGCGCCGCCCGCGCCCCCATCGCCGCCCGCCGGCCGCCCTCGCGCCCCGCGCCGCGCGCGCCTTGCCGCCCGTGCCGGCCGTACCGCGCCACGCCGGCCATACGCGCCCACGTCGCCGCGCCGCACGCTGCCGCCCGCGCCGCGCCGCCGCCTGCCGCCACGCGCGCCTTGCCGCCGTGCCGCGCGCGTAGTCCCCATTGCCCCCCCACGCTATAAAACCCCCCCCACTCCCTCAGACCGCCAGCCATCCACTTTCCCCCTTTTCCCCCTCTCTCCCTGCCTCCCCAAACCCTTCCTCGCTGCCGCCGCTTCTTGCTGACCACCGTGCGCCCGAGAACCGCCGCCGGTAAGCCCCCCTTAACCCCCCATCCTCCCCTTAGGTCGGCCGCAAGAGAGAGAGAGGGAGTGGCGCCGGTGAGCAGAGAGGAAGAAGAAAGAGAAGGAGGAAGAAGAAGCAGGAAAGGAGAGAGAGAAAAGGAGAGAAGAAAAGGGGGGGAAGAAATAGAAAAAGGAAAGAAAAAGGAAAAAGAATAGAGAAGAGGAAGAAAAAAGGAAAATAGGAGAGGGGAGAAAAATAGGGAAAAATAAAATTAGACTTAGAAAGGAAATTTAGAATAGAAAATAAATCGGGAGAAATAAATTTAGGATAAAACCGCCGATTATTCTAGAAACTCATACAAGGAATTAAATAGGATTATTTAAATGCAAATGTTCACTTAACTTAATAATTCGTTTAATGATTATTCTTGCGGGACGTTTAGTCAAATATTTAGATTTCAATTTTTAGGATTTATCAGCTCGCGTGTATACTAATTAGTTAATTCTAGAACTTCTAAATTAAGCATTGCCATTAATGTTTATCGTAATAACCGTTTAATCGTTATTTAATTTTACTCGTCAATTAGGTTATACGCTTAGGTAGCCATTGCAATTATTTAGTAGATTACCGATCACCAAAGGTTGAGTATTATTATCAGATCTAACCTAGGCGAGTCGCGTAAATTAAACCGGATAAATGTTCTATTTGGCTAACGTTAAAATTTGGAGGACAAAGTATTAACAATCGGAATGGAACTATTTTATAAATAATAATAGAAGCGAAGCCAACATTCGACACTCACGTTCGATCCATTTCTTTAAATTGGATTTTTGTTGGATTTTAGTTGAATTCTGAGCGAATTCAATTTCTTGCGCACGTAATTCTAGACACCGAGGAAGTGGTGAGTCCAATCGAAGATCAAGAACCACAGGACCTTGAGCAAGGCAAGTCATCACTATCCTTGAACATGTTGATCCCAAGTTGCGAAAGTATTTTTATTTACAAATAAGTTGCATGCAATGATGAACAACCTACTTGTTATTATGCCATACCTAGATTATTGTTTATCCCCTATATTCCTTTGTAACCATGCTTATACACGAGTCCCTAGTCAACTATGACAAATGCTTAGTGATGCTATTCTAGAATCATGCATACTCATATTTATCAAATGCTTTATGCTTGGGCAATTACCTTGGGGAAGGTAATTGAGATGCGGCATGTGGAGACATGAGCGCCACATTGCCATGATATGATGACATGATTTGAGGAAAGAGAAATAAAACCAAACAAGTATTTTCGACTGGGGCGGATGGTGGATTTAGGTTGTATCTGGAAAAGGCTAGTTCCGTCCCCGGGCAGTTAAGGACCGAGCCATGAAGTTAAGCATGAAACGACCCCAGTACAACCGTACTTCTCGGATGGATATAGACCTAGCTGACTAGATGCCGAGCAGTGGCAGTATCCTTGCATAGATGGTTCACCCCAGTGTGTGAGGCAGGTTCGCTACGACGAGGCAACCGTTGAGGTGGGGACGCGATGCGTACCCTACATCGGTGTCGCCGTTGGTAGGACTGCCACGTGTGTGAGAGTGAGAATCTAAAACTTAAGATATAAACTTGTGCATGTGTGAGACTCCTTTCCCCGGAGCGCCAGAACTCCTCTCACTGCTAGAAACAGATACGCCTAGAGTGCACGAGGATAATAGTTCATGGAGCGGTTACTGCCAATGTAAGGTTATCGAAAGGCTTTGCCGTGACGCGTCTCATGTGTTGGGGCGAGGCTCATGAGTTGGGCAGTCGCGGAGTACGGGTAAAGTGTACATCCACTGCAGTGTGAGTAAAACAATCTATTCGAATAGCCGTGCTCGCGGATATTGAGCACCGGGACGTGAATTACACTTGGCTAGACTCTAAATTCTTAACCTGTGTGGGATGGGATATTGCATGATGAGTTCTATGCTGTTGGAGCCCCTTCCTGAGAGCAGGAAGGTGGACGTCCACAGAAAACCATGATGACCAACGGCGGGAAGCCATCCTTGGGATCACAATGGATGGTAAACAGAACCATCGTTGTTTAATTCGAACTCTGGAATTAAAACTTGATCAGTTATGCTAGGTCTTAGGTTTGTGAAAATGACTGCAAAACTAGCTTTATGCAACTGAGCCATTGCCTTGCCTTGAATAAAATCCTTCATATGCATCGTTGCCGTGGTGACTTGCTGAGTACGGTTGGTACTCACCCTTGCAATTATAAACTTCATCAGAAGCCGAAGATGACACCGCGGAGGATCCATACGCCTACTACGAAGAAGATGCGGAAGAAGAGGGTGCCCACTAGGTCTAGATACGGTCGTTGCCTGTGGCAATGGCAATGCCGCTGCCTTCGCTCCGCTACTTATCTATATTCTGCTTTTGGACTGTATTCCGGACCGTTTGGTCCTTTGTTCTAAAACTACGCCTTCGGGCCTATGATGTAATAATTCGTACACGACGCTTATGTATGCGCTTTTGGTAATTCAACTATGTATCGTGTGTGCCAAACTACTTGATCTAGGGAAATGGCACAGAATACACGAGTGATTCCTGTTGCACAACGGGGGTCCTTAGATTGAGCCGGGTTACTGAAGGAGTTAAGACAAGTACAAAATGAACTTGTGTGATTGACAAACTGGGTTGCTTTGTTCAGTTTCACTTGCATAATCATTATTCGAATGCTTATTATTATTGACTTTGTGGTTCTGATATAATGCAACATATTCATGTTTCACTTCATATTCAAGTTCACGACATTATTCCTGTTTCATTATTCTAGATGTTTTGTTTACATTATTCGAGTACCACGCGTAGTCATGGGAGTGCAATTTGGATCTTTATTCATGATCCTGAGAAGCGCTGATCACGCTTGCTCGGCTTACCGGTAATGCTAACAAGATATTCACACCTGTCCGGGAGGGAACTATTACTTTTTGACTTCTTCGTTTTAAAATAAAAAAATCCAATCTTTCATATCGGTTTCTTATTACCCTCATCCTGTGTATGTTTTACTAGTTCAATAATGTAATTGCTAAGTATTTTTTTACTCACTCTTGTATTTAATTTGGTTTTTAGGTACCTAATTATATGGATTTGTATGGGACGGGAGTAGCACCCTTGGACTACACACTTTATTACACACTATTGAAATTTGCTTTTTATTTTATGACTTTGCTTAGCATAAATTTTGCGTGGAACTTGTAAAGGTCATTTAAAGTTCTAGTTATTATTTTCATATGGAATTTGTGGAGCTAGGATGGTTTGGAGTATGTGGATTATATCATTATTGATTTATCTTATAATTGCCTGTCGTGGATGTCTGTATTAATAGGGGAGACTCTACCGAATTTTCTAATAATTTTGAGAGTTAGTAGGTTTGAGTGTATTTTTGGTGGTATCTCTAGGTATATGGCTACCTGGGATGTTACATTTTCAACCTTCATTTTACGTGTGGAGGGGAAGGGTTCCCAACCACTCGAAGAAGGATACAACCTTAGATGTTAACATAAAATGGATCGTTCGAGCATGCTAATTGGAGCAGCCAGCCAACCAATCTGTCTTGAAGACTGCCACGCATTACGCGTTACACGACTACCTCTAGCATTTTCAAACATCCCAAAGTTACTCAAATATAGTATGTTAAATGCTCGATGTCATCTCCTACATACCAAACCAATTCATGTTAAGTATTATCCGTAGAAATAACTCTTAACAACAATTTTACTTAAATGCAATTGCATATTTATGTAGGTAGCGCTTGATTTTAAATACAATTGCATAGAATCTACGCTTGAAAAAAAGTCAATTATATAAGGAAGCGAACAAAATTTTGTTCCAAGAAAAAGATCATAAGATCTGCCTTCTAAGAACATGTAACATCCTGAAAATTCGTAATAATAAAAATCACTAAAATTTCGAACTTTTTAAAACTTTTGCATCACGCCGAATGTTATGGTTGCTATTGTTTGCCAAAATGTAAATTGTCACAACAAGAAATCAAATTGAAGGTAAACATCTAGGTAATAAATATAATTTACAAGAATACATTATTATTTATTAATCCTATAAATATTTGTGCATACGATAACAAGCCAAATATAGGACAAGTTAATTATTAAGTTCATATAATATAAACTACAGATCCAGTATTAGATTATTGAACCATGTCGATAGCTCGATCTCATGGGAATGCCAGGATTAAACTCTAAATACCTTGACATAAACATACTACACGCAACGACGGTCATCTGGACTGTATCACATAAAATGATAAGCCCTCGGGAATATCTCGTGAAATAAAAGTACAAATGAAATGATAATCATTCAAACAAACTAAGCTCTATATATAAAATAGAATTATGGGAGTATTTAATTCAATATGTAGATCAATACTGCACCAAGTTCCAAATTGCATTGGGAGATTGTAATTAAATAGATTAAACCCCTCTATATAAAATAAACTAACATATAAATAAATTGAGTCAATGTGTCACTGTATTAATAACGGTCACTGTATTAATAACGGTCTCATTGGGATATTTAAACCAATTTTTGGGTGATATCAAGGCCTCCCAATTATTTAGGTTAATTTTTTAATAATCCAATATAATGCAAACTCGTTTGGTGGAGAAATAAAGAAATAAATAAATATTCAAATAAAATATTTGAATTCTCAAAATCCAAAAGTGTGGGACTATATTTCAAATCCAATTCTAATTTTAGTTATTTGCAGTTTAGCCCTTCATTTTCCCCCTATTCCTTCCCTTCTCTTTCTTTTTCTTTTTCTGTCGCCACTGTTCACGGGCCGCCAAGTGCTCGACACGGTTCAACCCGGCTGACCCCCAGCGCCACACCACCCCGCGCCTCGCGCCCTGCGCCACTGCCGCGCCCCGCGCCGCGTCGCGTCCCATCGCTGCATGCGCGCATCGTCGCCGTCATCGCGTCCCCTCACCGTGCGCCTCGTGCCCGCGCCCGCGCCCGCACGCCGCTGCTCCCGCACGTCGAGCCCCGTGCCCGTCCGCGCCGCGCGCTATCACCATCACCGCTCGCGCGTCTTGTCACCTCTACGCGCGCCGCGCCGAGCCCTACGCCGGCCTCGCGCCCAACGCGCCGCGCGCACGTCCCATCCGCCTGCCCCAACACCGGCCACCGTCTTCTTCCCCCTATAAAATACCCCACGCCCTCCTCTTTCCCCCACCCCACACCCCCTTCCTTCCCAACTGCGTCGCCGCACCGTGCGCCCGCCGCCACGCTACCCTCCGTCGCCGCGGCACCCCTTCGCCGTTCGCCACCGAGCTGCCCCTTCTCCACCTGTCGCTGCGCCGCTGGGAGCCGCTCGACCGAGGGAGAGAAGAAGAAGCAGAGAAGGAGGAGAAAGAAGAAAGAGAAGCAGAGAGGGAGGAGAAGCAGAGAAGGAGGAAGAAGATAGGAGAGAGAGAAGGAGGTGGGCCCCACCTGTCAGCCACTGTGAGATGTAGATAATGTTTCGGATTAAAAAATAAATGAATTATGAGCATTACATTTTCTTAATTTCTCGAATTAATTCGAATTTGAATCTTTTAACGAGCGTAACTTATTCATTTTAGCTCCGATTCGAGTGAAACTTGAACCTAAATTTATATAAATTTATGCTCTTTCCAATGGTATAAATTCACTATTTAATGAAATATATTTATATTTATAAAATAATTAGTATCAAATGATTGGATAATAGTTAGCCTAAATAGTGTGGTAATAAATAAAAGTGGATTTTGTGCAGTAAAATAATTATCTTTAACACGTTTTTATCACTATAGCAATCACATAAATTAAATTATATCTAGTGTTTCAAATTAATGGGAGTATAGGAAAATACTAGGCCATTTATTAATCTATGTCCAAATATAATTAAACCCATGGCTTATAAATAATTTAAATAAAGTTTAGCATTGTATGTTTCTAACTAAAGTATGAGCATGCCTAGATAAGTCCATAGCTTATGTATATGTTATAATAACAGAGCTAGTATGATTAAGTCACCTAAATAAATTTACTTAATAATGGAGTAGTATATATTGAGGTTGGTAAAGAACCCTTAGTTGACTAAATAGTACCAAGATCTTGGACTCATATTATCACTTGTTCAGGATAACTTGTATTAAACAGTGCATGACCAATGAATAATCAAACCATAATGTATTTATGGGCACACTCTTATTGTACACCCGAATTATAGTAGAATGACAATTTGTGGTGCACCTTTAAGCAGATGAAACTAAAGATTATATGATATGTGTGAATGTTGGATAAATACTAAATTGCGAATCATATCAAGTAACCATTTAACCCGCTAGGTGATGATATGTTTGATAGGATAGGCGTAGAATTGATACAACCTACAGAGTATGGATTTTTATTGACATTTGATTATACTCAGTTAATTAAAATGCACACGTCATACATTCGTTCAAAGAATTCTAACTCTATTGGCAGAATAATAATATGGATAGTGCACTATGATGATTTGGTTGATCCTAGACCTATTCATCAGCAAAACCAAACTTAAGCCTTTAGTACCTAACCATTTTATTTTGATAGCAGATAATTTAGCCATCCTAATTGCATATGCGGTATAAGTTGTATTGAAAAGCTCATGGACAATAGGCAATCAAACCAATGGATATTCTTGCACACATATAATGTACAGTTTGTAATAAGTGGCAAATGTTTAGAAAAATAACCCAATATTAATACATCCTTGACTCGCATGTGCGGTATATCCGTTTACACATACGGTAACATGGTCACTTATGGTTGCACCTATTAAACTATAAATTACGATAATATATCTAAGATAGAGAAAATACTAGTTATAAATCTTGACCTCATATAATAGTAGCCCAACTGTGAATTAGGATTATCCATTATAAAATTATGTAATAAGACAACCTCACAAATCTAACATAAATAGCTTGGACAATTATTAACCTTTTATAATGTCGGGTAAAATCTATCCAAAATTAAAATAATGGCTCTATCGATAAAGTTATCAAAATAATTCATTGAAATGATTCATTGATCCGATGTTTATACTATGACCATTGTATTTAGATAGAAGCACGAGTAGTATGAGCAACCCTAGGTATGACTCCGACGTTTATATTTGTTTGCGCATGTTTGATTTTTGTTTGATTATTGGTTTTCTCGGGTATTATAGTATTGGTGTATCGATTAGTCGTGAGGCAATGTGTGCATCTTCCAGGAGGTGAAGGTTGATCAAGATTATAGAGTAAGGACTATCCTGAGCAGGCAAGTCATCACCTCTTCGTTGAGCATGTTCATCCCATTTGAGAAACCGTTTTATTTACAAATAAAGTTGCATGCAATGATTAATATCCTACTTGCTACTGAGCCATGCCTTTGATTATTGATTGTCTCATTATTTCCTTGTACCCCTAATTTCGTATGAGTCCCTAGTCACTTATGACAAATGCTTAGTAATGTTAATTTAGATTCATGCATCCGCATATTTATTAAATGTTATATGCTTGAGCAATTACTTTAGGAAAGGTAATTGACATACGGCATGTGGAGACATGAGCGCCACATTGCCAAGATATTGATGAGATGATTTGTGAACGAAAAATTAAACTAAACAAATGTTTTCGATTGGGGCGGCTGGAGGACTTGGGTGGTGTCCGGTAAAGGCTAGTACTGTCCCTGGTCAGTTAAGGACTGAGCCATGAAGCTAAACATGAAACGACCCCCGTACAACCGTACTTCTCGAATGGGCATAGACCTAGCGGAGTAATTAACCGAGCGGAGGCAGTATCCATGCATAGTGGTTTTGTTAATGTGTAAAGAGGCGGGGGCCTACGGTGGGGTCGCCACCGGTAGGACCACCATGTGTAAACCTAAACTTAATTATAACTTAATGCATGTGTGAGTCTTCCCTCCCCGGGAGCGCTAGAACTCCTCTCACTGCAAGAAACCGTGTACGCCTAGAGTGCATGAGGATGCAAGTTTATGGAGCGGGTACTGCCAATGTGAGGTTATTGAAATGCTTTGCCGTGACGCGTCTCATTGGTTGGGACTTCGACTCATGTGTTGGGCAAGTCACGGAGTACGAGTAATGTGTATATCCACTGTAGTGTTCCGCTGTTGTTCTCTGATAGTTGTTGGCCTGCCTGACCCTAATGTAAGCACTTAACTCTTTTAGTCTGAATTCATCCGTGATATGTTGTGATCCGGCTATGTCACAAGATTTTGAATGTCATTTCGCTACTTCGACAATCTAAACCTAAGTTTTCACCCCGAAAGTCCACCCCGAGGTATGAAGGTAAAGAAGATGATGTCAACATCGTCTTCGAAAAGGTACGTGGTTTCCATAAACATCACGGTTGTCGATGCTCCTAGCGTGACATCACCAGCCCTAGATTTGTGACAATCCGAGCTCGATCTTCAACATCGTGCTGGCGTGTGTGCCATCATCATCTTGTCCAACCATCTTTGGTGGTTTGAAGAAGCCGATGACATTGATGGGTAGGGGTGATGCTTTGGTACCGATGAGGTTAGGCGTCAACATGGTGAGGAGGCTCGTCGGAGGAAGCTCGCCGAAGAGAGGAGGAAGAGGCCCATGGAAGGGATGTTGCTCACTTAAGTCTTATCTTCTTCATTGGAGTAAGCTTGCTGGAGAGAAGAGGAGGCTCACTAGATCTAGGCTATCACCGTCATCGTCGTTGGAGGGAGGTCGCTTGCCCGCGTCTTATTTTCTCGCCATGCTACATGAGTGGATGGGTTAGGTTACCATGACACGTATCGCGTGCGTCGGAGAGAAAGAGGACAAGGTGGAGAGGGGGAGGGAGATGGGTTGGACGTTGTATGTTTTCAGCCTCATCGTTTGCTCTATATGGAATTAGCCATAGTAAAAAATATATATTTTCAAATTTAATTTTGGAGTTGATTCTAATATATTTTCAATGCATTTTTTTAAGGATTGACTTTTATGTCACTGAAGAAACATACATAAACTTTTACCAACGAATCATTTCTTAAGCCGTTTTGGCTTATATAAACCGGCGGGGACATTTTGCGTATGGGTCCGTTGGGTTTTGTCCTTTTGCGCTCGCCCATGCGCCATGCCTCGCTCAAATGCAAAGCTTACTCCAAAGCAGGCAGAGGCGGGGAAAGGAAAAAAGAAAATAAAAGAAAAAAAAAAGAGAGAAGGAAAAACAAGCGGGCCGAGTTGTGACTGACTGCGGTTACACTCTTCCTGAAAACACAAGCAGGCCGCAGATTTTTTGCTGAACCCCCTTTAATCTCACAACCCACATCCCCTCCGCCTCTCCCATCTACCCCACCGGCGGGCGGCGGCGGCGACATGGAGGGCGGCGGCGAGGAGTTCGCTATCGGGGTGCTGATCTCCGTGAAGACCACCCTCGGCGAGGAGTTCGAAGGCCAGATCGTCTCCTTCGACCGCCCAACCAACCTTCTCGTCATTCATATCCTTTCCAAATCCCTCCTCCTGTCCCCATCCGGTCCTTCCCCACCTCAATGCTCTACTACTTCTGCGATTGTGTTTGTTTCCATGACGGGGTAGATCACAGGAAGGCGTGGGGAGGGCGGAGAGAGGGGAGCGGAGGAACGTGCGGGTGCTCAAGGCGAACTACATCCGGGAATTCTCCGTGCTAGGCAAGGCCGACGACCCACTCGACCCGGCCGGCTGCGTGCTGGACCTCGCTGCCATCCACGCCCGGGAGGAGGCCGCCCTCAGGTGCGTCACACTCCCATCTCGACCCTGTTCTACCACTGGTGCGTTCTTAGTCTTGTGCTCCCTATCAGATATGCTTCTCAGGCTGAAGCTGGAGTAATTAGATTGATCGTACAGTTCGTGATAATATGTGTGACATGGCATATTTTTCCGATAGTAACTATTGCAATTTGCAAATGTGAAATTCAGTTTTTTTTTCTTCTGCAATATTCATCGAAAAAGACTTATGTTATAGCTGTCACAACAGTGGACCTGACCTTTCTAGTTGGTAAAAGTGATATACTCCGTGTTATGTGGATATCCAGTCAGAATAAGTGATAGCAAGTGAAAGAGGACACATAGGTACTCGAAGACAGGAGGGGAGGTAAAAGATGCTATCTAAGGGCTTATTCGGAACAAAGGATTGGAAAAATGTAGGATAGGAAAAAAATGTAGGAAAAGGATAGGAATTCACGTGGAAAACAGAGGATTGAAAACACATGAATATAGGAGATATGATCGTTCGGATCTGCACCGGGAAACATATAGGAAATGTACTGTAATCTATATATTATCCATCTTCCTTAATCCACGTCCATCCGGTCATCTGTTGTCCAACCACCACATTCACAGGAATACAGCAGTTGCTTAATGATAGATTGCCTCGATCTGATGCAAAGGAAAATAAAAATGAGATCTGAGTGGATGGTTTCTTTCCTACGGTGTTCCTGTGAAATCGGCCACGAGGGAATCTTTCCTTCAATTTTCCTGTGGCTGGTTAGAGCGATCCGAATGGAAGGAAATGAAAATTTCCTAGTGAACAGTATTCCCCCCAAAATTCTATGGAAACCCTATAATCTGAACAAGCCCTAAAACAGAATCACACTGTTTAGACTGTTATAAAGTTCTTGGTCGTTCATCAAAATATTAAGAGTCGAGATTGAATCTGTCAACAAGCAGCCAAAAAAATTTTGTATTGGTCCACAGATTATAATAGCTTAGATTTTGTATTTGAATTGGAGATTCATAGTTTTTGCCTTCTGGCTTTCCATCATGAACAGTAGCTATTCTGGTCATTGGACAAGTAAGCAAAGACATGTGTGCTGTACAATTTAAAATTCCGGGATATGTGCTATTATGGATTTCAAGGGAGCATTGAAGACTGTAAAACATGGTTTGAGAGTTTGTACTTTCGCCTCATCAAGTGCACCCTATAGAATTACAGACATGCAATATTGGAACAGCCAACCTGTTAAATTGCTTGCGTATCAGCTCTGAGCTTGTGCTATTCACTTATTTTAGAAACCAGGTTTCAAAACTGGTTTGTCATGGTTTGGTTTCTTCAAGCATAAACTGTAATATAAATGTTTTCTTTTGGTTCTATGCTTTTATGAATTGTTAGGGATTAAATATGATTTCTTCTAGGAATTAAGTATACCTTTTCAAGTTTAAAATTTGTGATATATTTTTAATTTTTTTTGCACCACTTGGTATTTGGCTAGTGATCTCAGAAAAATGTTTGCTTTATCTACTAAAAAGATAATCTCGAGATCTTTTGCTGTTTACTTATAATAGGTGATTTTTGCATCGACACTGAATGTTAAGTTACTGTTTTGGGAGTATTCATGTTTTGATGGAAGCACAGTACATGGGGATATTATAGTTTGTTGGCTGGTTAGTGACTTAGTGTAGTTATAAGAAATTTGCTCGACAGCTGATGTTGTTGACTAATGATGTATGTGGCATAGCCAATATGTATCATGACATTGGTTTGTTTTGTATGGTCTGTATCTCTGTGACACTGGTTTGGTTGTTAAGTGTTAGCATATGGCTGGCTTATAACTTTTCATTTTGTCGTGGATTTCTCAGTCTGGTGCCTATTCACCTATATGGTGTTTAATGGTTTCAAATATCCTATACAGTTACTTTTTGCATCAAGCTTGTCCTTACTAACAAGCTGAGAATTAGCTCACACACTGTCGTGTTCTGGAGCATGTGCAGACAAGCTGAGATTGAAGCCGAGAGAATTGGTGTTGGTGTTACCCCAGAAGCTCAAAGCATATTTGATGCATTGTCCAAGACGTGAGTTTCACCTTTCATATCTGGTTGTGAGAGATATTCACATCTCTGCACATGCTACTATCATAGACTCATAGTGTTCCTATTGGATACATACTCCAAAAGTAATTTTTTAACTCAACCTTGTTTCATTGACAACTCTATTTCACAAGGACAAGCATGTGATTTCCGCATACTATGGATACGCCTCACGCCTGTAGTCTTTTGCTTATTTGCTGCTCTAAAAGCTGGAGGAATGTCCTTACATTAAATGCTATTCATGCCTGTGCCTTTTTTGCAAGGGTTCTTTTGAGAATTTCTTATTTTAATTTGAAGCTGCTTCCAGGTGTGGTAGAATGGTTTCTCTTCATGAATTGATACTTTGTTTTAAATGGGTTCTGTTAGGTGATTATTGTCAGCATTTCGAAATTTATTTTCTATTTGTTTTAGGAAAATAAAACCCATGTGAGTTTGACATGTGACAGGTTGATGTTATTTTCCGATTTGTCAGATCTTGGTTGTGCCATTGTACAATTTGCCCCTGCTTTTAGTTAAGAATACAACATGGTGATATTTTCTGTACTTAAGGCAAGCAGACGCTTGCTTCATGTTTTTCACAGCAATAATTGTTCTTTCTCTTTGTTTGCTTTTATTCTGTTAGTGTCAAATTGGTTTCTGTCAATGTGGCTTACTCTAATTTGTTCGCAATAAATTGCTTTCGACCAATCTTGTAAAGCTTCTCTACATCATGGAACTATGCTATATGTTTCTCCAGTTCTCCACCTGTTGTCCTCACATGTTGCAATATTGGCACAAATATTTGGCATATGTAAAAATGTAATGAAACCTTGCTTTTTAAAAAAATGTAAATTTGTATGCATATAACAAGTTATATTCTTCTCAGGCTTCCAGTTCAGTGGGACAAGACTGACATTGTTGTAATGAAGGAGGTTCGTGTATGCAATCCATACCTGCCTGAAAATGTCAGTGGAGGAACATCTGCTGCAAATGAACGGGTTAAGAAAGTGGTAATGCATCGATGCTTGTGAACCATATTTGTACTTTTAATATACACTAGTAAAATGGCTAATCATTATGTATCTCATCGTTTCTTTTTGGGGTGTCTTGCAGCTTGACTTTGAAAGGAAAAGGCTACATGTGCGTGTACCTGGCCAATTCTAACTTATTCGGCTGCTTTTCACCTGAACTTCCCCTTTGTACTCTACTTTAAGGGCTGAATCATCAATAGATTTTTCTAAAATTTGTTTCAGCAAAATCCATGCCATAAACTATCTCATCAGCTAGCTAAATCTGTATCCTGTTATAGATATCTCATCAGCTAGCTAAATCTGTATCCTGTTATAGATGTGCCCTTCGAATAAATTGTCACGCTGATGTTAATTCAGCTGCTGGTTGTAAGAGGGCTTTGGTTGAGGCAAACTTAGAAAGTAAAATTTGATTGATGACATTGAAAGAAGGTGAGTTATAGATAACAAAGAAAAGATGGGGAGCCACAGTGAAAAATGATATATTGGATTTATGTATTTTGTGTGAGATTTGTAACTCCAGTTTTTTTTCTTATACTTCTTGGGTAATCGGGGCAAACTTTTTATTTCTGACTGCAGAATTAATATAGGGACAATGGAGGCATTTTCTAGACCACAAGAACTGAAACTTAAATTGTCCAATCCTGTATGCTGCATCTTTAATTTTATTTTGTTCAGGTTAAGAAGTTGCTCATCTGTTGTCGCGTTCAGTCTGATGATTCGTGATATAATGCAGAGAACTGTTGATACCGGTCCACTGGCGTATATATTTTATACATGTTCTCACATAATTCCTTGGGGTGACTAAAGAATGTGTTTACCGTGGCAAAATATGCTCTCATTCTCATGCTTGATGTTCTGGATTCACGGTTGCATGGAAATGGATCTTCGCTGTCATTCTGTGGAAACATTGTTGTTATATCTGGTTGGTTTTATGCAAACATTGTTGTAAGAACGATTTTTTTCTCTGAAATTAATTGATTTATACAGCACAATTTCTGGTTCCCTCGCATCTAGTACTCCCTCTATCCATAAAAATATCAAACTAATACTTGAGATTGACACATTCTATTATGAATCTGGATACCTTCGAAGTGTCAGTTGACACGTTCGAATGTGGATACCTTCGAGGTTGACACGTTCTATTATGAATCTGGATACCTTCGAGGTTGACACATTCTATTATGAATCGGAATACTTCTATTCAAATTTGTAGCATAAATATATTAATCTTAAATATTAAGTTGGTTTTTATTGAGATGGGAGGATACCTTTTAGATAATAGTATCTCATTTCAACTCTAGACTACTAGTACTACTAATTACTCCCAAGGAGATGGAAAGACGATAACAGCATCCTATTACATGAGTATTGCTAGCCTTTTCTGAACAGAGTATAGGATGAGTAGATCGATAAGGGAAGCTCAGGCTTTATCACATGTTGTTGTTGACTAGCGGATCGGGCCTGGCCAGCGGAAGGCCCAGCTCGTCCTATCATTAGCCCAGCACCACACGGCATAGGTACTGGATCCACTAGTACTGGTGTTTTTTTGGGAACAATTGTTACTCCACTCGACGTTTTGTCTGCACGTACCGGTGCAGTACTAGTACGGAGTACATTAAATTGGCTTGGTGCGTTTTGCATAGAGCAGGGTAAAATTAGTCAACTCATAATCATAAATATGGAAAGTATAGCGTGAGAGCCATTAATATGTGCATTTATTTCTCCAAGTCCCATTCACTTGCATGTTTGCTGCATCTGCTCTCGCTCTCGCTCGCTTCTCTTGTACTCATTCGAGGGCGAGAGCTCCACATGCCAATTTGCCAGCTGCCTCATTGATCGTCTCAAACAAACAAATCCCCAGGCTCCACACGAATTCTCGCATGGTCGAGATCTCCATGCAATCCATTGTTTCTAATTTAATGCGGCCGTGTGGTACTAAAACATGAGTGCTTCTAGTTCTAGAATGCCATCTGATAATAAATTTATTGGAGTTAGTTAGATCCTTGATCACGCACGGTCAGGTGCTCTCTACCAAAGCTACACTTTTTGCTTAATGCTTAGTACTCCGGTGGCCAGGAGTACAAGAATGAAGGGTAGGTGGCCCTTGCGAATTTCACGTACGATCTGTATGTTCTGTGAACCCGTGAGGCCGTGACTAATCATTCTCACCGAAAAATAGCGAAGTCAGTCCCGGCGAGAAAGCAAAGCACTGTAGCGGTAAGAGAAAACAACCAAGGAACACAATGATAGGGAATAGTACGGTGACGCAACTTTGCGTACAGGTCGAAAGCATCCTTGCCGCCTTCTCTTTTCACCTCTCTTCCCTCGGAAAGAGACACGGGAAAGCGCGAAAAAAATAGAGTATACTCCCATCCATTTTCCCTTCTCGCTCCAGTGCCCTACCCCAATGCCCCGTACTACTATGCCACAATAATTCACTCACAATTATACTAATACTACTCAAATAACCAGATCTCTCTCCTAGTCTCCCCTCCTGTCCCACTCATCTCTTCACTGTGAGAACCACTGTGCTACGCCATCGTAGGAGTGAAATCTCTTTCTTCACGCACAATCCATGACCAACTCCTTTTCCTACTGCCCAAACTCAAAACCCACAACAATGCACAGCAACCAGGCTGCCGAAAAACGGCACCGTTCACAGCATAAAAAACGGCACCGTACAAAAAGCTCAGGCGAATCACATCCACAACCCCACCTGAGGGGTGTTTAAATGTGGCTAAAACTTTTTACCTCATATCACATCGGATGTATTAAATATAGACTAATAAAAAAACTAATTTCATAAATGAGAGCTAATTTGCGAGACGAATTTTTTAAGCCTAATTAATTTATAATTATGAAAAGTTTACTGTAGCATCACATTGTTAAATCATGGCGTAATTAGATTCAAAAGATTCATATTGTGAATTAGTCCAAGATTATGAAATGGGTAATTAGTGTACAAACATCTAATGTGATAGGGCATCACATTGTTAAATCATGATGTAATTAGACTCAAAAGATTCATCTTGTGAATTAGTTCAAGATTATGAAATGGCTAATTAGTGTCCAAATATCTAATGTGATAGGGCATCACATTGTTAAATCATGGCGTAATTAGACTTAAAAGATTCATCTTGTGAATTAGTTCAAGATTATGAAATGGGTAATTAGTATCCAAACATCTAATGTGATAGGGATTAAGTCTCCGTTTTCTAAGAATTATCCCAACCTTCCTTTACCCGCAAATTTTGACGCCGCGGCGCGCGGAGAGAGAGAGACGGGAGAGATTCGCACGGCTCGAACACGCACACACGCAAAACAACACGGGCATAAATGCGGTTTTGGAGCGCTGCGAGTCGTGCGTGAACTGTCCTCCCGCAGGACGAAGAGAGAAGAGGGGAAAAAAAACCAACAACTCTGCGTGGTGCTGCTTGTGGGGGCGAGAGGAGAACAAAACAACCGCTCCCTGCTGCGCCCACCCCTGCCACCGCTGCGGCAAGCTCTTTTTTGACCGCTTCTGCCGTCTCCCTCCTCACACGGCACACCGGTACTATACTAGACGCGCTACTACTGCCGCTGTACTGCTGTGTCACCACTCGCCCACCACCTCTCCACTCCACTCCACTCTCCTCCTCCTCATCTACTACCACCGCCGCTCTCGTCTCGTCTCGTCTCGACTCGACTCGCATTGCGCCTGCGCTGCGCTGTGCTGTGGCGTGTGATCCGGCGGTGGTGGTGGTGGCCGAGCGGGCGAGAGATGGCCGGAGGAGGCGGGGGAGGGGGCGGGGCGGCGCCGGCGCCGAAGCACGACGAGCTGACGCCGCACCCCGTCAAGGACCAGCTCCCCGGCGTCTCCTATTGCATCACCAGCCCTCCTCCATGGCGTGAGAACCCCTCGCTCCCTCTCCTCCCTGCCCAAATTTCTCCGCACGCTTTCGCCGCTCTTGTCGGGTTTATCGTTCGCTCTCTGTTTCGGTTGGTCGATCGCGATAGCGATGGCTTTTCCAGTTCCCCGCGTCGTTTTCGCGAGGCTCCTGCTTCCTGGCGTCGCTGTGGTGGTTTGCATGCTTGCTTTTACTAGTACGGGGTGCTTCGTTGTTGCGCTTGAGGTTTTTTTTTTAGCGAGGGAGTTGATAGATCTGCTCGAGCTTTCCTTATTAAGAACTCGGATACGCTTTCTTAAAAGCGATTAGCCTTTTTTTTTCGTTTTGTTCTCCCGGCTATTTATAATAACACCTCGCCTAGTTTATTTAGTGATGCCGAAAAGGTTTGACTCGTTTGATTCTAGTTGCGGGCATCAACCATGAACGGATCAACCAACCAAATGGGACCTAGAATTGTTGGAAGCGTTGTAGGAACCGGGTTTTGGTGCCAGTTTGATGCTCATTCTTCATACTGATTCCGATTCTCTCGATTCTGTTTGGCTGTCGCCTCGATTTATGTCATTGTCAGTGTGATGGAGACTTGCCTGAATGGAATATTCAAGAATCCAGTAATACTATGGAATTTTGTTGGGTGATTTCAGTTCTATTAAATTTTGCTTTGACTTGCTTCAGTGTTTTCACATGCAGCCTAGTCTCCCTTTTGTTAGTAGTTGATATCCATAGTTGGCGTGTTATATGTAGTGGAATTCATATGTACTTTCTTGATAGCTACTAGTTCCAGACCATACTGTCCATATCAAAAAATCGTTGTCGCTTTGAGTTCCATTCGTTCTCATGTTTTTTAGCGGAGATTTTATCAGTTTGTGCATGATTTCACGTATTTTATTAGTCACAAGTCCCTACCACGGGTTTCTTTTGAATTTGTAGTCCCAAGGCATGGGACACGAACTTGAACGAACAACACTTGCAAGAGAGTCTCGGTAAAAGAAAACACTTGCAAGAGAGTTCTAAAGGATGGTAATCATCTACATTGTACGATGTAATCATTAGCTTTCATATTTTGGATCTTTCTTCAAAATTGCCCGACTGTCTTCATATATTTCGTTACGTTTTTTTTAAACTATATATTTCGTTACGGTTAACTTTAGCATTTTTATATGTTGCCAAGCATGTCTTGCGTCCTCTATCTGCTCTCCCACTATAAAAGTTGTTTGCGCCACCTTATGCTGTTTATAACATTAGTATGGTTTTTGTTAGAAACTTGGTTCTGAAGTTTTTGTTGTATGCAATTTTTTAAAATGCAGCTGAGGCCATTCTTCTTGGTTTCCAACATTATCTGGTTATGCTGGGAACTACAGTTATCATACCAACTGCACTCGTTCCACAGATGGGAGGAAACAATGTGAGATTACACATTTACCTGTTTGTGTTTCTTTTGACTTGAGAGCCGTCAATCAAGACTAACCGTATTTCTTACCGTGTTAGGAGGACAAGGCTGTTGTTATCCAAACATTGCTGTTTGTGGCTGGGATTAACACCCTTTTGCAGAGTTTCTTTGGAACCAGATTACCTGCGGTGATTGGTGGATCATACACATTTGTTGTACCAACCATCTCAATCATCCTTGCTGGTCGTTATGCCAATGAACCAAATCCACACACAGTATGTTAAAAATTAGTAGCTACTTGCTTTCAGATATTGTTTTTGTGTTTCTTGACCTGATGGATCACCTATATTTATGTGAAGAAATTCCTCCGGATCATGCGCGGAACACAAGGTGCATTGATCGTGGCTTCTGCTCTACAGATCATATTTGGTTTCAGTGGCCTTTGGCGTAATGTTGCAAGGTACTACTACTGAGGTGAACCATTGGTAATTGACATTGTTTTTTTTCCTCTTAATCAAGTAGCTGCTTCAGAGGTACTCAAGCAAGAAATCTTGCAGAAAAAATCTCTTTGTTTTCAGTCTCATTACTATGTACTGGGTTTCTTTCAGGTATCTGAGTCCATTGTCAGCTGCTCCACTGGTGATGCTAGTCGGCTTTGGACTTTATGAGCTTGGTTTTCCCTCGGTAAAGTATTGTGTTTCCACTCAATACTCCATGTTTGTTTAAAATAATGTATTGCTTATGTTAGACTAACTGCTCAGGTTGCCAAGTGTGTTGAGATTGGCCTTCCAGAACTTATCCTCCTGGTGATCTTTGCAATGGTACACATTTATTTCCATCATGTAGTTGTCACCTTCTTCACCTAGCATCTCTGTGCTCCAACTGTCCTTTTTTCCTTTTTTGTTTCATTTTTGCAGTACCTGCCACATGCTATACACATGATGAAGTCTATCTTCGACCGTTTTGCTGTTCTGTTCACTATTCCCATAGTGTGGCTCTATGCATATCTGCTCACAGTTGGAGGCGCGTACAGGAATGCACCACCAAAGACTCAGTTTCATTGCCGAACTGATCGTTCTGGAATAATTGGTGGTGCTCCTTGGTAACATTTTTGAAAATCTGACTGTTCCATTGGTACCACTCTCGTTGTAAAAGTAACACGACTGCTTCCTATCTTCTGTACAACTACAATGACAGGATAAGAGTTCCCTATCCCTTTCAATGGGGTGCTCCAACTTTTGATGCTGGTGAAGCTTTTGCAATGATGGCTGCTTCATTTGTTGCTCTGGTGGAGGTATGGCCCCATGCTCTTGGGAAAATCAAATAATATTTCAGCACTTCATTTCAATCTGAGTATTATGAATTAATGAATTATGAACTCCTGAACTATTATATTTGCAGTCTACTGGTGCCTTCATTGCTGTTTCAAGGTATGCTAGTGCCACACCTCTCCCACCCTCTGTACTTAGTCGTGGAATTGGTTGGCAGGTAAATGCTTATCCACCATGTTCCAAGTTTGTCTTGATAATTAGCAAATCTGGAGTCAACTTGAAGCGTATATTTGATCTTGCTGTAGGGCATTGGCATTCTGTTGGATGGACTATTTGGTACTGGAAATGGTTCTTCTGTATCAGTGTAAGCATTAGAATGGTACCTTGTTGGGGAATGGATCTTTATGTTCATCTTGGTAGAGCTTCAATTCTCTTTAGAATACATCTAATTTGAACCATTGTTTTCAACCATTGTTTCAGTGAAAATGCTGGATTGCTAGCTTTGACACGTGTTGGTAGCCGAAGAGTGGTGCAGATATCAGCTGGTTTCATGATATTCTTCTCTATTCTGGGTAATTATGTTTCCTGCAATATTTATTTATTTATTTTGAAATCTAGCAGGTCATGGGAGAAGGATATTTTAGGTCCGTTATGTACTAAAGTAAACAAACAGTGTATCCACTAAGGCTTCCAAATTATTGATCTTATGGAAGTCTTGCATGGATTAGTTATACTAATAGTAGTATTTGGATAGGGGATATTCCCTTCAGTTTTCCTGGCCCTGTTACTATATGTGGTGTCTCAAGTCAAGAAAACATCTGAGAACATTTGAATATGATCAAAGGTTGATGCTTAAAGATATTGACTTTTTTTCTTTGGAATTCCAAGGAAAACTTATTGCAAACATGTTTTCCAAGGATGGACACATCATAACACCAAACCAGTTTACTGAATAAACTGAACTAAGATAATCCAGCATATTATCCCCAAGTTATAATCATTCATTTTATTTTACTGTTTAACATTTAGTACAACCATTGTTGTGCTAATTATCTCTTTTACCCTCTGTTTGTAGCTTCTGTTGTATTGAATGTTCAGCCATCAATTATTACGCATTTCTAATTTAAGAATGACTTTAGCACATACCTGTCGACGATGCCAGGATTCTCATTTTAGAAGACAGAAGTGTTTCTGCAACTATATGATGTTGGGATATTAGTTAGCTGATTCGGTTGCAAAACTGTGATATGGTCAGATTATGTTAGATTCAAAAGGAACAAATATAGGATAAAAAGTAAAGCTTCTAATTCATGCAATCCTACTAAAAGTAGCTTAAACCTTTTTTGCATCCTCACGATTTTGTTACCACTGTCTTGTTCGAAGCGCACAGCATTATGCATAGCAAATAATTTGGCTATGATCGCTTTATTAAGCACACTTATGTCGCACTAATAATGCTTTTCTTTTACTCAGGAAAATTTGGAGCTGTCTTTGCATCAATACCTCCACCGATCTTTGCAGCTCTCTATTGTATCTTCTTTGCATATGTCGGTAGGTGGAAGGGAATGATTCAGGCTACTTATATTTGCAATCCTCTTTTCACTTACTGCAGCCTGCAGTACAAGATAGTTTTATGTTTTTTTATTAAAGATGTGTTGTACATTGTCAACAGGTTCTGCTGGGCTTGGTTTCCTTCAGTTCTGCAATCTCAATAGTTTCAGGACCAAGTTCATCCTCGGGTTCTCAGTTTTTATGGGCCTTTCTGTTCCTCAGTACTTCAACGAGTACACATCTGTAGCTGGTTATGGTCCTGTTCACACACATTCAAGATGGGTAAGTAACATCATGAACTAGTACATTTTCTGTAAAAGTAATATTCTTGCTTGTGAGTTATTGACCACTTGTTTCATTAACTTGTACAGTTCAATGACATCGTGAATGTCATATTCTCGTCAAAGGCATTTGTTGCTGGCTTCGTTGCATATTTGCTGGACAACACGATTCACAGGCATGATAGTTCTGTCAGAAAAGATCGAGGACACCATTGGTGGGATAAATTCCGATCATACAGGACTGACACAAGAAGTGAGGAGTTCTATTCCCTACCGTTCAACCTGAACAAGTTCTTCCCATCAGTATGAGCATACCGTGGCTAATGCAAGAGTAGGTTACTGTGTACCGTCTGTCCCTTATGAACAAGTTCCCTGGAAGTGGCAAACTGTTGGCCTGAATTCTCTAGGTCTGTGGAAATCGTAGACCTTTAAACAAAAGGAATCCTATGGTATGAACAAAAAAAATTGGTGGCTCCCTAAAATTATCGCACGAATGTATATTTTAACCTATCTGGGGACAATAGTAGGAAATTTTGGGTACTCATTTGCACATGAAAATGGCTCTTGATTCTTACATCCTGACATCCTGTGGGCAATCTCACCTATAAATGAGGTGAATGGATTGACAAGGCCATTTTAATACTACTCCCTCTATTTTTTTTGTTTGACGTTGGATGTCAAATAAAGAAAAATGGAGGTAGTATCATTGTATGACCATACCAATGAAGCTATAATCTGTATGTAAGCCTTTTTGTGGAATGGTATCTTTTCGTGGTTGGTACTTGTGCTCTATTAGCAATGGATTCCGATATGACCTATTCCTATGGAGTTGTTGACAGAATGTAGCCGTAGCCGGTAATTTTACTACTGCAGCAACTGCAGTACATTTCAGATTCTTATGTACTGCTCGGTGAAAAAATTCTTGATTCTTTCTTCTCGATTCTGCTAGCTCTCTGCAGATGCTAGATATATACTTTGGAGTTACTCGTGGTTCGTTTCTAAGGTCTACCTAAAGGCAAAATGTTCAGATTGTGGTTTCGTCCGCTCAGAGCTATGCATGTCCTGATGTCCGACGTCTGGATAAGATCTGTTCATTGGCAACATTCTCTTTGCTTGTATCGATTCATGGCTTGCTCTTCCATGATGCATCCGTGACCCTAGAGCGGTGCATCCTGCATGTGCTTGTATATTATTGGATCTATGATTTTTAGAGATTAGATTATGTTCGCAACATTCTTTGATCTGGTTGTTAAGGTTGGCCCCCGCGATTTTACCATGTTATGCCATTGACACGAAGAGAACTGTTGCAGATCGGTCATGGCCTTTTGTTCTTTGATACCCTCCGATAGTCCTTTTATCGTTTTATGGATTCCTCGCATATAATTGTATTGCCTCCGTTTGCTATGTGTCTTGCCCTCTGATCAGAACGAGAGAGATTTTTCGCGGAAACGAAACAAGAAAGGATTTGGGTTTGATAAAGAAATGGTACTTCCCATGTGAAATCATGCGGACTGCCCTTGTCAGTTTATCGCGCCAAATCTTTGTGCCATATGACCATATCACACATGGACTACCAGTACTTCACAAATATGCAAAGATCTTCAGCTGAGCCGCCTCTATCTGATAGCAATAGCCTAAAATGATCGCCTTCAGCGAGGAAGAAATATCGTCATGTTACTCCCAGAATTTTGTGTTCCCGTCTTTCTGATGCACAGCACCAAGGAAGAAACCGGCAAGGCTACAGGAAACAACGAGCAGATGGGGCTAAACCGAGAGAGGATGATGCAGCGATGCTGATCGATTCATTTGGTGTGGTCACGACTCACGACACTCGTTGGACCACCAACACCAACGGCGATCATTGCTTGCTTCCGTCCACCGTTCGACAGCTAGGAGGCGTTCTCACGGCCCTGAAACCTGACAAAACCGCCGCCCCAGATGGCTCCAACGCCGATCGGCACTGCACGGACACGGGCTCGGCAGTCGGCACCACCACTGACACAAACGCACCACCATCAAGCAGAAAAGGCGATGATGATGAGGGTCGCAGCCTCACAGTCACAGGGTTTATTAGCACTGATGAACAGATTAATGATACTTGGTATCAGCACTGAATTACTATTGCCACTGCTAGGGAGGAGGACGATACAATTACGATACAGTGGTAGCCACAAGTTTGCGGAGATGCAAGCGTATGGTCGAGCTACTGCAATTCATTTTCTGGCATGGCTTTGGGCCTCTAGTCCAAGATTGGTTCAGTCAAAGGAAGGGAAAATTTATAACAGATAGGAGTATATATAAGCCTTGTTTGAATAAATGTATGGCTCAGGTGCATGTGCTGTAAATGAGGACGCATTATTGAGGAAATGATTCAAGTGGGCCTGGCCTCGTTGGCCCATGCATTTGCCGCTATCGCATTATCAATTGCATCGCAGAGCCAACAACACGATCGCCGAATCTCCCACTTGCGGTCCTTAGCAGGGCAACGCACCGAAGGGAGGGTTCATCGTTCCACCGTTTCGCTATCCTGTTTTAGCTGTTGCATCCGTGCACAAAGAGCTAATGACACAAAAAAAAAGTCACAAACATTGTCAAACTAGCCACGCAATTGCACACGATTTACGGACTGCACGGTCGATGTGCAATTGTGCATGAGCGCACTGATAGTGATGCGGTCCTCGCCTTTGCGCATCTCAGCATCACAGAAAACAAACATACACTATGCTGCCTCTGTTGCAAGATCGCAACTTGCAACGAAGATTTCCCTGTGTAACATGCCATCACCATGTCGTACACATGGGCATAGCAAAGCCCCATCCTATGTTCCTGAGTCCTGACTGGTGCAGTCAGCTCTCGGATATGTGACTGACGAGGGTGGCCAACCTCGGTGTATGGCCCATCTGTCAGTCAACCGGTCGACGTGTGACACATGCGAAACGGCAGCAGCAGCAGCAGCAGCTTCTCTCCCGGCGTACAGTGCAAGACGGCATGGGGTTGAGGGTGTGCGAGAAGGCAGCCTCTCGCACAAAGCAGAGCACATGGCCTCATTAAATTCATCATCGCTTGGGTCGTCGAAACAGCCCTGTGGGATTACGTGACCATTGATCTTGACATCACGCCGCAAGATACTGACGTTTAACTTGCCCTGATAACTGCGTTGCCGTTGTTGAGTGTTGACTGTCATCACCGTGTAATCAGGATGCAGATCAGCGCAAAAATGGAGTGGCCCTAATTGACTAAGCATCATGAGATGCTTATCGGTTTCCCCTGTCCCATGACTCACCTATAATCTCATTTGTCACTTCATATTTTGATCAAACTGCAGACAACTCAGCTAAACTCTTGTTTATAAAACAGGCTTGTTCGCTTATTATTCTCTCCCTCTTCCACGAGAAGCATGTAGGATACAATTAAAATACTACATTGGACTACCTTGTTTTCAGGAAGTTGCTGGTTGGATGGTAAGCAATTCATAAGGCAGTCTATTCCATGATCAGCAAACCGAAGCGTGCAGAGCCAAAAAAAATTATATACTGAAGACCAAGCCATGATCACAGAACTGTGATAAAAGCAGTTTTTTGGGGCCATGATATGTGCCATCCATCGTGGAACTTCTCTACAACGTTTGTAAAAGAACTAAAGAAGGTAGGGGAGTGGATTCTAAACTCTCTTTGAGGCAACGTGCGTCGTCCCTTGTTATTTACATATCATCCAAATAATTATGATAAAAAATAAAAAATTCAAAAAGATATACTAATCACAAACATGAAAAACATGCAAGTTAAAATTTAACTTCTACTAATCGCAATGAAAAAATAAATTAAATTACTGCTAGTTAACATATTCGTAGTCAAATTTATTTTTTTTATAGCTTATAGAAGTCGATTTTGACTTTGTATTTTTTGAAGTGATTTATCACATATTAATCCATTTTATTGATTTTTTAAAATTTTTATCATATTTGATTGACATGCAACTAACGAAAATACATTTTCTCGAGAGTTTAATAGAACCTCGAAGACCTCAGAGAACCAGACTGCATTTTGCATCGCATATATACTACACCAGTACATATGTAACTTTTTGGTGCCCGATGTAAATGGCAAAGCCTTTCCCTTTTTAATTAATTCTTCCATAGCTAGTTCGGTAGTGGTCGCCAATTGACATGTGATCCAGAATATTGGCTACTGGACAAGAGCTGACTTCACTTAATCCATGCATGTGTTCGTGTTGCCCCTGAGCTAATTCTAGTAGCATCTTTCAGAGGACTAAAATCCAGTTACTTAAAAGAAAAGATTGTGTGGCCGGCTCTATCTTTGGCATGCATTAGATGTATACAAAAACAAAAAAAGGAATATTCTCATACAGATGAATAGGCCCAAAATTCTCTACTAGTGGCACTGCTAGAATACAACGTTTTGGCACAAGTTCGGCAGCTCTTCGCAACTTCACCAATACAAAACTGCACGATTGTTCGCCAAATCCTCAGGCCCGTTACCAGCATAGGTTGAGTTAGCTAGACCAGTGAATCGATCCAAACGCAAATAGGATAGCGACCCCCACTCAAATTTCTCAATGCAAATAACGGTAGAAAAGAAAAAAAGAACGGAAGCAAGGCGCACGGGTGAAGCTAGCCCGAAAGGGCATAATAGTAAGTAGACTAGTACTACCACCCTTCCATATACGGAGTAAATTGTAATTCTAGATTAATTAGCATATATATTAAGATTTAAGAAGAAAGACCGTGATACCCCTTATTAATGGTGTGTAGGTAAGATTGAAGGGGTAGTTGAAGGTAAAATAGGGAGAAATTTAAATGCGAAGTGATTAATGAGACCATTAGTATTCTATTGTGATAATTATAATTATTTTAGAATAAATTTAAATTCTAGAAATATAAATATTATGGGGATAGAGATAGTACCGTATCAGTAGACTGATGGCTCGGTCGGTTTGGCTTGGCTTTCCCTGGTCCAACCCGCACGACGAACCCGCGAAAGCGACCGGCGCCGATGCGACGCGCACGGGTGTTCCCATCTCATACTGTGCACGGTGCACCACACTGTTCGTTTACGCGGCCACAACGCCAAAAAGCAGAGCTTCCCGACGAGTACAAACAACCCACCGGAACATGTACGTGCCAACCCCCGTTCACGTGGCGTTGCTCCACGGAAAAACGGTGCCCCCTCCCCTCGCACGGGAAAACGACCGATCCCTCCCGCGCGGGCTGGCCATAAAACGCAGTCGCGCACGCTCACTCGCCTGAGTTCGGTGGAGGGTTGCCGCGACTCGCAGGTCACGAACACGTATACGAGCAGGCCGCAGGCGGCGCATCTTGAGCGGTAGGTGCGCCAAAGACAACAGCGGGAGGTGGATACAGGAATACAGGATACGTGCTGGTCAAGTCCACTCGCCATATATACCACTACACCACCTCGGCGCTCGGGCAGTTGCTCACTGTGTTTCCACCTCCCGTGCGCCGCTCCCGGCTGCTTCGCGCGAGAGAGAAATCTTGCGATCTTGCGAGCGCGCGGCGCGGGGATGGGGAACTGCCAGGCGGCGGAGGCGGCGACGGTGGTGATCCAGCACCCGGGCGGGAGGGTGGAGCGGCTGTGCTGGTCGACCAGCGCCGCGGAGGTGATGCGCGCCAACCCGGGGCACTACGTCGCGCTCGTCACGCTCCGCGTCGCCGAGGAGCGCCAGGACGGCGACGGCGGCGCGCGCCGCACCGTGCGCCTCACCCGCGTCAAGCTCCTCAAGCCCAAGGAGACCCTCCTCCTCGGCCACGCCTACCGCCTCATCACCACCCACGGTACGCGTATACATCACTCACCCATTAATTTCCTTCTTCTTGGCTTCGATTCTTCGTGCGACTAAACCGAATGTGTTGTTGTGATTTTGTTGCAGAGGTGACCAAGGCGGTGCAGGCGAGGAAGGAGGAGAAGGTGAGGAAGGCGCAGCAGCAGCTGGTGGAGTCGAGGCAGAAGCTGCAGAGCAAGGCACGCGCCGCGGCGGCGGCGGCGGCGGCGGAGGCAGATGAAGCGGAGGACAACGACAACGACAACTTCGACGACGAGGCGGCCTTGGACGCGAGTCTTGATCAGGTGGGTTTACATGGATCAGACTAGTATTAGTAACTTGTCCTGCTTTAATCCAACCACTTTTTGTTCGATACTCCCATGCACGCCCGTGGCATGATTGATACATACTCCTACTCCTTCAAATTGTCTCTCAGATGCTACAGTTAGTTGTTCCTCGCGATTACCGTGTCCTTCCATGATTCTCTATCTCCTTTTAACTTCTGTTTAACTGACTTTATCAGCCAAAAAAAGTGTTTTTTTTGTTTTGGGATTTCCATTGATATTTTTGCAACCGCAGGATCTCCCTAGTAATCACGGAAATCAAGAGTCCTCGTCTTAATGAGCCCAGTTGAGAATACAGTACTATCTATTCCCAACCTCCAAGTGACATGCATTCAATAGGATTATCAGAGGGTGTTTGGATCCACCTGACTAGAGACTACTTAACTAATTTTAGTCACACTAGAGGATTAAATCTCCAAACACCCCTGACTAAATGGTGACTAAAATTAGTCTAGTCTCTAGTCAAGGGTGACCTAACTTCTAGTGACTAGATCCCCTCTCTCACCTAATTAATTGCTCCTCCCATTAATTGCACTGAGAGAGAAGGGGGAGGGAGAGGAGAGAGAAGGGGAGGTAAATCTGGATTTTAATGCACTTTAGTCTCACCTTCCAAACAGGGGATGACTAAAATTTTTTAGTCTGTCTAAATTTTAGTCAGGTGACTAAAGGGATCCAAACACCACCTAAGGCTATCCCCAATTCTCCATGTCATCTAGTGTCCATTGCATTTAATGTATTACCACGTAAGCAAAAATCTGATGTGGAAATAGAGTTAATGAGAAGAGAGGTAAAAGGACGAAGAAACCATGTCTACACAACAATCAACAATAAAAACATGGAGATAGGTGAATAAAAGGAGAGAGAAGAGATGTGATTGGAAGATAATTTAATTTTAAGACATCACTCATTGGAGACATAGTTTCTATACATAGTGTATATATGACATGGTAAGTATGGAAACTAGTTTATAGTTTCTGAGTTGGGGATGGACTAAAAGTTGTGGCAATGTGGCCCTGTGGAGAACTGGTTTTAATAGTTGGTTTCTCTAAATTAGTGAGTGGAGTAGCAACTAGTGTCAGGTTTCCAGGACCATTTGCGAGATTCCTTACCACTTCTGAGACCGCGGCAACATGCAAAGGTTCCATCTTTTCTGATTACTCTACTGTTTACCCACCTGATTGCAGTTGGCGCGTCAGGACAGCAACCGGAGCTCCAGCGGGCGGCACCGGCAATGGCGGCCTTCGCTGCATAGCATCGACGAAACGACGGGGAGCTGATGCTCTGTCAATGCGTCAAGCATAGAACACGATCACACGATGGTTAATCGTCGAGCGGTGAATCTGTATTTTCGGTGTTCACCCTTCCTTGATTAGCTTTGCAAAGGTTGGCGCGTTTGCACACTGTGAAGTTGAGTTTGACACCTCAGGATGACAGGGCTGCTCGGGAAACCCTGGCCCTGATGAATCCGTGTAAATTTTCAGGCTTTGATAGGGCCTTGTTAGTGAGGTTGCTCGTTTTCTTTCTTGGTACATTTGCACCTGGAATCAGAACAGTGCTACTCCAGCAAAAAGAAAAAAAAAACCCTTGAAACTCTCTGTCCTAGGTGCTCTCCTACAAATGAGAATCGAGCGCATCTCATGATCATAGCTTTTTGAGGATGTTAATGTATTTATACAAGTATAGTTTTTGATGCCAAATTTCGAATAAAAGCTCAGTGCCCAGTGACATATGCTGAGATGCACTTGCAGATGGTGGAATCATCATCATCAGAGCATTCGGAGGTTGGGAACTCATCATGCTGATTCGCGTCGGCGATTGCGTATTGGGATATCAACATTTTGTTTAAGCTGTTCCTGATGTACTAACAGGACAAGTGGTAAAGGTCTCAAAACAAGATGCCCACAAGCCAAGGCCACATTACCTACCACTCTACCAGGCTGAGTTATGCATTGACGCAGTAGACCAGTTGTTGTTTTCACATGGATGCCTCCGAAGAACACATGAGCTGACAGTCTCACTGTATATTAACGGCAAGCCACTTGTTAGCGTAGGATATAGGTTGTCTTCTGGCTCTCTGCTAGCAACAGCTCGCGGAAATTAAATACTGTCAGCTACTAACCACTTGTTAATGCAGCTAATTAGCCCCAACCTCTAGAGCGAGTGAGTGCCTGGTGGCTGGTGCTACTGCTTACCAGTTACCAGTCACCACAGGACATCCCAGCTATTGCACGCTGCGGCCCCTCGCTGGCTCGGTGCCTCTACTTTGCAGGGTTACTCCTGCAGTAACACTGTATAAAAAGCGTCGACTTAGTAGACTGAACCAAAATGCATTTCCTCGGAACTTCATCCACCGGATTCAAATCGGCCGCGCAAATGTTCGCGGAACAAAAATGATGAAGGATGCAACATGAATGACCGGTACTATTTGAAATGTTTGCCTTCATCTTATCATCTTTCATCTTATCATCTTGGTATGGACGTCCAAGGCTTCAGGGCCCTTTGTGTTGATGGACATGGCAAAGCTTGTCCGGCACGTGCGGTCCCTGACATCAGATGAGCGGCACTTTTGATTTTCAGTTAAAGCCACGGAGCAAAAATCAACCGTAGCTCGAGAATCAGAGGATGCTAAGGTGATCCATCATCCATGGAATATCGCGCATTCGCACGACTTTATGTCTCCTCTTACGTGGTATGTGGAAGTGTCAATTCGTTTTTCCGTGGGTTTCTCATCACTGTTAAAAAATATTGGTCAACATGACTAATATTATGCTGATAAAATAAATAGCTTAATATTTTTTACAAATTTTATATTTGCATGAGTCATTGTCTTACAGGTATTCGCAGTTGCATGACCTCTTATTCTCTATTTGGCACACACTCTTTATGGCTTGTGCACAAAATTTATAGGTTTTTAAGGAATAAGTTTGGTTTATTTTAAATTAACATGAAAAATCATTAAACCAATATTAGGACGATCATGATTGTGTATGTCTGTGTAGCAATTTTTTCCTCAAATATATTAACAATTAATTGTCAGAAATAAAATTAATCATATGGACATACGTTTGTATATTCATATACATCTCCTCAAATAAATAGCTCAGTCCTGAATCTTTAATTAGGATGAGGGTTTATTTATAAAATAGTTATTTTATTATAGGAGCAAATTGTAAATTTATGCATAACCTTATACCTTCTTTAGCTTTTCCCCCTTCCTTTCTCTAGATTTTTCACATTCATTTATTTCTTAGTTTCCTGCTTCATCTCCGGAAACCTCTTTAATTATTATTTTTACCATCCATCTAATTCAACGATTAAGATTCATTTATTCTCTTTTGTCATGCAGTGAATTCAATAGCTAATATTTATCAAATGACGTGGCTCATCCTTATTTTATTTCGAGTTATACTTTTCATTAATTAAGATTTGGATGGCATCATGGCACATCTGCCGTGTACCTGTACCAGGGCCTGCAGGAGCTGCACTGAATCCTCCTGCACTCTGCAATGAAAATTAAAAGCATCTACTGTGACGATCAGCATTTATCGGGAACGGGTTCTCGTCGGTCTTTCTTTTTCTTTTGGAGGGCTTTAGTTTCTTCCAGCATTTTGATCGTCCCGTACCAACTAACAAGTGAGCTGCTGATCGTTTTGTGTAAGAAAACCATGATTAGGCTCTTTTGCAATGACAGCCTTTAGAGAAAGACAGACCAGGCGCTGAGTTGGTCGCATCTGAGTTCCTGGATTTGTACTAACGCTCCAACGGGCATATTCGTGCACAAGTAACCGAGTTTTTTTATATTTACTGACGAATGATATATTGAATTGTTTGTCAAAACTTTATATTTTCTGTGAGAAACTTCTATGCATATTTTTTATTTCTTTGAACTCCCGTGTACTCTCTTCATCTAAAAGTATTGAATGAGATATTTACTCATACAACGAATTTGGATAAAAGCAGGTATGGTTCATCTATTCGAAGTTCAAATAGATAGAACACTAACTGCTTCGTACATAATCGTAACATATTATGTAGACATATCGTACAATGTTCAACTTCATTGAGTGGGTAGATATAGAGAACCTACGAAACGATGGAACGCATCCATACCCACGTAGTGAAACAAGATCGGATCACCTAAGGCGGAAGGATGAATATGAACACCGAATTGCTGCTGAAGCTTTAGAATGACGGGTAAATCCCCTGGGACTCTCCACATGGCGTGAACGTCCAGAGTGTTATTGTGGTGACCGTTGTCAGGTCATACGGTCCGCAAGGCACCGAACTCGAGGACAAAGATGCTTCCTGCGTCCAAACATCGTCAACAATGATTTCATCGTACGTACAATTCTTCTTTTCATCACTCATCACTATTATCATGAACTAAAATATCCCCACAATGTATGTACATGGGAGGATGTAAGGAAATGTCAATTCGTACAATGGATCGACACAGTCAAAGTTACTTCCAATGACGGGACGATAACACAACCTGAACCGATCACACAATTCATTCGGGCTTGGATGGAGTACGAACGTCAGGTAGAAATTGCAAGCTTAGACTGGAGGAACAATCCATTAGTGTTACCTGAATGGTCGGAGCGTCCGAAGTGTGGTTGTAGAGATCGCTGTCAGGTGGCTACCTCCTTTGCAGAACAAACATTCGACATGAGATATTTTGCCTGCCCCAATGTAGACAACAATTTTGTTGTATTTTAAACTTTTTCCAAATTTCCCTATCATTTGCACAATATTTCTACCCTTACTAACTAACCTTATTAATTTTGTAGGGCAATCCAAGGATGTGTGGATTTACTCAGTGGATCGACATTGTCACTCCATCATATCATGACCAAAAGATAACAGAGTCTGAAACAGAAGTAGAGTGCTAACGATTGAAGGACCATGAAAATGGAATGCATATTGACCGACCTAGAAGGGGGGGGTAGGTTACCGCAAGCAAGATTCGTCGGGACCAACAAATTTGTATCATGTATACATGACACTTCTTATCTATCTTATCATTACAATGTTTAATTATGATGTATCATTACAATGTTTAATTATGATGGTGTATTGCATGCGTACGAATAAAAAATTAATGTGCTTCTATCGTTTCTATTAACATGGTTCTTTGACGCCCCGTTACGCTCCATTTCTTACAATTGTACGCAATACAAATACCTAACAATATATCATCCGATACTTACAAAATATTACATACTCTGTTTGTTTCTACAAGATCATTAACGTAATGCTTCAAAGTCACAGACCGCCTCCTCGACCTCCAATTTGATATTGTCTAAATTTTTATAAAAACTACCTGAATTTTCTGTTCTCAGAGTGAGTGTTTGCCTACTTTTCTTCGTTCAAATACGATAATTTACATCGAACAAATTTACAAACATTACTCCTGTTTTATTCGTTTTCAATATGATGTTTTACTAAAATTTTATACCAAATGTTTCGATAACAAACATAACAAAACATATCTAAAATATTATTTTTGGATCAATAATACTAAACCGCACTCCCGAGGACGGCAAGGGGGTCGCCTGCAAAATTCCAGGCCCCCTCAGCGCCCTTTTGCAGGCGGCCCCCTGCATGGAGCAAAACCGTACTGCGTAAGGATGGCAAGGGAGCCGCCTGAAAAAGAGCCAAGCCGTGTCCCCCGCACAGTAGAAAGCCGCCCTTACAGAGGGCGGCAAGGGGGCCGCCTGCAAAATGTGTAGGTCGACCGTTGATGGCCGTCGACCGAGAGCCAACGGCTGTCTGCCACGTCAGATAACTCGTCCAAAATCACCCTCCAAGAGAGCAGCGGTAGACTAGTTTTGTCAAATTTTGAAATAGAAAATTATTTTTGCAAAACTTTTAATAAAAAAAATTCGCTACATGCCACAGGCCGAGAAACAGAAGCCTAGCATTCCGGTCCAACAAGTCACTCAGCAGTTCAGCACGTCTCACAGGCCCACAAGATAGAGTCCATGGGCCCGGCCAGAGCCCATCCGATCGCCTTCACGCATCCTTCCCGACCTATATTTCTGCGGCCTCGCCTCCTGTCGCTTCTTTCCCTTCGCGTTTCCTCCGCCTCCTGACTCCAATTCCATTCGCCTCCCCCGCCGCTTCGGTCACCACCCCCTCTCCGCGGCGCGCGACAAACCCTAGAACCTTCTAGAAGGTAGAGCATCCGCGAGCCCCCACCGGCGGGCTAGGGGCGCCGCCTCCCCGACCCCGCACGCGGCGGCGATGCCGCTCTTCATGTCGGAGGAGGAGCTGCGGCTCCTGGGCGGCGACGTGGCCGCCGTCGCCGAGCGGGCCGACGCCGCCATCCGCGAGCTGCGGCAGCAGGTGGACACCGTCCGTGCCGAGGCCGACGCGGCGGCCATCGCGGCGGAGCAGACGTGCGCCCTCCTCGAGCAGCGCTACGACACTCTCTCCGCCGAGGCCGATCGCTACCGGGCCGAGCTAGCCGAGCTCGCGGCTGCCTCCGAGCGTCGGGCCGCCGATCTCGCCTCCTCCCAGTCCGAGATACACCAGCTCCGCATCCAAGCCGTACGAACCCTAGTTTTTTTTGTGTACAGCTCAGTTTTTTCGGCTTAACTCAGGTCACTGATCATGCTGTGCTGCTGATGGGGTTTGCAGATTGCGAAGGATGGCGAGATTGAACGGCTCAAAGTAGAAATCTCGGAGGTGCACAAGTCCAAGTCTCAGTCACTGGAACTAATTGAGCAGAGGGATGCAGAGATAAGGGAGAAGGATGGCATCATCCAGAACTACCACGATAAAATAGTAAGTCACCCTGACCACTTTGTATTCCCACTTCTAGTGATGCGCAGCGTTCAGCAAATTGGAACTCCATATCTAAGGCGACGTGCGAATATATGGTCAGATGGATCAGTTGTTATCCAGTGCAATTCCTTGGTTGCTACTGTCGACATACAGAGGGCGGTGATTTTATGATGTTCTAAGACTTAAAGTAGCTTTCCTTTTAGCCCCAGTCAAAGGGTAGGTATCAGTTGCTTGATAGGTTTTACAACAGATTTTTTATGACTTCAATAGACCACACAATTTGTTTTCTTCATTTTGCATGTTACTTGGCAGAAGTTGAGTTGCATGTGTGGACTTATTGGCATTGAGACACAACTGCATTTTATATGAGTTGTTACCTGAACGTCAGACATGATTTAACTCGATTTACCTGTAGTTTTACGTCTGTCTCCATACTTTTTTATTTTACAAGTAGTAGCAAGTTGAATTTTAATTTATGAGAAAATCCAAGAAATGCCATTGACAAACATCCTAATCCAAGAAATGCCATTGACGAGTGCAAGTTCCACAAAATGCCATCGTACAAGCGATTTTATCCCAAAAATGCCATCGCCGTTAGCGTTCCGTCCATCCTGCGCCGTTAAATACACTGTTCATCCTATAGCACTTAACGGAGGGTTGCTAATGGAACCCTGACGGCGATGGCATTTCTGGGACAAAGTCGCTTGTACAATGGCATTTCATGGAACTTATACCCGTCGATGGCATTTCTTGGAACTGGGTGTTTGTCAATGGCATTTCTTGGATTATCTCTTAATTTATTTATGCAGCAGAGGCCATCCTTAACGGATACTTCAAATGAAAAAAAAACACTTTTCAATTATTTTTCATAATATCAGTTACTGGTGGATTTCAGTTCTTTGGGCATTTCTTAGTTGATATTCCCTTTCAATAAATAAAACATACCATATGAATTATAATGACTTTGCAATTCTTAATAAGTTGTTGCCTTGTTGTAGTGTTCTGATCTTATAACTTTACAAGCTATTTTTTGCTTATCATGAACATTCATATCATTCTAGACTGTTTAAGATACGCAATTGTGTGCCACACCTAACATGTTATGTATCATTCCTTGCATGTTGTGATCAACTTCTGAGTGTCGGACTTATTGTATGGACGATATCTGCGATACTGTTAGATCTCATTGCCCAATTTGGAGTATTGGAGATTTCCCCGATTTGATGCAGGAATTTCATTTATTTCCGTAAAATTCATTTGTTCCAATTGGAGCCATAGTTTTTCTTAATATTACTCTGTAGTTTTTCTGTTGGATAATTTTGACCTGGTTAGTGTGTCACTGTTGGACCTTTTGTATAATCAAGGAATGTATGTGATTTGGTATGCTTATATTCAATATCATTTTATTAGCAATTGCAAGCGTTAGGAGTTATGCACTCTAGTAGGTAAGTCCTTTAGTTTTTCGCATTTTTGAGATTTCTATGCCCTTTCATCCTGGGAACTGGGAATATTTTGTTGCCATAAATTAGATGATGGCATTTTGTTGCATAGATTAACTGTAGTTGTTGAATTGGTCTTCCTGTCAGGTAAATCTGGCAGACTCTTCTGCTAGTAAAGGGGCTAGGATACAAGAAGTTGAAGCTAAGTTTACTCATCTGCAGGCCACATGTAACCGAATCACACAGGTATGCTATAAACGACTTGGTGTTATTTTGCTGCATAAAATTGTTGTATAAGGTGATGCAAAGTCTTTCTTGAGTTGCAGACTACTACATAATCTGTTCTCCATGGAGTTTTACTTTAATTGTACCTATTCCATATGTTTGCACAGAGCAACCATTGGTTCTTACTTAGTACTTTCCTGTTTAGGAGAAAGAGCTGCTTGAAAAGCATAATCTCTGGCTTGACGAGGAACTTAAAGAAAAAGTTAAGAACTTAGCTGAACTAAGGAAATCAAACATGGATGAGGAGGCTAGGATGTCAGCAAAGGTTGCCGAGGTGAGTCCTATTCCAACCATGACATGTCACACAATGCAAGCAGAAAGCAAAACCTGATTATGTTGGTTTCAGCTTGAAAGAGAGATTTCTGAATCATCCAGTTCCTTGAGACACAGCAAAGAACGAGTTTCTGAACTGGAGCAGAGGGTATCATATATGGAAAAGGTAAATTGTTGGATTGGTTAGCTACGGTATTATTGCCATCATCTAATTTTTGCTTTTCTTTTATGATCTGAAGGAGTTGTGCTCAACAAAGGATGGTGCGGCTGCTAATGAACAGCGCCTGGCTGCGGAGCTTTCAACTGTATGGTTTACCTTTATCCCCACTAACCCCACCTTGTTTATTTCACCCTTACTGCTCCCACTCCCTGCTTGTTTAAATTTTAGAAAGGAAATGGAAGAAAATGTGTGTTGAGCTATTTGTACTAGACCAGCAGATCAGTCCATCGTTATTGTATATGCACACCAGAATTTAACCCATCTAGTGTAACTAGGATATTTCTTTCTTTTTTTTAATAATTGGAATGCACATGTTCCTCTCTAGAAGCCAACGCGATGACGCTTTTAATTATAGCCTTTTGTTCTGTTTCCCTTAAAAGGTCATGAAACTTGCTGGACTTCACAAAGAAAGTTCTGAGGAATGGTCAAAAAAAGCTGGGGAACTTGAAGGTGTTATTAAAGCATTGGAGGTAATGCCTTTGCTTGTATTTAATTTTGTCCAGTTCATGAACATGAAAAGCTAATTCTTTTTTTTTTTTTGGTGTAAACCAGACACATTTGACCCAGGTTGAAGATGAATACAAGGAAAAGCTTGAGAAGGAGACTTCAGCCAAGAGAGACCTTGAAAGGGTATATTGATTATTATTTCGGATGGTTTTCTTAGTGACAAATCAATTTGATCTTTTGGCTTTCATGCTATTCAGGAAGCTACCTACTTAAAGCAAAAGCTTGAAAAGTGTGAATCTGATCTGGAGAATACAAGGAAATCTAGTGAATTGAGCTTCACTCCATTGATTGAAGCAGACCCTTGTGATCTAGCAGGCTCACCTATGAAAGAAATGTATTATTTCTGAATCTTTATACTTTTAGTCTAGCGACACATCTAAAGCAGGCGCTATTAGCATAGCTAAGTAACACTTTCTAGAGAGCATTGTTCAAAGCATTTTGATATTAATTGTGTTTTGCTCATTAAAGCTAAACTTATTGAATGATGTTAACTTCTGTTTCTGCTGTACTGTTGTAAACATGATATTATCTTTGTCCCAACACCAATTGTTCCCAAACATTTTGTAGTCATTCCTTATTGTGTTGATAAGTCACCGATCATATCTAGCAGGTGCTAGGGAAAACAACGATATGCAATGTTTTACAAATCATAACAGAAACACAGGAAGGAGTAGGATCTAATTATTAAACATGATCTTAATTTTCATCTTTTTTGAAATCCTTTTTGTTTCCTATTTGGCAGGTCATTTTCTGATCCAGCAAACCAGAATGATCTAATGATTGTACCAAAAGTACCTACTGGTGTTTCTGGAACCGCATTAGCTGCTTCTCTTCTTCGTGATGGTTGGAGTGTATGTCCAATCTCCTCTATGCTGTTTAATTTGTGTTACATTTACGTTTCAAATATTACCTGATAACCTTCACTGCGTCAGCTCGCTAAGATCTATGAGAAATACCAAGAAGCTACTGATGCTTTACGCCATGAGAGGTTTGGCCGAAGACACGCAGAAGCAGTTCTAGAGAGGGTACAGTTCTGTTCTTGTCAGTTTATCTCTTAATTTGTATTAGATTCTCTTTCCCATTATCCCATCCATTTTCACTTTCCTAATAGATGTTTTAGACATCAACACGGCTTTCAATACAAACTTTCAACCATGCCATATTCTATCTATGTAACCACATGGAAGTAGTCCCTCCGCTGAGAAGGTCGAAATGCAGATTACTAAGTTTTGATTACAAACTCACCATTACATGGATAATCAAAATTTTAAATACTTGGATGTATGTATTCTAAAATGATATTTATTTGAGATGGAGGGAGTACATCAATTTTCACAGATTTACAATTATTTGAGATGGAGGGTGAACATTAATTTTCACAGATTGTATATTCTCCAAGGTTTCAAATTTATGATTAATAGTTGATGGTTTGATAAGTGTTTGTAAAGTGCATGAAGTAAACACACATGTAGTCCTGTATCATGTTTTGTGCTAAATGGGTAATCATACTTGTGTAGGGATGCTGTGTTGCATCTTCTCATTAATTCATTTCTGAAGTGTCCTATTCCTGTTGGATTACTGATTATCTTTTGTACAACAGGTCTTGCACGAAATCGAAGAGAAAGCTGAACTTATCTTGGATGAACGAGGTAATGTTAGTTCTTAGGGCATTAGTGAAATGCATACATTGCTTCACTGCCTTGTAGTACAGTAATTATGTTTAAGTTTGGACATGTATGCAATTATTTTGTGCTCAAGCATATTTTTGCACTCGACCCTTTCTTTTACCTCAGCTGAGCATAGGAGGATGGTTGAAGCTTATGCTCTAATGGATCAGAAGTTGCAGCAAGCATTGCTGGAGCATGAGAATTTTGAAAATACCATTAGGAATCTAAAGGTGCATACATCAAATTTCTGTTAAGTATAGTAGTCTCCCACAGTGAAAATTTAACAATAATCTTGTTTTTGCAGTCAGAGTTAAAAAGGCAGGAACGTGATTATAATATTGCTCAGAAAGAAATAGATGATCTGCAAAAACAAGTGAGTCTTTAAGCATGACATCTGCACTTTGTTCTTTTTGATTGATTCACAGATTAAATTGCCTATGTAAGGAAATTTCAAAATGTTAGCCTCTTGCCTAATCTGTAGATATTTAAGATCTGGTGCTGCTTGAAGTGATACTAGTTCTCACCAACATCTTTTCAAAGATGCTATTTAAAAAGGGGTGGAGTCCATTTTTGCTACCTAATGGACTCTAAATTTACCCTGATTCCTTGGTGGTTTAGTTGAGATGGCATGGTTTTCACTGATGTCAGCTTCTATTTGCCGAGTTTAGTTGATGTTTAACCAGCTGTTTGACATTCACACAATCACACCAACAAAAACTTGCATATTAGGAGTCTGCACTAGTGGAGACTATTATCATGTCAATGGAAGTCACTGTGGAGCAGTGTTGAAGATAGTAATAGTAATTGTATGGTTTTGAAAGTCGATGGTGAAAAACACAGGATTTTCAATTTGAAGTTAAAATGGACTTAGAAAAGGGTCCAAGAGCCAAAAATAGACTATGCCCTTTGAAAATATGTCAATGCTTGTGGTCCTCACCTGTTAAAATATGGTTGGAAGGTGGATATTCATTCTTGCATGTCACAACTGACAAGAACATTGAATCAGCATTTCTTTTGTGGTACTGCAGATGCTTTTGCTAACTATATGCTGTGTCTGCTCTCTAATTATTTGCAGATAGCTGTTCTTTTAAAGGAGTGTCAAGATATACAGCTTCGTTGTGGTTCTAGCCTTCCAAATGTAGGCGATGGTGCTCTTTCTACAATCACAAGCACTGGAGTGCCTGATGTTGAAAACAATAGCAATGAGCATGTGAGTATGCTAGTCTGTCGTATTATCTCTCAGTTTCACTGTGTTGGTGCTTGCTGTAACTGTTTGATAATGTGTCTCAGATGACATTCAATGATATCAATGGCTTAGTACAGCAGAATGTTCAACTTCGGAATCAAGTTCATTTGCTCTCTGCTGATCTTGATAAAAGGGACATGGAACTCAGGGTATATATAAAGTTTGACTTTGTTTTTTCTATAGTTTCAAATGCTTTAGTTTGTTCATACATCAGTATCAGGGCATACTTTTGTATCCGATGACACGAATACATGATGAAAAATACCTCGTTTCTGTACTTTCCAGGAGAGCTTCCAAATTGAGTTGAAGAGAATTACAGATGATGCTGCATCCAGGGTTGAGAAAGTGATGAAAAAATCTGAAGAACAATCAATAATGATTGAATCCCTTCACAGATCTGTATGTTTATGTATTCTCCTTGCCACGAAGTGGGAAATCTTCGTTTTGAAACACTGTCTGCAAAATTTCAATTGCATGCTGTATGTGATACCAGTTCTAAAATAGTTCTCTTTTTGTAGGTAGCGATGTATAGGAAGCTGTGTGAAGAACAACAGAAGTCACGTTCCAATGTTGAACACATATCCAGTAATTTGCAAGGTTTGTCCTCCTGATATTTTCAGTTCAGACAAAATGGTTAAATGTCTAACCATGATGTTTCAACTGCATGTTACTGCTATAAGAAATAACCTACATGTGATGGTTTTATTTTGTTCTCTAGATGATGGCAGAAAAGACCTGATGGTTCTATTTGAAGGATCACAGGTAATTTTTCGATGATTGAAGGCTTATTGAGGCTTTAGAATATCATAGATGTTCTGGTGTCTTATTCAAATTTCAATCTATTTTGACCAGGAGGTTTCAAGGAAAGCTTATGAGCAAGTGTCAGAGCGTGCCAAAAGCCTTGATGAAGAGCTGTCTAAGCTGAGGTGGTGTTCTCCTCCCATTTTAAATCTTATTGGCATGATAGAATAATAGTTACAGGAAGAAGTCATTTGGATATTTTTGATTCCGATATATCATTGGAGATGAATACTGATCACGAAGCAATGTAATAACCTCCCTTTGCTAAAAAAACGTAACAACCTCCTAGCGGGTGGGCAGTCATGGGATATGCTGTGGATTTTCTTCCTATAACTTACTATTTTCAGATACTGACTTACAGCTTGTGGTGCATGGTTTGACCCTTGTAACTTCTACTCAACAAAGATTTTCTGTTAATAAACTATTGTACCCACAGAATTTGTCAGAAATTTACTTCCGCTGTCCACAAACATGAGCTCATTTTGTACTTTTGAGTTTTGACACGCCAGACAAGAATATATAATATGCATTATCTTTTATTGACTTTTCGGACCATAGAAGTTTATGTCATGAAAAATAATTTGCAAGCAATCCAACGTACTTACATAGTTAGTCCATATACCTTTATTACAATATGAATGACCAAAGCGTTAAGGTGAACTGTCTATGGTGACCTACACTTGTAAATGCACGGATCCTATGCTGGCCTACATATGTAGACAAAGGGAGTACTGGAGTACTATGAAATATATATCTTGAAATGTTGTTAGTGGCTAGCTCTGTCGAGGTCGTGTCATTATAACTAAGCACGCTGACGGAACTGTGAATGTAGCACTCCTTCCATCCCAAAATATAACAACTTTTAGCATTCAAAATTTGTCCCACAATATAATAACTTCACCTTCTCACTCATCTCAACCAATCACAATAATCTCCCACTTAGTTTCTCGACCTACTTCCTCATCTCAAGCAACCACAATTTTCCCCATTTAATTTCACCTACTTTCTTAATAGCTGTGCAAAACTCTAGAAATCCTTATATTTTGTGATGGAGGGAGTAGTATATAGATGCACATCTAAGTTATCTGTGTCAAGATTGGTTTTTAACTTACCAATGCATCTGTGCTGTTAAGGGTTCTATCAAAGTTTGTATATGCTTCCATTTCTTGTTGGTTATTTATCTTTACATAATTTTGGATGGCCCTGCTCATTGTGGTATTTGTGCTGTTGTTGATTATGTTATATTATATTTGAACTTGCATAGAATTTCTGATCAATACTGATTACTATTCATTAGGACTGAGCTTCTGTCTTTGCGTTCTGAGCGTGATAAGGCGTTTCTTGAAGCAGAATTTGCTCGAGAACGACTTAATGGATTTACAGCAGAGCTTGAACACCAGGTTCTTTCTTTGATGTGCTAAACCATGATTTGTTAATATTTATGTTTGTTACACTGAAATGGACATAATGATGTCCATAACAGTCTTTTGAAAGAAGATAGCTATTTATTACATGCTGTATCCTTATTTACTTTGTACATGTAAAAAACAGAGGAAGGAAGCTAATTCTATTTCGCTAAGAAATGCGGAATTGATGCATTTAGTAGTTGATTATGAAAAAAGATTGCGTGAGAACTCAGAATCTATGAAAGCTGTAGAAGAGAACTCAAGGAAGCTATTAATGGAGGTTTGTTGATATTTTTACATTCCTGAAATAATATTAAGACCCAGAGTCCTGACATGATTTCCATTTCTCTAGATGTCTATTCTAAAGAATGAAAAAGAGATCTTAGCAAAGTCAGAGAAAAAAGCTTTGGAGGAAGTTCTTGATTTGACCACGAGGGTGCATCGCCTGCAGGTATTTCCCTTTCATTACTTTGGAGTTTCAATATTTTCTTGTATGTATTGCAGTTTCTGTTAGTTTGTGGTGTTTCCAAAACAGTTGTAAAACTTTTCTCGTCAATTATATTCTATACTTATGAATATATACTCCTGTCCCAAAAGAATCAATTTCTAGGTAAGAACCTGGGCATAGACTATAAGTCCAGATTCATAGCCAGAAATTGGTTCTTGTTGGGACGGAGGGAGTACATTATTGATATGTTCTTTTTGAAAGTAGAATGCAGTACTTTTCGTAGCTCTGCCCTATATTTCTCATGACAAATTTGGAGCTACCAGTTTTGCACAACTGTATGGTCTACTCAAGCATGAACAAGCAAGATCTTTTAGCTATTTGTGTTTTTAATTTTCAATCCCAACAAATTTAAATGTATTCATGAAACATTAAAAACATGTCAATTACTTTGTCTTGAGGCTTTTATAAACTTCTACTGACTTGCAGATATGTTGCATTGCAGGCGACCATTGACACAATACATGCCACCGAGGAGGTTCAAGAGGTACGCTATGTTTAGATGAGTCACATGACTACTTGAAATTCTTCTCTCTGTCTATCTCTTAACCTGTGAATAATTTAGAATGCAAGGTCTATTGAAAGGAGAAATCAAGAGGAGTACATCAAGAGACTAGAAGTAAGACTCCTATTTGGCATCACATATGCTTTAGTATTTTGTGCTTATGTAGCTTCGTCCATTGCCTCTGCTCTCGCATTCAAGTAATTTCTTGTACTGATACCTGGAACTTTGAGTATACTACTGTGACTGTGCGTGATTTGTTCTCTTTCTGCATGCTCATTGTGGGGATATATTGCTCCATGTATTCCTTCTGTATCTTATCTTGGTTTAACTTAATTCTAAATTGAAATGCATCCTTAGAGGGACTGGGCTGAAGTGAAAAAAGAGCTTCAAGAGCAAAGGGATCATGTCCGCGTCCTGACACTTGATAAGAAAAATGCGTTTGACGGATGTCTGAAGCAGGTAGAGGATATGAGAAAAGAGTTACAAAATTCATGGAAAGCTGCTACTGATGCTGAATCAAGGGCTGCTGTTGCAGAGGTTTGTTCAAGTAATTCATTTTTTTTATAGTAAATCGCAAGCATATTTTCTAACTGGTAACTATTTTAACATTTCTGTAGGCAAAGTGTTCTGATTTGGAGACAAAACTAAAATCAAGAAAGGTAGATACTTATAAAACTAATACAATGCTATATTGTATGTCTAATTCAATGAGGTTGAAAGCACCATACATCATAATACTGGCTGTATGTAATTTCTTATTGATAATCTCTAGCAATTCCTGGTTTTCTCTTGAGTAAATGAGTTGCGGTCCAATTATTTCTAAGCTGTTTAATAGTCTGTTCTGTAAAGGAAGCACATGGTTTCAGCTGAATTACATAATCTTCATATCTTCGTACGATTATCAAATTCTGCTTTGCATGTTGTCTGACCATGAATAGAATCATATCGTTTTTAATTGAAATGTCATTCATGGGTATCAGTGAAAAATAGTGGAATGATGCATAACTTTTAGTTTTAGCATTAGTGCATGTTTAGAATTTTCTTTACAAATCACCATCAAATTTGTTGTCTATATTATCCATTTGTAGAGAGCTAATTTCATTGCTCTTGTTCATTAGCTATAGGTGTAAACTACATCTAAATATCTTTTGTACTTTCTACTTTCTCTCCTATATTCTGTATCACCCTTAATTGAGCTGGTGTAACAAGTCCGATTATCACGCGGCAACTTGTAAAGCATCCATGGATGCGTGTAGTTTCTGGACAATTGGTTCATTACCATGATTGAATTGAGTAGCATGTTTCTTTGATGAAAGCATCGATATTCTTGTAAATGTACTTTATTTCTTAGAAAATGTACTTTATTTCTTAGGCATTGATCTTAAACAAAATTCATCCTACAAAAGTAAATTGTGGGAGTACAGCCAAAAGCTTGTAGTATTCTTAATACCTTTTCATTGTATTGTACATGCTATTTAGCTTATGTAAGCTTTCAGCTGACTGCTGTTATTCTGCTAGACCATTTTTAGGGATGGTGATCGTGATATCTTATCAGCAACTGAGGTGAGCTAGTTTTGTTCTGCTATTTGTACAATATCATATGTTTCGACATATTTTATATGGTTAAAGATCCTATGGTCTTTAAATTTCTGGATGATTTCAATGCTCAGCTGTTGAAAATTTGCCCTGTAGGAGAATGATGAGCTTTTCCAGCTGAAAGAGGAGTTGGAAAAGTACAAAGAGGAAGCTCAAGCAAATAAAAGCTACATGCTTCAGGTCAGTTTGCCCCATCCCCTAGAAAGGCTAAATTGTATAATTACATTGTGTAGTCATCAAGCTCTTTTACCATTAGAAACGTTGTCTCTAGGCACATTTATTAGTTTCTCATTCGGCCTCACCAAGGAGTAATATTCTGAATTTCCTCAACTATCTATCGCTGTGCACAAGAGATAATTTTAGGTTTCACACTCCCATCAGAAAAATATTGCCCTTTTGCTTATAGGTAGTTCATGGTGTTAGTGACATCACCATTAGAGAGCAGGTGCCGACCCTTGGGAAGTTGAGGTTGTAGCTATCCCTTCTCGCTTATACATATCTTGTGCTAAAGCCTGACGAGGTTATGACCAATCATTTTGAGGTCAAGTCGATGTCATGCTGGATGCAACTTTGATAATTTTGTTCCCCTAATTGATCACCTTAGCTCATAATATGCAACAGTTTTAGTTATCTATGCTCGGTTTGGTCCACGGAGCTGGTTCAAAGTTGATTAATTATGTTATCATTCTTTGCTCCTTTTTCTCTCAATGATTATATGCATTACACCAATTTCTGAAATGTTAGTGATATACAGATCATGTCCATATCTGGTATTCTGGTCCCAAGTATGAGAGGACTGTGCAACATAAACAACAAGGGATTGTTATGATAATGAAGACGTGATGTAATAGAGTTATTTTCTTCTCTTGAAGGCCCATGCATGGATAATATATCTGGCATAGCTACCTTTGTCATAATCAGAAAGCGCACCATATTTTCTTTTGAAAGGTCATTATAATGGCTTAGTTGTTCTGTAGAGTAGGTGAACTGAATTCATCGGTGCTTGAGTAGTGTGGCATGTGTTTCTATTTTGCCTTGTGTAGAAGTCAATTATTTTCTGACTTAAAAGTCAAATAACTCTAATTCCTTGACAGTACAAAGAAATTGCAAACTCAAATGAATCTGCATTGAAGCAAATGGAAACTGCACTTCAGGATTTCAAAACCGAGGTACTGAAATGATTTCTGTATCCTTATCTACGTATGCTAGATATTTACATGACTTTGTATTTAATTTTCAGTCTGAGACTATCAAGAAAAGCTTGGAAGATGAGATTACTAAGTTGAGGAGCAAGATATCGGAACTGGAGAAGTGTTATATAATGAAGTGTGAAGAAGCTGCCAGTGCAATTGAAGCTAAAGAGAAGGATACCACTTCTCTCATGAAGGAAATCTCATTTATGAGAAATGAAGTTTCCGAGAAAATGTAAGCAATTCATATACCCTATGGAGGTGGGCATGTGCTTTTCTCAATTTGAAGATGCCTTGTAGATTGACATCATCTTTTTTATTTTCTCATTCCTCAAAACAGATTACAGATTGAAAAATTAGAAACTGAACTGGCTTCCTCGAAGAGTGCTCTTGACGAGCAGTATAAGCGTTGGCGTACCGCTCAGGATAACTATGAGCGCCAGGTATTTTGTGTGACTAACAATTTGTCAAACAACTGTTGAACAGTTCAGCTTAAATAACACATAATGTTATTATGTTTTCTATACTTATCTATCTTGGAGCTTGCGGTGCTGTATGATGCTCCATTACGATTGATGTGCATTCACAACTTGCAGTGATACCAATGAACAATATGGAGCAAGTTGCTAAATGTTTTCACCATTTTACTTGAACTGAAGCAGCTATTCTAGACTATTATAAAAGACACTAGTGGTGGCGGTGGCTGCACTTTTTACAAACAAGCAAACTAGTGGTGGTGGTTGTTCCTGATAGTTTCTGATATTATGTGATAGTCTAATATTTGTTTGAATCAAGTGAATACGTATAATCAAATAAGCAAACAAGTAATACTAGAATATTTGATATTTTTTTTGTCTATGACATATTATTATATACTTTCTTTTATCCATAGCAAAGCATGGGCATTTTGCTAGTGTATGTAGGTTCATGGCATCACTATCAAAGGTCAGATGACAGGAACATGATACAATAAAGTAACTGAAGTATATCAAGTTCAGATTGATTTATCCTTCTTACTTATTACTTGCAATTCTTATAATGAATCTCCTTGGTGTTTATATACAATATTTTTTTTGTACGTACTGTGTTATCCTAGAATGAAGCTGTGAAAGCACTTATTGTGTGTGTGTGTTTGTGTGTATCTCTTCTGCATCTTCTGTAGGTTATTCTGCAATCGGAAACAATACAGGAGCTGACAAATACTTCTAAGGAGCTATCTTCTTTGCAGCAGGAAATCATATTGCTTCGTCAAACAGTAGAAGCACAGAAGGCTGAAAATGTAAATTAAAACTGCTTCACTGACCCTCTTGTCTGAACTTCTATTCATTTGGTGGCAAGAGTAGAACTGTAGAAGTCTTTGTGTCTTGACAGATCTAAAGGGATGTCTTATTTGTGGCTGAACTACCCTTAAATTAGGTGTATGCCTTTACAGCTAATGCTTAATTTTTGACACTTGGTCTACTAGGTGTGGCGTTACACGCTTCTCTGGTGCTTGCCCCAATTGTCATATCCTCATGTTTTAGCTAAAGTTTGGTGCTTGATCTGGCTGCTGCAGGTCTTGTGGCTTGGCAAACACACTTTTACATAAACAATTGTGTCCCGAGGCAAGGAACCAAATAACGCCAAGATGTCTTTTAAAAGTTACAGCTTGTGTACCGTCCACTTGTTGATCCAACCTTTTTGTGGATAAAAATGGTCTTATGGCATCTAAAATTCAAAGCACACGGATTAGCGAATACCACTAGTTCTTTGCTGGTGTTCAATAAAACCTTCACTACTTTTCACAAATCAGTTGAATCAGTTGAGGAATAGTTCAACGTGTCTACCTTTCCGATATTTCTATTCATAATAGCAGTAATCTGGCTATACTACTTATGTTGCATTCAGAATAGATTCATGATTAGTAATAACTTATCCTGGTCGAGCTGTTCATAATAACTAATCATCATTTGTTGTAACTAATTGACACTGCAAATACCTTTTCAGGATGGTCTAAGAACCCTTGGAGAGCAAGAAAAGATAGAGCTGGTGAAAGGAAAGGATGAGGCCTTGCAGAAATACAATGAGCTAAATGATCAGGTTTAAAAGCTTGTAGCTATTGATATCCAATTATTCTTAAACATTCACTTTTTTTTAGAATGGTATCCGACATCCATTAATTGCTACAAGTTTCACTGCCAGAGCAAAAGCGGAATTTTACAAACCTAAGGGAGCTGCTCATATAGCATTGACACTAAACAACCCCAAACATGAAAACAGAACAATCCTGGCAATGGCAACAAAAGAAAAAGGGTGGATACTACAGAGGCATCCAATCTGTAACATATAGCTTTGAGACTTCACATCGGATTGTTGTTCCTTTCTTCCAGCCATGACAACCTCACTTTCGACTTGTTCTAGTAGCTTTGCCCCACCTGCTGTGCGCTTCTATTTTCTTCTGATTTCTGCAAGAAGTACCAGTTAGTAATCCAGAAACTAACAGGAAAACTCATTTCAAATAGCCCGAATAAATGGCTGCGATCCCCATGACAAGGTATCTGCTTTCCATTTTGAAATGGAATACCCATTTCTCTTTAAAGAATAAAATGGAACGCCCATTCTTCTATCACTTGTAGCACATATTGAAGAATATTGTTAAAACTAAAGGAACAGCTTAAGACACCCCCGTTTTTGTCATTTATGATCTCTTCCCATCCTTCTCTACACAGGCCGATCTTTGGTTATACCCTCTTTTGAGCACTAACAAAACAAAAAATTTGATTTGAGAGGAATCCTGATTTTCCACAAAATATTGTGTGCAAATTTGATACCGGAGTTTTGGAGCTCTGTAGAAAGAGCAAACAGTAGAATTTCCATGTGGTGGTGAAGTCCACACAACCCTGTCGGTTAGCTCTGAAAGCTCAAAATTGCTATATATATCCTTCATATTCCACCACCCTATGAATTCCACCCACAATTTAAGAATTACTGGGATTAGTTAGGCGTGGGAACCAGAATTGATTGGTTTGATTATGTGATGGGTGTCGAATTTATGGACTTCTACAAGTGCATTTTGAGGGGTATGTGTTTTATACCTCCCTATTGAGAACATACATATGATTATTTTTTAATGATATAAATAAAATTTAGTAAGGTATTTGTCTACATGGTGCTTTACACTAGGGTTTTATGGACTTCATTTTTGTTTTTTTAACGTGACTATTTTCATAGTAGTTGCCTGTTTCGAGCCTCAATATCAAACACTGCCTTACAAAATCAGTATATCAGTACTGTAATTGATTGTACTAGTATATGCTTAATTTGTTGGCAAGATAATTCTGCATTGATCTTGTGTTTCTGGTCTAAAAGATGTTCAGCATATTTAAACCATAATCTAGAATGGTTATTGGTTGTAGTTGGTTGCCATTCATATTTTTTGTTTGCTTCCGTTGCATGTCCTTCTGTTATGTATATAAACATGGGTGGTAGTTAGTTGCCATTCATGAAGATCGCATGAATGTAATACTTTCTTGCTATTTTCTGTACTTGATGACAGTGGGTTACCATGAATCACATTTTTCTTCAAATGCTGAATGCAGAATAAAATTCTACACAATCAACTAGAAGCTTTGCACATTAGATTAGCAGAGAAAGAACGGAATATTGCTGGTCTTTCATCACAACACATTGATTCACATGGTGAAGATGATTTGCATAGCGTCATCGGCTACCTGCGCAGATCGAAAGAAATAGTGAGTATAAGATTCAGTGTCCTCTTCTTTATTATTCCTCTACTTGGAATGGGTGTTATTTATATAGTCTGATGATAATTTCAGGCAGAAACAGAGATATCTTTGCTTAAACAGGAGAAGTCACGGCTTCAGATAGAAGTATGTTCTTGCTCTTCCATATTGTTATTTGGTCAAATACCCATAATTGTGCCATGTCAGCTACTGTAAAACAGAACTCTACCTGTGTGTTTAATTTTAAAGGAACTGTTCTGTTTCTATTGATTTATATTGTATGTTGTAGTACCTGCCAGACTTTGTTGTTGTCATTTTTTTCCATGCTTCCATTTAATCTGCCCATAGGACAATTCCATGAAGTTTCCACAGTTTGGCTCATCATATTTGGTATTTGGTATCATCATGGAACCATCCATATGGCCCTGTCTCCTTTGTGTGATTGCTTGCCAAGCTTGTCTCATTTACCTTGATCTCGCCTATGGCTCCACTGGGGTCTTGTCATACATGTCACGTGCCTCTGTACTTTCAACATGTAACTGAAAGTTATGTATTATTGTTCAATTTGTTTGTCTTGCATGATTTGAGAACTTGTTTTTGCACCTCATTTTGACTATATGATTTCCTATTATGTGTTCTTGTCTGATTTAGTTTTATCTTTGTGCCTTCCATGATGTTAGAACCGTTTCTGTGCTTGATTTTGTGGGTGCAGCTTAAGGTGTTTCTAATCTGCTATAATTGTTTTCATGCTTATATAGTTGGAAAGTGCATTGAAGTCCGCAAAGGAGGCACATGACTTGCTCCGTAGTCAAACTGATAGTGCAAGAACATCAATGCTCAAGGATGAAGAGTTCAAGTCACTGCAATTCCAGGTGCCATTCTTGTCCACTCCCTCCTTCCCAAAATATAGCTATTTCTAGTGTTCAAATTGGTCCCAGAATATAGCTATTTCTAGAGTCCTACTTCCCCCACCAAACACTCATTTAATTTTCACTCCCCCCACTCACCCTCTCACCCTCCGTTCCTCCAACTATCCCTCCAAGTCTTTTCTGTTGATCCTTAAATCTCCAAAAAAAGGCCAGAAGTTATATTTTTGGATGGGGAGTGTATTGGGTATCTGTCATGACTGCTCCTTTTCTCTTGATTTTATAGTTGCTCTTTTCTTCCTTTTTTGTAGCTTATTTTTCTTTTGTATTAAAAATGCTTTACCTCAGGTGAGAGAGCTTAATTTGCTTCGTGAAAGCAATATACAGCTTAGAGAGGAGAACAAGCATAATTTTGAAGAATGCCAGGTTAGTTGATTGATGTTGTCTTGTTTATTTCTTTTATGGCACATGTTTTGATGTGCTTCATTGTTCATTTTTTTTCTCCTGGGTGCAGAAATTCCGTGATGAGGCTCAAAAGGCTAAAATGGAAGCTGAAAGGTTGCATAATCTTTTACTGGAAAAGCAGGTAGATGCTGAAATATGTAAAAAAGAAATGGAGATGCAGAAGACCGAAATAGCTAATCTAAATCAAAAGATTTCTGAGGTATGTTCTTTATCCAATATCATTACGCAACACGTCATGAATGTCCTTAAAATAGCTGACGTTAGATAAATGACCTTTTCTAATAATTAATAGATAAGAATTAAAATATAGCAGCCAATGATGTACTAGTCATTAGATAGAGACCATGCCAGGTCAAAAATTGTTTTCTTGAACTGGAGGAAGCAAACCCTCTAATGCTGAAGGAAACTTGCATCTAAACTAGGTAGGGCTTGTGTGGAAATGTGCATTTGTGTACGTCTGACTTGATATTCTTGGTGCTGCTTGTGTCTTCACTTTCTGTCATTGGTTCTGTTATGAATGAAGGGACTTTAGGATTAGTTGCCCAGTACATGTGCGCAAAAAGGGTATCTGAACAGCAGAACGGTGTGTACATCGAGCAGGGGTTCTTGCATTGTGTATAAATTCAGCTTATGTTTTACCTCTTCATCAATTAGTCTTGAATATACTTTGTTTAGTGTTTCCCAAAGTTCTAACATTATTAACATTGTCATAAACTTGCTATTATCATTGTTCTATAAGGTATTTTTGGTTTGACTCTTATGACAACTTTTTTCTTCTGCAGTTGGTTGAAAATAGTAGAGGCGTTGATTTGAGCACATACGAGACCATGAAGGATGAACTTCAAAACATAAAAGTTAGTGGTTTTTTGTTATTTTTATCTTTTCAAATCATTTTGATAAGTATTTTTAATTATTATTTTATACTTGTTCTTTTTTGTTCTATAAATTGTACTCCCTCCGACCCGAGATATAAGAACTTCTAGACTTCTTCATGGGGAATAAGGGAAGAGGTGAAATTAAATTGGGGATGGTTGCGATTGGTTGAGAAGAGGAAGTAAGTAGAGAAATTAAATGAGAAATGGAGTAGGTGGAGAAGTTGCTTTATTTTGGGACAGAGGGAGTACTGATAAAATAATACTACCTTTATTCTTTTGTATGCTGGTTTGACTAGCGATCAACTGTTTTTGAAGCATTCGGTTCTGAATCTAGTTCAAGCTTGGAATAGGATAGCTACTGTAAAGAATAGGGAAAAGTGATAATTGAAGGCAATTATAGGAAGGAGATAGACAATATAGACTGGGATAAGAAAACTTTGGATGAGAAACATACTTTCTAATTATTATCGGTTATCGCTTGCCTTTGGTGAACTTCAGAAGCAATTGTTTTTTGAAGGACCTATACACAGATCACCTGACTTTTGTCATCTCTCGGTGGTTAGGACTCCAATATAAAGTTTTCCTCAGATGTGTCCTGTCAAGGGCATAAGCCAAATCAGACCTAGTTTGTTACAGTCTTACAGTCAATCACCTCTGTGGAAGACTTGCCTGATGGTAGCTGGTATTGGTCTTGTTATGCCCTTTCATGCGCGTATGCTGCTGGTGCCTCCTTGGCCAGAACACGTTGACAAATCACTTAGGCTGAGTTAGTTTCCCACTTTTCCCAACTTCTACTCGCTCGTTTTCCACGCGCACGCTTCCCAAACTGCTGAACGATGTGTTTTCTGAAAAAAAAACTATGGGAAAGTTTCTTGAAAAAAGCATATTGTTCCATTTTCAACTTTTCTTAACTAATACTTAATTATGCTCTAATGAGCCACCCCGTTTTCCATGCGGGAGGGATAAGTTCCCAACCTGTACTAACGAACACAGCCTTAATGATCACTGATATTGATGGGCATCCCTTAATTAGCATGGATACTACTGAACTTAATGAGTTTGTAAGGTTGAGTTTTGTGATAAATGATTATCACGTGTATTTCTTGTATACAACAGGCAACCTTGAGAGAGAATTTAGCAGAGCTAGAGCGCACAAAAAATCTTCTTTCTGAGAAGGATTCTGTAATAAGAAATTTGGAGGAAAAGCTTGCTGGATGTCAGTCTGAATTGGATGCTAGGGAAAAGAAGCTGAATGATATTGAGGTCTGATATAATTTCCAGTAACATTCTCCTAGCCATTTATACTTTAGTTGTATTAGTAATGTCTTCCCTTTTGCAGGCTAGCCTTAAATCTGAAATTGACAGACAAAGGAGGATTAATGTCTCTATGAAGGTTAGCATCTTTCCCTTGTTCTTCTATTGCAAGATCGAAAGTTAATTGCTGTTTTCATGTGCTTATATCGCCCTATTGAATAATATAGAGGAGGCTTGATGCATCGACAAAAGAGAAGGAGGAACTGACCAGAGAAAAACAAAGCCTTTCAAAGCAAATGGAAGATCTCAAATCAAGTACTTAATTACTCTTCCTCATGCACACAACCCCACCTGTAATATATGTTCTGTATGATCACTCTTATGTTTTAAATTTGATATACTTTAGCAGGTCAGAAAACTACAACAGAAAATTCAAATGAACAGGCCATCAAAGAAAAGGACTTCAGGATACAGGTCAGGAGATTGTGCTTTTTATGAACATAATAGAACTCCTTCAGGTTTCTTACATAAACATATATTAACAGACATTGGAAAAAGTCTTGGAGAAAGAGAGAGATGATAATAAGAAAGAAAGAGTAGTCCGCAGAAGGAATGAGAAAGTATTTACTACCGCCATTCAAAATATGAATCAGGTAATTTCCTCCTCGACTAGTCTGAGTACAGTCTTGTCTTAAAAGTGCTTTTGTTTATCGTCAGTTCGATTTGTTTTTAGTAAATTTCACACAATTATAGATTTTAAGGTGTTGTATCACAAACTACAGATTGAGCACCAAATTTACCATGGAACTACAAATTTAATACAGAGTATCACAAAGCTACACATTAAGTAAGCAAATTTGACACAAAGCTACAGGTTTAGTGCCAATTTAATTCCAAAACTATAATGTCTATATCTTCAACGTAACGGTAGTGCTAGGGATTGAAAATCTAAAATCTGTAACTTAAACATTAAATCTGTTTTGTGAAATTTTCTCCTTTTTAATAGATGTAGTAGATTTTCAAAGAAGAAAAGCCAATGAAGTAGGCATTAAGGTAATGAAAGATTGATATGTTGATATGTTCACAAATGAACTTAGAAAAATGAAAAACTTAATGTGTTCTGGGATATTATACAAGATGAAAAGCAGGAGAGCAGGAAATGAAAATTTTTAAGTAGGATCTTTTAGTGAACTCTAGAGTTGGAAAGATGCATCATTATGAATGTTGGTTGCATTGTTGCCATTACCTTACAAAAAAATTGGCAAGCCAAAATTTGGTAAAGTTTGAGTGTTGTTTTTGGCAATGTTGCTTGTGATGTATTGATTGTTTTTGCCAAAATATTAGCAACACAAATCTCTGGCAACAAACCAAACACATACACATTTTCTTGCTCTTGCCATATTCTTTTTATATAGTTTTTTTTTTGGCTATAAACCAAACGCTAAGTGTTCGTGTCCATTGCCAGACCGATCCTGAGTATTTCTATTGAATGATTTCTTAGAACATGAAATTTCACTGTTTAAAGCTTGCATAAATGTAGCATCATTTGAATTTGCTCAATGAAGGGATGTGGACAGAATTTTATTGAATCATATGCGGGCTAATGGTTAGTGTGTTAATGCGTCATCATAGGCAATTATAGTACACTATAGTAAATTATTGTCTGGGGTTTTCTTATTGGCTTTCCAAGTATCTGTCCCATCCCTGTGATAGCCCTTAATGATCCATTAGCATGCATTGCAGCCTGCTCCAACCTGTTTCCTTATTATTTACTCGTATTTGTTACCTAATGATACATGATGTGTACCTATTAAAAATGCAACGTGGCAACTTCATAGTTGCTTGTTTTTCCAATAATTAATCTGTCCTGCCTGGTTCATGTGTGGTATATGCGCACCCTCTAATCCACTTGTTGCATTCGAAAATTGATTGCAGGAAAGGAAACAAGTAGAGGAATCAATTGAGAAGCATAGGCAGGCTGTGAAAGAGGTGATTGAGGTACAGTTTATCTGCTCCCATAGATTTCCTATTTCATTATTGCTGCTGCAAATGAAAGTTCCTAGTATATTTTATTTAGAGCTTTACTACAGCTGATGTGTGTTCTCTGCAGCATTATACTGGAATATCTTCTCAAATCCCATCTGGATCTGCCATCGATGAGCAGCTACGATCATATTTCCTCGCCATCAAAGCTGTTGAGGACTCTCCGAGTCCCTTCCAAGATGGTGCAGCAAGCCAGACACCATCTGTTGATAGTGCCGTTGTGGATGCATCTGCAGCTACTGCAGGTTCCTTTCTGTTCAATTTTTTATTTCGCACTGGTAGTGTATATTCATTGATCTAGTCTATTAGTTAACAATAGTATCTGTGAATGACATGCGATACTTACTAGTTCAAAAAATATATCAGTTCTGATCATTACATGTACTCTTGAACTCGACGTAAACTTGGTTTTGATTGATTTGGCATGTCAGATATTGTTCGGAATGTGGTATGACATTGGATTTCTAATGCATCTTTTTCTTGCATTGGCCCCATCGCGTGGAATTGAATAATGTGTTTTTCCTTTGCTTTACCATCACTTGATCAATGTGGTAGTTCATAAGGCTGCTACTTTTTCTAATCTCAGGGAGACAGGTAGCTACTCCACCAAGGCCTGCTCAAGTTAAAGTGATTGAGGATAGAGCAGTTTCTACTCTGCCCAAACCAAGCACTGAAGTACGTAGACCAGGAGGAAGAAGGCCACTTGTTCGACCTTCACTTGAACGAGTTGAAGAACCCCAAGTTGATATTGATACAACAGTAGTTGAAGGTTCCACTGAGAAAGGCGGCCTGTTGATGGAGCGTGAAACTCCTGGTGGTGTATCTGCGTTACAGCCATCAAGTCGTAAACGTCTAATTCCATCACCACAAATGAGAGATGATGCTTCACAAGGAGAGACAACTGATGCCAATCCACCACTGAAGAAACCCAAAGAAGTATCTTCACAAGGTACTAGTGAGCTAAAAACTGAACAGTCGCCTCATGAAGATGTCACGGCACCGGTTCCTGTGCTTCCATCTACAGAGTACCAAGATGAGCATCAGCCTGGAGAAGAGATGGACACTGATCAGGCTTCCTTGCCAATTGAAGAGGTTGAGGAAACAAGGGAGGATGACTTGGGTGATAAGGATGACACGGAAACACATATAGACGCTTCAATGGACATCCAAGGACAGGATGCAGAAACTGGTATTTACAATGATGCAACTGCTGTGGAAGATGTGCCAGTCAAGTCAGAAGCGGTTATGGAATCACTGGAGGAAGACCTGAAAACTGAGGATGGGAAGGAAGAGGGTCAGTTTACTGCAACCCCTGATGTTGAAGATGAGAGGGAGGAGGGGGAATTGCCTGATGAACCAGAACAACCAGACAGCACTCCCCCTGTCCTGGATGTTGGTGAGCAAGCCGGTGATTCTTTTAGGGCGGCATCTCCAGCAGGAGCAACTGAAAATATTGATGTTGACATGCCAGAAGAGACTGGAGAAGGTGATGGTACTATGGAACCATACCAAAGCCCTGTACCACAATCTGGTGGAGCAGATGCATCACCAAGCCAAACGGCTGATGCGTCACCAAGCCCTGCACGTGAACCTTCTCCTAACCCAGTCCAAGCTGGTGCACCTCCTGAACAGCAGAATCTCACCCCTCCTAACCCAGTCCAAGCTGGTGCATCTTCTGAACAGCAGAATCCCGCCACTGCAGCAGAGGGTGTTGAAACTCGTAGTACCAGAACAATCAACCTAACTGAGAGAGCTAGGCAAAACCGACAAGCAAGGATTCTTCGCTCAGCCACTCAACAGAATGCAAGGGGCCGTGGCAACCAGTCGCTTACCTACAGGGTATGGTTTTATACTACAATACTACCGAGTCTATTTCTGTTGTGTTCTACTTTTATTATATCCAGTGTTAATTCTGATGGAGAACATGTTGTCTGTTTGCAGAAAGATGGCGGCCGAGGAACACGGGGTCGTGGTGGGCGTGGTCAGTCTTAGAGAATTAGGATTGTCTTTGCTCAAGTGCGGAGACTAGCTTTTTGCCTCGGACATACTGAGCATCATATTCATTTTGTAGTACTATCAAGCTTGTGAGCGTATATGTTACTCTGCTTAGACAAATTCATGTGGCGAAGTAGCCCTTGTTAAAATGTCCTCATTGTCCGTGCGGATTGCCAGATCTAGTTCAATTGAACTCTTGTTGGCAAAGATGCACTTGTACTGCGTAAGTTGATACTGAGTAGTAAAATCCTACAAGGTTTGCTAACTAATGTCGGTTATAGTTTGACAGTAGAAAACTGAACATTTCTGAATAGCCAAATCTGAACAAAGAAAAATAGCCCATAATCCCCAATATTTGAGATAAGTTTGCACCCATGATCCCTTATTTGGTTGTAAAAGTAAAATCGGATGAGACGAGCCACACATCAGTGCATTACTAATAAACCGTAGTTTTCTTTCAAAAAAATAAATCCAAGTTTTATTTAAAAGTAAGGCAAAAGATTTTTGCCCAATATATTTATGAAGGAGATTGATAATAAATCAAAAGGTTACATGAGCAAAGAATACATTTGTAAAATGATTAGGAGAATTTGCATACAGGTTCATTCTGCGGTTCTGCGCTAACAACCGGGGCATCGACTTTGCTATCATTCTGTTCTATTGACTATATATATTCTAATGTACAGAAGTAACAGGCCGAGGCTGTCCAGTAACGTTCACTTTTTGTGCTTTAAAGAATGGGAAACAGTATAATCTCCACGATAAAAAAAATGGAGCTAATAAACCCCCAGCCACAAGCCGCAGTAGCCAGCCATACTGCAAGTTCTTCTCCTGCATGATACGGCCTCCACCCCACAGTCATCATCAGTCCTGCATCGATGGGTAGGAAACACATCTGGTATATGGCATGCACTCTCCCATGGAGAGCCAACGTTTTGCCGGAAAATCGTCTCTGGACAAACTTGAGACGACAATGCGCTCACACGGATGGGTTGGCTGTCATCCTGAAGAAAAGTTTTTGGTGTCATTGTTCATGCATGCAAGTAAGAAGGAACTGACAACAGAAACTAGGATATTACCTTAACGAATGTCCAGTTGCTGGGAACATGCGTTGTCGGGATTTTCTCATGCCATGTGCTCCTTATTGGAAGGGGGTGACCCTCCGTGGTAAATATGTAATTTTGGTTCCTCAAGAATGAATCATCGTAGAGAAGAAAAAGATATTTGCAGCTGCAAATATTTTGTCATGTGACTCAGTACCAGCTTTTAAGAAATAATTGGAAGGGAGCAACAGCTTACGTTTCTGAAAGGAAGAAGCTATGTTGATGATCTTCAAGTTTCATTGTCGAAACATCCCTGACACTAGCAAAACCTCCATCCACTTTAGTATAGTAATTAAGGGACCCAATGATAGCTTCACCAACTTCTAGATACCAAGGATCTATAGGAAGAGCATATGTCAGCCTGGGGAAGGAGAATGAGGGAACAGAAAAAGAGAAGAGCTAAAGGCTTCTATGTACAGGAAATCTAGCTAGATACAATGAGAGACAAGGCTGCAATTTTGGCTTTTATTGTTGAGCATACCTCTAGTTGCTTGATAAAGATAAAATGTAGACTCAGCAAACTCTGGACGTAAAGGATAATACTTCTCTGTAGGATGCAACATTCCAAAGTCCAAAAGATATCTGCAAAATACAGTCAGAAACATGTATCAATCTTGAAGCAACTTTTTGCCTTGTCACTTAAATAATAAGCCTTTATTATTTGAAACAGTTTCATATATTCACCCCACCCTCCACCCCACATTTTAAAGATCATGGTACTAATATGTGGGTAAAACAGTAAATGGTACCTTTCAGGCAGCACACCAAACCTTTGCCATACATTGTAAAATTCACGATGTGATATATTTGCAGCAGCAACATCTCCTAGAAGAGTCTGGTCATGATCACAGGAGTAGATAAACAATGCATGATTAACATCCTGCAATAAGGTGACAGTCCATCAATTTATGGAATTCAGCAAACCTGAAGACCTGGCCAGAAGGCTTGAAGGCTAGTTAGTTGCCAGTGTGTTGCTTCTCCGGTCCTCATATCAGCCTCATGATACCTACCAAGCCAGATGATCATTAATGCTTGGTACAATCACAACACAGTGACAGGCCAGTTAGCTGAGATGAAATGCCAATAAAAAAAAGGGTGCACCATGGGCCATGTCGGAAATACTTCTGCACTGCAAGGTAAGCTGAATGAAACATATCCCAATATTCTTCGCTTCCGAAAAGAACATACGCTTTAATCAAATACTCATAAAATGAATCAACCCCTGCAAACATGATACAAATGAACCATTATTATGTCTCAAAAGTACGTTGTGCAGTGACAGAAGATGCTCACCGCAGGATATAAACACATGATCAGTAAAGCACACGGCAAAATGTAAAGAGTACCAGCACCAATGCCTGATGAATATTCAATCCACTTGCCAGTCAAGACATCAAGGGTTGTGCCTACAAGATTTAGCGAACTTCTCATGCTCCACAACTTACGAAGAGCTCGAAGAGCTGCAGCCTCATATCTAGAATCACCCGTCAAACGTGATAATGCGCCCATTTCAAGAATCAGAGAACCTGTAAAAATGTATATTATAAAATAATAAGATATACCTAACAGAGTAATGCATTTCCCCTGAAATTCAGTAGACATTCTATCACCCACCACACCCTGATGTGCTTGTCTCAGTTATCTCATTTTCCATCACTCCGTACTGGAAAAAATAGTTACATGGTCATGGAATTAGAAGAAACTCCCGATAACATATAATATAGTAAAATTATAATACACATGACTTGTGGAAAACGTTGTGTGGTTGTAGCTTGACACTGATATTCTTTTCAGGACTCGCATTTATTCAGTCATTTGTTTATGGCATGAATTGAAGCATCCTGATTGGTTGGTTGTTCTAAAGTAGTTCTTATCAATACTGTACATGATGAGCATCACTGATTTAGCTAGAAATATTCCTTCTGTAAATTGGAGTAAAAACTAAACTCATTTTGTTTGCTGAGCTATGAGCTATTGCCTCCAAAACCCAAAGGTTCCTTTCCCAATCTGATATCTTCTATGATGGTAATTCAAGTAGCCTTGCATAAAAATACAACTGAAATTTGCCAGTATTAAAATTCTAATATTGCCTATCCTGATTAACCACCTTTGAAATAGCAAGATCAGAGGATTTGTAAATGAACCTTAAGATTGATCCATGCGTACGGCAATCCAGTAGGTGTCTCAAAAGCTGGTAGAAAACGACTTCCTAAATTTTCAGCAAGATGTAGTAATTGGTCCTGATATAGTCCATCTTTAAGATGACTGATGTGCTCCTTTGCAAGAATATGACCAGATATAAGCCCCCCAAGAAGTCTTATGTTGCACTGCATAAGAACAAGAGAAAAATGCATGTATAACTCACTAACTCAGTGTCCTGAGGCCAACATGTCATTTTTATATGAAAAGCTGTGGTAGTAACCAGCTAGCATTACCTCAAAAAGATTTATTCGGGCATCAACATCAAATGTTAGGTTCTCTGAAAGCCAGAGAACTCCTCTTTCAAACTCCGTGAGGTTACCTAAGACAACAAGACTGCATGAGCCAAACAGAGAGGCATTACCTATCAACCTTGCGAAGAATAGTGTTTTCTGAAGAAACTATATCATCATTCACATTCTGAAAAGCAAAGACAGAAGTACAGAACCAAATTCAAAGTACTGAAAAACATTACAACTTCATAAACTGTACCTTGACAACGACTCAACTAGTGTAAGTGCAGATCCATTGTAATCATTCGGCAAATGTTCAAGCTACAAGTTGGAACAAAGTGATGACATCATGACCTGTTATCTCAAAGCTTTTAAAATTTCAATTAAAATTTGCAAACTTGTTGATACTTTAATACATTTAGGTTGCCAAGCTCACTAAGGGAGTCAGTGAAACTTTTGGTAAGAGGCTTCAATTCGTCATGCTGAAAAGATAAAGAGAATAATGTCAGCTTGTACTATTTCATGTGCATTTAATCGAACTGAACATTATGTGAGAATTCTTAATATAGCTTATGGACATACTGGAAATGCATAAGTCATGTAGTTGTCATAAGCATGGTAAAACCTGAAAAGAATGGTAATGAATCAGTAACAGAAAATAAACATTGCAAGACGCCAAAGTAATGTGCAAATAGTGGACTAGGTGATCTCTAAGTATAACGCCATGATACTAATGTATGATCATACTGAGCTGCAATCCTACCTTTGCATGCTTTGGTATGTGACTAGAAAATTTTATGGTGGCATTATTGTGTGCTAACCTTCATATGCAGAGCATTCAGGTTGAACACTTTGGTGAGGCACATGCATGGCTCAAAAAGCCGTCTCAGTTTGAGACACCAAATATAATAGAATATCTTAAGCATCATAAATAATGCCGATGCTCCTATGAGCATTTTTTTTCCTATCGGACAGTCAGGGCAACTATACTCTGCCTTGGAAATGCAACGTAAGACTAGATTTTCAGCATTTCCCTATTTTACAGAGTTAATGCAGTGATTTGTTGACAGAAGGTTCAGGAAATGCGTTGGTAACTCGAGATAACATCAGAGAAACAAACACCAACCAAAGATATCCTTGGTAACTCGAGATAACAACTTTATCATAATTGTTTTATAACATGAAACTTTTTAATACTTAACAACTTGGGCACACACACATTCTCCAATCCAAAACCCCATTCTCAATCCTTCTATAGCAAACTGATGCCTTCTTTACAATTGCAGGCTTAAGTTCGACGTATGGGCATTTGTCTCAACAAGCTGAGCAAAGCTTGCATCCTTTCAACTAAATTCACGACGAATTTATCATAGACCTCAAGTGGAGGCGAAGCTTAACAAAGTGCGGAAATATCTTCGTTCTCCGCGATGTAGCCACAACCAAAAAAAAAATTGAGCCTACCGTACCGAGTACCGACCGCGCCATGAAAGAGAGAGAAGGCATGGGAAGAGAGCATTTGAGCACGTAGCTTATGGCAACCGAGTACACTTACATCTCCAGGACCTTGTTCCTCATGTACAGCCTTCTTCCGCGCCCGTACCCATCGCCGGTGATGGCCGCACCCGCCGCAGCTCCCCCGGCGAGAGCCGAGAGGAGGACCGCGACGGCGAGGAGCCGCGCCGGCACGGGGCGGCGCGGCCGAGGAGGAGATCGCATGGGGGCTTCGCGCGGGGCGGTGCCGTGGGGCGGGTTGTTGGATGGGGATCGGGACCGGGCGAGTTCGATCCGGAGCGGACAGCTTGTTGCTTCCGGAATTGCTACAGAGCACCAAACTTTCTCTGTTTTTTTGGCCGCCAGGAAAAAGATAGAGAAAAGCTATACTGGCTTTAACTAGTTGAAGTAATATTTTCATGGGTTGTTTCTTTTGCATGTATGATTTGAGGTAGATGGTTATGAAAAATTCTAGAACAAAATCGATAATACAGGTAACTATGCAATATATCACTTTTAATAAGTTGGAGAAAAACAGTATATTACTTCTTACGGTGTAATTAGTTTATTTGCGTGAATACAATTTGAGCCTATTGTTTTTATCTAAGATGTATCATGTACTATACCTTAATTTATGTTTTTACTTTGAACTATATTTTCTTACCATTAATTACACACTAGGTCTGGTTTATCCTCATCCTTCGAATCAGGATCATCTGCATTACAAATTGTAATGCAGAGGATCTATAATACCCGATATTAGGGGGAACATAGGTCATCTGATCAAAATCGTGCGCTATAGTAACAGCACGCAACAGTGCGCTACAATGTTTTCGTTCCTGTTGTAGCATTAAACCAACCCTGTTCATTGCGTTTTACTATTCTCAGATGAACAATGGTTCTCTGCATTACTGTAGATGAATCGGATCCCCCTCCTTTTCCACAATTGTTGATTAACCACCGCCACCTTTATTAACACAATGCTTGAGCTCGACGTTGATTATTGTCTTATGGTCATGGCCCTTAAGCTTTGTTAGGAAACGATAGGTAAATAAACGATGAAGAACAATAGATCAATCACAAAAGACACGAGATTTAACGTGGAAAACTCTCCTAAGGTAGGAGAGAAAAAACCACGGGCGCCAGCCAGCAAAACTTCACTATATTAGATGAGGTTACAAAACACCGAACGGTGACTTATAAGAAGTATATATAAAGGTGAAACCCTAAAGGGCGATGATCCATAGGCGACGAGCCTTCGCTTCGCTCCGTTCGAAGTGGGTCTTTATATGAATTTGGATCACAACTCAACAAGCTTGACCACAGTACCCGCACCCCATCTCCTTGGTAACCTATAATTAGCAGGGTTTCCCAAACCGTCGAGGCTATGGTTACCGTGCGCCGGTGGGAAGCACGGTTACCGCGCGGTAACCATGGTAACCGTGGCAAACTGTATAAAATTTATCAAAATTTCAAATTACTTTTTAAATTTATTTGAATTAAGAAGATTACCGTGGTTTTTCTTTTATCATGCCTCCACGGTAAGTACGGTAACCACGGTAACTACGCGGTTACCGGTGATTTTGAAAACCCTGCCTGCAAGTCCTTGCCGCTACCCGTTGCAACCTCCACAATCTCCACCGTCCTCCCATAAACGTGCTCGGTCATCTCAAACCAATGTAGCAGGCACGCGACAGCTCGAGCTCATGAAAACGGAGCTACTTGCTGCCCTGCACAAGTGAAAATTGAGGCTGATTGCCTTGAACTAGCACAGCCGCACGGGAGTCTTCGAGGTCACGTGAAGGCAGAGGCCGGTTGTTGCCGGAATTGGAGATAACCGGTGATTCTTCACGTTTTGTTGCGAGAATTACTAATCAATTTTTAATATATTTTTTTATAATCGAACTAGGAGTAAAAAAAATAAAACATCAGGGTTTATCAGTATTTATCATGAAACAAACAAATGATATTCGCGTTTTAAAGTGGAACGTATTTTTAGGAGGTTATGTTAAATATTATAAAAATAATTGATCGATTTGTTAAATATTATGAAAATGATATGAGAGATGATGATTGGATATACTAGCATGTTGATTTATATAATTAAATAGATTGTAGGTGATATTATATGTTTGCATGAGGTTAAATATGTAATTGTTCTTAGTGGGTGATGATATGATATGATTGCCAGTTGAGATTTAAACTTAGTGGATTAACTTTAAAGTAAAGATTGCTTTGACTGGTTCTCCTCCTCGTTGTGTCCTCCCCATCCTATTCCTGCATGTCTTCCCTGGTCCTTTGCCATCGTCATCTATGTGTGGAGAGGTTGGTCCGCCAAATTTTCTGTCAGATGTGTGGTCAGACTTAGGCCTCGCGCTCAGAATCGGGGAGGCCAAACGACATAGGATGGTATCAGGTCTCCGAGTTGCATTCTTGTTGCTCATCTCCATTTTCTCACTGACTGATGAGACACCGGTCTAAATTGAAACATTTGTTAATAAAAGTTGGTTTAAAGTGAAAACATTGCATGAGTGGTGAACTAAACTGAAACTTTGGCAAGAAAACCAGCCCCAAAGTGAATTAACTCTATTTATTTATTTGTTTCTTATTCTGTATGTCATATTTTAAAGTGCTAATTAGATCTATGTCATTAAAAATTTACCGGTTTTAAAATATACCATTACTATTTGTGTGTATTTGTAACAATGTAACTGCTATTTATTTGTAATCTCAGTGGTGCCACTAAGATATGTATTTTGAATGCATTGGATAAAAATACCAACATCTTCTACCTCTCTTTTCCCCATCTTCTACCCCTCTCTCTCTTCTCCACCGCACGGCTCACTTCGTCGCCGCCGCCCTCGCTGTTGCTCGCTCCGTCGCCGTCCCCACCGCTCCTGCTGTGCTTGCATCGCAGCTTGCTCTGCCGCTGTGGCCCTCACTGCTCGCTGCTGCCACCCGTTGCTACTCGCGTTGCCGTCCCCACTGCTCCTGCCGCTTCTCGCTGGTGCTCCACCGCCACCATCGAGCGGGAAGAAGAAGGGACAAGAAGGGGAGGAAGGAAGAAGAAGGGACAAGAAGGATAATTTTGTTCAATCTTTTTTGTAAATGCATCCAAGGGTAAATAGTGGCATGTCTCAAATATGTGTAAAATTATAATAGACATGGTTCCAAATACTTAAATACTACGGTATATTTCAAAACTAGTATATTTTTAATGGTATGGATCTAATTAACCCTATTTTAAATTGATTTATTTTGCGGGAGTATCTGAATATTTTCTTCAAATATTTTTTAACTATTTGATTGGTATTTGAGACTTACGTAACAAACAAGGGACATACCCTTAGGAGGAAAATGTAAGATCTTAGAACGATAATTAAGCCAACCAGAGGGGGGTGAATGGTTGTAATACCCAAAAACCAAACTTATAGCGGAATTAAAAATTACCCTCGAATTTCGATGGCGATTGGTTCGACCGGAGTAGATGCGCCGGTCTGACCGGCCGTGTAGCTCCGGTTTGACCACCCACTTTCACCGAGATCCTGCCAAAGCCATCGCTGATCTAACTGTCGTAGTCCTGCCAGTTTGACCGATGCGTTGCCATCGGTCTGACCGCCGGTGTCCCTCCGGTTGGACGACTGAACCCGAGCAAACACAAAATTGAAGATCTTTCAAAGTAGATTGAACTTTATTACTTCTAATCTGTGTTTACAAAGTGCAACAACAGCACTCCTCACGAAAATCTCGACTAAACTCGAAACCCTAATTTATCTCTCAACTCAACTCTCTCTAAATCCATACCGGGAGGCTACACCCTACCTCTCTATTTATACCTGAGGTAGGTAGTCTAAAGCCACGAACTAATCTTGTACAAGTCATCATAATCCCTTAGGAAATCTTTCCGTACAAGAAATAAACTTTACAAACTCAAACTCACCAAATTCGGACTCCATCCAAATTTGACTCCACATCCCATACACAAACAATATCTCCATCGTATACCATATGGAATTTTCACCAACCACGTGCATTGATCTCTAGCCTAAGCATCCCGCATGATATCCTGATCGTCCGGACATCATCTTCTCCCAAGTTGACTCCCAATCCATCACCGGTAACACTCTCCAAAGGCGTCAAGACTGACCTACACATGAATCAAACAAGAAACCATATCCGAGCACAAGCTATCTCCAACTTGACTTATTGTTGGCACATAACAGTATTACATACGCATAGTATCCATCTAGAAGCCATAAACATATATTAATCACGGATATCCAAAATAACAACCTGAAACTGAAACCGACAGAGCGTCGGCCGGTCAGACCGCGGGCTGGCCAGTCTGACCACGTGTATACCGCCGGTCTGACCGGCAACCCCTGCCCGGTCTAACCGGTCCCAAACAGACAACCGTCATTGTTCATCATCTGAAAATTTAATCATCTCCAAAAACACTTCGCTAATAATCTTCAAATATCAAAACCAATAATATTACATGTCAATTGTTCATCATCAAATAATAAACAAACACACTTTGATTTTATAGAAAAAATAGTTCCCACAAATGAATGGTACTCCCATCGTTCCTAAATATTTTCTAGTGTTGACCGGAACAGTTTTAATTTTGACCATTAATAATTTTGAGATGTATAGGCTACGATGAACGAAAGGTTTAATGATTGTGTTTAGCATACGACACACTTTGATAAATTGACATCTTTTTATGTATTTACAGCTCATTTATCCCATGGTTATATTACATGTTTGTGTAAACCGTGTGCAGTTAGCATTGTGCCGCCTTAGGATATACAATGACGAAACGTATACAGAACCAACCAATCAAAAGAACGCGCACATTCTGACGTGGATGTATTGCAGGCGGCAGTGGCCTGTCTGTCACTGAAAAATACTTTGTCATCAAAACAATGATTTAGATTGCTACAATCTCAAATATAACTTTGATTCAAAAGCAACGTGATGTACGTCAGGACTCAGGAGAAATCAATCCAGAGAAAGGGGAAAACAACCAGCTTGTACAAAAAAAAAAAAGAACACGCACGCACATAGAGAGTAACCTCCAGTTTTCGTACGAGCAGAAATTAAATTACTGAATCGAATAGGAAACTCGACACATATCTAAACTTATTCACGAACGTTAACACACCAACAATGAACAAGAACACGCACGCCAAAAAAAATGCAAAATAATTGATTTAATTAGCGACAAACTTAATTTTATGATCATATCGTCGCACGTACGTCGTCGTCGTAGCCGCGCCCGGGTGATCGATCGATCGATATGGGTCATCAGTCATCACTTGGGCATGGGCCCGTGGTTGTAGGCGTCGCACCGCCGCCTGACCTCGCCGGCGGCGCCGGTCTTGACGCCGTAGAGGCTGAGCTTGTCGATGGCGCGGGAGAAGTCGTCGAAGAAGGCGGTGGGGTTGGACGCGTAGAGCTTCACGAACGGCTTGGTGCGCAGGTCCGACCACATCTCCTCGTCCGTGGCGAGCAGGCCGAGCCCTCGCTCCAGGTTCACGAAGTACATGTTGTCGAACTTCCCCGGCGTCATCACATCGTTGAACGCCGCGATCGTCGGGTCCTTGAGATAATCCTTGCACGCCGTCTGCAGACCCTTGCTCAGCACCGGGTTCATCGTCGGGTCCACGCTCCCGGGCTTCCCCTTGTAGTCGAAGATCCTCTGCGCGAACTCCTTGCAGTGCGAGAATCCCAGCGTGTGGCCGCCGGACAGCGCCACCATCTCCTGCACCGTGAACCCCTTGTCCTGGAACACCTTGATCAGGTGATCCATCGTGACGTTGGCCTGCGGGATCTCCTTGTCGGGCGCCGTCGGCGACGATGTCAGCGAGTCCTTGCGGCCGAGGGCGATCGGGTAGCGTGGGCCGCCGGTCATGGTGACAAGCACGCGCGCCGCCAGCGCGAGGATGTCGGCGCACGACACCACCTCGGGGCACTCCAGCTCCAGGGCGAGCTTGGCGCGCACCACGGCGTCGAACGCGTCACCAGGGAGCGAGTGGTTGATCTCCGCGCTCTGCTCCGACTTCTCGAACGCCGTGGCCGCCACCAGCACCGACGCGTCGCACCCGCTCACGAAGCAGTCGTGGAAGAAGAGGCGGAGCACCCCGGCCGCCGTCGTCGGGTTCGCCATCTGCTTCGACTGGACCACCTCCGCGATGATCCGCTCCGCGCGCGGGCACGTCTGGGCGTAGTACTCCGGCGACAGCTTCTCGCCCACCACCGGCGGCCCTGCGCGCGCCCCTCCGGCCAAGACGCCGGCGAACACGACGAGGAGGAGGAGGAACGACGGACGCATGGCTGCTGCTGCTTCTTGGTTACTCGCGCGCTCGCTCTCGCTCTGGTGGTTCTCACCTGTGAAGTCGATCGTTTGCCTTCCCTCTCCTAGCGTTTGAGGCGCGCGCGGCGGGTGAAATGGTGGGTCGAAGAAATGCGTGGAGAGGAGGGGGGATGAGTTGGGGTGGCTGAAGTTGGAGGCGGTGGAGGAGAGGAAATGGAGGGGAGGGAGCGGCGGGGAGAGGTCGTAGCGAGGAGGAAGAAGAGGAGAGGTGCATACTATTCCTGGATCAACGTGCAATGCTGGCTGAAACCTGTCCCTTGCATTGCATATTTGCAAGCTCTCTGGTTTTTACTACCTTCAGCTTTGTGTAACTGCCTTGTTATTTTGCCGTTTTCAACTCCATTAACGTTCCTCGAGTTAACCATTGACGTTCCGGGTTGGAGAAACCAGCCAAACTGAATCTCTCTATGACATGTAGGATGTAGCTACATCAGAAATGTGTAACTTCACAAGAGAGGAAAGGAGAAATGATTTTGATCACCTAAGGGGATGTCCACCCACAGCCATTGCCGTTCGATTTCGCCTCGAGATCTGTAACCCAGATGTCTTGTATTTTCCAACCCATTATGTATTCTCACCAATACAGCTCCTGTCAATATCATGTAGATACCGTGAATATAAAATTCGAACTACCCATCAATACAGTAGGGGCTAGTACGTAGGCAGCCTCGTTGCTCCCCATGCCTATGTGCTGTTCCTTCTCGTCCTTTTCGTATACTCCTCCTCACATCCCCTTCTCGATCCCCTTTTCGTACTTCCCCTTCTCATTCAGATCAACCTCTCAACTCCACCATTGAGCACCGAGAACATGTCCGAAGGAATGGATGGAAGGCAGTCTTTCCTTCAGCTCATGGCGACCATGCACGACCCCGTTGACCTGGAGCTCCTCAGGTTTGAGCTATTGTTCATTCTATCCCCTTTAGTCTCTATCCGGGTAATAGAACTACTGTTGCAGCCATTTCATCGCCAATGAGGAAGAACCCGAGGATGAGTAGACATCAACCAGAAATTCCAGTTGCCATTCACAGTTGTAGGTAGCACATGCTGCTTGGACAAACTAGGGGGTGTAGGTGCCAGGCCTTTGAATGGCACACTGCTCCAAGCCAGCCACCCATTAAGTCCATAAAATGAAAAATAACTAACATGTACTCCTGCTATGCCTGTATAAAAATGTTTAAAATTGTAAATAAAAAAGAAAAGATCAAATTCATCCATCAAATTTAAATCCATATTTCACTGGGGGAATCTTTCGTACATTGGTTGTACTTAAGTAGGCATAATAAACGAAATTAGTATGGTGATTGACCATGCACATTTAGAGACTACATTTCAACGGTGCCTAGAACATCCTAATTAGCAGGGGCAAAGATCTTGTACACAACAAAGGAGGCTAGCACAAAAACTAAAATAACTCAATTCCTAAAGAACTGTGATCCACACACTGGCTCTTGGGCATCCACACGATGCGCTTGGGTGACCTTGTTCTCTTCCGACCTCGTCTCCAGCATTCGACGCTAGCTTGCAGCTTCATCTTGCAGACGAAGAATCTGACGATTGGCGCAGCATCTCGTCTGAGCACAAGCTACAGTACCTGAGAAGTCATCGGAGTACTGTTGCAAGATGTCCTCCCAGATCCAGACCTTGCACCCAGGACTGTCCTGAAAAAAGAAACAAAAAACATATAGAATAAAACTGCAATATAGAACTGTAAAATAAACACAATGTGTTTTAGAACACTTAAGAGGGAGGTGTATACAGCCACAGGGGTGTTACATGGAAATCGCCTGTTTGGTTTACGTTCTGTGTGCGAGGTGTATACAACCATGGGGGTGTTATATGCACACCTCAGTGTAGGGAGCGCACGGGCTCCTCTAGATCCTCCATGAACAGATCGATCGCGTAAGTGCGAAGAAGAGGAAGACTAAGTGCCAGCCATAAGAAAATAATGAATAGGTGAGATGAAACATATGAGAAAGGGGAAAGCTGGGAATAGATTTCTACTTTAAAAATAAAAACCACTCACTCCTCTAAGCCTAAAAGATATGAGGTGGTACTTTGTGGGCCCAGATGAAAGACAATATGAAAGATATACGGGCCTAGAAAAAAACAAGGTGGTTACAGAACATGATAGTATACGATTCCCGTGGTATGGGGTTGCACGAATCTTGACGACCAGTGAACGGAGATCCCCTGGGTGGACATTCCCTTAGGTTAAGCGGAGGAAAAGGAGTTTCTCTTAGAAACGTTTCACTCTCTCCATTTCAAATTACTTCTCTCCATTTCAAATTACTTGTTATTCTAGATTTATCGTAAATCAAACATTTTAATCTTTGATTATCAATTTCTAAAAACCTATATAATTAAACATCATAGGATTTATATTTTTAGATTCACCATAATCAATACTTTCATAATATACAATTCACATATTATTAAACTACACATATTTTAAAAATTAATGATTAAAGATAAAGATAAAACATATTTTAACTTAGGATAAATCTAGAACGATAAGAAATTTGAAACAAATGGAGTAACGAAAATAGAGTTTCTGAAGAAGTTATGGTAAGCATATCATAATTCATAACGTGCCCATGCAAAAATGCTCAATCATTGATGTTTAATCGATTGCGTAGATAGGCAATAAGATCATAGCATGCCCATTTTCCCAAGTGCCAGGTAGTAAGATCAACACACAGCCATCACCTAAAAATTAGAACGAATCTGAATTGGATTCTGGCTGCAGTGTACAACATAGACAGTTTCTTGAAGCTGTATACACACATCATTAACCATCTTGGTTCCGGGTGAACGGATACAGCGCCAGTAAGATCCCCAAAAGAACACTACATGTAATTTTTTACATCATTTCTGAAACTGCCGAAGCTCCTGACTTTTCAGGAAACAAATTTTAGTCACAGGAGAAAAAAAATATGCGATGTTGTCTTTCTGAATGTCAAACTGAGATTCCTGCCAAGCTGATCCCCTGGAGTGGACGACAAAGAAAAATATATTTCTTCTCGGAGCAACTCCCTTGGGTTCCATTTCCTGGGAGCAGTAACTTGCAGGGAATACCTAAAGATCACAAGAAGATAACTAAATACTGTAGAAGCTACCTAAAATCAAAATATATAATTATCAAATAACACACTACCTTCCTCAGCAGGGTCTTCTCTTGTCTACTTTCAAATGGATGTTGAACCATTTCTTCCTTCGAAGTCGTTCCTTAGGTTTCTTTTCCTTTCTAGGACCATCATCATCACTTCTGGATCCCTCCATGGCCTTACTCTTTGATTTCTTTTCCTTTTTCACAGTTTGGTCATCATCACTTTTGGACTCTTTTGAGGATGTTTTCCCTTTGTTGCTACTGGAACTCCGTTGCAGAGTTGGGTTGTTGGTGTAGGATGCATGAATTACATTCCGTTCCTTGAGAAGCTCGTCGATCTATAAAGAAAACATGATATCAGAACAAGATCAGAAGCAGAAATGAACTAGGGAGTATTTCACAAATACAAACAGTACCATCTGCATTTCTTGAGCGTATCTGCTGGTCATCTCGGTGAACTTCGCTAAGACCTGCATATTTCAGCTATTAACAACACTATCTCTTGGATTTGCGGAAACAATTTAAAAGGTTGGATTATACCTCTCTATACTCGGACTCAAACTTGGATAGCTCAGATCGTTTTGCAAGTATCTTTGCCTCCACGCATCGTAGTTTCTCCTTTTCAGTAGAAAAGGGTTCAGCACATACAACCTCTATAGTATAGGTTGCACTCTTGAAGAAATTATCACCTAAATGAAGTGACTGATCTTTTTAGAGCCATTGTAAATCGCCAGGGATAACAAAATAATACAAGCGACAAAACAAATGGTGTACCATAGACAGCAAAAAAATGGGTTCCTGCTTTTAGTTCATTTACTTCACATGGTTGAAAGCCATCCAATCTTTTAAAGAATGCACTATCAGGATCCTTTGCAGCAGCAACCTGGCAGTGACTAGGGCTGGTGAAGAGGCACCAAAAACAAAAATATAGAGAGGTAGCCAGACAATAGCTTGCATACTCACCGAATTATTTTGTTCAAAACGATAGACTGGAAAGCCAAGAAAGAACATTCCAGCAGAAGTAACTTTCCCAGTCTTTACACTGTCTTCCTGCACTAACATGATACATTAGCTTCAATCATACCCAAAATATCAAAGACTAGCACAATAAAAATATAAATCCTTCTCATTGGATACTGGATAGAATGAAAATTGGATGAAAAAGCAGTATCTTTGCAAAGCAACATGTTAATAGCCAATCCCACAGACCAGAATTTATTTCAAAGGGAATAATATAACTTGGAAGGCCTTCGGCAAAGGATGTCAGTTGCGGATGTTTGAATACCCACGCAGACATAGAGACTGTTTAGGAGTTGAAATATTATACTAAGTTAATTCCCTGTACATTTGCATCCAAGTCCATCACAAATAGAAAACCAGGATTAATCCCATTGCATTACCTGAATTTGTTGTGCTAGTGAGATTTCAAGTGTTCTGCTAATTTAAACTAACCTTCTATGGTGCGTAAAACCACATATAAATAAGAAGCATCTTTCCAGGTTAAGCTAAACAGAAAAAAGTGTTTTAACGTCGAGGTCCCTGGATTCCTAAAGGCATCCTTAAGCAGTAAATATTTTGTATCGTACAGGCCATCCTTGCAACATTGACTACACAAAATTATAAAATTCGAAGTTCACTAGTTATGCCAATATGGAAAGATTTCCATCTATATTATGAGACAGAAGGCTCACTTAAGTATTTTATTTACAGAAAGAATAGTCACCAAATACATCTACCAGGAAGCTTTCTGAGTTTAATTTGCTCCACAGTTGTGATGGAACAATACTTTGTCAACTGTTACTAGTGGAGTAGTAGTGCACTCAATTACAGCAAAATTCACAGGAAAAGAAGTACCAGTCAATTGTAACATAGGGTTAGGAATGGTTCTAGAAAAGGGAGGTATATCTCTGGCTTGTGCAAAAAATAGAGTAAATAGGTCAAACTCGTCGATTAACCAGAATGCGCTATGGATTACATTGCATAAACACTTTACAGGATGAGCCTGGTGACAAAACAATATCCGATTCAGTGTGTTTTGGAATCTCATGCTAGAAACTTATGCAGATAATAAGCTAGTCCCAAATAGGAGTATTTTTTAACCTATTTTTAGTTTGTTTCTAAGACTAGAAAAATATAAGAACGACTATACATACCTGTAAAGCAAGGCTTAACCCACCATTTTCTTCAGGCTCGAAATATAGCAACTGAAAGTAAGAGAAACTTACCTTAGAATTTATGCATGGCAAAACTTGCTAAACTTACAGTGTACAATTATACATGTATCAAGTACTTGATTGTTTTTACTTTCGAATATCATAATTAGACATCATGGCAATCTCAAAAGAAACAGACAGACAGCTAACCCACGTTCATTATTATAGCAATTAACATTGCCACCTTTTGCCGTAAAATGTATTTCAAGAACAAATGCTCACATCACATCACAACCACATTTCTTGTTGTTCAGAAGGGAAAATAGAAAGTAACAGCTAAAGTCAGCTAAGCTTTTCAACATACAACTAGGAGGCGGCAATGCTTATCAGCCAAGGTAGTATAATGGAGTAGTTACTGTCGAAAGATCATAACGGACAAACACTAACAACAAGTTAGCAACTAACCTTGAATTTACTTTTAGCAGTTGATTGAACTCTACATACTAACCCCATTTTGGCTTCTTTATCTGTTATGTCCACAGAATAAAAGTGAGCTGATTGCTTTTCCACCTGCCAACATGTGAAATCTGAAACATTATTCACTGACTGGAAAAAATGGAAAGTAAATTATGGGAAGTAGTTGAATACCTTCCTACAGATGGATTGGCCGAGCTCAAGTTGGGAAATTCCCACCGACCCATTCAATGCTTCCTCTAAAACTGTTGCAGAAACTGTGGTCTTGATTGGTACACCTAGCTTGCTATACAACATAAGTATAATTAAATAATCGGTTAAGTAAGATCAAAGTAAATGGCTATCCTTAACAACCTACCTAAACAGGGCAGCAAACACTGTATTTACAGTGTTCAGACTTGACAGGTCCAACTCCAGTTCCTGACTATCTGCTTCAATGGCCTGAAAGATAACAAAAGGCATTACATTGAGACGAGAAATCAAGTAGATCAAAAAACTCAATGATATGCTTTTGCATGCCATAAATTACCTCGAATCCCGAGGAATCATACTGCCGCCTCTTATCTGGATCTGACAGTATGTTATAAGAGAATGTGGCTTCTTGAAACTTGTCCGAGGCAACAGGGTCGTCTGCATTCTTGTCTGGATGGTACCTGCAGTACCAAAAAGCAGAAAATACTCAGGACTTCATTATCGCTCAGTCGCTCTGCAACAATTACTACCACACAAGCAAAGCAAAGTACCAGCATACTACCAACTTTTTGAACGTAAGGTAGGAGAAGGCTTGGTTTGGTGTTTGAATCTAATACACGGTTCAAAAAGCTCAGTAAACAGCTCTTTTGAAGGTGTTGCAACTTAGAAGAGATAAATTTATTCCCAAATGAGCCAATTTGACCTGAAATGTACTCTGTTCCTCGGAAATTTGAACAAAATCCTTCCCTCCCGAACATAACAACAGCACTCGAGTGCCCGAATCCGAGAGGCTTTACTTACTTGAGGGCCATGCGGCGGAAGGCGCTCTTGATCTCCTGCTCGGTGGCATTACGCCCCACCCCAAGCACCTCGTACGGGTCCCTCCTCTGCGCCGCCGCTCCGGCCCCGGCCCCCGCCGCCGCCCCCGCCGAGCTCCCCTTCTCCGACTTGAACGACCCAAACTTTGACCCTGCCATGAACCCCCTCCGCCGCCGCAACACCAAACAAACCCCGGCAACCCTAGCCCCACCCCCAAAACCTACAGAACAGCACGGCTCCCTCAGATCTTACTGCTTGGTGAACCGGTCGTCGTCAGGCCCTGCCCCACCACCCGCCGCGGCCGGCGGCGAGCGGCGGCGCAGCCTCTAGGGTTTCGCCGCGGTCTCTCCTTGAAGGGCGCGCGAGGCGGCTCCTCCTCGGCACGGACGCGTGCGTGCGTGCGTGCGACTTGTGCTAATTTTGGGGAGGTGGCGAGGAGTCCAGAGGCCGACGAAATGGGGAGGAGAAGGCGAGGAGAGGGAGAAGAGACCAAAGACGAAATTATTTTGGTGCCGACATGTGGGCCCCACCGCGCAGTGGCCTCGTCGTCGTCGGGCGGTGAGGTGGCGGCGGGTGCGCTGCTTTGCTCGAGTATATGTGTGCTCCTGATTTACCGTTAAAACTACTCAACTCATCCCTCGCACCGATTCGATTCGAAATTTCGAATGATGTAGGGTGGCCCACTCTGGTGGGGCATACCCGTCAGTCAGCTAAATTCAGGGTCGAAATGGTAGCTGAAGAGTGTGTATTTTCGTTGTTCCCGCGTAAGGATTATCAATTGCGGAAATGTGGATAGTTGTCATTGAAGTGTTGATTACGCTGTACTCTCTGTTGCCGAGGTGGAGCTGGGACGGTGACAGGTGGGACCAGAGAATGTGGATTTAGTGCTAGGCCCAGTGAGCAGTGAGTGAGAGGACCTGCATTTAGGATGCAGCTTTGAAGTATTTGACCGGTTACATTTTCGTTAGCATTACCACCGTTGAAGCTAAAAACATGCGCACAGTAGACCATTTCCCCGCCATCACACCAAACGTCTCATAATCTTTTTGACCGTTGAACAATTCACGACCTTTAATATTAGTTCTTAACAATCACATGATTTCACCTTTATATCTCGTATCAATCATATAGAGTAGTAATTCCTAACGACGGAGGCCTTTTATACTTTCATTAGAAAAGATTACTTTACTTGCAAACATCCACCTGAACACCGACGACTGTTTAATTAACACGTAGTAAAAGCAGTAAAGCGTGAATTTAACACGCAGTTCTCTTTCTTTCATCGATACCATGTTCAACTCCCCAAGCAAAGCATTCAATCATGGACGGCTCAAGATGTCCTCTAAAAGGCTGTTACCTCGCATCAGATGTTCCCGCAAACAAAATAGTACATGAGCAATGCCCTAAAACAAGCTCAGAAACAGTAGCCAGACGCACACTCTTCAGCTACAGCAAGATCAGGACACGCATTGCAGGCTGTACAGATTGATCAAAGGCCCCACTGCCTGCCTGTGAAATTGTCCGGTTACAACAATTGCATATGATGATATGAAGCATCAGATCTTGAAATGATTGGCATCGATGTGGTCCACGGATCATCAGGCAGACAAAAACACAAGACCACACATCAAACGAGCGCCTTCCTCGGTCATCAGCAGGCAGCAGCGCCCGAGAGCATTGGACCCCGTGAGAAATCGCCCGTGGGCCGACGTCGCGCGCAATCGGCACGTCACGCGCCGATCCCGTTTCGGCCCAACTCGTCCCGCACGTAGGTTCGTTCACTTTGCCGTTATGGGCCAACTCGTCGGGCAGGTTCGTCTGTATACCATGACAATTGGCCCAAGAAGCGTTCGCAGCATGAGGAATTTTTTTTATTTTTTTATTTTTTAAATATTTACATAAATATTATAGCACTGGATTACAGAAATAGACCATACCGCCCTGGCAGAGGGCGGCAAGGTGACGTGACACACGCGCGCGCGATGGCCGTTTAGGGTGTACTGGCCATTTTGCAGGCGGCCCCCTTGCCGCCCTGGCAGAGGGCGGCAAGGTGTCGGCAAGGGGGCCGCCTGCAAAATTGACACAGCTCCTCGACCTGGGGCCTGCCATTTTGCATGCGGTCCCTTACCACCCTCTGCTAGGGCGGCAGGCTCCAGCGCCTATATAAGGCCTGCCGCCCAGCAAAGCAGCTCATTTGTTGCTCTCTCCATTCCTCTCACATCTGCATAGTGGGAGAAGGGGAGGAGAAGAGAAGAAGAGGCGAAGCCCTGCCGGTTTGAACTTCGATTTCAGGCAATATTTCTAGATCATATACATGATTAAATGTATGATATTAACTAGGTTTTAGTTGTATTTTTGTAGAACTATTTTTAAATAAATGCATTATATGAGCTAGGGTTTTAGTAGGGGAACTGTAGCACTTTGTATTGTTAGATGTAGGTAAATTAGTAGATCTGTAGTAATTATAGTAATTAGATTTGTAGTTTTAAATATTTGTGAGTAGTATTACAGTAGCATACTTAAAAATTGTGGTACATTTCAAACAAGATATTACGTTGTACTCGTTTATTACGTAAAATAGTGACATAGTGATTTACTTACAGATATGTCCAGTAAACTTATATTTCAACTATACCATGATCAAGGAAACGTCCGTTACGGGTCGAGTGGGGTAGATCTATCAGAATTTATTGTAACACCAAGGGGAATTGATAGACTAGCTGAGAGAAGTGTGACTTCTTTTAAAAAATGGTTGATGAGGGGCTTGGGAGTTGATCCACAGACAAGTGATACTACAATATATGTTGTAGTAAGTTGGGCAACTGAGAGTTTTTATTGGGAACTAATGCCAGTTCAAAACTCTCGGATGTGGAGATGGTATGTGGAGAATGCATTGCAACGCGGGTGGCCTCTAGCTATACTTCCATATGTTCATCCGAAGGATCCCAATGTGGAGATGAACATGGATGATGGCGAGGGGCCCAGTGCTGAAGTGAATGAGACTGGAGTGGATGAAGTCAGCACATTAGAAGATGTCGTAGTACCACATTAGAAGAAGATGTCGTAATACCTCTAGTAGGCATGCAACCTGGTGGAGTGGCTGATGAGGGGGAGACTGTCGGAGCCATTGTGGATGAAATGGAAAGAGAGATTCTGACAACGAGCGTGTAGAGGAAGATGATTCGTCAGATGATGAGGAGAACAATTTTAATCCAGCTGAATGGGCTAGTGATGATTTTTCTGGTCTGGTCATATCTGAAGGGGAAAATGTGAGATGGGAGTACAAAGAGAATGAGGTTATTGAGGGAGCAAGGTATGGTGATGGAGAAGACATGAAGGAGGCGGTGAAACATTTTGCAGTGTCACTGCAAAGAGAGTTTTGGGTTGCCAAGTCGAATCGGTCACAATATGAAGTTAGGTGTGTTAACGAAAAAGACGGGTGTCCCTGGAGAGTGCATGCTTATAAGGGAAAATGGAAGGATTATTGGACAGTGTGAGTCGTTACCAAGCATACATGTTATCTTCCTGGTGTTCAGAAATACCACAAGAATATTACATGTGCATTTGTTGTATCTGAGATGTATGCGCGCGTCGTGGACAATCTGACATATGAACCAAAGTCAATAATCCGTCATATCGAACAGAAATTCAAGTATACTATTAGCTATGCCAAGGCGTGGAGGGTAAAACAGAAAATAATATAGATGAGATTTGGAACTTATGAAGCCTCATATGACAATTTGCCACGTCTGTTATCTATTATCCAACAAAGAAACCCTGGGAGCTCTTGTGCAATCAAGACATTCCCCTCACTTGATCATCCTGGGAAGATTGTGCTGCAAAGAGCCTTCTTAGCTCTACATGCATGCAAGATGGCATTAATGCACTGTCGTCCAGTTCTTTGCATTGATGGGACATTCTTGATCGGGAAGTACAGGGACCAGATACTAACAGCAATTGGAGTAGATGGGAACAATCAGGTATTGCCCTTGGCATTTGCTTTTGTCGAGAGTGAGAACACCGACAGCTGGTACTGGTTCCTCCATCTGGTTAAAAAAGAAGTTGTTGGTATGAGGCCCAATGTGTGCCTAATACATGACAGGCACGCTGGTATGCTTCGAGCGATAGAAGAGTTAAAATTTGGGAGTATGGATAGAAGATACCCTGGTGAGTGGGATGATGTACAGAGTAGATGGTGCATGCATCATATGGGAGCTAATTTCTTCAAGCAATTCAAGAACAAGGAGCTGATGAATATGCTGATGAATATGTTCAAGAGGCTATGCAATCAGAACCAGGAGAAGAAATTCAATGAGCTTTGGAAGAGGTTGGACGAGTTGATAGCAAAATGCAGTGATCAGCGTGCAGCGAGACCAGCGAGCGCCGTTCCTGACCCTCCTCAAGCACTCGGAGCTCTCCCAACAGATAGTCCAACATTGGTTAGGAGAACTGGAGAGTAGACTCAGAAATTCTCTCAGTGGATTGAGAATGAGCCAAAAGAGAAATGGGCCAAGGCTTATGACACAGGTGGTGCTAGATATGGTATAATGACAACAAATTTGACAGAAGTTTACAATTGGGTGATGCGCGGTGTTCGTGGGCTTCCACTAGTTGGTATAGTGGAGTTCATTTTACATGGGACATGTAGGTATTTCCGGGAGCGGTTCCAAGCAGTTCTTCCCTCCATACCAAACAACAACATTATTTTTGGCACCTTCATGGAGAAAAAGCTAGTAGAGTGGCGTACGAAGGCCATGAAACATCGAGCTCTAGTTCAAGGTACCCAACAACACAGATTTGAGTTACTCTATCACGATAAGGCAAGCAGGGGTATCTACCGCAAGAGAGTAAAGCAGGAGTGTGTTCTCAAAGCCGACGGCACATGTCATTGTTCATGTAGAAAGCCGAAGCTGCTCCACAGGCCATGCACCCATGTCATTGCTACGGCATCGGAGTGTGGCATCCAAGATGGAGTATATGTGTCACAATACTTCTCTAAGCAAGCAATGTGTCACACATGGAGTGGCGAGATTTATGGCTTCGGTATAGTTGGGGAGTTCACACAGATTAACGATCCGATAATCAATATTCCTGATCCATCGAAACTCCGAGACAAGGCTGGAAGAAGAAAGACTCGTCACATCCGCAACAATATGGACGAGTCCGAGGCAGGCAGGGTGAAGCGATGCAGCAAATGCGATGAACGTGGCCACACCTACAAGTATTGTCCTAAAGACAAGGAAAAACCAAGTGCGGCGGAGGCAGGACTATCAGGATCAGCAGCAGATGGAGCTCGCCCTACGGGTGAAGGCACTACTTCAAGGTGACCCCGTCCTAGACGTCCTTGTGGAACGTCCGGCTACGTTGTGTAGTTCGTGCGTTATATGTTGGCAAAAGGTTCACTTGTAATTTCGTGGCTTGTAATGTCTTTATGTTACGTGGCTTATAATGTCTTTATGTTACGTGGCTTGTAATTTCGTTCGAACTTATCGATGTTATGGCATTGTGTTGTATTGCGAACCACTTGTTAGGATTTGGCATGTAATGTCTTTATGTTTCGTGACTTGTAATTTTGTTGCCTATTTTTCATTCTCGTTATGTGCCCCCTTATTGTGTAAGTTATATTGTAAATAACATGTACTTTACGATGTTACTTTACGTATTCTTCGGTTTTACATAACTTGTTTTCACGATTATATTATTAACTTCTTACATGCCCTAACACGTAACACATCTTTTTTTGCAGAGATGGTGCATCGGCACACACCTGAGTTGTTGGATCCGTCGATAGATCAGCGCCACCGGTCTTACCTTACTGCAGTGGAGGGGGCTCAGCTTGGGACGTTCCGGCCACGGTCGTCACGCGAGCGACTTCTGGTTCACGACTCCTTCGTCGGGAGGTATGGATTTCATGTGTTAATTACTACACTTTGTACATTTTTATATCTCTTCACTGCGTTAATAATGTAAATGACTTTTAATTTGCTTTTGCAGGTTGCGTGAGGCCGGCCTCCTACCGTTGTGTCGGCTGGTGGAGGCCGCCACCGGCGACAACGAGCCGGCCAGACGCTGGGATGCGGACAGGTCACTACTAGCAGCTTTGGTCGACCGGTGGAGGCCTGAGACGCACACTTTTCACCTGCCGTGCGGTGAGGTAGCCCCCACCCTACAGGACGTGTCGTACTTGTTGGGGCTACCGCTCGCGGGAGACGTTATCGGGCCAGTTGACACGGGTGCGAACTGGAGGGACGATCTGATGGCACGTTTCGCACCCGTTCAGCGCGCACCAGGTCTCCCGCTCGAGCCGTTGCAGCAGCACCGCAACACCAGGCTTACGAAGAGGTGGCTGCTTCTGTTCACCGTGAGTTTTTCTCTAGCTGAAATGAGTACCGTACTACTTACATAACTCATAAGTTGCCTAACATTTCATCCAACGCTTGCAGGTCGACCAGCTACAGGCTGAGGCCGACGAGTACGCCTTCAGCTGTTGTTTGGAGGCGTACTTGCTGTGGCTATTTGGGTGGGTAATGTTTTGTGGAGGACACGGGCACACGGTCGACAAGGGTCTCGTGGACTACACCAGGACCATCGCTGACGCCGCGCTCGGCGAGGTGCCTCAGTGGAGCTGGGGTTCCGCGTTGCTCGCGGCTCAGTACCGTGGTCTTTGTGAGGCTTGCACCAAGACAGACCCCGGGGCGATATTCGGTGGGTGCCCTCTCTTTATTTCTCTTTGGGCGGCTGAGAGGATTGCGATCGGCCGGCCAATTGTGGACCACCACCCGTACGAGGCATCGCTGTACGAGAACAGGCCGGAGATCGACTACCCAACAATGGGTACTCTGTGGTGCCGGCGTCAGGTACGTCGCAAGTACTAGTTGATATTAGAGTACTATTGTTATGTTCCTCGTACATCACATCGACCGTGTTGTCTTGTAGCGCCGATGGGCTCACGTCCAAGTTAGGCGGTCGTACGCGGAGTTTCTTATGGAGTTCGACCGCCTTCTGCCGACCGACGTAGTTTGGGGGCCTATAGTGCCGCGACTACCCACTATCGTGCGCCGTTAGGCCTGTCCACACTCTGCACCAGGGACCAAGCGTACTAGATGACTAGGGTTCCGATGGTATTCGACATCCGCGTCGAGCCTCACGCACCTTACCGCGTGATGCGCCAGTTCGGCTTCCGTCAGTCCTTTCCAGTAACATTTCCGACGGGCGTCACAGCTGCCGTTCACCGGTAAGTGACTTAACTTTGCTTCAATATGTTGCATGAACAACCACCTCTACACAATAACTTGGTTTTTTGTCATTCACACTAATACAATACATTCATTTGCAGGTACTCGCGCAAGGGTCAGCAGGTAGCTGGCAACTGGCCCGCCAAGCTGGGCCCTTTTGTCGATGACTGGTTGCTCGCAACCGAGGAGGTCATGGACCACACGGGAGAGCCACACACAGAGGAGGGGTACCAGGCGTACCTAGGCTGGTACCAGCCACGCACCCGTACTAGGGTCACCTTCGCTCCCAGGGAGCAACAAGCCCATGTTGCGAGCTTGAGAAACCTCTACACCAGGCACCGCGACCAGGACTTCGCTCGTGCTGTGAGTACCCTGCATCGCACCAAATCCTTCTAAGCCTTTTTGTTGGTCAAATTTTACGAGTATTTACGTACAAATGTACCGTGCAGGTCGTTGAGTGCAACAGGGTCATCGTTGATGCATCAACGGCGATCCTACGGTTAGGTACGGGGATTGAGGTGGGCGCAGACGAGCACCTATCGGCGTACACGCGGATACGGGACTCGATGCGCTCGATTCTCTGTGCGCTCACCTGTCGGGCTGCCGACGTTGCTCGGGCAGATGCAGCACCCCAGGTTCAACCCCGGTCGATTGCTCCTCGTCAAGCTGCGCACGTTCCTAGGCCGACACCCCCTCCCTTCGGAGGTACGTATATTCAAGGTTTATTTGTACATGCCCCCACAAGTTTTAAAATTAATATTATATCGATAATCAATTGATATGCAATTTATTTTGTCGGATGGAGAAAATCCGCAACGGGGGACTGTGTGGCCCCCCTTTTGAGTTCAGCCCAGGGGCGCGCGAAAGAGGCCTCCTCAGGCCCGGCTCCGGTGAGGCCGGTGAGGAACAAGATCGCCTGTCAGAGGACGGTACACACGCGAGCATTTATACAGGTTCGGGCCGCTGATGAGGCGTAATACCCTACTCCTGTGTGGTGGATTATGTATGTGGGTTCTATCTCCTCGGAGTTGGGCAAGGGACGTCGCTGCTCAGGGAGAAGAAGTGGAGAAAAGCATCCAACCCCCAACCTCTAGGCCTGGGCCTCCTTTTATACCTCCAGGGGTCACCACAGGGGCCAAACAGGCGGTTTTCTAGAGAGAAAGGAGCAAAAATATTTACAGATGTATACTATGTTGTGGCTTGGAGTGGAAGCCTTCCGCTCCTGTGGATTCGGCATGGCGTTGGTCAGACCGCCCATCATGGCGGTCGGCCCAGCACGTCGTTCTTCATTAAGTCGGATGGAATCCGGCTGTACACCGTAATCCGTGCAGTGCGCCAGGTGATTAGACCGGACGCACCAACCTTGACGTGGCGCAGGAGCCGGATCGGCCCCCACGATCATTTAATGCGGGTAGTTGAGCGCTGGGAGCGCTCACTCGCCTGGTGGTACGTGGCGATGGCCCGAGGGGGTCGGGGGAGCCCGACCCCCGCAGGATCTCCCCCGGAGGGGGTAGCGCGCCATGGGAGGGCGGCTGCCACATCATCCTTGGGCCTTCTCGCCCCTCGGGGGATGGCCACGTGGACGGACGGGGCCACCTCAAGCCCATAGTCGGCATACCCCTGGGCCCAGGACACCGACATATGTGTAGGCTTCCCTCAGTTCGGGACGACGCAAGCCACCCACTCCTGGCAGGCTGCAGGGTCATCGTCTCAGGCAGGTCCGTCGGCCTCGCAGTCTGCGTCGTTCTGGCAGGACACCGGGACTTCGTCACAGGCGGTTGGCACGTCGTGGTAGGCTCCTAGCGGGACATCGTTGGAGCACGGGTGGGCTTCCTCCACGCACTTCGACCTCAGCGACTTCGACTTCTCGGAGTCGACAGAGGCCGTCCTCGATCCCTCACAGCTGGGAGGTGCACCGCCGGTGCATACGCAAGAGCAGTCGCCCTCCACTCCGCACCCAGACACCCGCGCTACCTGGGCTGTCCTCCCCGATCGCTTCACGTACTCTCAGGACCACGTGCGAGCGCAGGCCTGGAGGACCAAGCGGGGTCGCGGTGCGGGGCAGGGCCAGTAGAGTAGACTTCTGTTTTGTTATTTTCTTGACATGCTTGTACTCCATGCTGGTAGACTTAGTACATTGTTCATATTCGAGGTTCGCTTTCGTAGACTTCGCTGTTACTTTTTACAAAAACACGATACCTTTCGCCGCGTGCACGAATACTTTCGGCTGCACCGATGCAGCCTCATTTATTCGCGTGAAGTACGACTGCGGAATCACTGCTAATGCCCTTACACTTTCTCAAACGTAAAATCTTCCACGTCAAATCGGCACACATCCATTCTTACTTTCAGCGTCATGCCGCCCTTTTAAAGGCGTCCAATCTTACTTTCGCCGTCATGCTATCCAATCTTACTTTCGGCGTCATGCGGCCCTTTCAATGGGCAGCAGGGTATACGTCCGCATACGTCCAATCTACTTTCAGCGGCATGCCGCCCTTTAAAAGGGCAGCAGGATGGGCGGCAGGGTATACATTCGCATACGTCCAATCTTACTTTCGTCAGTAATCAGGCCGACCCACTCTGCCCCATGATGTACACATGTGAAGATTATCACTGTGATTTTGGTGCCTATATAACGAACGCCTCAACACAAGATTTCTTCATCTAAGGCCACCAACAGGAGCTAGCACAACCCTTCAACCCACCAGCTTTCGGCAATGGCTGGACGCTGGGGCGTTGAGGATCCCAACTGGCGTAGCGATCCTTGTGCATACCTATTCCCACCTTGGTGCCAGCGGCCTCTCTGCCTTTGCGGTGACCGATGCCAACTAATGGTTGCGCGGGATCCAGACATACGAGGAAGGCGCTTTTTTAGGTGCCCTAACTATGACCAAGAGGTATTTCACTCTTGTGCACTATGCTTATTCAAATGTGATGCGCGATTGTTTACTCTTCATCCTACTTATTCAAATGTGATGCGCGATTGTTTACTCTTCATCCTACTCTATTTGTCAGACCCGCGCTACGGCTTGTGGATACATCGAATGGGTCGATACAGAAAATCTCGTTCTCGACATGACCACCTGTTTACAAGAAAGACGCTGGTATTTCTCATCAGAAAGTACTGAGCAATATTTGCAGAGAAAGGCAGCTTATGAACACCAACGTCGTGAACAACAGTGCGACTGGCGGGTGCACTCCCTCCATGGGAAGCCCGTCCAAAATGCAGATGCAGTGATCGTTGTCAGGTTCTCCGTTCTACAAAGCCTAGTACTTTGGGTCAGCGGTTTATTTGTTTGCCCAAATATTCTAGACGGTGATTTTATGGTAAAAATATTTTCATTACCATGAATCCTATTTTATCACAACATTCACTAACTTTGTTCGCTTCACATCTATTCGTTTCCCCCAGGAACCTCCAAGAAGATGTCCATACAAACAATGGATAGACACCAAAAAGGTTATAAGAGATCCAAATTCCCGTGTGGTGCAGCTTGAATTGCCAGAGGAATACAGGTTCACTAAAACGCAGTTCGAGAGATGAGAGGGATCCTCACGTAGGGGTTAGCTGTTATCGGACAACTTACTTTACTCAAATATGTAATGTCCTGTTTCGTTGTCCGATTACTATATTGTCATCGTGTTCAACTCTTGCACTACATCCCTTCTAGTTCGAATCTATTCTCATCTATGTAACCGCAATGGAATCAGATGTATCCTGTTTAAATTGTACTGCTACTTATTTACGTAACATAATTATCCTTGTTTCAGTATATATACTGTTTCTGCGATCGAGACTATGATAGGCCATTATCATTTTCGTACATTAATAACACAAATAAGTTACAACATCAACTCTTATTTAAAATAGGAATTGCAAAACAACCGACTTCAATAAAATTTTCAAAAAATTATCCACAATGTTTATCAACAAATAACTCTTTAAATGTAATCAACAAAGTTTAACTTATTTTAAAAAAAATTAAAATCAGTTAGGGTGAATTGTGGGGTGGGCCACCTTGCCGCCCTAGCCTAGGGCGGCAAGGGACCCTAAGTAGACTTTGTTGCACTAAGTTTGGCCGGCAAGGGGCCAAATGAAAATTTGCCACCTTGCCGCCCTTGCAGAGGGCGGCAAGGGGCAGAACCGTCAAACGTGCACACGACGCCGTGAAAGCGCACACGGCGCCGTGTGCCACGTCACCTTGCCGCCCTGTGCCAGGGCGTCAGGGTCTATTTTTGTAATTTTTTCGACGCTATAATATTTCTGTAAATATTAAAAAAATATATAAAAATAAAAAAAATCCAGCCTGAGCAACTCTGCTGGGCCGACTCGGCTTGTTGCTCGCGGCCGCCCAACAGAGCGGCCACGGTGACTTGTCTGTTGGGTGGTCGCCTGTCGGTTTGAGAAAGCAATAGTTGTTGCGAGATGATAATTGGCCATATGTCCCGAGACCCGACGGCCCTGTCCAAGGCATGGAAATTTGGTCTGGATCAGGCACGACACGATCCGACCCGATAGATGGACCGTGCATGGGCTGCTCCCTCGGCACGGTGGGCCAGCCCGGCATGGTATGGTAAAAGAAAAATAGTTGAGGGATCCAACATAGACTTAATTCAACCATTTGGGATACGATGCAAAGAAAAAGAGATACAAATAGACTTATTTCAGCCATATAAAACACAGCTCAAAGAGATGGGGAGAAAAAATAGACTTATTTTATAAAGAAGCATGATGGGCTATCATTCCTTCAGGCCGATCCAGCACAACCCGAATTTTATTGGACCATGCCTAGGTCGGAGATGCAACCCATGGGAAGGCTCGGCCCGGCCCACCGTGTAGGTCGGACTGTACCGGCCCGACTAGTCTCGGCCTAGGTCCGGTCGTGCCTGGGCCATGCCGGGCCAGGCGGCCCATTTGGCCATCTAATGATTTAGAGCGGAGAGCGAGAAGTTCTTGCTCCGGCTGTGCGCCCGTGTCCATGTCTTCTCCGTGTCACTTTACATGGCTACATCTACATGTACTATATTCTCAGAGTCTCGTTATAATTGGACGGGTAGTGTGGCCTACGGCTACAGTCTATGGGTAATAATAGAGTTGGATATGAGAGGACCCAGCAGGAGCGCCACCGCGTGTAAAGCCGGATAACACGCCTGACTCCGGTCAAAAGGGCCATAGGTTTGTGGGAAAGGCGCGTCGCACGCATGTTCCGTCTTGATGATCGATCGATTGCTGAGAAGGGTATTATTAGGTTATCTCTAACCCAGAAACTAGTTTCCATACTTAACATATCATATACGATATCTATCTATTATATACTAGAAGTTCATTAAACTTCCTACAAACGCTCTCAAGTCGCCACGTGTCTCCTATAAACGTTCCTAAGTCACCATGTGGCGCTCTAGTAAATTAGAAGAATATCTAATAATTCTTAAAAAGAAAAAATATCTAACCATTGATTTTACTTTAAATACGATGGACTTACTATTTTCTACCATCGAATTAACCTTAATAAAATTGCTAACAAAAGAAAATGCCCACAGGGGCTGTCCGTTACTTTGTACGTGCTGCACGTAAGATGCATTTACGTACGCCACACATCCTCCCCTCCTCCTCGTCATGGTGTATTACATAGAAAATATATAATAGTACATCATTAGATCATTAGATTATTTAGCACAAAATTTATAATTCAAAGACTCAAACTAACTATATTTAATAAGCAAAATAAATAAAACGTATTTATAGGGAAAATCATATAGATATTTTAAAGATCTATTTAACAACAAATATATTTTAATAGGACAATATACAGCAATAAAATTAATTAATAATATTATAATAATAAGCAGTTTAATTAGAAAATAGATATTTAACAAGTACATTACTTTGGATCATTATTATATTTATAAATATAGATAACTCAAATTGGTGAAACCATTGGATCTATCTCAAAGAAAAAAAAAACTCCTACATATCCCTTGTTTTTATTCTTGGTTACTTCTTGGTTACTATATAGAGATGGTTTCTTTCATGAGAAATAATATTTTTATCTTTTTATCTTTTTTTATTAAATCTCTTATCACATTAGATTTTTATTTATATGATAGTGTATTAATGCTACGTATACTATATGATATAAAAGATCAGGAATGACCTAAGGCACACGGTTGGCACTTGGCAGTGAAAGAGGGAGACAAACGTCTGTTGTCCGAGAGATAGCTTATTTAATGAAGATGACCGATGCGAGAAACAGTCTAATAACCCGTAGGTGACCGAACGATGCTTGTTACTGAGAAAACCAAAAATATGATTAAAAAATTATCTTAAAAAATAGTATGGTCGCACGGGAGATCGTGAGGAGAATTGGTGGTGGTGCATCATCCTCAAGAGACGTGGACAGAATATACCATCACTACCCTTGGGAATTTATATTTAGTTCCGGTTTATAACTCCATTTAGTCCCGTGTTATAAATCGGGATGTTAATTTTGGGACTAAAGATGTATATCCGGTTTGCAACTCCCTTTAGTCCCGGGTTCTAAACTGGGATGCCGATTCCGGAACTAAAGACATCTATTTTTAATCCCAGTTGAAATAACCGGGACTAAAGATCAACACCAACCGGGGCTAAAGTTATTTTACATTTTTTTTAATATATATATGTTGCTTACTACTTGTTTTATATATTATGCATATATTGTCAATATTGTAGATCATGACTACGGTATTTGCATGGTATAGGGATCGTTGATAGCAGGGTATATGCGAGATTGAGGTAAAAGAAAAAGGAGACAAAATTTTTTTATACAAGTTCGGGTCCCTTATCTGATAGGTAATAGCGCTACCCCTGTTGGTCGAAGTTGGTGTTTCTATTATATATCAGTATCACTCGAGTACAATATTTAGGATAACATATCTAGTCGTCGTCGATATAGTGGCATGAACCACCACACATAGTCGACGACGGGGTAGTCTTCCTCCTCAAATATGGACTTGGCGAGATCAGAGAGTACTAGATCTCTCTTGTCGGCCTCTGCAAGCACCAGATTGAGTATATCTAGACTTATCTCTGATATCGATATCTAGCGACGTGTATTGGTATCTATCCTGGCTATTGCCTCCCTCTGACTGGGCTTCTTCCCTCTCCTCCTAGGGGGTCTTGTATTTATACCCATATGTATCTCTTTGACCAAGTAGAACTAGGGAGACAAGTATGTATACGATCCGAGTAATCCTTGTAGTTTCCACGTAGAACTCTGTTTCGAGTAGTCCTTGTAGTTTCCACGTAGAACTTTGTTTCTCTTTCCTTATCCGGAATATCTTCCGCATGCGAGACTTGATTCCGTATAAGACTTGATATATAGTAGACCCTACTGAGCTTAACCTATAATCATAAGGTATGTCTTATGCATAACCTTGATAGTAGCCCCCGATTTCAATGCAAATGAACGAGTTGATGTTCTCAACCAAAGACCTTAAAATAACAGTTGTCGAATTCGCTTGACCGTTCTCGGACAACCGAGAAAGCGTGGAGTATGCGACTAAGTTCCCTGTCTAATCTTGAGAATTTGGATTGAAGTCAAAAATTGCATCTCACCGGCTACACCACCGCTTTAGTCCATAATCTTTGTCGAACTCCAACAACCGTTCTCGGATAATCGAGTAACTGTAAAGTCTGCGACAAAGTTCTGAAATCTGACTATTCTGATATCTGATTTTCTGAAATCAATATTCAAAACAAATTTTTAAATAGAAAAGCCCCCGAGCTAATGCTTAGGGGTAACATGATATAATATGGATTGAAAATAAATTGAATCTACATATGAAAATAAAAGAGTATTCTCGCTAGAGCTGCCCTCAGCAATCGGAGTGTGGTACTCTCCCTAGCCCTCAGCTATACCTTTGGAGAACTCGTTCTCCGAGGATATAGTTTGAAAACTTATAACCTGATCCAGGCGAGCTGCGAATACCTAGTCCCTAGCCGTGAAGATGGAAAACCAATTCCTGATTACACGGCTTAGTTAATACGCTACCGATGAGAACTCTGACATGACCAGATATGACATGGTCGCTTGGCTCTATGATGTCTGACATCACCTTATCATCTCTGAGTGTCCCCAGCCAAGGACCGTGAGGACCTCAGAGGTGTGTGTTGATGACGAAATTTGGTAAGCCTCAAAGTCATCATCAGTCTAGAGTCAGTATCGGCTTCAGAGTCCTGGAATCGGCCGATGGAAGCTATCAATCACTAACAGACGGACTCTTACCAAATTCGATTAAGGAAATTAATCTATTAAAGGAAGCTTATCCAAAAAAGACCGAGTTCAAGGAGGATGCGGTATGGCAGTTTATCTATTAATTAGGAAGAGTCTGTTAGTTTCCAATAAGGACTTTATGTTTTTCCTTTTATCTTTAGGAAAGTTTGAGTCCTGTCCGAAATGGACTAGTATCTACCCATGGGTATAAATATGTACACCCGGGGTCCATGTAATTATCTCTCGATCAATAAAATTACTCTCGGCGCATCGCCACCCTCTTTCGGAGGTATTTACTTATCAACCGGTGAAATTTGGCACCTAACGCGGGGCTGCATCGGCTTTCGATCTCCGGTGAAGGGGTAAGCCCTACATTCCGTCGGGCCCTAGTGAATCTATCAGCTGCATTGGTGTTGTTCAAGGCTGAATCGCTTCGATCTATTGGATCGCTCTGGTTTAGTTGATATATTTACCTGATATCTGAATTCTATTTTAATTGCATTGTGTTTAGAGACACATCGGTTTAGTTGGGACTGTCTCGGTTAGGTCCGATCTTCTATCTTAGCCGATATATCTCTACAATCACAATGTTGCTTTAAATAGATTTGTTATATCCATCACATTAGATAGATTTATTGGCTCATTAAGTATTAGATTATCATATACAATCTCATGTTGCATCGGTTAGGTTCGACCTACTAGATTGTTGTTGATAATATAAATCTTGTTAAGCCGACAGGTTCATGCTAATGTTTTATCAGAGTGCTAGCCGATGAATTATCATATACGTTAGATAATCTAGATTGACAATGTTTTCTACTTGCATCGGCCGATCTCCATCTATTGTTTTGTTGATATCGGCTAGATTACTTTGTTGGCTTAGATTATATAATGTATCAACCACCCTGAAAACCAGTCAAAAACTTGATTGTCTAGATATTATGTTTCTTTTCATACTTAGTACTGCATCAGTTAAGTTTGATCTACTAAGTCGTGCTTAGAACCATAATCTCTAGCTTGTTTCTTGATTGCCAATGAGGGTTTCATCGGTGACGGAGCGTGAGCTCCTCAACGGGGGACAGTGAGGGCCCCCTTGTGTGAGTTCGGCAGGGGACGCAGACCAAGAATCCGCGCTCCAAGATTAGAGGGATCGAGAGAGAGACAGAGGTCCCTAGAGAGAACGTGAAACAAGGAGTTATACAAGTTCAGGCCACCGGGGAGGCGGAATACCCTAGTTATGTGTATGTTGATTAGAGTTTGTGTTCTTCAGTGATGGAACAACCCCCCCTTTCTCTAGGCCTGGGCCTCCTTTTATACTTTAAGGTGCTACCACATGGGCCAACAGGCTACCTTCCAGAGAAAGGAAACATTCTTTTACATTTAAGAGCGGTCTCGTTGCTTGGCGCAGAAGTCGCACGCATAGTAGCCGCAGCGTGACTCCTGTATGATCGGTTGTCTGACCCGGGTGACGCCCGTGTCATTCCCCAATAAATGGGCGGAGACTTGTGTGCTCCGTCCATACCGGGCGACGAGGCGTCATCTCATCGGAGCTGACCCACCAACTCCGGTTGGATTAAGAGGCAAAAAAGTTCTCATTATTTTGATGGGACTTGACGGCGCGTACCGCGCTTCAACTGACATGCAGCCAGTGCGCTGGTGCCACGCCGCCGTCCCATCGGTCATTCTCACCGGTCACAGACCGGTCAATCAGCGTGACCGGTGTTAGACCGGGCACGCGCGCTCCTTACAGCATTAAATGCGGTGAGACACGCGATGAGACGCGCTCGTCTGAGCTGCAATTAATGCAGTTAGGTGAGTGTTGGAACCGCTCACCTAACCACACACACGTGGCGGAAGCACGGAGGGGTCAGGGTGGCCCGACCCCTGCGATAGTGGAGCGCTAGGGGAGCTGAGATTAGAGAGGGCGGCCGCCACCTCACCCTCGGGCCCGCCCCCCTCCTCAGGGGTGGGCCACGTGGGCGCAGGGGGCCTCCTCAAGCTCCTAGTCTCTATACCCCTAGGCCCACAACACCGACAATCGGGGTTTCAGCCGATGAGTTATCTGGACGTTGCATCGGTTTACAAGGATTACTTACAAGTTGGCTTTAGCCGATCACAACAAAGGTTTGACTGTTTATTTAATCATTTGGATTTAATGACATCGGATCTCCACCGATGTATAGTTTAATGATCAGATCAGTGCTTATTCAATCTATCATTACTAGCCGATTGGTTGCTACCGGATTATATTATTGTTATATTACATTATCATCAGCCGACTATCTTTATGTTATTATTTACTCAAGTATCAAGATCTATATTGGATATCAGCTAGTATCGGCATCAGCTGGATTTACTATATCGGCTTATCAGCCGATCGACTATCTGGTGATCAACATATTTATATATCTTGTCAGTTGCAAGATCAAACTGACTGGCACGCCTACATCTCATCATTATTTTGGACCTGCACCGGAGCTAAGCAGATCTCCCAGGCTAGTGTGTGTTTTTTGCATTAACACATTTTTGGCACGCCTGGTGGGACGATGATTTTTATACCTACATATCTAAAGAAGAAGTCGATACCAAGATCATGGTCATAATGGAAAATTTGATGGAGGAACAGAGGCAAGAGATGGAGCAAGCAAAAGCTGATTTTCAAAAGCGTTGCCTTCAATGTTTCGTCATCACACTGCAAGGGCCAATTAAGAAATCTCAACTTCCCAAGCCGAGGATTGAAACACTTCAATATAAAGTTGATGGAGCAGTTCATCATGCATTGTTTAATCAATCTGGAGTCTTGGTGGACACATTACGGAATTTGATTTAAGGGAAAAGTTGAAGAGTTAATTGCTCAAAAAGACCAGCTTGGGGGGCAAGCACATCAGTGTCGGCATGATGATCCATATCAACAATATCGGCCAGAAGAACTTCAAGAGTATCAATGTGGAGAAGAACGATGTCGTCAGAGGAACAATGGTTGGGTCGATATAATTGCAAAGTTAGTAGAGGAGCAGTTTGGAATTAAACCTAAGGAGCATATCCATATGTATCGGCAGCCATATCCTGAATGGTTCGATAGAGTTCCGCTTCCATACCGATACAAGATTCCAGACTTCTCCAAATTTTTAGGGCAAGATGATATATCTACAATGGAACATATCAGTCGATTCTTAGCGCAATGTGGGGAGGCATCGGCTGAAGAAGTTCTGAAAGTTAGACTTTTTCCATTGTCTTTGACCGGATCGGCTTTCACATGGTTTTCGTCATTACTTTCTCACTCTATCAAGGGATGGGCCGATCTTGAGGAAAAGTTTCATGAATATTTCTTTGCTAAAATTGATGAGATGAAGCTTTCAGACTTGTTATTGGTTCAGCAGCAAAAAGGTGAATCGGCTATGGAGTATATTCAAAGATTTCATAATATCCGCAGCCGATGTTACAGTTTGAGCCTAAGTGATGAACAACTAGCCGATCTTGCATTCCAAGGATTGTCAGCACCTATCAGAGATATATTCTTTTGCCATGAATTTGACAATCTAGCTCATCTAGTGCAGACGGTATCAGCTTATGAGAGCCGATGGTAAGAAACAAAGGAGAATCAATTTTTGGAGTAATCAAGGCGAGACAGAAGAGAATTTTGAAGCATGAGTCCTCAGACTCCAAAACTGGGGGGCATGTGTTGATGATGAAATTTGGTAAGCCTCAAAGTCATCATCAGCCTAGAGTCACGACTTCAGAGTCCTGGAATCGGCAGTTGGGAGCTATCAATTGCCAATAGTCGGATTCTTACCAAATTCTGTTAAAGAAATTAATCTATTAAAGGAAGCTTATCCAAAAGAGACCGAGTTCAAGGAGGATGCGGCATGGCAGTTTATCTATTTATAAGGAAGAGTTTGTTAGTTTCCTTTTATCTTTAGAAAAGTGTGTTTTGTATCCAATAAGGACTTTATGTTTTTCCTTTTATCTTTAGAAAAGTTTGAGTCTTATTCGAAATGGACTAGTATCTACCCATGGGTATAAATATGTACACCCGGGGTCCATGTAATTTATTTTTCGATCAATAAAATTACTCTCGGCGCATTGCCACCCTCTTTCTAAGGTTTTTACTTATCAACCGGTGGAATTTGGCACCTGACGTGGGGCTGCATCGGCTTTCGATCTCTAGCGAAGGGGTAAGCCCTACGTTCCGACGAGCCCTGGTGAATCTATCGGCTACATTGGTGTTGTTCAAGGCTGCATCGCTTCGATCTCTTCGATCGCTCTGGTTTGGTTGATATATTTACCTGATATCTAAATTCTATTTTCATTGCATTATGTTTAGAGATGCATCGGTTTAGTTGGGACTGTCTCGGTTAGGTCCGATCTTCTATCTTAGCCGATATATCTCTACAATCACAATGTTGTTTTAAATAGATTTTGTTATATCCATCGCATTAGACAAATTTATCGGCTCATTAAGTATTAGAGTATCATATACAATCTCGTCCTGCATCAGTTAGGTTCGACCTACTAGATTATTGTTGATAATATAAATCTTGTTAAGCCGACAGATTCATGCTAATGTTTTATTGGAGTGCTAGCCGATGAATTATCATATACGTTTATATAATCTAGATTGACAAAGTTTTCTCCTTGGATCGGCCGATCTCCATCTAGGGTTTTGTCGATATCGGCTAGATTATTTTGTTAACTTAGATTATATAATGTATCAACCACCCTAAAAATCAGTCAAAAGCTTGATTGTCTAGATATTATGTTTCTTTTCATACTTAGTGTTGCATCAGTTAAGTTTGATCTACTAAGTTGTGCTTAGAACCATAATCTCTAGCTTGTTTCTTGATTACCAATAAGGGTTTCATCGGGGTTTCAGCCGATGAGTTATTTGGACGTTGCATTGGCTTACAAGGATTACTTACAAGTTGGTTTTAGCCGATGACAACAAAGGTTTCACTGTTTATTTAATCATTTGGATTTAATGACATCGGATCTCCAGCCGATGTATACTTTAACCTTCAGAACAGTGCTTATTCAATCTATCATTACTAGCCAATTGGTTGCTACTGGATTACATTATTGTTATATTACATTATCATCAGCCGACTATCTTTATGTTATTATTTACTCAAGTATCAAGATCTATATTGGATATCAGCTAGTATCGGCATCGGTTGGATTTACTATATCGGCTTGTCAGCCGATCGGCTATCTGGTGATCAACATATTTATATATCTTGTCAGTTGCAGGATCAAACTAACTGGCATGCCTGCATCTCATCATTATTTTGGACCTGCACCGGAGCTAAGCAGATCTCCCAGGCCAGTGTGTGTGTTTTGCATCAACAGTGTGTCAGACTAGCATAAAGGAACATTAGATACGACTTCAGCACAGGGCATTATACGGGTAAGGGATCTCTGGGTAAGTATTGCATGTTTTATATATATAAACACTTAGAGAGGTTTATGCAGGGGGTGATGAGATGACCACCACACTGGGCGAAAACCAAGTGTGTAGTTGTACTCAATCACTTCGTGGAAACGGTGGGAGAATCGCTACCATCGCTAGTCGAGGACCATGTATGTAGACGTACTCGACTACTCGAAGATGTGGTGCGAGAACCGCTACGCCGTTGGTTAAAAACCAGTTGTAGTCGTATCTCGACCATTTGAAGTCGTGGTGCGAGGACTACTACATCACTGGTTGAAAACTAGTGTAGTCGTGGTGCGAGGACTACTACATCTTCACGATCACCTGAAGGCAACTGATAAGTGGCGAGAGATGGCTACAATCGACTGGTCGAAGACGAGGTGTAGGCATCTTCTCGATCACCTGAACGCAGCTGATAGGTGGCGAGAGATGGCTACAATCGACTAGTTGATGACCAGGAGTAGACATCTATTGACGATGAAATTTAGTAAGCATATGACTCGGAAACAAGTTCCAATTCGAAGCGGATTTGGAAGTATGCGGGATTCTCGGAAACAGGGTGCGCATCGGCTGGAAGACCGTATCGGCTGGAACTGAGGTTGGTATGGATAGCCAATACAGCCAATATTGGCTGCATGACCAATGTCGGGTTCGAGAGGGGGATTGCGATGATGTTACCAGGAAAGGATAGAGTTCAAGATTGGAAATTGTATCTATTAATTAGGATTTTATGTAATTTCCTTGTAGATACTTTCGGTAAGAGTCCGCCTGAGGGATTTGTTTGCTAGTTGGATTTGTATTAGGCCAATATGGTTCGTGTCCGTAATAGACAAGTTTGTATTTTCGGGTATCAATATAAGCCCGAGGTCTTATGAATAAAACAACAACAGTGCAATCAATCTCGGCGCATCGCCAACCTTTTACTTTTACTTTCGACGAGTTTTTGCTTTCGAGTCGAGCTGCATTGGTTTCGATCTTCGACGAAGAGGTAAAGCTTGTTATGGCGGTTTGTATTATCGGAATTAGTGCTTACATCTTTATGACACTCAAATTCTATATTGTGAATCTCCGAGTTATCATATTGTTGATGCAAAAAACACACACTGGCCTGAGAGATTTGCTTTACTCTAGTGCAGGTCCAAAATTAGTTCTTTAGGTTCGAGGGCGTGCCAGTTGATTTGATCCTGCAATCAACAAGAAGAAATATGCAATTTTATCAGTAAATGATAGTCCATCGGCTAGCTAGCCGATTTCATATCGTATGTAACCTAGCCGATGCAATAAAGCATGAATCGGCTGTAAGGTATAGTCATCGATGATACTAACCCTAAAACTAGTATATCGGCTGTAGAGATCAATGTTACATAATGAACACATCAATGTTACTTTAGAAATAAGCAATTGGGATAGATCGGACTGAACCGAGACAGTATAAATTGCCCAAGTCTAATGTAACATGAAATAACGATTATGTAGACTCATGTCATAGCCGATATCTAGATTTAAGCATGTATCGGCTATAGCTCCGATACAACCTTATACTAGGATATTCTCTAGTAACAAATATATTAAACCATAATCAATTAGATTGGTATCAAGTTCAATATATTTATATTAGATTAGATCCTGATATAAGGGGCAGATATAGAACATTAAACAAAGCATTAAACTATGTAAAACATCTATACCAGGTAAGATCGGCTGAAACCCCGATGCTATCCTTATTAACAACCATAAAACAGGCTAGATATCATGATTCTTAGTACGACTTAATAGGTTGGACTTAACCAATGCAGCATTAAGTATACCGAGAAGCATGACATCTAGAAAATCAAGCCGATGGTTGCCTTTTCGGGATGGTGGATACATTATATAATCTAAACCAACAAAGTAATCTAGCCGATATTGACGAAACCCTAAAAAGAATCTAGCCGATGCAAGTAGATTGCATTGTCGATCTAAATTATATAATGTATATGATAACTCGGAAGTTTACAAGATAGAACTAGAGTGTCATAAAGATGTAAGCACTAGCTCTGATGATGCAAACCACCATAACAAGATATACCTTTTCGTCGAAGATCAAACTGATGCAGCACGACTCGAAAGCACAAACTTGTCGAAAAGTAGAAAACAAAGGTGGCGATGCACCGAGATTGATTGAACGTGTGTTGTTATTGTTTACAGGACCTCGGGACTATATTTATACCTAAAAATACAAACATTGTCCATCACGGACACGACTCATATTAACCTAATACAAATCCAACTAACGAACAAGTCCCTTAGGCAGACTCTTACCGGGAATATCTATAAAGAAAAAACATATATTCCTAATTTATAGATACAATTGCCAATCTTGGACTCTATCCTTGCCCGGCAATGACATCGTAAGCTTCTTGTTGAATCCGATATTGATTTCACATGCGATATCGGCCTCATCGACTATCCCAATCGGACTCGGTTTCCAGCCGATACGGACTCCAGCCGATGCGCACTCTATTTTCCAAGATCTCTGCAAATCTTCGAATCCGCGTCGGATTGGATCATGTTTCCGATTCACGTAGATTAGATTACTTGCCAAATTTCATCGTCAACACATATACGTTGTATAATCTAGATCGACAATGCTATCTACTTGCGTCGGCCGATCTCTATCTAGGGTTATGCTGATAACGGCTAGATTGTCTTATTGGTTTAAATTGTATAATGTATCCACCATCCTAAAAAAGGCAACCATCGGCTTGATTTTCTAGATATTATGTTTCTTTTCATACTTAATGTTGCATCAGTTAAGTTTAATCTATTAAGTCGTGCTTAGAATCATAACCTCTAGCATGTTTCATGATTGTTAATCAGGATAATATCGGGGTTTCACCCGATCTTACCTGGTATAGATATTTTACATAGTTCTTTGCTTTGTTTAATACGCTATATATGCCCCTTATATTATGATCTAATCTGATATAAATATATTGGACTCATTACCAATCTAATTGGTGGTAGTTAGATATATTTGTAGCAAGAGAATATTCTTGTATAAGGTTGTATCGGAGCTATAGCCGATACGTGCTTAAATCTGGACATCGGGTATGATATGAGTAATATAATCGTTATTCATGTTATTTTGGACTTGGGTAATTTATATTGTCTCGGTTAAGTCCGATCTGTCCCATTGCTGATTTTTAAAGTAATATTGATCTATAGATTATATAATACTGATATTTACAACCGATGGATCAAGTTTAGGGTTAGTTCATCATCAAATATGCCTTACAGCCGATTCATGCTATATTGCATCGACTAGGTTACATTATGATATGACATCGGTCCCCTGGCCAATCGATTATCGTTCACTAATAAAACTTGCATGTTTCATCTTGTTGATTGCATGATCAAATCAACTGGCACGCCTTGAACACGAAAGCAAGTTTTGGACCTGCACTAGACTAAAGCAAATCACTCAGGCCAGTGTGTGTTTTTTCCATCAACAGCATCTTCTCGATCACCTAAAGGCAACTGATAGGTGACGAGAGATGGCTACAATCAACTGGTCGATGACCAGGAGTTGGCATCTTCTCGATCACCTGAAGGCAAATGATAGGTGGCGAGAGATGGCTACAATCGATAGGTCGATGACCAGGAGTAGGCATCTTCTCGATCACCTGAAGGCAACTGATAGGTGGCGAGAGATGGCTTCAATCGACTGATCGATGACCAGGAGTAGTGTCGGAGGAAAATCTCCGCAGCGGGGGACTGTGGAGGCCCCCTTTTTGAGTTTGGCCCAGGGCGCAAAACAGAGGCACTCCCTGCCCCAGTTCCAGTGTGCTGGTGAGATGGAGGAGTAGAGAAAAAGCTTCGCCAAGAGAGGGCAGTGGCACGCGAGAAATTATACGGGTTCGGGCCGCCGATGAGGCGTAATACCCTACTCCAGTGAGATGGACTATCTGTGTGTTCTTGCTCTCCAGAGTCGAACCCCCTCCCTAGGCCTGGGCCTCCTTTTATACTCCCAAGGGACGTCAGCCCTAGGGGGATTTTATTGCGCAAATAATTTATTTATTTTTTTATTTTCTTTTCTGTTTAGTTTAAAATGCAGTTAAACTTCTAAAATTCATAACTAATTCATACGGACTCCGTTTGGGTCCGTTCAAGTCTCAGAAAATTCATAAAAATGCCTAGAATTCATTAAAAATAGTTGTGTTTCCTGTTTCAGTAGTCTTATAGTCTGTTTTGCTTGTTTGCTTTGTTTGTCGTGTAGAATCCGATAGTTCCGACGCTCCGACATACTTCGAGGTCGTTGCCGAGGTTCCTTTCGCGCCAGAGCAAGGCAAGTCATACTTTTTGTTTGATCATATTGTACCTACTTTGCAAATATTGTATTTATTCTTAAATACTGCATTGTTTTATAATGTCATTTGATGGGCTTATTTACCTACTGTACTCAGCCATGTAATTCCGCTTACCTTGTACCTTTGATAGCTTGGGGATCAATATGATTAGTGCTAGGTTAGGACATGCTTAGCCCTGCTTAGAAACTTTAGCACACCAATGGGAGAACTAAGGTATCTCTTTTATTTAATGTTTAATGGTAGCCCATGATGGTTATTCGTGAGTGGTTAACCAATTGGTTCAACTAAAATTTGCTAAATGGTGGGTTGTGAGTACAAGGTTATGAAGGTCGTACTCATGACAATTAAGGACCGGTTCACGGGAAACCCTGGAAGAATTACCGTGCTTACCACAAGCTAGCGTGGGTAATAGCTTGACTCGTAGTGTAGCTTCTCTTAGCCGACGCATCCAGGCAAGGGTGGGCGTGATGGAGTTGGGTCGGCGGGGGATTTACCCGTTGATCGGCTGCCGGATTCACCTAGGCACGAGGGGGGACTGCCTGCCTTGGGATTAAAGGTGGGGGCGAAACCCGAGGTGTGGTGCGCTTGGTTAACGAGGGTTACGCGAAAGGTCTTGTCACAGTTCTCTTTTCAGTATACCGTGGTGGTATGCTGGCGCACGGTAACGTGTTGTGGGGCTGTGTCTTGTGGGTACAGTTGTACACCTCTGATCAGAGTAAAACTATTCGAATAGTCGTGCCCGCGGTTATGGGCGATCAACCAGATTCATCGTGATTAGTCATAACCTTAATAACTTGACTTAATGGAACCGGAGTAGTTCAGGTGGAATGGGTTGGGCCTGTTGCAACGTGGTGTAGCGTTGGACAGTGATGATTCAATACTGCTTAATTCATTCAACTATTTTACCGCTTTCAACTGTTGTTTTAAAATGCTTATATTATGCAAATCAGCCTTTAGCCTTTCCATTAGAGCTATTCGCATCATTATCTTCCTTTCCGGTATGACTTGTTGGGTACAGTGGGTGGTACTCAGTCTTGCTTCATTTTTCCTCCACACCAGAGTTTGAGTATGTGTCTGAGGATGGTTTCTCGGAGGAGTAGGCTTGCTGCTATCGTCGAGGATGCCTGTGGATTGGAGATGCCACGCTGCGAGCAACTTGTTATTTAGATTAGTTTATTTATCTTTTCCGCTGCGTTAATGTAAGATATTTTTATGGTGTTTTGTAAGACGTGTATCTGTGTATCAACTTTGTCGTTTGTGTACCCTGGCTGGACCTGGACAGGGGTTTTTAATACACATTCTGCTTGGAATTCGGGTTAGCGAATCCCTGGGCGTGACAGGACACCACATGGACCGAACAGGCTACAATCTAGAGAAAAGGGAAAAAAGTTCTTTTACAATTAAGGGCCACACTGTGGCTTGCAGTAGAAGTCCATCGTCCTGTAGCGCCGGCACGACTCCTGTCAAACCGCCCATCTTCGTGTGTGACACCGCACGTCATTCTTCATTAAACGGCCAGGGACTTGCTTGTCCCGCCGTATGCGGCGATGTGCGCCAGGTGATTAGACCTGGTGCACCAACTCCAGTGAGGTGAGTGAGCCGATCCGGCTCACATGATTCTGATGTGACCTGAAGGGGCACGCAGCATACCTACCAGGCGTGCAACGGTACGCCCGCTACTGTGCTGCGTCCCATCGATCATTCGCACCGGTCGCAGGCCGGTCAACCAAATGTGACCGGTGTCAGGTGAGCGCGTGCGTGTTATTCCGCATTTAATGCGGCACGCGCGCGTGCAGGCGTATTCCGGCTGCACCGCCATTAATGGGGGTAGGTGAGCGCCGGGAGCGCTCACCTACTCCGACACACGTGGCGGCAGCCCGAGGGGGTGGGGGGAGCCCGACCCCTAATCTAGCAGCCTCCGAGGGGCGCCGGGACCTAGAGTGGGCGGCTGCCACGTCACCCTCGGACCCGATCCCCCCTCGGGGGATGGCCACGTGGGCAAACGGGGCCGCCACAAGCCCTAAGTCAGCATACCCCTGGGTCCATGACATCGACAAGTAGGCATCTTCTCGATCACCTGAAGGCAACTGATAGGTGGCGAGACATGGATACAATCGACTGATCGATGACCAGGAGTAGGTATCTTTCTCAATCACCTAAAGGGACGCTGGAGTTGGTTATTACATGTGCATCTCATGTGGTCAGCATGATTCACATACCCAACTTGTAGCATATCCGGATGTCCGTTTGCAATCATGTCGGGTGATCAAGCCGACAATGTTGGCGGGGAATTATCCGTTGTTGACCTATTCTCAGATAGTCCGGCCATGGCCGGCGCTATGCGTGAGATAGATCGTCGGTCTTCGTTGGTAGGTTTGGTCCGACAACTCCGCATTTGTCCGGGAACGTTCTCGATAAGGGTGTTGTACCCAACCATTGCCTACTCGAGTACTCGATTGTTCCTAAAAAGCATTTACTAGAAGACAAGATATATAGTAGAAAATATCGAGTATGTACTAAAAAACTGCATGAAACTTCTAGTATTATTAGGATATAACAAGCAGATATAGATTAAATAATGGGTACTATGTAAACCATAAACACGCAGAAATTATACAGAAGAAAACAGAGCGAGTTTCAATTATATATCAATATCACTCGAGTACAATATTTAGGATAACCTATCTAGTCGTCATCGACACAACGACATGAACCACCACACATAGTTGACGATGGGGTAGTCTTCCTCCTCGAATATGGACTTGCTAGATCATAGATTGTTGATGCAAAAACACACACTGTCCTGGGAGATCTACTTAACTCCAGTGCAGGTCCAAAACTTGCTTTCGGGTTCAAAGGCGTGCCAGTTGATTTGATCCTGCAATCAAAAAGATGAAACGTGCAAGTTTTATTAGTAAACGATAATCGATCGGCCAGGTAGCCGATGTCATATCATGATATAACCTAGCCGATGCAGTATAGCATGAATCAGCTGTAAGGCATATCCGATGTCGAGCTAACCCTAAACTTGGTACATCGGCTGTAAATATCAATGTTATATAATCTATAAGTCAATATTACTTTAGAAATCAGTAATTGGGATAGATCGGACTTAACCGAGACAGTATAAATTGCCCAAGTCTAAAATAACATGAAATAATGGTTATATGTACTCATATTATAGCCGATGCCCAGATTTAAGTACGTATCGGCTATAACTCCGATATAACATTATACTAGGATATTCTCTTACTACAAATATGTCTAACTAGCACCTATTAGATTAGTAATGAGTCCAATATATTTATACTAGATTAGATCCTGTTATAAAGGGCAGATATAGCATATTAAACAAAACATGAAACCATGTAAAACAACTTTACCAGGTAAGATCGGCTGAAACCCCGATAGTATCCTTATTAACAACCATAAAGCAAGCTAGAGATTATGATTCTAAGCACGACTTAATAAATCAAACTTAATTGATGCAGCATTAAGTATGAAAAAACATAATATCTAGACAATCAAGACGATGGTTGCTTTTTCAGGATGGTGGATATATTATATAATTTAAACCAACAAGACAATCTAGTCGTTATCAGCAAAACCCTAAACAGAGATCGGCCGATACAAGTAGATAGCATTGTCAATCTAGATTATATAACGTATATGATAACTTGGAGATTCACAAGATAGAATTAGAGTGTCATAAAGATGTAAGCACTAATTCCGATAATGCAAACCGCCATAACAAGTCTTACCTCTTCGCCGAAGATCAAACTGATGCAGCTTGACTCGAAAGCAAGAACTCGTCGAAAGTAAAAGAGTAAAAGGTTGGCGATGCGCCGAGATTGATTGAACTGTTGTTGTTTTTATTCATAAGATCTCGGGCTCATATTTATACCCGAAAATACAAACTTGTCCGTTATGGACACGACTCATATTGTCCTATTATAAACCCAACTAGCGAACAAGTCCCTCAGGCGGACTCTTACCAAAAATATCTATAAGGAATTTGCATAAAATCCTAATTAATAGATACAATTGCCAATTCCGGACTCTATCATTGCCTGGCAACATTACCTCAAACTCTTCCTCGAACCTGATATTGATTATGCAACCAATATCGGCCATATCGGCTATCCATATCAAACTCGGTTCCAGGCGATACGTACTCTATTTCCGAGAATCCCGCATATCTCCAAATTCACCTCGAATTGGACTTCGTTTCCGATTAGTATGCTTACCAAATTTCATCATCAACAGAGATAGCACTAGATCCCTTTTGTCGGCCTCCGCAAGCACCAGATTGAGTATATCTAGCCTTATCTCTGATGTTGATGTCTGGGGGCTTGCATTGGTATCTATTCAGGTTGTTGCCTTCCTCTGACTGGGCTTCTTCCCTCTCCTCATAGGTGGTCTTGTATTTATACCCACAGATGTCTCCTTTTCCAAGTAGAAGTAGGGAGACAAGTATGGATACAATCCGTAGTCCTTGTAGTTTCCACGTAGAACTCAGCTTCTCATTCCTTATCCGGAATACCTTCCGTATGCGAGGCCTGATTCCGTATAAGACTTAGTATATAGTGGATACCGTCGAGTTTAACCTATGATCATAAGATATACTTTATCCATAACTCTGGCATATATATGTATTTATACATATATATATATATGCATAATATATATATATATAATATGTAATAAATGTATTTATACATATATATTGCATATATATGTATAAATACATATATATATTACATATGTATATATATGTATAACCAAAATATGTAGAGATACACAAGTAAATATATACATATATAGATTACCAAAATATATACAGACATATAAGGAATTACATATACACATAAAATTTATGGTATTTATATATTACAATCCTTCTAACTTGTAACAACATCAAAATAAATATCACAGATCGAATGCAACAACAAAAACATTCACATATTCACAAAAACATCTAAAAAATCTACAACAACATCATCCACAAATCGTTAGAGATGGAGAGAGGAGGAGAGGGCCCCGGCAGCTCTGCGAGCTGTGCGCCACCGCCTCGAGCGCTGGCCGCCCGTCGCCCGCTGCTACCCTCCTCTGGCCGGATCTGGGAGGAGGGAGGGAGGGGAGCACTGCCTCCACCACTACTGCCGACGGCAGTCGGAGGCCAGTCGAATCTGGGAGAGAGGGAGGGGAGCACCGCCGGCCATCGCCCTCCCCCCTCCCGCCATCGCCGGTAGCCGCCGCCGCCGATGGGAGGGGAGAGGGGAGGAGGGAGGGAAGGGAAGAAGAGAGGAGAGGTGGGAGGGGACTTAGAAAATTTTAGCTGCGAGGAGAGAGAGGGGAGATGTTTTTATTGATGTTTTACCAACCGGGTGATCTTTAGTCCTAATTGGTAACACAAACCGAGACTAAAGATTCTCGACGGTCTGACACGACCTGAAAAAAAACCGGGACTAATTTTTTTAACTGGGACTTAAAGTAGTGAGTAGCCGTCCAGAGAGGACAACGAACACGAGCTAGCTACAAACATAGAATAAACACGCTCCAGATCTTCACATCTCCATCCAGGGCTCCGCTGCAAACGAGAGCAGAAGACCCCTCCGACGAGCACGATCCATCGTCGCGTCCGCGCACCAATGCCAGGCTCTTCACGCCGGCGCCATGGCTTTCCATGACGGCGAGGCAAGTGTACCCGCTGCTCTCCGCGCCTCCCCTCCTCCACACCCTGACCGTCCTGTCCGCCGAGCCACTGCACACTAGCTCGCCGGCGGCCGCCAGGCACAGTATCGCTCTCGCGTGCCCTCTGAGCGTGCCCGTGGCCTCCATGCGGCCGTCGGCGGCGCTCTCCCAGACGACGATGGAGCGGTCGCACGCGCCGGAGTAGAGCACCTTCCCGTTGGCTCCGAGAGCGAGCGCGTTCACCGCCGACCTGTGCCGCTCCAACGTGCCGACTAGCGCGTGCTTCTTCTGCCCGGGGCCGCGGGTCCACGCCTTGATCTTCTTGTCGGCCGAGCCGGTGTACACGCGCCCGTCGGGGGAGACGGCGAGCGCGTTGATGGCGTCGTCGTGCGCCGCCGCGATGGACTCCACGCACCGGAAGTCGGGCAGGCGCCACACCTTGATGCTCCGGTCCCACGACGCGGAGTACAGGAGCGCGCCGTCCGGGGACACCGCGAGCGCGGTGACCGCGTCCACGTGGTGCACCCAGGTGCACCTCCTGTGCCGCCGGATCTCCACGTAGCTCCACGGCAGCAGGCACGTCCGGAGGCGGTCCACGGCGGTCGGGAGCACCGCGCGCAGGACGAGCTGCCGTGTCGCGCCGTCCCTCCGCCGGCTACCGGCACGCCACGCTCTGATCTTGCCGTCCTGGTGGGAGCTCAGGAGGAGTCCGCCATTGCACGTGGCGAGGAGAGACTTGACTGAGCTGTTGGTGTCGGCGACCGTCGTGCTGCTGCTGCCGCTGCAACTGTCGTCATCTTGCTGCTCCTCCTGATTTCCTCTTGCTCTGTCCAGTTCCCACAGCCGGATGCTCCCGTCCGACGAGGCGATGTACAGCGAGTCACCGTCGACGGCGAGAGCGGAGACGTACGCCGACGACGAGGAGGAGAAGTGGCCTTTGATCGTGGTGATGCATTGGTGGAGTGAAGGGCTTGTGTTCAGGTTATGGACATCCAAGGAAGGAAGGGAATGGAGGCTCGGCTGCGACGCGAGCGACATGGCTCCCGACAGCATGCTACCTTCTGCAGCCTCATGTTGGATTTGGCTTCCTTCTTGCTCACCAGCAGAGAATTTCATGGAACGGGAGACCCTACTAGACCAGAAAATCAAATCTTCTCCAAGCTAGCAAACTATCCAAACACAAGGTGGAGTTTCATGCAATATAATAAGGAGCATGCTAGGATGGATCATAGAGTTATTTTTTTATTATTTTCGCGCCTGGTTTTAAACAGGAAAATGACCACATAGGCCATATACCAACACAGAAACCAAATAATCAAAATGCATGATAGAAGTTCAAACTCGTGTTTAAAGGCAAAAGGGACAACCTAGAGCGCTCTAGATCGCGATCGAGATCAAAATCTTGGTAGAGTGTCAGTATCAGATAATCAGATATATGCTCAGAGAGAAAGAGAATTAGCAGCAGTCAAAAGTAAAATGATCAGAAGTTCATAACCCTGGTGGCTTCAATCCTCACACACTAGCCTTTACTGGAGAGTTCAGTTAGACATCATCCACGCACAGTGTTGTCCAAGAAGCAAAGATCGCTCTAGCTAGTGGGGTAACAATGGCCACCAGTCGCGTGCAGCTAAGCGTCCGTATCCATGGATGTTACCTAACACCAGCATCTGCCCTACCATTCTTGGAGCTCATCAATCTTCCTTTTCTATGACACTTTATCCACTGCATGCATATGCATTCTTTGAATCTATTCTAGTACAATTCTACACAAAGGTAGTATTGTAATGATATCTCACCCAACCCGCCTTTGATTTCGTTCCCATGTAGTGCATCTGCTGTCGTGTATCCTTAGGGTGTGGTCGTTGTTATGGGTTGGGAACCCATTTCCTTCGCACGGAGAACGGAACGGTCCATTAGCATGTAATTAATTAAGTATTAGCTAATTTTTAAAAAAAATAGATTAATTTGATTTTTAAGTAACTTTTGTATAAAAACTTTTTGCAAAATACACACCGTTTACTAGTTTGAAAAGCGTACGCACGGAAAACGAAGATGAGAGGTTGGGAACACGGTGAAAAGAACGCAGCCTTAATAATCTAAGCAATAGTTACTATTTATAGCGCCACATTTTTCACCAAATATAATCAAATCGTTTTTATGTTGCATATTAACTATATTTACACCCTAAGTTTCAATAAATACACTGAAATTTTTAATACGCACCATATAAGAGAATTATGGTTAAAAATAATTGATTACATATAGCAATTACAAAGAGAAAAGGTGACTAAAATCGAGTAAAAAATAGTGTTAATTGGATCCATGCCACTGTAACTTTACCAAAATTAAAAAATACCACTACTATTTATCATATCGGCTACATGCCACTGGAAATTTCTAAAATTAGAACCATACCACTCCAGTCACTTTTTCCGTCCTCCTCTCTCACGCCATCTCCGTTCCCGTCCTCATCCCCCTCTCCGGCGATTAAGCCCACTTCGTCTTCCCAACACAACACGCACGAGAGGCCCGAGCTGGGCGGCCCCGCGGCATGGACAAGATGATCTCCTTCGGCGGCGACTAGGCGCCGCCCGAGGCCGTCATCATCACCAACGATGACGCCACCATCCTCTCCCGCATGTCCCTCCTCCAGCCTGCCACCCGCATGCTCGCCGACCTCTCCCGCTCCCAGGATGCCGTCATCGGGGATTGCACCCCCACCGTCGTCGTACTCGCCGGATCCCTGCTCTGTTGCGCCTAGTCCATCCTCTCCGTTGGCATCCACCCCACCGTGGCAGCCAACGCCCTCCACCTACTCGCCACACGCGCCGTTGGGATCCTCCACGCCATGGCCATCCCTGTCGAGCTCTCCGACCGCGACTCCCTCGTGAAGTCTGCATCCACAGCGCTCAACTGCAAGGTCGTCTCCTAGTACTCCAACCTCCTCTCTCCGCGGCGTCGGGTGGGGGGGCGAGGCGGACCGGCGTTGGCATCGTCCGCTCCGTCGGGGTTATTATTGGCGCCCGCATTGGCGGAGACCGGGAAGTCCGCCGCCATGGCAGCGAGCGCGGCTGCAGCCTGGACATCCTTGGGTGTCGCGGTGGCCGAGCGCGGCAGCTCGTGGCCGAGGTCCGGGAAGTTGAGGTGCGCCGCGCGGCCCTTGATGTCAAGCGTGGCATCGTCGTGCGCGCGCGCGGCCATCACGGTGGTGGCGAAGGTGCCCAGCCAGATGCACGACTTCTTCTGCGGAGGGAGGGGGATGAGGACGGGAATGGAGACGGCGTGAGAGTATAGGATGGAAAAAGTGACTGGAGTGATATGGTTCCAATTTTAGAAATTTCCAGTGGCATGTAGCCGATATGACGAATAGTAGTGATATTTTTTAAATTTGGTAAAGTTGCAATGGCATGGAACCAATTAACAAAAAAAATATGGTACCATATTTTTAGCAAAACCGATGTTCTAATAGTTGCTTGCTTCCCTGTCAGCCTTAGCAATGTGTGTAGGTAAAAAAGGAAAAATAATACAATAAGGATTCAACTTTTTATTTTTGGTTCTGAGAAACATGCTTTGGTACAGCTCCAACTCCTAAATTTAACTCCAGGAGTTGGGTCTGGAGTGGAGTTGTGGAGCTGCCTAAACCCAGCTCCACAACTCTAGTTCATTTTATGAGAGAGCTCCACCCAGCTCCACTCTCAACTTAGGTGGAGCTGAAACTGTTTGGTTGAGCTCCAGCTCTAGGAGAGATGGAGCTGAAGCTGGAGCTGTGCCAAACAGACCCTTAGTATCTGGATTCATCATGACAACGGTTTCAGCACCAAGATGGAACGATTCCCCAGCTGTTTTCTGAAGAATAATTCAGCACCGACATAGTCGCTCGATTGGTACCGTGCAATTGTGCTGCAGTACTGCAAGCGACAACACACTTATCCAACAGTGTCTGAGAGAAAGTCCATCCCAAAATCCTGAACCCCTATGTGATGATGTGGAATCAAAATGTACGTGCAAACAAGCATTATTGGGTTGTGTGGTTTTATGCTCCGAGTGAAACCGAACGATGTCGCCCATGTTGTACTGTGTTGCTGTGATCGCACTCGATAACAACAATTATCAATAGGATAATGGAATTGAATCGCACATGCTGATATACGCGATAAGGTTGTTCCTCTGTCATAATTCTGACAGTTGATATTCTTCCTTCAGAATAGAGGGTGTAAATGAGCAGGAATATGCCGGTCGTGTCAATAGCAACGGGAGTGGTAGACTCGCATTCGGTGTTCCCTTGCTGGGCCAGAGGAAATCCCAAGTTGAACATGAAGAGACAAGCAGAAAGCTTAGCCCTAGTAGAAGCCAAAGCTAACATTGTCGTTGTAATTGCGATTACGGCTGTGTTCTTATCTCAGTTTTCACAACTCATCTCTCTTTTTTTCACGCGCACGCTTTTCAAAATGCAAAACGGTGTATTTTTTAAAAAATTTCTATATGAATACTATTTTAAAAGATCATATTAATTCTTTTTCAAAAAAGAATTAACTAATACTTAATTAATTATATAATAATACGTATTTCGTTTTGCGTGGTAGACGAGGAGGGTTCCTGACCCCTCCTCCCGATCGAAGCCGTCTGCTTGTAAATAAATCAAAGGAAGGTAGCCTGGTAGACTGGGACCAATCTGGAGTGTCTTCGAACCGGACACTGCGTGCCTATGAATTGTGAGGCACTCGTTCTGTGCCCTGGTGAATGGTGATTGTTCAGAGCTCAAATTGCAGATAATTTTCTGATTGTTTCTGGGTAGTTCCTTCTCCGACCCGGCAAAATACAAGATTGTTCCTGATCAGTACACTTCTCCGTGAAAGCTAAGAACGATCCTTCTCTGTGCTCATATGTCTCGCTTTCCTGATAATACGATCTTTGCTAGGCAAGTTGCAGACTCGCAGTATCATTTTTCTACAGGCGGGGCCATTCTTGTCGTCTCGAGATGATCTTTTGATTGTATTCTAGCTGACAGATTCTAGCTGATAAGTCAGACAACTATTCTGAACTTGTCCGTGGCATTTGTAGGAGGTTAGATACTGAAATATTCTAATCGCCAGTTGGTAAGCAAATTGCTCCTGAACTATCGAAGAAGATCTTTGTCCGGTCCCTGACAGTTCCAGTTCCAAGTTTCCAACTGCTGATGTGCCGGTCCTGTAAGTCTATTTGTAGTCCTTGGATCTTAACAAACTGGGCCTTCAAGGGAAATCTGTGAGTCTGGCCCAGAAGGGAAACGTGCCGAAATTGATCACCTGTGGCCGGTCGGCACGGGCTTTATTTCAGCCCAATAGAATTTGAAGCTGGAAAGTTTGCTTGGAAACAGTCAGAAAGAGAGTTACACACTGACACTAAGAGCATGCCCAGCAGCTCCTCTATCCGGCCATCCATCCTGTGTTTAGCGTATGGAGATGAAAAACGGTGCTCCAGTAGAGTCTACATTACACACTCTATTTTTGCAGGTCTTCCAAACCGAGCTCTTCACAAGCCAAATATGGAGGTCCTCCAAACCATCCTCTTGGCTGTAGAAGAGAGAGAAAGGGGGGGAAAATATTAGTAAAATATAAGATTTTGGTGTATGGAGGATGTGATATGGATGATCTGTTGGAGTGAAAAATAATATGGAGTAGGAATCTTTTTGGATGATCATCTAAATAGGAGTATGGAGGATGAAATTTAGATGAGTTGCTGGGATGCTCTAACACCTCCCTTTGTGATGACCGCATCTTCGGCATGAAAAATTGACATATTGACCCCTTTAGAAAACTAATATCAGTAATAGTCCTTGCAAAAAAAACTTTAACAAAAAATAAACTTTTACCTCAGCTCAATAGGTATTGGCGCTGAGGATCAATACCTCAGCGTCCCCTTTTTTTTTGCGCTGAGAAACTTCGCCAAGGTGGCAAAATTTACAGGTCAGCGTGGCGCTGAACCCGTGAACGAACAAAATTCCTGCAAATCTAAAGCGCTAGGTTCGACTCCTCTTTCTGGCCTTATTTTTTTATGCGGCCAACCGGTATTTTATCCTTTTTAAAAGCGGCCACTGCCACAACGAATTTTTTTATTTGTTTTCAAGAGTAATAACTAGGACGAGAGAAAAATAAAAAAAAAAATCTACACCACTCGACTCGAATCGTGGCCTCCAACCAAGCAAAAGTGCAGTTAACCAACTGACTAGTCATGCCTTCCAATTTTATACAGTGAACATACTTAATTTGTATCATGCGGTCAGCGCCAACAAGTTGACTGGTAAATTTTGCCACGTCGGCAAATTTCTCAGCATCAACCTCTATGGCGGTGACGTAAAAGATCATTCTTGGCTAAAGTTCTTTACAAGGTATATTCTTTGATGTTAGTTTTCAAAAAGATCAAAATGTGGAAAATGCTTCACTTCAAATGTTCGACTGGATAAAAACGTCGAACGCCTGCGACCAGCTCCCTATTGCTTGCTAATTTCTGTATTATGTCATCCACGGACACATGCATGCACAACACCCTTTTAGCAAACTTGAAAAATGATTTTTCTTCTAGATTACTCATCTAATCTACGATCCGATTACACTATTGTGTTCGTTACAATTAAATCTTTACAACAAGATCTCACATAACTATAAAAAAACACACATGTTTTAACCAATTAAACTTAATGTTTCACATGTAAAATTAGATGTTTCAGTTGAAATTCTATTATGTTGCACATATTTATTTAGTGTCGCGATGCATATATCTTTCTTTAATGTATCTCATGGTGCTATTTGTATGTTTCAGTAAGTAGTTTATTGTGTTTCACTAGTTTATTTGTAAATGTTGCATATGTGTTGGTTGATTGTTTCAATAAGTATTCACTAGTGTACTCACAATGTTCCACTAAAAATATTTCATCTAGTGTACTCACAATGTTTATGTATAGATCTAATGTTGCAGTGAATTGAAAAATTCTTTTGCAATAAATCACCCACATATTATGGAAATCATCTATTAAGAGAATTCGTTTCATTTTTTTGTTCCACCAAAAATGTTTCATTTTATATGGATCAAATGTTGCAGTGACTTGAAACATTATTTTGCTATTTGCTGAAACATTGTTTTTATATAAGGTGAAACAGCGCCCGATTTAAACGATTGAAACATTTTTGATCTACCTAGTAAAACAATTCCGATATACTTGGTGGAACAGTGTGCAACATTTAAAAATAATTCAATAATAAACTAAATTTTTTTTCACCGGAATATATCCATGTGGACTTGTTTTAAAGATTTAATTGCAATAAATTTAATGGTACAATCAGATCATGATTTGGATAAATAATTTAGGAGAAAAAATAGTTTAAAATAGTTTTGCATGTATGCATGCTTGATGACGTTGGATGGCTGATGGCGTGCGCGTATCGGACGGCTTATGGATGCGTCCGATTTTTCATCTCACACCGTACGTCCGACGTGCAGTGCTTTCCTCAAAATATCATATTTTCAGATCTTCGGCTTTCCCATTTGTTTTTCTACGTTGAGGTGAAACTTTGTGGAATAGGTCAAAACCGCAAAAGACATAGCTTAATTAGGCAGCCCAGCTAAGAGATATGGCTTCCTCAACTGAATCAAGGCCACCTAAATACCTAATCAAGTCGAACACCTGTATTGCATGTTCAACTGCTCAGAGCTGAGTCAATGTTTTGGTTCTTGCTTTGTTCATTTGTACACTATTAAATTATTTCTTTGTTTACTTTGTATTTCGCGATGGTTCAAAGCCAATATAGCAGTTATCAACTTGATTTAGAATGTAGACCATTCGTAAGGACAAGGTATATCAGAATATTCTTATTTCACTTTTCACTCGTGGTGTTTAAATGAGAAAATCGAGGTTCCAACTGCCTTGAGAAGAGCATCTCGCTTTGGAATAACCGAACCCCCTGCGTTCCCACTTTGTACGCCACGGTTTCTCGATTTCTTCCGCCCTTTCTTAAATTGAGCAAAAATAAAGAAACAATGGCATGGGCTAAAATGCACCCTGTCCCAAGTCAAGCTAGCCAGAAGATTATGTTTCCCTACTTTCTGATTGGCAAGTTGGTTATTCCTTTTCTGATTGGTTAGGTTGATGATTCAGAGACGTCGAGACGTGTGCTCTTTTGCATCTCGTGTATGTTGCTTTGGGGGCGCAGTTGGAAGAGATGGCGTCTCTTGTCTAATCCTCTCTAGGTTAGAACCACTAAATCTTAAATCTTAATATGCATAAGTCACATCATTATTCACTAATAATTATTATATTTAAACATCATACAAATATATTATATTATCTATAATTTTATAATTTATTGTATTTTATAGCTTTTCAAGTACAAACATGGTAAATCATCACCTCATATAATTCACATAATATTTCAATATGTCTCTGCATCAATTTTTTATAATATCTTATATACCTTTATAGTTCATCTTAACTCCTAACTTAGTTAATGTACTCTCTCTCTTATCTCATTAAGCCATATCACATCAATTGTTTTGTCCTCGGATGATTATCTATGGTCCAAATTATCTCCCTCATTTTCTTCTCCTATTAAACCAAATCACCTCAATTGATTTTAGCCTTTAGATGATTAATCTATGATCCTAATTATCTCCCTCATTTTCTTCTCTTATAAAGCCACATCAAATTACTTTTACATTTGAATCATCATTGTATATATTATTTAAATTTAAATTATCATAAACCAAATCAACATACAAAGCAAATCAACTTACGTAGGTTTATATTATCTAGCTATCTTACACATTATTTTTACTTAGTATTATTATACTAAACTCCCGCAGCAACACCCGGGGCTTCACCTAGTATCTGAAACTGCACTGATGACAATAATTGCTGCCATGGCTTCATCCTACGACCCTTCTTAATCGTCAGATTATATCTTGCGTGTTGCGTGTAGCTCACCGGAAACCAACCCGATAGAAGCTTCTTGCCAGGTAAGACTGTTAAGCATAAAGAATCCAACCACGATCTCTTTGTTTTTGAATTGGCAAAAGGCGCTTGAATTCTACACACGTCCTATCATGTCACGTAGATAATATGACACGAGTTGACAACAACATGAAACAGACGCAAGACCACACACACATCCACTAATCCCCCCTTGACCAAACCGATCCAAACCTATACCAAACACGCGCTAATTTTTATTTAGACATTTCGTTCGACGCAACCGGCGACGAGCGAGAGTTCCCGCGCACCTGGGCGGCTGCTGACTAGGCAGTCCGTGTCGTAGTGGTGGACTCCATTGAAAATCCTTAAATTTTACGTGACAGCAGCTGGATTTTGCACCGATCTCACCACGTCTCCGTCTGTTTGCGGCTCAAGGTTTCAGCGATGGACGCCTCCACCTCACCTCGTCTCGTCTTGCTAGTAGTCGTCGCGGCGGCAGCGGCGGTGGTGTTCGTCTCGCCGGTGATGGCTTTCCCGATGGGATTGCCGGCGACGGCGAGCCCGTTCCCGAACCCGTGGTCCGCGTTCCAGAACCTCTCTGGGTGCCACGCCGGCGAGGAGAGGGAGGGGCTAGGGAGGCTCAAGGATTACCTCAGCCACTTCGGCTACCTCCCGCCGCCGCCGTCGTCGTCGCCGTACAGCGATGCGTTCGACGACGCCCTGGAGGCGGCCATCGCCGCGTACCAGCGCAACTTCGGCCTCAACGCGACGGGGGAGCTGGACACGACCACCGTGGACCAGATGGTCGCTCCGCGCTGCGGCGTCGCCGACGTCATCAACGGGACATCCACCATGGACAGGAACTCGTCCGCCGCTGCACTCCGCGGCCGCCACCTGTACAGCTACTTCCCCGGCGGGCCGATGTGGCCACCGTTCCGGCGCAACCTCAGGTACGCGATCACCGCGACGTCGGCGACGTCCATCGACAGGGCGACGCTGAGCGCCGTCTTCGCGCGGGCCTTCTCCCGATGGGCCGCCGCCACGAGGCTGCAGTTCACGGAGGTGGCCTCGGCGTCGGACGCCGACATCACGATCGGGTTCTACTCCGGCGACCACGGGGACGGCGAGGCGTTCGACGGGCCACTGGGCACACTGGCGCACGCGTTCTCGCCGACGGACGGGCGGTTCCACCTGGACGCCGCGGAGGCGTGGGTGGCCAGCGGCGACTTGTCCACCTCGTCGTCGTTCGGCACGGCGGTGGACCTGGAGTCCGTGGCGGTGCACGAGATCGGACACCTGCTGGGGCTCGGCCACTCGTCGGTGCCGGACTCCATCATGTACCCGACGATCCGCACGGGGACGAGGAAGGTGGACCTGGAGTCCGACGATGTCTTGGGGATACAGAGCCTGTACGGGACGAACCCCAACTTCAAGGGCGTCACGCCGACGTCGCCGTCGACGAGCAGCCGGGAGATGGACGGCAGCGCGGCCGCCGCGGGCACCCGGCCGTGGAGTGGGTTCGTTGGGTTAGTTGTGCCGGCAGTTGTCCTGCTCTTAGCTCCGTAGACTTTTTAGTCCATTTTTCGTGCCTCGGGGTTGTCACTTCTATCTCTTAGTTTTATTTCTTGTACGATAGATTATTGTTGACTTTTTGGACAGATTCTTGTGTACATAACATTAATGCAGAATTATAGATATCATACACATTTTTTTAATAGATAAACCGAGAAGTACTTCTCTTTTCTTTTATTTAAAGTCACTTCGGCTGGTTCGTCATGCTCTGGAAAATGAGCATCAAAGCGTACTGTATGTCCTGTTTGGTGACGTAATTAAACTCTAACTTTTCAAGCAGCATGGAAGTTTCCATTGACATGTTAGTCGTATGTCCTGGGCAATTAGCAGTCGTTAACCATTAATATTCTCCCACGATTTCCATCGTAGCTCTCAAATACATGAAGTACTGTATATGATAATGTCGAGTAGTCAGCACTTACGATAACTTCAGGTACACAATAAATTCGCGTGAAGTTATTAGAGTAAATATTAGTATGGAGTATACATTCGAAACTTATACATGTAAACTGTGATATAAAGTACGCATGGACAAAAAAATTTCATTTATCAATAGTTCAAGAAACTCCGAATCAATAGTTATAAAAAGTATACATAATATAGCGGCAATATTTTCATAGATTAAATTAATAGGTCAAGTACTCCAGTATACTCAGATTAAAATCTCAATTACTCCTACTCTCTTTTCATGACTTAATTTGTTACCGAGTTATTTTTATTCAAGTCTATTTATCCCCTTCTACTCTAAACAAAATTTCTTAATTTAATATTTTGAAATTCAAGAATTAATAATTACCATGTTGCATCTGCTTACTCTATTTTTTTCAAGATTTATCCTAAACTGATGTAATTCAGAATTACTTGGATGACTGGCTAGATTTATTCCAGAAACAAAAGAAATTCTAGAAGTACCAGTTAGTATAATTACATATAAATCGATGTATGATTACGGATAAACAATTATATCTTCCCTGCACCAAAAATATTCAGCCGCCATGACTGGACACATGAAACTTTCACATGTTGCTTCTGTTGAAGCTATCCAGTATATTCTAGTGGTTTATCTTTAGAGATTGGTGAGGGGTTGTGTACCTTGCTAAACAAAGAAAACACAAAGCGATTCCAAAACAAGCATTTTGGCCGTGTTTAGTTGCCCAAAATTTTTAAGGCAAGGTAAAAATTTTCGGGAACTGCATAGTTTTTGGATTTTAGGAACTAAACATGCAAAAAGTTTTAGGCCCCTGACACAGAATTCCTGATTTGCCCATATTTAATACCATGCATGCATGGCTGACTTTCAAACTTACTTCATGGGTGAGGGGTACTAATCGTCCTTGGGTGAACAGTAACTGCCCATCTGCTAAAAAATTTTGCCCCCCGTTTAGTTCACAAAACGCAAAAAGTGACCCCATACCAAAATTTTTTTCCCATCTCAAAAGATTTCGCCATCTAAACCGGGCCTTTAAACAGGCACTCAGTATGTTGCACTTGCTGAGTTTTTTCTTCGTTCCAAATTTCTCAAACAGGCACTCAGGCAGAGCGGCAGTGCCTCTATTGAACAAATCAAATCGGACGACCCTAAAAAAAAAATCGACCGACCGATTCTCCCAACTAAAGACACTTCAACGGAACGCCAGATATCCGCACGTCACCGACACGTGGGCCAGGTTTATCACTGGCCCCACCAGTCGGTCTCTCCATGGCAGGAAGCTTCCAAACCCTGTAGCCGCCGGTCAAAACTGTTATACGTGACGGCAGCCGCGCGAGAAACCACAGATACCAACCGCCAATCTCCGGACACATCCAGAATCGCAACTGCTCCATCCACCTCACGTACAAACGCAACGCGTGCACAGAAATTTCTCCGTGGCTGACATCTACACGGGACGCGCGCGGGTGCACACCTATAAAAACTGCAACCTCACAATTTTCCGCGAGGAGAGGAGCAAACACAGGTTTTCTTTTCTTGATCGATTCCTCGAGGCGATACTGCGGTAGATCGATCGATCTCGTTTAATTTCTGGATGGAGCGGAGCAGCTCGTTCGGCACGTCGTGGGCCGACCAGTGGGACTACGGCGGCGACCCGAGCCCGCGGGCGGCGGCGCGACGGGACGGCCACGGCGGCGGCAAGAAGCAGGGCGGCGTGGAGAAGACCAAGGCGGCCGCGGCGACGGGGCTGAGGAAGGTGAAGGAGGGCACGGCGCACGGGTTCCAGTGGATCAAGGACAAGTGCCAGAAGAAGAACGCCGGCGGCAAGAAGCAGCAGGCCCACGAGGGGTCGGGGTTCGCTGGTTACTAACTAGGCTGTGTTTACGGTTCAGACCAACGATTTAGTTGGTTGATTACTTGATTAGGTAGACGCGGTTTTATTCGTAGGTTTGTGCTTATGCTTGTGTGTATAGTTGGGGCATGCCAGCTTATTTGCTGGATTTTGTATAGTACCTTCATGTAGATGGACATATGAATCTTTATATCGATTAATTGGTTTCGTTGTTTTTTTAGCACATCGCTCTCGGTTGATCTGACAAATTTTGATGTTGACACAACACCGTAGTATCACGAAAAAGAGATCAGAGGATATGCGTCGTAATCATTTTCTATCTGTTCTGCAAGACGTAGCTTGATGATTTGCCTGGACACTTCAAAACTGAATCTTTGCCGGAGGCTGAACCATCCAGCCTAACCTGCTCCCACCTGAGTACCTTACCTTCCGTCGCCTTCACCTGTGGTCGAGTGTCGATGGGTCGGCGCCGGTGATGTGGATTTCCGGTGAACACAGAGAGCAGATAACGAATGAAATAGACATGACATATTTTGTCAAGGAAAAACTATGAATGGTACCGCATCAGCATTCCAGTACCGCTTTGAATACCAAATCAGTACTGTACAACATCAGCAGTTCAGCATTTTAGTACTGTTTTGAATTAGATGAACAGTATATACTTAGGCTTTGAATACCAAATCGATACAGTGCAACGACAGCACTAAAATGTTTCGAATTAGACGAACATATATATGCTTACTTTTCAAAGTTCATAATGGGGCAATAGCATACTTTTCAAAGTTCATAATGGGGCAATAGCACTATTGGGATGGAGAAACTAGCAGGGAAAGGACATATGGGTGGTAGGTAGGTCCGTAGGTAAGTTGATCCCTGGATAATTTTAACCTCAACAACACTACTTTCTCACAGAAAACTCCTAAAGGGAGCTGGAAAAACATAAAAAAGTGAACATTCTTCAGTGTCAATGGTTTTAGAACATATCTTACCAGTCGATACCTGATGAAAATTTGACCACCACAACTCATGTACTAATCCTTATGAAAAGAGAAACCATGTACTACTAATCGATCTGTCTATGTGATGTAGTAATAATCTTCCCCTGAAAAAACTAATAGTGAAGTACATATTGCAGAGAAGACAAGCAAACACAGGACGACATCTGTTCCCACTGATATGGCTATTCTCTAGGTGCTAGCTGATATGGAGTTCACTCATCTTCATTTCCCGGCGTAAGCATTGTGGTTTCCTTTTTCTATGTACTTCCTGCGTGATGAGCTGATTGCAGTTCCTAACTTGTTTTATTGCACTGGTTGCAAATCTATATTAGTATTACAAATATTTTAAGATCCACCGTCCCAGACGTTGCCTGCTCTCCTCTGAAACGTTGTTTCAACAATGTCCAGACCAAATTCTCGAGCCATCGCCATTTGATGCTCACAGTCTTAGGTCATCCTCATCTGATCCTTTTCTTTTTTGCCTATATCCTTTCGGTTACTGCCTTTAGACATGACTACTAGATGGCCAGTTAAATTCTTGCAAACTGCATATCCAATTCAGCATTCACTAGGGTCACAAAGGTCAATCTTATTTATTCTGTGAAAATGACAAGTAGTGGCACCAAAAGATCACTAAGTTCAAAGTTGACCTTATTCATTCTACAACAGATCACTGAACAGGAGGAAACAAACAACACATACTACCTAGTAGTAGATGCCAAGCCTAGTACTAGTACTGAATAATCTGCAGGTTCTAGGACTTTGGCAGAGGCCATCACTGAAGTTTGAAGCTACAAGGTATAATTGAGCAGTAGGCACTTAATTCTGATGGTACCTCCCCTCCTCAACCCTCTGCTTGAACTTCTCCTTCTCGTCATCTGACTCCCCGACCACTGCTTCCTTCGTTTCGTGCAACGTTTCCTTTGTTTTTTCGCTTGCCTCGTCAGTCTTCTCCTTGGCCACCTTTAGGAATTGTTCCGCTGTTGATCTTGCCTTCTCCCCGATTTCGGTCACTGTGTTCTCATCTTTCTTTGTTGAGAGGAACTGACAAGATTACAAGAAAATGGAACATTATAAGCACACTAGTAGTACTCATCAATTAGATTGCAAATTTGCAACCGTGTATTTCAACTACAAATCTGAGTTACAGTACTTATCAATTAGACTGCAACTGTAAATCTGAGTTGTTAACTGAACATTTTGGCCTCTCGGCGTTGAGCAGTAGTTTACAAATATGCCCTCTCATGAACAAATTACAGTATCTATTTTACGGAGTATTTGGCGACATTAATACAATGATGAAGAGAAGGCATGAGATCCAGAAAGTAAATCAGGAAGCGAGAGAACAGAACTCACCCTGGAGAGAAGAACATTGTTGCAAAGCGCAGGAATGACAGGAGATTTGGCCAACAACCCCCTGGAGAGATAAGAAAACTGCCCATGAACAAGTAACCTCTTCATCTCCTCCAAAGTATCAACTTCTTGTCCTCACAAACACAGCAGATATTCAACTTTGCTCAAAGTCGACGCAAGGAGGCACTCACGGCAAGGAGGATGGGGATGGCGTTGTGGTTAGGAACTGCTGGTATCTGTCCCATAAAAAATGTTGGGGACTGAACTCTGAAGAGTGAAGACAGGTCGCGTCTCTTTTGGCAACGTGGCAGCAAAGCATCTCGGCACGTAACCGAGAGAGCATGCAAGGCAGACCAGCGCGGCCATCTTTAGCGATTCGTGTGGACGTTGCCTTGCCTACCTCTTGGTCTTTTGGGATGTGTGAAGCCGTGTTTTTTTGGGTAAAGTTTATGATTTCATTACTGAATCCAATTATTTGGGTGTCACACGTCGACGCGGGTTAGGAACGAGCAAAACCATTGGTTAATGCAAGTTTAGGCTTCTTCTCACGCAAACGGCTCCCGTTCGTCCTCGCACGGGCGACCGGGGGGAACCCTAGCCCCCGGCTGTCCCCACCCTCTCCTCCTCTCCTTCACCTCACCATGATCGGAGCGTGCCACTAGAAACCACGCGGCCCGCCGGAATGGTGGTGGTGGGGTGATGGCTCGTCTCCAGCGTGAGGAGGCAGCTTGGCATAACAGGAAGACCGTGCGGCGGTAGATCCAGCATCGTCGCCGGATCTGGTGGGCGAGTCAATGGGGCAACGGATGGCGGCGTCTATGCAGTGGGAGGTGCGGGTGACGACGGCTGAGACACGAGCAGCGGCGCGGCCGGCTGGCAGGAGACGCGTGTGTCTATAGCGGCTGGCAGCAGGAGGCGTGGGAGATGGCAGTGACCGGCGCAGCCCGTGCAAGGAGGTGCGGCCGGTGGCGACAGAGGCCGGCATGGTGCAGAGGCGCGTCCATTGGCGGCAGTGGATGGCACGCGCGCGGGGAGGCGTGGCCGGCAACGGTGGAGGCGACACGGCGTGTGTGTTAACGATAAAATTTGCTAAGCCTCAAAGTCATCATCGGCCCAGAGTCAGTATCGGCTTCGTAATTCTAGAATCGACCGATGGAAATTATCAATCACCAGCAGTTGTATTCTTGATGGATTCGGTTAAGAAAATTGATCAATTAAATGAAGCTTATCCAAAAGAGTCCGAATTCCAGGAGTATGTGGTATGACAATTTACTAAGTCGTGCTTAGAATAATAATCTATAGTCTGCTTCTTGATTGCCAATTAGGGTTTCATCGGGGTTTCAGCTGATGAGTTATTTGAACGTTGTATCGGCCCACGGGGATTACATACAAATTGGATTTAACCGATAACAACAAAGATTTCATTGATTATTTAATCGGTTGGATTTATTAACATCGGACCTCTAGCCGATGTATGCTTCGGATCAACACTTATTATATCAAATCATTATTAGCGATTGGTTTCTATTGAATTATATTATTCTTTTATTACATTATCATCAGTCGATTATCTTTGTTTACTCAACTATCAAGATCTATATTGGATATATATGTAGACCCGATAGTTCAAAACCCTATCAATATCTGTTGGTATCGACATCGGCTCGAATTACTATATTGGCTTGTCAGTCGATCAACTGTTCGATCTTCAATTGTTATATCTTGTTAGTTGCATGATCAAACTGACTAGCATGCACGTATCTCATCAATATTTTGGACCTGCACTGGAACTAAACAGATCTCCTAGGTCAGTGTGTGTTTTTTCATCAACAGCATGAGCGAGGCCGACGGCGGCAGAGGCAGGTGCAGCGGGATGTGCGCCCAATGGCAGTGGAGGCCGGTGTAGTGGAGATGCGGCCTGTGGTGGCAAAGGCTAGTGAGGTGTGTGCCGGCGCTGCACGAGGAAGCGTGCGGAGAAGCCGCGGCCGGTAGCTGTGGTCGGCTCAACGCGACGAGGGTGGCGGCACACGGAGGCTAGCCGGCGGGGGGCGCCGGTGCAGCGATGCCCACGCGCCGATGGAGGATAGATGGTGGTGGAGCAATGGAGCGTCAGCTGTGGATAAGTAGGCTGCGGGTGTAAATCTAGCCTGGCCTCGACCGGGCCGGCAACGACAACGTTTTCGAGTGTCGCTTCCCCTCTTGAGGGCGTTGTCGTGCCGTCCCATCTTCTCTAGTGGGGCTGCCAGGTGAACAGTCTCGGCTCTCTTTGAGACTTCGACGGACAGCATCGATGGTGCTTTTGTCACTTCTCTCCCTGGAAACGTTGTCTAGACAACCCCCTTGTCGAAACCTCCCAAATAACTGGTGTAGGGTCGCTCTAGAGTCATGTCCTCTTGTGTTGATGCCTTAGCTTATGCAAGTTGGAGGGCCTAGGGAGAGAGTGGTTCCATCTTCTCTCTCACCCTCTCTCTTAATTCCAAAGATGTGGATAGAGTGGGGTTTGGTGTCGGTTTGTAAGGGTTGGGTTTTGAGCGATCTCGACTGTAGTTCCTTTGTTGGCCTAGCGGCAGTCGGTCCGATGCTAGCCTACTCCTTGGTATGTGTTTGGTGCTGTTGGTGCGTGGGCGGTGGTTACTTTTTTCTTTGTTTTTCGTTCTATCGATATAATTCGTACTGTATAGTGCGAGTCGTTAAAAAAAAACTGCGTGGCATCCGGAGTCTGGAATAATCGACGGGGCCAACGTAAGCACGTAGCTCGCGGGCCTACTTTTTCCTCCCTTCGCGCGCGGCGGTGGCGGCGCTATTTGTAGTTTGTACAACGGCGATCTGTTCCGTGCGTTTGCTAATGAGAGGCCACCGGCGCCGGCGGTGGCACTTGGATAAGGTCGCTCCCGCCGGCCGCGGCCTGTTGGCACCGGACGATCGAGTGGGTTGGGCGTCTCCTGCGCCTGACCGAATGCAAACGCGGCCCAAGTGATGCGGGCTTTCGAAGACCAAACTGAGGAGAAACAGGCTCGGTAAGGCTGTCGCGCACGAAGGCCTGTTATTGGCCCATATAGCCATTTCGGCCTTATCATTTAGGTCCGCTTGTGAAAACTTTGACGATGACAACGACTCAGTCGGACGGATTGGCGCCGGCTCGCCCTACGCCTCCGTTCCTCGAAACCTCGTCCAACGCGCCCGCGCCGCGAGCTTATCTCAGGCTGGCTGCCGGCGGTCGAAGCCCCAAAGACCTTTGCCCTTGCTAGCTTGATGCTTCTAGCCTAATTAGCTCGGTCGCCGCCGCACGCTACATGCATACCCCACCATGCCCAAATGCCCAATCCTCCATGAAAAGGCTGCATAACCCACCAATCCACCATGCTCAAATTGCCCAATCCTCCATGAATGCAGCGTAACGCCGCCGCGTCCACGAGTGGCGATGCATGCACGCACATCGTGACATCATACGTGAGTTATATATCTCCGTTATGCGAGAGCACGTACCAGCAGTAAGGCCGGCCTGGAAAGATCATATGGGAGAGTGAGACACGCACAAGCCATGGCATTGTGATTGGGTATTGCGACTGGTAGTGCTCACCGCCAAATGGCCCAAATGGCATCATCACGCCGGGGACGAATCGTACCATATAAACCTTTTTGCGTGGGGCGCTCGATCACCTCGCCAACTACCAGTCTACCACATTGTGAATCGTGATATATCCTGATCTGATCCTTCTATCGACAATACGGAAGCACGCAAGCAACAGATCGGTCTATTTTATGTATATATCCATCGTGCGATGGATGACCACCACTTGTCCACTTAATTAGGCACTTGCCCAAAGGCTCTAGCCCTTTTCCCTTTTTCCGATCGATCGATCGACTATTGCTGTATTGCGTATCGATCGGATGGTTGGTTATAGAAAGTAACGGCAACGGTCGAGGCATGGGCGCATGGCATGGGCCTGTCATGGCTAGCTCGTTGCGTTATTCTTCATCGGCGGATAGTGGAAAAAATATGGTTTCACTGCTACAAAATCATTTTTTTAACGAGACCTCCTTTAGATGTTAGGCGGACGATAATTGCACTCGCATACAAAAGTCAATCCCCCGAGCACGGTTCAAAAACCATATGCAAAAATCAATTTTCGCAATTAGGTCTTTTAACATACCCGCATGCGAAAATAAATATATTTTTCGCATGCAGACCTCTTAAGAGTCCGCATACAGAATTACCCCGCTCTCTCCCCGCTCTTTTTTTTCTTCCCTCCTCTCTCTCTCACACTAAGTCCTGTCCACTCTCTCCCACTCCCACTCCTCCCATCCACTATCTTCCCACTCCCACTTCATTCCCCACTCCCCTCTCATCCACTCCCAACGAGAGGGATCACGGGTGAGCGCGGCGGGCTCGGGCTCCGGTTTTTCAACGGGCGTTAGTGGTGAGTGAGGGCGAGAGCAGCGGACTTGGGCGAGAGGGATCCCGCCGGCAGCGGTGGCGGGAGGGGTGGATCCGACGCCCTCTCCCCCTCTCTTGCATATCCGACCACCGCTCCGCCTCCCATGCGCACGGATCCACCAACGGTGGCGACAGGAGGGTGGATCTGGCGCCCCCTTCCCTTCCTGTGTGGATCCCACCGCCTCTTCGTCCCTCACGTGCGAGGATCCGCAGACCGTAGTGACGTGAGGGGTGGATCTAGAGCCTCCTCTCGGCCTCGCGCACAGATCAAGCCGCCTCTCTGCCCCTCGCGCGCGAAAATCCAGCGTCGGCTTCGAGTGATGACGGCGGCGGCTTATGGATTCTAGGGTTAGGGTTTGATTTTCACATTATCATGTTTTTATGATTTTTTTCGCAGTCAGATGGTATATGCGAAAATCCGATTTTCGTATATACATGGGTGTAAGTGGGTCATCCACCCACACACGAAAATTGGTTTTGACTTTAAAGAAAAAATATTTTATGTAGTAGTGATCAGTTCCAGGCGCAACCTAGCTCTGCCTACGGTAAGTAGTTAAGTATAGTTAGTTACACTACTACAATACCCATTTTTCCGAGCGGTTAGAATGATTATCTCGTGCGGTCGCCCGGCCCGCCTGCAGCTCCTCGTCTGGGAAAATCATTATTTTCGCGTGCGGGCGGGCCGACCGCACAGGATAATTATTTTTCCGTGCGGTCGGGTTAAGTGGACCGCACGGGATAATCGATTATGCCGTGCGGTCAAATAATGCCACCCGCACGGAACCAAAAAAAACCAAAAATAAAAAAAAGCGAAAATCGCCACCCGCCCGCATCCGGCCGTCGCCACCGCGAGCTGACGAGCCCGCCCGCCTCCCCTGAGCTCGCCGGTGACGGATCCGCTTCTACCGCGCCCACCGACGATGGATCCGTCTCCCCCGAGCCCGTCATCGTTGTCGCGAGCTCACCGAGGTAAGCCGTCGAGGTCGTCGTCGTCGTCGTCGAGGCCGTCGAGGCGGGCCTCCCGAGGCAGCGGTGAGGGCGAGCGGCCGCCGAGCCGAGCTGCCGTGGCGCCTCTGCCAATAGCCGCCGCCGCTTCCTCGTCGCCTCGCCCGGCCGTCGCCGCACCCACTCGTCGTCTCTCCCGGCCACCGCCTCGCCCGCTCGCCGCCCCGGCCCATCGCCGGGGAGGAGGGGAGGGGGAGGAGGAGTGGAAGGTGTGGAGGGAGTTGACTGGGGGGAAGAGATAAGGTAGAGAGGGGGTAGTTGAGAGATAATAAAAGGGAAGAAAGTAAGAGAGAGATGATGTGAAAAATTTAAAGTGGATGGGAGGGAAAGGAAGGAGGTATTTTCTTGTGCGGTTCACTTTAAAAGCCCGCATGAGAAAATCGATTTTTCCGTGCGGTCCACTTAAATCGACCGCACGGGATAATGATGATTATCCCGTGCGGTCGGATTAGGAGGCCCGCACGGGAAAATCGATTTTCCCGTGCGGGCGATAGTCCCACGTCGGTCCTCTTATTTTTCTGTGCGGTTCTACTTATGAACCGTTTGGAAATAAAAGGGGTGGCGTCTAGGAAAATCTATTGTGTAGTAGTGTTATCGAACAGTACTCTCTTAGATTCTCAGTAGTTCCTAAAATACTAGTTATAGTTACTAGCCGTGAGTCGTAACTAAGAGTAATGGTCAAAATGTCAAATACTCAATTCGACACTTATCACTTTTATAAAGTCTAGTCACCAACTCATCATCATACACATATGTACGCAAGTGTACGTGTGAACGCATGCAAAAGCGTAAATTACATGCTCATGTGAGATACGTTATCGAGTACAATTCAATGATCGATATCTGACAGTGGTTGCTTTGACGGCCGGACCTGCAGGAAAAAATGACCATGCCTGGATCGATGTGGCGGATCCTACGGCTTCTTTAATTTGAACGTATGTAGGAATTTAAAAACACACGAATATAAAAAATATAGGAATAAATATGGTATATCTATTTGATCCTTAGAAACTCTAAAATGCGGGAATTATGTAGCACTTGTTGTTTGGATGTTCCATGGGAAAAGTATAGGATTAATTGTCGGAGATATAGATCCAAGAAAAAATTCCCATAAGATCCAACCTCACGTAAAAATCTTCCAAATTTTCATGAATCAAGCCATTCCAATAAAATTTTGTAGGAATTGTAAGTGCCCATTCCTTTGTTCCAAATGAGCACGAAATTTTTTCATAGGATTCAATCCCACAAAAAATACTCTACTTCTCATTTGTTCCAAAGAAGCCCTTAAACAAATTTTAGAGCTTAAACATTAATGTACCGTAGCTAGAATTTGCTCTAACATTTCTATTTTAGTTTTACTAATTACATAGAATTTAAATACATCATCACCGGCGAGCCCGTAGATGGATCATGTCCGCCAGTAGGTACGATTATCTTATAAGAGAAATTTTACAGTTTTTGAGAAAATATCTAAATGTATCAAGATTTTATATTAGAAATTTTGGTACCTCAAGATAACTAGTATATATATAGATATCAAATTTTAGACTAGAAATTGTGAGATTTCACGATTGCGTATTAAGAATGATAAAATTTCCCATCTTATAATATTCGCATGTGCTCGTACATATATTGAAATGAAAAACCAAAATATGATCGAATTGAATACGCACGTACGACTTACCATAGACTAAGGGCATCTACAGCGCGCGTCTATTTGCCATATCATGGAAGTATCTTTTGCACTTTCCCCCGCAGTCGCCTGGAGATGGCAGCGTCGTCGCTTCCCCACGTGACGGCACTGGCCCAAGCTCCAACGAAACAGCCGACAAAGCCGCCTGCGCTGTAGCTCGCGCACCGAGCAGTCAACGACGACGGGCGATTCGGTGCGGACGCGGGGTTTTGGCGCGCTTTCGGCACCAAAATTATTTTCTACGCGCCAATATCTGTCCCTGCACACCTTCGTCCCCAATCCTTTCGGTGGAAGCAGCCATGGCGCGGGAGGAAGCGGAGGCGAGCGTGGCGGCTGCACGGGAGCGAAAGAGCGCGGCGGCGCGGGAGCGGAACGCGGCGCTGGGCCGCAGCGGCACATCGGCGGCGAGCTCCATCCCTGTTGACTCCACGCCGGCGTTCTCCAAGGATCTGCGCGCCACTCCAACCTCCACCAGACGCCTGTTCGCTGGCGGCCAAGTCTCGACCGGTAGCCTGTTCCCCGCGACCCCATCCACCGGTGGCCGCTTCCCCGGCGCCCAAACCTCCACCGGCAGCCCAAGGATCCCTGCTTTCGTACATGCAACAAATAGATATACAAAGATCATTTTTTACTTGATCCACCATGTTTTATGTGTCCATTCATGAATTAAATGACTTATAGACAGCCAAGTAGACAAATCACTGTACGGGTTATCTTTTCTGTTATCTGTGTGCATAGTTCTAGACACAAATAAACAGTAACCGTCTCCACCATTGCGGGTGCCATAATTGACCGATTCAAGTCTTCGTATTATAATTTATAAGCGAACAGACTTAGGAAATGATAATATAATTGAATCTGCTTTAACTACTCATGCATTTGGTATCTGGAGTACTTAGCACGCATTCAGGCGCGCTCCAATACGCCGGTAGGTAGGTATGTACGTACGTACGTAGGTAGCTAATACTACCATATTGCTTGCATGCCATGCAACAGATCAACTGCTCATGCAGTACTCTTCATGTTCTTTTTCGAAGTGGTCTTGTTTGCTCTTTCATGTGGCAGAGTAGCTAGTAATTACCAATTAATTATTCGTTTAAGGACTCCACTTCTTTTTTTTTAGATGTTAAGGACTCACTCTTTGGATAAGAGACGAATGGTTGGCAATAGATTTTAAACTCTTTTAGGTATTTTTTAATGACATCTAAATAATCATGAAGTATTTAAAAAAAGATAGTATATATAGATTAATACTTTAACAACACAAATATATAAGTTCAATTTAATTTTTACAAGTTGAAAAAAAGAACAAATGAATTTCTAGCTAGTTTACATATATGTTGATAGTTACATTATTTTCTCATTGCAATTTGTAAAAGTTGAATTTGACTTTGTATGTTTACAAGGTGATATACCGTACATTAATCTATCTTGTTATTTTCTTAAAAAGTATTTTATAATTTTTTGGATAATAAGCAAGTAAAAAATGGAACATTTTCTCCAAAGTTTTGATACATGTCTAGGGGCGGAGCTACTGTTGAGAGGGGTGCTTAGGAACCCGATAAAAAAGTTTTAAGTTATAGTTTATCTATTTTGATCATATGTGTACTCCTCTCAGTGTAAACTTAGGTACTCGTATGAGTTTAAATTTGATTCAAATTAAAGTAAAGCAAGTATGTATGTGGCACCCCTATCCATTCCAGTCTAGCTCCGTTTCTGTATATGTAGTTATCACTAGTTCACCACTTACAATTGATAAACGAGCTAGCAGGGATGGGGGTGTGGTTGACAAGAAATCACGAACAAACAGGTCGCTAGCTATTGATATCTCATACTTTGTGAGGTCATCAGCAATGTCAGAACTCAAAATCGAATAGGCACAACACATAATTAAGACTTTACAAGCATAAGAGCTAGCTGGAGGGAGCTAGATGACATACGCTACATAGAACGATCCCTTGATGGTCAAGCCACGCACATGTCCATGCGCACATGCATGTCTCAGTCTCTGATCGATATGGGTGTACATGCTTAATGATCGTGGGAAAAAAAAAAATCTATGGAACGAACCTTGAAACCAACCCTCTCAAGCGCAGCCGCCGCCTGCCGTTTTTATTACCCGATACGATACGTGCACCACCTTTTTTTTGTGTATAAATTGATAGCAGCGTGCCTCTCTTCTTCTTCACTGTGGTCACCTGCAGGTTTGCCCCACAGCCATTCCAAGCACATATTCCCTGCACCCTGCTAGCTACCTTGAGTTGCAATTCATCCTTTTGGCAGTAAAGTTCTTAGTAATATTACCCACTTGCTACGTAGCAGCTCGCTGAAGAACAAAGGAACCAATCCCACCTATATATCTGAATCCACACAGACAGTAGATTCTCGTTGGATAGCTACCACCTATCTGCAGGCGCCATGATGAGGCTGAAAGTGACGATACTGGTGGTAGCATTTGTTCTCAGCGCCGGCGTGCATATCTCGGCGGCGGCGGCGGCGGCCGCCGGCCAGAGGAAGGAGGTGCACCTTGTTCCGGCGGTGTACGTGTTCGGCGACTCGACGGTGGACGTCGGGAACAACCAGTACCTGCCAGGGAACTCGCCGCTGCAGCTCCCTTACGGCATCGACTTCCCGCATTCGAGGCCCACCGGAAGGTTCAGCAATGGCTACAACGTCGCCGACTTCATCGGTCCGTGCATATTTTCACCTCAAATTGTTTAGAACAATGTAGAATTTCTGCTAATAATGGAACTAACGATATGTGTGCATGGAACAAATTGATTCAGCGAAACTGGTGGGCTTCAAGAGGAGCCCGCCGGCTTACCTGTCGCTGACGCCGCAGACGAGCCATCAGCTCATGCGAGGCTACCGCGGCGCCAACTACGCTTCTGGAGGATCCGGCATTCTCGATACCACTGTAAGGCCATGCTTGGAAACAGCAAGAAAATTTCATCTTCTTGTAGAAATTATACAAGGAATTTACTACTAGTAGCCTTTTCTTGTACGCAATAATAGGTTAATATGTCTTTGAGTCAGTGTAGTAGTTGAATGAATGCGACCGATCTTGTTACATGTGTCTAATTATCTTCGTGTACTCATCGATCGATCAGGGGACAACCGTCGTCACGCTGACAAAGCAAATCGAGTACTTCGCGGCCACCAAGTCAAAGATGATGGCGAACGGCGGCGGCGGTGGCAACAGCTCGTCGTCGGCGTCGGCGATCGACAACCTGCTGTCCAAGTCTCTCTTCCTCATCAGCGACGGCGGCAACGACCTGTTCGCGTTCCTGAGGCAGAGCAACCGGACGGCGAGCCAGGTGCCGTCCTTCTACGCCGACCTGCTGTCCAACTACACGCGCCACGTCCAGGCGCTGTACAACCTGGGCGCGCGGCGGTTCGGCATCATCGACGTGCCGCCCATCGGGTGCGTGCCGTCCGTGCGTGTCACCTCGCCGGCGGGCGCCACCAGGTGCGTCGACGCCGCCAACGACCTCGCCAACGGGTTCAACTCCGAGCTCAGGTCGCTTATGGCCAGGCTCGCCGTCTCCGGTGTTCTCCCGGGGATGAGGTACTCCGTCGGCAGCTCGTACAACGTGGTGTCCTACCTCACGGCGAACCCCGCCGCCGCCGGGTTCAAGGTGGTGAACAGCGCGTGCTGCGGCGGTGGCCGGCTCAACGCGCAGATCGGGTGCGGGGCGCCCAACTCCACCTACTGCGGCAACCGCAACGGGTACTTGTTCTGGGACGGGGTGCACGGGACGCAGGCCACCTCAAGGAAGGGCGCCGCCGCCATCTACTCCGCGCCGCTGCAGATGGGCTTCGCCTCGCCCATCAACTTCAAGCAGCTTGTTTCTTCTTGACGCGGATTATGCTTCATCTTGATATATCGTAGAAATACAATACACGTACTCTCGTAGTATTGATGCATGCCGGCAGCTAAGTTAGCTATGAGGAAAAGAAACATTTGCACTTTTGGTTCTTTTTAGAACGTGAGTGATAGAGATACAATAGAAGAATCACATCATTTAGAGGCATGTAAAAGTTGCAAACTAAGGCCAAATGGCCTGCGAATAAACTCTTCAATAAATTGGCAGATTGAAATGTTTTGGTTGGTCCATGACCCGCGTCACACTGCCGCAGTAAAAACTCTTTGTCCCGCTTAATATATCGATGGGCAAAAATCTTGCGTGTTTTCTGAGAAACAGTTGCGAAATGTAGCTAGTGAGAATCTGAAGAAGCTAAAAAGATAACAGAAAAACTAGAAAACGGGATACCATGTAGACAATGGGATAAGTTACGAGTGAATCGTTATTTTCTATGATTTAGATATGTTCTGAGTGCATACGAAGGCAGACCAGGCGTGGCGTGAGGAGGTTGAGCGTGACTAAACCGATGAGAGCCTAGAGTAGGCCTCCGGGTCTCTGTATGTTGTGTACGTGCTAGTAGTATTTTACTGTATGCTAGACTTTTCTACTAAATTACTACTAGCTTTTGTTTAGTACACCTTTTTATGCAACCAAAGTTCACAGTAGAGATATGCTCTGACACTCTTTCAGTATGTTTTTTTATGCACTAGAGTTAAGAGCTTGGACATATGTGTGGTATTCCTTAGCTCCGAATCTCTGCATGCTTTTGTACTAGTAATACTACTGTGTACTAGACTTTTCTACTAAAGTACTACAAGTTTTTCTTTGGTATACCTTTTTATGCAACCAAAGTTCACACTGGAGACCTGCTTTGACACTGTTTCAATATGTCTTTTTACGAACTAGAGTTAAGAGCTTGGACATATGTGAAGTATTCCTTGTGGCTCTCTTTGGTGCAAAGACCTGATACCCACGAATCATACATGATACTTGCAAGTATTTGATACCTGGATATCGAGTCCCTGGTATCTAGGTATCGGGTAACTAGTACCCAAATTATGCGGATTAGTAACATAGGTACTAGGCTTGATACCTCAAGTATCGCGGTACCTAGTACCTATATTGGCATGGTGCCCATAGGGACCTGGTACTGGATATCGGGTACTTAAGTATCGGGTATATATTTGGTATCTAGATCGGTCTGATACCCGTATGTACCAGACTTGATACTAGGTATCGGGTACCTAGGTATCCGGTACTTGGTACCTAGATCGATCTGATACATGTAGGTACTATACTTGGTACTTGGTACCGGGTACGTGGTACTGGGGTTCAGGTACCTGATATTAGCATCATACAATCAAAGAGGGTGTGTTGTGTCTTTAGTGAGGAGACATGCACTAACGTGTGGCTCCTTAAGAGGACACAAAGAGACGTGGGCTAATACGTGGATCCTTATGTGGGGATTTACGTGAAGTTGATAAAATAACATGAATGATTTTTTCTGTTGGGACGGAAGTCTGTGTTGTAGCAGTCCTCAAAAAATAATCAGTTTTTAACTTTTAGTTTACTTTCTGAATTCTATAAATACATCTTCTTTAGAATATGAATAAAAACTAGATTATTTGAGGAGTATTTTATTCTGGCCGAAACTGCGACCACCAACAGCTACACAAAATAGGCCCAATGTTCCGTGCTGCACTGCTGCTGCTCGTCAGCTGAGGCCCGTTGTAGTTATCGGCCTACTGATTCGGCCCATATAATTTAAGCCCATATTGGTCCTGCTTAGAACTCGGGAGCAAGTTGGAAAATCACATATGAAGGCGTATTTCTGTGTTACGCTTTGTTCTTTCGTGGGCGGGGGGCTAAAACGCAGAAACACCAAAACCACCCCGCGGGCCGCGGCGCGAACTCTCCGGTAGCCTCTCGAGCGAGCCGACACGAACTTCGAAATCGCAAAACCCAGCCACGCCTCCCCGGCATGGCCATGCTTCTCCGCCGCCGCCTCCCGCTGGCCCGCCTCCTCCGGCCGCTGCAGACCGAGGCGGCGGTTTCCACTACCACCTCACCGCCTCCTCTCCAGAACCGTCCCGCCGCCGCGTCGCCTTCCCACGCGCTGGGATCACGTTTAGGGTTTTCGAATGGGGTACGAGGTGCCTCGGCGCGTGAGGCTTCGGCGTTCACCACGGCCGCCTTCCTCGCCGCTGGCGCGGCCGCCGCTCTCGCGTCTCTGCCGGTGGCCTACGCCGACGCCAATGAGGTGGTGTTTATTTTTACTGTTTGAAATTTTAGTGGCGCATTTTGGACGTGAGATTTTGCACTGCTTGAGCTTGATTTTGTGTTTACAGGGCGTTGTAGACTCCGCTGTAAACTCTGATGCAGCTGTGAACCCTGATGCGGCTGTGAGCTCTGATGTGGCGGCGGGAGAGGATCTGGCCCATAAGGAGAGGGAGAGGATACTGGAGCTCATTCAGAGCCGAGGGATGCCACACGGGTCATACCCGCAATTTGATGTGGCTATGAAGGGACAAAAGGTTGTCCTCCCCAAATATTTGGGCCATATCGCTGTTACTTATTAGTGCTGGAAATTATCATTTTTTGCAGTGGTTCTATAAATCTGACTTAATTGTGCATTTTATATCCAATTGGGCCGCTAAACGTTAAGTTTGGTTTGGAACTTTGTGTGATTCGAGCAATTGATTCAGTGATTAATGGTATATGAATTTGGGATGTATTGTCGTGACTACTGAAGTAGTCACACTAAAATTTGAGTTAGTTAAGTCTGAGTATCAGTGCAAGGATAATGTGATGTATGATTATTTTTTTTTGGTAATTGTGTGTGGTTGCTTCTAGATCACAACAATGAAGGTTGTGGATTTGGCATGCCTATTCTGATTACAGTTCTTGCAGTTGCATAGCTTATCTCTCTGCCATTGGCAAAACATTTACACCAGTGTGTAATGTTCAGTTTCTCATTTGATAATTATTGTTATTTTCTCTGACTCAATTTGTTTCTTCTGATAGGTGGTCGTTAAATTTAATGTACCATCGACATGTAGCTTATCAGACCTTATTGTTGATCTCGTAACACATATTGGACTTGAGGCAGAACAAGGTGGTGGTGGCTCTGAGATGCTATTGCGTGCTTGGGACAGGTTAGCAAAAGAAACTGGCTGTTAGTCACTTCACCATAACCATTATCTGGTGATTTCGTCCTATTCATGGTAATCACAAACAGTACTGTTTCAGCTTTGATCTGTATTGTGTACGTTTTCTTGTGACCATCTTTGTTATTTATGTATGTTGATTATCTGCTTCTAGGCTGCACAGATTAGATCTCTGGCCCATGATTTCTATCTGCCTAGATGTAACTTAGTTGTAGGTATAAGTAGTCATGTTTCTTTATCCATGTATTTATGGATTCCTCTACTTTCAAAGCCTTAACCCTGCAGCCCCCTCTCCACTTGCCTAGTTATTCCTATCATCAGTGGTTCTAATACAATCTCCCTGCAAATAGCATGGTGATCTTTATCCATGTCATAGATGCAGTGTCTGCCAAGTTCCTAATATTTATTATGTTTTAATCAAGTGCATCTGTTCCAGTGTAGCTGCACGTCAAATAACGTTGAACCCTCACAAGAAGACAATGAGCAATGAAGATGACAATGGAGATGATCTTTGTGTTTTGATATTTGAACCACTTGTGGGATCTCGATATTCTGTCAGTTCCTATGTATCCTTTATTAAGATATTGAAAGCAATATGTACTGCTCATGTGTCATCATGTTAAGATTAAATGCAATTCCTTAACATTATGTGTATTTTCAGGAAGTTGAATTCATCAAGCGTGGTGGATTTAGTTTGAGAGAGCTTGAAGCTTTGACAGGTGTTTTGAAATTAGTGGGCCAGAAAGATGTGAAAGGCAATAAGTCATACACAACAAGAAAAGGAAATGGTCAGAGATCCAAGCATGTACCATTTATGGAGAAAACTATATCTGATTTAGAGGGTATGGGAGTTCGGGTCTATGGATTTGATGAGACCTCAAGTATTCCAATGGATGGTAGTGGTACTGTTATGTGGGAGAACATTGCTGGATATGAACCTCAGAAAAGGTTTGTTTACTATAAGTCTGCTATTTTGTTTTTCTCGTTTGTAAGTTTTGAGATGCTTTGTGTGTTCAAAGCATAATAAACATTTTTCATATCCATAACTTTCACCACTCAAAGAAGCAAATAATTTGCATTAGATTAAAATTAGTATTGTGGATATATTATCTATGTAATTATGTGTGTGTGATTGTTTAAGCATAGGGGACAAACATTTCCCTGCACGTATTTTTTTTCCTTCATGATTATTTGGCATTTCCTTGACATTTGAGACATCACACATCTTGTTTGCTACCCGTCAAAGCTTCCTATTAGGCAATTCCTTATATGTGTTCCTTCTGAAAGTATAGTTTTTAAACTGGTGCATGTTTTTTTTTCATTTATAGGGAGATAGAGGACACTATCCTCTTGGCTTTACAGAGCCCTGAGGTGTACGATGAAATTGCCCGTGCTACACGATGCAAATTTGAGACAAACCGACCTCGAGCTGTTCTGTTTGAAGGCCCACCAGGTGAGTAACCTGAATGGTGCCTTGCGTTGATTGGAGTTTCTGTACCAAGAAACCACCGTCATTGCCTTTGTGTTATCTTGTTTCATGATGTTCATAGCTTGGTAACAGTAGTAGATAGCTTGGTGACACCATTGAAAGTAAATCTATAGATGCCCTTTTATGCACTGCTAGTATGGTTGCTTCCATTTCAAGCTGTGTTCGCATACTTAACAGTTATTACTGTGGCATAATTATTTCAGGGACTGGCAAGACTTCTTCTGCTCGAGTTATTGCCAAGCAAGCTGTAAGTGATATCTTATTGAGATTGTCCCAAAGTAATTCCGTGTTATAAAAAAGTGATATTAAGTACTCTCGCGTTTTGTATACTTCTTGATTTTACAAACACTATTCCTTTATTGCAACTTTTAAGCTGATGCCTCAATTGTAGTTGTATTAAGCTGGTTGATTGCCTTTTTCTTATGACAGGGAGTTCCCCTATTATATGTGCCACTGGAAATCATAATGTCAAAATATTATGGTGAAAGCGAGCGCCTTTTGGGATCTGTCTTTTCACTTGCCAATGACCTTCCTGATGGAGGTATAATTTTTCTAGATGAGGTATGCGTTTCATCTTTATAATATACAGGTATCGAGGGCACTTCAACTGATGTAAAAATGTACAGGAAATATACTGCCTACTGCCTAGCATACTGGGACTGTCAGGATATATCATTGTTCGTTTCTGCAGAAAAGAGTTGCTAGTTTGATTTTTGTTGCACTGCTGGTTTTTAACTGATAGGCACCACCTTCCAATATGACACTGAAGATCTAGTTTCACCTGACAAACAACTAAACTAAATGTCATTCATAATATATTCCTGAGCAATACTTTTTAGAACATAATTCTAATGGAGATATATTGTGGATTTGTAGGGTAGAAAAACTGTATCACATGCATAGCATGTTTTTCTTCCTTTTTATTGGGCAGTTTATAGTATAGGGGCATAGTGAATTTTGTTTGTTGGTTATACGAAGGTAATGCAACATCTTGCTATTTAACGTCCATGTTACAGGTAGACTCTTTTGCTAGCGCTCGAGATAGTGAAATGCATGAAGCTACACGAAGGATATTATCAGTAATTCTGCGGCAGGTAGGGTCTATGTTTGTCCATTTAAACTGGATACTGGTCATCTCTGATGCAAATATGTTTGTTGAGTTTGTCTATACTTCTAACTATCATATTTTTTCACTTTCCATCAGTGTTTATTGCAAACTTGGCAATACTGTTTAAACCTGTGTAAAACATAGGAGTTTTAACTCCAATTGAATAAGGGATGGATAAAATTTCACCGGGCTGTAGAAATTATGTACTCCTAGTGAAATTATGTACTCCCTCACTAGCTAAGGGATGAATAAAAGCGTGCACAGTAGCATTGTAGCTAAACTACTCTACACGGCTTTAGCTAGCGAGGAACTTTTCATGTTTTTTTCCTGCGCTTATTTACTATTGCTTTCTTTTTTCTGAAAGTCCATTACTGTTACTATTCCTTTCTTGAAGTACTGTAATATATGATACAGGCATATAAACCATATGAATGTTATCACGGAATCTTGAAACCACTAAGTTTTGTGAGAAATCTTTGTATGTGGTCTCTTAGTGTCATCATCATGCTTATGGCAATTGATGTCCTAGAATATATTTTTTACTGACACTAAATAAATTGTCTCTATGAAGATTGATGGGTTTGAGCAGGATAGACGTGTTGTGGTTATTGCTGCAACAAATAGAAAGGAAGACCTTGATCCTGCCCTCATAAGGTATAGTTTTCTATTACCATTCACCTTTTGTTCCTCTTAGCAGCCCAGTTAATTTTTCATATGCGTTCATGTTCTTGTTTTGTATTGTCATTCCCTTTTTGTTCCTATTACAAGTCCTTGTTAAATTTTGACATGGAGAGTTCATACATGTTTCCTTGCAAGAATTCATTTCCCAGAGATAATATTATCCTTTGTATGGGTTTTAGAAGTAAATATCGTCTTTTTTAATTTCTCCCCTTTTTCTGTTGTTGGTTTGCAGCCGTTTTGATTCAATCATTTGTTTTGACTTACCGGATCAGCAAACGCGCTCAGAAATAGCTGCCCAGTACGCAAAACATTTGACTAAATCTGAATTGTTTCAATTTTCATTGGCCACTGAAGAGTAAGTCCTTTCTTAACCTTCTAGCTCATGGTCAGCATATTTATTTTACCTGTTCATGTCTAGCTGATTGGGCAATTCAAATTTTGATGTTGCATTGGAGTCTTATAAATACTTCTCTACCCAGTGTCTTGTAAAGCTTGTTATTTTGGTTATAGTATATTTATGTTTTGTTAAATATATATAGAAGTCATGCTGTGTGATGCAGTCCAGGTTTAAAAATATGTCCTGGAAACGACCACTATCAGGATTCAGCCAGTATTTCTGGAGGTTCTGGTCTAGGATGAATTACCCTACTCTGTTAGTTGAACTTGACGCACATTTGTGTAGAGACCAATTAGCTTTCATTAAACATCCAAGTTTCCTCTGGATTGTATTACTAAGATGGTGAAATGCGTTCCATAATCCATTGAAAGATCAGTACTTACAAGAAGTTCAAAGAAGTATAACTATATTTGTCTCTAATACAAATGTAAACACCTCTTCAAAGCTTGACTTCAGTAAGGTGCTTGAAGGACCTCGCTACCGTTGGATATATTGGGAACACATGGTTGAAAGATCAGTACTTAATAAGAAATTCAAAGAATTATAATTATATCTGTGCCTCTGATACAATACAAGTGTAAACATGTCTTCAAAGCCTGACTTCAGTAAGCTATTTGAAGGACCTCGCTACCCTTTTATTCAGAACTCATTTATTGAATTCAAATGAGGTGCTTCATTTTGGAGAGTAGTAAAGGCTGCATGTGTTCATATGTTCCTTGCTTCTCTATTATTTCCCCATTAATCACTGAGTGCTCAGTGCTCGTACCTTTTTAGTCATGGATTCATGTGCGTGCATACTATGGATCATACCAGAAAACATATATAGTGCATTCGTGACCCATGGCTCAGCTAGGTTACATGTGCTCAGTGCTGACCATCACTGTACTACTGTAATATCTGGGAACACTGATGATCCGCGTGGCTAGAAATATGTTCTGTTCTGAATCTGAACTACAGATAGACTGCCCTGGGCACATATAGTTCATTTGTCTTGCTAATAATGGATATTGGATGCAGGATGTCAGGAAGAGATATCAGGGATATTTGCCAGCAAGCAGAAAGACATTGGGCATCAAAGGTATGGTATAGTGGCCGAAGCTTATTACCCCCCATCCCCATGATCAGTGGCTCAGTCGATTTTTCATCTTCTTCTACAGTTGATAAGGGGACAAGTACCAAAAAATGAGAAGGGGGAGCCGAGTCTTCCTCCAGTCGAAGAGTATGTTGCATGTTCTGAACAACGCAGAAGATCTTTGCCGGATAGAACAAGACAGGAATCAAGACTCCCTGCTTTGAAGTTAGCTTGAGGAATGTACTTATCTTTACATATGTTAAATGATGATGTGTATATAAGATTTTAGGCAGCTCTTCTCGTGACGCATGCCGACGCATGAAAATTGCGTTTACCCAAATTTTGATACTCCTATCACAATACGGTAACACGTGAAATTCTAGAGATGAACAGTGGGTAATGCATTTTGCAATGCTTGCTGGCCGCCTTGGGTCGCGGTCCTCGCGGATAGGTGATCCGGACCAACAACTCTGGAACTGTCGAGATATCTGCTAGACAGTATTTTCCTTGAGAATGTGTAGAAGTCGTGTGCGTCAATGCGTTAAGAGGAAACAATGAAAACAACACAATGTTCTTACAAAGAAATGTACAATGCCTCAGAACACGTGTACCACTATACGGTATTGCCAAATACAATGGTCATCTGTCCCTACAGAAAATGGAATTTGAAATTGAATAATGCTGGCAAATTTCATAAGTAGAGAACCAGGGAGTATACACTTCACCTTTGCACATCACTCGCCCTCTGGTCTGCCAGGTCCCGTCCAGGCGATCATCGACGTCATACGGGGTTTTTTACCATTTCAAACCATATCTAAACCAGGGTTGTTCAGATTGATACCATATCAAATATTTTAAAGTTATCAAAAATATGTATCCATTTAGTTTTTTACTAAACTTTGGTAAATATATAAGAAATCCTACTAAAACTTGGTAATATTATTAAATTGCTAAAATTTTGATGTTGATAAAATTTGGTAAGGCTTATTTTGGTTACAATTTAAACCGCCCCTACGTGATGCATCCTGCTCATGCCGATGCGTCGCAAGGCTCGAGTTCTTTTGCAATCTCGCACCACCGGCGGCGCGTCCGCATATTGGTCCAGTATTTGCCCATCAAGCCCTCTCGCCACAAACAATTGAGCCCGAAAAGGAGATTCCCACGAGCGAGTTGGGCCAGAGAAGGGATTACGCACAGCAGCGCATCCACCCATCATACGAACAGCGAATACTACTGGAGATTTCTGACCAGCGTTACACGTGCATTTGCCATTTGTCCGTGGAGGAAGTCCGGACCACAAAAGATATTTGTTGGGCATGAGTATTATATGCAGGTTGTTTTATTCTCTGTATGAGACAAAACCGTATATGTTCAGCGCATTCGCTGATCCGACGCCAGGAGAGAAGACACAGCAAGGGCAGCATCCCGCGCTGGTCACTGCTTCAACAAAGAAAGCTATTGCCTACCTATCACTTACTGACCATCCATTAGGTGACCGACATGCGACTGGAATGAATGAACGATCCATCGCTCGATTCTGTGGCATGTGCATCCACGACTGCATTCTGCTCCCGAGTCCCGACATCCACCGGTTTCCATTCGAAACGCCTTTGTCTACTCATGTACTGTGCAGGACTACAAATTTCCAGTCAAATATAGTTGATGAGCCAATGCTCTTATGAGTTATGATCGTCAGTTTGCAGATTTTGCCTTTGCGATTACGTTGAGTGAAGTGTGTAACAACCATCGAACAGCCCGACACTATACAAAGCGGGGATCCATCAGTGTGGACCTACGTGTACCAAGAGGGTGCCTAGGAACTTGGTTTAGATTGTTTTTAATCTATAGTTTATTTATTTTTACCATATATACATATTCTCAGTTTAAATTTAGACACCCATATCAAACTAAACTAAATTCAAAATAGAGTAAAATATGTGAGTGGAACCCTCCACCCCTATCGATCACGATCGCCGCGGTGGACATGGCAGTTACAGAAACGCAATCATATATGCTGTCTGAACTGATGGACGGAACATAATTAAACCATCTCTATCACGCGCAGTAATCCGCGAAAGCGACCACACACACTGTACGGCTGTAGCCTGCACGAGCTAACCGGCCATCCCGCTCGGCCGCGCGCGCGCGGGCGAGACGTTCAAAGCAAAACAGCCACGACGAACCATCACAAAAGAACGCGAGGAAACCCAATGCTGCGCAACAAACCGTCCAGCGAACAGCGGGGCAGATCACGAGAAAACGTCTGGGCTCGCCGGCCATGCTCCACCCACGCAGCTTTGCAAGGAAAATACCCGTGCGAGCGTGATGCCCGAGCCAAGCTCTGCGCGGGCAACGCGGGGATCGGAGCCGTGGAGAAGAAGTGCGTGGCTTGGCTGCGTACGTCCGCCGTGTGGGGAAGGCGGCAATTGGTGTGGGCCGCGGCTGCGTTTTCGTCCAGTAGCCGGCACATCCCGGTCGACGCGATGCGATGGTTGCAGAGATCGAGCGCGAGCGAGCGCCGTGGACGCGACACTTCTCTCGCCCGAATCGATCACACTCGATCCTGTGGCGCCACGGAATGGACTGGGTGCTCGCCTGCGCTCATCCGTGAGCCCGGCCATTCCATCTTGATGCTTGGCAATCTATACCCGTGTCTCGTCCCTCTTCCTCCTCCTGCAGATCGTCTCCGTTGCTGTCTATCTACGGGTAGGCGTGCCCAGGCTATGCGGCCGAGGACGTTGGAACGGTCACGAGGACTCACGAGTCGTAATCATTGCAGTGAGGCTTCAATTTATCATGTTCCTTTATCAAATCAAGGTGGTTTTTAGAGTACCTCTAGATGGATGAGAACCGTCCATTGGATTGGATCCAATGACTGAGATCTAATTATACTACACATGGTAGTAGTATGTACGGTAAAACGTGTGAAAGGGTACACTTGGAAATAATTTTGATGGCATTACTGTTAAATCGTATTTGATATAGGAGTAACTTCGTAACTTATCAATGGGCCACAACGAAGCCAGCCTGCGGTTGAAATCAATCTGGGACGTGCCTAGGGCTAGAGCTCGTGCGGAAGAACGACTAGCCGGCGGCTGGAGCCTGACCGCCGGTACCGCAATTGGCGAGTGACGGTTGGGGTCGGATGGTCAAGAAGTAGTCTTGGATTATTAATTTAGGCTAGTTAAGACTCAAGAGACCATGTTCTTTATATCAAGCCGACAGCTTAACAACATAAATTTGGATTATTCGCATGCTTCTTACTTACGATGTGCTGTGAATATTAATTAATTGTGCATATGGCCGCCCTAGTTTTGTCTCAAACAACATTTACAATCATCCAATCTCACACCATTTTGTTGGTTAAAAAACAAAAAATGTTACTGCGAAGCTCAATTTGGAACGGTTTCAACACACCAATGAAGCAGATTCACCTCTTCTCCTACATATTTTCCTCACAGAAACATCACAAAATAGTTATGATCCATCGGCATAAACCAGGTTAGGAGGGAAACTCTGCAGAATTATATAATTCAGAAACCATCGGTTGATGTTCACAATCACATATCTTCTAATTTTCATTTTCACATGCCATAGGTAAGTAAATATTCGGCAGATATTTGTCAGACATTAGCCTCAACTGAACTTCGGAAATCAGTAAGGGGGTTCTTTCTTTAGATTTAAGAAATCACTAATGGAGGTTCACAGGTTTAACATCAATCTTTGGAAGGGCTTTAGGTCAGCGAGCAATGGAGATTAATCTCAAACACATGCACGTGAGGGAGTTTGGAGGCGGAGGCAGTGGTAGAAGTGCGTCGGCGGCGTGCCTCTGGATCCCATCCCTGCTGGTGCGCGACAAACCGTCGATGGTGGCGTAGATAGCCAAAGGAGAGTGGTGGCCTGGAAAGGAGAGAAAAGGGACACGGCCGTGGATCGGAACAGCGAACGGAGTCGCAAGTGTCCAGTGGCCGAGCGATTTCTTCCTCCTCTACTAGTTTTGACAGAGACGAAAATATCCCTCCACGTTATCGGTAAAGGTCAAGCACCCATTACAATGAACGGTAGGATTAAATTTATATTACACTACTACCATCATCAGTGGAGGGTACAGTAAAAGTGCCCCAAATCAAGGTGTGAGTTTGGACCTGGAGCACATAGGAGCTGAACTATGCTAGTGCTCCTAAACACATTTAATGCGAATTTAACAATGTAAGCGGACAGAACGCAATGTTTGGCTGTTGTCAGATGATGAACATGTACTGTAGTAGTATTAGCTTTGTAACTGACGTTCTCCTAAAACAATCTGAACCTTGAAAACCTGGATGTGTTTAGTCACAAAATGCAGACATGGAAATATCAAATCTACCAGTAAAATAGTCTCTAGTGTAAGTGTAACATTAGTTAGTGATGTTACTTGACAGGTCGATATGAAATTAGCTAAGCCGTCATTTACTTGCAGGAAAATCTTCTGGTGTAAAAAGGTAGTACCATATTGAGTGGATAACAAGCAAAGTTTGCACGTTTACTCAGCATTAAGGCACACAGGTAACCTGTCCCCTTAAACAGATCAAGTAAAGCTCCCTGAGGCCTGAAGAAACAAGGACTTTTCAGCCTTTTTGGTAGGAAGGGTTTGTCTTTTTCTCTCATTAGCAAAAGGAGGTCAAATTAACTCTACCGTCAAAGCCCTTAATCTCCCCGTACGTAATGTTAGGTGGGGAACACGCACCAACCTACCTACTAACATAATTCAGAAGGACTGCACTCTCAGTTAATTAATCGTTCCATCCTGTGCACACCTGGAAAGAGAGAGTGTTACTGGTGGGTATATAGTGAATCAATCTCAACAAATCGTGGGAACTACATTAGTGTCCGATGATCGAATGGACACATAGGATAGGAGGGGAGATGCTTAAGCTCAACACACTCGTTTGGCATATGTTTTTAGTTCAGTTTCTCTTCTAAATTAAACCAATAGTGTTATGAAAATAGATGCACAATAGAGACACGAATTTAACGTGGAAAATCCTTACGAGAAAAACCACGGGCGCCGACCGGTAATGATCAGTATAGAGGAGTTGGATACAAACGCAGGGGATACATTAGGCTGTCGCACCCTCCCGATGCGACTTACAAGGGATATATATAGGAGAAATCTAGGAGTCCTAATAAGCAAAGACACAAAGTCCTAATAGGAAACTAATCCTATAATACAAAGTCATATTAGAAAACTAATCCGAATATATCATAGGACTAAAATTCGGATCACATATTTAACAATCTCCACCTTAAGACGAATTTTCCTTGTAGCACAAAAATCTTCAATCTCCAAATAACCTCATGTAGATAAAATCACTGCATGCCAAATATTCTGCATGACTATAATATAACACTCTCAACCCAGAAGAGGTAGACCTTACTTCAAACTCGCCATAGAGAATAAATCTTGAATCTGCTAGTATAAACTTGTCTGAACCTAGCAGAGACGCGAAACCTGATGCACAAGCTTCAAACTCGCCATGGGAATAAAATCCTGAATCTGCTGTAGCAGAAACACGAAACTCTTGTGCTCAAAACGAAGTACTTAGATCTCCTGATAAAACCTCCTGGTATTTTGGGCAAACGGACATAGCAATTCCACCAGAAATTTGACCACTTCCACATGATCTGGACAGGAATCTTGAGGCTCCCTCTCGACGACTTCGCTTGTGTGTCCTAATACATATATGCGCAACTGATATACTAGTGCATGATAGTATTAGTTTCTCCTCCATGGTAGATGTGCCAACTTGCATCTTCACAAGCCATAACGAGAATATTGCATCTCAATCCAGGAGCAGTAGATCATACTTCAAACTCGCCTTGGGAATAAAATCCTGAAACTTCAAACTCGCCTTGGGAATAAAATCCTGAATCTGCTGGTATAATTTTGTGGAACCCTAACAGAAACGCGAAACACTCTAGGTGTATAAAACGAAGTATCTTGATCTCCGTAGAAAACCTCCTGATAAACTGGCGTGTGAGTGTAGCAAAAAAACTGAACCTAAATTCCTGGCTGTGTGTGCCGGTGATGATAGTGGCGTGGTAGTAGACCGGATCTCCAATGCTCTGATACCACTTGTTAAGAAAATAGATATACAACGGAGACACGAATTTAACGTGGAAAACCCTTGCGGGAAAAACCACGGGCGCCGACCGGCAATGATCAGTATAGAGGAGTTGGATACAAACGTAGGGGATACATTGGGCTGTCGCACCCTCCCGATGCGGCTTACAAGGGATATACATGGGAGAAATCTAGGAGTCATAATAAGCAAAGACACAAAGTTCTAATAGGAAACTAATCTTATAATAAAAAGTCATATTAGAAAACTAATCCGAATATATCATAGGATTAAAATTCGGATCACATATTTAACAAACATTAGGGATCTAGTTTTTGTCAGTAGAACATGGGCCTTATGGAGGTGGACGACCGCGAGTACTTTTGGTGCAGTTTTGCATTGAGATACCATAGCACAGGTGACAGGACTTGAGCATCAGCAAAGTTTACTATATATCTGCTGCAATATCTTGACCGACAGTCATTGCTTTGCTCCTAAGATTGTCGACTAGCAAGCATTGTTAGGACTGACAGCTTCTCCTCAATAATTCACAATAATCACCCCTGCACACAAAAACTCAACAGTACTTCCTGTGCAACAACTACAGTAATCAACAACACTAACACCATCTGTCAATTTACGAGCTAAAAAAAATTATCGAAGGACAAGTGTCTGATCGATCGCCTCCACTGAATGTTTCCAAACCTCTAGTGGTCCTCCATGCATAATGTAGCATCAAAGTTCAAGACAGGATATACAAGAAACTTGCATTTGTTTATGGGCCAATCAACCGGTTGGCTCATGACAACATGCACTTCCCGTTGGTTCCCATTTGTTGCCATGCTGCCTCCGCGCATGTTGTAGGTGTCAGCTGCTACTCGAGACACTACACGTCTCTTTTGGCCATTTCTAATCTACCTCATCACCTTAATAAAAGCCGAAACACGGAGGACGTAAAGAAGTACACACACCGCGTTCGTCAATGTACTACTACCCGGTTGATGAACCTTTTGGCGTATCGACGCTGGGGCATGGGCGATGATCACTAGGGAGAGTTTTTTTTTTTTTTTTTGTGCTGGTCCAAGAAAGCGAGCACATGCGCGTGACAGGGAGGAAGCCAGCACGCATGATTGTGCCGCGCGCCCCGCGCTGCGCATGTGGCGAACGGTGCATCACTGCGAGGCGCGTCGTATACTCGCGCGTATGAGATGAGACGCTGTGAACGCTGCCGCGGCGGCGGCCTTCGCGGCTCGGTTCCCCTGCGACATGGCAGTCCGCTGCGTACGCAGCCGGCAAAGGACACATGCCACCGCGGCCGGCCGGGCGCTGCGCTCGCTGCTGCGAGAGACCACCAGACATGCGCCCTCGGGCGAGGCCGGCGAAATCACTGGGTTCGCACAGGAATCGCAGCTGTCTCTCGGTCTCGGCTCTCGCTCTCGTGTCCCCCTCTACCTCACCTGACCTAGCTAGCGTGCGGTTCGAAGGTTGGAAAGCAATTGATTTGCGTGCACCAACGCCTGCTTCTGCGTTTTGTTCATACATATGTTCCAGGATTGGAGTAATCAGAGCTGAGAAATACTACTGTCTACGGACTATACTTTCTATATTCCAAAATATAAGAAATTTTAGTTAGATTAGACATATCCTAGTACAACGAATCTGGACAGGCTTCCTCTGTCTTCATTGGACGTCACATCCAACTAGATCTCTTATATTTTTGGACGGATGGAGTAAATAGCTAGGTCTAAGCGCCAATAAGGAGGATGTTCCTTTGGGCGGGGGTAGGGAATATCTCGGGAAGAAAATGCAAAGTCAATTGAAAAAGAAAATCTGCAGACCAGAAGATCTGGGAGGATTGGGTGTTATGGATTTGCAGCGCTTCGAGTCGGCTTTACGCATAAGGTGGCTATGGAACGAGTGGGTGGCACCTGAGAAAACTAGGGTGGGAACAGCGATACCTTGCAGCCAACTCGATAGGGAACTATTTGCGGTAGCAACAACCATTACGGTGGGGAACGGGAAAATAGCACACTTCTGGAGCTCAAAGTGGTTGGAAAACCAAATTCCGCGGCAAGTGGCCCCAGACATCTTCATAGCCTCCAATCGGAAAAATAGAACAGTTTGTAACACCATGCAAGGGAGTAACTGGATTCGGGATATTGACACCCTTCGACTCACGATGGCGGACCACATCCAGCAATTTGTGCGTCTGTGGTCAATGATCAGAAGAATGAACCCTTTGAACGAAGAACGAGATAGCATCCAACAGAATCTAACGGAAAATGGTCAATACTCGGCAAAATCAGCCTACAGACTTTAGTTTCTCGGTGCGGCGAGATCCGCTTCCAACCAATCGATTTGGAAAGCGTGGGCGCCATCGAAATGCAAATTCTTCTCATGACTTGTTATCCATAGTAGAGTATGGACGACGGACAGACTGGAGCGAAGGGGATGGCAAAATCAGAAGGTCTGCCACTTTGCTATGTACAAGACGAGAGAGTGGTCCACCTTTTAGCGAAATGCAGAGTAACAAAGAGGATTTGGACAAAAATTCAACGATGGACCAACACGAACCTTCAGATGAACAAATGGGATGACTGCCATTCCACTGAGATATGGTGGAACCTTGTCCTTGAAGCACCAGATAATCCCCGTCGGTCTCTCCGAACGTTGGTGATGCTAGTTTCCTAGGAAATTGGGTGCGAGCGTAATGCAAGAATCTTCCGCAATACAACATCAACATCATCATTAATCCTTGTCAAGATTAAAGAGGAAGCAAAAGCATGTGACGGAGCGTGAGTTCCTCAGCGGGGGACAGTGAGGGCCCCCTTGTGTGAGTTCGGCCGAGGACGCAGGGCGAGAATCCACACTTTGGGGTGAGAGGGATCGAGAAAGAGAGAGAGAGGTGCCTAGAGGGAACGAGACACAGGGAGTTATACAGGTTCAGGTCACCGGCGAGGCGTAATACCTACTCCTGTGTGTGGTTGATTAGAGTTTTTTGTTCTTCAGGGATCCCCTTTCTCTAGGTCTGGGCCTCCTTTTATACTTAAAGGGGCTACCACATGGGCCAACAGGCTACCTTCTAGAGAAAGGAAAACATTCTTTTACATTTAAGAGCGGTCTTGTCACTTGGCGCAGAAGTCGCACGCATAGTAGCCGCAGCGTGACTCCTGTCTGGTCGGCTGTCGGACCTGGGTGACGCCCGTGTCATTCCCCATTAAATGGGCGGAGACTTGTGTGCTCCGTCCGTACCGGGCGACGGGCGTCATATGATCGGAGCTGATCCACCAACTCCAGTTGGATTAAGAGACAAAAAAAGTTCTCATTATTTTGATGGGACCTGACGGCGCGTACCGCGCTTCGACTGACGTGCAGCCAGTGCGCTGGTGCCACGCCGCCATCCCATCGGTCATTCTGACCAATCATAGACCGGTCAGTCGGCATGACTAGTGTTAGACCGGGCACACGCGCTCCTTACCACATTAAATGCGATGAGACACGCGATAAGACGCGCTCGTCTGAGCCGCAATTAATGTAGTTAGGTGAGCGTTGGAACCGCTTACCTAACCACACACACGTGGCGGAAGCGTGGAGGGGTCGGGGTGGCCCGACCCCTACGACAGTGGAGCGCTAGGGGAGTTGAGATTAGAGAGGGCGGCCGCCACCTCACCCTCGGGCCCAGCCCCTCTCGGGGAAGGGCCACGTGGGCGCAGGGGGCCGCCTCAAGCTCTTAGTCTTTATACCCCTGGACCCACAACACACCGACAACATGGGTAAAAGCTGGAGCAATTAAGCTCCAGGAGTTTGAAATTTTGGAAGATATCACCTAATCCCCATCTTGCGAGTGAGTCGTGTTGATTAGCCTGGTACATACTCTTGTATAATCTACTCCTTCTCTTTTGATGTATGAGACAAAGCTTTTGCCCTCCTTTCAAAAAAAAAAGGTTTTTGTTCTGGATATCTGGCTAGAAGGTTGTGAAATCAGAAGGATTTGTTGTGAAGGGCTGAAATTATCATGTTAATAGACAAAAAGGGAAAAAAATATTGACCGTTTGATCATTGTGAGTCAGTTTATAGTGATGTAGATTGATTGATACAGTTGTATGTAAAATAAGATCGTATAGAATTCGGTCATCACCCTTGGTTAACCAAAATGACCTAATAATTAACCAAAATTAGAAAAGAAGTCTAAGTAGCTATCTTATATTCTTAATCTTGGTAACTCGGTTTACCACTATGATTGATGTTATATCTTGGTGAATTGGTGTATTATATATATTATTTGTTATTATCTTGTGTTATTTAATTGTTAAAACATGCCTTGGAAGAGGGAAAGTATCGTCAAAAATTTGTTGTGGACTTGTTGTCCATCAATTTATGTGATATGTCACGTATTTCAAGCATGATTGAAGAACGTACTGAACTAACCGAAGCCAAAATTCTTGATCTCGAGTTTTAGATGACCAAATTTCCTCACAGAACGAACCAATTTTTTTAGTAGGGACCGAATGCCCACACCTAGAGCCAAGTATGCCAACATTTTGATACCCATACCATGAACTGGGAGAGGAAACCCTTCCAAACGGTATGCAAACCCTTCCAGATGTTCAAGTATTTAAACCAAAGGATGATAAGCCACGCATGTCGCTTTTGGACGTGGTGGTCCTCGTGTGGCACACGTAAATTAAGGATCATTCTTCCCTTTCAGTCCATTCACGTGATGTGCCACTTTAATTTCAACATGTTGTATTAATACGGAATTTTTATGTGTTCTGATCATGAGATGCACATCTGCAGTACTAACATCTTGGGTCGATCCTCCCCACAAAAAATTCAATACTGTAAATAACAGTAGTATTGTAGCTAGCTTTTAGAAAAAGATGATCTATGTACATCCAAGATGCATATGAGATGTATTTAATAGTGCAGTGGTAAGAGATGTGTGTGATTTCAATTTCAAAATCTTATGTTTAATCCCAATATTTTTATAGTTTTTTCTTAAAACCAGTTTGGAGGATGTCTCCCTTCAAATCTAGTTTTTTTTTGTCTATTTACATCCCAATAGACGTGCAACGTATGAAGGTCCCGTTGGTTTCTCTAACAAAAGTTGATGAAAATTTATATATTTATGGCACGTTTTTTAAACTGCTAAATGATACATTTTGTATGAAAACTTTTTATATGAAAGTTTCTCTAAAATATCATACAAATATATTTTTCAAGTTTATAATAATCAAAAACTCAATTAATTATACGTTAACACCATCTCGTTTTGCGTAAATAACTTAATCTTCATTTACATGAGTTTCAAACACCACCTAATTCTTCATGTTGAACAGAATGATATATCGATCCTCTTAGGGCAGTCCCAACCCTCCACTTAGGATGGTTTCTATGGCATTAACTATATTGCCATGTAGAACTTTTAGCTTATGTGGCACTATATTAATTAAGAGAGAGAGTGAAGAGAGGAAGAAACTAGGTCTCATACAAAACCCAGCTTCAACACGAGAACCTATGCACTAGACACTATCAAGTTTTGCATTGGGAGAGAACAATGTCTTCATAATAGATGAAGAATAAATATGATTGGTAGAGAAGAGAGATGATGTATTTATTAATGACCCACTTTAAGAAATCATGAGTTGTGGAGTGTAGTTTCTATTGTGGTGTCTTATTGACATGGCACCATAGACACTGCTTATGGATACTATGGGTTGGGACTGCCCTTATTCTGGTAGCACTGACTGATGTCTCTTAGGAGGCCAATATCGCCGAGTGGCACCCGCTTGAACGTCTGCTTAGATTCATTCATCCATTAAAACCGTCCGGTGGATCCCATGCAATTCAATTTCAACGGATCTTTTTTCAAGAATATCACGGTACTTCTGAGCACAAATCAACTTTTGGTGCAACCCGGCCCTTTCCCAGAACATCACATTCTTTACAAGTAAAACTATATATATAGGGATGCGATAAAACGCACCTTGTGTGCGTAATAACTTAATCACGCCCCTCATATAGTAATTGGTTTACTACATGTTATATGTTGTCAAATATCTGATAGTAATAGTTTTACTAGTAGGCTTAATTCAGGAATTTATCATGATTACACTGTTAGTAACAAAATTACTAACGTTGGATGCGTTTTAACTATAACGCACCCGGGTGCGTTACAGTATGTCTATATATATATATATATAAGGTGTTCTTTTTAAACAAAAAAACATGTATAAGCACCAACGGTGCATCAGTATTGTACGGGCACGTGACTCCATCCACTAGAGTTTAGATCTCGATGCTCATAAATATTATTATCTATGTTCCAAAATATACCCCTGTTTTATGTCATAAGTCACTTTAGGTTTTGTTATTAATCACACTTGTAGAAAATTAGTACTATTCTCAATACAAAATAAACATGCTATCAAATTATATTAAATTTTACAATTAATGAAACTAATTTGATATTGCGGAGATGTTGCTAGTTTTTCTATAAATTTGATCAAATTGACAAAAAAGAGTTAAACCAACTTATAATATAAAACATAGCTATTATTGTGTATGAATCTAAAGAAGTAACTATTCAGATTCATAGCTAAAAATAGTTTTATTCATCAAAGATTTTTTGATTGTCGTTGGTCTATATCTCTTTGAGCGTGTTGAGATGTAAGCATGGCTAAAGCCAAAACTCATCAAAGCCCAGGCTCAACTGCTGAATTATTGAATTTCTTCATATTTTACATGGTGATTTAGGAGAATTTAAGCATGATCGGAGGTAAGCCTAGGCTTTATAAGTCCAAACTGCCATAGGCTTGCCTCTGCCCATGTATGTGAGTATGGTGTATGTCGATGGCAGTGTGTGCACTGTAAACGTGCGTGTCCTTCATGTTATTAAAAAAAACTGAAAAAATATTTGTAAACAAGGATACTCCGTAAAAAAGAATATAAGTTGTGTATGTGTTGCTGAGTTGATCGCACTGAACAACGTAGTGGAGCCAGGAGCTTCATAGAGCCCGAACGGCGGAGTAGTTTCTATGCGCTGTATACCATATTCGCTGCAATTTTCAGCGACAAACTACGGTGCACTACGTACGCGCGCTATCAAGCACGGATAGCTACCCCGAGTCCCGGGGAGGTGGCTCCGCCACTCGAAAAAATAACTGTGCACGCTAGCTGCTGAAATGCTGATGGAGTAACGGAGACACCACTGGGATACCCTCTTTTATCCCGATTTACAACCCCTTTAATCCCAAGTTGTAAACCGGGATACTCAATCCGAAACTTAAAATATTTATCTTTAGTCGCGGTTGGTGTTACCAACCGAGACTAAAGTTTTTCCTCTATTGTTTTTTGTTTGCATACTGTTTTTTTCATTGTTTTTTTTCCAACGCCACCGATCGAATGCAACAACGAAATCATCCTCAAATTCACAAAAAACAATCATCACAGATCGAATACAATAACAAAATCATCCACAAATTCAAAAAACAATCATCACAGTACATATCATCACAAATTCACAAAATCATCACATCGCCATGCGCCGCCGCCGCCGCCTCGGGCGCTGGCCGCCGACCGCCGCCGCCACCCGCCAGATCTGGGAGGGAGGGAGGGGAGTGCCGCCGACCACCATCCTCCCACTCTCCCCGGCCACCGCCCTCCCCCTCTCCCCTCCGGCCAGATTTGGGAGGAGGGAGGGAGGGGAACCGCCGCGCCCGTGGCCACCGCCTGCCTCCTGCCTCCTGCCGCCTACCACCCGCCACCCGTGGGAGGGGAGAGGGGAGGAGATCGAAGGAAGAGGGGAGGAGGGAGGGAAGGAAGGGGAGGGGAAGAGGAGGGGAGGGGAGAGGAGAGGAGAGGAGAGGAGAGGTGTGGGATTTAGAAAATTTTTATCATCGGGGAGAGGGGAGATGATGTTTTTATCAATCAGGTGATCTTTAGTCCCGGTTGATAACTCCCGATGACCTGACACGACCTGACAAAAAATAAACCGGGACTAAAAATGATCTTTAGTCCTAATTGATGTCACTAACTGGGATTAAAGATTAAAAAGTTCATTTAAGTTTTTTAACCGGGACTAAAAATAATTTTTAATCTTGGTTTCTTTTTAAACCCGACTAATGTGATTTTTACCATCCGAGTAAAGATCACCTCAGTAGTTATGACAGCAGGAGACGACAATCCATGTGAATGGATCGTGAAATTGCTGGAAAATCCATACGAGAGAGAAGTATTTTTTTGGTCACATGCATGCATGCGCCCGCGTGCGGCGCGGCGCTCTCGTCACACGCCCCACGGGGAAGGCAGCGGCGGCGCCACATGAGAGATCACTAGAACAGTAGAGCTACACCCCCATGGACTAATTGGAGTGACATCCAGGTGCATGGGAGTGACATTCAGGTGCCTTCGATATTGATGGGAGATCGAATTGTGGTGGACATTGATGCACCGGAGATGCTGATTATTCTGCACCCAACATGTTGTTTGGAATTTCTGGATGAGTTCTTGTTGCAAATAAATGGTCACAGCTGTTTGTCTGAGAGAACCTTGAAACCTCGATTGGCTATAAACATTTCAGATCTCTATGGGGGTGTTTGGATCCATCTGACTAGAGACTACTTGACTAATTTTAGTCACACTAGGGGACTAAATCTCCAAACACCCCTGACTAAATGGTGACTAAAACTAGTCTAGTCTCTAGTCAGGGGTGACCCAACTTCTACTGACTAATCCCATTAATTGCTCCTCCCATTAATTGCGGTTACCGGCTCCTCCCCCTCCCGGCCTCATCCCTTCAGCACGCATGCGCTGCCGCCGCTCCCTTCGGCACGCACGCGCCGCCGCCGCCGCCGCTCCCTTCGGGCCCCGGCCACCGCACTTCTCAACGCCGCCCCGGCCACCGCACTCCGCCGCGCCGGCCCCGCTGCGCCCCTAGATCCGGCGTCGGCAACCATGGACGGCGACGGCGACCTCCCCCACGATTTCTTCTCGCAGACGGCGTCTTCCGGTGCATCGGCGCACCCCATGGACGGCGATGGATGGGGAACGACGCCCCCTCGTCTCTGGGGATCCGTCGGCCGCAGCTCGGTGGCCGGGGGGCTCGGCCGCGGCTCGGTGGCCGGGGGCCTCGGCGCTCACCGCATCGGGCTGGAGAACATCGACCTCAACACCGACTGCACCGCCGCCGCCGCCTACCCCAGCATGAGCATGTACACACACATCCTTCAGCGGTCCAGATCGGACGGTGTGCCGCAGCGGCAAGGTCGTCCACCTCGGCAAGGTCTCCCCCCAGTGAGGTCTCCCCCCACAACGATGAGAATTATCAACCTCTCCTTCAGGAAACAAGGAGGAGGCGTCGTAACACTAGGGGTGAAGAAATGGAGCCAGATTCCGTAGACATGAATCGAGTGAGAGATAGGATTGCCGATGGTTTGTTCAATGGACGTTGAGGAGTTTGTAATGTTATTTATTTCGTTTTCCAACATGTAACATTGTGTGGACATTTTTTTATTTTCCTTGTGTATGAACAATTTTAATTTCCTTGGGTGTTCACTTTTTTCGGATTTGTGCTATGTGCTTCCAAGCTTGCTGCACGCGCGGGAAAGTAACAGGCAGAGCGCGAAAGGAGAGAGAAGGGGGAGGGAGAGGAGAGAGAAGGGGAGGTAAATCTGGATTTTAATGCACTTTAGTCCCATCTTCCAAACAGGGGGTGACTAAAATTTTTTAGTCTGTCTAAACTTTAGTCAGGTGACTAAAAGGATCCAAACACCACCTAATCCACTCTCTCACCTAATTAATTGCTCATCCCATGGAGAGAGAAGGAGAGAGAAGGGGGAGGGAGAGGAGAGAGAAGGGGAGTTAAATCTGGACTTTAATGCACTTTAGTCCCATCTTCCAAACAGGGGGTGACTAAAATTTTTTAGTCTGTCTAAACTTTAGTCAGGTGACTAAAGGGATCCAAACACCCTCTATATCTCATCGACAGTGCCGTAACTTTGATCTTGTTGTCTGTCAATTAATAACAGAATTAACGGCCGGGGGTCAGAGGCGTACGTTCCTACTGTTTGACGGGATCCTGGCAAGAATCTGACGCTGGTGCATCCATGTTCCACAGGCAGTACTGTACCTCGCTGTGGTGTAACTATCGTCAAATCGTCATGTGGGATAATAATAATGCCGAGGCCTAGTAGTCCTGGTCCAAGCACATTGCATGGCGATTATTCAAACGCAATCGTCTCTGCATGTAAATGATCCTATTGTTTGCCTTCGGTGCTTTTCGGATGTATATATACATGTTGATGTCGTAAAGGATGCTCACTCGATGCCGTTTTAACTTTAAAGCGACGGAGCGTTGAAAGCCCTGCTTTCGTTTGCTACATACGTACACAAAACCGTGCTTTTTCCTGCTTTGACGCCCGGTTTGGATGCGCATGCAGCAGCGCAAAGCCAAAGGTGCGCAGCCCGCAGCGTCGCGTGCCGATCATCCACTCACTCCCGACTACCGATCGGTGGCGGATGCTCCAAACGTACAGATGGATGGGCGTTTCATCGCGGGCCTCGCGGCTCTCGGACCGGTGCGCGGTTGGTTGCATTTGCGCATCGCTCGCATCGCGTCGCGCTTTTCCTACTCTTCCGGATCAATGGGGCGAGCAGGCAGGCGGTGCGCGAAGTGAAAAAGTGTAGGCGTACGAGTAGTAGAATTACAGATTTATTTACAGTATACTCCGTGTAGGGCGGTAGAAGGACATCATTTATGCGTGGCAGACTGGCAGTGGGCGTGGGCGTGTAGGGTTGGTGAAGCGTTGCAGCGTATAAATGTCAGTAGATATAGTATTTACGCGTGTGTGTGTGTGGCGTGCTGCGGGTGGCATATTGGCATGAATACCATGTACCGGTGGCATCCTGGCATGAATACCTTGTACCGGTGGCCTGCGCAGAAGGGTTCTGATCCCATCATTCCATTCTCTTTTGCTGTTACGCGTTTGGATTCAGGCCGTGAAGTCCTCTTTAGCTTTGTACTACAAACCTCACGTGAACTACGCATGACTTTTACAAATAACCCGATTATTGACGGCAAGAATTACAAATGTGTTGTTGGTACATATTTCATATAAACATCACAAGGTCTTTTGTAAGAGTTAAAAAAAGGTTTCGTAAGAATTATTTCAAATTCTGCAAGAATCAAGGGACTGACTACCGTGTCGCTCTCCCTGGACGACACGGGAGGCGAACTACCGAGCGCGCGGAAACTCCCCAACCGCATCCCGCTCACGTCGCCGCCGCCGCTGAGGCCGCCCACCTCCTTCTCCCTCCCTCCTCTCTCTTCTCCCCTCTTCCTTTCCCTTTCTCGTTTTTCTCCCGTCCCTCTTTGTCTCGCCATTGTCGGGATGGCCGCCAATGCAGGCGGTGTCAGCGGCGGCGGCACCTCCCCTTCCCCCATCCTTCCTTCCTTCCTCCCTCTTCTTTCCCCCACCTTTCCTTCTCCCTTTTCCCTCTCTCTTTTTCTGCAGATCCAGATCCAGATCCAGGTGAGTTGGTGGTCATCCAGTGGCGGCGACGGTTCGGCTTGGTGGAGCTTCACCGGTCCGGCTAGGTGGAGCAGGTCGTCAGTGGCGCTGTCTGGATATCGTGCAGGTGTTGATGGAAAAAGACAAACTCACCTGAGAGATCTGCTTAACTCTAGGACATGTCCAAATCTTGCCTTTCGAATGCAGGGTGTGCTAGTTGATTTGATCCTGCAACCAACAAGAATAAAATAACATAGTTAAACCAGTAAACGATAGTCGATCGGCTGGAAAGACGATGACATATCATCTTTAACCTAGCCGATGTAATTGAATAGAATCAGCTATTAGGTGTGATGTTAAAATGACATAGAAGACCTAAAATATATCACATCGGCTGAAGATGCAATCAATCATGTAATTTCTAGATCAACCTTGTTTGAACTATAAAGCAAACAATATATATCGAACCAAACCAAGATAGGATAGTTTGCTTACGGACCAAGTTAATCAACTTGGAGATTACATGTGCTTATATCATAGCCGATGACATAATACTTAGGTAGAGAAAAAGATAATGTACCAGCTAATACTATGGTATAACCTTATATACATATATCAATCTAGATAAATATATTTAATATAAACTAAATATATTTATGTAAAGTGATATATCTATATAAGGGGCATATATAGCATGTAAGGCATGATTAGATTAACTAAGCACATTAAAACATCTATATTAGGTAAGATGAGTTGAAACCCCGATTCTACCTTATTATAATCAAATATATGTTAGTTTTTATAATTCTAAGCACGGTTAGGGATGATGCATTGCAAAGTATGCAAATAGATATAAAGTCTAAACAATAAAGCCTTTGATTAATTTTTAGGGCGGTGGATACCTTAGCTAATTTATATCGACAAAATAATTTAGACGATACCGGCAAAACCCTATAAAAGATCTGGTCGATACAGATAAATTGAGTCATTAATATAGATTAACTAAGATATATGATAACCAGTGATCGAATTAACAAGATTAACGCATCTAAAATAACATAATAACCTCGATAATGCAAACCACTGTTACAAGTATTACCTCTTGTCGAGAGATCGAAACCGACACCCTAACTCAAAGCAATAACTCGTCGAATATAACTAAAAGAAAAAGGTGGCGATGCGACGAGAGTATATTGAACGTGTGTTATCTTTTTACATGGTTCTGGGCATATATTGATACCCATAGTACGGATAATGGACACGACTCAATCTTTCCTAAGTTACAAAACTATACGAACAAGTCTTTTCAACGGATTCTTACTAAATCTCTAAGAAACCGATATTAATATTCCTAATTAATAGATACAATTTCCTGTAACGGACTCTATCCTCGCTTGTCAATATCTTTGAAGCTTCAATCCAAATCCATCTTTATCCATATCGGCTAAACGTATTTAACTCAATATCGGCTGATATAGCTCTAAGCCAATGCATACGTTATTTCCGAGAATACCGCATCTCTTCCAAATCCACCTCGGCTTAATCTTCGACCCCGAATCATATCTTACCAAATTTTGAAGTTAACAGCAGGTCGTTGCAACATGCAAGTGGTGGTGTACATGCAGGTAGCTTCGGTGTGCAGGTGGTATTTGGTGGCTTCCGTTGCAGTTGCTATAGTTGGATGGGACTCCGAGATGAAAGTCTTACTCGGCTTGCCATTGCTAGCAACGACGACGTCCTCTGACGCTGTTCACCTTCCTGAAGGCGTTGCTTTGGAGCTCTCATTCAACTCCACATCAAGGGATTTCTCGAGGTGAAAACCTTAAATTCTTTTGGATTGGACGATGTCGCCGTTTTATCGGCGTGTCCTTCTTGAAGGTTTTATTTTAGAAGTTTTTCTTTGTTGTATTGCTGTTCTTAGTTTATGTGTGTAAATCATAGGGTTTTTACCGGTTTTCCATAATTTAACCGTGCCATTGTAAGGTTTTTGGGTCTGGTTTGCCTTATAAATTGGATCAACTTTATTCTTCTATAGTTAAATTGCAGAAGCTCCCTGCCAGTTCTCTCGAATTCTTTTTTCATGAATTGAGAACCCCATTTGCACAACGTAATACTCAGTCTCGCACACGAGATATTGGGCTAAAATAATTGCTCCTCGATGCCCCTTGAACCTTTGATTAAATATCCAATTCTAGCGGTGATGTTAGGGTGTGCTATAAACCAGATAATAAATAGCGTTTGTAGGATGGAGTAGCATTTCCACCGCTCCTTAACTCCGTTCCACCGGGCCACCCTCAAACGATCCCTTGGCTGTTGCTATTGCGTAGCGATCACTATTGTAGTCTGCTGGTGCTTTGTTGGACCATTATTTCGTTTGATTGATGTTCATGTATGCATAGGAGATTTTAACCTTGTATGCCTTCTTTTATGTTATTCTTTTGTATTGCTTTGTATTTTTTATGCTATCAAATGTATGAGTAATCAAGTACGTAGTCTAAACTTCTACTTTAAGCGAAACCTTATGTTACTATTAACATATTATTTAAATCTATGATTATTTTTTAAATTTCACCATTGGAACTTGGTGCCCGTAATAGAACCCGTTATGCGCGATTGCTAATTGCTAGTGCTCTTTATTACCTAGATTATAAGGTATCGATGGATGAAGGATTATGGATAAAATTGAGTTTCTAATAATTATTCAAGGGCACAAACGAATAAGTTAAATATTAGAAAATTGAAAAGTTGATTTAAAAATTATTTCTGAATACTGTTGATGAAGAGAGATTTTACAAAAATCGTATCAGAGTTTTAAGAAGTGTGCCATGCTAGCTAAAAAGAACACACCCTTAAATGAAGAAATAAATACGGAGTACCTCGTATGTTTCAAAATGTAAGATTTTTTCTATATGTAAGAAATAGCAAGAAGTACTTATATTTTTCAAGGGAGAGTATACAGGCATATATAGTTTGTTTTTAACACACGAGTTCCGTAAGAAATTCGCACGAATAAGCTCTTTTCCCATAAAAAAGACATGGCGGAAATGTCTCTAGAATGCTTATGTTGTGACGTCAAGATCAGTCATCAGTCGGTAGGAATGCTTATGTTCTTGGCATTGTCTGTTTTGTTCTCTGCTTTTTCCCTAAATAGATAGTCTGTAGTTATAACTCAAATGATTAGGACTAAGCTCGTTTGATTATTAAGCCTCTCTCCAATCACTAGTAGTACAAACTTGCAAAATCCTTTTTAAGTAATGTATGTCTCTTTTGAAATTGCTCACAAGGATAGAGTGAATATACGTGCATTGTGTTCGTCTGCATTTCTATTGTATTTTAAAACAAACTAAAGAAAAGTGTGCCCATTTTATTCAGAAAGCACTGGATTGGCCACAAACAGCAAGGCTGTGGTGCGTATCAAGTTGTTACTACTACTAATCACAAAAAAGCGCAGCTACATGTTGTCTTTGTATGTGCCGATCAAGCCAAATACAGGTGGCAGTACTGTTCATCCTGCCTTGCTTTCATTGGCTGATCTGACACACATCTACAAGTGTTACTGTGTGATTATGTCCATTCAATATTTAGATTCAGGTTTGCAGAGAGATGATATTCCCAGCTAAAATTAGTGAACGGGAAAAAAGGCTGCTCTTGTGCAAAGTGAAAGAAGAAAAACAAAGAGAAAAGTTAACGAGGCAAAAGAGTAAAACAAAGCAGAGGCATAAATAAACGCGCCGCTCCGTCCTGCTGGATCCGCCGCTCCGTCCGTCCCCGTCCCGTCCGCTACGCCCCACCCGCCACCTATCGGACATCACTGGCCAGTGGCTCCGCTGGCTTCCATGCCACTCCACGCCGCGACCCGCTAACTCCTCCCAGCCCACGCCGCCAATAACTTGGCGTCGCGTCTCGTCTCGCCAAGCCAGAGTGGGCACACCGCTTGCGCAGCCGGCCATGGGCACCGCGGGGCGGGCGCGCGGCGGCGAGCCGCTGAAGCTGAGGGTGAACAGGTGCCTCCTCAAGCTGTCGGACCGCGACACGGAGGCCATGGCGGCAGCCGAGCTGGAGGCCATCGCGCGGGCGCTGGCCGCGGACGAGCTCGGGGCGTTCGTCTCGGCGGTTTCCGACGCGCGCCCCACCGACAAGACCCCGCTCCGGCGCCACGCGCTCAGGGCGCTCGCGCTCGTCGCAGCGGCGCACCCGCGCGACGCCGTGGCGCCGCTCGTCCCGCGCATCCTCGCGGCCGCGCTCCGCCGCGTCCGGGACCAGGACTCCTCCGTTCGCGCCGCGCTCGTCGACACCGCACGCGCTGCGGCGGCCGCGTCCGCCTCCGCGTCCCCGGCGCTCCGCCCCCTCACCGACGCGCTCCTCCACGAGCAGGACCAGTGCGCGCAGACGGCGGCCGCGCTCGCCACGGCCGCCGCCGTCGAGGCCTCGGCCCCCACCGCCGACCTCGCTTCCTACATCCACAAGCTCCAACCGCGCCTCCTCAAGCTCCTCCGCAGCAATGCCTTCAAAGCCAAGCCCGCGCTCATCTCTCTCATCGGCGTCTCCGCATCCGCGGCCGGCGCCGCTGAAGTCACCGCCTCTGTCCCCTGCCTCCGCGACACAATCGCCAGCGACGACTGGGCGGCGAGAAAGGCCGCGGCCGAGGCTCTTGCTGCATTGGCCTTAGAACACAAAGATCTTCTCGTCAGCTACAAATCTTCTTGCATTACCATGTTCGAGGCCAGGAGGTTTGACAAGGTTGGTTCTTTTTTTTTTAATCTTGGTTTGGATCTTGGCGGTTTCATCTTTTTTCTGGATCTGAGCGTAGGGTTTGAGTCTTTTCGTGTTCTTGTTTGGCAATGCAGGTCAAGATTGTACGAGATTCGATGAACAGGATGATCGAGGCGTGGAAGGAGATCCCTGATGTTGAAGAGGACGAATGCTCCTCCGGTGCGCCACCGGCATCGCACTCACAACGACGATCTTCTCTTGCAGGTTACTATTTAGTAGTACTATTTTGGAGCCGTGTTATCCTGTAGTTCTAATTGCTACTACTTTTGATGCTGCTTTTCTTACTCAGATCTGGTAATTTAGTTTGGACTCTTGTAGTGCTGTATGTTGCAACTAAAAGGAACAATAGGAATCAAGTGCTTTTGATAAAGATAAAAAATAAAGAGGTCGATTTTATTTTACTGCTATTAGATTTGTATAAACTGAACTCTGAACAGTTGGCCATGTGCTGGATTCTATAGGGAGTGCAAGTGATGGGCGATATCCAGTTGCATCGTCAACCAGGAGGAACAGTTTACCTGCAAGCAGGTCGCCTCCTCCTGATGCCTCACCCAGTGTCAACAAAAGGCATAGCTCTTCATCAGCTAGAAACAAAAAGCAATCACCGCCTTCATATCGCAAGGCGGGCCAAGCAAAGAACCGTGATTACAAGGTTGACATTGCTGTTACACCAGATGCCACCCCAATCAAAGTGGTGACAGAGGAGAAGCTTCTGAAAGGAGGCAATGTGAGATCAAGACTGGAAGCAAGGAGGATGCTTTTCCAGGATGGTGATGACAGGGCGACCAAGGTGGCTGGACTGAAAGCAGGATCACGAGTCGTTCCATATGAGGAGGGTGGTAACATGGAAGAAATTTCCGAGATTGGTGGCGGATCAGAGAGGTTTCAGACAGGTTACAAAGACGAGGGATTGTCAGAGATTCGGTCACAACTGCTTCAGATTGAAAATCAGCAGAGCAGTTTACTAGATCTTATCCAGGTGATTTCCTTTGCTTTGCTTGACCTTACATTGTACAATTTAATTCAACTAGGCTCTTGATCATTCATATTTAAATGACAACGCTAGCCAGTGTTGGCTGTCTGTTCAGTACATGTTCACAGTAGCTTTACTAGGCGCTTTACTAGGCCTTTATGGTCTGTTCAGTACATGTTCATTAACAAGAAAGGTGCATTTGCTATAAATACAGAGGTATGTTTTTTTTTTCAGTACAGTTTGATTTTTGGCCTTTCAAAAACATGCCATAAGTACACTAGACATTCATTGTTAGGGCTTGTAGCCATGAAACTTCTCTGCAGACCAATAAGTAGAAGTGTAAAACCAACTTCTCATTGCATTGACTATTGAGGCCCCGTTCGTTCCCCCCCTCTTCCCAACTCCTCTCCCTCGTTTTCCGCGCGCACGCTTTTCAAACTACTAAACGGTGTGTATTTTGCAAAAAGTTTCTATACAAAAGTTGCTTAAAAAAATCAAATTAATCCATTTTTGAAAAAAAAATTAGCAAAAACTTAATTAATCACGCGCTAATGGATCGCTCCGTTTTCCGCAATCACTGTGCATCTTCCCATCCTCCTTTGCCGAACGCTGCCTGAATGGGCATGATAAGTCATGCTCTAAACTGTTGGTGGTCAGGATATTCAATAGCAATGTTTGTGTTAGTTGTGAGAAGAGGGTAACATATTGTCTTGATGCATATGCCAGACAGATATTGCTACTATGTGCATCATGTATAATTGCCACTTGAATGTCTTCATCCCACTAGTCAAATCAATGTATTTTGAACATTGCTATGGGGGAACCTGGACAGTAACATGACATGTGCTATATCACTATGTTTTAATATGCAAATTATCAATTTATCACTATTTGAAATCTCACAGTCCAGAAGAACCAGTTTATCTTTCTGCTGGCTGTACCAGCATCTGTTAAATTGCCATGCATCAATTGATATGTTAAATTGCAACCCATATGGTCAGTTTTCACTCTGGGAATTATACACAGTAGTTCATGCTACAAGGTTCTCATACCATCCATGTTTATTGGAAGGTCATCTGACGTTTGTGGTTCCTCTTGTTTATCAGAAATTTATGGGGAAATCTGAGAATGGCATGAATTCTTTGGAGACAAGGGTACATGGACTTGAGATGGCATTGGATGAAATCTCCCGAGATTTAGCTGCCTCGTCAGGAAGGACGTCAAACAGCGAAGCTCATGTCAACTCATGCTGCATTCTGAACCCAAAATTCTGGAGGCGTCATGATGCTAGTAGATACTCCTCTAGTTTTTCTGTCTCTGATGGTCGAAACAGTTCGGAGGGGAGCAGAACTTCTTACAAGTGGGGAAGGCAGAAGTTTGGAGTTCAGGGTGGTTTTGTCACCAACCCGTTAGCTGAGCCGAACATTTCGTCTGCTGCGAGAACAGCGACTGCTCAAGAAGGCAGGAGAAAGGATTTGACTTTACCAAAGTCAAGGTAATTTATTGGTTAATTATGGCATAACAACATTTCTCTCTACAACTTAATTAGTGTCCATAGATATAAACATTAGTTGTCCAATCAGATTTTTATGGAGACCTAGCTGGTAGTGGATACAAACATAGCAGCAGAAAAGTAATACCTTTTGTATGTAATACATAGCATTAGAATGATTTATATGCTAGTGGCATGTCAACATTATATAGGTCCATTATATCCTAGCTGAAAATTCCTTTTCTTCAGAATGGTGTTCCTTCACATTTCCCACCAACCTACAATTTAAATTCCCAATATGTTTTTCTAATATCATTACTTTCTGCTCAGCTACTTGGCAACTAATTATTGTTTTTCCTATCCTAATTTCTTCAGGATGGGCTAGGCATGACAAAGACATTTTCTTTGATGTATGAGCTGCTCAAGTAAGAACATACATAAGCATGAAGGTAGCAACATTTTCTCTCTTTCTCTGAGACTTCCTGAGGGTTTTTTCCTTTGTTGGAGCCGGAACTGAAAGCGCGTGGTGTGCATGGATCATGGTGTTCTACGGGAGTCACTGCACTATTGCAAAGCATAGATCCTGAATAGTCTAGGCAGAACTCGTTTCTTGAGCTGGATCCTCACTAGTAATCAGGGATTCGGATCGTACAATCTCACCGAGAATTCGAGAATGAGGATACAGTGACCGTGTGCATCAAAACCTGCTTGTGGAGTTGGGCGTGAGAATTGGCCATTATCTTTTGTCCCGCGTAGTCGTGGTACTTCAGAACTGTTTTTTTTTTCCGTTTATAGGAATGTAGGCACAAAGTATTTCTGTACGAAGCTATGAATGTATCCTGTAAATAGTTTGGATAAAACAGCTCCTGTGCTCGTGAGTTTTCTTTGCCTTCTTTCTGAACTCCGAAGGTGTTGACAACTTGACATAACGGCATTACTGCCTGAGTGATTTCAGTTATGAGCAGTGCTTCTGTGCGGTTTCACTCTCAACTCGGCACTACTGTTCAAAATGGTTGGTGGGTGGTATTTAAGGCCTTGTTCGGGAGGCACGAGATTATGAGTAACCATTTGGTGAGGTGAGAATATGTGTGATTCTTAGCTTCTTGTTTATAGTTTATTTTTTTAATTCTATGACTACATATTTCTAATTTATTTTCTGAAGATTCTATAAGACTCAAATAAAATTCTCAAAATTTGGGTGAGAATTTGTACTGTTTGAAAACAGGGCATAGGTAGTACCTCTACTGCTCAATAAGAGAATTTCTAGGCCCATTGGAAGGTCTGGCCCATTATTACAACACAATAATTTGTTCAGAGACCGGCCCATAATTCACATGGATCAGCCTGATGTCCCTGGACCTACGATGGAAGTACCTTCCTGAGTTTTTCTTTTCCGATTAAGGCCTGTGGGAATTGTTGTGAATTTTTCTTTTCCGATTAAGTAGTTTCACATACAAAATCCCAGGATTTTACCCACACCATACGAGCAGATCAGCAGTGAAGAGAACCGAAAACAGACAATGTAGTGCAAACGTAGTAGTACACTTAGGGGTGTTTAAATGGGGCTAAAACTTTTTAGCTCATATCATATTAGATGTTTGGACGCTAATTTGGAGTATTAAATATACACTAATAAAAAAACTAATTTCATAAATGAGAACTAATCTACGAGACATATTTTTTAAGCCTAATTAATTCATAATTATGAAAAGTTTACTGTAGCATCACATTGTTAAATCATGGCGTAATTAGACTCAAAAGATTCATCTCACGAATTAGTCCAAGGTTATGGAATAGGTTTTGTAATTAGTGTATGTTTAATACTCTAAATTAGTATCCAAATATCCGATATGATAGGGATTTAAAATAAGTTCCTATTTCCCAAACATGCTCACAATGACTATGCTCGCGGGTCAACTACTCAACTTGGCACTTTCCACAACGCAGCAAAAGGCCCCCCCGTCGCGCGTAACAGCGGAGGTGGCGAAGCTTTGCTTGACGCTTGTGCTTGTCCCTTTCTTTGCACACGCTGTCGCCGGATTGCAGCCGGTTCCACCCAAACGTGGAGTCGTGGACCCAATCACCCAAACCATCACCGTATTCCTGATCCGATTCCAGCGAAGAAGGCCATGCCGCAACCGTCCCGTGCCGGGGCCCTGCTCCCCCTCCCCCGCGCCATCTCACACCACCCACGTGCCGCTCCCTAAAACAAATTCCCTCGAAACGCCCGCCCCCACCCACCAACCGTGAGAAAAATAGGCAAATCGACCGCGCCTGCGCCCCCGTCCGTGCCGTGCCCCGCCGCCCCCCCCCCCCCCCCCCCCCCCCCCCGCGCCCCGCGCGAAATCACACGCCCGTTTGCGGCCGTTTGCTCCGCCCGCGCCTCGCAATACCGCTCCCCTCTCGGTGTTTGCTCGGGCACACACGCGCCGCGCGCGGCCGCCGCTTAAATTTCAAACCGGGCGCGTGTGCGTCCGCGTCAGCTACTCCACCCCTCTTCACTAACCGACACATGGGTCCGGCCGCAAGTGGACCTCACAGACCGACCTCGCGTGCTCATTCAAATCTCCCAGCTGCCGCTGACGCGTCGGCCCGTGGAAGCGGAGTTAGCACGAGAGCAACCGAGTGCCCCATCTGACAGCCACGGAGTTAGTGCACGGGGGGCGGCGAGAAAATTTTTGAAACGAGGCGATACCGCCACCGCCGCGCCAAATCAAAGCCCCCTCTTCAGATTCGTTTCAACGGCCGGCGCCTCCACCTCCCCCCGCAACCCGTCCAGATCCATCCATCTATAATACTTCCGCGAGAATTTCCTTTCCGATACTCCCACCCGCGGACGCATCAAATCCAATCCTCGCGGGCAGAATCGATGGCGACGGCAGCTGTGATGGCTGCTATACCCTCGTCTTCACCGGCCGACGCGGCGGAGGTTGTGGCTGTGGCTGTGGCGGTGCCTTCTCTCCCGCAACGCCAGCAGCCGGTGTTCGTCGAGGGCAGAGGCGCGAAGCTGCGCGACCACGCCTACAGCCGCAAGCAGAAGTCGCTCGGCCTCCTCTGCTCCAAGTGGGGATCTCTCGCACATCTGCGGATTCGTGGATTTGGGCGTTTTGGTTCCCTGTTCTTACCGAATTTCTTTGCTTTCTAGTTTCGTCGCTCTGTACAACCGCGACGACGTGGAGTCTATCGGGCTGGACGACGCGGCTAGGAGGCTCGGCGTCGAGAGGCGCCGGATCTACGACATCGTCAACGTGCTCGAGAGCGTCGGGGTGAGTTCCTTCTTTCCTCCGCCTTTCTTGGACAGAATTCGATCTTGTTCTGTCTTGCTCGATTTGATTCTGAGATTTGTTTTCGATTCATTTGCGAGAAGATCCTCGTGAGGAAGGCCAAGAATCGGTATTCATGGATAGGCTTCGGCGGCGTCCCAATGGCATTGCGAGAACTCAAGGTTTGTGTTGCCTTTCCATCTGATAATTCTGCAAGAAACTGTAGGTCTAATCCATCTAAAGCGTCTTCTTTTCTTCCTCTTGGTTTGCTCAGGAGAGGGCATTGAGAGAGAAGTCTGGATTGGCTCCTCTGCCCGTGGACGAGCCGTCTGCGGCCATTGTATGCTATCTTATCTTTATCTTTCTCAAGAACATTTGAATCGATCTATCTGCCAGAATTTATTTTTTGACCAAAATTTTCATTTCTTCTATTCGGTGTTGTGAAGATGTCGGATGACGAAGATGAGGATAAGATGGGTGAGGCTGATGGTGATACCGAGAGTGAGAAGCTGAGTCAACCAGTTGACAACCCTTCTGACAACAAGCCAGGCGCACCTCGCTGCCGGCTTAAATCTGGTACGGCTTAATTTTTTTAGTGCTAGTTTACTGCCTGTGCTTCACTTACATTTTGCTGTGTCAAACTCAGTATTTTGGTTTACACATTTGCAGACCATAGGAAGGAGAAGTCGCTTGGGTTGCTCACGCAGAATTTCGTGAAACTCTTCCTGACTATGGAGGTAAGCAATTGTTGGCGTCTTTAATTCTGTTGTAAATATGTCGTTCAAAAAAAAATTCTGTTGTAAATATCAAAATATGTTATGCTTTTGGAGTAATTGTTATTGAATGGGATTTCGGAGCAGGTTGACACGATCTCACTTGATGAAGCTGCAAAGCTGCTACTTGGAGAAGGTCACGCAGAGAACAGTATGAGAAGTCAGTACTGCCATTTCCTCTACTGAATTACACATCCTTTTGTACTAATCCTAGAGAAAGAAAATGAATGCTAATATGTTCTTTCTTGTATTTGTGATGCAGCTAAAGTCCGGAGACTATATGACATTGCTAACGTGCTGTCATCACTGAACTTCATTGATAAGGTAGGGTTTATACATTTACTTATAAAATGTAGTTAAATGATAAGTTAGAACCTGTCTCTTAACACTTGCTATTGAATTATGGCTTCCAGATACAACAGGCAGACTCAAGGAAACCTGCATTCCGGTGGTTGGGCTCGGCGGGGAAACCAAAAACAGAAAATGGTGTCACAATTGCTGTACCTCCACCAGGGAAGACCATGTCGAACAAGAGAGCATTTGGGACTGAACTCACTAACATTGACATAAACAGAAGCAGACTGGACTCAACAATCCCAAAGAAAGCAAAGCTGACACAGAGTGGTGGTGACATTTTGAAGAACTGCAAAGTGTCAGTGCAGAAACAGCTCGGGCAGGGTAGCAAGGGTGGTTTTGTTTATGGACCTTTCCACCCTTCTGGTGCGAGAAAACAAGATCTTGACAATGGTAATAAAGGACACACAGATAGTGTTCAAAACTGGGAGAGCCTTGCTGCATCATTTCGACCACAATACCAGAACCAAGGTGGGTTCAACTCTTCTTTGACCCTTTACAAGAATTCCATGATCTTATTCCATCTCTTAGTCAAAAGAAGGTTGTTTTGTTTCTTATGGAATATTAATTGGGGTAGGAAAAGGCCTGTCTCTAGTTCTGTGAGGAGTATAACATATATCTAGGCTTCTAGCTGAAGTTACAGGCCACTTTGTTGACCTGTCTCTAATTGATATACTGCCTCTCTGAAGTTACAGCATCAAGCCTTCAGTGGATCTGTTTCCTACTAGTTGACATCTATTTTTTGAGTGATTTAAGTTGAGCATACTGATAGAAAGTGAAACATGTGGATTAAAATATCAACCACAGAAAACGAATCTTGCCAATGCTTTATCTGTCTTGTCATATGGAGCTCTATCTGATTTATGAAAGAAACACATAGTTTCTGGAATATTGGCTGGTAGATTTGTGCTATGTCACTGGTGTTTGTTCCATGAGTTTTTGCTTGTAACTCTGTTAGTTTTGATACTAGTTTCTAGCTGAAATAAAATGCATGCACATATATCATTAGGATCTTCAGCCTTTGCTATATTATGTTTCTGGCTTCACTTAAATGGTGTATGAGCTTTTTGGACTTTGGTGCTAATCTAAGCAGCTAGGGAAGTACTATATGACAATTTTACTTTGGAAACCATGCTGTTATAAATTCAATTGCTCATGATTTCTTCCACAATTTTCTGAATGCAGCATTGGGCGATCTTTTTGCTCATTATGTGGAAGCCTGGAAATCATGGTACTCTGAATTTGCGCAAGGCAGCAGCATGATGCAGCAACACTTTGTCATGCCTGTCATTAACCAGTTTTTGTAGTCAAATCATTAATCTCAAGCACTGTATTTCTTATCGCATGCTTGGGATTTTTCCTGTACAATGTGTCAAGAAAATGAGGGAACAAAGACATGATATAGGCCTAGGATCCATTGTATTTACTCAATGCAGGAAATATCCAGGCTATTCAGTCCAAAAGATAAACTCGCCTCATTGTTAGGCATGTAACTGTTCATTCATCCAGCTATAAACTTTGCTTACCATTGTGCATTCTAGCTTGTCAGTACATCTAGTTTCTTGCGATGCAGCACCCCTCATTTTTCTGTATATACTAGTACTGTATACTCTGTCTGAGGCTCTGAGTCCATTTCAAATTTGTTACCAGTAACAATTGAAGCAGAAACAGAACTCTGTTCAAGTAGTCAAAAACCATCCTACCAGGTGTAATAGGAGTACCAGATGGTGTAAACTGTAGTAGTAGTAGTTTAAGGTCAAAAAGAAAAGACTTTAGCAATCATAGTTTTATTTGTAAGGAGGACTACACATACCTGAAAATTGTCAGCAGTTGCCAGTGGATGTAAAGCCCAAATCCATTTTTGCACTGAAAGGATTTGGCCAGAGAAAGTATTGTACATTTGTACAAGTAGAATATTTAGACTATGCATTATTCAATGCTTAGTGCTGAACTATGTTTGAGAGCGACGGTTAATTGAAACAAGTCGTTGCGAGTGAACTGCCCCCTCGCCATCGCTTGGGGTTGCCTTGCTTTCACCTGTTTATAATAAGGACCTATAATAATTAAACCAAATATTCCCAACGTCATGACAGGGACACTGCATCCAATAACAAATTATTGTCTCCTTGCTTTTAACTGTAGTCCAATTCTCATGGTTATTTTTTCTTCAGCAAATCGTTTATATTCTCTGTAATTATGTGTTTCTTCTGATCTGGAATTATAATTTTACGCATTATTCCTTGTTTATTTATATTCAATCATTCTGTGATGATTATTTTTTAATTATCACAAAAAAATAAAATTTTTAATAGGCTAATGTCAAGAGCTCGAACAACAATACAGCAAATAAACCAAACAAAACCAGAAAAAACCTAAAGAAGACAGATCAGACTCCATATAAAAACATCTTCTACTACTAATAAAAAAGGAAGGGCCGATTGTGCTCAAAATAATATCCTGACGTCAATTGTCGTCTACCTAATTTTTTAACTCGCGAATTTCTCCATTATCTTATGCTAGTCAAACTCAGATTCAACCAATGAAATTTCACCAAATTATATTACTCGCAACTTTTTTAGTGCACACGACTGTACGAGAGCAATATGCGCCGCCGGCCCGCGAAGCCCATCAACACCAACCAACCAACCTAGCCCCATTCTTTAATAAGAGCGCAACGAGAATTTCTCGAGGAAAAAAAATCTCTCTTCCTATCTCCTCCTTCCTTCCCACCCACCCCCCAAATCCACCTCGCCGTCGCCGCCGAGAAACCCTAGGCAGCCATCGCCATGGCTGCGGCCATCCTCCTCCGCCGCATCCCCGCCGCGCGGGCCCAGGCCACTGCGCTCATCGCGGCGCGCTCGATCTCCGACTCCACGGCCCCGCTCACCATCGAGACCTCCGTCCCCTTCACCTCCCACATCGTCGACCCGCCCTCTCGAGACGTCACCACCACCCCGGCCGAGCTCCTCACCTTCTTCCGCGACATGTCCGTGATGCGCCGGATGGAGATCGCGGCGGATTCCCTCTACAAGGCCAAGCTCATCCGCGGTTTCTGCCACCTCTACGACGGCCAGGAGGCCGTCGCCGTCGGGATGGAGGCCGCCATCACCCGCTCCGATTCCATCATCACCGCGTACCGCGATCACTGCACCTACCTCGCACGCGGCGGCGACCTCGTCTCCGCGTTCGCGGAGCTCATGGGCCGCCAGGCTGGGTGCTCCCGCGGGAAGGGTGGATCCATGCATTTCTACAAGAAGGACGCCAATTTCTATGGTGGACACGGTATCGTCGGCGCTCAGGTTCCCCTTGGATGCGGTCTCGCCTTCGCGCAGAAGTATAGGAAGGAGGAAACTGCTACGTTTGCCCTCTACGGTGATGGTGCCGCGAACCAGGGCCAGCTCTTTGAGGCCCTCAACATATCGGCTCTTTGGAAGCTGCCAGCCATATTGGTCTGCGAAAACAACCATTGTGAGTTCCTGCACGGCTTTACGAATCATGATTGCATCGTGATATCTGCTTGTTCATTTGATGTGATATGATCTGGATTCAATTTCCATTGTGCAGATGGGATGGGAACCGCTGAGTGGAGGGCAGCGAAGAGCCCTGCCTACTACAAGCGTGGTGACTATGTGCCTGGATTGAAGGTGATGTGAAGTTACTGTTGTTACTTTCGCTCATTGTAGTGACTGGATTGATCAATGTTTTGTGTTCTTGTAATGTTAGTTCCCAATTGTGATATATGTGATTTGCTTGCAGTGTATTTTAATGTAGAGTCTGACCTGATAAATCATAAGACTCTGTGTCTATTTCTTGAGTTACAGAAGGGATTGCCTTGGTTGAAGGATATAAATGCTTTTAGAACATGCTATCTGTTCCAACAAGTATTGAAAAAAGGGATTGTAAATCACAATGGTTACCTAAAGACAATTTCAATGTGACCTTAGTTGATAGCTTTGTAGATAGAAGTTAATTGTTCTTTAAATGCATTTCATCTTCTGTAGCTTATTGACTATAATATGATACGTTTGGTTTGTACTTTTATGTTTGAGATGACGCATTTTGTCTTCTTTCTTTCCTATTTTGAATTATATTGACAACTGAAATATTTTCATTTCATGTTAAAGTCCTACTTAACATCTGCCACTGACATCATCTAATTGCTTGGGTGTAGGTTGATGGAATGGATGTTCTTGCTGTGAAGCAGGCATGCAAATTCGCAAAAGAACATGCTATTGCAAATGGCCCAATTGTGAGTAAACTTTGTTTGTTAATAGTATGCAAACTTATGTAGCGCAATTATATGGATTTGCTGCTGTTGAACTAAAGTAGCTTAGGATCACATTTCTTGTTTATTTTCACATGAAGAATCAGTGCTGGCAACTTGAGCAGCTTAATCGACCTACAATTTCCTTCTAAGTCCCTTATATTCTGGATCTTTTTGTTCATCAACATTTTCTGAATCTTTCTATGAAAGTTTGATGATAGCTGCTAATTGATCAATTTATGACTTGTGACTAAATTATACTATGCCAATTATATGCTATACACCAGATAGTTTTTTTTTTGTCATTGTTATCTTATTTGCGTTTTATCCACTCACTGATGTCAGTATGTATCTGCATGCTAACATAGTAACTTCATGGAGTAATTGTGAGCTAGAGTTGGAATAGATTGTTTTATGTGGAAGTGGAAGTTCCTTCGATGGAGAGTGCTTTGTTTCTGATGCATAGCTGCTGTGTCCTTGAGTGACTTTGATTACTGCTAGGACAAAATTGTGATGTGAAATATGGAATAACCTAATAGCGATACACCACTTATGGTCTTATATGATATATGTTCTTGATTGCTGATTGATGTTATTAAATTTAAGCAACAGAGTTATTTACTCTATGGATGCTTAAGTCCTGTAAGTACTTGACTTAGGCTGTGTTCGAAGGTGCATGTTTGGAACCCTTCCCCTCCGACACGCATAACAAAGTGGCTCATTAGCGCATGATTAATTAAATATTAGCTAAAAATACTTAAAATGGATTAATATGTGTTTTCTTAAAGCAAACCTTCCTATAGAACATTTTTACAAAAAACACACCATTTAGCAGTTTGGGAAGCGTGCGCATGGAAAACGAGGGAGTAGAAGTTTAGAAACTGTAGATAAGAACACACCCTTACATGGTTGTGCCTGTTAGCAGTTTGTAGCAATTCACCCACTATTAAATGTTTCAGTAAATAGTAAGTTATGGTTACTAATATTTCCCCACTCTTTGTTTTTAGGTTCTTGAAATGGATACCTACAGGTACCATGGCCATTCTATGTCAGATCCCGGAAGCACTTACCGCACCAGGGATGAGATCTCAGGTGTAAGACAGGTGAGGATCCTGTGACCCTTGAATTTGTGGTGTAGTTAACGCCAGATGTTTGGTTTTTTAACGAGTTATTGTTTTATCATGCCAACAGGAGCGTGATCCAATTGAAAGGGTTAGGAAGTTGATCTTGGCTCATGACCTAGCAACTGCTGCTGAGCTCAAGGTATCATATTATATGTCAAATATGTTTAAAGTTTAAATGATGTTTAATGGCAGTCATGACTAGAGATGACATTTCATTTAGTGGTACATTCTCAGTATTGTTATGATTCATTAACTTGTTTTTTCATCTCAGGACATGGAGAAAGAAATCAGAAAAGAAGTCGATGATGCCATTGCGAAAGCAAAGGTTCTTGCTGCATTATACTTTTTTTTTTGTTTACTTGTTTCACTTTGAATTAGACTCACTCACATATACCCCCTTTTAATATTTGCAGGAGAGTCCTATGCCTGATACTTCTGAGCTCTTTACGAATGTATATGTCAAGGGTTTTGGTGTGGATGTAAGTTCACAAGTCTAACTCATCTAAGTCATCTCAGATATTGAAGTCAGCATTGTTATTTCCTTTTACTAACACGAGCACTGCATTTGATTAAATGACAAACACATTCTATTCATAGTGTGAAGTTACAGCTTGGTGTATCTCTTTTCTTACTAGAGTTTTCTAAAAAGTTGAAGTGTAAAAATTTCAATTTATGGTGAGATGTATTTCTTCAACTGCTTATGGAACAGTACTCTGTTTGACATTCTCCAAAAAAAATCTCCATGTTACACTGGCTATGTGATAGTGGATTTTTTACAATTTTAAATTAACCACAAATTTCAGTTTATATAATACGTATGTCTTGTTTGGTAAGAGTAACTTATTTTGTCCATAACCACACGATAACAACTCACAAGAAGCACTGAAATGAGCCGGTATGGTTTTAACCAGGTCTTATTGAAGTGACCTCAGCTGCATTTTGAACGTTTGAGGATGAACCAGTTCTAACGGACCCTTGATTTTGCAGTCATTTGGGGCAGACAGGAAGGAATTGAGAGCAACTCTTCCATAGGCTGACAACGAGAAGATGGCGGCATTATTTCTTCTAATATGATATGATAGCCTGGAGAAATAAGCATTGGTGAAGAAGTCCTCAGGCATTTCTGCCATTCTTTGTTGCAAAAATGAACCTGTATAGAGATGCGTTGTCAGGAAGAATCACACCATATTTGTTTTTGCTTCTTTTCTTTTCCACCCTTTTCTGCAATTCATCTAACCGCTGTTGTCAGGCTTCAAATTCAAGCTTGAGACTTTGCCTGCGTGATTGCTCCTTTTCGGAAGAAAATATTCAAGATTATAGGTTTTCGTGTGCCTTGTTTCTGTTGACATCTATAGACTGCCTCGCCGCTTACTGTGTTGGAAACATATTACTCCCTCAGGTCTTGGAAAATATGGACGTTTTGGTTTGCTACCGTATCAAATTTGTCCAGCCCCTACCAAAATTATAGGGCAAAAATAGAGCTAACAAAAACACTTCGCTCTACGTATGTTAATTTGTAGGCATTGCATATGTTTTGTCTTGTTCGCAAGGTTTGGCACGAAACCAAATGAACTCTACACGGCACTGCTAAAATTTGGGTAGGGTATTAACCCAAACCAGGGTTAATTCGACCATGCCTTGTAAATATATTTCAGATAAATACAATTACAATTTATTTTTAATCGTGTTATTGAAATTTTATAAAATTAAGACCGTGCTACTACCGTCGCGTTTTCCATCCGTTTTCCATCTTCCCATCCGTCCATGAAAAACGTAATAACAGTGACACGATTTTAATTTTATAAAATTTCAAAAGTACGGTTATGAATAGATAAATTATAATGCTATTTATTTAAAATAACATATTTGTAATGGCACGAATCGAACTAACCCAACCAAGAACGCCCCCCATAGTTTCGGATATAGATACCCTCTTTAAATTTATCCTATAATTTCTGCCAGTTAGTGTGCCACAGGCCTTTTCTGGAAAGGAATAAGTTCACCGGAGATCCCTTAATTTAACAGTGAGATTTTTTAAGGTCCCTAAACCACAAACCAGAAATGTTTGTCCCCCAACTCACACCAACCGTGCACTCAAGGTCCCAGGGCAGTTTATATGGGTGGTTTCACTGACGTGGCATCCTAGTCAGCAAAAATAAAAATAAAAAAATACGTGGGGCCCACATGTCAGCCACCCTCTCCTCTTTTCTTCTCCTTCTCTTCTCTCTTCTCTTTTCTCTCTTCTCTCTTCTTTCCTCTTCTGTGAGGGAGGCCGGCGGGAGGAGCGGGCGGAGCCCACACGGCAGCGGAGCGGCGACGGGCGGATCAGCGGCGGGCGAGCATGGCGGGTGGAGCGGCGTCATGCTGCGGCCAGAGCGGCCTCTCTCTTTCACCGTTCTCTCTCTCTCCTAGTTTTTCTCTCTCTTTCATCGGTTGCCACCGGCGCCGTTCAAACAATCAAACCACCGGCTGCCTGCCGCGCCTGCCTGCTGCCTGCTCGCCTGCGTTGCCCCTGTCGCGCCTGCGCCGCCTGCCGCCGCCGACGTCGCCCCGCCCCGCTCCCTCTGCCGCCGCCAGTGCGCTAGCGTCCAAAGCTCGGAGCTGTCGCCCGCGCGCTCGCACCCGCCCGTGACCGCCCTGCGGCTTCCTTCTCCTCCAAGCCCCGGTCGAATCCCCTATAAAACCCCACCATTACGCTGCTCTCGCCGCCGACCATCCTTCTGCCGGTTCCTCTCGCCGCCGCCATCTCCCCTCCCCAACTCCGACCGCCGGCCCTCTTTCCCCTCCTATCCCGGCGACCCTCCCCAGAGCGCCGCTGCGACCACCGCCCCATCTCTTCCCCCCTGCTCCCCTCGTCGCGCTGCCTCGCAGTCGCCGTCCGCCGCTTGCCGCGCACGGGCGCGCGTCGCGGCCGGCCGCCGTCGCGCGCCTCGACCGCCTCCCTCTCCCTCTCGCCGGCCCCCGCCACGCCGGCACGCCGCTCCGCCCGCCGTGCTCGCCCGCCGCCGATCCGCCCGTCGCCGCTTCGCCCGCAACTCAGCGCCACTCCGCTCGCTCCTCCCGCCGGCCTCCCTCACAGAAGAGGAAAGAAGAGAGAAGAGAGAAGAGAGAAAAGAGAAGAGAGAAGAGAAGAAGAAAAGAGGAGAGGGTGGCTGACATGTGGGCCCCACGTATTTTTTTTATTTTTTTTGCTGACTAGGATGCCACGTCAGCGAAACCACCCATATAAACTACCCTGAGACCTTAAGTGCACGGTTGGTGTGAGTTGGGGGACAAACATTTCTGGTTTTGTGGTTTAGGGATTCTTAAAAAATTTCACTGTTAAATTAAGGGACCTCCGGTGAACTTATTCCTTCTGGAAATGGAGGCCCAACCCAGTGCCAGCCTTCTGTATGGCCCAGGCTGCCATGGTAGCCTAACGTCAGCCTTCCGTTGGGCCAGACTAGGCCTAGCAACGATGGGACCGTGCATCCGCGTATTCTTCATTTCTTTCACCCGGGATTCCGTAAGAAACTCTAGCACGGCGCCGACCACACATGAAAGCGTCCCGTTTCGAGCTGATCGAGTACCGCGATTTGCAGGCCCCCGGTTCCCCTCAGCTGCTGTGGTCGGTATTGACCACTCCCTGGCGTGACGGCCGGAGGCCGGAGCTACACGTTTCCATGGCTGTGGCGATCAATCGTAGTACGAGGCCTGAATTTTGAATACTATACACGGGCCACACGCACTGCAACCTAAAAACCGTACTACTCGACATCCCTCCTCTCCCTAGCGTGGCCACGCCGCCGGACGAAAATATGGCACGGCGATGAACAGTGGCACTAGCCAACTAGGGATTATGATATATATACTCGTACTTAACTACGTACCGTTCCTTTTAAAACCAGTCGATAGATACTCGTTAAATAGTACGGAGTAGTACACTAATTAGTTATTACGGGGTTCGTGCGTGCATCTACGACCCAAGATACCACGAACTACGCTCGCAACTGAGACTGCCACAGGACGGGCCAGGTCTACGGTGTACCAGTACCAGGCTACCAGCAGACTCGCACATGTAGAAAGTAGCCGTTGCCCCATCGTCCTCTACTCGACTATTCCTTCCAGATCTTCGTTGCCTACGTACGTACGCACGCAAAACGGGATGGACCCGTTCAAACTCTCTGAAGTATCAACACGCACGCACCCGGCCACCCCCTTGCCCCTTCCCGCATCGTGTCGATCGCAACTTGCCACTGGAGAGAGGGAGAAAAAGAGAGAGATCACGTATTCACGTAGGTACGTACAAAAAGGAAAAGGGGGAAAAATTAATGGTCCAAAAGACCTAAGAGGCAGCAATGCGGTATCACATGTCGCTCTCGCAGACGAAGCAACTGTCGCGAGATATTGAGATGCGATGAGACGTCCAAGTCTTGAGGCGGACGCTCACGCGTACGTATACACAAAAGCTAAAAAATAGTAGCGCGTGATGTGTGAAATGTACGTTCCCGTCGCTGTACCGGGCTTGCTTGACCTCGTATACGCGAGACCTTTTTTCTTTCTCCCGTTTTTACCGTTTCCCAGCCACGACCTCGCGCCGGGTCTCCGCGCGACGCGATACGCCACGGACTCGGATGGAAGCGTACACCTGGGTGGGCACGTATGAAGAAGAGGCAGGGTGTCGTGTCCAGCGCGGATTGCTTCGTAACTTCGCATGAAGAGAGTAGAAGCGCCGTTATTTTGGTGTTTTCGTTTAGGTTGATGGCGCCATGTTGATGTCACCACTACGAGAAAGAAAAGTAGGGCGACTCGTAGCTTTGAACGGATCGTGGGAGAAACAACGAACTAGCTAGCTAGTGTCTAGCCACGTTAACAAAAAGAAATCCGTATAAAGAAACGACAGCGAACTGAGCGTGGAAGTTGAGATATCATATTCTGTTCTTAAACTAAGCCTAATTGCCTCAACACCACCCAACGAATCTGATACAAAATCGTACCCAAATGTCATGTCTCACGAAAAGAGAGAATGATTTTGTTTTCTTTTGCAAAAACGAGGAATATAAAAAATGTGGGGAACTTCCTTACCTCTTTCATCATAAAAAATACAGACAGTGAAAACTATAGACACTTGATCCATACCCAGAGACACGCAGTTATACACCGATGATAGGGATGAAAGCGGAGAGGGAAAGTGGTTTTTTAAGCCGCTTACTCACTTCTAATTTATATAATTTTCTAAATTTTATAGTAAGTGAGTTTTTAGTTTAGCGGGACTACTCACTTGTATCCTAGCTGAGGTGACTTCTGGTATCCTACGCGCCATCGGGTTCCTGAAGATGACTGCATCAATAACACCGCCTCCTCCCGCAGTCCTGCTTTGCTATTTTTTTCGGGGGATCGATCTGTTTTTCGGTCGAAACGAGTCGGAGGATGAACCGTTGTTCGTTTTTCCGTGAGCGCGTACAGCGTCCAGCTGATCGATCCCCCGAACACACCGCCTATCGTCCACGAGAATCAGGAGGACGGAATGTTCTACGCGCGTGGCGCCGCCGTGAACAGTTTTTTGTCCCGTTGATCGCTCGGCGCTCGCGGTTGGCACGGCATCGTCTCGCGCGGATTTTGCAGTGGCGCGCGCCGCCCAGCGACCGCGTGTCCGTCGTGTGGGTGAACGCCTAGAAGGGGTAGAAACTGTTCCGTGGATCGGTCGGTCCAGTGGCTGATTTGGGTTTGGATTAGTAGCTTCTTGTCCCTACAGCTTTGTTTGGACGTGTCGTGCCGTGCCGTGCTCTCGACCAAATGTGAACGTACGTACGTGTACTTCCTGCATTTGACGTGTTGATTTCTGACGAAGCCGCCTTCGCTGTCCGTCTTGAAGCTGCAAGGTATTATGGGATTAATCTGCAGAAGATCTACTTGTGGAAGGTAGAACATGAACATCGGTTCGTTCGATAGCAACGTGAACAAAACAAAATTCTCTAGAAAGCATACATATAATTCATGGCGATCTCGTTCTGCTTGTCCTCTCATCGTGTTGCTGGGATGGCAATGGCATATTCTTTGTTCAAGCAGTATGTCTTCACATAGCTGCTTTCGCCATCTGGCTTTAACTTTGCCTCTGACTTGTATGACATCTGCAATTTCGCATCGTCAAGTTCTGGTTATTAGTTTCTCTTGCTTTCGCGCTAAGCTAAGGCTTCGATTTGACTATCTGGTCTTAATGAGGGCAGCAATCTGCTTTTCATCCCCGACTAGTCATTTTAGCTCCGTGTTCTATCATTGATTTTGTGAAAAAGACGCGATCCCTTTGGTTTCCAGACTCTCCCTACATCACTTTTGCAGTGGCAAATTGCAACTGAAAAACTAGAACATATAACATCGGACAAAGACATTGATCTTGATCAGTACGGAATCGTTGTGGTGTACAAGCTTGATGAAGCAGATAACTGCTGCTAATAAGCCCAATACTGTAGAACAGTTGCGCTGATCCGATCGATGATAACAAGTTCCAATCTTTGTGATGGAGACCATGCCAGTTGCATCTGGAAAACCGCTGAGCAGTACAGTAGCACTTGAAAATTACTTGAAATCAGTATAAGTGCATTGCAGCATCGGTTGGTTTCTTCCGGACGGCTACACTCAAATTTTTTTTATAGCAAACACTACTGAGGTATATTTGATAGAAAACGTCTCGATCAAGGTGACAATATGCAGCCAATTTCACCAACGTATGTACATACCTTTTGTGAAAATGACATGCTTAGGCCTGGATTACCCGAGAACTAAGCCCAGCCAGTACATTTTGTATTGTCGAAAAATCTGTCAGATTGACGCGTACGATATAATTCAGCAGTCAGCACCGCCGATCACTACATCCGACATAATTACCCCTAAACGCCTTCAAATTGGGAAACTGTCATATAGCCGAAAAGCATGAATGAATGGATTATCTGATTTTTGCGATAGCTGTTTGAGCTATAATAAATAAATAAACTACTATAAAGTTGAAATTTTACTTTATAGGAGTATCTACTAAGAAATCTGCACAAAAATACATCGTTTAAAAGTTAGGAAAACGTGCAAGCAAAACTCCAAAATCCATAATCAGGAAAAAAAAACATGATATGAATGTTTCCTCCTCGTTTTAAGTTTCCCACTTTCCCCTAACATCTTGTGAACACTTGTCCCTTTTCTGGACACGCTGAACATTCTCGTCAAGAAAATCACCAAGTTTAAATTGCATTCGTGAACGTGTACGTCACTTGCCCTGTATGAAATTGCACGGGGATGAACAGTCGACAGCTAGTATGAGGAAGTTTCGGCAGCAAACATCGATCCTATTGTGCTAGACATGCAAACAAAAAATACTACTAAAGCCATGTGCCAGCTAACCACCGGTGTGCTGCACCAACTCAAATAGAAAACCAAAACGTGCGAACTTGTAGCAGCCGCTAATGTATATAAAAAAGAAATGCAATGACAACCAACAAGGCCAATTTCTCGAAGGGGCGAGAAGCCATACAGATGTGATGCAGCTATTACCCTTTGGAAGATTTCATTTACGACATCGTACTGATCATAAGGATTTTCAGCGAAATCCCTACAGTAAACATGTCTCTAGGGGATAATAATGTGAATCATGAACATTATTACATGTAATGATGCTCATTTCTTTCATGCTTGATGAGCTACTACACATATATTCCATTTGGACTTTGGAGTCTTTTCTTCGAAGCTACATTTCTGAGGGAAAATGGAAAGGGACACATTAATAGACAAACAATGGACTGCATTTTATTCTCTAGGGCGCCTGCTCAATTATGGTCCTCATTTTGTGGACCAGCATTTGGTCACGACTCTCCAACAATGATGGTATTTTCGAAGTGTTCCTTTCTCATATTTAGCCCCTGTTTTAGAATGCAAAAATTCTGTCATTTCATATGAAACCAATGTCCGTGTTCCAAAATCCAAATGCACCCATGCTGTCCAATTAGATTTTAAAAAAAAACAGCACTCAACATGCAAGTAAATATCTTATGGAATCCTATTACTATTGCACAAGTTGGTTAGTTTTTTGAGGCACTTGTCAGTTGTCACCAGAATACCAATATCGGTTGTTGGCACGCATCTGTTTATACTACATTCACAGAATGATTAGTTAGCATCAGCTGACTAATACAAACTTACTTTACTGAACGCATGTCAGCATGGCAGTAATAACTCTTAAGAAGATTTTTCATTACTAGAGATTTACCTGACTTGTGACCAATGGACTGTCATTAGCATGCAAATCTTTCTGGAAACCCTTCACTTACAAAAACAATATTTTTTTCCACCTCCGTATCACTAATCAATACTACTACTATACTCCCTTTTGATATAAACACGTTTATATATTTGGAAGCAAAGAGGAAAAAGGAAATCGTATGGGCGTGAAACCAAACCACATGGTGCCACGTTCAAGGTCAAGGTCCCATGTTTGTGTACGCGGACAAAAGCGGTCACTGTTATGTGGGACCAACAGCGTGCGCCGTGTGGGCCCCATGATGAAGTTGGTGGTCAGCGACCCGGGGACTTACGTGAAACAGTTCCACGAGGCACCCCTGATACCGTGTCGTGTCGAAACATGTATCGCGAGGAAACAATTTTGAATATAGCTAACGTCCCAAATGTAATATGGCCTTTCAAAAAAAAAGCAGTGACTTAAACAGGCAAATTTACAATTCATTAAGGTTTCCACTGTTTTGTATTATTCACCACTAATTTTCATGCCACTATGGGCCATGTTTAAGATAGTGGAATTGATGAACTATCTAATTTTTTTTATAACTCTGTGAGGGTATAGACAAAGCAATTAACTTTGTATAAAAGTTTTTTACACGAAACATATTATTTAGGAGCTTAGAGCTTAGAAAGTGTGCAAAGAAAAATTCAAAATCAGTAAAAGAAACATGGTCTAAAAGTGAAGTATAAAGTGTTGTCATAAAAGTTATTTTCCCGTCGTTTGGTGATGAGTCTTCGGTTTATGATCTATACTAGTAAAAATACTATCTTTATAATTCATGAGAAGGGAAATTAGAGATTTTCCTTAGTACATGTTAATAAATGTTAGTGATATGTTCTTCACGATATTGTTAGCCTAATTTTCTCTAAGAGAAATAAACTCTCAAATTCAAATGACGAGTAGGTGAATTGTGTTGTTCCTGTGGAGATGGCCAAAGGGTTTTACCGGTATGTAAGAGGCGTGGATGTCAATAGAGGCCTAAGGATGAGGATATTCATTAGGAATTAAGTTTCCTTAGTTCAGTTAGCCTCTCTTTTGTTAAGGATGACTTAATGCTTTTGGTCTATTTGACAATGTATGTACTAGGATGTATTCACCTGAATTCTGTTTTACTAAAATGTCTGAGTTTTTTTTTAAAAAAAAGAACATGCAATCTGTAATAGTGTGCCTTAACTACTAGAATCATGGCGCATATGTCTGTAACATTATACTCCTACCTAGTTTCCTAATGTTGGTATCAAGTAGGCCGAAATCAATTTTGTTATATGTATGCCGTGAAATGCTGTCGTTTATCGTCAATATATCGGTGAAATTTGGAGGGATTTGCGTGTAACGATCGTTGAGGACCACATAGGGACAATTCGTACCATCGTCAGCTTGAAAGCTTTGACAAGATTATTTCTCCGACTTGTATGTTCTTGTGAAGAAAAATTGTCTCTTCACTATTTATTTAGGTCTCACATGAATCTACACCATAGCTTAGGACTCCAAAATGACACAAATATCAAGCCATAGATGAAGATTCATGAACACTGCAAAAAATCCATCATGGCTATATTTGTAACACAATTAAACATTGCAATCCCCTGCTCGCACGGGTATTTATTTTCGCCGAATGTGTCACGTAGCTGTCACATGACTATTCGTAGCATTATCATGATTAACACTGTAATCATCCCAACGCATATACTCTTTTTTTTCCTGATCCTAATGCGAAGCTTGCGGCGTCCACTTGCCAACTCTGAATGCATTAACACTGTCACGGGTCCGCCCACATGTGATCAGCCGTGGTCACTGTTGCTTCGCATCGCTACTGCTAAACAGAAGAAAGCCGAAGCAAAGATACGTTGTGTGTGCGTCACCGGGTATCTCCCTGAAAAAAGAACGAAAAAAATGAGCCTCATCGATTGCACGTATTTTTTAAGTAAACTAAAACGATTTATTAAAAAGTAGAAAATTTAAATATGTGTTCCCAGTACCTTAAAATTTCGTATAAAAACTATATAAAATATCTTAAAATCTACTTCAAAATTAATTTTAAAAATTCAAAATTTTATTTTAGCTTTAGGTTATCAGAGCAACCAATGTGATTTAACTTTGTCAAGCAGTAATCCGGATCCATTTTAGCCCTAACGAACTAAACAACCCCGCCGCTCGGTCGCGCTCGGGTCGTAGGGGAGATTAACGCGTAAGCAAAGCGAAGGGCACGCGGGACCCGCATATTCTAAAAAAACACGGGGGTGTTTTTATTGGTAACGCCACATGTATAAATGTCCCCCCGAAAAAACAACCCGGCGGATTCGATCGCCTCGCCTCCGCCTCGCCTCCGCCTCCGCCTCGCTCGCCACCCACCCGCACATACATACATACGCCCGCGCGGCGCATCCACCCCGAGCGCCAGGGGGAGGAGGAAGGGGACGCCGACCTCGAAGAACCCACCCCCAACCCCAACCCCCCCGAGGGTGGGAGGAGGAGGGAATCGAGGGCGGAGGAGGCGGATATGGTGGGCAATCCGGTGATGCGGGCCGGATTGGCGTTGGTGGTGGTGGTGGTGGCTTTGGTGGTGGGGGATGTGGGGGCGGCGTTGCCGAGGTTTGCGGAGGCGCCGGAGTACAGGAACGGGGAGGGGTGCCCGGTGGCGGTGGCGGTGGCGGGGGTGTGCGACCCGGGGTTGGTCCACATCGCGATGACGCTCGACGCGCACTACCTGAGGGGGTCCATGGCGGCCATATACTCGCTGCTGAAGCACGCGTCGTGCCCGGAGTCGATATTCTTCCACTTCTTGGCGGCGGCGGACGGCGGCGAAGGCGAAGGAGGCGGGGTGGGGGAGCTGAGAACCGCCGTGGCGGCGTCGTTCCCGTCGCTGCGGTTCGAGATCTACCCGTTCCGCGCTGACGCGGTCACCGGGCTCATCTCCGCGTCCGTGCGCGCCGCGCTCGAGGCGCCGCTCAACTACGCCAGGAACTACCTCGCCGACCTGCTCCCCAAGTGCGTCCCGCGGGCGATATACCTCGACTCCGACGTGCTCGCCGTCGACGACGTGAGGCGCCTCTGGGAGACGCGCCTGCCCGCCGCCGCCGTCGTGGCCGCGCCAGAGTACTGCCACGCCAACTTCTCCCGCTACTTCACCGAGACCTTCTGGTCCGACCCGCAGCTCGGCGATCGCGTCTTCGCCGGGCGACGCCGCGCGCCCTGCTACTTCAACACCGGCGTCATGGTCATCGACCTCCGGCGGTGGCGCGTCGGCAACTACCGTCGCCGCATCGAGGTGTGGATGGAGATGCAGAAGGAGAAGCGAATCTACGAGCTAGGGTCGCTGCCCCCCTTCTTGCTGGTGTTCGCCGGCGAGGTGGAGGCCGTCGACCACCGCTGGAACCAACACGGATTGGGCGGTGACAACGTCCTCGGCAGCTGCCGCCCTCTCCACAAGGGCCCTGTTAGCCTTATGCACTGGTCCGGGAAGGGCAAGCCATGGGACCGGCTCGACGCCGGCAAGCCTTGCCCGCTCGACCACACTTGGAAGTCATACGACCTCTACATTGCAGAGGGTGATTCATCTTCAGCATCAGCACCGTTCGCATTGTCATCATCGGCATTGCCTGCGGCGGCATTTTCTTGGTAGACAGCTAATGAGTATACACAATAATTCTTTCATTGAGGTTGCCTTGTGGAGCTGTGTGTGGTCATGGAATTGCTTTGCAATTCATTGCCACAGCCATCACAGCTGCCACCACAAGCCAGCTGCCGCCTTCGGCTGTACAGGACAGTGAAGGGGGAGGGGCGGCACACTGCGGCGGCGCACAAAGGGAAGATGGAGAATAGAGGAAGCAAATTCTTGTTCATTTGTGGTACAATTCAGATTGATTCGTTAGGCTTCGATTTGGAGGTGGTGACTTTTGGGGGGGGGGGGGGGGGGGGGGGTTGGAATTACTTGATTGGTGGTGTACAATTCTTGGATAGGATAAAGGTTTCATTTTTTTGTCTATTAGTTTAGAATTCACATGTTTGTTCGCTGAACTCGCATAATATTGATTGAATTGATTTGAATCAAAATGAGTTGATCCCATCCTTGTGTCTGAGCTGAAACAGTGTTACATCTATAGCTCATCCTGAAGACTAGAATGGCTCAATGCCTCAATATCTTGCAGTCTGTGTTTTGCCTGTGATGTTGATCCACAATGGTTTAATCTTTTGCTGCTGCAATGTTTCTTTCTTATTATTGTTCATACACAATGGTCTAATTTAGTGCATGATTTACCCTTCTGCTGACTGTATTAATCCAGAACGGCCTAATGTACTGCTGATTCTGTAGTTTTTGCGTTGTCAGAAATTGCTGCTGCTACCTGCTGGTATGTTTTTCCCCTGGTTGTATGCTCAGTTTTTGTTTGGATTTCAAGCTTGTTTCCTGTGTTCTGGAAGTTTTTGTTTCTCTGATGTAGTGATGGCTTGTATGTTCTGACTTGTGGGTTGGTGCCTTGTGTTTCTTCGCATACACGTAGCAAAGAGCATTTCAAGTGGAGCAAGAGCATTATACTATTAGAGGATCTTTACAGATGGATTGCGCACCTACAGCTGCAAAGACAGCCAAGGAAACAAATAATAATATAGTTTGTTAAGATGAACTTTTATATCAGAAAGTCGAAGCAGAAGATAGGGACCTCTCAACAGACTAACTAATATTCAAAATTTATTGTACTAATCCCCCAACTAACCCACCTAAATCTCCACAAAATCAGTAATACAGTTCACTTCAGTTTAAAAATTCCCAGTACGGTTCACGCAGAGCAAAGCAGGAAATTTTCTTCAGTTCAAACATTTGACAACCATGGAAATAACAAAAGGCTGTTCTCTGAAATTGTAGCAGCTGCAGCAGCATCTCAATTATATTGTTCTGTGATGATTGATGACTGAGATAGCTGCATAGCAGACACTGTCCATCTTCAAGAACATGTTCTGCTAATAATTTGAAAGCAGCTTTAGACTTCTCGCATATGGGCATCCTCCACACCACATAAAACGTCCACCATCAGCAGTTCAGCACATTTCCTACCTTTCCCTAATATACAACTTTACAACTTGTAAGCATGCCTTTTCTGAACCACTAGAACATACTAGTCATTTTGCTATTTATGTTCCCAAATATGCCTGCACTTGAAGAGTGCATAGAAGTTCCCTTTACCCCACAAGCACCAAGAAACATCACCCCATATCTAATAGAAAAAAAAAACTGTTCTTTTTACTAAATATCGATCGTCGATTTCACGATCGGACGGCCAAGAGATCGAGAGCCATTGCAAGAGATGCTGCCACGTTGCTTGGTGAGGTCGCAATGCTATACACTACGACCCACAACTCCCCCAGCCTGGAGGCTGCCAATGACCAGCTGGAGAAATTGGAAAATGCAAGGCAAGTGCATGGAGCCCGTGATTGTTCTTGCATTCTCTGCCTCTCTCAATCCTGTGAGTGTGATGAACTCCACCTACTTGTCATCAACTACCCTACTCAAATCGTATTCAATTCCTTTCACATGCTTCATACCCGTAAACCCGACCCAGCAAAAGAAAAAACACGAGTTTTAAGTTGGCTCCGGTGATGGCCACTGCCCAACGAACCATCACAGCGTCGTTGGATCTGCATCGGACGGTCGCGGTTGCTTCCCGGATCATACATTCCAGACGACCAAAGCCTAAGCAGCCAACCCTCCTGGAAGCTAGCTGCAGGCCTCTGTTGCCGAAACTGTCGGCCACCTATCGGTTTCAGAAACGCAAAGCTTCAGAGTTCAGACACGAGCTGTTTCATCATTTCATGGTTGGATTCAGCTTTCTTGCTCCATCTCTTTCTGATTTCACGACGTGCAGCGACGCCCAGATCGATTTTAAGCCAGAAACTGGCCTGAATGTTTGGCACTTGGCTCTGCTTGGAGCAGGTATCATTTTGAGCGTAACACGTTCACAAACCGAAAGGCGTTAGGCACGCACGACGCTATTTAATTTAGATTATTATCGTAGATTATCTATTTGATTATAAAGATAAATTGGATATTTAATAAATAAACTTAACAGATAGTTTAAAACAAGTAATCTAAACAATACATTAGACAAATGTTTTCTAGAGAAACGTATTTTTTGAAGTATAAGCAATTAATCCATTCTAATCATCCGAGTAAATAATCCGAAAAGAATCGGGTATTTTGTCTGCAGAGAAAACGAAATGATCATGCAGATTAGAGTGAGACCATGAGAGGTGCTTCTAGTGTTAGCAGAAAAGGGGCCAAACTGTAGCAAGACAGGTAGCTATCTTTTCCCCTCTTGAAAAGTACAGCACCGGATGAGTTTAAGAGCATAACAAACTCATCAAGCCACCTAAAAACCAACCACCGCCAGCCATTGGGGCTCCGTGGCCACCGAAGCTGCTGCTATTATCTATGTCCATCTTTTGTATTTGGCGACGTTAAGTAACATCATTATAATGGCGTCAGTCATCAGCAAAGCAGGGAAAGGGAGTCTGATAATGACATTGAGTCCAGCTAATTAGTGTAATCTTATCAAGCTCATTAGAGCTGACTAATCAGAGTGGCACAGGTGATTAAAGCCGGTAATACTAGCTAGGTTGCGCATTTGGATTTTGGCATGGGTCTAGTCATCTAGAAGCCTTGTACATTTGTACCTCAACCGTACGATTGTCACTAGCATTAGCAGGAGCTACTGAACAGCTCCCAACGACCTGTTCTTGACTTCTTGTTAATTAAAGAGGGCAAGAACAGATTAGCAGGGCTGTCGAAGGTAAGAGCCTGGGGAGAATATCTCGTAATGATTTGTTGTGTGTGTCACTTGATTGTATTGAGAGGCATTGGTTAATTAACGGATTTGGTTAAGCAACGAACAGGAATCTTACAACTGGGTTGCTCACCTAAATGCGTGCAGGTAACTAACTCCTTGAGAAAGGAATATCGAAAGGAGGATGCAGGGGTTAGTAGTAGTACAGACCACAGAGCCGTCCTTGGCTCTTTGCAAGTGTTCGTTGCACCAAACTAGAGCACTGTTCTAAAGAAGAAATGCAGTGCAGAGACAAGGCTAGTCTTAAGCCTTTCACAAAAATGCAGGACAAATTTGGTGAGTTTCTGTTGCAAAAACTCAGCACAAGAAAGAGATAGATAGTCAGGTACTGTCGCCTTGCTAAGCTCATCAAACCCAGACACAGACGAACACAGATTTGTACGATCTAGCATGCTTTTCGTTGAATTCTATCCAAAATGCAGAAAGATAATTTCGGTCATGATTCAGGAGCAGTTCAAGATTTCGGATTCAGAAATCTCAACAAGAATTGATGATAATCTAACTGTAACGAGATTTGTCATCAGGTTTTGGTACTAATTGTCTAAGGCCTGGTGCATTTAGTCACTGAAAAGGACTAGAATTCACACTCATGAGCAAAGTATAGTCTACTCCAAGGCATCGGATACTTGGGGTAGAGGCCGGGACACACCCTTGCGTGTCTCCTAAGTTTATGGAATTGTCACAGATGCAAACCTCACGTTGCAAGACTGGCCCTGCAGAAAGAATCAAACCAAGACAAATTTGGGAATAAAGTCATGTATATATATTAGAACTATAGATGACTAGGTAGCATCAGTAAAGAATTGGATCATGGCTTGGTGAGAGTGAAACCCAGATGGAAGGAAAGGTGAGACAACCCTACTCTAACAGCAGGGCATCAGATCCAACTAAGTACAGCATTCTTTACCTGCTGGTGGAGATTGGAGAAAGCAAGTGAACTGCTTGGACAGAAAGGCTAAAGCTATGTGTACTGTATACAAGAAAGAAGCTGTTTTTTAGGATTTGTTTTATCATTTGACTTGTGACTTGTGATTTTGCAGTTTACTTGTCTGGGAGTAGCTCGTTGCCCCGGTCTGGCCCAAGTAGCTCTTGGAAGAAGCTTCCTGAAGCCCAGCCTCATTTGGGGTTTGGATTTGATGGACCAAAATTTTCCCCAAAGATTATTGACAGATGAATGGCCTGAAACGCAATTGATGACTGACATGGCAGATTTGAAAAATGTTGTTTACTCCCAAGGTTTTATAATTCTTATGTTTTAGATAACGATATGATTTTCAAAATATAACTTTAACTATGATTTTTCTGTAATAATATATAAAGAAATAGGTTTTTTAATGTTTATTATTTTTAAGAGTAATACGTACATCATGTTCGGACTAATCTATACATCATGTCTACTGTCTTCGAACTAAATATTTTAAAATTATTTTAAAATTTATTTATAGTTAAAGTTTTAATCGTTTGAACTCAACATTATTCAAACATCAAGAGTTATACAACCCGAGGGAGTAGCCCATGACAATATGACATATTGCAACGCACAAATACCGATACCAGTATACTGTAGTACAATAGTATATGATGTGTCCTGTGTGAGGGAAAATTGAATAAGGAAGGCATCAGTTCGCGAAAATCGTATCAGGAAGTTCATAATCTTGTCAAAACTAGATCGTATTTTAGCCCAAAGCCCATCATCATCAGTACAGCCACGTGATCCACGTCGGGTTCACCAGTTAAGGCACTATAGACTTTTAAGGTGAAATTGAAGAGTAGGCCCATTCGTTAAACCAGCCCACTTATTGCAGATTTTTTACCTTGGACCTCTGATCGGCGTTGGCCTCCACCAAAATTCAGAGATGTTCCCTTATCGTCACTTTCAACCTACTAGTATTATCTTACTAATACCATTCTATCAAAAATTTTGTTAGTTCTAAAATTTTTCTCTCGTAAAAACACTATCAAATTTTGCCAAAGACATCAAACAATATATCTGAAAGATCAAGTCCTCTAACCTTGTGTTAGGAGGAATTTTGGTGATTAATGACAATGGTTGTTGGAACTAATCTTTGTTATGAGTTTGTGATGATAGATTATGTTCCAGCATCAAGCAAAAAGATTGATAGCTCATATGTGAGAATCAAGTGATTGGATTGTGGATTGATGACAAAAAAAGATGATACCTCACATATCGAGAATCAACAAGAGTCAAATGTTGATGATAAGAATGCTTGATGAGATCCCATCATGAGTTGATGGACATGTTGAAGAATATACACTATGGTTCACAATTGTTAGAAACGAAGATGGTGTGAAATGCTAGAAGATGGACTTTACCGATGGATGAGAATTAAAGGCAAGATGTTGAAGATGCGGAGTATGGAATGACTACCTATGGCAAGACGGTGAACCGCAAGCAATGCTCAACTACGATGGACCATGCGGTGGTGAAAGATAAGCAAGGGGCTTGGCGCCGATGAACCAAAATCGGTGGTGAAGGGCGAGTGAAGACTTTGTCGTGATGGATCGTGCGAGGCCATTTGAAGCCCTGGATTATCCGCATCGATCATTTGAGTAATAGAAGATGAAATGCCAAAGATCAAGAAGATGAGATTTGAGAATAGTCCCGATGATCAAATGACCTTGATGTTGGTACTCCAAGTGAAGAAAGAAAATGGTGTGAACGTATTCCTATTGATATAACTTTCCCCTTTACATTTGAGTTTAGGATGCCGTACTATTAAGAGGGATGCCACATACATATAATTGGTCAAATACCGGTGCTCAAAATAATTCATCTTTGTGTGAGTTGAAAAGTGTTACGCCCCGATTTTCGATCGGATTAAAAATCATTTAATAATGCATTTTAGAAATTATATTAAAAAGTTAAAGCAAATTAATCAAGTGAATTAATGAGGGAATTAAAAATTTCCTTTAAAAACATTGCCGAAAATATTTTTGTAATATTCTCCATGCCCTAAAATACTCTTTGAAATTTCCCGTGAATTCTCGGAGCTCAAGAAATAATTTTAATAAAACGAACTTCACTTAATTAATTAAATAATAAGAAAACGAATTAAAATCCTTCTCCTTCACTTTGGGTCGCTTTCGGCCCAAAGTTCTTTCTCCCCCTCGGCCCGCGCACCCTCTTCTTTCCTCTTTCCCTCCCGGGCTGATCTTTTTCCTCCCTTCCTCCCTCTCTCCCGGCCCGACCCGACCCGCTCGCCTCCCCCTCATCCAAAGTCCACCTTTCCTCCCCGTGCTGACGTCTCTCCTCCTCCCGACCACCGACAGCTAGGGCCCACCTACTGGGGTCATCCCCAACCTCCGGCCGGGAGCTTCTCCTCCACGCTGCACGTCGGCGCGACCGTTCCACGCGCAGCTCGCCCGCCACACTCTCGCGCGTGCGTGGGCCAGCCATGTCGCCCGCTCCCATGCCCATTCCCCCACTTCCCCCGCAAAATCCGGCGCCGGTTCGAGCCCCACCCCGCCACGTTGCCGCTCCCGACTCCGACCGACGAATCCGCCACGCCCAGCCACGATTCTCCCTCCTCGGGCCTATAATAATGCTCCCCGCACCTCCCTCTCCCGTTTTTCCTCGCCTGAGCTCGTTGTGCTCCCTCCCGTCCTCCCGCTGCAATACTCTCTCTCTCTCTCTCCGCTGCCTTTCTCTGTCTCCGGCCGGTCGCCGCCGTCGCCCTAGCCATCGCCTCACCGCCCCACTCACGCTGCTAGCCTCGCCGCTCCGACCTCCACCTCAGCCCTCACTCCATTCCCCCCATCGCTACCGAAACACCACTTCCGCCGGCAACTCACGCCACCACCAACTCCGTCTTCTCCGGCCACTCACCGCCGTCGATTTCCGCGATGCTGGGTTGTGCCGTCGCCATCCTTGACTTCGCAATGCCAATTGCAACTTCGGCCGCCTCCTCGCCTTCGTGGACCACCGCCGGGAGCCGCACGCAGCCGCTCGCCCGCGCCAGCCGCCGCTAGCTCTCTGCTACCGGTCATCTCCCGCTCCACCTCGCCGGTCCTCACACTCGGTGAGCACCCCTTACTCTCGTCACCCTCCTCCACCTCATCCTAGAGCGCGCCGCCTCGACGGTGGTCGCCGGCGGCGACCACGGGCCGCGTGCCGCCGCCTCTCGGTCGGTCAGCCGGTGGGTGCCGCCCCCTTACACCGTGGCTGCCCCGATCCCCTTCGGGGTGATCTGGGCCGTCCGTGCCCGTGGGCCGCTCATGGACTTGGTCCACGGTGCCATCTCTCTTTTGACCCGCTGACTCGTGGGGCCCATGTGTCAGCGCCGGTGCCACTTGATGATCTCAGAGCTGCCATTTTCTCTGATAAAATAATTAATAATTTCGCAATAATTCGGTTTAATTCCAGAAATCCATTTAAATGGCTCAAAACTTCTAAAATTCATAACTAATTCATATGAACTCCAAATTGAGCCATTCAACCTGCAAAATTCATCTACAATTGTGCTTGTTTGTTTACTTTCCATGTGTTGTTTACTTGGTTTTTATTAGGGTTTTTCCTCGTTTTGCGTGCTAGCGTGTATAGTCCGTTGTTTTGGAAGGTCGCGTTCGCGAGGAAGAGTCCGGAAAATTGATTGAAGAAGCAAGGCAAGTCATACATCCTCCTTGAGCATGTTGAACCTAATTTACAAATATTTTACTGCTTGCAAATAAAATTGCATGTTTCCTAATTACATGGGATTATGGAATTACCTATCTGCTCGCTTGTGCCATATTTACCTGTTACCCGTCCTTTGTACAATTTGGGTGATAATTTGACTAGTTTACGTTACTTATGTGACCTAGCTAGAATTACATTTTCTTAGCCATGCTTAATTACCACTAGCTCACAATATGGGATAATCACACTATATACATTTAGTACATTGTTGAGCTGTGAGCTCGTGACATCTTGTGAACGTAAAAACACGACGGCCTGGGAGATCTGCTTAGCTCCAGTGCAGATCCAAAATAATGATGAGATGCGAGCGTGCCAGTCAGTTTGATCCTGCAACTGACAAGATATATAAATTGAAGATCAAAAGAGCCGATCGGCTGACAAGCCGATGTAGTCATTCTAGCCGATGCCTATACCAGCTGTAACACCGTGAAAATTTCGACTTTGAAATACGGAAATAAAAATTTGGAATAATCAAAAATCTTTTTCAAATGCATTCATGCTTGAATTAATTTAATTCGATCTGTCGTTTTTCTTTTATGCGTGAGCTAATAGACGAACGTCTGAGGATATGTTGGTGTTTGATTTCAAATATTATTTATTGAAGGAAATATGATTATGAGATATCCTAATCTTTGCCTATGCCAACTATTTTCGAAAAACCCTTCTCTATATATTAAAAACCCTCGGGCATATTTACTTGATGAATAAAGCTATATATATATATGTAAAAACGTTTTGATAAAACCCTATATGGGATAGCTTCTTAAAACAAATACTATTTTACTAAAGAAATATAGCTTGATTATTTTCTATGAACCTTGCAGAGTCTGCCTTCGGAAAACTAATTGCAAAATAATATCTATTGGTAAAGTATTTACTAGAAACCTTAATTGCGAAATATAAATTCCTAATAGGCTATTTTCAAAATTATGACCTCCTCAGACAAAGTCTAGTCCTCCGGCATAATTCTAGTTTGCTTGTTAATATTTATTGTGTATTTGTGTGTGTCTAGGATCTGTGCCAAAAGATCTCGATTAAATTCTTTTGCCAAAAAAGGTTGTCCTCTGTCCGACATCCTTTTTGCCACTATCATCTCCGTCTGTTGAGTAAACGCCTCGGTGCAAAGTTAATCACAGACCCAAAGCTCTCACCGCGATAATACCTCTCTCAACTCTTATTCTACGGTTATTTTTAAAAACCACTCTATCGATTCAAACCCAGTAATTCCCCCAAATATTTATAATCGATCGACGTATCCATCTATCGCGCGTTGATTCGAGTATCACTGATTTTATTTCTACCGCGATGGTTGGATTTGAATGCCATACGTCATCCTAAAAATCCCAATTGCAGTACCGTCAGAGTGCGCGCAGAGAAATCCTAACCCTAATCCTCGCACGGCCTTCTAGCCAAATCCAATTCAAATGTTTGAATTAAATAGTCCAAATTATAAATACAATCCATTACAAATTCCATCTCAAATCCCCTTCAAATTTCCAAATTACATATTCCAAAGAAAATATTCAAACATCCTATTTCTTTGGACCACATTTTCCTCTGTTAGCCCAACCCATTCCACAACACAAGTTCATTTCCTCTCCCTCTACCTTGGCCTCCTTGCTGTGAGCCACTTCCATGGAAAAAGTCTATATTACCTCCCCGACTCATTCCTTCTCCCTTTCTCTGTTTGGGCTGGTAGGCAAGGAAGTCTATTCCTCCTCCCCCATACAGTAGTTGCGACAATGTTGCCGCGCGCCGCGCCACTACGACAAGGCCGCCGCGCCATCACCAGCTGCCGTCTTCCGCTCCCACCTCACCGGTGAGCTTACCGTCCATTCCGCGCGCGTCCTGCCCAACCTCGCACCGCCACCGGCCATGCCACAAGCTAGTTGTGCATGTGCATGCATGCAAGCAGCCAGCTGCGCGCAGGCACCATGCAGCTAGCTAGCTATGCGTATGCCTGCATGCGAGCGGCTAGTCGAGCCTAAGCTAGCATGCATGCGCCATCCGCCTAACTCCAACCGCCTACGCACGTGCGCCGGGCGACGCTCCTACCGAACACCGGTGGTCCCCGCTAGGTTACCATCGCCGTCTTCCGTTTTGGTAGGTGGCGACGGCAGGCAACACAGGAGCCAGCCCTTCTCTCCCGAACGACGATAGCCGATGCAGCGTGCGTGCCAACCCGCGGCTGCCACCTAAACCCGTGTCACGCTCAACGCCGTTCTCCGCTGCCTCTACCCCACGCGGCCGCTGCAACCACCCCGTCCCCGTCTCCATGGCGATTCAAGACGAGCCCGTGCGGTGGAACCTATATAAGCACCGCTGTTGCCGAATACGCAACCCGTCCCTCTCCATTCTCTCTTCTCCTCCTCCTTGCGTTGCTTCTCCGCAGCCACTCCCTTCCGCACACATGCTGCCATCTCTTCGCTTGCTCTGCCGCGGCCAGCTCCAGCTGAGCCTCAGTTGAGCAAGAGGACGAATAGGCTGCCGCGCCGTCACCTAAACCCCGAGAACGACTAACTTATTGAACGGCTAACCTCTAACATCTAACATTCGACCCATTGACTCACTAACCCGCTGACTCTCTAACTTACTGACTCACTGACCTCTAACTCGCTAACCCCTAACCCCTAACTTGCACTAACCCGCTAACATTTACTCTTTAACGCCGTGTGTTCGTTTGTTGCCACCGATCAAACACGTGGTGTGCGAGGACGATCTGCGGGTCGACAGTCCCCAGGCTGTACCTCGACGACCGTAGTTTCGTGCGAGGACCGCCGCTCGGTGTGCCGCTACCCGGCTACCGCAAGGTGAGCTCCTCTCCTGCTCTTTCTCTTGCTTTTGTTTCCTTACCGCATTTCTCGTCTACCATTGTTGCCCCGGCGCGGTGATGTCGTGAGGCGCAACACCGCACCCGTTCCTTGTACGGCCGCCCTCCGCAGCGATCGCCGCTTCGCCGCCGGTCATGCATGCGCCATGCAGTTAGCTGGTTGTACGTGTGCATGAATGCAAGCAGTTAGCTGTGCAAGCAGTTAGCTGTACGTGTGCATGCATGCATGCAAGCAGCTCGCATGCATGCAGCTAGCTAGCCGTGTGTATGCATATGCAGGCATGCATGCAGCTCGCCCAAGCCCGCCAGTGTGCCGCCGCCCGCGCATGCTCCTGCGCAAGGCCGCCGCCCTCCTGTGTCGCGCCAGGCCGTCGCCAGTGCCGTCGCGCGCCGTCCGTCGCCCGGCTGCAGGCCGCGTCGTCATGCGCCAGCCCTCCCGCTCAGTAGCACACGCGCGAGGCAGAGAAGAAATGAGAGCGAGAGGAGAGGAAAAGAAAGAGAAGAAATCAGAGAAAGGTAGTGGACCCCACTAGCGGGACCCATCCTCTTAACTCCCTCATGTGAGCCCAGTGACTAGAACAAAATTCCTAAAGTCTCTACAACCCCCTCCTCCTACCCTGGGCCAAGCCCAAGGAACATATTTCACCATAGAAGTCTATATAGCATCCTCATCCAACCTTTGGGCCAAAACCCATCTGCGGCCTCTTATCCACTGAAGTCCATATTAAGTCCCTCTACAACCCAAACTCCTCTTGGAAGTCTAAAATATCTCCCCACCCGAGAAATCCTAAATCCGCGGTTTATAAATCATTTTTAAAATTTGGAAATTCATATCTCTCTAACCGCAACTCCGATTAACTCCGTTCAACTTCCATCATCTCTCTAAAATCGAGATCTATTTATTGGCACCATTAGTTTGTATTGAATATTATTTTATTTTATTTTTAGGATTTTGTGTGGTTTTCTTCGGTCGTTGGTCAGACATTCGGGTTTTCCGGTTATTTTTTGATCGTGGATATTCCGATTATTCTAACTGTTGCGGATTTCTCGAAGATTATACGAACCTAAAGCAAGGCAAGTCACTGCGTCCCCTTCCTCGAACATATTGATCCTATTTTATAAATGTGTTGATTGCAAATAAAATTGCATGCTATTTATAAAATACGTACCTACATTGTTCAAGCCTTACCTTTGATATTGTTTATCCTTATGTATTTACGCGCCTTTGTTACCTGAGTCAATTATTTATGTGCGGTTAAATATCGATACTGCTTAGCGTTGCTTATGTGTAGACGTTTGTACACTCCATACTTATGTTATATGGCTATGGATGTGGATGTGGCGATCACTCAGTGGGAGTGATTGTCGGGGGCGGGTGGAGACATAAGCGCCACCCGCAACATAAAAACCTTTGCGAAAACCAAAAACTTAATAAAACAAAACTATTTCGACTCGGGCGGCATGGATAGAATATGGGTGGTTCTGGGAATGGTAAGCCGCCGACCCTGGTCAATTAAGGACCGAGTCTAGAAGCTATGCGAGAAACGAACAGAGTACGACCGCATTTCTCGAGTGGGTATGACCCGGTGGACTAGGAAATTCTCGTGGGGTGGCACCCCAGACATGGTACATTCTGGATATTCGTTGATGTGTTGATGAAGTGTTGTGGTTTAGATCGCTTGGGTCGATCTGTTGAACGCTGGAAAAAAATTAAAATGCACCCTAAGTATATATTATGTAACCCCCCCAAGATCTCGGGAGCGCCAGGACTCCTCTGACAACCGGCTCGAGGTAGGAATGTGGCGCCGGGGGTGCAATAGGGATTCATAGTCCTTGGAGTGGGTGCCGCCATGCGAGGGTAACTGAAAAACCAGGCCGTGACAAGTCTCATGTGTTGGGTGCGTCACGGAGGACGGGATTAAAAGCGTACATCCACTGCAGTGTGAGTAAACTAAACTATTCGAATAGCCGTGCTCGCGGTTAATGAGCGCCGGGACTTGTATTACTCTTGACTAGCCTCATCAATTTTTAATATTGCTTAAAATAGGATTGGAATGAAAGGTGTGACCTTGCCCGACGTGCGGGAAGGTCGTGATGGTGAAAACTGTGGAAAATTTGGATGCGATGGTAAACCGGACCAAGCGAGGCTTGGGGAAGGTGGATGAACCCTTGCAGGTTAAATGACAACTTCAACCTAATGATTGTTTTCAGTTAAAACTGCTACGTCATAGGTTTGTGAAATAATTTGTGAAAACTAGCTTTATGCAAATAAACCAAGCCATCCTTGAACCCCTATGAACATTATATGAATTCTGTAGTGGTGGCTTGCTGAGTACGGTTGGTACTCTCTCTTGCTTATTTAAATATTTTATAAAGGTATTGGTGTCGACCTGTACATGTGCGATGCTAGCAAGGAGTTACCGAGGACGGTGGAATAGGGACCTAGGTTCACCAGTCAATGCATGTGGGATAAGATGGACCACCGCTGCTTCGTTTCCGCTACCGCATTTATTTCTTTTGGTATTCTGTGTTGTTGACGACCATGCTTGGTCTATTTGGGTCCCATTTGGGTTACCCTTGTATTATTAATTTACTGTAAGACCTGTATGACGATGTCAGCTTGTGATATACAACTGTGCCATGTGTGTACCATCTACTGATCCAGGTAATGGTATTGTAATACACATGGGGTTTCCGGTATACAAAACCGGGGGCTCACACCAGCCGACATTGATAGAGTTCTGAACTATCGGTTATATATATTTAGTATAGATCTTGATAATGACATAAATATAATCAGTTGATGATAATGTAATAAAACAATAATATAATCTAGTAGAAACCAATCGACTAGTAATGATAGATTGAATAAGCACTGACCCGAAGGTTAAAGCATTCACCGTCTGGAGGTCCGATGTCGTTAAGTCCAAATGATTAGATAAACAGTGAAACCTTTGTTGTCATCGGCTAAAACCAACTTGTAAATAATCCTTGTAAGCCGATGCAACGTCTAGATAACTCATCGGCTGAAACCCCGATGAAACTCTTATTGGTAATCAAGTAGCAGGCTAGAAATTATGGTTCTAAGCACGACTTAGTAGATCAAACTTAACTGATGCAACACTAAGTACGAAAAGAAACATAATATCTAGACAATCAAGCCTTTGACTGATTTTCAGGGTGGTGGATACATTATATAATCTAAACCAACAAAGTAATCTAGCCAATATCGACAAAACCCTAGATGGATATCGGTCAGTGCAAATAGAAAACATTGTCAATCCAGATTATATAACGTATATGATAACTCGACGACTTACATGGACAAGATTAGAGTATCGAAGCGATGGAGGCACTAATCTCGATAACACAAGCCGCCATAACAAGCCTTACTCCTCGTCGGAGATCGAAGCCGATGTAGCCTAAGTTGAAATAAGAACTCGTCGAAAGTAAAAGGGTGGCGATGCGCCGAAAGTAGATGTATTGATCTGTGGAGATAATTTACAGGGACCCTAGGTGTACATATTTATACCCATTGGTAGATACTCTTCCATATCGGACACGACACAAACTTTCCTAAAGATAAAAGGAAAAACATAAAGTCCTCATCAGACACTAAACACACTTTCCTAAAGATAAAAAGAAACTAACAACTCTGCCTAATTAATAGATAAACTGCCATGCTGCATTCTCCCCGAACTCGGACTTTTCTGGATAAACTTCCTTTAATTGATTAATTTCCTTAACCGAATCCATCAAGAGTACAACTGCTGGCGATTGATAATACCCATCGGCCGATTCCAAGACTCTGAAGCCGATACTGACTCTAGGCCGATGATGACTTCGAGGCTTACCAAATTTCGTCGTTAACACATCTGGCTATGTTTTATTGGTTGTAATTATTCAACTAAAATATGGTTTAATGGTGGACTGTGGGTGTATGTTTTTGCTAGTCGCACCCATGGCAATTAAGGTCCGGTTTGCGGAAAACCCTAGACGACTTACCGCGCTTACCACAAGCAAGAATAGACAACTGCTGGACTTGTAGTAGAGCTTTCCCCTTTCTGACGTACCAAGGCAAGGGTGGGCGTGATGGAGTTTGGATGGGCCATGCGATAGCCTATGCGGCTTCCGGATTCACCTAGGTACGAAGGGGGGCTGCCCACTGCCTGTTGAGGATTGGGAAACCTGAGGTGGGTACAATTGGTTAGGGGGAGTTATGTGAAGGGTCTTGTCACAATCACTTGACATGGTGACGTGTCAGGCCTGACACGATGACATGCCAATGGTTGTGTCTTGTGGTACAGTTGTGCATCTCTCGCCAGAGTAAAAGTATTCGAATAGCCGTGCCCGCGGTTATCAGCGATCGACCAGCTTTACCGTGATTAGTCTCACTTTATTAATAATTTGACTTAATGAACTGGTGTATTTCAGATGGGTTGGTTGGGCCTGTTCAACATGTTGTAGCATTGTTCAGTGGAGAATTAATCCTGCCCTAATTAATCATCTGTTTTACTGTTTTTCAACCATAAATGTTTACAACCACCTTTATGCAAATAGCTACAAACATTCCCTTGTCTCTCATTGCACGCTTGCATCACTGGTGTGGCTTGCTAAGTACGGTGGTTGTACTCAGTTTTGTTATTATTTCCCCTTTTGAGAAGTGTAGTGCTTCTGAGATAAAGACGAAGTTAGAGGACCAAGGCTTATAATCAGTTGAGTTTTGCCTATGGAGTGGAGCTGAAGCCTCGCTAGGATCGCCTTTTTCCCGTTGCTGCAATTTTCTTTCGGTGTGAGGACTATGTGCCTGTTCTGTAAGTATGTATGCTTTATTTACGTTTGGGTCTGTATATTAATTTATCATTTTGTTTATCCTGGATGATTCCTGGACAGGGGTTTAATACAAAAAATAGTGAGGATTTGGCTAAATTTATGGACGTGATAAAAAGCCTATGCCAGATTTTTAACTCCGGGTTGTTTCACATGTCAGAACACTTACACTGGGTTTCTTTGTATTTTTTCAACATCTCTTGAAGTTTTTGGCTCATGTTTTATGGTGGATCTCATAGCTTATGAAACAAGCTTTCCATAGAGTCCAAGATCTTCGAAATCGAACTTCGGAGTAAAAAGTTATTGCCTTTTTACTTAAGCAACATTAGACTATCCGATTTTAAATCAGACTATCCAATGTATTGGACTATCCGATTTTTCACAGAACTTCACTATCCGTCTTGATTTTGAAAAATCCTCTCAAGTGAGTTTTTCTAAGTGTCGAAGAATCCAATTTTGGATCAGATAGTCCGTTGACACAGCGAAATTTCATGGAACTTGAGTCTCTGTTTGAGGATGAAATTTTTGCTTCTAAAATATAGGACACTCCGATTTCACATCAGATAGTCCGATGTCTCAGAAAGTCTGAAATTTCATGGAACTTTGTCCTTTGTCTCTCGTTGCCTTGGAGGTTTAAAATATCAGACTATCCGATCTTCTACCGGACTGTCCGACGTGGGCTGAAAAATTCCCTTCCGACGGTTACATTTTGGGGGATCTATATAAACCCCCCACCAACCCTTTTCTATGGTTACCCAATTTCATTTCATTCCAATCTTGCTTTGGGTTGAGCTTTGTGCTAAGTGCTTTGGATTTTTGAGCTCTCTCTCTATCTCAAATCCTCTTGTTCTTTGTGACTTGGATATTTGTGAGTGTGGATTTGGAGTTTGGGAGCCTCGTGTGTGGTTCTCTTTATCTTTATCTTGAGCACTAGGATTTGTCCAAGAGTTGTGTGGTGTTTATTACTCTTGGAGGTTGAGAACTCCTAGATAGTTAGGTGTCATTCTTGAGTCACCAATCCACTTGTGGTTGGCCAAGAGAAGTTTGTGAAGGCCGGATCTCTCATCCGGAAGAAAAGAGATACCCTTAGTTGAAGGATGAGTGCATTTGTGCAACCTCACGAGGATAGGGTTGAAAAAGACCCGGCTCTTTGCGAGCTCCTCAACGGAGAATAGAATCCCCTCAAGGATTTGAACTCCGAGAAATACATCGTTGCGTGAACCTCGGTGATATCTTAACTCTCTTTACCTTCTTGTTGCATTGCTTTGTGCCACGCTAATTTTGTTGTTGGTTGAGCTCATCTTCTTGCTTGTGGAGTGGATCTAAAGCTTTTAGGTTGTTGCTTGTTTGATTGTTGCTGTGCAAGTCAAATAGTCCGATCTCAACTTGGACAATCCGATCCATAGGACTATCCAACCCTATTTAGTTTTAGCTTCCGCATTTATCTTTAAACCGCCTATTCACCCCCTCTAGGCGACATCAAGGTCCTTTCAATATCTTTTAGAAAAAAGTCCAAATAGCCCCCTAAACTTTGGATAGAAGTCCGTATAGCACCCTAAACTTTAAAACCGGATATCCAACTGTCAGGGTTATGGATAAGGCATATTCTATGATCATGGGTTAAACTCGGCGGGGCCCACCATATACCAAGTTTTATACGGAATTAGTCCTCATATACAGAAGGTATTCCGGATAAGGAAGAAGAAGCATAGTTCTATATGGAAACTACAAGGACTACTCGGATCGTATTCATACTGGTTTTCCTAGTTCTACTTGGACAAGGGGACATCTATAGGTATAAATACAAGACCCCCTTGGAGGAGAGGAGGGGCAAGCCCAATCAGAAGGGAAAGAAGAAATAGTCAGAATAGACATCAATACACGCCATCAGACGTCGATATCTTCAAGGAGTAAGGCTACCCCGTCGTCGACTACGTGTGGTGGTTCATGCCGCCTTGTTGACGACGACTAGATAGGTTATCCTAAATATTATACGCAAGTGATACAGATATATAATAAAAACACTGACTTCGGCCAATAGGAGTAGGGCTATTACCTGTCAGATAAAGGGCCTGAACCTGTATAAAAATCTCTGTCTCCTATCTCTTTTACTTCAATCTCGTGTATACCCTAATACCAACGATCTCCATACCATGCAAATACCGTAGTCGTGATCTATAACATCGACACCAACCCCCTGAAATTTGCCATACCATCCATATTACCCCCTAAGGTGGTTTTGGATTATGGTTTTGCATATTTTTAAAGCTTAAATTAACAACTTTGAATAACTAATGTAACATATTTGCATATCATCAGTTGTAGGTCATCAATTTATTCTTGTACAATGATATCATTCTATTATTATGTTAGTGTTGATGTAAAAACACGATGGCCTGGGAAATCTTCTTAGCTCCAGTGCAGGTCCAAAATAATGATAAGATGCGGGCGTGCCAGTCAGTTTGATCCTGCAACTCACAAGATAAATAAATTGAAGATCAAAAGATAGCCGATCGGCTGACAAGCCGATGGAGTGATTCCAGCCGATGCCGATACCAGCCGATATCCAGTATAGATCTTGATACTTGAGTAAATAATGACATAAAGATAATCGGCTGATGAAAATAAAATAATATAATCCAGTAGAAACCAATCGGCTAGTAATGATAGATTAAATAAGCACTGATCCGAAGGTTGAAGCATTCATCGGCTGGTGGTTCGATGTCAATAGATCCAAATGATTAGATAAACAGTGAAACCTTTATTGTCATCGGCTAAATCCATCTTGTATGTAATCCTTATAAACCGATGCAACATCCATATAACTCATCGGCTGAAACCCCGATGAAACCCTTATTGGCAATCAAGAAGCAGGCTAGAGATTATGGTTCTAAGCACGACTTAGTAGATCAAACTTAACTGATGCAGCACTAAGTATGAAAAGAAACATAATATCTAGACAATCAAGCCTTTGACTGATTTTCAGGGTGGTGGATACATTATATAATCTAAGCCAACAAAGTAATCTAGCCGATATCGACAAAACTCTAGATGGAGATCGGCCGATGCAAGTAGAAAATATTGTCAATCTAAATTATATAATGTATATGATAACTCGACGACTTACATGAACAAGATTAGAGTGTCGAAGCGATGGAAGCACTAATCCCGATAACGCAAGCCGCCATAACAAGCCTTACTCCTCGTCGGAGATCGAAGTCGATGCAGCCCAACTTGAAACAATAACTTGTCGAAAGTAAAAAGGTAAAAGGTGGCGATGCGCCGAAGTTGTATTGATCGAGAGATAATTTACATAGACCCCGGGTGTACATATTTATACCCATGGGTAGATACTAGTCCATATCGGATACGACTCAAACTTTCCTAAAGATAAAAGGAAACATATAAAGTCCTTATTGGACACTAAACACACTTTCCTAAAATTAAAAGGAAACTAACGACTCTGCCTAATTAATAGATAAATTGCCATGCCGCATCCTTCTTGAACTCGGACTTTGATCTATCTCATTAACCGAATCCATCAAGAACACAACTGTTGGCGATCTGATAATAGCCATCGGCCGATTCCAGAACTCCGAAGCTGATACTGACTCTAGGCCGATGATGACTTTGAGGCTTACCAAATTTCGTCGTCAACAGTTAGTACTTGTTTACAAGTAACAGCTAATAAGGAATAAAAAGAAAGATTTAAGTCAAAATTTTAGTATATATGTCCAATGTGCATGTATGTGATCAAACTCATGCAACATATATACAAATTAGATAAAACAACTATGCAAAATCACCTTATGGGGTATATAAATGGTATTATAAAGTTTAGGGGGTTAATGTCCGGTTTCAAAGTTCAGGGTGCTGGATTTACTTTCATCCAAAGTTTAGGGGGTTATTTGAACTTTTCTCATTATTTACGAACGTACAAAAGCCTTGCGCATTGATATACTAACAGAGAAAAATGAGAGATTTTACAATTGTGACATGCTAACGCAGGTCAGGGTACAGGGGAGGGGGAGAGCACATTAGACTAAGGAAGAAACTAAACTCCTGAGAACAACGAGGAAAGGAGAAAAAGACTAGTGGGTAAGCATCGAGATGATCTCCTAGTGGACTAGGCAACGTCACAACCCACATCTTCCCTTCTTGCACGGTGCGATCAAACACCGTGGAAAGAATCCTCTCGAAGACACGAGTGTTTCATTCTAGCCACAAGTGCTAGATCAAAGAATACATTCTAACGCTATTAAAATTTGGCAATATCAAAATTTAGGTTAAATTGGTAACAAGATGAAAAGCCCTTCGTGTCCCCTGCGGAAGATGGGAAATCGGCCACCATGGTCGGAGGCGGCGGCGGCAACAGGGACCGAGTTGGGGTGGTTCTCTGAGTAGAGCCGTCAAGGCGCCATAACGGCAGGTACCAGAGCCCGTCCTTTACCTCTCTCCTCCTCCCCCGCACGGCTGCACCGGAATTGCATGCGTTGCTCTCCCTTTCTGAATGATTATTAGTTTGGTGTCAACTCAATATCAAGGCATCAAAATTGGGGGGAGAAATTTATTGCACAGTTGTTTGTGTTGTTCTGAGATGCAAATCTGACGAATGGGTAGTACTGGGTACTCCAGTATTGGGGCATGGTACTGGATTAATGGCTAATCCTCTTATTAATATGCCATCATCAGATAGCTCGTGTTGTTGTTAGCTGTTACTGACCAGTTGCTGTCACTGCCAATCTGCCATATAGTGATATGTAGGTCTAATAGTCCCCAGATCTAGATTGATCAGAACCAAATTAAGACCAAATCTGAAGAAGCCGCCGTGTGTCAAGTCAGCATAGATTGTACTGGGGAAGCTGTAGGAGATAACTATCCCAAGAACACCTCCAAAATTTACCGTTGTTTGAAGTTTCAAGGTGCAGAGAGACGAATGATTCTAGCTAGATACGGGCAAAACGTCTTCAACTTCGTATCACTTTCGTTGTTACCCTGTATCACTTTCATTGTTACCCTTCTCCTTAAATTTCCTTGTCCGGTGCAGCTGAGACAAATCTACGAGCTTGGAGAGGTAGCAACGTCGCTGTTACGTCATGAAGAGAATAGTATTCAGTCACAGTCACATTGCGGTTCCAACCTGATGGCTCCCATGCAAAAACATGCTTTGAACCTGATAACTTTTTATCGAATCAGTTAGTCCAATTCGAACCACCCTGTAATTCGGTCCGATGCTTCTCGAGTTGTACCACGTTCAAAAGCAACCAAATGACCAGATAGTCCAGCGAACACCCACAAATCATACCAGTTGTTAATGACCTAATTTAGTTATTACGAATCAACGGGAGAAGGGAACGAGGAATGAATAGGTAGGATTAAAAATATCAGGCTTGTTGACGTAGACAGCCAAAAACCACATAAATTTTGGATTCGGCGCCGGTAGCTCGGCAGCACATGGGCCATTTCTTGATTAATTTCTTCATAGCACTTTGCCCAGGTCAGAGAAAGGCAAGGCGATCTGCCATTTGTAAAGAAAAGAGTATGGTGCAAATTGCCAAATATTACTCGTTTCCATGACCAAAAGGCACTGGTATATAATGGTATTATTGCTCATGCGAGTAGCATGTATAAGTAGTAGGTATTCTGTCACTATATATGTGAAGAAACGGTATGATCCCATAAATGTGTGCATCCATGTGAGACCTGGTATTAAATTACAAAGAACAAATGCATTCATATCAGACTTTGTACTTGTAGCACAAATGCTTTATCTGGCCCTACGTCCAAAAGCAATGTGAAAATAAAACGAAAATATTGCCTTCGTCCAGCTGATGTTTAATATATTTTAAAACAACTGAAGTTCAGAAAAGTTCTAGAGAAAGATGCCTGAGGTTGAGTATTTATACAGTCACCATAATAAATATTTCAATTGAGTAGCTGTTGGCTACAGGTTTGACACTCTATCTACACCTTCTGTAAGAAATTTTGCTGAGCAATATTTTTTCCGTCTGAGAAAAAAAATAAAAAAATGGCACCGGAAAACAGTTAAACCGACGAACGGTTGCTTCATTAGGTCAACCCTTGTAATGTCAAACATAATAAATTTACTAATATAAACTTAAAAAAAGGTAATTACTTATTTGACCATATTATGGAGTCTAACTACTAATGATCCTACTTCATTTAACCCTATTTTTTAATATTGGAGATGAATACTAACTTTATTCCGTGAAGACAAAATAACCCCGTTAACAAAGGGGCAAATTATCCCTTTTACCATTGCTCATTTGACCATGCTATAAAAAAGTTTTTTTTTGTTATTTGAACCTTTGACATATTTGTAATAACTTTAGCATAATTTTGATAAATTTGAGATAAATTTGACAGATATAGCTTCAAATCGATAAATTTGACAAAATCAAATGAACAAAATTTGATATAATTATGACTGAACTTTTAAAAGATTTTCACAGCAAAATTATCTTTTTCTCCCATTCCAAATTGCATCCAATGAAGAAAACACACAAAAAAAAGCAAAAACAGATGCCACAAATCCATGGCCGCCATCGCCCCTTCTCCCTGCCGCTGTCGCTCCCACCACGCGCCGCTGCCGTCCCTCTGTGCGCCGGCCCCGCTCTCTCTACGCGCCGCCACCTCTGCCACCCCCACCACGTGACGCAGCCGCCGCCGCCGCTGTCGCTCCCACCGCGCACCGGTCCTTCCCAGCGCCGCCGTCGTTCCCTCTGCGCGCCAGCACTGCCGCTGCTCCCACCGTGCGACACAGCCGCAGCCGCCGCCGCTGCTAACTCCTCTCCCACCGCACGCCGCTCCCTCCCCGCGCCGCCGCCGCAGCCGCTGCTCCCACCGCGCGCCAACGCTGCGCTGCTACCTCTGCTCCCACTATGCGCCGCCGGCCCAGCTCCCTCAAGCCGCCGCCACTCCCAGAGATTTGGGGATAGTAAATTGTTTATCGTACTCTTACTCACCATCATCCTCTTGTTTTGTACAGTACACCATCACTTCCAAGTGGAATATCGTGTGATTATCTTCTACACACCATCTCATACTACATGTGTCAGTTTGCACCGGGCTGATAACCTGACTATTTTAGTAATCTTGAAAGAAGATGTTAATGCGATGACCAACAAATGTTATATTGTTATACATTGTGAAACTATTATTTTGATATGTGTATCATATCAAATTGTTATTTGACTTTATATGCACGCCCTCATGCTATGTCCTCAATGGGCTATGGCCGTCGTGTGCCTTGTGTGACAAATAGAAAAAGCAATATGTTATATTTTATAATACGCGCATGGGATGATTAAATATTTTATATAAAAACCGCTGTGAAGAAAAATGTTGTGTGTCACAATGAAATAAAAAATATTTGCATCGTATAAAATATATATGGGACACACCGATAGTTCCTTCCATAAAATAAAATATAGTTGCACGATAATATAAACTGCCACTTCCATCGACACTGACTCCGCAACAACTGCCATTGCCCTATATAATCCTTGTAAACGCTACGGTGGAAAAATAATATACATACTCATTGACAATGGAAAACTAAAAAAATATCTATCCCATCATCTCCCAGTTTTAATTTTCTTTTGGCAAATATTTTTCTCTAGGGTTCGTCCGTACAATTGAAAAAGATAAAAATCTTTCATATTTAATTAATTCATGATATAATAGAAAGACAGTGTATATGGACTATGTAAAATATATTCTTATTACTCGTCCAATAAATTAAAGTTTGAATGAAAATATATGTTTATCGTACCAATGGAAAAATAATTGTGCAGACCATCGCACTGCCAACGTAAAAAATATTATTGACATTATCTCCTAGTGTTGTATTTAACATCAAATATATTTGGTGTGCAACATGAATTCAATTAAATTTCAATTATACATATCATATAAAAATAACTTTTCCTAACATGAAATTTTAAAAATTATTTAAGATAAAAATAAAATTACACCGTACCGTTTAGCACGGGTATATTACTAGTTTTATCAGTTTGACACATAAATATTGTTTTAAACAAAATCTTAATGGTGTTTGAAAACAGAGTCAAATAAGTTCGATTTTAGAAAATAGTGTTTAATGAGCAAACTTAAAAAATAGGGATTAAATTGGTAGTTTGGTTTGGCACCCATCCGTGAAAAATGTCCACTTTTCATGAATAACTGTGCTCTTCTCCATTTACTGGATTTTATTTACAGGCCTTAACTACCACAGATGATGACAAGATTTGGTTATCTACAGCCTTGACTACAATAAATACATTGTTTCAGAATGCTAAAGCTTCACACTAAGGGCCTGTTCGGTAGCCCTTTGTTGATGCGAAAAACATGACGGCCTGAGAGATCTGCTTAGCTCCAGTGCAGGTCCAAAATTATGATGAGATACGGGTGTGCCAGTCAGTTTGATCCTGCAACTGACAAGATATGTGACAAGCCGATGGAGTGATTTTAGCCGATGCCGATACCATATAGATCTTGATACTTGAGTAAATAATAACACAAAGATAATCGGCTGATGATAATGTAATAAAATAATAATATAATGAAGTAGCAACCAATCGGCTAGTAATGATAAATTGAATAAGCACTGATCCGAAGGTTAAAGCATACATCGGCTGGAGGTTCGATGTCAATAAATCCAAATGATTAGATAAACAGTGAAACCTTTGTTGCGATCATCTAAATCCAAATTATATGTAATCCTCTGAGCCGATACAACATCCAGATAACTCATCGGCTAAAACCCCGATGAAACCCTTATTGGCAATCAAGAAGCAAGCTAGAGATTATGGTTCTAAGCACGACTTAGTAGATCAAACTTAACTAATGCAGCACTAAGTATGAAATGAAATATAATATCTAGACAATCAAGCCTTTGACTGATTTTCAGGGTGGTGGATACATTATATAATCTAAACCAACAAAGTAATCTAGCCGATATCGACAAAATTCTAGATGGAGATCGACCGATGTAAGTAGAAAACATTGTCAATTTAGATTATAACGTATATGATAACTCGACGACTTACATGAACAAGATTAGAGTGTCGAAGCGATTGAAGCACTAATCCCGATAACGCAAGCCGCCATAACAAGCCTTACCCCTCGTCGGAGATCGAAGCCGATGCAGCCCAACTTGAAACAAGAACTTGTCGAAAGTAAAAAGGTAAAAGGTGGTGATGCACCGAAGTTAAATTGATCGAGAGATAATTTACATGGACCCCGAGTGTACATATTTATATCCATGGGTGGATACTAGTCCATATCGGACACGACTCACTTTTCCTAAAGATAAAAGGAAAAATATAAAGTCCTTATTGGACACTAAATACACTTTCCTAAACATAAAAGGAAACTAACAGACTCTTCCTAATTAATAGATAAACAGCCATGTCGTATCCTCCTTGAATTCGGTCTCTTCTGGACAAGTTTCCTTTAATAGACTAATTTCATTAACCGAATTTGGTAAGAATCCGACTATTGGCGATTGATAGCTTCCATCGGCGATTTCAGGACTCTGAAGCCGATACTGACTCTAGGCCGATGATGACTTCGAGGCTTACCAAATTTCGTCGTTAACACCTTGGCTACTGCAGTGCTGCAGCTGCGCTTCAGCAACAGCTACAGTGGCTACAGCAGCCAGCCAACAGCCGCTGTAGGAGCTGCAACTAGACAAAACAGCTACTTGCAAAATGCTAAATTTGTTCACATTCAAAACTGGCCCAGACCGCTGCAGCCAAACGGCTGGGCTGTGCAGCACAGCCCAAACAGCTGCGAAAGCGAGCTACCGAACAGCCCTAAACCTATATATAAAATAGCATTTACTAAATAGAAAAACAAGCCATTACATTTTGTACTACCATGATATAAAGGATTCTTGCAATGACTCCCATTATTACTATCACTTCCATAATTTCAATGCCAATCACATGTTTGAAAAAAGAATTTAAGCAATTTAAAATTTAAAGATAAAAATTAACAACTAAAGTGATTAAAATAGAATTTTTTGATATAATCTCAGTATTCGCTAAACAACCTACGACTCCATAAATTCAACTGAAACAAAGAGTACTAGACATTTGGCGCGCTTTGCGCACCCTATCGATGAGCCTATAATACATTGAAAGGAAAAGTGTATAGGTAATTGATTTCAAATCTATAGGTAATTGATTTCAAATCTATCCCTGCTAAAGCCAGAGGTATATCCTCATTAGTAGCAGACTATAAGTAGTGTACATGTAATGTATCGTGCAAAATCAAATTATGCTAGTTATACCAGGAAGCTAAATTGAACCACACATGTAACGTAGGTTAACCAAATAGAATGTGTTGAGCAAGATCCAAAGGACATAAATATATCTATTGAAAGCTACAATAGACCAAGATCATCAGTTTATGTAAAGAGATGGCAGATAAGTAGAAACCACAATGTCACATAACATGATAGCAAAAGAACAAGTGCCAGATAGCAGAAGATAGAACAATGAGCAGTCATAACAACCATTTCACTGAGAAAGTAACATGCGGCTACCAATTGTTGAGGGTCCATTGCTATGCTATGTAAGCTGCAACTGTAATGGACCGTGAGCATGAAGCTACAAGATACCTAATATAACCATGACAGAAGTGCAGTGATACATATATGGATGGTTCCAAAAGGCTTAGAGTAATAAATAGGTGTACATAGTTTGTAGCATAAAGTTCACACACATGGCATCGCTTAACACTGAAGTTCCAAGGACACCATTGTTCCTCGTATAGTTCAGACCAGGTCAACGAAGATGCTACAACTTGCATGGACAAAATGCTTGACTGGAGAACATGTGCAACGCATCAGGCGTCAGCTGGCGCGCTGGAGAAACAGAGGAAATGTTGTTAGGCATTATGTCGACAAATATATATCAGCAGACCTGATAACTGCAATAGGTTAGAAAATACACATATCGTGCACCATTTCACAAATATATATTGGAAGACCTATTAACTGCTATAGGTTAGAAAATATACCTATCAGTGGCTTCCTTTTCATTGGTGCTATCTTCGCTAAATAGCTTTTTAACGGTTGGTGATGCCGCTGGGATGGACAACCTCTGTTGAAGAAATTGTTTCAGTATAACTGGGCATGGAAATACAGGTAAAATGAAACCAAGATAACCTACAGTATACCTCTTCTTTGGGGTGCTCATAGAGGTAGATGAAGGAGCAATAGGTACCATAGCATCCAAAGAAACAACAACAACCTTTGCCTTCTACATAAATGTGATAAATATGTTGCAGTGGTTAGTAAACAGGGATATAATTTGTTTGAAAGTTAGAGAAATGGTGAAACATGTACCATAGTAGTCTTATCATTTGAGCTTCCTTGCTCTTTAGGAGCGCGGGAGTACTTGTTGGTTTGTGTATGAGGTGCTGGGGATTGGAAACGTTGTTTCTCTGCTGTGGCAACAGATTGCACAGCTTTTGGAGAAGCTGTTGTGATCGATGGAGGAGAAGCACAACCAACTTCAACTGCTCTAGGTGGTGATAAGAGCAGATTTCTAGGTCCAGGTGACATCATAGTTGATGAAGCCTGAGAACCTGTTGGGGACATAAGCATAGGAGGTTGTCCAGTGGTAGGTAACTGAAATGACATTGTTAACCTGGAGCGATACGTTTCCAGATTTAAGCGTATTTTCTGTAATGCTGACATTCCAAACAACTTTCTTAATCAAGTTTGTTATCTCATTTGGAATGAAATTACTGCCCTCTGGAACCACCTCTATCAAATTTTCGACTGGCCTTCGCAAGAGGCACTGGGCTGTTCTTCCGAAGAGGACAAACTCACCATCCTCAGTATCATCTCCTGCTGTGATTGTTAGCTTGTACCTACAAGTGATGTTGCCATACAGCATAGTCAAAAAGCACATCAAAAGTCATTGGGCCAAAATAATTGTTATATATGCCATTTTTCCTAGGAGATGCCATTCCAATCCAGGAACATGAAGTGCACTTGTATGTATATCCAAATGGTCTTGAACTCTTGAAGCACTTGGGACATGAATTATACCACCAAGAGTTCTCATTGGAGATCTTTCTGATAGTGACAGTAGTTATAAAGAGAAGCCTCTGCACAAAATAGAAAGAGAAGGCAACACCATGAGCAACTAAGAATGTCAGGTAAACATGTGTTTCTGTTATCTAGTTTGTTCACCACTAACCCTGGACTTGTGAGGATTCAGTCTATTAAGTTCCTTGACAGTCTTCTCCTCAACAGTATCATCTACAAATCCAATGGCAGGAGCCTCAACCCAATTGATTGGCTAGAAATTCGCCCCAAGCCTGCATAAAACCTTGTTATTAGAAGAGACGCACATTGTATTTATGTTAGAACCTGTATATGCAAATAGTCAAGTATGGACTAACTTTTCCTTCATTTTAGCCATGTCAGGTGTATCGATATTAATATACCACTTGCACGCAGAACCTCCAGACAGTGCCAATCCTACGTTGATAGAATCATTAGACACAGTGTATGATATATGTACAAAATATGTTCTACCATTGGTTGGTTATCAGATGTTACCTATTCCCGGTGAAGTGTAGTCCTTCACAAGTGTACCAACAAAGAGAACAATCTGAGGTCTAGTTTTCCCAGCCTTGTATATATCCTCAGCAGGAAAGGATGTTGCCCGTTCTCCCCACAGAGCAATATGCATAGTGGAATTGCTAGTAGTGTAAAAAGCAAAGCAAAGGTGGCAAGCATGTTAAGAAACTAAAAGTCCTATTGCACTATGGTTATTATTTGTGTCTGAGGTTAGCTCAATGGTTAGCATGCATTGTAAACCAGTATATTCAGAAAAAAAAGGACTAAGATGAGAAACCATTACTTTGCATCACATATCTGAATTGTCCTTTTAAGGCTATCAGCATCTCTTGACTTAGGACGTAGCATTGTTGGTGTAGCTATTTCAGTAATGACTCCCATAACATGTGTCCAATTGGAAATGATTTAAACACCAGAGGAGCAAAATGTTCTAAAGGGTTTGCTAAGCTGGAGTGGTAGTGGATCTTACCAACAAAGAAACTGGTAGTGTCTACCAGTTTTGGAACTTCAGTGTAGGGTGTCAAGGAGTACACAATAGAAGGGAAATCAACAGGCACATCAATGCACTCTTCGACAGAAGTCCATCTAGTAAAGGTGATCATGTACTGATTGGGAACTGGCTTATACAGCCTATTCACATCCTTGACACGATATGATTTCAGGTAATGGACTTTCCCTTCTGTAAGCAGAGGCTTGAACTTTTCCACTAAAGGGGGGAAGATCTGTCCATGCACAGCATTGCCCTGCATAGTACCAGACATAAATTTAGTAAGATATACACACTCATAGCCCATGCAAGAAATAAGAAACAAATTATCTTACTTTTTATCGAGCAACACAAGATTTGTGTTAAAGATCTTGCTCTCATCCTTAGCATCACAGAAATTCTAGAGCCTAGAAAGCCGGACATAAAGGCACTCGCTCTCATCACCAGGCACCAAATTGGAAATGAGGATGTGCTCCATGTCAACCTACATCATTACAGGTTGCTATAACATCAGATGGAACAATGTTCAAGGTAAACCATGGATTATATAGTCACTTGAAACAAAAGTAACAAAGACAAGTAATAAACATCACAACACAAGTTACAAAATAACAATTACCATGCCAGCAAGAAAACATGAGACAAAACCCTAATCACCCAAAAATACAACCATCAAACAAATACGTGGCACACCAAAAAATCTCTGCCCCAAAAGGTGTGCACAGTGCGCATCACTACTTATTAGATATTAGTGCAGCTGTGGCCCAACCTGCAATTGTATTAGTATGAGCATATAGGCAATACAAAACAATCAAAAGGTAAAATAGTTAGATGCAGTACCACCCCTAACGTAGCAGCAAGGATTTCATGGTACACGACATTTTTAGTTTCTGTACCGCAAGAGCCATCGTTGTTTTCAATCAATATCCGTAAAACCGACCGAACCCTAGAAAAAGCAACATACAGTTGGCCGTGGGTAAAAACAGGTTTTTTAAGGTACACACCAACTTTTTCGAGTGTCTGACCCTGGCTTTTATTAATAGTCATTGAATAGCAAACTCGAATAGGGAATTGTCTTCTCTGCAATGTAAATGACCACTTAACATTTGTAGTATTGAGTGCAATTCTAGGGATATACTCCCTCTGGTCCTCTATTTGTTGATATTTTAGACATGATTTCAGATACCAAGGAGTGATTAATTAGGGTGCTTATTTCTTGTTTTGCCCATATTAATTATGTTTGCGTCACTCCCATGATCAGTACTTCTACGTGGGCTAGATGGTTATTGTCGCATTCCCCTAAGCTGGTGATTGTGGGTTCGAATCTTGGGAGAGTATTTTTTTCAGTTTTTTTTCCACAGCGCGCGCTAAGGCCGGTCTGTATGCCCTTTTTTTTGCTCGAGCGCGCTAAGACCGGCGGGGTCGACCTTCTGTGCGAGTGGCTCGACCTCGACAACGCTGACAATGTCGACCTCCTGGGCGAGCTGCTCCACAACACTGGCGGCATCGACCTCCTGCACAAGTGGCTCGACCTTGACAACGCCAGTGGTGTTGACCTCCTACACGAGCTGCTCGACAACACCGGCAGCGTCGACCTCGACAACATCGGCAGCGTCGACCTTTTGCGTGAGTTGCTTGACAACGGCGGTGTCGCCCTCCTGCATGTCGATCTCATCATGCACAAGCTGCTCCATGGTGCTAACTGCTGAGAGCAAGCAATGGTGAAGGGAGAGAGGCACTGGCGTTGGCGTAGATGGAGTATTTGCTGTCTTGGGAAGAAAACGATGCGTCAACATCAATTAATATGGTTTGCATGCATGCAGAGGGGTATACCAGTCCAAGCTGACTGTGTGGAGGCCAAAGCATCAAGGCTGCTGATAACTTGACTTGGTGAGCGTCTTTTAGAATGTGTCATATCAACTGGCTCTAACATTGGTGAAAATGTATACTCCCTCCAGTCCTCTATTTGTTGACGTTTTGGAGCTAGGCTCTTTGGCTTCAAAAGCTTGACGCTTTACCATTGCATAGGTCCATTGGTTGATTTAAATTTCGAAGAAGCATTACGTCACACCCTCTTTAAACACAAGTTTATGTGTAGGAAAATTGTTCGCATCAATCGAGTTTAGAAATTCTGTGGGGGTATAATAGATCGAAATCTGGAATCTGCTCAGAACACTTTGAAATCGTATCACAGCTAAGGTACTCTTTTTTATCCCCAGGAACTAAACTCACAACATAATCATTTATTTCATCAACAATCGAGTTGTTAGGGCACACAATTGCACGTGAAGCTAAATAGCTAGGGTCTTTGTAATGCGTCAAGAAATCAGGATAGACCTCTCTAACCATTGCAGCTATTTTATCACCATCTGCCATAATAAGCAAATCGTGTGGTATCTTGATCCAGGCCAATTGGCTGTCACCATCCTTTTTGGCTACTGGTACAGTACCATCACCAACAGCCAAAAGCCATTTACCAAAGCTATCAAGCTCATCTCTCTGTGTGGTTGGAAGCGAAGGGTTAAAGCAACCTCATATTAATATTTAGGCTAAGCATGGAAACATGTCTCCAAAGCTTTGAGTTCGTAATTGATGCATCAATAATCGCTGATCGTGAACCCTTAGGCACAACAGGTAGGATTTGCATAAAGTCACCACCCAACACAACTGGCACACCACCGAAAGGAACAATTTCATTTGCAGGACATGTTTCAGAAAGTATGTCACGGAATGTACGATCTAATGCCTCAAAACAACGTCTATGTGTCATGGGGGCCTCATCCCAAATAATAAGCACAGTGTTTTGCAGCAGCTCAACAAGCATTGTTCCTCTCTTTACATCGCATAAGCTACTTTCATTGATATCAACAGGTATTTTAAATCTTGAATGAGTGGTTCTGCCTTTCGGCAAGAGCAAAGAATCAACACTAGAAGAAGCCACAACAAGAACAATTTTGTTTTCAGATCTTATTTTTGAAATAATCGCATTCCATAAAAACGTTTTACTAGTACCACCATGGCCACTAACAAAAAAGAATCCAGGTTCATCAGAAGCAACACGGTTGACAACTGCATCAAAAATTATTTTTTTGATCATCATTAAGCTGTGCAATCAAAGAGTTCGCGTGCATAGACATCATTAATGGATCAAGTGATAGTTCTTCTTCAAGAAGTCTATCACCCAGAGGTACTTGTGGAGAGAAAGTTGGAAGAGGCAGATTATAATCTCTTATGTTACCACCACTTTTTCCAAATACGGTTGTAAGTTCATGTATCAACAAAGTAAGAATATGTTCATGCGGAATGACGCAATGTGGATTATCAAGTGTCTTTTTTAATCTTAGATGAATGTCATCTGTCATGTACAACCAATACTTGTCAAACAAACCACGAACATTACCAACAGAACAGAAAAGCACAACAGTCACAAAAAGTTGTCTTAGCTGATATGCATATGCAGTTTGAATTGCTTCATCAAACAAAAGGTGACACTCATTGTCTCCCTCAAGGATACCCCGTGCCTCACAAGACTCTCTATATGTTTCGTATACAACACAATTGTAAGTTCGCATGTCAGAATAACTTTGTGCACCCTTAACAATCATTAGTAGCATTTGTAAGTAGTACAACTCGCTAGAAGTTGGGTGAACATAGTACATTCTACCAATCTTAGGTGCGGGTATCCTTTTATGCCAAGTTCTAGATGATGCGTCCCATGTCCATTCTTTAGGAAAATTGCAGTATGTTAAGCTACGTGCCTCCTCGTACTTTGTGTTTGTTTCGAACCATTCAGTTAGCATTGTACGTTTTGTAGCAGGGCTATTGAGTACTGCTCTTAGATCGGATCCATACTCGTATCGAACATAATTCATTCCTGGTAGGTGTACAGCCAACCTCTCTATTGGAGGACCTCTACAGTGGATGTCAAATTCAAATATTCGATGTAGTGCTTCACAGGCAGAAAGGAATCTAGCATCCATATATTCAAGTATTTCATCTGGAGGGGCTAAATCATGGTTTGGTGACATATTTCCAGATGGGGTAGTAGTTTTAAAATAGATCTTTGCTTTGTTATGGCCTTTCATTATGTATTTAAAGAGATATTTGATCATATTTGACTTGTTACACCATTCAACATTTATGTGTGCTTGGAATTTTTTGAGCAAATGCATATTGTAGGGCACAACTGATCCGTTATCCAAACAAACATCACTTTTTAAGATTGATCGCCCATCATTTCTTCGCCTATAAACAGTAAACCCACACTCATCAACAAAGGTTTCATCTTGAAAATCTTTAGGGTAATGTTTCGAGCATTTATCATCTTTCATACAAGGGCATTTTTTGTTTTCCTTACCACATGGACCATGTATCATGAACTCACTTACCAATTCGTATGCTAATTCATCGGTCTCAATGTCTGGTATCTCAGCTGAAATGAAACCATCTATAACAGTTGATGATACATCAGCATTATTGGCAGCTAACCATACTAAACAGTGTATGTGTGGCAGGCCACGTTTTTGGAACTCAACGGTGTAGAGAACTAACACATGAAAAAAAGCAAGGGTTACTACAATAATACATATAAAACCTATTGCACAGCCAACAGTAGCAACAACAAAATCAGAGCATTGTTACCTGCTAGTATAGGCCCAAAGGTCTTTCCCTCTCTGATATCAGATATAAATTCGTGCACTTTCATATTAAACACTCTAACAATCATGTCGGGCCTAACAAATGGTTGTTGGCCATGTTCAAATCGTATTGACTCTGCTATTTCTTGCCATTTTGAATTGCATGTAAAGGTGACAAATAAATCAGGAGACCCATAAAAACGACATATTGCCATTGCATCTTGATAATTCATGACCTTGCACCTTCTCCCACCAGTAAACTGGCAGGAAGGATTACTCGCTTGCCTACAGAATCTCCATTGGTTACACCCTTGGCGGCGGTCACGGAGGAGCAGGCCGGTGGAGGAGCTCGCCTCGACGAGCAGGCAGAGGAGTGGGCGAGCGGGTCGATAGGCGAAGGAGCGGCGTAGGAAGGCGAGCAAGCCGGTGGGCGGAGGAGCATGAACAGCGGGCGGAGGAGGAGCGGCATGCAGAGTAGCGGTGGCGACCGGCGTTGAGGCGGACGACTGGCTTGAGCGGGCGATGACGGACGACGGACGTGAAGGAGCAGCGGTGACCGGCAGCCAAGCGAAGGAGGAGGGAGCGACGCTGAGGGACGAGCAGTGGCAAGGTACGGGTGGCCTGTGGCGTCGTCGTGGCGGAGCTGAGCGGAAGGCGGCGGGAGCTGGTGAAGTTGTTCGCTCCATCGAAGTGGGATCGATTGATCCGGCCGATTTTAGCGGACCACTTCGTCCCGAATCTGGGAAGAATATTCCCATCTAGGATCATCCCATCCTACTCATCCCTTCATCCAAACAGCTCAAAAAATGGGATAACACAACCCATCCCGTTTCATCCCACCAACCAAAGACATGCTAGGACTTTCTGATAAGGAGTTCAACAAGTTGCACGAGCTACCAACCGATGATTAGTACAGCCAGTGGTGGTACCCCTGTTTTGTGGTCAGCGGTTCGCCGATCGAGTTCCACCAAGCGTATCTGCGTATGTTACGTGTGTTTATTGCGAATAGTTTGACATTTGATCTCGTCATTTCATAGTTTATGTGTGTTATATTGTGAATAATCTGACATTTGATCTCGTCATTTCACAGTTGATAAACCCCAGCTGATTACAGTAACTTATGACTTTCCCGCAAAAAAAAGGTAACTTATGACTGTATATTTCCATAATAAAGCCAAGTCACAGGATATCTGTCATTTTCTAGCGGAAAATAACGTTGGCTAAAAACCGAGAAACGGTATGCTCATCTCGTCATCACAGCGATGGGATATAACGTCTGCGTCTACGTGACGCGCGTGTGATCACCGACCGCACTAGGCGGGCGTCTAGACCGTTGGAACGACGAACACGCTACTGCTGCAAGCGCGTTCCTTCTGGTACTCGTCCAAACTGTCCCCCGCAATAGGGAAACGGGGGGACACAGCGAGGCAAGTGCGAGTGGCCCAACTTATCGGCGTGGCGGTGGCGGTGGCGGTCCTCATGTTGTACATCTTCCGCGCGCTCTTCCAGCTCGTTGCAAGAACCGAAAGATTCGGAGTTAGCTACGGGCCTACGGCCACGGTTGGTGCGTTTCGGAGTTTGGGGTTTTGGCCGCGTCGTGGCCTTGGCCAGCGATCGATGTATATACCACAGCTCATTGCGGCTGCCAGCCAGTTGAGTCTAGTGCAGGTGCAGAGCACAACAATGCGAGACCGGGAGCGCCGCCCCCCGCCGTCCATCTGGCACGTGACTCCAAGCCGGACGATATCGACTCAACACCTGGCTTTGCAAAAGACAAAGGGTACAGCTAGTGCTGTCAACATATGCCCTTGGATGAACTCGCGCGGCCTATAGGAGTCCAGCTTTCACTAAGCTTAACGCGAACAATGCACCACTCACTCGCGTCGCAGAGAGGCCAGATAGAATGATTTGCTGTCTCTGTGGCTGTGAGAGCTTTTACTTCCATTGGCTCTTGTTATTAAGTTCCATTTTTTTCTCTCTCTTTTTTTGAGGTAAAAGACAGGATAATCTCAGTTTGTTCACGTAGAATTGGAATTTGGACTCTCGTGGCACGACCGTTTTATTCGGGATAAAATCTACAAGGACCTGCGCGTTTTCCATGTCCATCGGATAATGTAACGGACGGCCCCGATCGCGGAACCCCGCCGCGTCAGTTCGCGTCCCCGCAGCCAACAACAAAGTAAGCGGAAAGTGCATGCGACAGCTACCCTTCCCCAGTCACGCGGCGGCGGAGGCGGCGCCCGCGCGGTTTCCGCCTTGGCTCCGCTCCTTCCTTCCTCCACAGCAAACGCGTCTTCCTTTCTCTTCTCTTCCTCCCCCACCCAACGACCCAACCCAACCACGCCGTCCTCCCTCGTCTCGCCTCGTCCAGCCTGACCAAGTAAACAACAAACCCCAACCCGGCCAGGTCAAACGCACGCCACGCAACGCAGCCCAGCTCAACGATAACGTAGCCGCTTAGCCGGCACGGCAGCATCAACCCATCGATTCCGCTAAGTCAATCCTACCACCTCGCCTCATCTCCGTCTCGTTCCATTTCGCCGCAACGATGGCTCCGGCTCCGGCCCCGTCTCCTCTCCCCCTCCTCCTCCTCCTCCTCGGCGTCGCCCTCGTCTGCCCGCTCGCCGCGGCCCAGGGGCAGAACATCCAGACGCGGTTCCCCTCCACCCGCACGCCGGCCTTCGCCACGCCGCCGCCGATCACCTCGCCGTCTCCGCCCCCCGGCACGCCTCCGCTTGCCCCGGAGGCCCCGTCGTCGTCGTCGTCGTCAGGGAAGAGGAGTGACATCGCCGTGGCCGTGGTGAGCACGGCGCTGAGCAGCTTCGCGGTGTCGGGTCTCGCCTTCTTCCTGTTCCTCCGTCACGGGAAGAAGAAGGAGCTCACCGACGCGGACGGGACCGGGCAGCATTATGGTGGAGCGCAGGGCGGCGCGTTTACCGGGAAGCGACCGGAGAGGGAGCCGAAGCGGCCGGCGCGGGGCAACATGGTGGACGAGAACGGCCTCGACGCGATATACTGGCGGGAGTTCGAGAAGGAGGGCGACGGCGGGAGGGGGAGGAAGCCACCGGCGAGCCGGCGTCCACCGCAGCCGCCGTCGACCCGGCCGTACCGCGCGGAGAGGAGGCAGGATGTCCAGGAGTCGTCGGCTCCGTCGCCGCCGCGGTCGAGGAAGAACAGGATAGATCAGGAGCCGCTCATACCGAGGGGCTCCCTGGACTCCGCGTCCGCCGAGTTTGACGAGTCGCTGTACGCGCCCAGCGCTGGCTCCAGCTCGTCCTTCTCTGTGGCCGCCGCCGAGGCGTACGCGCGGCCACCGTCGCCGGCGATCGCTGTCAGCTCGGTTCCCCGCCCGTCTCCGGCACCAGCCCCTGCCGCCCGACCAGCCGCACCATCTCCATCGCTGCCACTGCCGCCTGGAAGGGAAAGCCCATCACGACCGCAATCTATCGCCGCCGCCGCGTCACCCGCGCCGCCGCCGCCGCCACTGCCCAAACCAGCAGCCGCGGCGCCACCCCCGCCACCGCCGCCTAAAGCCGCACCTCCGCCACCACCTCCTAAAGGCCCGCCTCCGCCGCCACCACCCAAAGGCCCGTCCCCGCCGCCGCCGCCTCCTCCGGGAGGAAAGAAAGGAGGGCCGCCTCCACCGCCGCCGAAGGGAGGCGCGTTGAGGCCGCCGGCGGCGCCGGGCGTGCCAACCGGTTCCGCGGATCAGCAGGCGAAGCTGAAGCCGTTGCATTGGGACAAGGTCAATGTGGCGGCCACCGATCACTCCATGGTGTGGGACAAGATCACCGGCGGCTCATTCAAGTAAGCTCCTCTTGAAATTGAACTCCTCTTCTCATTTTCATTTAAGTGTACGGTAATACTACTGAATTGAAAGAATACAGTAGTATAGTACTATCACCGTAGGTACAGATGTTAATTATCTTTAGGTGCTTCTTGTGCATACTGCTAGTGTGAATGTTATTACTCCTAGTTGGTAGGAGCAGAGTAGAGTACTCTTCTATTCTCTCACGAGGAGAGGCATAACTGAACAGAGAGACAGAGTACAAAGCTAGGAATGCCAGACAGATCAACCAAGGCATAAACCCAGGAGATTTCATTTGCATTTTTAGCTGTCTATTGATGCTCTACACACTACTAGAGAAGTAGTTGTCATTGTGCAGAATGGCGCAGTTGGCATGAAAAAGTATGATCTCAGATCGTGCAAGGCAGGTGCACATTCTTAGATGGGATCACAAGCCAGTAGTAGTAGCGTAGTTGCACAGTTGCATGTCGCCTTTTCGGTGGGATCACGTCGCAGCATCATCGAAGGGCGCCCAAATCCTGCTGCCTTTTCTGTGCGCGTATGCTCTTTCTGGAGCTGTTGATTAGTGTCATTGTTAAGGGCGCTTTACATACAAAGCCACGAGCCCGCGACAAGGACGAATGGCTACTTTTGGTTTTATCTGATGGGCGTGACTTCTTTTGGCTTACATGGGCAAGGGGAATGGGTACACGGGATTTCGTGGAACAAGTATACGAGTTGGCGTAGTAGTGTAGCATATGCTTTCTCATTGAACAGGAAAAGGAACATTTCTAAGCTTGACATACTCAAATATAGTTGTTCGGTACAAGATTAGTTTTTTAAATCATAGTACTCCTTTCTTTTGGAACTAGCTCGTCTTCTTAGGTAAAATTGCTCTAGTAGACAGTTTCTAGTTGAAATCATGGTGCATGCTGGGAAATTATGGTTTAGTCATTCCATGAGATGAACAATGTCAGTGTATAATAAATCTTGATGGGGACGGGAATTCACTTTAGCCTTATTAGAAAACAATGATAAGAATTCAGGAAAAGGATGTGAACGCAGGACACATTCAACTTAGTCAAGACAGGCTCCCTTTGTCTTTGTCCGCTTGCGCCACTGGACAATCACTTGTCAATTGCCATGGCAGTTCCTCCGAAAGATAAGGGAATCATAGCCAAATGAATATAGGCGTGGCCTTTGTTGATAATAGATACTACAATATGTAAATTACTATTTTTTATATGGCTTGAAAGTGATGCTATTGTTTGAAAAACTGATTACCAGTGTTTCTCATTTCTTTTAACTGATCTGAACAATTCTAACTAAGTTGTTTTGTTCTGTTTCTAGCTTGGATGAAGGCATCATCGAGGCACTGTTTGGCACCGCCGCGGTAAACCGCAAGACAAAGCCTGCAGACTCCAAGGATGCCTCTGGTGGCAGCACCTCGGCTGGCCTCGGACGCTCGAACTCGCCGGAGCAAATATTCTTGCTTGAGCCGCGCAAGTCGCACAACATTTCCATAATCCTCCGGTCCCTCACCGTGGGGCGAGAGGAAATCATTGACGCCCTCCGAGACGGCAATACCGAGCTCAGCACGGAGGTCCTCGAGAAGCTGTCTCGGCTCAACATCTCCAAGGAAGAGGAGAACACACTTCTGAAGTTCTCCGGGAACCCCGACAGGCTTGCTCCAGCGGAGTCCTTCCTGCTTCGGCTCCTCCTTGATGTGCCCAGCCCGTTCGCACGTGTCAATGCACTGCTCTTCAAGGCAAACTATGCTGCTGAGGTCATGCAGCTCAAGCAGTCACTCCGTACTCTTGAGATGGCGAGCCAGGAGCTGAGGACAAAGGGGCTGTTCTTCAAACTGCTCGAGGCTGTGCTCAAGGCAGGCAATCGGATGAATGCTGGGACAGCACGCGGTAACGCACAGGCCTTCAACCTTACTGCGCTCCGCAAGCTTTCTGATGTGAAAAGCACAGACGGGAGCACCACCTTGCTCCACTTTGTCATTGAGGAGGTTGTGCGTTCAGAGGGGAAGCGTCTAGCCATCAACCGCAACTACAGTCTTCGACGCTCTGGCAGCCTTGCCAAGAGCACCGATGGTGGCAACCCAGCAGCAGGCTCCACAAGTCAGGGTCCATCACGGGAGGAGAGGCAAAATGAATACCTGAACCTCGGGTTACCGATTGTTGGAGGTCTCAGCACTGAGTTTGCCAATGTGAAGAAGGCGGCGCTGGTGGACTATGACGCTGTTGTCAATGAGTGCGCAATTCTAGGCAACCGGCTGGCAGGTACCAAGAAGCTCTTGGAGACATATGGGGACGATGGATTTGCAAGAGGGTTGCGAGGATTTGTGAAGGCTGCAGAACAAGAACTGAATGAACTAAAAGGAAACCAGGAGAAAGTGCTTGAACTGGTGCAGCGGACAACGGAGTACTACCATGCTGGTGCCACCAAGGACAAGAATGCACATCCCCTCCAGCTGTTCATCATAGTTAGGGACTTCCTGGGGATGGTTGATCAGGCATGTGTAGACATCAAGAGGAAATTGCAGCAGCAAAAGAAGCCACCACCACCATCGTCATCATCACAACCGGCGGCCCCAGCGGCCACAACCAAGGGGGCAGCTGATGGCGCACCAGCACCGGCTCAGAAACCACCGGAAGAGGTAGATAGCAAAAGGAAGAGGGTCATGCCAAGATTCCCCAACTTGCCGGCACATTTTATGAAGGACAATGCGGACTCTGATTCAAGTAGTGATGATGAATAGAATGAATAGAAACGTGTAACTGTAAATGATGATTGTTTGCATTGGTTGTTTTTTTGGAGGTATAGGTTAGAAGCAGACTGTACATAATACATTATTTGTGTTGGTTATTTTCTCCATTGCTTCATTTAAGTAGTATAAGAACGTGGATAGATTTTTGTTTAGAAATTTGTACAAAATTTGATACAACGATATCAAGAATCGCTTGGAAAATGATCTCTCAGTCAATTTGATAACTACTTGTGCATGATACAACAAAGAATTGCCTACCTAAAACAAATGGTCAATGTGATACTTACAGATTTCACATACTTTCAGCCAGCAAGCTCACTTATCGGTACCCGGTCCATGATGTTGCAAGCAATTTGTGCGTTCTTTTGGAGAACAGGATCTATATCTGGCAATTTTGGAATCTGGAACAATACTAACGAGCGTTATGTACTGTTATGCTAATCATAATAGTGTCATCAAGCTGATAGGAGTGTATAAGAACAAAATCCAAAGTACACTGGTTAAAAAAAATATCAGGTCAAGATAATATACCTGGGCTAGTAAATCAATCGTGCGTCTGAGCAGACGGGCTAAATCTCCATCATCCATTGCCGAGTCCATCATTATCTCCCTCCAGGTCAACCCTGATGCCCAGGCTTCAACCATCCCAGCAAACTGGGCATCTATTTCGCACGGTATCTGTACGTGGAGGAACGGACTGGTGATAACTAAGAAGGGGATTGAATTTATTGACTAGAGAACACAGAACAGGAACATCGTATTCCAAACCTTTACACTGTGCTTCTCTTGGAGATCGACGAGTGAGTTTCTCTGCTCTTCTAAGTAGTTTATAACACCAGTAACAACAGAAGATGGTTCATATACATAACTGCAAGGCGCCAAATAGTTAGCATGGAGTCTATGACATGTGGGGCAAGGTGCTAAGAAAGTGTGGCAACCCATAACTATGGCAATGAACCAAACACAAGACTAAGAAGGTGTGGCAACCTAAAGTGCATGTGGCAAGTTGAAGCATAGAACCAAACAGCCCCTAAGAAAAACGACACCATGAAGATCATATTCATTGTTCCAAATCTTAGTGTTTCCCCATGGAAATGGCAAATGCTAGGAAATATATTCGTAAATCGAGAATTCAGTAAATATCATTGGCACTATAGGCATGTTTGATTTGGTACCAAAGTCAACCTTACCAAATTTTGGTGATATGCTAAGTTTTGACACAAATTAAGTTTTTTGATTAGGTAGAAGTATGTTGATGCATGTTTAGTTTACCGTCTTAAAATTTTAGAGTGGTGAAAGTGTGGATGTTTCCGGAGTTAACAAATTTATATGGTTGGAATGTTTATAGTCTATTGATTTGTTGCCGTACCAAAATTCAGATATGCCAAAATTTGGTAAGGCTATGGCACTGAACCAAAGTACCAAACATACCTATGTATACAAGTTCAATATGCCACAGTGCATGTCACCAAATGATTGGATAAAGATTTTTATTGGTGAAGCAGATTGATTATTATTCAGAGTTCAATTTACAAACTAATCATGATTGACGCTAATATAAAGTATATCTGAGACAGCCAATGCACTGGTCTGTCCAGCACAGCACATGGGATATATGTCCAAATGATTTATAGTTACTATATGTGAGTGCATTTCCACCAATTTGGGCTGCACTAAGGGTAAGTATAAAGATCTAAACACAATGAAAGTGATTGGAAAGCAGATAAACATAGCAGGCTATAAAAAATGAAGAAATGGGTGGTGCTGTGGAGTAGCATACCTGCTGTTTTTCCAGGGACGAAGTTTGATCCCTTCTGACACTAAACTTCCACATATTGCTGCAAGTTGAGAAGGCTTCAGATCCAAAAGGACCTTGTTCCTAAGAACCATGGCAAGCCAGAGCTCGTTTTCCCCTCTTATGGCTGCTGCAGTCTCACCCAACGGATAGATTACCTGAGTATTGATATCTAATGCTCTAGCCTCTTGTATGACTTTGCTAATCTGCATGCCCATTTAGAGAACCACAACTCAATGTTTGGAAAATGTTCAATGATGGCAGGCATAATTAATAGCATAACAATCTGCAACTGTACCCATAACCCATCTATTCAAAAGACTACGAACACCCTTCTAACCACGATATGTTTTCTGAAGAAACATCGAAATATTATATCAAAACTTACACATAGTAAACCCAGCAAAAAAAACATAGTAGGTGCCACTTGTGTTGTTAGGAAGATTACTTAGGTTGTGTGCACTGGGCTGGTGAGAGGATAGACGGAAACCAAGGCACCATAAGTCAGACCAAAGGGACATGGTTGAGAGAAAAGGGAAAGGAGAAGGAGCACCAACAGAGGAGACAGCACATTATAAAATGCCTAAATTTGTTGTTTATTTCATATGGTTTAGCTAGAGGAAAAATCAACAAAACTACATTTAGGTAAGGAACATGATATCTGGAACAAATAAAGGCAAATTAGCTCATTTTCATTCAAGAGCAATGAATGCCACACTGTTTCTTGGATTATCTCTTTTATCAACGATGTAACTAGAAGAGTTCATCGAACATATAAATAAGTTGCATAGTCACCTGCAAAAATTCCTTCCAACCAGTTGGTTCAATTTGTCTTATCCGCCGAGTCAAACGACGAGATCTAGCTTCCAAACGCTCGATCTTTTCTTTTGTAAAGTTTCTCATGTCGATGATCTTTTGAAATTCTTTGAAACCCTTAGTACTCCTGATTGTTTTCTTCAATTGTGAAACTTTCTTTCTCTGTTGCTTATAACATTCTACAGCATCTTGATGTTCCTGGGAGAATCGTTCTACCTGTGAAAGGTAATTAAGAAAAATAAGTTACAAGCAGTAATCCTAACTTCAGATTTGGAGACAATTTCAATAGTATTAAACAATATACACAGTGGGGAATAAATGGCACCACATGAAATTCTTACAGGAAATTGTTATTCTTCTGCAGATAACCATATAGAATCTAGAAATAATTCCCAGGAGAACAAGAACGACAAGAAAAGTTCAGCTTGTGTTTTTCCTTTTCGGGAGAGAGAAATGGGAACCCAACGTTGGGTATTAGTTAAAAAGATTGATTCTTTTGGATAATGCAAGCAGATAAAACTCCATTGAAGTATTGATTCTAGTTTATATTAACCCTACCAAGTATTCCCTCCATTTCATATTATAAGTTGTTTGACTTTTTTCCTAGTCAAACTTTTTTATGTTTGGCCTAGTTTATAGAAAAATATTATAGTATTTCCAACACAAAATAAACATATTATCAAAATATATTCAATGTTAAATGAAACTAATTGATATATTATATGATGCTAAATTTTTTTATAAATTTAATCATAACAAAGTTTGACTATAAAAAAAGTCAAAATGCCTTATAATATGAAACGGAGGGAATATCAACTATAATTTACATCAACCCTAGCAAAAGACAAATTCACAGGGAAAACAAGGAACAAATTCAAACCTCATCATCTTCTGAAAGGCTATTAAGCACGGGAACATTGAGACTCCACGACCATGTGTCCAGAGATCCATCCATGCATAACAAAGAACCATATTCTGATTTTGCGATTTTATCCCACATCATATCTTCACGCAAAAGGAGCTGCTTCAGGGTTTCTCTAGGAAGAGGGCCTCCCTCTGCAGAAGGAACAGCAGGTAGACCTGTCTTGTAAACAGCTTTAATCCATTTTTCGGTGAATAGATACCATGAGTTGTCTGAACTCAAGGCTATGTAATAAGATGGGTAATATTGCTGTCCTTCATTGTCAACTTTCTGCTTGCCTGCAACAGGAGAATCATCTTCCACCTGCAATAGTATCTAAAATAAGAACAAGGAAAAGGAACAGTACTACAAAAAGAGATATGAAAACTTTTGTGGTTCTGTTCTTAGGGTATATGCAGCAAAATTTTGTAGATAGAAATAGCAAAGACTCAGTACACTATTTCCCTTATCACTTCCTGTAGATATCTAACAATCAATTAACAGTTACCACCATATTGAAGAGAATAAAAATAATAAGAAAGTAACTGCGTAGCTTTTCCCTTCTGCATTGCTCATGCAAGAGTATACAGCTGATTCACTCACCAAGCTCACAATCTTTTGATCCGCAAATGAATTGAGGCTTCCAATGAAAACAGCAGGAATAGTATGCTGAACTGAATCTTTGTCTTTGTACTGCAAACACATGAAGGGAAGGTGGCCACTTTCAAATTCTTCCAACCGAGTTTTCCATGCTACCATTCTCTCTAGTTCCATCCTTTTTTTCAGTTCGTTTCTCATCTGCTTCTCTTCCTAATGAGTAGCCATAAAATAAGGGTGTAAAAATACATAATAAGCAACACATTCATCAACAGATTAGATCATTAGGAAAACCATTTCTATTATGCATATGATTTTTAGTCCAATTCCCAGAAGCTTTCACGAGCTAAAAATACAAGGGTCTTTAGTATTACCAACGCCGCATTCTGGCTTTTTAAGTTTAAAATAAGAAAAGCCTTACACCAGTGTTAGCATGTTAGGGAAAAAATCACGTCAGAATGAAGGCTATTTTTCAAAACTGAAATAAGAATTATCTTTAAAACAAGGACAATAAGTTGAGAATGTAAGTCTGCTCAACGTTGCTGTTTAGAGTATGTTTGAAATGCCATGAATTCCAAGGGCAAATTCTCTATAAAATGCTCAATGAAACAATGAAACCGTGGGACTCTGATGGCCCATGTGGTTATACATTGATGGAATAAATAAGAAAAAAACAAAAGATACATTCAAGGAGTGTTTCCTTGTCATAAAATTCAGTGACACGAATCTTTGTGCATTATTAAGTGAGAAAGTTAGAATCTAAGACCCACTATATGGGTTGTTATTAAACTAATAACCAGATAAAGCGATCAATATTACCTTCAATTTCTTTTGAAGAAGGGAAATCTCAGCATAGTCTTCCTCAGATAATTCTTCCCTACACTTTCGGTCAATGGATTCATCTGTAATTTCTGAAGAGAGGTATTGTATTTCACTCTGTATTCTTTCAAGCTCTTCTTTAGCAGCAACCATTACATTGCTCCCAACATAGTTACCAAAGCTTTGCTCAACTAACTTTCGAGCTTCTTCTAAAGTTCTTCCAGAACGCTTAACCTTAATATCATCTGATTCTTTCTGATTATGAGTAACTTTTGAACCCTGCATTAGTATATTTTAGTGCATGAGATAAAGGATAAGGAACAGTACAGGAAAATATGATGAAGCATAAGTAAGATACATACAGCAAGGAGATTCAAAACCATCCCATACGATGCAGTAAATTGTGAAACAAGTGGCTCAAGTCCAGCAAAGATAACATCGCAACATTCTTCAGGCCCTTCATAAGTAGTCTGAACAAGAACAGAATGCCCAACTGTATCAATCCCTCTTCGTCCAGCACGACCTGCCATCTGGAATAATTCATTTGGGGTTAAGAGTTGGCGCCCAGCATCAATTCTTTTGCTGAGAGAAGAAATCACAGCTGTTCTAGCAGGCATGTTAATCCCTGCTGCAAGGGTTTCTGTCGCAAAGACTACTTTAACAAGGCCACGCTGAAATAATTCTTCAATGAAAGATTTCCACAGTGGCAAGCAACCAGCATGATGGGCAGCAACTCCTCGTAAGAGTCCTTTCACAGCACTTTCCCGGATAGCATCAGGGTATTGCATCCTGAACCTCTTAAGTTCCAGCTCAACTTCACTAGCCTCGCAATCATGCAGAAGTCTACAATCTTCAAGATATTCAACAGCTGCATCACACCCTCTTCTACTAAAAATAAACCAAATAGCTGGAAGCATGTCACTTTCCCAAAGTTGTGATAAAGTATCACGTATTAATGGAACCTGCATTGCAAGGCAAACAAGAAATGACATCCATTAGTCCTAACAAAAAAATATGACAACGTGAAAGAGTTTAAAGTTATTGTGCAAGGATACACATCATAAAGAGTTTAAAAGAGATTGTGGTTCATACTTGAGACCGGCGCATATTGGTGAGCTCATGCTTTGACAACTGCACCTGTTTTGAGATGTCCAAAGGGCTTCTGTTACCTTGTTCATTTTTAGTTGTTCTAAGCTTCCTCTTTCCTTTCACATAATAGAATTCACTTTTTGGAGAAGATAGGTTCTGGAAGTGAGACATTCGCAATTTCCTGTATGGATTGAATGCAAAAGATATATATGATTTGGCCCAAGTACACCAGAACCAATGTGCATGGATGCAAAAACAATTGCATCATCATGGAAAATAAGTAATGAATATTTCTATGCATATAAATTAACAAATGATCAGAAGTATATAATGCCAAGTTGCCAACAAGAACAAGGAAAAACCTATTCATTTTCTTTCCTTTCCCATCAAGAAGTGGTACAAGTGCAAACTTCTTTGAGAAGTGCCAAGTAAGTGGAACTGGTCGTTTGTGTGATGTCACCAACTCTGTTTTACCGTGGATCTGCAAAGGAATGGACTTAATAAAAGTTCTGCACTTACAAAATAGCACCAATACTTAAAAGAAATAAAGGGATGCCAAAATGTATGTGTACACAGCTTTGAATATAGATGAGCACACAGATGGTCATAACATATGCATGAATATGGGTATTTGCATGCTTGAGCATGTTTTCTTATACCAATCGCCATAATTTATTTTAATAATTTTCTATAAGAAAATCCAAACGACAATTCTAAAGTATGAAGAGAGAAATTCTTACACCTGTCATTCTGTCGTACTGCTGGAAGTCCAGAAGGAATGCAATACAGTTTATTAACATAGTTGCAGAAAACATTAACTGCAAAGAAAATTAAGATGATGCAAACGAGACGGTGAAAAGTACAATTACCTGACCAATCCAGCCAGCTAATTCATCAGGATTTGCAACAGTGGCTGATAAGCATATAAGCTGGACTTCCTTTGGACAATATATCACCTAAAGATATAACAAAAATGTTTATTTAATTAAAATGACCAATATGACACACATGATGAATTAGAGAGTAATGAGATAGCATACAGTTTCTTCCCAAACAGTGCCACGTGAAATGTCACTTAAGTAATGGACTTCGTCCAAAACAATAACATCAACTTGAAATAATCTACCTTCTGATGCTGCCATACCGACACTGCAGTCCAAATACAAGATATCATTTTTTTCAATAGAAAAAGGAGAAGCAACATCAGTTGCAATCTGTACTTAACTACCATTATAGGCTGAATCTCAGGGAAAAACTTCCTTGGGAAACTATATAAGTAGCTGTAATAAAAATCATAGATATTCTTAAACGCGCATGCATGACTAGGGAGACATTGCCCATGGATATACATAGTGTTGAATTATGATATACTGTGAACAGTCCCTGTCACAGAATGCATTGCTAGCGACAGTGGAAGAGGCAGACTGCCAAATTCTGCAGGGTGAATTACTCGTAGCAGTACACACAAATCACACTATATATCCTTCTTCCGAGAAATACCTTTGATACAGCATGTTACGCAGAATCTCTGTTGTCATTATCAGGATCTGAGCATCTTTGTTAATAGCAGAATCTCCTGTAAGAAGACCAACATTATGATCACCAAACGTATTCCTGAAATAATTTACAGCAGCGATGTGTCAAAATAAATCTACTAATCAGAAACTAGCCACCTAGGAAAAATATCTAATAATACAACAGCCCAACTGATCTGAAGTTCTCCAACTTGCCACAAGTTCAACGGAAATCAATCATGTGGGTACTAGAGTGAACCAGCATTGCATAAACTTTCAACTTTCACCTAAACTGTGCAGCACGTAACTTTGAAAGAGAAAAGCTAAGTACATTTACCTGTTTTTTGCTTCTTATGACAGTCAAGGAATATGGTAAAATTTAAGTTGGCCATTTCAGTATTTGCCTCAATGTTGCTAAGCATAAAGGAGAGCAACTTCCAAGGTTGCATATTGATTGGGGGCATGGGCATGCTATTTAAGATAAACCAACTAATATGACATGAAAAGTATATCTTACAGATTTTACTCGTTAACTGAAAAGAGGGGCATACAAAAGTAGCATTTTACCGGAAATCACGGAACTTCTGATTAGATAAGGCCTTTAACGGTGTTGTGTAGAAGAGGCGTCTTCCTCTAGCAACAGTTGCAACAGCTGCAGCTTCTGCAATTAGTGTCTTCCCACTACTTGTAGGTGCAGAAACTACGACAGATGAGCCTCTCAAAAATGCTTGTATAGCCAAGCGCTGAGAGAAGACAGGAAACAGGTAAGAAAACGAAAAGTAGTGGTTGTACAACATGAGGTGACACTCAGGACAACAAGTAGCGAATTTGGAAATACTGTTCAATATCCCGTGATCTCCGTGTCCGTGCAACATAAAACATTAGCATCAATTTTCCAAATGTTCTCCCATTACCAAGGGTGAAGAGGTAGATTTGTACGCAGAAAACCAAAGCTACCCTTTTATCCCTTCCTGTTTTAGTGTCCAATGGATATTCCTATCATTTTTAAAATCAATTTCAACAAAAACATTTCAACAGCAGTAGAAATAGAATAGCTATTTTTATCAAGACATGGCAATCTTTGTTTTGTCTATTATGCAAAACAGCTTTGCAAGTAGCTCATAAATAATATCGTCAAACCAAACCAACGATAAGACACACAATGTATAACAGGAATCGACCAAATCCTACCATCTAAATAAACGCACAAACAAGGACTCAGATAAAGCTCAATTGCGTACGATAGTGGATTACTAGCCAGTACAGAAAAATTATCAGCAACGGAGACTTTACTTGTAAATTCCACAGTACCATATACATCAGAACTACTTATACCAATCATCACTCAAACGAGTCAGCACCCTCCTGAAATGGCCAAAATCTGATCTCACAACTTCAGAGTCATAAGATATCTCCAATGTAGCCTCAAACAAGAGAAACCTACACTAAACTTTAACATAAACAGGAGAGTGTATGCACATATAACTGCTAGCTCAAATCCAAACCATTTCAGCACCCCGAGCAATCAAACACACCACATAAAATCCCAAGCCATTACCGACTCTGTACAGTTCATCCGGATTCGAAACTAGATGGCACCTGAAACTTGTCAATGGGGAAGTCGTAGATCCCCGCGAGCTCGTTGTAGTCGATGATATCCTCCCCGAACTCCCGCACCTCGGCGACCAGCTTACCCACCCGCTGCGACTTGTACTCCTCCGACCGTCGCCTCCGCGCAGCGGTCCCCTCCCGCACATCCTCCTCTTCCTCATTCTCCTCTTCCCCATCGTCCCCTTCCTCCTCGTCCTCACCGCCGCTCTCCTCGTCCAGCTCCTCATCCTCGTCGTCGTAATCCTCGTCCGCGTCGTCGGGGATATCTATCTCGTCGTCATCTTCCTCGTCGGCTTCCTCGTCCTCGTCCTCGTCGGAGACGGGGGCGGCGGCGCGGGAAGGCGAGCGCGCGGAGGGGAGGCGGAGCGGGCCGGCGCGGGCTTGGGCTTGGGCTTGGGCTGGGTGGGAGGGGAGGAGGAGAGGAGCGGGTGGGGTGTGGGGGAGCGCGTGGCGGGAGGCGGAGGAGAGTGGGAGGAAGAGGAGGAAGTGGGGGGCGAGGCAGTGCATGGCGGGAGCGTGCGGTGGTTCGGGGGGAGAAGACTAGATAATGCTCGGATTTTGTTTTCGTAATTCCGTACGGCGATACGGGGTTTGGAATACGCCAACGCAGTGCCTTTACAGCCCAGTACGACTGTAGGAGGCGGTATCCAAACTCATTCACAACACGCGCATCTCACCTACGTACTCTATGCTTGTGAGCACATTCGAAATACTAAACCGGTATATCTTAATATTAATTAATGAAATCATCACGGTAAATGGTATATTTTGAGATTGACGAAATCACCATGATTATCTCGTTATCGACAGGTAAGTCGTCTACCACTGAAAAAACAATTAATCGACAGGTAAGTCGTCTACCACTGAAAAAACAATTAATCACGTGTAGAACTTAAACCCGAATAGATATATTCCACCACAAGCAACTCAATTAGTTGAGCTACGCTCATGTTGTATCCATAGAAATTTTGAATCAAGCTAAGGTCTGGTTTGATCACTTTGTATTGTTGAGCTGGTTATTGATGCTTATTGTCAGAGGGTAAAACTCCTCAGCGAGGGACTGTGAGGGCTCCCTTTTAGTTCGGGCCAGGGCGCAGGAGACGCGTTTCCGGCTCTGACTCCGGTGCACCGGTGGTGTGGAAAGGGAGAGAGAATTTCGCACGAGAGAGAGGTGGCACACGGGGGATTATACAGGTTTGGGCCGCCACGAGGCGTAATACCCTACTCCTGTGTGGTGAACTATGTGAATTTCCGTTCTCAAGGATCGAACCCCTTTTCCTCTAGGTCTGAGCCTCCTTTTATACTCCCAAGAGGACACTACGTGGACCGAACAGGCTATATTCTAGAGAAAAAGAAAAATATTCTTTTACAATTAAGGGCCACGCTGTTGCTTGAGGCAGAAGTCCACCGTCTGCAATGCTGATGTGACCCTTGTCAGGCGGTTCATCATCCGCGCATGACGCCGCGCGTCATTCTCCATTAAACGGCCGGTGACTTGCTGTTCCGCCCGTACGTGGAGACGTGTGCCGGGCGATTAGACCTGGCGTACCAACTCCTGTTGGGTGCGTGAGTCGAAACGGCTCACGTGATTTTGATGTGATCCGATGGAGCGCGCAGCGTACCTAACAGCGTGCAGGCGGCATGCCTGGTATTGTGCTGCGTCTCATCGGTCATTTATATCGGTCACAGACCGGTCAGCCGGATGTGACCGGTGTCAGGCGTGCGCGTGCGCGTCTACTCGTATTAAATGCGGCATGCGCGCGAGCAGATGCACTCCGGCTGTGCCACCATTAATGGGGGTAGGTGAGCGCTGGGAGCCCGACCCCGGCTACGGGAGCCTCTGGGAGGCACCGTGACCTAGGACAGGCGGCCGCCACGTCATCCTCGGGCCCGATCCCCCTCAGGGGATGGCCACGTGCGCGTACGGGGCTGCCCCAAGCCCTAAATCAACATATCTCTGAACCCATGACACCGACACTTATTATCTAAATTATATATTTTAACAAATTAACCTAACGAATTGCTAAAGACAAATGGTCTTTTTTAAAAGATATTAAGTTTAAAATAGATTATTGACCATAATATTGTAGTGGAATATCTACACGTTTATAGATGTAAATTAAATATTTTCAATTAATAAACTTAACAAATATTCCATTCATTCTAAATTATAGCAAAATATTCAAATATATTATCTTCTCAACTAATTACTATATTTTCATATTTAATTTCTCCACTACATCCTTTTATCAACCAATCATAACATTTGTCTATTCAATTCCACATATTTTTTAATATCTTGCGATGTTCAACCCTAAATACTACTGTATTGCAATGCGTAATGTTTTTAAATAAATATATTTTTAGAGACATGAAATAACCAACAATCAAATAAAAATAGTCTCGTAGTAGTTCGATGAGGTTAAGAATTTAACATTGGCCTTTGCCGCTTCGAAAGCGAATGTTAAATGAGACATGTTCGTGGATGTTTATATGCAGTTTGACGTGTCCGTGCCTTCCATATAACCAAGTGGAAGGTTATATTTGTAGGGTGTATAATAAGGTTGTATTTAGAATAATATATCATACACTTTAGAGATCCAGAATAATATAAAGAGAAGCTGCCGCTTTACTCTTGAAAATTAAACTACAAGGATAGAGTGGTATTTCGCTGCTTCTCATATTCGCTTCGCCCTCAGGTTAGGAAATGTACCAAACGACACCGACTCTAGTTTGAATGCTAATCGCTTTATTTTAAATTTAAATTGTGCTACCCTAAAAAGTGTTCCTGGGCCAAGTGCTCGACTAGTAGTAAGATGGGCTCCACTTAGCCCAAGCCCCAAAATTAGGCCCAAGATGCCTGAACATTCTCAGGCCCACCCACTTCCGTACTCGCAGTCGCAGCACTGCAGCAGAAGCCAGATCTGAAATGGAGCCAGCCAAACCCCGACGTGGACGAACCGAACAAACGTTTGCACCCCACCACCGGCCACCGCACCGGGTGACTGGTCCCGTCACTTGAAAAGCACGGAGGCAACGACCGACGGACTCCCTCCCCCCCTCCCCGTCTCAAATTTGCACCGCCCCCAAGGCCACCCGACTCGCCTCGCGGATTCCAAAAGTCCGCCTCCAATTTCCCCGCACTCCCGAATCCACCCAACCACAGCAGACGCCACCACCCCCCGAGATCTCCCCCCGACCAGCCTCGAGATCCCTGCGCCCATGTCGTCGTCGTCGTCGGCCATGGAGGCCATGGACGAGCTCGTCCAGCTCGCCGAGTCCATGCGCCAGGCCGCCTCCCTCCTGGCCGACGACGACCCCTCCGACGAGGCCAGCCCGCGCCGCCCCTCCACCTTCCTCAACGCCGTCGCGCTCGGCAACGTCGTAAGTGTTTGCATCCACCGGAGCCGACGCCTCCTCGCCGCGCGGCAGCTCCCCTCTCCTCCTCCGCCCGATCTGACCTCGATCCGGTTTGTTGTGTTCCGTGCAGGGTGCTGGCAAGTCGGCGGTGCTCAACAGCCTCATCGGCCACCCCGTGCTGGTGAGTGTGTGCTTCGGGTTTAGCTCGCTTCGCTCTCTTCTGCTTTTGTGGCATTCGTTTTTTGTGAAGCTTTGGGTGGTGGTTTCTGTGCGGTGGTGCAGCCGACGGGTGAGAACGGGGCGACGCGGGCGCCGATAGTGGTCGACCTGCAGAGGGATCCGGGGCTGAGCAGCAAATCCATCGTCCTGCAGATCGACAGCAAGTCGCAACAGGTGTCGGCAAGTGAGTGAGATCTTCCCCTTAGCTAGCTGGATCTGGGAATGGGCGTCGGCTGGTTGGTGTGCTGAGTTTGGTGGCCCTTTCTGGTGCTGTTGTGGCGTGCAGGTGCTCTCCGTCATTCGCTGCAGGACAGGCTGAGCAAGGGGGCGTCCGGTGGATCAGGAAAAAGCCGAACCGATGAGATTTACCTCAAGCTGCGGACAAGTACAGGTTTGTTGCTGGACTTCACTTTTACTCTTACAGTTTGCACAATGTTGCTAAGCCAGATGTATAGTGAGCATGTGCTGAATCGTGCTAACGTTTGCGCAACTGCCCATACTGCCCCTGTAATTGTCGGACATTGATGCCTTGTGTATTTTCTGTGTTATAGAAAGCTGAAATGGTAAGACTATAAGGCTTTGTTCTTCTCCACCTTTTCCCAACTCCCCTCTCTCGTTTTCCGCGCGCACGCTTTTCAAACTACTAAACGGTGTGTTTTTTGCAAAAAGTTTCTATACAAAAGTTGCTTAAAAAAATCAAATTAATCCATTTTTAAAAAAATTAGCTAAAACTTAATTAATCACGCGCTAATGGACCGCTCCGTTTTCCGCGTTCACTGTTCAAGCTGGGAACCAGCTCAAACGAACGCTGCCTAAGTGGTTTTAGAAAAACGGTATCAAGCGTGTCTTCTGATACAGTTATTAGAATGTGCTCTCAGGTTTTTGCAACACTATAACGATTGAGTACCATACTTAGAATAAGCACAACTTTGGATATGTTACTGCTACATGTGCAATAATTTTTTCGGTTTGCTTCCATTTGTTTATATTGGTAATTTTTAGATGATGGAAATGGTTTACATCTCCAGCCTTTGCCGTTAGGCACACAAGTTTATATTGGTAATGAATTCTCACTTCAGCATCTTTTGTATTTCCCAGCTCCTCCAATAAAATTGGTTGATTTGCCTGGCATAGACCAACGAGTTATGGATGATTCAACTGTGAGTATTTGCAGTTTCTTGCTCAATTACTCAACGATGATTGAACTACATGTAGAATAATCCAGACTCTTCATAATTAACATGAGTGTGTTTATGAATTGGATATACTTATTATCTAATCAATGTATTGGTGGAATGACAGTGTGCATGCACTTTGACTGAGAAGCATTGAATACCCTCCATGGGTATATTAGTTGCTTGCACTTGTTACATAGAAAAGCACGGATATTTTAAGTATCTGAACCATGTTTGTTGCATCATCTCACAAGTGTTGAATATTTACTATTCGTCACTTTTCAGATCAGTGAATATGCTGGGCATAATGATGCAATATTGATTGTTGTGATACCAGCAATGCAAGCTGCTGATATTGCATCATCTCGAGCTCTCAGACTAGCGAAGGATATTGATCCAGATGGTCTGTTATAAAATTCTTACAATCCTGCCCAATAGGCAATATCATAGCATTCTCTCTGTAGCAAGTAGAAACTGATGTTTATCCTTGTTCATCTTGTTGTAGGAACCAGAACAATAGGTGTTTTAAGTAAAATTGATCAAGCAGCTGCAGATGCAAAAACTGTATCTTGTGTTCAGGCTATCTTGTCTAATAAGGGTGCACCACGAGCAGCAGCTGAAATTGAGTGGGTTGCTCTAATAGGGCAATCTGTCTCAATTGCATCGGCCCAAGCTGGATCAGTTGGTTCTGAGAACTCACTAGAAACAGCTTGGCAGGCTGAAGCGGAGACACTCAAATCCATCCTAACTGGAGCACCTCGGAGTAAGCTAGGGAGAATTGCTCTCGTGGATACCATTGCTAAGCAGATACGTAAAAGGATGAAAATTCGGCTACCTAACCTTTTGTCCGGGTAAACGTTTTGCCTTACCCTTTTTTTATTCTGTTTATTCCCCCAACTAATTGAACTTTATTTTATTTTTAAAGTAAACTAAGCACAGCCCCAACTTTAAGAAAACTGAAAATTTGATTGTCTTGGAATTTTGGATGTCAAAACATCCTTCACGTTTCATTTCACTAAGATTTCCCTTCTACAGTATCGTTGTAGCTAAAAGTAATCAATGTGCATGTAGCACAAACTGTACAGTTTCTAAGTCGCTGTCACATTTCATGTATCTAGATCTCTCCTCTGCAGTACCATTATTGGAGCTTGTACCTTCTCTTGTGTTTATGCACCTGTGGAATCATTGTTTTTTTCCCACCACTTCCAAGTTCCAATTTCCTGTTTGACCTAGCTTGGTACATTTATATGATTTCAAACATGGTTATCTACTCATCTGTTCTGAACTTCCATGCACTTGGCCGATCTTTTTACATCTGCAACTACAGACTTATTACAGCACACATGTGTCCATGACAAAAGAAATGCCAAGTATAAAAGATGTGTGAACAGTTTCTACTTGGGTACAAAATGCCAAGCTTAAATTAAATTACCTTTTAAACTCCAAATTTATTTATTTTTTAGTTCATGAACTTTTCCATGGCATAAATGACCCATATTTGATCTATCAATGTAATGTTATCATCATCACACAATGGATCATGGACATTAGTTACCTCTGGCCTTTTGTAAAATAATCTGATCATAATTTCTTGTTAAATTGCCAATATATATATGCCCTTGCTACAATTGCAGGCTTCAGGGGAAGTCTCAGATAGTGCAAGATGAACTTGCAAGGTTGGGAGAACAAATGGTATCAAGCGCTGAAGGAACCAGGGCTGTTGCTTTGGAGCTTTGCCGAGAATTCGAAGACAAGTTTCTTGCCCATGTTACTTCTGGTGAGGTTAGTGATAAGCTCAAATATGGTCTTTACATATACCTTAATTAATATGTGCCAAATGAAATGCCTGCTTACAAGGCTGTTATTCAATCAAAAGGGGTCTGGTTGGAAAATTGTTGCAAGCTTTGAGGGGAAGTTTCCAGATAGGATCAAACAGCTTCCTTTGGACAGGCATTTTGATATGAACAATGTCAAAAGGGTAAATTCGAAAGCCCTCTAGAATTAATTTTAGAGTGGACACTTCTTTTTGCTTATGATGAGTATTGTTATCTTTATATTCTAGATTGTCTTGGAAGCGGATGGTTATCAACCATATTTGATATCTCCAGAGAAAGGTTTAAAATCCTTAATAAAAGGAGTACTTGAAATGGCAAAGGAGCCATCACGACTGTGTGTTGAAGAGGTATGTCTTTGTTGATCCCCTATATATATAATTTACTAACCCACTTAAAAAGGTAAAATATGAATAGTTGAGATGCAATTTCATTTTTACCCTTTGGATGAAGGTCAATGTCCAAAGTGGATTTTGGTGGCTATATTTATCCTGCTAATTTTAAAATTTGTAACTTCCAATGAAGTTTATGATGCATTAATTAATCATTATGTTATTGTGCATTGGCGCACTTGCCAGTGTTGCGTCAATATGTAAACTAAATACATTTTGTCGATATACTAGGTACACCGTGTATTATTGGACATAGTAAATGCTTCTGCAAATGCTACACCAGGACTTGGAAGATATCCTCCATTCAAACGCGAGGTACCACTTTGTTCTGTTTCACCAACTTACAATGCATTCTACTTCCCTTTCAACTGCTTCCTGAGCACAACATTCCATCATCTCTTTTCTAAAGGTCATTGAAATTGCAACCAATGCATTGGATGTCTTCAAAAGTGATGCAAAAAAGATGGTAGTTGCACTTGTTGATATGGAGCGTGCCTTTGTCCCACCGCAACACTTCATCCGTTTAGTACAAAGAAGGTCAGTCAGGCTCTTAATTGAATAACTTTACAGTTGGTTTGGTTTCAATCTGCTCTAATGTAACTTCAGCAAATAATTTCCACCACAAAAGCTAATAGGGAAGAATAGCATTGACATTATAATCTTATAAAAATAGCATTAACTTCCTAAATCCAAATGGAAAAGGGCCGAAATATTTCTTTACAGAGTGATGTGCCCACAAAGTATACCATTTCAGTTACAACTTCTGTGTTAGAGAAATATAGTTTCATCCCTTAGTTGAAGTGGATAATGTTTCCATACTAGTGGCTGTCTATAAGCTGAAAGACCTTTACGATTGTTGTCCAATGACAAACACTTCTGTTGGAAGGCAGGCTTCACTCAGGGTGGTAGAAAATGGAAAACAGTAAATGTGTATTAATTCAAAAATGGATCCCCTATTACACACCCCTTGGGATCTATTTATAGGTTTACATCCCAGGTTTACAACCCTAGAGTTTGGTGTACTAGTAAGTTTACATGGTCGTCCCTCTGATGGGGACATTTGTGAGGGTATCTACCATCTTTTGGCCCAGCTGCCCAGCCCATGGGCCTCATCAAGGTCCCACTGGGCTTCCCCTAGTTTTGGCGTGCTGAAGTTGAGCTTGCTTCGCCACCAGGTGCCTGGTTACGTGGCATCGCTTGGCTTGCGTGGCCTTGGCTTCGCCCGGTATCCTTCACCAGGTTACATCCTTGCTTCGCCTGGTGCTTGAGTTGTGTGGCCTTCGCCTTTTTCCGCTGCGCCAGGCTCGTGGGTTGTTGTCGTTGTTGTTTCCGCGGACCGGCCGAAGGCCCTCATAGCCTGCCTCCAACAACGATGTTTTCATGATTTATAATAGCATTATTCAATCCTTATATTTGTTTTGATATGACATTGCAGAATGGAAAGGCAACGTCGTGAGGATGAGGTGAAAAACAGGTCATCTAAGAAAGCCCAAGATGCAGAACAGTCCAACAAGGTATGATTTCTGCCTCTTGCACATTGCACAAATGTGCTTACTGAAAGGTCATATTAAAAGTAATGACTGCAAGATTCGTTTTGCTTGCATTTGTTTGGCCCTGAACATTGGTTGCCTTCTGAATTAGGGCTCAGGCCCCCAAACAGGATCTGAGCAATCTGGTGGTGCCTTGAAATCGTTGAAAGAAAAATTCAGTCAGCAAGATAAAGATAAAGATACGAAAGAGGGACCAAATTTGCAGGTTGCTGGGCCTGGTGGTGAAATAACTGCAGGTATAATGATGCGCTGATGCACCATAGGTTATCATTCCTGTAGATTTTTTATTTACTCTGGCTCTTCACAGCTAGTGTAATCTTTCATTTTTAGTTACAAGTAACTGCAGATGGTTTTGGTTTAATTCTGTACCCTGGCTTGGCTTTTTTGCATACAAGATGATTTCTTCTTTTCTATTCAGGCTACCTTTTGAAGAAAAGTGCAAAAAATAATGAATGGAGCAAAAGGTGGTTTGTCCTAAATGAGAAGAGTGGAAAGGTTAATATATCTCGTACACTGATGTACTGGTGTTCCCCATATTTGATTTTTCTGAATAATAACTTACTATAATCTTGTCATTTGCTGCTGATTTTCAAATGTCCTTTATTTATTTAAGAGTTTGGTGACATTTACTGTTATTGTTTTCATGTCCAGCTTGGGTACACCAAGAAACAAGAGGAGAGACATTTTCGAGGTGTTATTGTCCTGGAGGTGTGCGCTTAACATTTTATACTTCTGTGTTCATGCTCAACAGTGATCTACGATACTTTAGTTTACACCTTAGACTTATAATTTTATAGTACCTTTGTTTATACCACTCCTTGTGGTTCCAATTCACATTTGATGATTCAAACTAAAAAAGCTGTGTGCACAACTATGGGAGATGAGATATGAACTGTTTTAATAACACAATTTGCTGCATGATTCAGGAATGTAATCTGGAAGAGATAGAAGAGGAAGAGCTTTCCAAGAGTTTGAAGGATTCAAAGAAGGCCAATGGGGCAGAGAAAGGCCCAAGTCTTGTATTTAAGATTACTAACAGAGTTGCCTACAAAACTGTGCTGAAATGTTAGTGTCTCTAAACATATCCTGAGGTTTTAAATGCTAATTCTGTTGCTTAAAGTGTGAATTTCATGTTGCAGCTCATAGTGCTGTTATACTGAAGGCCGAGAGTATGGCTGATAAGGTTGAATGGATGAAGAAGATAAGAGGTGTCATTCAAAGCAAAGGGGGTTCTGTGAAGGGTTTAAATACTCCTGAGGGTGGTTCCATGAGGCAAAGCCATTCTGATGGGTCCCTTGTATGTTCCTTATTTGACATTTTTTTATGCTATAGTCATTGTAAAGTTTTTAACATCTGCAATTCCAAGTTATTGGCTAAGCTATTTTTAACCCTCTCTTCAGTGGATGCTTTTGACAAGTTGTTCTACTTTACCAATGACCATGTTTATCATTTGAATTTCTCTAAGAAATTAAAGCCACTTGTTTTGTGCAACTATTTTAACTAAACACTCATATAAATCTGTTCCAGTTTCCCACGGCCATGATTATTTTTGGGAAATGCTACAGGATGGTATTGCCTGATACCTAGTAGGTATCGGCTGATACCCCGTTCGGACGGGATGATACCTATGGGGTATTGCCTGATACCTAGTAGGTATCGACTGATACCCCGTTCGGACGGGATGATACATCTGAGGTATCGTCCCGTTCTAACGGGATACCGTAGCATTCCCCTTATTTTTTGAATGCGTCAAACACAAATTTACTAGTTACATTGCCTGTGACACAATTACTCTCCCTTAAGGATTCGATGGCCCGGAAGCCTGCTGATCCTGAAGAAGAACTCCGGTGGATGTCTCAAGAAGTTCGTGGTTATGTAGAGGCTGTTTTGAACAGTTTGGCAGCAAATGTTCCAAAGGTTTACATTGAGCCTCACAATTGTTTCAACAGTCATACTATTTGTTTAACTCAACTTAACATGGTCATACTTGCAATTGTTATTATTATCTTTTGCATGATCAGGCAATCGTACTTTGCCAAGTGGAGAAAGCAAAGGAAGATATGCTAAATCAGCTCTACAGCAAAATAAGGTTTGATGCATATTCTTTCTTTGTATTTGTGCATCGCATAAGGTTTTGCTTCTTTCTTTTTCTCCACTAAATGGACATATCCCTAGATGGAACTGCATTGACCCAAGTATACATAGTCATTTTTTTTCCTTTTCAACTCAGTTTTCTCTTGTTAACACGCCACCGGTAACAGTTGGATCAGTTGTTAACAAGAGAAAACTGTTAACTCTTGCTACTGTTAACACAAAGACTTTGGTGAGCACCTGCAGAGATTTCAATAAATGGACATACCCTTAGTTTTTCTTTTTCAACTTAAAAGACTTGCTGCAATGTGCAACCACATGATAGTGTTAACATTTGGATCGGTTGTTTGGTGAGCACCTGGAGACATTTCACTACTGAACATTGTTCACATAACTCATATTTTATTTATTATTTTTATTTCTATTCATGCCATTCCTTCACATAGCATATCACAACTAGATTCATGACGTATAGTGGACTAAATGGTAGAAATTCCATTTAGTAAAGCACACCTTAAAAAAAACTGTCACGCGATACACAATTCCACATACATGTTAAGTGTTTATTTGGTCATTTCGTTCCTTTTGTAACTTGCTGCTAATCTTGTTACAATTCTCATCATTAGTGCCCAAACCAATGCAAAGATTGAAGAACTTCTCCAAGAGGACCACAATGCTAAACGTAGACGGGAGAAGTACCAAAAACAATCATCTCTATTGTCAAAGCTTACTCGTCAGCTTAGTATCCATGATAATAGAGCTTCTGTTGCATCGTATACCAATGATAGTTCTGGAGCTGGTAAGTTGGCTACATTTCAAATACTTGGTTGATAATAGCGAATGCAGTAGTTTTGTGTGCTTGCAAATTTGTCCATTTCTCTTACTTGTAGGTGTGGTTTTTTCTTCTGAACTTTAATTGGTTGTTTTCCCATCATAATATTTGAGTTTTCCTAGTCTGTTTTCTACAAGCCAATGGAATTTGCTATGATGGCCATGTTTGAAACCTTGTTGAATTACAACTCATCTGATCATGATTCATGACCATAATTGCTCTGCCACATGAACAAGCACTTCAGGACAGCACAAGCACATATGATGAACTTTAGTAGAATTTGTGTGATGACATCTTAGCATGAAATTAAGATAACTAAAACTTAGCAAGTTTGCTTTGCTGCCTCTTCATCTAGGGAAATATTAAGTGGAACAACACCGATTTAGTGCAATCACTGAAACCATCACCACACAAATTGTGTACAAATTTGCTCAAAATTTTATCATATGCAGGGGAAGTGATATTATACAACCTAAATTTCGATATCTAAATGTCATTATCAATTTCGTTTGGAAGATCAAAATTAGCAATTTAGAGATAGTATGCTAAGGGTATTAGCACGCATCTTCATGTTTTGCATAATCATGATTGTCAGCCTCAAAACTTCAGATCTCTTTAGTTCACAAACAAGCCTGAATACTGCAATATGATAGGTTCTCATACTAGGTGAGGGTTTTATTTGACTATTCTGTTGTCATTGAGGTCGGGTTGATGAAGACATTGCATGCATCATTTTGCCAAAACATAAGAGGGTAATGCTGGCCTAGGTTCATGGGTAACAACATCATCCTGGTAATCTGGTTAATATTCATGGCCCATGTTTGCCAGCTATTCTTGTCATAGTTTGGGCATTGCAGTTGTTGGAAATTGTAATGACACAAGTCTGCAACCATGGTTTGTAAATTTTAACAGAAATGAAGATAACTGAACAAGATAAACAACCTAGCTGATATCTAGCTAATAACAACTGAGCAAGACAGAACACTTGCTATTCACATTTAAATTTTCCTGCATATTCTAGCCGTGTCTAGCTATCTGTGACTCTGTATATAGATGACACTGTGTAGATATAATGGTGAATGATTTTGTATTTTCGTTCATATTTCTTTGGCTACCTCGTAGGAAATATCAAGCTTAACCCTGAATAAACAAAAAAAAATCATTTGCAGAGAGTAGCCCACGGACCTCTGGCCAGCCAGGTGAGGACTGGAGGTCTGCGTTCGATTCTGCATCAAATGGTTCTGTTGATCGATCCAGTTCACACAATGAAACAAGGTCAAGAAGTGCTGACAGCCGTGGCAAACGCTATGAAAATGGGGACGTGAATGGTGGTAACTCTGGCAGTCGACGCACACCAAACCGTTTGCCACCAGCACCTCCAGGGCAAAAATATTAAGCATGTTAATCATCATCCGCCAACATCATATTTTCATGCTAGGTATGAAGTACATGCACGGACTTGAAGCATCGAGAACCATTTGATTCAGGGGGATGGCATGCATGGGCTCGAAGAATAGAGCTGACGAGAGATTTGCATGAATGGTGTGTATCCAGAGGATCTCAGTTGTTCATAGAAATATATAGTTTATCTACAGTTGTTTCACGATCATTTTGGCATATTGATCTGTCTGAGGCTCGCTCAGCCTGTGGGTGTGGGATTTTGTTACCACAGATCGGTTGATCTTGGTTTTGTACTCTGCTGTTGTAATTCTTCCATCAACTTGGCAATGTATTATTTCTTCCATTCTTTTTAACACGAGTCATTCTTTATTTGTGGGGGGACACTGGAACACTAATATGTGTTTATACTGTGCAATTCTTTGATGACTGGCTTCCTTTGAAGAACCACGGGAAAAATGTACTACATGGTAACCCTTGTGTTCGTGTGGCCACTAGTGCGCCATTTCTTACCCAAATGAAGGTCCATTGTCGAGATTAATCTCCTTGAATTCTTAGAATTCTACACGTTTTCGTCGTGTTTCCAATGATTCATATATCTTATGATACTGAATGCATTTTACGAGCTCTATCCTCTAGGATGTGTGAGGTTCACTCATGAATCTTGATCAGAGCACAAATTATAAGGAAGAGATAAATACAGTATTTGGCTATTTGCCTTAGGCCTTAAATCTTCATCGATGAAAGGGATGAGCTGCTAACTTAGTCACAGCCTCATTGTTGTGACCTACTGACCCAAGTCCACAAACAAAGATGAGAATAGACGGAGAAATGTTTCCCTGCCTATCCTTATCAGAGAGTGAACTCGACGTATGCAAAATGACGCGTACGGCCGCTGCTGTTAGTAAAAAGGTCCTCTGTCCTGATACTGTATCAAGCTGGCTTTTATAGCCAAAAGTAATACACATGAAGTTACATTGATGTTTTTGTGAGACTAAAAACTTTAAGGGCATATAATTGAACAGCTTTCTGTACCACTTGTGCTAGCTTGTAAGAGTGATCGGAATGATCTCCAGCATCTTATAGAAGAATATCCCTTTTGGGTAGTGTGGCCACCAAGCTTCATCTTCATCATTCTCGTGCCATCCTGTCTTTTCTCTGTTAGCATGCACGAATATTGCCTACCTGCATGAAATGTTCCATACGGGGATAACTCGGTTTCTTCCTGGTCACCTGCTTGAAAGCTCGAAATGTATCAACCTTAACTCGGGTAACGCCGGCCAAGAGTCTAAGCCGTGTCTCGGTCGAATAGGAGGTGTGGCATCTGGTCCGTGGTACAACACTCACGATGGCTGGCAATCTGAAAATGTAGTGATTCGCTTGAAGTCCAGGAAATCACCGACGGAACACACGTACAGGAAAGCCAAATGATAAAATTCTTTTTCCTCGTATGTATCGGTGGCGAATTTACTTTGCATGCGAATGCCTCCACCCGTTTTCTCTTTTTGTATACAATGAATTTTCCAATCTGTGTAAAAAAGATCTCCAGAGAAGGAGAAGAAGAATGAACAAAAGAATGGGGAAAATTGTACAGCCCCCTCTATAACCTAATCTATTTACACATCGGCCGCCGTCTGCGTCGCCGTAGTTCTCGCCGGAGCCGTCACCTCCTCCTGCTCCCTCTCCTGCCGAGCCATCCTGTTCAGCTTGGCGAACATCCCGACCATTGGCGCCGTGTTGTACGTGCACGCCTCCGTCTGCATGTAGTTCTCCCGGTTGTCCCTGAACCTGTCACGCCGGTCCGGGCCCCCGACGATGGCGCCGACAAGGACGTTCGGGTTGGAACTCCGGCGACCAAACCAGTGGTCAAACCCTTGCGTGCATCCGATGAACTCCTTGCTGTGCTTGTACGGCACGATGGACGCGGCGCGGTGGTGCACCCTGTTTGGGTACTTGGCGCCGTACCCGACGAGGTAGCTGATCCCCCTCGGGTTGGTGCCCAGCACGTAGTCCACCTGCGCCCTGGCGAGCGCGGCCACCTCGCGGGCCCCCGCAGTCTCGCCGCCCGCGCACGACACGGCGCCCACCCCGCCGGCGTCGCCCAGGTAGTCCGCGTAGGCCGCGAGGAGGAACGCCGCGTTGGTCACGTACTGCATGTTGTTCCACTGCCTCACGTAGAGCATCCCGCCCGGGCTCCGCTCCACGTTCGCGTCCGCGCCGCCGTCCGCGTTCCGCCCCAGGCACCCGCACACGTAGTGCTCCGCCTTCGCCCTGTACTGCTCCAGCGTGCTCCTGTGCCGCTCCTCGTACTCTCCTCTCAGCAGCAGCTGTCACCAAACTCACAGGTTAGTTTACGTTGAATACGTGTACGTTACAAATTAGAACGTGCCGGTTTTATAACACCCAATTAGTTCGTTTTTGTGATTTGGGCTTACTCTTGCGGCGAGGATCTGGACGCCGGCGTACTTGACGTCCCAGCTGAACTCGGTGATGGCCCAGCCGGTGCCACCGAAGCAGTCGGCCTTGTCAACGACGTAGTCGAGGTACTGGACCTTGCCGGTGGCCCGGTGCAGCCACAGAGCGGCCCAAAGAAGCTCATCCTTGTACCCGCTCACCGACGCGTAGTAGCTCTTCACCTCGGCAATACTGCTGTCATACTTCCCCCTGTACTTGTCGGCGAACTCGAACAGCTGCACATACGTACACAAAACGTATTCAGCAAAATACATTAATCACCTTGCATATCTCAAATTGTTAATTGGTGAGGCATGTATACTAATAAGATTTTTCTTTATTGTCATAGCTGACGCTGGAAAAAGTCATGCATACGGACTAGTTCAATTAGCGCATGACGACACGACATTTCTTGGTTTCTAAGGAGTAGTTTATGCGATTGAACTGGCGACCTAATCATGGACCAAAACGAGTAGCAAATGGAAAGTTTCTCATCTACCAGATGCTAACTCCCCCTTTTCTTTTCTCCTCGTTAGGTTGCGTGCCGGCTCCTTGGCCCCGCATGCCAGCCACCACCTTGCCAGCAGCTATCTACGAACCGACACAGACTTCTCACCTCAAAAAAATGTTCTTTTTTTTAAGAAAATTTTTAAATTTTCTCCTGCCGTCGTCGTGTTGACAAGTTGGCATGTGCCGCACAAGGCACAAGAAAGAACACACATCCAAAACACTAACACTAATACTATAATGATGTTTCTCAGAAAATACTATAATACTGATACGCATCCAAGAAAAAGTCCGGCACATCTTGACTAAAGTTGCAAGTACACGCAACGGTCCAAAATTCGGTACGCGTACTGGTAAACAATACTACCCCGAATTTCGAATTTTGAATTTTTGCCATTTTAATTTCTTCGTCGCCGAATAATAATTGATCCAGAAAGATCCAATTAATCCATGAGACTTTGTTGCACGTTGGTGAGCTGGATTATGAGTATCGTAGTATGTACCTGCTGGGCGTGGTGCAGGAGGAGGCTCGCGTAGTGCGGGTTGGACTTGCGGAAGACGATGGACGCGGCCGCCATCGCCGCCGCCGTCTCGCCGGCGACGTCGGAGCCCGGCCGCTCCCTGTCCACCTTGTACGCCTGCCTCGACGTCGTCATGTCCTCCGGCCGCTGCCAGCAGTAGTGATCCGTGTCGCCGTCCCCGACCTGCAAATCACGTTTTTTTTAAAAAAAAAAATCAGCGTTTTAATTTGGCAGAAGTGAGCAAAAATTTCGAAATCTTGGCACTACTACGCCATGTGGAAACACATAGTTTAATGTTAGTAATCGTACGCTCCATCAAACTGGTCACCTAACACGGTTGTTGTTATTAACCAGAAAGGACACTTTTTTTTTTCGTAACAAGAATATAATTTGGCTACGTTCAGAATGTTAGGATGGAAAAAAAGAAAAAAGAAAAGAACTAGTAAAGTACAAGTAGTAGTAGTGATAATTGAACTGGTCTCTTGATCTCCAGTGTGTTGTAGCTTGTGTTCAACAGCTAGGACAATTCGTCATGCACGAGAGAGATCAGAAATGGTCTCATGATCGTGTCGTCATCAGATGGAAGCAGGTGAAGGATTTGATTACGTACCTCAGCCCAGAGCTCGTCGGGCTTGGTGTGCGCCTTGATGAAGTAGTCAGTGCCCCACTTGATGGCCTCGAGAGCGTGGCCGAGCTCGCCGGCGGCCTCGACGTCGTCGCCGTACTCGATCATGCTCCATGACAGCATCGTCACCGTGAACGCCATGGGCAGCCCGAACTTGACATGGTCACCGGCGTCGTAGTAGCCTCCCACCAAATCCACCTAATCACGCACACATCCAACTTAGCAACAATCTAGCTTGACATGTCGTGCGAATTATTCCGCAATGGAGTGTTCGTCCATGTACCCCTTGCTCAAGGCCGTCGGTGAGGCCGGAGTGGTCGCGCCACGCGACGCGCTGGTTGTGCGGGAGCCGCCCCGACCGCTGCGCCTCGAAGTAGAGCAGGCTCTTCCGCAGCGCGTCCTCGTAGTTGTGCGCCTTCCTCTCCGGCGCCGCGCCCGCGCCAACGGCGGCGAGAAGCAGCAGCAACAGCGCCGCCACGGCCGCGCGGCCTCTCATCGCGCCACGCCCCGATCCGCCCGGCGGTGTCGTCGTCCTCGCATGTGCCCGCCCCTGCGCCGCCGCGTGCATGTGATTGGTGGCCGTTTGCTTTGTGTGCGCCTCTGGCCCCCTCTCCCTGCGCTGTGACTATCTCTCTCGCTCGCTCTCTGCACGAGTGATGGTGGTGGATGAGCTCTTCTCGGTTCTTGCGCGATCTCCCGCGCTGCGTGACCGACGCCGAGCAGTTGAACCCGACACTGATCGCTTATATCCGCCGCAGGAGGCCGAGCCGGTGTCCAACCCCAAGACGCGCGCACTGCGCGTTGAATCGGCTCGGCCCCGCGAAGAATATAATACTCCTCCTCTGCTTGCTCGGCGTGTGCAATTGTGCAAAGGCTGGGAACGCGAGGAAACGCTCGAAAAATATAAGCCGCATCCGCCTCGCGGTTGCCTCTGGAGTTGGAGGGGTTGTGTCATGTGGTGGACTCGTTCGATCGGGGTTTGGTGAGGACGCGCGCGACCGCGAGCGGCGACGTGATCGATGGCGCGAGGAACAAGCTGAGCAGGCAAGCAAAAAGCTATAGCGGAGCAGATTTTGACCGGCGCGCTCGCGCGCGCGTGCGTGCGAATCGGTTGCGTCCGCGGACGCGTGGTTGGCTGATGGTTGCTGCTGCTGCTGCTGATCACACATGGGACGGACGCGATCAACCCTGCGCTGCACCGCAACGCAACGCAACGCAAGCACACGTACAGCCCGTGTGCACATTTGACGCTGTAACCAATTTTACTGTGTCTTAGAAAGAAACACGAATATTAGATAAGGATCTAATATCAAATAAATTAGTCGAATGGTCCGCGCAATTACATGGTTAGCACACATACAAAATTATTTATTTTTAAATATGATTTTACTTAAAAATTTATTAAATATCTATCTCGTTGTCTTGGTATTTTGAAAGATCGAACTTTATCATCCGCGTGTTTCTCATTTTATAGTTTTTAAAAGCCGCTTCGGTCGTTACCCCTTGCTCATTTATCATGTCTTTATTTGTTTGTCAATCTATCACTATTTCTATTCATCTTCCATAAAACCTTTAAAAATTAGACCTTTTAATTTTTAGAATTCATTGTCTTGTTGGGTTTTATTTTTATAATTTTTTTTAAAGTTTCATCAAACATCACCACTCTACTCCTCTATGACCCCTCAGCTGCTCCTCTTTTTATTATCATTGAGATTTTAAAAATTGAACATGATTATCGTTTGGATTCATTTTTTACTTTTTAGAAATTCCGCTAAACCGTCAGCGGCTTTGCCACTGTACCCCTCTACGCGCGACCCGCCCACTACCTCCACTCTTTATTATCATTGAGATTTTAAAAATTAAACATGGTTATCATTTGAGTTTATTTTTTTACTTTTTAAAATCCCGGCAACTGCCACGATTGTGCTGCTTAATGGGTTGTCCGTTGTCCCTCCTCTTAATTGTCATTGGGATTTTAATTGAGGTTTTATTATATGTTTATAGTTTTTATACGTCTCATCATCTGTCACCACTTTACTCCTTTACATGCCTATTGTTTTTTCCTCTTTATTGTCATTTTAGATGAACCATTCTTTTCGAAAAAAATCCATATTTTCTATTTTAATATTTTTTATTTGTAAATTGTATTCCTACTTGAACTATTATAATTATTTTTTTTATTTTCAAATTTTATTTTATTTGTTATTATGAATTTTAATTAATATCGTCATATGTTCCAGATGTTCAATTCTTTCAATAGTCTTTATTTTCTATAACGAATTTTAGTTATTTATAATTGTATTTCCAGTTGAACTCTTATTTTTATTTTTCTAATTTCTAAATTTATTTTATTTTTTATTTCAAATTCTAATTAATCTTGTGTTGTGTTATAGATGGATTAATTGTTGTTTCAATATTTCTTTTTTATTCTGAATTTTAGTTATTTCAAAATATATCTCTACTTGATCTCTTCTTTTTCTTTCCTAATTTCAGAAATTTATTTATTTTTTATTCCGAATTTAAATTAATCACGTATTGGATTCTTATATGGACTCCTCTTTCAATATTGCTTATTTTTAATTTCGAATTTCAGTTATTTTTAGATTGTATTTCTATTTGAACTCTTCTTTTCTTTTTCTTCAATTAATATAGGAATTTCTAACCTTCACAGCGAACGTGGTGTCTTCTTTTCGAGCTATGTTAATAATATAACTAGCTGGGTGACCCGCGCAATAGCGCGGCTAGCACCCATACAAAATTATTTATTTTTTACATATGATTTTACTTAAAATTTGTTAAATATCTATCTCGTTGTTTTAAGATTTTGAAAGACCGAACTTTATCATCCGCGTCTTTCTAAAAGTCGCTTCAGTCACTATGTTTTACTCATTCGTCAGACCTTTATTTGTTTGTCGATCTATCACTATTTCTATTTATCTTCCATGAAACCTTTAAAAATTAGACCTTTTAGTTTTTTAGAGTTCATTTTTTTGTTGGGTTTTGTTTTTATAATTTTTTTAAAGTTCCGTCAAACACCGCCACTTTACTCTTTTACGGCCTCTCTGCTGCCTATTTCTTTATTATCATTGGGATTTTAAAAATTGAACATAATTATCGTTTAGGTTCATTTTTTACTTTATAGAAGTACCGCTAAACCATCAACGGCTTTACCACTGTACTCCTTACATGATTATCATTGGGGTTTATTTTTTTACTTTCTAGAATCCCACCAACTGCTGCGACTATGCTGCTTGGTCAAACACCGCCACTGTACTCCTCTACGGCCCCTCCATTGCCTCATCTCTTTATTATCATTGAGATTTTAAAATTCGAACATAATTATCGTTTGGGTTCATTTTTTTACTTTTAAGAAGTACTGCTAAACCATTAGTGGTTTTACCACTGTACTCCTCAATGCGCGACCCGCCCACTGTCTCCCCTCTTTATTGTCATTGAGATTTTAAAAATTGAACATGATTATTATTGGGGTTTATTTTTTTACTTTCTAAAATCCCGCCAACTACCGCGACTGTGCTGCTTAATAGCTTGTCCGTTATTCCTCCTCTTAATCGCCATTGGGATTATATTTGGGATTTTGTTTATATGTTTATACTTTTTGTATGTCCCATCCACTATCACCCCTTTACTCTTTTACACACATATTGTTTTCCCCCTCTTTATTATCATTTGATATCATTATGTTCTAGATGAACTATTCTTTTCGAAAAATACATATTTTTCATTTTAATATTTTTTATTTGTAAATTGTATTACTATTTGAATTCTTATAATTATTTTTTTATTTTCGAAATTTATTTTATTTTTTATTCCAAATTTTAATTAATCTCGTCATATGTTCTAGATGGTCTATTCTTTCAATAGTCTTTATTTTCTATTACGAATTTTAGTTATTTTTAATTTTTATTTCTAGTATCTTATTTTTTATTTTTCTAAATTCTGAATTTATTTTATTTTTTATTTCGAATTCTAATTAATCTGTGTTGTGTTATATACGGATTAATTGTTGTTTCAATATTTCTTTTTATTCTGAATTTTAGTTATTTCAAAATTTTATTCCTACTTGAACTCTTCTTTTTATTTCCTAATTTCAGAAATTTATTTATTTTTTATTCCGAATTTTAATTAATCACGTATTGGGTTCTTATATATACCCCTCTTTTAATATTGCTTATTTTTAATTCCGAATCTCCGCTATTTTTTAGATTGTATTTCTACTCGGACTCTTCTTTTCTTTTTCTTCGATTAATGTGGGAATTTCTATCCTCCACAGCGAACGTGGTGCCTTCTTTTCGAGCTGTCTTAATAATATAATAGACTAGTTGGGTGGCCTGCCGCAATTGCGCGGCTAGTATCTATACAAAATTATCTTCTTTTACATGTGAGTTTACTTAAAATTTATTAAATAGCTATCTCGTTATTGTACGACTTTAAAAGACCAAACCTTATCATCTCCATGTTTTTAATTTTATAGCTTTCAAAAGTCACACCATTCGCTAGCTCTTACTACTTTGTCACCTCTTTATTTGTTTGCTCAATCTACTACGACTTATATTCATCCTCCTTGGAACTGGACCTTATAAATTTTAGAGTTAATTATAGTCCCGTCAAACGCCGCCACTTTATTCCTCTACGACCCGTCCACCGCCTCCTCTCTTTATTATCATTGAGATTTTAAAAGTCGAATATAATTATCATTGGTGCTCATTTTTAACTTTCTAGAAGTCCTGCCAAATCGTGAGTTACATAGCCATTACACTCCTATACGGTCCGCCCGATACCTTTTCTTTTAATTATCATTGAGGTTTTAAAAATTGAATGTGATCATCATTATGGTTTATTTTTTATTTTCTAGAAGTTCCGCCCACCACAGTGATTGTGCTGCTTAACAGGCCATCATCTCTCCTCTTAATCGTTATTAGGATTTTATATTGGGTTTTGTTTATAATTTTTACGCCTGTTGCCTTCCTTCTTTATTATCATTGAGATTTTAAAAATTGAACATGATTATCATTGGGGTTTACCTTTTTACTTTCTAGAAGTCCCGCCAACCACTAATCGTGTTGTATTAATGGCTTATCCGTCGTCCCTCCTTTTAATCGTCATTAGAATTCTATTTGGGGTTTTGTTTATAGTTTTTAGGTGTTCTCACCTTACTCCTTTACAGCCCTGTTGCTTCTCCCCTCTTTATTGTCATTTGTCATCGTTATGTTTTTAGATGGATTGTGTTTTTTTGAAAATTCCATATTTTTATGCCGATATTATGTTATTTATAAATTGTATTCCTACTTGAACTCTTATAATTATTTTTATATTTTCGTAATTTAATTTATTTTTTATTCCAAATTGTAATTAAACTCGTGTTGTGTTCTAGATGGTCTCTTTTTCGATATTTCTTGTTTTTTATTCCGAATTTTAGTTATTTTTAAATTTTATTGCTATATGAACTCTTGTTTTTGTTTTTCTAATTTATTTTTTTATTCTGAATTTTAATTAATCTAGTATTCAGTTCTATATATGGACTCTTCTTCAAATATTGCTTTTTATTCCGAATTTGAGTTATTTTTATTTAGATTTTATTTTGAATTTTAATTAATCTCGTATTCGGTTCTATATAGACTCTTCTTCCAATATTGCTTATTTTTAATTTCGAATTTCAGTTATTTCTAAATTATATTTCTAGTGGTCTCTCCTTTTCTTTTTTTTCGATTATTGTGGGAATTTCTAGCCTCCGCAGCGAATATGGTACCCTATTTTTAAGCTATCTTAATAATATAATAGATAGATAGATAGAAGTAGTGAGACTTCGAACCTACACCAACTAGCTTACCACCTTGTGAAGCTAATCAGAAGCTCCCTGAGCGTTTCTCATTTTACTGTATCTTGAATTGATAACTTTGAGCAGGGGTTAATTAATTGTGTCAGATGCTTCATTTAAAGAAGTTCAATTGGTTATTTTTGCTGAACCTGTGTGAAAAGAGATGATGTTAATTGATTTGCGCATGTTAGTAGTACCAGTGGTTATGAGCGGTTGATTTACGTTTGACTATTGGCGAGGCTTGCTGTCCCCGACATGATTCTGGCGGATTTTGTCGGGGAACGAGCATGTTTCGCCAAGATTGCATTTGTTGGTTACGCGCACTGTAGGATCGGAGGACATTTGGGTTCGAGTTGATGGCTGCAGAGTCCGACTCTCCCAAATGATAATACAGATGATCGCATCTAGTACCAGACTGCTACTCATTAATTACAATTATCATGTTCGTATACAGTATCAACCAGCATATCAGCACGAGCTAGCTACCTAGCGAGAGCATTAACAAGAACTAGGTCAATCATGACTTTTCAAACCAAAATTATTGAATTTTCCTCTTGTGCTGTGTCATCCAGCCAATATTATCTTGAGTTAAAAATCTGATCAAGCTACTATGTACAAGCATACGTCTTTCTCTAGTATATGATCTACAGGTGTATTCTCTGCGTGCGTATACATGAAACTAGCTATAGTGATATCCACATGATCCCTTTCCCGGCATGATAGGGACTCCCCGGCGGCAACGATTTGGACGGTTCCGATCAACCGATCCATCGATTGAGCCCGTCTTCTTCGTCTTCCTCCGTCGCTCTCTCCACCGGCTGCTAGCTGCTGCTCCACCCATCGTTCGACTGACAGACATTGTACACTGTACATGCAATTATGCAATTAATCTCTCTCTCTCTCTGACAGTGTCTCGCTTGGTGCACATCTGGTAGGCAGGTAGGTAGGCTAGGCAAGGGACAGGGGATTCATACGTTGATAGTAGCTTCACCGAGTTATGCCAATGGAAGCTTCTTGCCGGCCTCTGTCCGACTGTCTCTGTCGCTCTTCTCTTTCTTAGCTTAATCACTCACTGTTCCTTGGCCAATAAAAATCTCATTTTTTGACCGTGCTAATTAAGTAGCACGGCCGAAACGTACGTACTGGTCTTGCTAGCTGCTACGCTTCGTCCTTTTCTATTGTACTCCTGCTTGATTTCATTGATGAAACGATTGTGATCTTCCTAATTATGTATGTAGTACTATATAGGCATGTTGCTGTTGCATACGTGTGCTAATTTAGTGGGTCGCAGGAGAGAGATTCATGCATATATGCTAGTAATATATAATTATATATGCATCAATGGATAATTTTCATTCATATGCTAGCTTCACTTGGTTGGCTTGGTTTAACCAAACGTTTGGTTTGCTCTCGTTTTTTCCTCCTGCGGTTGGGACGTCTCGATATCCCTTTCTCCGTAAACTGTTTTCTCAAGCAATGAGAGGAAATTAAAGTGAAGCTAGTTAGAGTCACCTCTTAGCCTTTTTTTTTTCATCCAGTACGTTCAGGTCACTGAATAAATGGGTTTTGGTGGCTAATGACGCCGATCTCTGTTTGTGACACGATAATTTTGTGCATGCACTAATTAATTGGTTTTTAATTATTGTTTGTGGGATTTCTCTCTGTATTAGCCGGGCCTTTTTTTTTCTTTTGTAGAGAGCGATAGAGTGTCGGAGGCTTGATTGGACAAACGAACTACCTCTTGTTGTTGAAGTTGTGATAGCCATGATAATTAATGGGTGTTTTCTGCAGCTTTCAAAATACTTTTCACAAGACAACTTTTTTCCTTGTCTCGTTTTTAATATGATACTACCAGGTGTACACAATTAAGGTCCACCTCAGGTATGCAGGGCACTGTATATATATAACTTCTTTTTTTGCGAAGATATATATATATATATATATATATAACTTCTTTGAAGGGTTATGATTTGTGTTATCTTCATTATCATGACCACATTTAAAAGTAATTAAGCTGATAATAAATAGTGTTCACTATTTTTTTGGCACTGACTCATGCACCAAACCAATTTTTTGCATATCGTATTCCAGCTATATTTCTATATTAGCCGAGACCATTTTTTTACATATGAGTACATCTATATAATCTCATATAGGTGTGTTTTTCTAAGGAATGGAACCATTTTATTCAGCATCATATCACACTTTATGGACTTCTAAACTGTACGATTTTTTTTTAAAAAATATACATATAAAATTCCTAGAGAACTTTTTAAGTCCATTTTCAAATTTATAATAGTTAATCATTCATTGAATTTGTACCCTCAAATAGTTATCACAAAATCATTAAGCTATTTAGTGAAAAAAACATGGCCTAGAAATGCATTTAATGTATCTATTTTGTTGTAACAATAATACTGCTTTAATTAGTGTACACTACCCATAGCGAGTCATCATTCCATTTTAAATTAGGAAGGTCCCATTTCAAATATTCTCAGATTACACGGTTGAGCAACATAGTCCTAAGTGCATGTACAATAGTTGTTAATAGTAGTCTCCTAGCGGTTGCTAATTAGAAATATTTGTTCACATGGAAGAAAAAGAAAGAGGAGAGACAAAACAGCTTAACAACGGCTTTTAATCTTTATAATATATATGGAAATATGGTTGCATGAGGGTAAAAAATAGAAAGAATATTAACAAAAGCAATATTTTCTGAATTAATGATTAGAGTGTTTATCATCTCAACTATCGTAAAAACATGATTTTTAAATAATTTTGTACAGTCTAAGAGACCATACACGTATTTATCATTGAACGTATCCTAAATCTACCCGCGCTCAGTTTTGATTAAACATCAGTTCAGCACCCACGTACCCCAAAATGTCTGTCCTGGTGCCCCATAATCCGGAAACATTTGTTTGCATATGCAACGCATCAATCAGCAAAACGAGTGACTAGACTGATACATGATGATGATATACGACAAGCTACAAAGCATCACAATTTCTTTAATTTCTTGCTTGCATAATATATACTAGTAGTGTATATATATGACTACAGTTTATATATGGTTTCTAGTTATGCCTAATTAACCAATAATTGTCTGTCTGGCCGAGGCAATGAAGGTGCATGCATGCATAGGATAGTTGGATCATTTGGACATATACTACTACTAATCCTCCTCAATACTGTCTGTAGTCTGCCACATAAACGTGTGAGAAAGAAGCACTGAAAATGACCAAAAAAGCGAAGGCTTAATTGATCGGTCCGTTCAAAGCGCGTTAGAAAGGAACTAACAGGTGATCCTATTCGATTTGTTGTCTCTTCTCCGTTGGTTTGGTAGCATGCATCCATGGTGCCATACAGTGTAGAATACTATGCAATCTTGTGAGATGCTCTCATCTCATCTTGAGTCTCATGACCACGCTGCAGCTGTTCTACTATCTAAGCTATAACTGCTTTGTGACATTGTCAATGGGTGATTAGACGGTGTGTGTTTGTCGTGTACTCGCATGGGCCATGCGATTCGAGATGTGTATGTGCATATGAGTCAAAATAGAAGATAGGATGACACTATGGCTCTGTACAAGTTAGGCATTGTCAGGACCTGAAGGTTGACCATACCCTAACAAATTTTCTGACGTTTCTTAGGGGAAATCTTCTCCTTTTGTGGCTGCTGTTCACTGAACCTGCTGCACATCTCGTTCGTTTTCTTTCTTTCAGGAAGATTCACTGGATACACCACGGCCGGGCGTATCGTCGGTGTAATATACTAGCCACACGTAATTTCGCCAAAATCGCCTAACATTTGGCCACGATTCATTTCCACCGAATTTCACGGCAATCGGTTAACATTTAGTTCGTTCTAGACTGGTTGCTTCTGAAAGTCATAATCTGATGGTCGTTAAGTTTGGAGCAAATAACTTCAGAAAAGTTGGGAGTGAATAGCTCTAGAGAAGCTACACAACGACAGTAACATCACCATAAGTATGCAGCTACACTACTGAAAATCATTTGAAATTGCTGGCCCGTCTACTTCCGTAACGTCACATTTCAAGGGAAATGTACTGCACATGAAACTTTTTTTTTTGTTTTTGTTTCGCAGAAGGTGCACATGGAACATTGCTGCAACGTGTTCTCCTCGCCAGTCACAAAATCCTCCAATTTCGTGTCACTCACATCACCTTCATAACCATCTAATACTAGTTTATTCTAGTCAATCTAAATTAAATTATCAGCTATCTGCAACCCGAAATTTATCAGACAACATGCTGTCCTTCGTGTTAGAGGCAGGAGGCCCCACCATGCAGTCGGTTTCAGTTCTCAACTGCCGCTGCCTCTGGGCCCCATTTCGCCATGTGCCAAGTCTCCCTATCACTGAACACTTCAGCTTGAAACAGCCTGTACATTGGGCGGACATGTTGATGTCTTGCTGACCTCGTGATGACGTATGCGAGCGTGCGTGGGCCCCACCTGCCAGTCGGATGCCACGCTGTCATGGTGACTCACATGAGGAGAGGACCAAAAAAGAAAAAAATTTCCCTGCAGAAAGTTTCATTCACGTAAGGCAAAAGCTTAACAGCAACATGCTGCCAACATGCAATCGCCAGATTACCTGTGTCATAAACGACTCTCTTTCCTTTTTGACGACTTGATAATGAGATGTGGAAATCGACGTCAAGCCGTTGGTACAGAAAGACATTGCACGAGAGATTTGGAAACCTTTGCAAATTGCAATGAATTTGACATATTTTTGCAGTTAGGTGTTTGATGAAAAGATTGAGGACAGAAAGATCAATTTAGATGATTTGGCATTTTCAGCTGATCAATTACCAATTGCAAACCAATTTTGCTTCACATCTCAGACCATGGAACTAACATACAACTCTGCAGTCTAATCTTTAAAAGGAAAAAAAATCACAATCTGAAAGTCTGAAATTCAGTTGCGTAGTTGTGAGGGATGTGATATCATATCACTTGAGGAAAAAGTGTCCTGACGGCGATCGATCGATGCATGGTTTGTGATCGTCCTTAATAAGGAAGAAAGAAAAGTTAAGAAAGATGTGTTTGATCTAACTAAAACGTACACAATGCGTGCTTGTAAAAACGACAGAATAGCTAGAGATGTCCATAAGGAACACGAGAGCATCAAAAATGTGTCGCTGGAATCGACCGGTCTTGTGCATCAAGACAAGTTGCAAGAGGCTGCATATTTGCGGTTTGACCTGGAGAAATGACCTGTCAGATTCAACCATAAGTCTCGATGGAGAGATTGCAGAGTTCATTCTCTTGGCCACAGATGGACAGAGTTCGAATGTACACCTTACTGCGTACGCCGGAATTACTAATTCTTTTGGCAAAATTTTCCGTTTCTCGTACAAGTTATTCACTTGTCTGGAGAGATGTTTATCTCGTACAAAAAAAAATTAAACGAAGAGTTCATTAAGTTCTTTTGATTGATTTTAAGCTGAAGCTAGTACTTGGACGGACTGAGCTTGGTCCGTATGAACATATCTTCAGCAACCGTATCTTTGTGGTACGATTAGTACAATAATTTTCGCCAAAATCCGTTTCTTGGGCTCACCGAGCATAAATTCCATTAAAAAAAAACTGTCACTCACTCAAATCGCATCAGTGTAAACGAGACCTATTCGAATTCCATCTGCTTGTCCCACTCGAATATATTTCATCTCCTCTTCGTAACCTCTTTTCTCGATCGTGATTAAGAACTAAAAGAAAAGCAGAGTGTGTTGGGTAATGCTAATCTTAAGCCATGTTCTTGTTCTGGTTAGCGTCGCAGTTGTTCTCGCGTTGTACTGCTACTGCTGCTCTCGATCTGCTCCGTATTGGCGTAGGTCTGAAGATAATTGTGTGGTGAGTTGCTGCTATCCCACCAACCATCGTCGGATGGACTGCAAGTGCAGAAGTTTGTAGCTTGGATAATGGCCTTCAGCTTCGGGGTTTAGGTGATGTGGCGCATTCTATGCTCTCTTTACTCTTTAAGGATCTTAATGTGGCTGAATTATAATCAGCCAGTGGTTTGTATGATCCAGTGCTTTAATTTCCCAGGACAGTTTTGTCCTACTGATTGAGGAGTAGTTGGACTGATCAGTACGACTAAACCTACAATGATTTATGGGATAGTACAGTATAAGTAGTTTAATTTAAATCCGCTGTGTGTTAGTGTGTTATTTCTAGATGTGCTCTTGTGTTTCAGCGTTGGTGGAACAGGGTCTCTGTGTTCTGAAGAGAATAAGAAGTACAGGGATAAACATGAACTGATTTGATATGGTTGAGACTTGGGAGCACTCTGTTCTCTCTGCTCACCGTGATCTTAATGTAGCAATTAATTAGTTTAATTGAACCAGTTGTGTTTAGTGTTGGTGTAATAGTGTAAGTATGTTATGAAGAGAATAAAAGGTACTCCTACCAGGATTGCACATGAGGTGATTTTCATATGGTTGGGACTTGGGAGGACTCTGCCAAGCTGACATATTAATTTGGGCCAAAATATCTTGGACCCAGGAATGAACAATTGAGCATAATAACGAACTACTAGTATGATAACCTTCAGCCTTGTGCCTTTGTCTGTTGTACATACAGTGGAATGGAATTGTACTAGTATTAAACAGATGTAAAAATAGTGATTGGTGTACCCCCGAGACGACTGCTCTTGATGTATGCGTTACCGTGGTCCGTGGACGGCGTGAAATCGTGCGTGGACTCATGTCTAAGATACAGCATCTAGAACATAATTACGCTGTGGACTCCGGAATTCTTGAGGCAATCAGGGGTCAGGAGGGAGGAAACCCAGCTGAAAATTCAGCGTACCGTGTACCGTATGCTCCGGTTGAATTCGGTCACCGGAAGAGAGCCCAGACTTGCCTATGCATCCGAGTTGGGTTCTCCACCACAGGAGCAGCGTGCACGATTGGGCCGGGAGAACGCAAGAGGGTGGCTCTCCGATCCGATGGATGGTTGAATGGCCGTTTGGGCGCGCGGCGGCGTCGCGTGTACGTGGTCACGTCCGCGTGATGGTGTCGGGACGCTGGGCCGCTGATCCGCGAAAATCCCTCGCCTCCTCAGCGCGTCGCGCGGGTCGTCAACCCGGCACGCCACCTCGCGCCCGCGCGTCCCACTCGCACAGCCAAGGTCTCGCCTGGGTCGGCGTGACGGAAACTCAAAATAGACGACGATGATAACCTGCTTGCACATGTATGATAAGTGAAACAACGCAGTCATCTCAAAAGGCAAAAATTAACAGCAACGCAGGGAAATGGCAGAAGCCAAAATTTCCGTCCTATCGGCGGAGGAAGGGAAACATTTCATCAAATATTCCAGGGGCATGCAAACAGGAGACAGCTCAAATGGTGGTCGAGCACTTCTTTTTTCTTCCCAGGGGTTTCTGGAACTTGACAGTATTAGCACAAAGACGAGATATTTCCAAAGAATGAACAGAACATACAACACCTCTACCTATCAACAGCAAAGGAAAAAACAAAACTACAGGAATCTATCTACTATCACTCACTCCCTTGAGCTGCACCAGAAACCTCAATTGTCATGCACCTGCCTTGGTTGAACGAAGTTCACTAGCTCAAAGTGCTTGCAACCTTTCATCTACTCTCGGTGAAAAATTCTCTTGTCAGATGTATGTATGAGTTAGAGTCAGCTTGACAGCAGCGAGATGGCAATGCTTTCAACTGATGGCACATCAGATCTGTTCCACTAGCCAGACCATCATCATACCGCTGATTCCGTCGTTCCCACCACTAATCTGGAGACAGCTTGGTATAACTGCTCTTCATCGAAGGGTTTGGACACATAACCATCCATTCCCGATTTTATACATTCTTCATATGTCGCCTGAATGACATCCGCAGTCATTGCCAGAACAGGCAAATGGGACTCAACGAATGTTGAGCCCTCCATCAAAGCTAACGCCTTCCTTTCCTCGTTTGCTTTTACCTCCATTTGCCTTATTTGTCTAGTTGCCTCAAACCTATACAATATTTCATCAACAGTCAGTGACTAGCATTCATAAAATTGAGATTATAATTAGTAGTTACTCTGACACATAAAAAAACCTGTAAAATGAGAAAGCAACTTCCTCTAAAGATTAAGTATTTCAAAAGACAATCAATAAAAAAATAGAATTGACTAATGCAGCTGTTTGTTTATTGGATCATACCCATCCATCTCTGGCATCTGAACATCCATAAAGCATGCATCAAAGCAGTGTGGTTGTTGAAGTAAGGAGACTGCATCTTTTCCACTTTCAACACAATGAACTTTGGCACCATATTTCTTGAGCGCAGCTGCAGCAACTCTGAGATTGACTTTATTATCATCTACAATCAATATATTCTTCCCAATCAGCAAGCTGCGGAGAAACGAGGGCCTATTTTGATTGTCTTTCCTTTCAGGCATCACTACTTTTAGCAACTGTTGAAGGCAAGAAGCAATTGTGCTTGCCCTTATAGGTTTATACATCACAATATCAAATGCCGATCCATATCTGTCCTTGTCAGCTTCTGATGTGACCAAAAGAACTAGCTTCGGCAACTCATGCACCTGACCGTTATTTTTTAGCTCATGCAGACGATTCAATAATAGCATATCTGTCTCAGGCCTCCAGATGTCACTCTCGATAAAAAGCATAGACAGTTTATCCCTGCAAAATGGCAATTTAGGTAAACAAAGGAGAATTGGCAGGCATTCAAGAAGAATGTGCAGTATATGAAATATTTTGTTATTATTATCACTGCGGCATACAATCTGGTTCTTTGTGGTTTTAAGCTTTACTTTAAAAATGCACTATGGGTTTGGACCTTTCATTAACTTCTTTTAGGTAAGGAAGATGACTACATCCCCAGCCCCTGCATCACATAATACTGTCTCTTGTTTCTAATTTTGGTCCCTCTTGCATCACATAACTGGTTCAATATATTGCCAGCGTTTTGTAAAGCCCCTGTTAGGAACTGGAAATTACTTGTTAGAAGACTCACCTCGACTCTTTCACACCATTTTGTCCAGCTAAAGTTTGAAGCCCCTTACTCAAATTATTCACAACTTGAACAACTATTCCCAACCTGTTAAGGTGATATCGTGTGACAGCTCCACGTACAGGTCTCCCATCTACCAAAATAGCCTTCATTCCCTTAAAGGCAGTTGGTAGTGCCTCAGATAAGCTCCTCTTTGAATCACTTGAAGTATCTTTGGATGAGCGCTTGAGGACAGCTGAGAATGTAAATGTACTCCCAACAAATGGACGGCTAGTGAAACTTATTTGACCGCCCATAAGTTCAGCTAAACATTTGCTGATGCTTAAACCAATGCCAGTTCCACCATAGTTCCTTGAAGTTGAACTATCAGCCTGCATGAAAGGTGTAAAAACACGATCTTGTGCATGTAATGGGATCCCAACACCTGTATCCTCAATACTTATCATCAAGGTCACGCAGTCACAATCATTTTGATAAGATTTTTCACACTCAAGCTCATCCATATGGGGCTCTTTATCAGATAGCAGCAGCTTAAAATAATCCCAGTTATTGCGTTCATCTGCGGCTTGAAAACCACTCAAAGTATTGAAGGCGCCATTAGCTGTAGTCCCAACTTTGCCGTCCTTCCCATTCATGGTTCCATTAAGGACTTGATTAGCTTCCACTTTTGAGTTCTCAGCCAGGCAGACTCGCACAAATACATGGCCCCGTTCTGTGAACTGCGATAATACATGGTAAACTCAGTATATTTTCTGAATGTAATATATCAGGATTTAAATATAGGAATTGTATGCAAAGAAATTATTTCAGGAGGTGAAAACATTCAATAATTCAAACAATATCAGTTTCATTAAATGGCACATAAATGTCGTTATAGCAAAAACTTGACAGCTTAGTGCTTACTTTGACTGCATTTCCCACCAAATTTGTCAGTATTTGCCGATATCTCCAAGGATCTCCAATAACAACTTTTGGAACATCATCACATACAAACACTGCAAGCTGCAGCAATAGGGAAATGTAGGGAAAGAGTAAGGTAGCGGAATGTAAATAGATAAATAATCAGCATGTTTGGAACTGCATGATCTGCCAGTCGCTCAACCACAATGGAAGGGTTGGATATGTCCATATCATGACTATAAGAGTGCAAGAACTATCCTCATAAATGAAGCAAGTAAAAGAAAGATACCTCAATGCACTTCTCTCTTGATTTTGAAGAAAATAAGGAGATCACATCATCCATGAGAGACCGCAGGTCAAATGGCACTGCCTCAAGCTCCAATTTCCCTGCTTCAATCTTAGCCCGATCAAGTACATCATTTATCAGTGTTATCAATGCTCTGCCACACATCTGGGCTGTCTGAGCATAATCCTTCTGAGTCATACTCAGATCTGTCCCCAAGAGCATGTCAAGCATTCCTACATCAAAAGGTAGAAATTTAAGATCGCTAGATGACAGGATTGGACAATATTCAAGTTTTACACAGAACAAATTTATACCAAGGACGCCATTCATAGGTGTTCTGATCTCATGGGATACAGTTGCCAGAAACTGCAAGTGGAAAATACAAATATAAATACATCTATACATATACTAGAAATCAGTTAGAGAGAGCAGTGAAACATGTGTCAAACCTGGGACTTAGCAACATCAGCAGCTTCCGCTTGAGTTTTGAGCTCTTCCATCTTTCTACAATCCTCTGAAACTTTATCATAGCGAGACCATGCGGCACAAATTATATACCCCACAAGCATCCATATGACAAAAGCTCCCAAAGGATTAGTGATAGCAGACCATGGCAGAGGAGGCTTTTGCCTATACCTGCTCAGGTTGCCAGAATTAGTGCAAGAGCCAAACAACCAACGAATTTATGACACGAGAAAGAAGCTACCAACCTGCACCTCATTTCATGTGCCCTGAAAGGATCACCAAAGTCAAGTGTGCTCACATGGAAGAGGGGCACTTTACCATCTGGACTTTGAGGACCATACATAGCCATAGGCTCAGAAGCATTTGTGACATCATACACATTAACTACAATATCCTGATTGCCAGCAAGTTTACTCAGCAAATTTTCCACGAGTGACTCCACATCAAAAGCTCCACCAAGATATCTGTTAGTAGGGATTTGATTTGATGAGACCACAACAACCAAACAACTGTTAGGGTAAAAAAGAAAACAACCAAACAACTGTGTGCATATGGCTAACAAATGGAAAAAATTCGCTTTCACTTGGGATGTCATTTACTTTTTCAAATCACAATGGGTAATAAGTAATCCAAAACTTTGGGGAAGGCAGGCCCTGGATAATATGATGTTACCCAATGCATTCTTGCCTACTTACCCTCTCTTTTATTGTTTTATACTGAGTTTTTAAGTTTGGCACAAAAAAAGGGGTAGAAACATGTGAGGAACAGCACGAGCTTACTACATATTCCAGACCAATTGATCAGGCAAAAGCCTTTGCTGAAGTGTGGACAATAAGGTACGCAATAATCAATCACTATTCACTACTAATTCAAGTTCATGTGTTACAAAAGATTTTGAGATTATGAGATACTAGATGGCCAAAATATCTCATGCTTTTTGTGTTTTGGTGAATTTGAGTACTATATATAAAAGATACTTCAATTTCCTCACCCAGCAGTTGCTTCCACACGCTCCTCAACTGATGCATCAGCAGCTAGACCAGGGCGATACACAGCAAAAGTGAGAACTACCCCCAAGTGGTTTGACCCCAGCAACCTGAATGGGTTTGTCAACACAGCTTTGCCGGTAGCCCTTGCACGTAAGATGTTTTCCCGGTCCTCCTATATTGGGAATTAAACGATCAGCTTATCAAAACAGAAATTAAGAGGGTACAAGAAACCCTCAATTAATAGTAAACAAAAGAAACATCAAGCAACAATAAATCGCACCTCCCCAGACATCATGTCGATACGTGCAAGGTAGGAAACTGTATCCTGTGAAAAAATCACCGGGGCATACTCATCCTGTGGAGGCGCGGCCTGTCGCTTCATCGTCTTCATAATCCATCCCTGCTGGTTTTCAAACATTTCCCTCTCATGATGGAAGATACGCTGCGCATATGCCACTCCATTCAGCAATGGGCGCTCAAACGATGTCCTTGCCGTGTACTTTGCAAATGTATCCTGCAGCAAATATTGCACAAAATGCAAAATGAAACACAGTAGAAAGAAAGAAAATGCTCACCAAGATGAAATAACCTAGGGCATCAAAAAGGAATGTCGTGATGAAATTAACAGTCCCCCGAATCGGCCCGGTTCTAATTATGTCAAGAGTCTTAATTCATCAACAATTCGTAAATGCAGATACACAACTACGGCTAAGGATCAGATTAGTTCGTTACTACTGTTTGCTGCCAGTTACTACAGGCAGAATGTGTCCAAAACAGCACAGTTCCACACCATAATACTCCTAAAATTACAGGTACATAACCAGAAGGCCTAACTCGAAAAGAATATAAGAATTGGGTCAAGATCCCAGAACTGAACAGCTGCAGTGGTTCTCTCCTGATAAACAAAGGAATCAAAACGTTGTATTACCAACTATTAACCAGGTGCATAAACAAAAGAACGAGCTACCAGCCTAGTTAGTTCAGAGGCGTCTGTGAGCATAAAAAAACCCCAACTGCTCAAAGAATGCCACATATTCAAACATCAAGAGTCCCACATGGGAACCAACTACAGCAATAATGTGCCGCTAAACGACTAAGCCGCATGCCTGGAAGCATCAAGAACCAGCAAACCCATCTTTAAACAAAGCAATCCTTAGGGGGATCCCAGGGTTCCGCCATTGCCGCAGCATTACAGCAACAACGATGCATCAAAGGGAAACAATCTTTGACGCGTCGTCCGCTCACCTGGTCGATGGCGGAGGGGAACTTCTCGAAATGGAAGGTGGAGATGAGGATGGCGAGCGCGTGGACGTGGTTGACGGTGACGCCGAACTGCTCCTGCAGCATCCTCGCCCGCTCCTCGCACATGCTGACGAGCCGCTCCTCCGCCCGGTCCATGGTCTCCCGCCGCAGGTGCCAGTGCACGGCCGCCGAGCACGCCACGGCCACCAGCACCCACGCCGCCGCCGCCGCGTTCCTCCACCCGCTCCTCGCCGCTCGCTTCCCCATATCCCCCCCTCCTCCTCTCCGAATCTACTCCTCCTCCTCTTCTTCTTCCCCCTCCCACCGCCCAATGGCCACCATGTGCTCGCGGAAATGCGCGACGGCCGGCCGTGCCACGCAGCCAAGCACCCACAACTACTACTACTACTACTACTACTACTACTACTACACGCCGCCTAGGAGCGCGAGCGCAGCAAAGACCAGCGCACAAACGCAGCGGAGGCGAGGCGAGACCGCGAGAGTGGCTGCCTCCTCTCTCTTCTCAAAAGAACCGAAGCTTTCGCGAGTTCCCAACAGGGGCAGGCAACCAAGCAAGCAAGCAAGCAAAAGCCAGCAGCCGCGCCTCCCTAAAAATAATAATTAGCCCGCGCCACCACCACTAAACCCGCATTAATTAATCCCCGCCCCGTAACACGAGCCCCTGCTCTTTTCTTTACTACTTCCCCCTCCCCCCTCCCTCCTCCACCCCACCGCCCGCCGCGACGAGCCCTTTTTTTCTGCCGGAGATATTCGCGACACCACACAGGCCGCCGCCGCCGCCGTCGATACGCGGCGAGTCTCCGTGGCCGGGCTCCGGCGTGGTGGGGTGGGGGGGGGGGGGGGGAGGCGAGGTGGGGTAGAAGTATTGGGGAATTTTTGTGGGGGTGGGTGGGGGCGGGCGGTCCGCGGCGGCGGGCGCGTCAGCGGTGGGGGGTGTCGTAGAAATACTGTGGTGATACGGCGATAGCGATGGTGGCGGGGGGGGAGGAGGTTAGCTAGCGTGGGGGGGTGGGGGTGGGGGGAGGCGTCACGTGCGGAGGGGAGACCGGGTGGGGCCCACCAAGGTGCGGGAATTTACCAACTACTCCTTGATTAGGGCCGGCCGGGCCGCTCCTCCTTTAAATTTTTAACTAATTTTGAAGTTGATTTTAATATTTTTTATCTAAGTTTATTTTTAATATTAATATTTAAGTCACTATAAACACGTATATAAAAATTTTATCTATAAATAAGTATTATTATGCTAATATATCGAATGATGAATTATCCGTATTTGATCACAAACTATATGTGCTATTACATTATACTCCTACGTGGCGGTAAAGGGTGGGAGCCGGGAGGTTTGTTAAGCATTTTCACCGCGTGCTGGTGTTGGATTTTTGTTGGCGTAAAACAACACGGGTTTGATGGTTTTGGATGGGTTAGGCAGACCAATACCGAACTCTGAGAAGATGGTTCTTCTCTGAGAAAACTCCAAAAGTGCATGCTTTATTGGATGGATGTAACATCTCAAACACAAATTAACGTTATTTTTTTCTTCTGCAAAATAGCAAAATAGAGTACTACAGTACTTCATAGAGCTATGCATTTCTCATTTTAGATTATGGTAAAACTTTAAAATTTTGTTGTCGTTAGTTGTTCAAAATCCATGCTACAAAATAAACCATGATGAAACGACTTTAAAATTACTTCAATTTTAATTTTTGGTTCTAATTTATAAGCTAATAAGCATACTATGAGGGACCGAATTTCACATGTTAGTTGAACATGGTCATTTGCCTCCAATCATCCTTGTCATTCAACCATTTCTGACATAAGTATAGTTTACCGATCATCGTTTCATGAATGACGGAGACATGTATCACTTGTTTAAACAGCATTTCAGCCGGTGACATATTTTCACTGTTATGTAAAGCAAGAGCTTTCTTGAGCTTTTTCAGATTTTTTTTTAAAACGATGCTGCCTGAACTTTCAACTTTGGCCATGGAGGGGCATTCTGGGCAATAAAGAGGAACACAAGTACAACAGCACAGCATCTGAAGTGGTGATGAAGAAAAACATTAGCTGTTCTGTGGACCCGGTCTTTTGAGACCAGCGCTGCCTAGAGAGACATTCCATGGACCGGTTCCACCGGGACATTCTTATAGCCCACTGCCAAACAAGTGGAGTCTTCCATTTGTCCCTTGTAATCTTGTTCGGTTTGCCGCACAATTGGGGTACATGCAAGCAGCTAAATACATGTATCCTCTTGTCAATTTGTACAGCGAACCTTCATATCATATTAAGTGCTTTGTTAACAATTACAATGCTTCTGTGTTCTAGCGTACACATGCTTATAGAGTACAATAATGAGAGACAACTAGGTGAAGAGAAAATGAATTAAAAATGGTTGAATAGTGTGTCCTGGAACCTGTAAATGTCAAAAATACATAAACAGGGTAGATATAATAAATGAAATATCACGCATATAAAATATCGTGACTTTCAAATGTAGGGGATATTGGTTTACAAGAAATAGATAAAAATTGTTGGGAGTTACTACTTGTAGAAGGATGCGAGTAGATATAGCCATAGAAGGCGAGAATACGCATAACCTTTTAGAAGAGAATAGAAATGAAGACTCGTGTTGTTTGAAATGCATGAATTTTTATAGGAAACTGGAGTATATCAGTTCATGTAGGAGTAGACCACAATAAATTATTGCCATCATAAACAGGATAATGGAACATAGTAAAGAAATCCGTAATATTATAATATATATTCCTTAATCCCTTCTAAAGGGTATGATAGGGGAGAAATTAAACGTATGGAAAAAAGAATCTGAAAATCTTTTCAATCTCAATGAACCTTATAAAGCTGAAGCGGTGGGTTGAATGTTGCAGTCTTACAGATTGGTAGAAGGGAACACTTCATAACCCACCAATTTTGAGCGGATCTCTATACTACTTGTAACATTTACTAGTTTTCAAACAGAAAATCCATGTTCAAATTATAGTAGACCCCATAGAGATCTATGTGTTGTACCCGGTGCGCACAGGCCAAGGAAAATAATGGGACACCTTACGAAATCAAGACCAACGCGGCAACAGACAGACAGCCCAACACAATTGATCGAATAAATTCGATGGACCATTTCATCATGTATGTACTCACTCTACCTCCTTGCTCCAGCAAGATGGACACCATTTTGGAGCTTGCTGATCCTACAATAATGGCAAGCCAATGTACACCTAGTAACCACCAGTGCAGAAGAACCAAGCTTCTTCTCGACGGTCTGTGCCCTGTACTCTACTCTTAGGCTGACACTCGAGGACTCTGCCACTCTCCAGCTTTCGTGGCTTCGATTCAGAGAGTCAACTGTGTTGCATTAACTGCGTATGCCAGCATAATCTTCTCTTAATTGAAGCCTTGTAAACTTCGTTGATACTGCTAAATTTCTGATGCCAACATTGCCAGGAGTATTTCTATACACTTAGGCACAAAGCTGATATGCCCTTTTCATGATAGTGTCGCTAACGACTGATAAGACTAATTGATTAGTGCATAACAACACATAAGCACATGCGATGCTTTTGGGAGATAGGAAAAGGATGGGGATATACTACTACTACTACAGTCCAGCAGAGAGTGCTAGCATAATAAACAAAGAACATAATGCCAGCTTCTCACTCTGACAAAGCAGTGTTCTGAGGTCCTGACAGGCTGCTGGCTGCCGCTGCCACTCAGTTTTAAATTTCTCATCAAGAAGCAAAGCTCACATTCAGGCTAGCCATAATTCATTCAGGCTTGTTGCTTTCTTTTCCCCCCTCTCTCTCTCTCTCTCTCTCTCTCTCTCTCTTTCACCTCTCATTTGATTTCTGTTTCTCCCACGTCTGCTCGAATATTTCTTTCGTTGTTTTGTACATGAACAGGGAAAGGTGAGCCCCATGGCCATGATGATCAAACAAGCCTTCTCCTCTCTCCTGCTGCACCTGTGCATGCCATGCCATGCCAATGTGCCATTGCCAATGTGTGACCCAGAGACGGGGTTGCTTTTCTGTTGGCGCAAAAAGCTCCTTCCTGTTCAGGCTGATGCCCATCTGTACTGTACTCCTACTACTCACCGAGCTCACAAGAAGCCAGCGGCTAGGAGAGAGCTTGGTCAGGTCAGCCACTGCGTACTATTCTGCTGCCACTGCCCAGTGCCCAGAGGAGATGGTCAGGCGCCATGAGGAAAGCTTTCATGTGATGCCATGCCATGCCCTGACCTTTTTTCTCTTCCCATCTCTCCGTTCTTTTTTCATTTTCCTGTAAAATGCAGTAGTGAGATAGTGCTAGTACAGTTTTTTTTTCCTTTCCTATCCGGTGCTTTTTCTCTCACATTGCATTGTTGCTTTGTCATGAAATTGAAGCATGCATGTATGAAAAGCTGAAGAAACTGGCTACATTCTTGATTCTTGTTTGCTGAAGATGCAGATTTTATTTCGATCTCCGTTAGCACACTATTTAAATTGATATGTACAAGTTGCTTTAAAATATCAAATAAATTTATTTTTAAAGTCTACAGTAATTAAAACTCAAGTAATGATATACTAATAGATTTCTCATTTAGCGTACACTAACTTTATCTTCATCTCAGGTTTATTTGGGGAACTTAAGATTCTGAGAATCTACTGGTTAGTATTCAATTTATGCGAATCTGAATAAACTGGAATTCTGAGCTTCTGACTTCTAATTCATCATCTCAATTCTACAAGTACAATTTATTAGAACCTATACGAAGTAACCAAACAGCCCTATACTATCATATACCACTACAGTTCTACACTGCACTGTTCTGCATTTACCTTAAAAGCTAGTAGCTCCACAAAGACACGAGGGTGCCATGCACACCCTTTGCTGTAGTAAGAATTTTCTCCTTGTACCATGTACTCCCCGTTGGACAGGGATCTTCTGCAGCGTATTGATGAACGCAAGATGGTAAGGTACTAATCAGTAAATTAATACTCTAAATAACAGCTGCTGTAATAGTGTGCAGCATAGTATTATTTCCAGGCCAAATTCGTACGGTCCAGAAGTGAGGACTTCAATCAAGCATGCTTTGGATCTTGTCTGAAAACAGGTATCCATGCTTTGCATCTTCACTCTCCATTTAATTCCTTATTTATTACTGCAGGATTTAGTATAAGACACGAGAGCAGTAGGATAAATTTACTCTTCTCTCCCTAGCCTACATGGTAATACGTGTGCGTACACTGCGTACGTACGACTGTACGAGGCAGCATTAAGGCCGCGTTTGGGATAGCGGCAGTCGAGGATTAAGTGTTGGCACACAAAACGGAAAAGTTAGTATTATATGATTAATTGAGTTTTAATTATTTTAATTTTAAAAGAAATTATTTGATATTTTAAAATAATTTTTATATAAAAAGTTTTATGTAAAGCGTATGTTTAATAGTTTGAAAAATGTGATAATAAAAATTAAGGTAGTATCTCTATCTTAATAAAAGAAAAGGTTTAACAGCTTGACCATATACTCCCATCTCTAAATATATGTACGTGGTCAGCAATCCAACGGCCGTAGTTGGTGACATGGGATTATGTGGTCGGATGATGGGTCACACGACAGCAGCTCAGTGACGTGCCTGCTCTGCTAACTGCATCCATTGCATATGCATTGACTAGACCCTGAAAAACTACTGCTGCTGCGTCAAATGCAGCTGCCGCTGGAGTAGCTACTGTACCTGTGCTACGTACTATGCTCATGTCTTTTCTCTTCTCCCCATTGTTGCACATATACTACTACTACAGATTAAACTCTGATGGGTGATGCTGCCGTGACGCCCAAACTCGCTAAAGAAGAAGATGCAATCCAAGATTGCAAAGCAGATCTCTTTCACTAGTGATGCACACATGATCAAACAGCATTGGCAGTTTGGCACCGCCATGCTGCGACAGTAAGTAAACTGGGTTGAACGTGGAGTGAATCCTGAATTGAGTGAACTGCAAGCAGGGAGGGCTGCATTCAGATGATCTGATCATATCAAACGCAATCAGGGCACTCTCCTGGTCAAGCTCTGTCAGGGAATGCAACTTGAAAATTAAATGGCATGAGAAAAGTTGGCAAGGTAAACTGTAATACTAGCAAAGTAAACTGCAATGGTCAAGCAAAACAACAACATTATGGTCACCATGATAAATGAGAAGAAACATGGAGCTTTGATTGTGTATTGTAGCTACCTGCTGCAGGCCTCTGCAGCTGTAGACTGGGCCAAAGGAAATGGCCACTAGATTTTTACTATTACTATAAAATAAGTTATCTCATTTGGAGTGCATTGACTGAGCCCGATTTTCTGTTACTTTTGTTTAGTATATCCAATTAATTTACACGAGTGGTCCAGAAAACCTATTGACCCCATCACGGCCTAAGTAAATTCAGCAACACCAAGCATCTTACTAGTAGAGAAACAAGGTTGGAACTTGCAACAACCAGCCTCCTTTAATTTCGCTGGGCCGGCGAAGAAAAAGAACTGCTGGTCTAGAAGAAAGCCCATAATAAGAAACTGCAAAACCAGTGGCATTACCACATCTTCAGCGAATGGTTGAATAGCCTCTTTAAACCTCATCTCTTGCGAACAGGCGAATGGCCAATGAGTTAACCGCGATCAACATGCGTAGAAACTATTCACAACGTATCAAAAGTAGTCGATTTACACTTATTTTCAAAGATAAAAGAAAACATTAATCTAAATTTTACGGTTGAGAGAGACGATTTTATACGGTGCAATTTAACTTTCTTGGTGGTTTTGGATAACAGTTTTACTGACGTGATATCTACATGGTGGTGTTGTTGACCCGGTCTTCGTCCAACATAGTGTTGACGTGGTATTTATATGGCATTAGAATTTTAAAAGGATATATATGATCCATTTATCATTCACGTAAAAAATATATGGTGAGACCCACTCACACGTGGGGCTCACAAACATCCTCTCTCTCTCCCTTCTTCCTCCTCTCTATCTATCTCTCTCCGTTCTCTCTTTCTCTTTCTCTTTCTCTCCCCCTTTGCCGTTTCCGGGTAGCGGCGGCAGTGGCGGGCGGGGTCCGGAGCGGCGACGGCGGCATGCGAGGGCCAGAGCGGCGGCGGCGCATCCCGTGGCTGGAGGCGGTGGTCGCGGTCGAGGAGGCCGGAGACGAGAGCGGCGGCGGCGGCAGCGGGCGGGCGAGGGACGGAAGGGAGAGGGGAGAGGCGGCGGCGCCGAGATCTCGCCCGCCCGCCGCCGCCGAGCTCGTGAGCGTCCTCCGCGCCTTCGAGCTACTCCTCAACCTTCGTCACCGCCTGCCAAAGCACCGCTGCCGTCCGAGGCTATCGCCGGGGGTGGAGAAGGGAGAGGGCTCTCGCCCGCCTGCCGCCATCGCCGTTCTCATCTCCGGCCTCCTCGGTCGTGGCCACCGCCACCAGCCATAGGACGCGTCGCCGCCGCTGCTCCAGTTCTCCTCGTCGCGGCACCGCTCAGCTCTTTGCCCAGCTCTTTGCCGCTCGCCGTCGCCACTCCATCCCTTACCGTTGCCGTCAGCTTTGTGGGAAGAAGAGAGGGAAAGGAGATAGTGAGGAGGAAGAATGGGAGAGGACGGTTGTGGGCCCCACGTGTCAGCAGGTCCAATCATTTTTACAATAAATGAGTCCTATATATATTTTTAAAATTCTAATACTATATAAATGTCACGTCAACACCAAGTCACTGGGTCAACACCACCACGTAGGGGCCACATCAGGGAAACCGCTCTCCAAAACAGCTGAGTGAGTTAAATTATACCGATTTTAATAGTTGGGGATCGAGATATCTGGTATGGTTCAGGGATACGGATCAGATTCGATCACTGGTTATTCCCCCGTGTAAACCAAGCTAGGCCCAACTAAACTGTAGTACTTAATAGTCCCAAGTGGGCTTTACTCAACAGGCCCAATTTGAAATTCCAGCCATCCTTTTCTGATGGACCAAGCCATGATTCCTTTGAAACAAGATGGAATAAGTTTACTTTAGGTCCCTTCATTTGTCTTCCAGTCCGATTTTCATCCCTTGATCGCAAAACCGGGTACAACGGGTCCCCAACTATCAAAACCGGTGTAAACGTGGTCCCTCGATGGTTTGGAAAGCGATTTTGACTGACGTAGCATCTACGTGACTAGTTTGACTAGTTCTCCGTCCCACGTGGTATTGACGTGGCGCTTACGTGGCAATTAGATCCTAGAAAAATAATAAAAATGATGGGCCCACATGTTAGCTTCACACAAAAAATAATTAAAAATTAGTGGGCCCATGTGGGTGTTGACAATGAAATTTGGCAAAGCAAATTGATACACGTGAATCGGAAACAACATCCAATCCGAAGCAGATTCGAAGATATGCAGAAATCTCGAAAACAGATTGTGCATCGGCTGGAGTCCGTATCGGCTGGAAACCGAGTCCGATTTGGATAGCCGATGTAGCCGATATCGTATGTGAAGTCAGCATCAGATTCAACAGGGAGCTTACGATGATGTTGGCAGGCAAGGATAGAGTCCAAGATTGGTAATTGTATCTATTAATTAGGAATATATGTAATTTCCTTATAGATATTCTCGGTAAGAGTCCGCCTAAGGGACTTGTTCGCTAGTTGGATTTGTATTAGGTTAATATGAGTCGTGTCCGTGATGGACAATGTTTGTATTTTCGAGTATAAATATAGACCCGGGGTCATATGAATAAACAACCAAGTTTAATCAATCTCGGCGCATCGCCAACCTTTGTTTTCTGTTTTCGACAAGTCGTTCATGCTTTCGAGTCGAGCTGCATCAGTTTGATCTTCGGCGATAAGGTAGGTCTTGTTATGGCGGTTTGTATCATCGGAATTAGTGCTTACATCTTTATGACACTCTAATTCTATTTTGCGGATCTCCGGGTTATCATATACGTTATATAATTTAGATCGATAATGCAATCTATTTGCATCGGCCAAACTCCATCTAGGGTTTTACTGGTAATGACTAGATTGTCTTATTGGTTTGAATTATATAATGTATCCACCATCCTAAAAAGGCAACCATCGGCTTAATTGTCTAGATATTATGCTTCTTTTCATACTTAATGCTGCATCAGTTAAGTTTGATCTATTAAGTCGTGTTCTGAATCATGATCTCTAGCTTGTTTTATGGTTGCTAATAAGGATAGTATCGGGGTTTCAGCCGATCTTATCTGGTATAGATGTTTTACATAGTTTCATGCTTTGTTTAATGTTCTATATCTGCCCCTTATATCAGGATCTAATCTAATACAAATATATTGGACTTACTATCAATTTAATTGGTTATAGTTGAATATATTTGTTGCAAGAGAATATCCTAGTATAACGTTGTATCGGAGTTATAGCCGATACATGCTTAACTCTAGACATCGGCTTTCACATAAGTACATGTTATTTTAGACTTGGGCAATTTATATTGTCTCGGTTCAGTTCGATCTATCCCAATTGCTTATTTCTAAAGTAATAATGATTTATATATTACATAATACTAATCTTTTTAGCCGATGTACTAGTTTTAGGGTTAGTTCTATCATTGACTATATCTTACAGCCGATTCATGCTTTATTGCATCGGTTAGGTTACAACACGATATGATATCGGCTAACTGGCCGATGGACTATCGTCTACTAATATATTTGCATGTTTCTTCTTGTTGATTGCAGGATCAAATCAACTCGCACACCCTCGAACCTAAGAACAAGTTTTGGACCTGCACTAGAGTGAAGCAAATCTCTCAGGCCAGTGTGTGTTTTTTGCATCAACAGTGGGTCCCACATGTCATCCTCACACCTCCCTCTTCTCTCTGTCCTCTCTCTCCCCTGCCAGAGCGGACGATGGGCAGGGCAAGGCGGTGGTGGGCGAAGCACGCAGGCGGAGCTGTGGCCGGCGGAGCCGGCCAGCGGAGCAAAGTGGGCGGTGGGCGGAGAAGGAGGCAGCAACGGCGGTGGGGCGGGATTTGAGGGCAAGGCTGTGCGCTGGTAGGTGAGGCCCACGCGCTGGTCGTCTCCTTCCTCCAGCCGTCGGCCTCCTCTCTCCCTCCCGTAAACCTAGCTCCTTCCCTCATGAAGTCAACCTCAATCCAGCACACAAATTTCAAATTAAATTAGGGGAATGGAATCCCCATTAATCCCTCTTCAATTCTCTTAACTTTCCTCCTTGATTCTCGCTTTAAATCACCAGATTTTGATGCCTCCTTCAAACCGGCATTCATGACCACCGACCGCCATCTCCGGCGACATTCCTCCCTCCCCCATAGTCGGCTTCTCCTCCTCGGCCTATAAAATGGAGCCTCCTCCTCCCCTTGTTCCATTTTGCTCCCTCCCGAGTCCCTAGCCACCTCCCCGCCTCCTCCCTCTCTCTCTCTCTGACTGCCGGCTACCTCCAGCCTTCTCTGGCACGTCGCTCGGGTGCCTGCCTGCCGCGCCATCTCCTCCCTCAACGTTGCAGCATCATTCCCGTTCCCGGCCAGGCCCCATCTTCGGAGGGAACCCATCGCATCACCGTCACCCGCGCAGCATCCTCCCTCCCTATCCTACCCCCGCTCGCTGTCCTCCTCGCTTCATCTCTCTCTACACCCGCTCCAGTCGCCTCTCGCCCCGCTCTGCCGACCGACCGATCCGTCGACCGCCCCGCTTCGCCCCTCGGCTCCACCTCGCTCTGCCTCCACCCCTCTGCTCTACCGCTGCTCCACCCCGCCGTCGCCCGCTCCACCGGCTAGAGAGAGAGGATAAAGAGGTAGGGGATAGAGAAAAGAGGGTAGTGAGGATGACATGTGGGGCCACGTGGGTCCCACCATTTTTATTAGTTTTTGTTCGAAACTGACATGTGGGCTCCAAAGGTTTTATCATTTTTCCGGATCTAATTGCCACGTAAGCGCCACGTCAATGACACGTTGGACAAAGACATAGTTAAAAGGAACCACGTAGGCGTCACGTCAATCAAAACCGGACACAATACTGCCGAGAGATCTCATTTAAACGGTTTCGTAAGTTGGAAGAGCCGTCATACCCGGTTTTGCGACCAAGGGACGAAAATCGGAATGGGCGATAAATAGAGAGACCAAAGTGAACTTATTCCAAACGAGACACACGATTTACTTCGCGGCCCAGGACACTAATAAAGCTCTAACTTAACACGAAAAAAAACTTCTAATTACATATTCCAATAATCTCCACATCACGGTTGTAGACTAGGCCGGATCGGCCGGCGTAGAATGACCTGATGACGACCGGCGACGCTGATCGATTGATTGTTCGATGGAGCCATGCACGTTGCATGGTTACGATTCGATCTTTTTCTCTGTTTTTTTTTCTTCTTCTTCTTTTTTCTATCTAATAATGGAGAGCTACAGTTCGATCTAGCCCAACCATGCACATCGTCTGGCCGTCGGGTTCATTCATTTGCTTTAAAATTTCTCTCAAAGAAAACTGTTGAAAGTAACGTAACGATTCCGTTATACTAATATATGTTTTTTTTAAGTCGTGTATTACGTAGCTGTAAATTTCTGCGTATGTTAACGTTGTGTACATATATACGTACGTACTTCATGTCATATCGTTGATCATAAGCCTTAATACAACAAAAGGTCGCTCTCAGCTTGCTTGCAAATTTTGGAGTATGATCTCACGACTGGCCAGATTAGCTAAACAAGATCTAACCTAGATAATTCCAATTAATTAACCGCGATTAATCATATTCCGGTAGCTGCTAGGCTGCTAGCTAACCCACGGGCCACGGTCTAACAAAGACTCGCGACTCGTGAGTCCATAGTCGTGCTAATTAAGCTCAGAGTCGATGCAACATGATGCACATTACACACCAGACATGATGCATGGCGTGTTATCGTGGCAAACGATCGAGTCCAAGAGTCCACCTAAAAACTTTAGAAAAATGGACCGAACAAATCGGAAAACGAAGAAACAAATCGCCAGATGACAAGAAAGCAGTTTGATCATTAGGCCTTCAATTTTTTTCCCCTGTCGACAAAAAAGAAAGATGAGTTTGGTTACGCTTGTTCCTTTTTGCAATTTAAAAGTAGTGTATAAACTAATAAATGAAAATTAACGAATACTCGTCGTGTGGTTCAAACTTCAAACTGCTTAGCTGTGACTCGTGACTTGGATCGAGGCAGGCTAGCTGGCGAGTCGGTCGATCGAGTCGGAACAGTCACAGATATACCCACCCGCGCGCGGCGCGTCAAAGTCGCCGTCAGTCGTCGCCTCGCGTCGGCACATGCCCATCAATTGGTAACGAGCTTGTTAAATGACTTGACTTTTTCTGCACCAATGACAGTAGACGGTGTTCAAAATATTCTTTTGTATAAACACGTACACAATCGATGAATGAACCGATCCATAGCTCTGTCAAGTTATGATTAACACCAATGTGAAGGAGAGAGAGAGAGAGAGTGCAGAGATATGAGACTTAATTGGTCCTATTTTGAAGAGTCTATGCATGGTAGCTATAGCTTCCTCTAAGATCTCTGGTCTCTTAAAATTACATATATAGAACCTTAGAATATATGGTTCTAAAATCTAGAAAATTGATAAGACTATAAGTTGGAAAACTCGGTTTTTTCAATTTCTTATTAGCTAATTCTCTGAATCGATCTTGAGCCCTACACAAACATTGTATGGGAAAAAAAAGCAAGTGAATCAATTGGTAGGGTTAGTATTGGAGTAGTGATTCGATGATGTGGAGTCATAGTTTGAGCTAGCTAAACTGTTGAACCTGATATAATGATTTCAATTAGCTATCTTACGAGTATCTATTGAGCGAATTAATTTGGTTGTAATTTTTCTGGAGTGAATTTTAGTTTGGCCCCCTTTTCTTGTTAAAGTTTCACGTTTGAACCTTATTTAGCCCATATTTTCACCTTGAAACCTTTTTCCTTACTATTTTGTACTTTGGACCACTTTTACCCTTCTTCTCATGGTCAGGCTCAGTGTGTCGCCACGATATTTTCTATGTCGTCCTCTACTTGTCAAAGTACAAAAGAAAAAGTTAGAGAAGAAAGTTTAAATTGAATTTATGGACTAAAGGGGATCTAAAGTAAATATTTGGTAAGAAGATAGACCTGGTTGAAATTCACTAATTTATTTTAACTAGCGGGGTTTTACCGCACAATTTCCCATAAAGAGAGTTTAAAATAGAACTGAATTTTACATACAACTTTTTTGTATTAATTTTGTATACAATTCTGGTTTCTTATGCGAACAACTATACCAATCAAACTATATATACCATCATAATCAGGACTAACCACAATCCAATGGTTCATATTTTCATCTTTTTCTCTGATAAATTGATGTGATAATCTGTAGACATAAAAAGAAAATATGGTATTGATCTTTTCACAATCTCTTAATAATAATATAAGAGGAGTAGACTAAATAGATGAATGAAAAAGAAGGGGTTATTCGATTGGATTTACACTATAGTGACTATGGGTCTATGGGAGGAACTCATTTATCTCTGGATCTAATGTTTACTGGATCATTAAGGACTTGTTTGCACAAGTAGTGATGTTTATAATCCTTTGTGCATCATTTCAAAATAAGAGAAAAACTAAGCTTTTCTTTTGCAAATAAGAGAAAAAAGAACTAAAATATTGACCAATTAAACCTAACCCGAAGTGATTTCCTCGAACAAACCTCAACAACTATTCAAATTCAACTGAAAAGAAACAAAATCTGGAACGACAATGAGTCAATAGATACAACTTCTTTTTTTTATCCATGTGCCTAACGGCGGAGGCTAGAGATGTAAACTATTTCTGTTATCTTAAGTTTTTTTCTCCGTGTGTGGATGTGTTCTATAGATTAGCTGCCTGTTTGAGGAGCTTCTAGCGACCACAATCCCAGAATCAAAAACTCCCCAAACAATCAAGTATTCCATTAAGATTCGAAGAACCTATAGTAACAAAATTCAAAAATGAATTAAAGTTAGAAGCTGGGTTTCTAATATTCTTCTGATTCTCATTAGTTAAGTACCAACTATCTATTTTTTAAGATTTTAAAATCTTAAACTCTTCGAAACAGAGTAAAAAAAATAATCCATGTGCACATCTTCTTTAGTAAAGTGCTCAATGACATATATGTGCTGACCCAGACCATAAACGATAAACAAAATCAAAATTTGAAATGACGGCTGCCCCGAAACAAAAACAAAGTAAAGAAATAGCAGCTGAGCTGAGCTGAGCTTAGGTTAGCCAACTCAGCCAAATACCGTTCGCCGTCTACAATTCAACCGTTCAACGGTCAACATTCAAAACCAATCCCCGACGAACAAATGAACAATACTGTACGCTCCACGGTCCCCTTCAATCCCCACGCCCCACGTTCCGTTCCACAACTTCCACCTTGCCGGCCGCAACCTATATATCCCCGCATTTGACCCCTCGCCGACCAAACCCCAACTAGCCCATCGCCCCCGCCCCGCGCGCACGCCGCACTTGAAAAGTTAAAAAAACACACACACACACGCGTCAAAAATGGTCACGCCGATGATTCGCCCTCGCGCCCGCGCCCGCGCCGCCCGCCTCGCCGTCTCGGAGATCCCTCTCGCCGTGCGGCGATCGGCGAGGCAGCAGCCTCCTGCCGCCGACGTGCCTGACCATTTCTTGTGCCCGATCTCGCTGGACATGATGAGGGATCCCGTGACGGCGCCGACGGGGATCACGTACGACCGGGACGGCGTGGAGGTGTGGCTGGAGCGCGGGCGCGCGACGTGCCCCGTCACCGGCCGTCCGCTGCGGCCGGAGGAGCTGGTGCCGAACCACGCCACGCGGAGGATGATCCAGGAGTGGTGCGTCGCCAACCGCGCGTTCGGGGTGGAGCGCGTGCCGACGCCGCGGGTGCCCGTGTCCGTCGCCGACGCGCGAGAGATCTTCGAGGGCGTCGCCGAGGCGGCGCGGCGTGGGGACGCGGCGGCGTGCGGGAGGATGGTGGCCAGGGCTAGGGCGCTCGGGAAGGAGAGCGAGCGGAATCGCCGGTGTTTGGCCTCCGCCGGCGCCGCACGCGCGCTCGCGTTCGCTTTCTCTCGTCTCGCTGCGGCGTCCAACCAGCAGGCGGAGACGCGCGCCCTCGAGGAGATCTTGGCCGCGCTGGTCGTCTTCTTCCCGCTCGACGAGGAGTGCAGGCGCTGCATTGCCTCCTCGCCGTCGCTGGACGCCCTCGTCTCGATCCTCTCTCACGGAGAGCAGGTCACGCGGGTCAGCGCCGTCGTCGTGCTCCGGGAGATCGCCTCGTCGTGCGACAACCAGTGCCTCGAGGCAATGTCCACGTCGAACGCCATGTACGACGCGCTCGCAAACCTCGTCGCGAAGCCGGTCTCGCCGCAAGCCACGAAAGCCGCACTGGTCACCGCCTACTACCTCGTCAAGAACGACGTCGAACACGCCGCCTCCCGCTTCGTCGACCTCGGCATGGTGGAGCTCCTCGTCGAGCTGCTGGCCGACGCCGACAAGGGCACGACGGAGAAGGCGCTCGCGGTGCTCGACACCGTCCTCGTCACGGCGAAAGCCCGCGACAGGGCGTACGCGCACGCGCTCGCCGTGCCGGTGCTCGCCAAGAAGACGATGCACGTGTCCGACATGGCGACGGAGTTCGCCGTGTCGGCGCTGTTGCGGCTGTGCAAGAACTCGCCGGCGGACGGCGGATGCAAGGCCGAGGCGCTGCAGGTCGGCGCGTTCCAGAAGCTTCTGCTGCTGCTCCAGCTCGGCTGCGACGGCGTCACCAAGGAGCGCGCCAGCGAGCTGCTCAAGCTTCTCAACCCGTCGCGAGACAATGCCGAGTGCATCGAGACGGCAGATTTCAAGGGGCTCAAGAGACCCTTCATCTGAGTGTGCAGAGAGATTGATTAATTAGCTAGGTCAAGAACGCAATCAAAGATGTGGATACAAAAGATGCACATACAATTAGGTTTAGATCATCTTTCATTTGGAAATGTCACACACCGTAATTCGCAGTGGTACAAATACATGCGAGAATTAACTGAGAAAATTATGGCTCCATCTCCAAGATGATAACATTTTGCATGAGACTCCTGAATCTTCCTGGTTAATCTAGGATAGAGAAAAGATGCCATTTCCCTTTGGTAGTCTGCTGCACGGCCGTAAAGTTTCAAATCTGCGTACACAAATTTTGACCCAACGCTGAGTAAACGCCTACTCCCTCCGTTCCACATTTTGGGTCGGTCTTAAGTCAAATTTTTTTAAGTATGATCAAATTTATAAAAAAAATATCGTAACAACTATAACATAAATTAGTTTGACTAAATTCATCATTAAACATATTTTTAAGCATATTTATTTTGTGTAAAAAATAGAGCTATATTTTTTGTAATAAACTTATTCAAATTTGAAAAAGTCTGACTTGGTATAAACTCAAAGTCTTGCAATATGAACAGAGGAACAGGAGGAAGTAGTTTCCACTATACAATTTTAGCTTGCCGGGCAAGGACAGTATTCGGTAGAGGTGGATGTGAAGCAGTTGTACACTGCAATTGAAAACTCTGGAACTGGAAGGCAACATTTGCTGCAGAAAAGCAGAAGGATCTTAAGCAAAGACAATGGCTAGAAGTCAGCATAAAAAAAAAAAAGTAATTTTAAGAAGTAATTGTAAGTGTGTTCAGGATTGAACTCAGAATTAAAACCACACACCCGTATCTCGTCTAAAATTTTTGTGCCATCTTATCGCTATTCCTGCCCTCGATGCAGATCGGTTCACCGCTTTCTCTTTATATTATACTGATTGAATATGCAGGCCGCGATTCATGCATGTGTAGTACATTCAGAACACGAAAAAACAAGCACAATTTGTTATGGACACACACGCACAGATGATATTACATTTAATAAAGGTTATTAAAATCGTGATTCTGAATCGGAATCGGAAGTTCTAATAAAGATTACAATCACAAAACAGTATACGTAAAAATCATAAAATCGTACATTGAATCGTGAAATCAGACACATTAACTAGGATCGTAAAGTTGTATGATAAAATTGAGATTTTAACGACTGCATTGCTTCCTTACATTAATTGGCTGTGAGCTCAAAGCCTCAAACGTTAACCATGTGCACTATTTGATTGGTTCTCTCATTCTAATTTATTCACACAGACTAACATCCCTTTTTAGCTTTTTGGTCTTCTCCTGATTTTTTTGTCCCTCTGAGCTCACTTTCGCTAGCTTTAACCCTTTTATTAGGCGAGAAACACGAACTCATCATGCCAATCTAATAATCCATGTTCTGCAAGAGATGCGCTGAAGAAACACATGAAGTTCAGGACTCGATCAGGAGACGCCGAAAAGAAGGTCATTCTCATTCACTTGCATCATGTCTTCGTGATTCATGAGCTGATAGGTGGTGCCACACTAGCTAGTAAGTACATTCCAGGCTAGCGTCACTTTCACCTGAACAGCCTAATTTTCACCGTCAAAGTTACTATTTTTCACAAGCTAATTACGACTGACCAATATTATTTTCACAAGCTAATTTTCAGTTTTTTTTCACATTGTGCAGCTTACCAGTTCAACCTAAGAGGACACACGCACGCATTTTATTCTAGGATAACTGTACCAATCTAGACTAGACTAACCAGAATCCGAGTCATGTGAGTGACATTTGCGCACCATTCAGCACTGACTGGTCTCGTTCTTTGATCAATTACTACGTAGTACACAGTAGTAAGAACAAGGACAGTGCGTAACCGATATATCTTGACGGCTGAATCGTCACGGCACGGCACCGATCGATCTACCTCGTCGCCATCCCATCGGCATGACTCATAAAATTCTACTGCAAATTCAGAAGCAATTACGACCTGTCAAAAAAATAAAAATAAAAACAGAAGCAACTAGAACAACACACTGCTCACACAGAGGACAAGCATGTGAGGTTAGAAAAAAAGCCGGACACTTCACTTACTCCAACGGGCAACGGCGAGCAGCTAGTAGCATAATTCTATGGCGTTCAACACCATTGAAAACGATATTGAGGTAATCGGACAATGACATTTTACTGGAACTACCCGATCGATCGATCGATCGAGCAGATACCTGGTCACATCTCATACTTTTCTGAAAACCAAAGACTGTTCTACAGGTCACCGTAATGCTAATGCATCGAGCCATAGATATGGCAGGTCCTGCCATTAGTCGGTGTCGCTGTTCAAAACGTCACTTGATTTTTTTGCTCGGTCTTGAGGTAAAGCTATGATTTTGATTGATGGTAACACACTTGATCGATTCTTTGGACGACATGTTAGTGGTGGACTCGTAGTAGGCCTGCGCTGCTACTTGGCACTATGAAATGTCTGGTTGAATTTTGTGAATTCATTATAACCTTGATGGAAATCACTGTGGAATCGAGAGTTTCTTTTTGCTGATTGGCTGAAGGAAACGGAATTTGGCAGGACAGCATTTCAGCAGCATTTGTTCTGATGATGGGGAAGACCGTATTATGCTGAGTAGATAAGTTAAAGTGCATGGTGATATTGATGTGCAACTAAGCTAGAAAACTATACATAACGGATCGACATGACGAAAAAAAAGGTGATGGATTGGCTTCACAGGGAACAAGATAGGGGGTTTGGATAAAATCAGAACCGAATTCTTGATCAAAATTTGAACTGTCGATTCCAAGTCAAAGTCAACGTTGCCTGGATCGGGGTCTCATCGGAGGTCTTGCTCGCTTGGGTCTATGCTTCTGTCGGTTTGGGCTTTCCATTTGCAGAATTCTTCTAGCCCAGCGTAAATCCCTCTACAGTTTCAGTCACTACTTGGCCAATAGATAGATAGATCAACTTGGCGAGTTGCCTACCGCCGAATGAGATGTTATGACTGTTGTATGCTCTTGATTCCTCGCAAAATTAAATTCGTTCCTGCAAAAATCTAGTGGAATTTCTACGTTAAATAGGAAGCCCTATGTTTGGTCTCCTTTGGAACGAAGGAATTTTGATGAACTTTTGTTGTAAATTGTTACGTGACAAAAGAGCCCAAAATGAAGGAATTTTGTAGAGATTTTTCAGAAGTGGAGGGGAGATTGAAGTGGGGAAGGGGAAAGATTGTGTGGCACGTGCGATTCACTAATTTTCAAAATTGTTTTTTTTTTAAAAAAATGAACTGCCATGTAGCTAAACAAAAATCTAATTCAGGTTGAGAGGTTTATAAACTAACGGTTTTGAAAAGTCGAAGATTGAATAATGATGATTTTTAGACTTTCAAGTTTAGGGGTGGGGCAGTAGGGTAAATTTATCAATTTACTAGGTCTGGTGATGTTGATCCATGGTGGCGCAATGGATCGAATCTTTGGAGCGACATGAGTACATCAGTGGTCAGTGGAGGCTTTACCTCACACTAGCTAACCACTGTCTGGTTGAATTACGTTGCAGCCTTCATGAAAATCTACGTGGCTGATTGGCTCCAAGAAAAACGGAATTTTGGCATGACAGCATATTAGGCCTTGTTTTGTGCGGAAGGAAGGCCATATTTATGCTAACCTTTTTTTTTGAAACTTATATTTATGCTAACTAAGGATAAGTTCATTATAGCTCATGGATGAACGAATTTGTGACGGTTATTTGAGAACAAAAATGAATCAATGAAATATTTAAAAGTTAAAAAAGTCAATTATTTTTTTAAAAAATATTAATGAGGAAAGTTTTTGAAAAAAAAACTGTCATTTAAATGTCTACGATAATTCATAATCCTTTAGCAAAAAGGAACGAGGCATAAGCAGCAAGTAAAATGTAAAATAATGGATAGATGGCTTCATCAGCAATGGTAGATAATTTGGGTAAGAAGGAATCAAAATCCAACTAGCGAATTTCCTTGTGTAATTTTACGCAGGGCAAAAGGAAATAGGATTAGATTTGATATACAAACCTTATCTTCTAGTAGTATTTCTACAAATACGATTATATTTTTAATGTAAAATTAAAAATATAGTTCGACCTTATGTACAACTCTTACTTTACTTAATGTGCATATAGTTATAATGTATACATCATATATGTCGGAGATTGGTATTCCTACAACGGAGAAGAGAGGACACCCTTTGGAGATTTGGCTAAGCACATATACAAGATCAGGTCGCACAGAAGCGTAATACCCTATTATGTTTGGAACTATGGGGATGAAAGAGTTCACAATGCAAGCTTACAAGATGAACGAGTTTTCTATCTCTCTATTTTTCCAATCCTTTTTCAGTGACATGATCCCTCCTTTTATAACCAAAGGAGAATACTACAGTGTTGTTATCACCTAGGGAATATCTATGCTGAGCCTTGTCATTGTCCCCTCTACCATCTAAAATTTACGGGAGACTTACCATGGACGGTGGCTTTTAACGTGCCTCGGGCACCCAGTCAAAGGCGACTGGGACAGCTGAGACTTGCTTCTCTTATCATGTGCTCGAACCTGGGCTTGGTGGGCCAAAGCAAAGTCACGGTAGATCCGAGTCGCTCATCTCCTTGCTTGGCGGCAAAGTTATGAAACCACCTACCAGCACTCGGCATGTTGCTCTGCCCCTTTACTTTGAGCAACGCGACACTATCAGCGGCTTCAATCTTTGCCACCTTCTAGTTGCATGTGACCGAGTTGTAAAATTCTGGGTGGGTGCTTCCTGTAATCGGCATTGTGATGTTGCCCTCGATCGGATCGCTAGGCCCATCATTCTGCTCAAACCGTTGGTGGCACTTACAGCCTTGGTCCCGGGATGGTAATCCTAGGCGGAGATCTCCACGAAGAGCTCAGGGTCGGGGCTGCAAGTCCCAACAGGCTCCCTATTAGAGACATTATATAATTTGTTTTTACCTGGGATTACACTAACCCCCTAGGCTGCGAAGTTCCCGGTCCCGGGGCATATGCAGTGCCCCGATTCCCCGGGTAAAGCCCAGGCTCCAGGCACAATCCCATGCCTTGTAATAGAAGTTTTTGTTATGTTAGACAAGTTTCTCAAAGATGTCGTTGATGAAGGAATTTATGATGGACATAACTCTACAGGTTTACTCCAAGACACGGTTGTATATGTAAGTGCATACAAGATGGAAATCTTGTAGGTTTTCACACTCCTCTTAGCATACAGAGTGTGGATGCCTGGGGCCTCCACCGGAGTGAGTACCGTTGCACCTTGTAGATATAAATCTTGTATATCTCCACGCTACTCTTAACATACAGAGTGTGTAACCTTAAAGAGAATGGGTGCCCCACGGCCTCAACCAGAGCGGACCCTATTCCCCACATCCTACCAGCAATCATTCTCCACCCTTATGGTATCTGACCTGGCAATGAATTTTGTTTTTGCAAAAAAGTGATGATGTGGTAGATACTATCCTAAGACCTCGGAGCAAGGGGACCCTAGTTCCCATTTCTCCAACAATATACACATAGTTCTACTTTATATAAAACCACATTAATCAATCTATACCGTTATAATTTTGAGCTAATTACAATGTTATGGTCAGTGTTTTTCTTCCATTAATATGATAATTTCTAGCCTTTAAAATGAGCCTGGTGTCCTTTTAACTACTTTTATAATATAGTAATAGATAGACAAATTCTTGATTAAGACCTAAGCTGTAGTATATTTTATTTTAGCAGAACTCTAGCGTTATGTGGATCCTCTGCTTTGAGTGGGTGAATCACTGCACATGCAACCAGCGGTCTTCATGGAATTTTCCTGTTGTACCATGCATGCAACTGTGATGAATAATAAGTTCATCCGAGGTCTCTTAACTTATCAACGAATCGATTTTTGTCCTTCAACCGCAAAACAAAATACAACAGGTACCTCAACTGTCAGAACCGGTGCAATATATGTCCTATGGCAGTTGTGGTTTTAGCTGACGTGACACCTACGTGGCTAATTTGACTAGGTCTTAATCTGACGTGGTATTGACATGGCGTTTAAGTGGCAATTTGATTTGAGAAAATATAAAAACTGTGACCTCACATATCAGTTACATCAAAAGAGTTAATTAAAAATGGTGGAGCCCACGTGGACCCCACATATCATTCTCACCCCTACTCTTCTTCCTCCTCTCTCCCCATCTCTCCTCTCTCCAGGCGCCACGGGGTCATGGGGAGGTCCGGCGGTGGCGGCCGGTGACGTGGGAGAAGGGGAGGGCGTGGGCGGGGGGAGGCTTGGGGAGGGGCATCGCCCGCTACCCGTCCCGAGAAGTTGCTCCTCGTCTTCGCCCGCGGCGTTGACCCGGACCCGCGCGGGGCTCACGGAGGAGTTTGGGGCTGTGGAGATCGACTAGCTCGTGGGATCAGCAATGGTGGTGCAGGTGCACGAGAGCGGAAGGCATAGGCGAAGTCGACCCCCGGGAGCGGCGCAAGGCGGGATGGGCACCGCACAGCGGGGTGGGTGGAGAGGAGGAGGTGCAGCGCGATGAGGTGGGGCAGGTTGGTGGTAAGCCTCAAAGTCATCATCGGCCTAGAGTCAGTATCGGCTTCAGAGTTCTGGAATCGGCCGATGGGTATTATCAGATCTCCAACAGTTGTGTTCTTGATGGATTCGGTTAAGGAGATAGATCAAAGTCCGAATTCAAGAATGATGCGGCATGGCAATTTATCTATTAATTAGGCAGAGTCGTTAGTTTCCTTTTAATTTTAGGAAAGTGTGTTTAGTGTCCGATAAGGACTTTATGTTTTTCCTTTTATCTTTAGGAAAGTTTGAGTCGTGTCCGATATGGACTAGTATCTACCCATGGGTATAAATATGTACACCCGGGGTCTATGTAAATGATCTCTCGATCAATACAACTTCGGCGCATCGCCACCCTCTTTCTGAGGTTTTCTACTTATCAACCGACGGAATTGGCACCTGACGCGGGGCTGCATCGGCTTTCGATCTCCGGCGAAGGGGTAAGCCCTACGTTCCGTCGGGCCCTGGTGAATTTATCGGCTACATTGGTGTTGTTCAAGACTGCATCGCTTCGATCTCTTGATCGCTCTGGTTTGGTTGATATATTTACCTGATATCTCAATTCTATCTTAATTGCATTGTGTTTAGAGATGCATTGGTTTAGTTGGGACTGTCTCGGTTCGGTCCGATCTTCTATCTTAGCCGATATATCTCTACAATCACAATGTTGTTTTAAATAGATTTGCTATATCCACACATTAGACAGATCTATCGGTTCATCAAGTATTAAATTATCATTTACAATCTCGTGCTGCATCGGTTCAGTTCGACCTACCAGATTGTTGTTGATAATATAAATCTTGTTAAGCTGATAGGTTCATGCTAATGTTTTATCGGAGTGCTAGCCGATGAGTTATCTGGACGTTGCATCGGCTTGTAAGGGTTACATACAAGTTGGATTTAGCCGATGATAACAAAGGTTTCATTGTTTATCTAATCATTTGGATATATTGACATCGGACCACCAGCCGATGAATACTTCAACCTTCAGATCAATGCTTATTCAATCTATCATTACTAGCCGATTGGTTTCTACTGGATTATATTTTTTCATTATCATCAGCCGATTATATTTATGTCATTATTTACTCAAGTATCAAGATCTATATTGGATATCGGCTGGTATCGGCATCGGCTGGAATCACTCTATCGGCTTGTCAGCCGATCGGCTATCTTTTGATCTTCAATTTATATATCTTGTCAGTTGCAGGATCAAACTGACTGGCACGCCCGTATCTTATCATTATTCTGGACCTGCACTGGAGCTAAGCAGATCTCCCAGGCCGTCGTGTTTTTACGTCAACACCGCGCCCCTGGAGCTTCACGAGTAGCATGGTCCTCGTCGCGAGGTGGCCGTTGTTGCATCGCCGAGTTACTACGTAGCTTCACCTTATAGCTGCTCATCAAGGAGGATGGCAGCCAACGTCGGGTGGTGAGGAGGATGGCGGGCGGTCCAGAGCAGAGGTTGGAGGAGGGCCCCCAGTCGCTGAAGTTGGCGAGGGCGGTGGCCACGACATAGGCGGCGCGAGGATGGTTGCCGTGGTGGAGCTTGTCATCGTCTGCCGTTGGCGCCGCGACGCCGGGAGGAAGGAGATGGGTGAGGTCGACCCGATGCACGGTGGGAGAGGAGCGGCGCACGCGGCGTTCGGCGGTGGAGTAGGTAGGAGAGAGGGAGAAGGCGGGTGCCGCTCCTCTCCTCTCCTCCACCACCACGCCGCGCCTCTCCTCTTCCTCGCCGGCGCACCGCTCCTCTCCTTCACGCGGCGGTCATCTCCACCGCCGAGCACAATGGCCTGCGGCGACTCTCTTCTCCTCTCCTCCACCGTCGCGCCGCTCGGTGGTCATCTCCGCCGCCGAGCACACCGACCTAGGGCACCGCTCCTCTTCTCTCCTCCACCGCCGCGCCACGCGGCCGCTCCTCTCCCCCTTCGCCGCACGTCGGGGCGCTCCTCTCCCCGCCCGGCGGTCATCTCCGCTGCCGAGCATGCCGGCCTCCCCGCCTCCTCCCTCTCCACGCGCGCTCGCCGGCATCCCCACCCTGCTCGCTGGCCTCCTCGCCTCCTCCCTCTCCGCGCGCTCGCCGACCTCCTCGCCGCCTCCCTCTTCGCGCGCGCTCGCCGGCATCCCCGCTCTGCTCGCTAGTCTCCCCGCCTCCTCCCTCTCCGCTCGTGCGTCACTGGCTCCACGACGATGAGGTAAGGGGGATAGAGAAGGAGGGGGAGAGAAGAGGGAAAGAGAGGGGTGACTGTGGGTCCCACTGTAATTCTTTATTTTCAACCAAACACTAGATGAGATGTGGGTGCCATATTTTTTGTTTTAATTTTTAATTTTCATATTTTGCTTCTAGTGTCACGTAGGACAAGGACCAAGTCAAATTAGTCACGTAGAACATCACTTTAGCCGAAACCACCATCCAAACCGCCTTAGGACCTTATTTACACCGGTTTTATCAGTTGAGGGACCTGTTGTATCTGGTATTACGGTTTAAGGATAAAAATCGGATTCGGTGTCAAGTTAAGGACCTCAAATGAAGTTATTCCCAACTGTGAACAAAGACTTGTACAGTTGTACTACTATTCCATTTTAGGGTCAACGCTTAGTCGTACTTCCTCATTGGAGGCCTTTCTCGCTTGGGTGTTTGGGCCTTTTTAAGACCGTACTATATGTAGTTCACAATACGGCCTTCATAGAAATTCAGCCCAACAAAGGTAAATAGCTCGTGTAGACAGTAATAGTCCAGTTCTTTTTAATATATAATATCGTTAAAATTTTTAACATATTTTGACATATTTTAACATATTTTGATTATTCATCTTAATCTTAATAAATATGTAATTATTATTTATTTTGTTGTGACTTATTTTATTGTTAAAAGCATGATCTGTATTTCTACATATTTGAATAATTTCTTTAAATAATATGAATAGCTAAATGTATATTTAGAAGTTAACCGTGTCATATAGAAAATACACACAAGGAACATCAAGCAGTTACAACATATACACTTTATTCATAGCAATTGGCCACGAACCACGAGTACATAAGCTACTATGCTAAAATACTAAAATTAAAGAACTACGGAGTACTTACATTATGAAAGAATACTGACAAGGAAATTTTCAAAAGTAAGATTGCTTAATTACGGATACTGACATAAATTAGGTCTTAAAAAAACAAATAAACCTTGACATGGCCAATGCTAGAACTGATTAAGGTAACGATCGATCCACGATTATATCTGTCTAGCTATCAACAGTGGATGTTAGGATCGTTGCTTATAGGGCACGGTCGGCTATGCTTTTGCTCCAACGGTAGTAGTCTGTGGCCTCCTTTCCAGTGCGTCGGCGGCGGCAGCGCTATGTTGCCGGAGCCACCGGCGCCGGAGGCTTGCTCGGCGTACGGCCTCGCCGTGGCCGGCGACCATGAGGCTGACATGGCCATCGCAACGAAGAGCATGGCCACTGCAACCTTCCTCATCGTTGGCATGGCGATTATGTCTACTGTAACTCCTGTACTAGCTAGCTCACAGTTGTGTTATCTGATCTTTTTTTTTCTCTCCACAAAAATTATACTAATTAACTCTGTAATGTTTTGAGTTGTGACACGAAGAAATGGTCGATGTTACGATCAGTTATTTATAGGCTGAGAAGCTCGTGAGTCATGACATGGCCTAATGCCAAGGCCAAACCCTGAAAGTTCATGGTTTTTTACGTGTGTGACTGTCTGTCTGACTGATCAACTAATTAATTTGACGAGTTTTTGAATGAAACAGCAAAGCAGGTACGCGGTTTTCTTGGTCTGCATCCAACTTTGCAAAGTTATATCGAGTGAGGTTGGTCAGCCGGTGCATTCTTACGAACTTGCAAAACAAAGACTGCAATAACTCTCTTCATCAGATGTAGCTGTCTGCTACTGATCCCTCTTTTTGCCGTAAGAAGTGTGACTGTTCGGATAGACTGCATGGAAGACGAACTGAAAGTGTCCGGAATACGTACTTGGTGCAACGTTCCAAGTGAACTCGTTGAAAAAGAATGGCAATATTGCAAGACTAGCTTTTTTCTTCTTTAGGTAATGGATTAAAAATAATCCGGCTATTCACAAGGATCGATATACACAGCCAAAGATTTGCAACGCTAGCTACTTCCTCCATCTTATATTAAGTTTATTTATATCTTCTTTCTTTTATTTCAAATAAATTTATTTTTAGATTAATCATTGCATCGAGTTTGTGAAAGTAGGGAATATTTGTATTGGGAGTAGATAAAATAATGTACAGTTACATTGAGATTGAATAAAGTAGGGGTATTCTATTCGTTTGGTGTTTATATTGTTGTGTGTGCGATGAGTAAAAAATAAACTAGAGATAAAGATCGATTGCCTTATCAACACGCCACGTACAGTGCTCAAGGTTGCTGTACATTCTTCGTATTCAGGGAAAAAAGAACTCAACAAAGGAGAAACTACCGATCGAGAGGTACTACTTAATGGTATTTTCGTGCTCTTGACCACATCAGTAATTTTTCCTGCATCTACAATACTGCCCCAACATGAGGTCCAAGTGTTAGTGGTCCAGTAAAATTTACCACGTACTTCATGCAAGTGCCAGAAGATATTAATTATTGCCATGCTCTTGCCTGAATATTGATATTGGAAAAAACATAATCCCTTCAGTAACAAATAAATATCTTTTTTGTTTTTTGAAGTCAATAATAGATAAGATTAATTATTTAATTATTTAAATAGTTGCATAATAAAGTGTAATATTATACTCCGTAAAGGCTTTTGTTAAATAATAGATTAGGGTATATATATTTTCTATATAGCCTAAACCTATACTCTAAACAATAATTATAGTTAACTTTAACTGATGTTAATTTCAAAGATACTGAATTGGTACAATTTGTAACTGGAAGTATATAGGAAGTACCACGATTTCTAGGGTATTGGAGAGCAATTTTGACTTAATCTAGCAATGTGTTTATGTATATATAATTTTAGGGAAATGTGAGTATATATTTGTCTTTAATAAATTCATTTTTTTTGGTTAACATAATGTAATCATCTAATTGCTGACTTTTAATTCAACCGCAACTAATTTTAGAACTTAATTTAAAGTTGTTTTTGTTTTTTCATCATGGTCTATTTTATACAATTGGGTTTTAGACCACGAATAATATGAATATAAAAATTTAGTCCATAAACTATTTTGATTATCTCGTTTATGTTTGTTAGTGTGAAAGATAAGACACATCTCCTATACATGAGTTCTTGAAATACGATAATACCATATACATAATAGTATACGAGAAGGTACCATTTGATTAAGAAAATACGATGGATAAAGAAGAAAATTATCTTTCCAGAATAGAAGATGTTAAAGTACTAGTCCGGAAAAATAAGGCCTCCTTATTCCTTATCTTGTTCTATTTCTCTGAGTTCTACTTGGAGAGAGATAATCTTCCCTATAAAAATAAGATCCCTAGGAGAAGAGGGAACACCCCGCGCCAAGTCAGAATACAAGCTAACATACACCGAGGCAAGCCTAGATATACCCAATCTGTAGCCACAAAGACTAATATGAGGAATCTAGGGCTACATCCAATCTCGCTAAGTTCGTATTCGAGGAAGAAGACTATACTAGCCATCGACTACGTGTGAGAGCTCCATGCCACCAAACTGATAAAGACTAGATTAGATCATCCCAAATATTGTACTCGTGTGATACTGATATATAAAGATAACACCGGCTTCGACCGATAGGAGTAGGACTATTACCTACCAGTTAAGAGACCCGAACCTATATAAAAACTCTTGTTTTCCGTCTCTTTTATCTCAATATCGCGTATACCCTGGTTCCAACGATACCTATACTCTATAAATACCGTCTTCAAGTATAATTCATCGACAATTTTCTATGGCTTATGAGCTATAACTCAATATATCATATATAGCGGTGCAATCGGCCAGATGACAAAAAAAAGTAGTAGCTCTATAGATTCCACCCTAGTTCTTCTGTCCCACTTATATATATGAGGTCAGTAAGTTGAAGAAACTTTTGTGCGTAGCTAGCTCAGTCAAAGTTTTCTATTCAAGTCAAAGTCAACTAGTCAGTCCATTTGATACACATTCACAAGGATATAGGGACATCGCGAAATAGAGCCAGAAAGAAAAGATAATTATAGACTTCATAGAGGAGCCATCAGCCATGCATGATGCTCGATATTGCTCCTACCAAGGACCCTTGGATGTTCCATATGTGGTATTCTGAATAGGGGTGAAAACGAGCGGATTTAATCTGATCATGGTATCCCTGTAACTCATATATTTCTTTAAATTCTGAACCGGATACGAATACTACCGGATAACATATCACTCGTCCCGTATCATATCCCATGTGTTGGTGTCCTGGGCCCAGGGGTATGTCGATTACGGGCTTGAGGCAGCCCCGTCCGTCCACGTAGCCATCCCCCGAGGGGCGAGAAGGCCCGAGGACGACGTGGCGGCCACCCTCCCATGATGCACTACCCCCTCGGGGGAAGGTCCAGCAGGTGTCGGGCTCCCCCAACCCCTCGGGCCGTCGCCACGTGCAACGAAGTGGGTGAGCGCTCCCAGCGCTCACCTACCTGCATTAAATGACGGTGCAGGCGCACTGCGCCGCGTGCGTGCCGCATCTATTGCGAAGCAGCGCGCACGCATTTGACACCGGTCACCGTCGGCTGACCGGCGTGAGACCGGTGCGAATGACCGATGGGACGGCGCACAGTGCCGCGCGTACCGGCGCACGCACGGTAGGTATGATACGCTTCCCAATGAAACTGCATCAAGATCGTAGGGGCCGATCCGGCTCCTACGCCACGTCAAGGTTGGTGCGTCAGGTCTAATCACCTGGCGCATCGCGCGGTTTACGGTGGACTACCGGATTCCAGCCGTTTAATGGAGAATGATGTGCTGGGCCGACCGCCATGATGGGCGGTCTGATCGATGCCATATCGGATCTATAGGAGCGGAAGACTTCCACTCTAAGCCACGGCATAGACTTGATCTGTAAAAGATTTTTCTCCTTTCTCTCTAGAAAACCGCCTGTCTGGCCCCTGTGGTGTCCCCTTGAGAGATAAAAGGAGGCCCAGGCCTAGAGGAAGGGGGTTGGATTCTACTTTCCACTTCTTCTCCCTGTGTTGCGGCTAGCTCAGTCCAACTCCAGAGAGCTAGAATCCTTATACACATAATCCACCACACAGGAGTAGAGTATTACACCTCACCGGCGGTCCGAACCTGTATACTTGCTCGTGTGTCACCGCTCTCTATCAGGCGATCTTTGATCCTCAGTGGCCTCACCGGAGCCGGGCCTGAGGAGGCCTCTTTCACGTGCCCCTGGGCGGAACTCAAAAAGGGGGTCTGCACAGTCCCCCGCTGCGGAGTTTTCCATCCGACACCATGTTATTTCCTCTTAATTGGATTCGAGACAGATATTTATTTGTATCTCTAATTCATGTATATTAAATATAAGAAGACTATTAAAATACTAAAAGAGGTACACAAAGGAAAAAATATACAACTTTATATACGAGCTCGTAAATAGTGATTAACCAATTTTTTATATGTTTATAGATGAATTTTCATATATATATTTCATAATATGGGATATACGGGCGGATATAACTCTCCTATATCCTAATCCATATTTCTTTTACGGATTTGGATTTGAACTCGGATAGTACGGGATATTCCATTTACTCTTCTATATTCTTCCCACGAGTCTCAAGTCGGATGAGTGGCCGAAAAATATCCGTCCCGTTTTCACACCTAATTCCGACCGTAGATGCATGCTATTTTTCCATGAGCTTACTGGGCCACCGTGCATGTTGGATATGATATATATTCAGATTAGCTTCCAGGTCCACCCATCCAATCTATTGTCTCACATAACACTGAATTCGGTTTATCGAATTAGTTGGACGACATTACATACAACACTCGGGCACATGGGTGTAATCTGAATAAGATTACAGAAGGCCTATATATCTTCTTCAGCTCTACCTACTCTTCCTCCTCTCTCTCTCTCTCTCTTCTTCTCCCTTCCCTCTCATCTTCTATATATGATATATCTATGATGATTTTGTGGGATAAGGGGATTTGAGTCTTTCTAGCTCCCATACTGAATTCGTAACTGCTCAGGAAAGAGGTACGGAGTGGTATAAAGAAGAAAAGTTAAAAACAAATACTGCTATTTTATTAATTCATACACTTGCATGCAATAAATCTCTTCTTCAGATGTACCAACTTTGCAAGTCGGTGCATTCTTAAATACGAACTTACAAAACCAAGACTGCAATAAATCTCTTCTTCAGATGTAGCTTTTGCCACTGATCCATCTCTCTTTTTGCCGTAAGAAGTGTGACTGTCCGGATAGACCAGACTAGCTTGCATGCATGGAAGAAGAACTGAAAGTGTCCGGAATACATACTGTGTGCATTGTTCCAAGTTCCAACTTCGAAGTGATCTATGTTGAAAGGAATAACAACATTGCAAGGCTAGCTAGTGTGTAATATCGATTGCCGGCCTTGTGAGGAGGCCACAGTGTTGAAGGTTACATTCTTTGTATTCCGGGAAGAAGAATAACTCAACAAAGGAGAAATTACCGAGAGGTATACTTAACTGGTATTTTCGTGATCTTGACCACATCAGTAATTTTTCATGCATCTACAATACTCCCACTGTCCAAATATGAGGTCGAACCGTCGAATGCTACTGGTCCAGTAAATTTTACCACGTACTTCATGCAAGGGCCAAAAGATATTATTCGCATGCTCTTGCCTGAATATTGGAAAAAAGATACTCCCTTCAGTAATAAATAAATATCTATTTACTTTTAAAAGTAAATTAAGAAATAACTAAGTATTTAATTCTTTTGTACAAATCTAAAAATAGTTGCATAATAAAGTGTAATATTACGAAGGCTTTTGTTAAATAGTTGAGCTGCTATGCTGGTTATATTCCTTGTGGTGGAACCAGCCACCCAAGTTCAAATCTGAGATTTGACACAGGTGCTCACATTTACGACTAGTTATTTTTTCAGTGTTAGACGATGTACTCGTCAATGTTCTAAACCATAATTACAGTTAAAAATAACTTACGTTGATTACAAATATTTTAAAATTGATACTTATTTGTAACTGGAAGTATATAGGAAATACCACGATTTCTACGGTATTAACTGTAGAGCAAGTTTGACTTAAGCTAGCAAGTATTTCTTAGGGAATTAATAGAAATTTGTCTTTTCTAAATTCAACTTTGTGTTTAACATAATATAATCGTCTAATTGCTGATTTATCAACCAAACTTTAAATTTTGAAAAGTTGATTTTGTTTTTTCATCACAGTTTCTTTTTTTGGTATTGGGTTTTAGATCACAAATAATTAATATATACATAAAATTTGTATTCATAAATTATTTTGTATTGTTTGTTTATTTTTCTATGGCTTTTGAGCTGTAGCTCAACCAATCAAAGTCTTGCAATCAACCACATGTAGCTTCGTCGGTAAAGAGAAAGGAAATAAGTAGTAGCGTTGTATATTCCACCCTAGTTCTTCTGGATTTTTTTAGAAATAATATTATTTCGGTGAGAAATTATAAAAATAGAGATCGGCTAGCAATAATTAAAAGTTTAGCATTTTATCGAACAACGAAAATTCGATAGAAATTGTAAAAAAAGGCACTTTGGGATGAGCTAGCCGAGCTGAACACATGAGCATGTGGTTTTTTAGTCCACCTTCTCTCCTCTCTCTCGCGTTCTCTCGATCCGTCTTCTCCCTCGAAAGAACCAACCAGTGCCCCCCCTCTCCCCTACAACTGCGATGGCAGCCTCCTTGATATGCGGCTCCCTCCATCCAACGGAAACGGCGGCCTCCTCCCCTTGGCCCATCCAACAGCGACGACGGCGGCCCGTCCAACAACGGCAGTGGCGGTGCACCGATGCTCGGCCCCGCTCCCCCGTGAGCAACTACGGCGGCGGACTAACAAGTAGTACCCCTCCTTCTCTTCCCCATCCACCCCCTCCCAAAAAATCCCTCACTTCTGGATCTGACGGTGGTGGTGGGCGTCAACGCCTCGGCCTCCGGTGAGCAGATGCGACAAATTTTATGATGAATATTATGTGTGCAATTGTTTGTGAGATGTTTAATTCAGTTTTTTAGTGTCCATGGCTCGAAGCATCAGCTCGATTTGAGCCGATGCGAGCTGTTCTTTTTTTCATTCTTGGAACTTTAAAGGTGTCGATTTCTAAACTAGCACCTTTTGATTATTCACATCGCCTGAGGGGTGTCGGTTAGAAAATCCGACACCTATGAGGGTTTTTCAATTGGTACCAATGACGTTTTCTATAACATTGTATCATGCACGATTGCACCAGCAATTCTGTTTTAAAATGTATCACTCGTCCATCGAATGGACCATACCACATACTCCCTCCAACTAAGGTGCGATCAAATTTGGTGCAATCTTCGAGACTAATCTTTAACTTTAAATTTCTCATATACTACAATGTTCATACTAACAATATCATAATCATATGAAAATAAATTTAAATGATAATCCAATGATAATATTTTCATCAAACAAAATTTAATTTACAATAACCTATTTATTGGTCAAATATTTAAAGAGTTGAATTTTAAAATATGTGCATACCTTAGTGAGTGGGACGGAGGGAGTACAGTACTTGCATGATTGTGAGAACAAAAGTTTACAAACAAAGACTGACACTTTATTAATTCATACATTTGCAAATAATTGCAATTATACAAGAAATTAAGAAGATATATTGCATTCATCTCTATCGTTCTAGGAAGTATGCGGTGAGAAATACCCTAAACCAGACTATAGAATTTGCCAATTTGGTGCCTAACATGTTAATTAGTGGGGGCAACCTGGTGGTGGTGGAATATTTGGGTTATTGGTCTTGCACGAGGCCCCTGGTTGTAGCTGCTGCAGGTACAGCTGTTTGAGGAACTGTATGAGAGGATGATCGCCGGAGGTGGCCGCTCCAACCCATTTGTCGCCGCCCAGCGGCCGCGCCGATCCCGACACGACCAACAGCATAAGCACCGCCATCATCAGCGGCAAAACAAACCTCTTCATCATGGCCATACTATGAGCTCGGACTTGCGCGTTGGTGTTTCTCTCGCTCAGAGCTTCTCCTCTCCTGTACGTGCAGTGTGTCTTCTCTCTTGCAGCTCACTGTCTCGGGCAAGTCACAACTCACAAGCGCGAGTTCAGTGTCTGCTCAGTTAACTCGTTAGCTAGCTATCTGTGCGAGTTCTCTGCATGCACCAAGATTATGTCTTTTTGAAACGAACTGCACAAGACGATGTCGAGTGTGGTCGATTTGCATGCATATATATAGCCGCCCCCCTGCTCCGTGGGAACTCCGCGTGTGTTGGCTCCGTCATTACGTGCGTGACTCGTTTGCTGAGCTAAACTGAAAAGAACTCGGCACGAGCTAGCGGGACTCCAATTCTACGGTCTTCACAAGGGAAAATTCACGCGGCCTTCGCCGTGCATGGGCCGTGTAACAGATACACACCGACACATCGATCACGGCCACTAGCAAAACAGTAGTGAAATCTGCATGATGAGTACAAGAGAAGCTACGTACCTTTGCCTATGTAAAAATTCCAAGCTCATGCTCAGCGCAAGTTACGTGCGTGACTCGACAGAAGACGCTGTGCCGTGTGCTTCTCACTACTACGCGGGTTCTAAACTCCCAATTCCACGGTCGTCGCTTCGGAAGGAAAAAAAATTGCAGGGTGCGGAGCTAAAGAAAACGACCGGTTTGTCGCGCGCCGAGGTGGCCACTGACCACGACCGGCGCCGCGGTGCCCTGTGCCGTGGGTCGTAAATCGTAATGCGCATGTTAACATGTTACGTGCCACTGGGACCCGGCCGGTGTGCATGCACACGCATGGCGTGTGCGCGCGGCGTCATCGATTCCCCCCCGCTCCGCGCGCCGGCCACTGCACGCACCCGGCGTACGTAAGCTCAGCTTACTTAGCTCTTGCTTTGCTTCCAGCTTAGAGGTAGGCAGAGAGATGTTTGGCGCAAAGCGAGAGAGATTGACCGAGTTGCCTCGTCGGTCGGGAACTCGCCGACACGCGCTCCCATCTGCCGGTCTGCGTGAGAGATGTTATAAAACTAGCCCCGAAATTGATATCGATAGCTAAACACGGAAGAAACACCATATGAGATCCAAACACGATAACGACACCAAGACATGATATTTGGTAACGGAGTTCAGCCACAGCCTACATCTCCGGGGTACTGATTACGGACGCTCCTCCCCGATCCAGCATATTACAGCGTATTAGAGTTACAACGACTCACGGTCGGTTGCCGCTGGCAGCCGCTCCCTCTCGCTATGCTACGTCGTCATGCGGTTACAAGCAGGCGCGCCCCTCTATTTAATCCGACTCTTACTCTAGTCCTAATACGTAGTACAACTCTAAGTTCTAAATTGTAACCGACTATATACACATATTCGACACAAACTCTAACAAGATAGGTTGATCTGATCCAACGTGTCCAAATCGATCAACCGCGCGCCGATTCGCTCCACCATGTGATCGATCTCCCGAGCGAATCGTGCGCGTGCGCGCCGCGGAGTTCGTAGCCTAACGTCCGAGAGATCGAAACCGAGCGGCTGGGTCATGCGTGTCTACGCGTTTCATTCACCACGAGTCGCGTCATGAAACAGCACGCAAACACCGCCGGCGCGCGGTGAACATGCATGCTACAGTACGTTTTTTGTTTGAAGGTTGAGAAATTAAGGGAGAAATCTGTACGGGTTCATGCTCTTTGGGCCTCTTCTCTTCGGTAAACAATGTGCTGTTTCTTCAGGTCTTATAGTTTCAGATAGAGCAGTGTACATGGGCAAGAGGAAGGGGGGGGGGGGGGGGGGGGGGGGGGGGGAGGGCACAGAACGAAGGAAAAGAAGACAGAGATCCTGGATGTTGGCACGAGGGAGCTTTTCGGTTTCATTTGACTTTGTAGCTCCGTGAGATGTGCAGTTTTCGGTCAGGCATTGCGGTCTACGACTTTGCGGCTTGCGAGCATGCATGCATCTCATGGTCTTATTTTTCTTTTTGTTAAACACAGTACCAGCACAGATGATTACGGTGCCAATCAAGTACAGGCCGCTGCGTGGTTTGCATAACATTTACTTAAGACTGAATTTGACCCTCGGTTGTAAGTTAAAGCTGAAAAACTGTAAAATTCAGTCTTAAGTAAATGTTATGAAATAGCAAAACTGAAAAAAAAAAATCTGTTCAATGCCATCGAAAGAAGAGGAATACTGTAGGTACTCAAAGATGCGAAAAATACCAAAATTAAAGGATATGAAATAGGGATGGTGTATGCAAATAAAACAGTACTAATCACTTACTTTTTTTTTCTTTACATCTTTTCTATACACAGCTGGCCAGCTGGGTTATCCACTGAAATTTCTACACGACAAAGATCGTTTCAACAAGAAAATTTCAACCCCTATCGAAAGAGGCAACACGATTTGATCTACTTAGCCGGAAAAAATCACCGGGGAAAAATAATCTCTAGTTTACAACCGAATAAATCTACAAATTGAACTGTTGTATATATTAGCAAAAAGAAAAAAAGAATTGCTGTATATATGTCTGTGTCACAAATTAGCTAGCTAGCTTCCAAGCCATCTTCATCATCGATCCTATCAGCATCCGCCGTTAGGGTTGTAGGTCTTGCAGGAGTGACCTGGACCTGCAAGCTTATGCAGATACAGCTGCCGGAGAAACCTGACGACGACAGAGTCGTCAACGGCGGTGTCTTCTCCGGCCCATTCCTGTCCAACCAATGGCCGCGCCGCCGCTGTGCTAGACACGACCAAGAACACCATCATCATCACGACCAGTGACAGAACGAGCTTCCTGATCAACGCGGCCATGATCTTTTACTTCCCTTTCGCTGTTCTTCTCCCTGATTTCCTTCTGTCTTTTCTAGTCGCTTTCACTAGGAAAAAAGCTAAGGAACTTTACTGAACTTTACTATGTTCTTCTCAAAATTCTGATGTGTTCATCACTGAATTAGAGCAACCCTATATATAGATATTAGAGTGGCAGGCGGCGGTTGCTTGCTCGGTACGATGGCCACTTGAATCGGCGTTTGTATTTGGAATTAATTTAAGGAATTGACGCCGTCAGTGGGAAATTCGGACTGAAAATACAGTAGGTACCAAGTCTAAGCTCCTGAATTTTCAACTCATCAGATGCAATGTTTCATGTTAGGCTGCTGGTTCGTACTGGGAAATCTGAAATTCGCGCTACCGCGTTTTGTCCCGGCACGCGTAACAGAAACCCAGCAAAGATTCTTCAGTCAAGGAAATGTTTTAATTTGGCCAATTTGCAGTGATCCCTCTGCCTGAACAGGAAGAAGGATGTAATGTACTAATGCAGAAATAAGTGCATTACGTGTTCTGAATGCGTTGCTGTAAGCGAGACCTAGCTTGTTGGGTCTTCTCTGACTTAGGACCTCATGGCAACTTGGCAAGTGTCTGGTTAATGATCATGCAATGTTCGTACTCTATTCGACAACTCGGCGTTGTATGGTCAAAACTTGATTCCTTGTGAACTACGACAGTGTACTCGTCTGGTGTTGCTCGGTCAGACCTCCTTGTTCAAATATATTATTCAAGTCAAAGTCCTGCAAATTTTCCAAGAAAATGCCTCCAGTATTGTGTGTTTATCTGCATTCTGTGGGAAGAATGATCAGAATTACATTTTCCTAGCTCAATATGGTCCACATTCTGAAATATTGGTTATTTTGTTTTCCTATGCTATGCTGATATAGATTACAGAAATCCACTTCTAATATATCCCGAAGGCATTACTTTGGAATTAAGGCTTGGCATAGTTTGTAGGATTCAATTTCCTAACGAAATTTTCCTACTCTGTTTCAAATTATAAATCCTTATAATTTATCCTAAGTCAATTATTATTACAAATATTTCACCATTTTTTAAATTCATATAGTTTAACGACATACGAATCATGTATTATAAAAGTATTCCCCATGGTGAAACAATAAACATAAATCTTATGATGATAAATTATATATATATATTGTAACTGATAGTCAAAGATACTAATGTTTGATGTATAACAAAAACTACAACGGTAAGTTATTTAAAATGGAGAGAGTATTGACCTCTTTGGTTCATACTTGGAAAGAAAAAAAGAAATGTTCGATATATTGTATTCCTATGGCTCAATCTTATAGGACAATAAGCATTATAGGAAAATAAGAAAAAGATATAATATTCTGAACACTTTCATTTGCTTTCGTCATGTTTGATTGAAACCAATTCTACCTTTTTTTCGGCAACTTTAGTGCCATATGGATGTTTGCTTTGCTATTTTTTTCACACTAGTACAAATTAATGGCGTACTATCACATTTGATCATGCCAAAACTTTTCTATATTTTGGCACTACCAAAATAATGGTATAGTAAAAAATGTATCCAATCCACACAAGTGATTTGTTTGTTTTCTATAGTATTATTAAAGGGTTACTCGTCTTTTCCTTTTTTTTATTTATATAGGATTAGACAAACATATCATTTCAACTTTTTACATGTTCCTACACATTCTAGAAAGGATAATTTTATCATTCTTGAGAAAATACGGGGAGATAATACATGTATTTTTTAATATAAGACTTGGTACTTTCTTGATGCTAAGTACTTCGAGACATCTAAATTTTTAGTGTAAAATTTTGATACGTATTAGTAGACGGTAAAATTTATCTTCTAAAAAGGGTTTGGTTACGCAATTTATTCCTACAACTTTTTTTACCAAAGAAATTCAATTTTGTTTGAGCACATCATATCATGCACGCAAGTGTTCCTAATTTCCTACTGTTCCACTGCACGAGACTGGACATTTCTCACTTTTCTAACAATCTCGCGATCACGGTGTCCATTTCTAACAGTCTCGCGATCATGGTGTCCATTTCTAGCGTTTGAAAACACAACAGGATATCTGAACTTATAGTTCCAGCATGAAACTTGACCTACTAGTCACTGAAAACAGGTTCATTCATTCTTAAGTCCATTGCTGACGTTGTAACTCGTAAGAGACACATAGCAAGTTTCTTTTATTTTCTTTTTTTTTAGACTAGCAAATTTCTTGATTACGGGAACTGCACGGTATAGGTAACTTGACTTGGGTGACTCGGTAGTTAAGGTAGTGTTTACTGAGTCAAGACTCAAGATTATGCTCATCTGACAGAATTTACTGAAGTCAGTATGAAAATCTTGCGATTGACGTCTAGCGGATCTGTCCCTGTTATACTCGACCGGGATCATTCCGAATTTCAGCGACGGCGGACACTTTGGGTCATAAATTCAGTGATCTTTTCACTTTAATTAATTTCCATGGACCGAGGTTTATTATGCTGAACTAAATTAAGAAAGTTGTTTAGTTTTGCTGACCTAGCTTTAAATTTTTTGGAGTAACTCACTTCGATCAGTGTGAAGTATTTGCTGTTTGCTTTGTCCTAAAAGACTTCTTTTAATTATGTAATTGGACAAGTATTCCTACACTACATACAATTTTGGTTTAAAGATTTACAGGACTAGATAGCGTCCATGAAATGGAAGTCATCAACTCGAGCAAATGGCATCACAACTGCTACAGCAAGTGCTCTAACCGTTTCATACTGCAAGTTATTTGATTTTTTTTTCCGAATCAAACTTTTTTAACTTTAATAAAATTTATATAAAATATAGTGGTATTTTCAATATAAAATAAACATATTATCAAAATATATTAAATATTAGATTTAATGAAACTAACTTAATATTTTAAAATATTACTATTTTTTATAAAAATATCCAAACTTAATAAAGTTTAACTAAGAAAAAAAATCAAACGGCTTCTAATATAAAACGGAGGGTTTAGCATGCAGCAACATGTCAAAACTTAATGCACATCTCTCCTCTTTTTTTTCCATGTTTGATTGATTAGTTCATCTACGAAAAAAACAAATTAAGCTGCTAAACAACGTGAGATTGAAGTAATACTTACTACGTTGAAACTAGGGGAGAAAATGGGACTGGTATTTCCCGACCGTCCACCCGAGACTTCGAGAAGAATATGAGAGAGAAAATGGGATACCCAACTATCAAATCCGAGTCCATAAAAAATAGGTTAGGATACGGGAAGACTTGTATCCACCCTTATGTCTCATATTATAAAAGATATATGAAAAACTATTATAAATGGAAAAAGTACGAATAACCCTCCTAAACAATTGCGGTCGACCGAATTACCCCCTAAACCCAAAAGCCAGACATTGCTCACCCTGAACTTTCAATACCGGACGAATTACCCCCGTCGATCCAATCCAAAGCAGTTTTGTCCTACGTGGCGTACACGTGGCAATTCAATCAACATTTTCTTTTTAAAAATGGTGGGACCCACCTGTCATACCTCCTCTTCCCCTCTTCCTCTTCGTCTCTCTCTCATCCACAGAGCGGGGAAGACAGGGATGGGTAGCGGACTCGTCATTGGACCCACCGCCATGCCCCTCTTGCATCCCCAACCCGCCCGTCCACCACCCTCACGCTTGCGGGCGCGGGCACCCTCGCGCCCTACCTCGCCGAAGCCCACTTCTCCGTCCTCCTGTCCATCTCCTGAATCCTCATCTTGAACCGCACCAAGGCCAAACCGGTTGCCATCGCCGCCTCCTCTTCACTATCACGCGTCCCCGCGCCATACTGGGCCTTAGGCATAGCGGCAGCGTCAATGTTGAGCCTTGCTTCGGTAGCGGCCTCCCCGGCGTCCGGCTGCAACTTCTCCTTGTCCCGAGGGCGGTGGAGTAGGGGTAGCGGTGAGGGGAGGGGAGTCGGGGAGCACCGGCGGGGGAGGGGGTGGGGCGAGTTTACTGGGGCGCCTATCCAGCTGCAGTGGAGGACGACGACGACGACGAGGAGGGCCACCCCTACATCTCCTCACGAGACAACCTACCCTCACCGAGCCGAGCTCATCCTCAGCCACTACCGGGGTGCACCGCCTCCTCGGCCTCCCCCGGTGAGGGAGGCGGAGGTCGCTCGAGCGCCGGTTGGGGAGAGGCGCGGGAGGACCTTCGCCGCCGGCCGCGGAGAATAAGGAGAGAAGTGGAGAAGAAAGAAGAAGGAGGAGGGTCGCTGAGGGAGCTCGAGACGGCGGTGGGCTCATCGATTCCTTCTTGCGAGCTTCGTAGTGGGCCACGCCGCGTGCCCTCACCGCCCCCACCACGCCCGCCGCCGGCCTCAAGGTCTGCTCTCTCGACGCCGCCATAGAGAGAGAGAGAGGAAGAGGGGTTGCCGCCGCTCACCGTAGTCACCGTCGTGGGCCGCGCCACTCACCCTCGTCGCCGGCCACTGCGTCGCCGCTCCCGACAGTGCCACAGAGAGAGATAGGAAGAGGGGAAGAGGAGAAAGAGAAATGAGAGAGTATGACAGTTGGACCCCCACCACTTTTTTAAGAAGAAAATGCTGACTGGATTGTGTAACGCCTGTTCCGTCGCGGCGTTAGTTAGTAGGGAAAAACCTATCTTCTAAAAACCTAAATTCCAAAAATCTTGGATTTTATTTTCGTTCTTGTCTATGCGTGTGTGTGCCAAGATCTCGTTTTCCTCTCCATCCAGTTTCCGAATCAAATCCAATTCAAACCTCTCCAAATTTAATCCTCTGCAAAAGTCCATTTTGCCTCCCTTACATTTGCGGGCCGATTTCCCCCTCTCCCTCGGCCCATTTTTCCCTCCCAGCCGCCATCTCTCTCTCTCTTGCCGAGAGAGAGAGAGTTCTCGCTCTCTCTACTTTCTCTCTCCCCGCGCGCGCGCCGTGGTGGCCGACCGGCCGGACGCCGCCGCCGTCAGCCTCTGCCGCCTCTGCCGCGCATGCTCCCAAGAATGGGGAGGCAGAGCCCCCTCCTCCCTCTGCCTCGTCGCCCCTCTCCTCTCCCTTCCTTTTTCCCCAAAACGGCGAGACACAGCTTCTTTTTCCCCTTCTTCCTTTTTCCCTTCTCCCCACCGCCGGCGTCATCCTCCTCTGCCACCGTTTTGGCCGCGAGCACCAGCGCCAGCTCGCCCTTGACCCTGCAAAGTTGGTTTCCAAACCGACATTCTCCCCCCACACTACAAATCCCCCCTCATTTCCCCCCTCCCACCGAGAACATCCACACCGCCACCGCTCCCACTCACCTCGCCGTCGCTCACCTCCGCGTTGCCGCCGCCCTCCGCCAGTCGCCGCCGTGGACGCACGCACCGCGGAGCCCGCTGTCGACCGCGCCTTCCTCCTCTTCCCCGGCTCGGCGTCCCCGCTCCCCTCTCGCGGTAACCACCTCGCTGCCCCCCTTCTCCTCTTCTCTCCTCCGTAGGTCGCAGCCGCCGCCGTCACCGCGTAGCCGCCGGTCGCCGAGTACCCCTCTCCTCCTCTTCCCGTCCCGGACCACCGGAGCAAGAGCATGAGAAAGAGAAGAAGAAAACGAGAAGAATGGAGAAGAATGGAGAAAAAGGAAGTGATGGAGGTAGAAGAAGACCTCTGTGGGACCCACCGTGGGCCCCACACTCCCCTTTTGACCGGTCTCCCCCCTTGGGCCGCCTTGGGCCACCACATGGCCGGCCCGCTCGCTCGGCCTGCTCCAGCCCCGCGCCAACGGGCCGCCTCCTCGCCGGCCCGGTCCGCTCGCCCCGGCCACGCACGCGCGCAGCATGGGCCGCGCTCCCGCGGCCCGCAATACCCCCCCGTTCGGCCTGCGCCGGTCCACTCGCCCGGCCTGCTCCCGCCGCTTGCCTCGGCCTGGTCCGCGCCCGCCTTGGGCCGCCACCTGGCCGGCCTGCTCCCCTCCGCCTTGGCCTCTCGCCGCTCGCTGCTCGGCCGCCCCCCACGGCTGGGCCGCCCCCCTTGCACGCGCGCCGGCCCAATTGCTCGGCCGAGCCACGCCTCTCCTCTCGGGCCACGCCCAAGCCGCCCGAGGGAAGTCTAAACTCCCTCCTCCCCTTTTTCTTTTCAAAAGGGTTTTAAATAAATCCTTTTTCCTTTAGACAGAAAATCAAATAATCTTAGAAATTCAATATCTTTTCAACCGTTCATCCGTTTGACTCCGTTCAACTTCCAAAAATTCTCAAATCTCGAGATCTATCTAATGGCACACTTAGTCTCTATTAGGGCGTTATTTTCGCTGTTTATTGAGTCTTTCTCGTTTCACGTATAGTACCGGAGCCCGAAGACTCGCAGTGTGCGGATTTTGAGGATCAAGCTCAAGATCTCGAGCAAGGCAAGTCACCTTTGATCATCTTGCACCTATAAATTAAATTTAAGTATTTCTTTTTCGCAAATAATGCATGAATAGGATTAACACTAATAGTTCGGTCGCGGCTTGCGAGATACCCTGCCGGCCCAAATCCCTGTTGCTGCATTTACCCTCCATCAATTGTTGAACACTTAAACCTCCTTTGTTGACTGCTGTGTTTCGATGCTCGGGCCTTCAGGCACGCATCATCGGAACACCTCCCCTCAAAATTTAAAATATCCAACGATGGGTAAAACTTGGGGTTTTACAAAAGTCTTGGAAAACCCGACACCTAGGTCGGTGTTTGCGAACCAAATGAATTTCCCAAAACCGCAGACCGGGGAACGTACCGGGAGTACGGTTTCCCGCTCTTGCGCTTAAGGACCGTATCCCTTGGAATTTCATCCGAACATAAGACAAGTGCGACCACATGGGTGAAATGGGACGCCCCTGGCTGAGTAATTAGCTAATCTGGGGAGCCATGATGCCAAGAGACATGTGGATTCGTCGGGGTGGTGTCGGGGAGAACCCCCGGGCTTCCTGGCACAGTATAGTCTGGGACCTAACCTGGTGTTGGTTTGGGACCCCTCTCGTTGCCATATGGTAAACCTGGATCGGCTTTCGAAATGCCTTGTCATGAAAGCCTTAAGGTCTCCAAACGTGGCCGATCCGCACGGGCTGGGTGATCCGGGTTAGTAATGTCGTGTGGGTAAAGTGTACCCCCTCTGCAGAGGTTAACAAACTGTTCGAACAGCCGTGCCCACGGTCATGGGCGGATGTAAGGTGATTCCTAGCGTAGTTTTGTTTGACTACTGCTTTGTGAAAATTGATGTTGTGGAATGGGTTCGATGTTTGGAAAATTTACGGCTGTCGGGATCAGCCAGGCCCGGGTGGCCGTTTGGAAACTGTTGGCCGGGTGCCAATCTTGAACTGTTCAAAGACTGATACATTGCACATACTCCGACCGGACGAGACGCACTGTCTCATCTGTGTCGTTTGAGAAGCACTCACTTAGTTGTTTCAAAAAGGAGTTTAACTAAAATCAATTGGAAAAATAACAGCCTTTCCTTTGAAGCCTGCATTAAACACTTAATTCCCATGACTTGCTGAGTACTCCTGTACTCACCCTTGCTCTATATAAATAACCCCCCCAGTTGCTGAAGAAGATGACGTGGATCCCGCTGACGAGTTCTTCCAGGAACAAGTCGGCTACGATGAGTTTTAGGGTTTCGGCCTAGTTCCCAAGTCGCGCCTGTGGTGAATGGTCCAAGTCTTGGCTTCCGCTTTCTCTTTTGTAATGCAGTTGTGAGCTCGGGGTTTGTCCGCAGCCCAACATGACTGTAATCCTACTCTATAATAAGAGACTTCTGTTGCTGTGATATTCTATCTTCCTGTGATACCAGCACTGTTTCCTGGGACTGATATCGGTTGACAGGTTAATTTGGAGCGTCCGTTCTAGTCCCCGTCTGGGAGCGGATCGGGGCGTGACAGATTGCGACGCGTACGTCACGTAGCACAAAACCGCTCTGGATTGGATCGAGGGGGTAATTTATCCGGTATTGAAAGTTCAGGTTAAGCAATGTCTGATTTTTGGGTTCATGGGGTAATTCGGTCAACTGCGATAGTTCGGGGGTAATTAGTACCTTTTCCATTATAAATCCACCTACATGTTAAAAGATTGGTTAATCATTATTTTATGAGTTCACATGTAATATTGTATACTTTTTTCTTTTGATGTATTTATTTTTACACTTTAATTGCTAATTTATATTTAATATTTATGAATTAGAGGTACAAATAAATACCCGTTCTCGAATCTAATTTAAAGGAAATAATATGGGATAGTATACGGAACGAGTGATGCGTCATCCGACACCCATACCTGACTCTGAATTTGAAGGAAAATACGGGTTAAGAATATAGGAATGCCATCATCTGACCATACCAATCCATTTTCACCCCTAACTAAAACCTTCAGTACCGGGCCGAGACCAGGCGAATTTAACGGCCCGCAGGTTCGTCTGCATCCCGTTCGGAGCCCATTACGCGAATGTGCGGAGCTGGCGCTCTCGTACCAGGTCGTGAAGACCTCAGCCCACAGGAGGCCTGCTATGACATGCTGGAGGTGTTCACGTTGTTGGCCCAATCAGCACGTACTTAGGAATTTCGTTCCGAGCCCACGTTGCAAATTGGCTAATGTGGTCCAAGAAGGCCGTGAAGTTTCCAGCCTATATGAGAATTGAATAAGTTCACTTTTGGCCTTAATTTGTCGCCGAGTTCGAAAGTTATCCCTAGACGGTAAAACCGGATACAATGCATCCCCTAACCTACAAAACCGTGCAAACAAGATTCCTCAACATTATTGTCCCTGGTTTTGGCTGACGTGGTGCCTAAGTGGCTCTTTTGACTAGATCTTCATCCCATGTTGCATTGACTTGGCAATTACGTGGTAATTTGATTCGGAAAAACAATAAAACCCATGAGACTAATATATCAGTTTCACACACTAAATAAAAAAATTATGGGGTCTGTGTGGCCTCACATATCATCCTCATTACACCCCCTTCTCTTTATCCTTTCTTTCCTCTCTCTCTCCAGCAGGTGGCAACTGGAGTGGCTGGCCAGTGGAGAGTAGACGCGAGCGACGGTCGGCGAGGGAGGAGAAACGGCGCGCGGGCAGCGGCATGTGGGAAAGGCTCGGGCTCCTCCTTCAACTTCCTCCAATGCCCGGTAGGGTCAGAGTTGGAGCTCATCTGGGCGCCGGCGCTTGCCGCCGTGTCACGCTCGCTCGCTTCCACCAGCCTCGACCCCGCCGCCATCGGCGCCTTCCCCACTTGCACCTCCTCTGCCGCCGCCGCCGCCACTGCTGCTGGTGGCCCCCAGCGTGCCTCGGTCTCCTCTATAGAAAAATATAATTTGTTGTATTCTTGATGTATTACATGGACCCTCTTATAGGGTATATAAGAGTACATAGGAGGTAGAGACTTGAAGTATAATACAAGTAAGAGTAGATTTATCTCTAGTATTCTATCTTTAGGATTTTGTTTTATCTCTAGGATTCTATCTCTAGCATTATATCTTATCTATATTTGTATTTGACTCTTATATCTAACTAAGATATATGTACTTCTAACATTTCGCCTCAGTCATAACGGGAGCGAAGCGAACGATTGCGACTGGATTTGAAATCCTCTGTTTCTTCATCTTTTCGACTCACCATCATCGATTGCATCTCTGATGGACACTCCTCCACCTGATGCATGCTCCTCTTCGGTGTCGTCCCTTGACTCTCCTCTATTCCCTCCCGCAATCATAGCGTGAGTATCATGGACGATAGCGATGACACGGACGCTTTGACTGGAGTTGTCGTAGATGATTTTTGCTGTAGACGTTTGTCAATGTGGCCAATCATGTAATAGCCGTGGTCGTGGTAGTTGGTGTAGCCGCAAATAGCCGAAGGCGAAAAATATTTATGCCATGGTGTGAAGACGGAACTGCAATTGTTAGTATCTTGCACCTTGTAGGTGTCAGAGGATGCTATTAGAGACGTCTTGCATATGTCAGAAGACGTCATTGGCGATGAGGTCACCACTTTGCTTGATCCTCTACACCTTGGAGCAGTCATCACAATTGTGATACCGAGTTGCTGAGTCGTTTTCGTTGTAGATGACGTGATCGATGCTGTTGTCGATGACGCTGTCGCTACCGTCATAGAGAACGCAATCGATATCATCAATGAAGCGTCTTGCAAATTAGTCTGTTAGAGGTCGCGAGATATCCATCTTTGTGGATGAAGCGACGACAGAGTTTTATCATGTTGATGAAGATCATCGGAGCCGATTTAGTCGTACAGCTGATGATGAGTACTATCGGTGCAGATATGAAGACACGGGTTGTTGCCGCGAAGGCGCGAAGCTTTCGGGAAGAGGAAGAGGGGTAGGCTTGTGCAGAGTCGATCTCGGCGACCACCAGCCACCGGCCGCCGCAAATTCATGCATGTGAATTCTCCTTGGGCTCGGTGCACCGTGCTGCTGCTGATATGTGTGCATATGATAGATGGCTTTGGCTTCTCTGATTCTTGCTACTTGATCTGATGCTTGAATTGTCTACAGATTGGTGGAGACGCTGGTTGTAGATGTTGCTTCCGCTCACGAGGATCATAGGCTTTTATGTGGCTAATGAAGGAATTGATCTAATATAATGCTAATTAATGGAATTGGCGCGTGGCTGATGAGGCCCTTGCTTCTTGGCGGTCTCGTCAAAGAGTCGCTCCCAGCTCCGTCGCTACTCCTACACATGGTATCTCTTATGAGGTATATATAGAAGTATATAGGAGTTAGATACTTGAAGTACAATACAAGTAAGAATAGATTTATCTTTAGGATTCTATATTTAGGACTATATTTTATCTCTATGATTCTATCTCTAGGATCATATCTTATTTATATTTGTATTTGACTCTTATCTCTAACCAAGATATATGTACTTCTAACATCCTCCTCCGGTTCCTCCAACGCTTAGTGAGGCCAGATCGAGATGGCGAGCTTGGGTCAACGAGGGCAAGTTCCGCGTGGCCTTCTTAGCGTCCACGCCCATCCTCCCCGCCACAACCCACGGCGGACGACACCAGGGACGTGGAGCCGTCCATCAACATGTTGTGTTGGTGTCGCGGCCGACCGGACGGAGCTCGTTCGGTAGAGGGTAGGGAACGGATGATCTTGAGGCGGCACGGATGGTGGTAGGGGTGGAGCGGACACGACTATTCACCGAGGGAAACCACCGCCACGCCGCCCTCACGACGGCCACGGTCTCCCCGCCTCGCCGAGGATGCCGCCCGCCATCAGTTCGCTCCGATCGCCGCCCCTCCGCTTCGCCTGCCTGTTCCACCGTGCTTCTCGCCACCCACGCGCCCGTCCACCGTCCACCCTTCCCGTCCGCGCAGATCCAGGTGCCCGCCCTCGGGCGAGGAGCTTGGTTGCGTTGCCCCTCTGGTCCGTCTCGCTGGGGAGAGAGAGGATAGAGAGGGGGGATGAGTGACGATGACATGTGGGCCACATAGGCCCCACCATTTTTATTATTATGCGCGTAACTGACATGTGGGCCCCACATTTTTTATTATTTTTTCGGATTGAATTGACACGTAATTGCCATATCAATGCCACGTAGAACGAAGACCTAGTTAAATGAGTCATGTAGATGCCACTTCAGCACAAATACTGTCGAGGGATCTTGTTTGCACGGTTTTGTAAGTTGTGGGATGCGTTGTATCCGGTTTTGCGATCTAGGGATGAATTTCAGACTTGGCGACAAATTGAGGGACATAAAGTGAACTTATTCCATATGAGAAGCCCTTCATTTTGCACATACTCAATCATGGGACGTGAATGCTGGGCCCCATTTCAGCATGTAGGTGGCAATCCCGTTCCGAGGCGAAATAAGTTCATCTGAGGTCCCTTAACTTGACACAAAATCCGATTTTTGTCCTTGAACTGAAAAACCAGATACAACGGGTCCCTCAACTAACAAAACCAGTGCAAAGGAGGTCCCTCGGCAGTATTGTACTCGGTTTTAGCTGATGTGGCACCTACCTGGCTAATTTGACTAGGTCTTCGTTCCACGTGGTATTAACGTGGCGCTTACGTGGCATTTTGATTTGGAAAATAATAAAAACAATGGACCCGCATATCAGTTACACAAAAAAATAATTAAAACATGGCGGGGCCCACATGTCATTCCCACTCCCTCCTCTTCTTCCTCCTCTCTCCTAATCTCTCTTCTGGGCACCGTGAGGGCGGCGGAGATGACCTCAACAACGTCCACTTCTCCACACCGCCCCGCTCCTCCGTCGACGCCAGCTCAGCGACTCCCCCTACACCGCCGCACCCGCTGCGCGCGTGCCGCCTCTCCCTCCCATGCGCAGAGGGCACGGGCGAACAGCGGGAGAAGATATTGAGGTTGCCGGCAACCCGCGGCGATGGAGCTCGGATCCGTCGGTGGTGGGGGAGTGAAGAGGTGGCAGTACGCGAGAATCCCAGTGAACCATTTCGAGAGGATCCCGACTGGCGAAAATGCATCTCCGCCCGCTCGACGATGCCATCCGCACGTCGGTGCTCTTCCCGTGGTGGCGCACGGTGACGGCTGGACGGGCACTTCGTACAACGGGTTCACCCCCCTCCCGACACCCAGCTTGGTGAAGCGGCCAGCAAGGCACCGTGACAGCGGATCCACGCTCCCGAGGCCCGGCGGTAGCGAATTCCTGCTCCCATGGCTCGGCGGCGGCGGATCCACTCTCCTCATCGTCACTGTCACCTTTCCGAGCCACACCCGTCGTTGTTGAGCTACCATCGTCGTCACCTTCCCGAGCCACACCTGCCGTTGTTAAGGGAGGGAGGGAGGAGGAGGACAAGCTGGAGGGCTACGTGAAGAGGGGCTTGGCTGACTCCGGTGACTTCTTCCGTCGCATCCGTGCCTGGCTGCTCGTCGATCCACCGTATCAGGTCCGGGCGGTTGTCATCGTCGCTGGCATCGGGTGGCAGAAGGAGGCTGACGAGCACGGTGGGCTTGTGGTAGAGCTCGACCTCCACCACCCTCCCGATCTCTGGCAGCGTCGTGGCGACGCCGTCATCGGCGGGGAGAAGGGAGTAGAATGGGATGAGGAGATGAGATAGAGAAGAGAGGGGATGAGTGGAGGAAGTGGGGCTACTGATATGTGGGTCCCACTATTTTTTAATCTTATTATGTGATTGACATGTGGGTTCCACTATTTTTTAATCTTATTATTTGACTGACATGTGGGTCCATATATTTTCTTTTATTTTTAAAATTGTTAAAAAAATTCATATGCCACGTCAACGCTACGTCAGATGAATACCGAGTCAAATTGACCACGTAGGCGTCACGTCAGCTCAAACCGCTGCCCAAACCGCTATGAGACCTATATTGCATCGGTTTTAACAGTTGAGGGACTCGTTGTATCTGGTTTTCCGGTTGAAGGACGAAAATCGGATTCGTTGACAAGTTAAGGGACCTCTAATAAACTTATTCCTTAGGGCCACGTTGAACATGGGCCGATTGGCGGGTGAGGCCAGCCACAGATAGGCCGACGAGATGACGGCCCGTCTGGAGCGCTCAAGTCACGCTAGTTTATAACGTGGGCTCGGAACGGGATTGGCACAAAATTGTCTACACTGAATTCGGATTAGTCCACGAGAATGTCACGTTTGATATTTTTCTGATCCTTAAGCTATAATAAATTATCAGTCGTTGATATTGCTTTGGACTTCTATAAGCTGCGTCTCCTGTTGAATTGCTTATGTAGGATCGCAGAAACCTGCCTTTTATAACCACGAGATTTACCGACGGTCTTGGTTGATAGATAATGTTACGGATAAGAGTTCTTTCATAGTCTTTGAGATTACCCCAATGTATTACTCTTGTTAGTGCTATAATTTGTTTCAGATCAACCCTACAAATATACTGATAAAATAGCAAAAGTGTGTAATATTATTTCAGGTTCTTCTGAGAGAACCATATAACAAGCTATTACCTTGTCTCATGAATTGACACCTCACACATGTACGTCTTCGGACCTCGGTAACTAGTGAGGTGAACCCCTTCTAGATAGAATTGAAAATGGGAAAGGTTTTAATGTTTGATGACTAGCTTACTACTTGCAAAGCCATATATACCTAATGAAAAATGGTATTATCCAAATGCATTTTAAAGTAATTGTAGTAAAACCCGACCTATTGAAGTTGTTTTTCCAACTATATGTACACATCTAAGTAGTCATTATTTTATCATACCATAATAAAAAACAAAACAAAAATGCAATTTCTGTTTTTCTTGAAAGACAAATATGATACCATTGTTCCCTTTTCCCCACCCGTTTAGGTGGCCCGGTCGGTGGGGTTCCATCACATGAGGCGTGCATGTATCGTTGACAGCCCAAGCCCACTCCAACCTAAACGCCCGCTCCACTGTTGATGAAAGCGGCACGACGCGCCCCGCCCCTCCGGCGACTGCGCCCTGTCTCGCGCAGAGTCGCCGCGCCGAGCAAGCGTTGATCCGCTCAAACCTCCGTCGAGGCGACCTGCAAAGCAAAGCAAAACCCCGAACATTTTTCAAACGCGGCGCCAAGCGAGCGAAGCGAGGACCGGCCCGGACGTACGTCCGGACGCCCGACCCGATGCGGTGCACGCGCCGTGGTCACCGGTACAGTCGTACAGTACAGCCGGTCCACCGATCCCGATGCTCTCAGTCTCAGCACCAACCCTTCCACGGCTACAAAATTGGCAGTCTACGACCACCACCGGTTGAGCCAGTTCACCACCACGACCCGGTCGCCTCCTCCCGCCCGTTTAAATACGACGCAGCTCACTGCCTCCCCCCCGCACGCACGCTCCATCCACCGATCCCTCTCTGTCTCTCAACTCCCAAGCAGCAGAGAGAGCTCGCCAACACAGAAGAAGAAGAAGCCGAGTTCTCTCGCCGGCGCCGTTCCCGATCAAGAGGAGGATACAAGGAGCGGAGGCATCACCAGCGGCAACTTACAATGCCGAGTTCGGTCGGCGGCAAAGCTCGCGGCGCTGAAGCACCGGCACCGGCGACGGCGACGCACCCCCGCTACGTGCCACAGAGGGGCGTCGTGCTGAAGAGCGTGCTGGGTTGGTTCTTCGGCTGTTCCAGTTCCGCCAAGACACGGCCTTTTCCGGCCGGCCGGTGAAACCCCGTGCGTGCCGGAGGCCGGCCGGTGTGCCAAACTGCCAATGTCGATTAGCGCCTCGCTTTCCCGTCCCTTAGTTTTGCTGCGCGAAGCTTCGACACGATCACGCTGGACCGCGCGCCGCGCGCGTTTGTGCATTAGGATTGTATACTTAGCTTTGTGAATTGTATCTTGCCTTCTTGGCAAGCCGTGATTTCTCCGTTGTGTTCATCAAGGCCTTAATCGCATTATGAAATCTGGATTCAGTTTCAGGTGTTCTGTTCTACTCCTACTCCTAAAATGCACAGAATGAAACGATGAGCTGTCTGTTTCAGAGGTATAATTTATCATTCGATGCTGCGTCTCTGAATAATCTTAGACTCGTAAATTAAACAGCAGAAAGCGCAGAACCAGTCAGCTGCAAAGAATTTTTTGTGAGTTGTGACTTCTTTAAAACAGAAAAGGACTACATAGGACAAAAATAAATGATGGGGGGAAAAGTCAGAAGTCCAAGTCAGCTTTTAGACTTGGACTTTTTTATTGCTTTGTTTAGTTCTTGCTCTGTTGCAATGGTTGGTTGGTGGTCGGATCTGCAACCATGTTGGGCTCTTGGCTGCATCCAGTGGCTTCAATCAAATTGATTACCTTTCTGTTTCTGAAAAGGAATCATTTAGTAGTATTTGGTAATATTGCCATTAGCCCAACTGTACAGCGTTGCATCATAAAGAAATTTGATTACTTCTGATCAACACATCTCAACTTTGACCAGAGTCACATTTCCAAGACTTGTCCTACTATACATCAACATCATCTTACTTACTGTACACAGAAGAAAAGGATTTATTCCGAAGCAGAATGGTGGTCTTGTATTCCATTTCCTTTACTCAGAAGTAATTTTGATGGATATGATATTAATTTGAAGATATCTATATCAAACATCTGAATGTAAAGTATGCCCCAACGACCGTATGAAATATGAACTAGGGGAACTGAATACTGTATCAGATTTGAAGTTTGCTCTGAGTACTTATGCTGTATTTAGAGCTATTATTACCCTGTACTCATATGCTGTATTTACCTACTCCTACTAGGCTGTCCCATACGGTAAACGTGGTGGTTTATTAATATATAATTAATTAAGTATTAGTTAAGAAATAATTTAAAAAATGGATTAATATGGTTTTCAAAGCAACCTTTGTATAATTTTTTTTAAGAAATACACCGTTTAGTAATTTGGAAAACGTGTACACAAAAAACGAGAAAAATAAGTTAGAGAAGCGAAGAAAAGAACACAGCCTAAGTATCTTGTGGCTAAACACATTTCTGAAATTCAAATATCTGTTCAGTACTTCAGTAGTAAAGTACATTCTCCAACACTTTGGTACGATCCATGCCTTCTATAGTTAGTAGATTCAGAACGAAGAAAACCGGCCATTGGGATGAACATGGGCAAGAACTAATGTTGCCTGCACAATACAGAATTCGCCAGCTCAAATTTTGTGAGAGAAGTCACAAGTCAAGGTCAGGTTTTCAGACTGACCTTTTAGACTTCCTCTTCTCTCATTGGTTGGCCGGGGTCAGCAATTATTCAGGGAGGTTTTAGTTGGCTCGATCAGAGTCATTCATTAAATCCGATCACTGGACCCGACAGTTTCTCTCCAGGACACTGACCCTGACCCGAAGTCAATCTGTCAATGTTTCTTCACTTGGTCACTGCCCTCATCTTCAGTGTACCTATTGGACTAGAATCACCGCTACATTTTGCACACAGAAAAAAATGCTTTGGTAACTAAATTTCCAAAGAACATAGAGTAAGCATAATCTTTTATTTTCCTCTCTCCTTTTCCAGGATTCCAGTGCTGTTCTTGCCCACCTTTCTCATAGTTCCAGTGTTATTCTTATTCTCTCCATCCTGCCGTCTGCACTATCATTTCCATGTAAAATCTGCCCCCAGTTCGCCACTTGCGGTTTTGCCAATGTGAAACGAACAGAAAGCCATCACCTGATAGAAACAAAGTGACCAACGTCTCTTTCATGCCAGCTACAAACAAGCTCGCGAATCAACTGTAGCACTCTTGCCTGACCGTGTTTGCGGCGAGTTGAGTTGAGGCATCATTGTATTCGGTTTTCACCGACCTACCACACACTGCTCCTGCAGTCTGCAGATGCTTCCTTCCTACAGTGCACGAAGAGGAAGAAAAGATGATGAATTTGATGGTGAGTGCAGCAGAAAAGGCGACGCCTTGAACGGTTTAGCCGCAAAGCGGAGGCACCCCGTGGCGGCAGCGCGACGAGCTTTTCCCACGGCCATGGCGCCACTTGTGGTTTCCTTCCACCTGCGGAAACCACCCCCAAAAAAGTTCAGACGTACTAGTGCGCTCATCAGCTCGCTTACGCTGTCACGCTATCGCCATCTCGCGCCACTTCCGCTCCAGTTCCCGCCATCTTCCCCAGCCTTTCCCTTCGCTGCTCCTACCATGTCGAGTAGCTGACGACGACGAGACGAGTTGTATAAATTGTCAGAGGTTGGTATGGCCGTTTTGCTCATTATCATCACGAATCCGGTGTAAGCTCACCTCACCTGTCGTTATGCTCAGCGGCCGCGGCGGCGGAGGAGGGGGGAAGAAGCCGCCTCCGCGGGGAGTCCACCCTCGCTACGTCCCGAAGAGGGGCTCGGTGCTGAAGGGGATCGTGCGCCGCATGCTCGGCCTCTTCGTCTTCTACCTCCCGCAGCAGGGCGGAGGCGGAGCGGCGAATGGCGGCGGCGGCGACGGAGGCGGACGCGTGCGCCCGGCGCCGCCTCCGGTGGATGGTGGCGGCGAGCAGGGGAAGTAGATGGGGGATTCACCCACGGTATATTGATCGTTAGATCGGGTTATCTCGGCCCATCCTTTTATCCGGGCCGTTCGTTAGAATGGTTTGCACAAAACTATTGTTATTGTTATGTTTTCCCTCGTATTATTGCAGGGATTTATGTCAGAGATTAATACGGTCTTACAGATTTGTAACACCATGCTTTCTCTCGTATTATTGCAGGGATTCATGTTAGTGCAGATTGGTGCGATCTTACAGATTGGCGACATCTGTATGATCTACTATGCTTTCCCTCGTATTTATTGTAGGGATTCATGTCATAGATTAGGAGTACAGTCTTACAGATGTTTTCCCTCTTATTATTGTAGGGATTCATTTTAGTACAGATTAATATGTACGTGTACTATGTACTATGCTATCTGTACGTGTACGATTTACTATGTTTTCCCTCGTATTATTGCAGGGATATGTTTTCCCTCGTATTATTGAAGGGATTCATGTTATAGATTATGATTCGAGACATCTGTACAATCTACTATGCTCTCCCTCGTATTATTGCAGGGATTCATGTTACAGATTATTACGGTCTTACAGATTCACCGCATTTGTACGACCTGTTCGTCATATTATGTAACACGCGCTTGATATTTCTACACAGTTTGGAGAAATTGAACTTTTTTTTTTTTCATTCTGTTGTGTTTGTTCCTGCAGAAGTGCAGATGATTTTTACAGGAATACTCAATTCTTCATCTTCAGGTGCTGTGAACAAACAAACAATCACACCCTTTGCCTCAACAAGGGAAACTGGGGCAACTTCTGCCACCATAATTATCATTAATATTCTAGCAGTTGCTTACAAAAATTACTGTAGAACAATCATGCTGTGGTAACTGGTTACTGGCATCCGTATCTGCAAAACTGCTAGGGAAGAAAAAGACACATGCTCGAAGAGACTCATTCATATGGAGAGGTAAAATGAACCATCACCCATCCGACGAATGTCACAACATCCTTCTCCAATGCACCATATATCAAATATTACATGCTACCCCTGTTTCTTTGTTTCTGCCACTGAAATATTAGTGGTCAATCCCATGATTCCATATTTGCAGTCAATGCCATGGCTGCACGCCTGTACTGACATCAGTAGGCGAACTTGGCGAAGCCCTCATCTATTTCTCAGGTTTCCAGGATTTGGGCACAGCGGTTCTCAGCTTAAGTGGATGCTGCAGTGAAGGCAAGATTAGAAACAGCTTTCTACACAGGGTGCATTATATTGGCAGTGACCAAGAAAACTACAACGATGACGAAACGAATGAAATTCCAGTTTACATCAACATCTCCACGAGCCAGAGCTTCTTGATATCACTATATTGTATCCTACCCAATTGTACTCATCACTACGAGCTATTTTAACCCTACTGAATTGATATATACATCTACTTCAATATAGAGGTTCCACAATGTCAGATGAGTCATTTGCAAAGGTTACCTGTCAAAGATGTCCTCTGTCAAGCAATTGCACTGTAATCTTCTAGAATTGATTACCTTTAACTTTCTTGTACCTCTTTGGGAAAAGTTCATCGCCCTCAAGAACTACGTCTTTATGCATTTGTTCCCATATTGCTCCAAACTGGCTATGAAATTTATCTTGAATCCATGCTTTTATCTCAGGATAAAGAAAATCTGGATTAACATTCCACACATCTCTTAATGCCGCCCGGCTATCTATTAACTTTGAACCAATCTTCATCCTGTCAAGCAGATCACAAACTCTTCTTTGGCTAACAGGCCCCAGGAGAACATATGGTGACAGTGCCAGGAACTTCTGAATGACCTTAAGGCATGGCAAGACATCTCCTTTAAGCAAAGCACATGCAAATACCTGCAACCGACTGGTGCAATCTTGTATAGGTACACTATGCAATGGAAGCTGCCAATTATGTCGAGAAAAGATGGGGCTAACATAACAGTAGACTTGGTCCTTTTGAGGTTCGTAATAAGGTTTTGGATCTTCCAATCGTGCAGAGAATGTACAAAGAGAACTAGCATATTTCAAAATCCATCCTGGCTTTACACTGGTTACACCATGCATGTATGATCTCTTTGTATGAAGTAGTTCCGAGTAAACTACAAATTCTGGTGCAATTCGTGCAACAGAAGATGATCGGTGTAGATATATTGTATCATTGAGAGCACAAGATTGATAATGAACAGCCCGAACCTTTTTATCATCTTTTGATGGTCCAGAAAAGGCACGAATCCTCTTTGCAACCCTATCAGCCCACCCAGCACATATTCCTTGTCTTAGAAGCTCCTCTTCATTTAATTGCATTGGTTTTTTATCAGCCTCATGCCTCCAGGCCTCTTCTACATCTTCAGATGCCCCAAATTTCCAAGAAAATTCTTCACAAAATTTGCTATGGTGAAATATTAATCGAAGAAGTTGCTTCCTCAATTTTGACATCTCTTCCATTGTTTTGAGATGAAGTGAGTTGACTCTGCAAAATTCCACTGGGTTTTCTGACAACTCAAACAACTGCAAGGCACGCGAGATGGATAAGGCATCACTGCTAGGATTGGAAAATTTTGTGTGGGCCTCTCTAACCATCGCCTTGAGCTTCTTCTGTCTCTTCCTTTCCTGCCTATCCTTATCTTCTGAATCAGGGTTATCTTCTTTTGATTCGCCACTAAATTCATTCTGCGTGAGAAAAGGATTTGTAAAACTCAAAGCTGATGCAGCAGCTGCTGCATATCCCAATATGAAGTTAGGTCTGGAAAAGCACCGTTGACTGTTCAAAATTTTAATTATTGTCAGAAGAAGACGAGAATGTCGTGGGCTCATGGGGTATTGTGCCATAGCCTTCCCCATTGATGTAGGTTCACCCTTGCTATCAAGCGCTTCCAATACTTTTAAGCAACGCTCTGCTTCAACCAAACTTTCCTTGTCAGGAGGTGTAGGGAAAGGAAAGTTTTCAACCTGTAATTATCATGAATTGCATAAAACAACAGAGAAAAGAAAAATAATAAGTCAAAAAGAACCTATAATCTCATAAGGATGAGTAACTTGCAAGCACATTACCTTATTAATATTCATAAACTTGAGCATAAGCACAACACCATCGACTGGAATATTCTTAATCTCAGGCTCAGAGAACTCAGGGAATAATTCATCTTTACCATATGCTGCAGCCGAGTAGAGACGGTAACAGTGCCCAGGCCCCGTTCTTCCAGCTCTCCCAGAACGCTGGGATGCAGATGCCTTGCTTATCCACTGGATTTCATAACTTGCCGTCCCAGTAGCATGGTTGTAGTTCTTAACTTTTTGTTTCCCAGTATCAACTACATATTTTATGCCAGGAATTGTTAAAGAGGTTTCTGCAACATTTGTTGCAATAACAACTAATCTTTCACCGTCAGGAATATCCTGAAACACTCGAAGCTGCTGTGAAGCTGGTAACATAGCATAAAGTGGTAACACACGAAGTCTACCATGAGAAACAGACCTAGCTTCTGTGCATTTACTGATTAAAGGAACATGACTTGACTCTTCTAAAGTTGTAGCATTGCTTGGTACATCAGCACTTTCCGGTTCTCCTGACACTCTTGATATAGCCTTAAACGATGCCTTCAATCCAGATGAACCCTCAGCACCTTTCAAAAATGCTAATACTGGTCCATCCTCTTCTGTGGTTTCATAAGCAACAGAATCATCATCCTCACTGTCGGTATCCATCTCAGGTTCCATTTCAATGTCTGACGAATCTACACTTGGCCCAGCATTACTCTCATCCTCATCATATGAGGAAAACATGTCATCTTGGTGCTCAGACTCGTCTCTATCAATATCATATGCTTCACTGATTTCCCTCTCGACTACTTCTTGGCTCAAGCTGTTCTCATCTCCCTCAACCTTTTCAGTCTTCTTGTCAGTTTGCTGCTTTGATGCCCTTTGCAGTTTCTTACATAAGTAATCGACTTCTCGTTGTCCAGTAACAAAGACAAGGATTCCACCTGGTGGAAGTTTCTTGTGGATGGACATAACCTTTTTATAAGCTTGCCTTAAATAATCGTCATGTGTACTCTTTGAGAAGTGAACTGTTACTGGGAATTGTCGTACAGGTACCTTTATAGCTGGTGGGATCACATCAAACAATCTTCTGTTTGAAATGAAGTCCTTCAATTGCAAGGTGGCACTCATTAGCACCACTTTCAACTGACTAATCTTATCTTCTGGATTAATGCTCAGACCACAACGTATTTTTTCCTGTTGCTCTATGTACAATGACTGCCATGTGCATAAATGTTAACGATGGTTATATATATATATTTTTTTTCTTTCATTCAAATGAAAACGATTATAAGTATTTAGTTTCAACCTTGCGAATCTTTATAATTCTAGATAGCATCCCAATAAGTATATCTGTGTTCAAGCTCCTCTCATGCGCCTCATCCAGGATGATTACAGAATAGCGCTTCAGTAGAAAGTCACTCTGTGGAAGATTAGTAAACCATGTGATTAGCAGTATTCTGATTTATGTCTAAAAACAACTTCAAATTAAAAGGAAAATAAGTACATAGACATTTCATGACGATCAATCACATGCCGTACCATTTTGTAAAGCGATTATGGAAGCGAACTGATTGCGTGGTTATAGAAAAATATGGATGACGATTAACCATGTGATCAAACTGAATATATAGGAAAATTAAACCTTACTAGGGCAGTTATGCTATCCACGGAACAAGGGAGATTTGCAGTATCGACAATTATGACATTGAACCTTAGGTTCATTTTCTAATCATGTTTAACTGTTAACCTTTTTTTCACAAGTTAATCACGGTAACTAATAAGTAGAGTGAAGAAAATCATGTTTCTTGAATAAATAGACAATATAGAAGTAGCCAAGGCAAGTAATCAGATAACAACCTGGACCTCTCGAAGCAAAATGCCGTCTGTCATGAACTTGATCGAGCATTTACTCCCTACCATTTTATCATGCCTAACTTGAAAACCAACCTCCTTTCCTAGCTTAAGACCTAGCTCATAGGACACCCTCCTAGCTGTGGCAAGTACAGCGACACGTCGTGGTTGAGTGATACCAATTATTCCTTTTCTGTCAGACCGATTACTTGTGCCAAAGCCAGCTTCATACAAAAACTGCAGACAACAAGAAGCATAATGAGCAGTGAATTCAAGCAGGTGGTATCTGAAGCACTAAGGTTGAAATGTTTAAGAAGCACAAGCACCACGTTTGTGCACACACTTACCTGTGGAACTTGAGTAGTTTTACCACAGCCTGTTTCTCCACATAGAATTACCACAGAATTTTCATAAATAGCTTCCATTATTTCCTGTTCCATCATTATTATTGGAAGATCCCTCCTTGTTTTCTCAACGTCATGTGGCCTTGATACAGGCACAACAATTGGAGGATTGAAACACTCTTGTACAGTACATTCTTCTTGTCCTGGCTCTTGATCCTAAGAAAAACAGTATTACAACATATCTGAAATGAGTCAAACAGCTTCTGACTGCTATACCACTAGGAACAGGTGAATCCAACATTTTCTACAAAAATCATCTAGAAAAAGATGAGCAGGTGAAAATATACATAGTTGTAGACTAATCACCTGCAAGTCTATCTCTTCACCAGAATAACTTGGAATACATGACTGAATTATCTGATGTGCCAACATGTTTGGAACATCATCAGTCCCTTCAGTATTTGGTTCTTGATTGCTCAGTGGAACATCCTTTATCAGTTTGCATTCCACAGGATTCATTGCATTGCTATTTATGTCATTATTACATCGTCTATGAGGATCCTCACTTTTTGCTGAACCAACAAACTTCTGTGGGGAAACTTCCTCCGAAGCTTCACTGTTTTCAGAAACTTTTTTATCGCCATCTTTCTTAAATAGAGAGAATTCTTCAGGGACACCCAAACCAGCCTTGGAGAACTGCACAGCACGCCTACGTTTTTCTTTCAAAGTCTCAGCCTACAGTAGAATAAAAGTCTATTGAAGCTCTTTCTTGTACATTGAGAAAACAATGAATTTGAGAATTATGGCTATATCTACTATACTTGACCGATAGTCCCGGAAGCATGGAGCAGAGAATATGCATCATCTGAAATCTTGTGCTTCCTGTCATGCAGGACCACCATCAGAATATACAGTATACACGCATCAGTTTGGACATAACATATAAGTAGAGACTAACATACTGCAAAATCTCAATGCTTTTAGCTTGCAGCAACTTCTTTTGCTTTTCCTCCTGGAAAAGAAAAATGACCGGCATTGACATAAACACTATGACCAATGATCAACAAAAGGAATGCCAGGAGAGGGAGGCTCACCTCCAATTTCTGCAGCTTTTTTAGCTTACTCTTGCTCATCTTCAGGTCTTCCTTGATTTTCTTACCATCCTAGCAATTCAGATCACATGAGTCACACATCACAGCCACACCCTAACAGCAGGTGCAAATAAAATGGGAGTACCTTGTCTTTCCCTTGACCTTTGTTCTTCCTCTTGCACGGCAGAATCAGCGCGTTGCTGTCCTCCATGCTCGAGCTACAAACAGAGCAAAGCAGAAAATCTCACAACCGATGCAGATGAGGGACATCCGAGCCAGTGAGGCCGGGAACTCACCTTGTAGTTGGTGCTCACCGACGTCGGCAGCGTCCGCGATGGGGCAAGCCGGCGGTGCTGGCCCGCGTGGTGAAATCGGACTCTACCCTCCTCGAGGGCCAACTCGCTGGAGCGAGCTGACGCGCCGGCGGAGAGAAACCGGTGCGCCGCCGCCCCTGCCGCCGCCGAGCCAGCACCCTCGGAAGTGGAAGCGATGGGAGAGGCGGCGGCAATGGACGGCGGCGATGGACCTAATCGAAGAGTGGGGGGATCCAGTTTGGGCTGGGCTTTGTTTGTGACAGATAATGGGTCGAGAAGAGAGGCCCATAAAAGCCCAACGACATTTCGTCATTCCCCTGCTCGTTCTTCCGGCTACCGGTTGCGGCCGTCGACGAGACACGAGAAAGGCGACGACCACTGCCTCCTCCACTCCTCCAGATCGCCGTCGCCGCCGCCGCCGCCTCCGCCATGGGGGGCGGGTCCACGGCGTCCCTCCTCGTATCCGTCGCCTGCGTCGTCCTCGCCGTCTTCCCTCCCGTCGCCTCCGGTGAGTTGGTTCTAGACTGACCATCGCCGAATCTATCGCTTTGTTTGTTCGGGACTCGGGAGGGAAACAAATTCTACCGAATCGAGACGGTCTCATGCTTCGTTGGATACCTTCTGTTATGTGATGGGTTTCTAGGGTGAACTTGTGTAGGGGTTAGGTCTCAGCGTGGCCTTGAGGTGAATTAGGTAGTGGACTGCTAAATCTATTTAGTTCTGAAGCATGGGTGAACACCTCCTTTGCTTTTCTAATATGCCTCTAGTTGTGCTCATGGAGCTTTGACATGCGACTTTATTTTTTTTCTAGTATCTCATTCTAGGAAGTTTTGTGATTGCTAAAGTATTGTGATGTCTTAGGTGTAAGTTTGTTTAGGTTCCGTTTGAATTACAATATCATGATATTGCCTACTGTCTTAATATTTATAACTGGGGCACAGGTTTGCAAAGCATCGTCAGATATCCCAACTTACGACTGCTGTAACATTGATGTACCATAACTGAAGGACCCCCTTACCTTTCTTTTTAGGAGATGCTGCAACATTGGAGTCAGTTCCGGATCTTGTGAAGGCAATGTACATAAACGTTGAAAGCTTCCCTTGTGTGAGGCTGTTGAATCACTCTGGTCAAGTTGGTTGTTCTAGTGAGTCCCCGGTTTACTCTTATTTTGTATGCTTAAATTAAGATGGCTGTCATTTTCTATCATCATCATCAAAAGCTAGCCAACTCTGCCTTGTTAAGAGTACATGATTATTGGGGTCTCTATTATGTAATCAGATCCTGGACACGACAAGGTTATTGCACCGATTGTAAGATTCGGAAACAAAAATGATCAGTTGGTTCAGCCATCTGCGGTTCTTCTTCCCTTAGATCAGATGACAGATTTCTTTCTGAGGTATAATTGCTTAGATAGTCTAAATCTCGCATGGGATGTTACATCTGATTGTCTTTCAAAGTTCTGTTTCCTTGAGGTGCTAAGAGATGAGAATATTTGCTACATTGTTTGCTCTTGTGCAGGGTATCCAGTGATCCAGAACTTTATCGTAAGATAGCTGGCGTACTAGTTGAGACAAATGGCGTTGATGACGTGCTAGGTTTGTCGATTTTTTTTATGTATTCTATTGTCTCTTAATTCCAAAAATAATGTACCATTTCTGACTTTGTAGAGTTGTCACCTGATAGAAAATTTCCACAACAGGCTTTTGTACCATACTCAAATCTCAGCCATCACTGGAATCCCATGGTAAGTTATGTGGTTGATTAAAATGGTACCACCCTGTTGAGAGATAAACATGATCAGCTGATCATATGCATTGAATATGACTCTGTTACCCTGACATTTTCTTTTGTAGGGATCAGGTATTATGTGGAACAAATATGACTTTCCTGTGTTTCTTCTCTCAGAGGAGAGCACACAGACTCTGCAAAAGGTAATCTGCCTGCTCTTATATATTTATTATAGTTCACAATTCTTCTTTACAAACTCCAGCTACACAATCCAATGACTCTAAAAAGATATTATCAATAACAGCTTGCGGACAAGAATGAGAAGAGTGCCAATGGATATCTAGCACATGTTGCAGAATTTGACCTTGTTATGCAGGTTTTGATTTTTCACATGAAATATTCTCCCTGTGTTTCTTGCACATCTTTATCTGTATGTCTTTGATCAAATGGATAATGGATTATGTTTCTCCTGATTGACATGAACTTTTAGACAACAAAAGCTGGAACGCATGATTCAGAGTCCTGCCTCAGAGAACAGTCATGCTTACCTTTAGGAGGACAGAGGTGACCACTTTTTTTTTTCTTGCATAGGCATTTCGCACTTCTGTTTTGGAAAGTTATGGATATATTTAAGTTCCAGGGTGTGTTGTGGTAGTTGCTACCTTGCCAACTGAGTATTTTTGTCTTCTGTTAGCTAGTTTTTGTTTCAAGTTTTGGTTCTCATGTTTGAAGGGCAGTGTATGGACTTCGTTACCACTAATCAGCAATTCATCTACAAAGCATCAGAAACCAATAATAATGGTCACTGCATCCCAAGACTCTGCATCATTCTTTCGGGACCGTAGTCTTGGTGCTGATTCTCCCATCTCTGTAAGTTCCTACTAATTTGTGAGTATGATAATTGCATCTTACATTTTAATTTTATGAAATAACTAGGGAGTTATGCACAGGGATTGATTGCCTTGCTCACTGCTGTTGATGCTCTCTCTCACCTTCACGATATAAGTAATCTTAAGAAACAGGTACCTTATTACTACTAGAAATTCTTCTGTAAGTTGTGTGCATTGACATCTCAATCAATGTCCTTTATCTAAGCATGGACTGGTAGATTTAATATGGCTATTCATATCTGGTTTAGTCTGGATTTGTGGTGATTGATTCCTAAATTGTTGTGTTCTTATTCTCACATCATACCAAATGCTATGCAGCTTGTTTTTGCTGTTTTCAATGGTGAAGCCTGGGGTTATCTTGGTAGCCGGAAATTCTTACAGGATATAGATCAAGGGGCTGATTCTGTTAATGGCATTAGCAGCTTATTGATTGACCAGGTGAGTGCTTGATAGGATAACCCTGGCAATTGCAGCTCCAAATCATTTGCAAATGCTTTCAAACATATAGTTTTCCTTGGACGTGCCTTGCTTTAGGGTATTGGCCTTCTGCAGTTTTTTAGGTTGTGGACTTAATGAATTTAAACCTGTGAAATTTACCATATGGTCCTGAGTCTTCAAGTGATTCATATATCTGTCTCTACACAGTTACATAACCTAATTATATGATTATTTAGGCAAGTACCTGCCTCTGCATTGTTCCATAACTTCATTTTATGATTATTTAAGCAAGTGCTTTGGACACGATTCAGGTGTTGGAGATAGGTTCCGTTGGCAAGGCTGTAAGTGAAGGATATCCACTATTTTATGCACATGCTGCAGGGGTAAGTATTCTTTTTGCTGTGGTTATTTCCCCTGCTTGTTCTTGGTGAATGTAATTATGCTTATTCAAAATGTTCTTTTTTTTCAGTTCCTGTTAGTGTCATAGTGGTTGGTACCCTACTCTGTACAGACTTTTTTAGTTCTTGGAGATGGCTAAACAGAAATAATTTAGGTACAGTAGATGGGTGCCTGTGGACATCCATATGTATAGTTTAGGTTTCAGTGTTACATTAGAATTTTTTTTTGTCAAATATCTCAGTGAACTATTTTGTATCATGAGTTCATGACTTTATATGAAGATATTTTCTTCTGAAGAGATTTATCAAAATATTTGTTTTTTTAATTCTTGAGTAAAGCACACTGTGTCCAAAAAATAGCTGTGCATTGGAATTTAAAACACAACACTGTGGGTTTCCATATTATTCATATTCATCTTCTGCTTTTACAGAATCCGTCAATTTCGAAGAAAATGGTAGATGCACTCCAAAGTGCCAGTGAATCACTTGGTTCTGATAATGTTAAAGTAAAACCAGCAGCTTCATCAAATCCTGGTGTTCCACCATCTTCATTAATGTCGTTCATAGGGAAGGTAAAACCACTTGTTTTTTTATCAAATATCCATAAACATAACTATTTGCTCGATAGTATTGCACTCAATATGCAACACATTATTTAGTAATGTTCATCTGTTTTTTGCATTAGAAACATTGATTTTTCCAAAAATATTTCTCTTTTAAGTCTTGAGTGTCGTGACCTGTTCACTGTTGACCCATCAATAATGCAGAATACATCAACTTCTGGACTTGTCTTGGAGGATTTCGATTCCCAATTTTCTAATAGATTTTATCACAGCACTTTGGATGGCCCTGGTAAGTTCAACATGCAGAGATCTGATGATTTCTTTTGTAGAAACTCAGGATTAAACCTGTAATGTCTTTTTTTACAGCAAACATCAATTCTTCATCAATAGCAGCAGCAGCTGCTTTGATTGCCAGATCATTATACATTCTTGCTAGTGCAGACTTGCCCATTGATCTCATCACACTGAATGCTATTAAAGTGAATGTTTCACTGGTCGAAGAATTGATTGGATGTCTACTGAAATGTGATCCTGGTCTTTCTTGCGGAATTGTGAAGAGCTTCATTTCTCCAAGCAACTCATGTCCAAGTCATTATGTTGGTGTTTTTCAGGATTTGCCTGCTGGCACACAGTTTCCTTCATATGCAGATGATATCTCTCGGTTTATATGGAACTTCTTGGCAGACAGAACTTCTAGTTTGGCAGGTAACAGTAGCTCTTGTACTGGACAGTGCCATGGTGAAGGTGAAATATGTGTTGGGGCAGAAGTGGAAGGTGGAGGCAGATGTGTTGTATCTACAACTAGGTATTTTCTTCTTTTCTTGAGACACATACTCCCTTCTAGAATGGGGAATTCAAATCCCTACTGTGCGTTACTTATTTGGGGTGACAGGCATTAGCGGTTTAATTATGAACGAGGCACTTATAAGTGTGAGCTTAGGGATGCATATGGGCAATCCCTCTACCCGCATAAAAACCCGCTTAATAGTTTATTTCTTGCTTCTAGTACAAAATTTTTGAAGAAAAAATTAACTAGAATTGTGATAAGGGCACACTTGCATCCCTATGTATGCTGGAGCATCCATAATCCAGTTAGTTTTTGTATATAGAAAGAAATAAAATTTCCTGACACCAAATGTAATTTTGACTCCACTCTTTTTGTGTTGATTAACTAACATGTACTGAATTTAGTTATCATGCTTGTATTTTTGTGGTGATTGGTTGCTGTTGTTCTCTCTATTTCTACTTGGAGATTTACTGATTGCTTTATTAACTTTCTTGACAACTTAGATATGTCCCTGCCTATTCAACGCGGCTGAAGTTTGAGGACAATTTATGGCATATTCTTCCAGTAAACTCTTCAGACCCTTTTAGTGCTGCAGATCCTGTGTGGACCGAAAGCTTCTGGAATACAATTGGCCTCAGGGTGTATGCAGTGCAAGCTACATCTTATGATTGGCTTGTTCTTCTGATCGGGATCATTATTACTGCAGCATCCTACTTTGCAGTGATCGTTGGCAGATCATACATTTCAAAGATCATAAAGCGGGACTGAAACATCATCCATTCCCTCCATTATTTCTGAGACCTCGGGCCATCAGATCCTACCAACAAAGCCATATCTCTGTAAGGTGCTCTGGGAATTTTGAGAGTTGGAACAGAACTAATAGTCTAACACATAAACATGAATTAAGTCGGCAAATCTTAGATGCAATGTGGCACATGGTGATGGGGAGAGGATTTGTAAAACTACAAAGGTCATGTGGAGCCTTCCAGCTAAAAGGAGATGTGATCCTACTACATGATGCATGACACCGACCTACAGGCTGTTGTGATTTGTACTAATGTTCCTGGATCTGCTTGGCTGATTGGTTCTGCATTGGTAGGTAGGAGTATAGGTTGATGGATGATGCCCCTCTGGGAGGATGTATTCTGTGGATTAGTTCTGGTTATGCCCGTATCATCTTTGAGTTTTGGCTGTGTACGTCTCTCCAGTCCTATTTTCCTACTGTGTTGGGACCAGTTGAGTATTGAGCTGGTTTACGGAACCTTATCGATATCAAGTCAACAGCTATCCCTTTTACAATTAAATAACTGAAAAATATACTACACCGACGATCAGATTCGCCATGTGCAACATGCTGTTTGTTCACTCAATCCAACTTGACCTCTCTATCCATTGTGCCCGTCACCTAGAAAGTTTTTTCCCCCAATTTCCTACGTGAATTATTTGTTCTTTGAAACACTACAGAATCGCAGTGTATTAGGTATTACTGTATTAGTGGCTGAAAGGTTAAAATTTCTCCGGTTAATAAGTGCTTTGTAAAGATCAAAGATGTTCCATGGATGAACCAACGTCAACTGGCGAATAAAAAGAAGGGACGGATGGGAGATTCCGCCATGTGCGTCAGGTCGGGACAACGGAACCATCAGTGATCGGGCGTGACGTGTTCGTAGCTAAAACTAATTCTAAAATCATGATGCTGATCTCGGCGTGACGTGTTGGCAGCTAAAACTATTCCAAAATCAGGATTAGGACTACCAAATGAATTAGCTACCGAGGAGAATCTCTGTGCATTGTTTCTGCAGTGTTAACATCGTTTCTCCTTGGCACGCTAAGCTTTCCATTTCCTGCTAAAATTTGATAACCTTTTTGGACGAAAGGTGGTGATTACCCCAAGTACACGGAACTAAAAAGACAATTTGTCATACTCCAATATAGTAGTATTAGTCTGAAACAACTTGTAGCATTTGTTTTCATGTTGCTTCTCGATAATGTAGGGTGACAGCTAGGATAATTGAGAGTTGACACTTAGGCAGGCAGCTTCGTTACGATGCTTGCTTTTAGATGCCTTATAAAACAATTTACGACTTGCTAAAAATCTGATTTAATTTTTTCTTAGAGTAGGGTTTTTTTTACCTGTCTCTGTATCCAATCCGATATGTACAACCATTTAAATTGAGAACTTAAAAAATCTGATCTAATTAGGATAACATTTGCATTTTTGTTCTTAAATCAAGCGATGTTTATATTCCCATAAATGGTTGAATGAGCAAGGTGTGGAAAAAAGGAAGCTTTGATCAGTTTTTTATCGAGCTGTCTTCAAAATTATTTTTTATAATTTGTTATATTTTTTCTATCGTTTGAAAATATTTTTCTTATCGAGCTGGGAAGCCAAGCCGAGCCAGGACGAAAACAACTTCCATTAAAAATTAAATAGGAGTAATTTTTACTTTGAAAGAAAAATAGATTAATAAGAGCAATTTTGAACCGAGCCAGCTAAACGAGCTTTTTTGTTTCAAATTCAGAACGATACAATCCAATTGATAATCACATTTACCATCGGATAATAAATCTCGTGTTTAGATAACTCAAATGGCAGGCATGCGTGCGATTAAAAAAGGTCGTTAAAAACGCTATAAAAGGCGGCGTGCCTTTCTCCTTCATCCGTGATACTCCCAAAGATTCTTATCGATTGAAAAAAAAACAGCCGGAGAAAAGGATAGAGAGGGAAAGCAACCAGCCAAGCCATGGAGTCGCTGACTCTCCGGGCATCGCCGTCGACGGCCGCGCCGCTGCGCCGCGTCCCCGGGCGGCGGCACGCGGCGGTGTCCGTCCGCGCCTCCACCGGCGCCGGCGAGCCGGACCTGTCCGTGCGCGTGAACGGGCTGAAGATGCCCAACCCGTTCGTGATCGGGTCGGGGCCCCCGGGCACCAACTACACAGTCATGAAGCGCGCCTTCGACGAGGGATGGGGCGGCGTCATCGCCAAAACCGTAATCCTCGCAACCGCAATTCTCCTGGATGGATGACTCTCCTGTTCCTGCTCTAATTTTCCGTCGAAACAGCGACAAGTATAGGATCTATGCTGATGTAGTTAACAGGTTCAGTGTTTGAGATAAGTTCGCGTATTAACGAGAGTGCCTTTTGGCTGTATGATTTGATTCCGATCTGGGTTGGGTTTGGAGTGGGAGTGGGGGTGGGGGCCAATTCAAGCTCACTTGAAAACAGGTAGCTGCTAACATCATGTCGGGAAAGGTGACGGTGTGAGTTTGCTATTTTGGTTGTGGCAAAATCGAATCATGGAGCTGTGGCTACGTTAGATTTGGTGGTGGATCTTATGATAGGTTTGATGGGTGGCCATATGAGAATTTATAGATTGATGGGTACCGGATGAGAATTCAGTTAGTAATATGGCTGGTTGGAGTTAGGATCTTTGCAATATCTAGGATAATTTGATCTAGTATGTACAATTCATCTAATGGATATGGGAGGCCTGGCCTGCTGACAAAATAAATCTAGGATGATTTGATCTATTATGTACAGTTCATTCCGACTGACTACTGACAAACGTCTTCCTTGAACATGAGATGTCCTAATTTTTGTGAGATGAGCATTGCATCCTCGGTATTAAACATGAGAAATAAGTTTCAATTTCTTTTGTCCCATTCTGCATTAGCCCTTTGCAATCATCATTTCACCTTTTTCACATACGCATTGTTGTTTCCACTGTGCATAGTGCCTTTGCAGTCATCGCTTCCACCTATCAGTTCCAATGGTTGAGTCATCAACTATGTGGCTAATTGTTGGTATGATTATGAATGGTAGGTATCCTTGGATGCTGAAAAAGTTATCAACGTAACCCCTCGCTATGCCCGGCTCAGGGCGGACCCCAATGGATCTACTAAGAGTCGTATCATCGGATGGCAGAACATTGAACTTATCAGTGATCGGCCTCTAGAAACTATGCTGAATGAATTCAAGCAACTGAAGAAAGAGTATCCTGACAGGATACTCATTGGCTCAATAATGGAGGAGTACAACAAAGCTGCATGGCATGAGCTTATTGAACGTGTTGAAGAGAGCGGAGTGGTAACCTTCCCTTATGTGTATCTTGGTGCATTCTTGGTCAGACTTATCATGTTGTAATGTTAATGATCTGTTTTTATCAGGATGCTCTTGAGATTAATTTCTCGTGCCCACATGGCATGCCAGAGCGAAAAATGGGTGCTGCCGTGGGACAAGACTGTGACTTGCTAGAGGAGGTCTGTGGTTGGATAAATGAGAAGGCTACAGTGCCTGTTTGGGCAAAGATGACTCCTAACATTACAGATATTACAAAGGTTAGTCAAACATATACATCTTCGCAGCACTTAAATGAGGTCCTAAATTAGTTTTTATCCCACCCAGTTTTCACATTGTTTTGGACATCTCTTGAAGCCCTAGCATCACCATCTATGGAATTACTACATTAGAATACCAAGATTTAGGTGTTTTTTAAGATCTACCAAGGATTAGCTTTTTTTATTGGTCAATGTTTTCATTCCTTACTTGCATTGTGCAGCCTGCAAGAATTTCTCTTAAGTCAGGATGTGAAGGAGTTTCTGCTATTAACACAATCATGAGTGTGATGGGAATTAACCTCAAAACTTTGCGACCAGAACCTTGTGTGGAGGGGTTAGATTTAATTCCCTGAGTTGTTCCTTTTTTCCCCTTTGGAACATGTTCTTTTACTGTTACCATTTTTTTTATAAAAACTACTTGATTCCGCAGTTACTCCACGCCTGGAGGCTATTCTGCGAGAGCCGTGCACCCTATAGCACTTGCAAAAGTCATGCAGATAGCAAGGATGATGAAAGAAGAATTTGCTGATGGGCAGTCACTCTCTGCTATTGGAGGTGTGGAGACTGGCAATGATGCTGCTGAGTTTATTCTACTTGGCGCAGATACAGTACAGGTGAGCTCTAACATGGTACTAATGTTAGTATTATGCATGTTTATATTCTACTTGATGCTGCCGAGTTTATTACACATGTTTCCAATCTGGCAACCTATGTGGATCCCTTTACTATGGATTATGAAGATCATAATGCGTGCAGCTCGCGTACAGTTGATGTTGAATTATATTCTAGTTATTTTCCGGCATCATTTTTGCAATTAATTGATTAGTTCCAAGCTTATCTTGAACAGCATAATAATAAGACTTGACTAATGACCATTCGTTGCAGGTATGTACAGGTGTAATGATGCATGGTTATGGCCTTGTAAAGAAGCTTTGTGCAGAGCTGCAGGATTTTATGAGACAACACAACTTTTCTTCAATCGAAGATTTCCGGGGGTATGTTGTCACCACTTCCCTTCTTCTGAGTCTTGTTGATTTGTTCTTAGAAATCATCTGGAGAAATTACCTTAGTTGAAAGTACTGTACTATGATGTGTTGCCTACTATACACCATATTGGTACTGAAGTATAGCAAATGAACTTAGCAAGAAACAGAGAATCATCAACATGAGAGTTCATGAAACTTCCCTTGTGAAAGAACATGCTCAGGGGGGTTACACAATCTTTTCTTGCAATTTTATTTTCCAAGTTTCTAAGTAGAAGGACGGGACACTCCATTGTTAAAAACAGACTTAGAGGTAATGATTGAAGGCAGACTTACAGGTTGTTAGCGGTAGTCATTATTATTGGCTTGAACCTTCATTATGGTATGTTTGGGCAATCCTTCCAATGCGCCTTGCACGCCTGACCCTACTCTGTGTGAATGGTGTAGATTAAAGTCTTGTGTACCTTGTGATGATTAATTCTTTGTCACTTTGGCCTTGTTTTACTCATTCTCAGGGAAGCCTTTCAGAGCTATTGTTAGTTCAGTACTTTTTCCACTTGCAGAGGACACTAGGACAACCTCTTTTCAAGTTGTCGAAAAGTGTACTGTTGTTTTATATTGAACTAACATGTGGTTTGTTTGTTTTTCCTTTGTTAACAAATTATCACTAATCCAAGCTCTTCACATCATCTCAGGGCCTCTCTCCCGTATTTCACCACGCACACCGATTTGGTACATCGGCAACGGGAGGCGATCAACCAGAGGAAGGCCATTAGGAAGGGCCTGGAATCAGACAAGGACTGGACCGGTGATGGATTCGTCAAGGAGACAGAAAGCATGGTGTCCAACTGATTCGACTCTGAACCCGAACTTACACCCCCTTCCACCATACTTCCAACTTGTGATTAAACAGGCACCATGTTCAACCCAAAACAGCAGAAACTTTTGCATCATCTCGTTCAAATAAAAACCATACCAAATTGCTTCCATCATGTTGTCCTGTGCTTGTCCATTGCAATCCTAATCTGTGCATTTTTGAGTCATAAACTTTGGGTCCTGAATCTGGACCAGGTCAGCAGTTCAGAAGTCGTTTTCTGCACTTGATGATTTGTAGGAAACATGCCGTGCTCATAAACTGTTCCATGTGAACATAAAGTCAGGGTCACTGGGGTTTGGGATTTCTGGACTTGACCTTGTAAAGCCTCGAGACTTCAAGTCTCTGCTGGACCGTGTGCCTGAGCAAAGTGTGAGCAAACGGTGGCATCAGCATCTAGTCAGATTCAGCCGTACATGTCTTTATCCAATACTTCACACCTGCCGTTTTGTCTCTGATATATACATGCTATAATTATCTGTGGCGCGCACTGATCAGAAAATTCATTATCGATCAATCAGAAATCCGCTGATGGAGAGGAACTTCTGCTTACTACTTCTGTCCTACAACATAAACATTTTTATTTATAGGTCCAGACAAGTATTGTGCAAGTGCTATATTTTGAGACCCGGAAGTAGAACAACATTTTAGTATGTCTGACAGGGGAAGTTCAGACCCAAATAAACCTAGTACCATTGTCCAATGGTACTTGCAGGAGAACATGAATTCGACTTTTCTCCGGTTACATAAAAAGACTACGCCCGCATACCACTAAACATATATACGTCCATGAAAGCCTCCTAAAAGCAGACTCTCGAAGATAAAAGGATCGTGAACCTTATAAAATCTCTATTGAAATCTATAGTCTTGATTAGGACAAGATGGTTCATTTTCGCACTTGACACCTATACACTACTGAGTTCACATTAGGCCGACATAATTTTCAGGTGCCCAAAAAAAATGGATACAACTATTCAAATTGCCTTAAATGACAGCGCCAAACACAAACCCAAGAAAAAACTAACATCGGTCCAGAATACTAGTTTTGTAATTTTTTTCCTACTCTATTCAATGAATCATCACATTGTGTAGTGTTGGTTGCTAAAACAAATTACCAACATTTTTTTTACAAAAAAGCCCAGAGTAGAAAGAAAATTACAAGTCAACCACTGAAACTTGGCTGCTTCCCACTTCTACAGCCACTCCGTTGAGTCCGTTCCCATATGCCCATTTCTCCCTGCATATATACACTCAACTACTCGCTGATCTGATGAAGTCGCCATTCAAACATCAAGAACCAGCCTTGTTATCTCATCTAAAAAAATACAGAATCATTCTTGCTTGATTTCATGATTGATAGCTACATATTATCTTAGTTTCACACCAGGAAACCAAAAAAAAAAAAAAGATCCTTGACATCCTTATTATATCTAGCCTCTGCCTAACACCATCATGCTCCTTGATCAGTTTCCTGGACATGCAGCTGCAATGGCAGCATGTCTGGTCCTAGTCAACTAGCTAGCCACCAAGAGAGAGCTATCATCCATGGCCGCCGTGGCGGCGGCCGAGAAGGCGGTGAGGTGCCTCGGCCGCGGCTTCGACATGACCGGCGACCTGAGGCTCAAGTACTGCAAGGGCGGCGGCGGCGATGGCGGCGGGTGCCTGGTCGAGAGGAGAGGCGAGACGGCGCCGCTCACCGTACCGGGAGTCGGGGTGATCGGCGACGTGCCGGCCGACGTGAGGTGCGACAAGGGCGACCGCGTCCGGTTCAAGTCCGACGTGCTCGAGTTCAACAAGGTTAGCACCTTGCATCGGACTGAGGTCCTCTACTTTCAAAGTTATCGTGCCTTTATCATTAACAGTTTATGGTTCATCAAACACACGTATCACTGATAAAGTCAGGTGATTTCAAAGGTAGATGATCTTGATCTCCAAGCTCCACCATGCCACCATTAATTCACCCTGCATGATGATAATATACATGAGTGTGAATATGATCATACGATGGTTTTATTCTATATTTGCTCATTTTTTTTAGATAGTTCAAAGTTTTAGATAATTTGGAGTTTTTAAATATGAGATAGAAAATGGGCAAAGCTAAAGAAAACTTGCTTGGAACTGTTAAGAATTCTGATACTCCAGATAGGTTTTTGAACAAAAGGGCAGGAGCTCTGCCTGTTGCATTAATGAGGAAGATATTTGGGTTATTATCTGAACCTAACGAGAAGTTTTCTGTCTGCTGTCTGGAAGTATATTTCGAAAAAAATCTTAGATGTGTGTAGCCATTTCCGAATGTGCGAAACATTGGTTAGATTTTGTCATCTACAACTATTTTCAGTTTTATTACCATTTCTTTGTTTTATATATGATGAAGAAACTGCGTGAATGAGAGAGTTCTTAGTTCTGTTTCAGTATTCAGAATTTCAGATATCAGAGCATTCACCAAATTGGAGAAGCACCGAATTAACAGAAAGTTACTTTGGTTGGTTATTGGATGCTAATAGAGTTTTCGCTCATTAATATTTTTGGATATTGACATGACCTTTGCGGTTCTACGTGTTTCTCACGAACTGTACTTATCATCAACCATATATATGGGCATGCCGATATTTTTGCGACAGAAAATAAACAGTTGTCCTAATTTTGGTGTCCCATCAGTGTCAAATATTCAGTATCTCAATAAAAGCCGATAAAATCAACTTTACATAAAAAAATTCCTTTTTTTCAAAGAAGACTTTACAGAAAATCTGAAAAAAGTGATTCAGTATACTTGGGTCGTTGGGATTAGTGGTCCTGCTCAAAGTTCAAGTCAAATTTGCCTCATTATATAGTTTTTTAAAAAGTCAAATACGCCTGTAAAATAACACTTGTCCTTATAAAAAACAGGACAGTAGCACACCTTGAACTGTGACAGTGCCTTCTTTGACTTTCACCAAAGAGATCCGTCAAATGTACATCACTGAACATAATCTTGCCAAAATTTCAACCCTCCTGAATGTTCAGTTCAACTATAATCAAATCAATTTAAACCAAATTTGACGCTTTCACGCATGCACGCAGATGTCGGAGCTGTTCAACCAGAGGAGCTCGGTGGAGGGGAAGATCCCGTCGGGGCAGTTCAACGCGTCGTTCGACCTGGACAGCGGGTCGTGGGCCCACGACGCGCCGCGCACGAAGTGCCTCGCCATGGACGGCTACTTCATCTCCCTCTTCGACCTCCGCCTCGACCGCCGCCGCCTCGCCCTCGCCGCCGGCGTCCTCGCGGACGTGCCGCCCGCCTGGGACCCCTCCGCCATCGCAAGGTTCGTGGCTAGCTTCGTCGATCGTGCGCATGCATGCATGTGAAAGCTACCTGCAAATTGCTGCCCTTTTTCTGAATCCTGAATGGCCTTGACTGACCGATGAGTGGTCGATTTGGTGCTGCAACTGCACGCTCGTGCTAGGATCATGATCTCGATAGGTAAAAACGCAACAATCACTAGAAATGTCAGGTCCCAACGTCCCAACCAGGGACAAGTAGACAAAAACAATGGGCATGCAGCTTAAAAAGTATTTTATCCCGTTTCATAATTCTTGAAGTTTTAGAATATAACACGGGTTTTCTATTATAATATATACAGTAGATATTTTTTTTTTACTTTTGTTATAGTACTACTTCCGTTCCAAAATATAACAATCTAGAATTATATCCTAATACTACGAATTTGGAGTCTATCCAGTAGTATTAGGATATGTTTCATCTGATTCTAAGTTACTATAATTTGGGTCGGAGGGAGTATACTGTGAGATAAATCTATATATATTATTATAGTGCCTTTTAACTAAATATTTAAAAGTTATTGATAGTCAAAATTATAAAATTTTAACATCAACCATGTCTAGAACATTAAAAATTATGGAACTGGATGAAGTACTCAATTCATCTCAATAAATTTATTTTTTTATCCATCCAACATATACCAATACAAAAACAAATTTACTACAATACCTTTCACTTTATCAAATCTTAATGCAATTGTCTTATACTTTATCTACTTCCAGTGCACTGTTTTCTACTATTAACATATTGATCCTCTACTTTCACAAATTCCAATACGATGATCGTTAAAAATGAATTCATTTTAAGATAACTAAGATGGGTAAAGATGAATTTATTTTGAGATAAGAAAGTGCCACACCGTATGCCCTGCTCGGTTTAACCCAAAGTTTTAAGCCGATGAGGAAGGACGGATAATTCGGTGGCTGCTCAGAGTCACTCACGACGGTGGCACTTGCGCTACATGCAGCCACCCCTGACCTGTTCATATCGAAACGTACAAACATAGAGTATGCCATTGGGCATGGCTGCGACATGTGGATGGAGATTGAAAATGCTGGATGTGCCTGTGGAACAACGACGACGGGGACTTTATGTCCCTCGATCCAGAAGGATTCTGCCAGGCTGAAACCTGCAAATTGCAACCAAGCAGAGGTACGGAAAATCACTTGCAGACTTGGAGAGTTGCAGCTGCTGGACTTGGACTAGTTCCAGGTCTGGAGATCTCAAGTCGGTGGCTGAAGAAAGCAGCTCGATTAGATGTCCAAGTTTGCTGCAAAAAACTGGGTACTGACTGAATCTATGACAAGACAATTCGTTACCCACAGAAACGAATTATTCAGTCATGTCCAAATCAGGATACCTCTTATTTCAGATGATTAAATATGATCCAATAATGGATTGACATATACACGCGTACATATTCTTTCTTGTTCGTATTATCTTTCTCCGTCTTCGTTGAACCGATTACAAATGGTATGAACTCTGCACATGTCGTCATTTGACTAGCGTACACATGGTTTGTATTATTAGGCAGAGATGTAGCTTTCAGAGAGAGTTCTGAACTGACGATGCTGCCGACACCAAGTAGTCATGTAGCTTACCAATCAATCGTTAGAACGCTAATGGCTTGTTCATGCAACGCAAGATTAACCTGATGCTGATTGATTGATGGTATGATTGCATATGCAGATTCATAGAGCAGTATGGGACGCATGTGATCGTGGGGCTGAGCATCGGCGGCCAGGACGTCGTCTACGTGAAGCAGGATAGGTCGTCTTCTCTGTCGCCGTCGGAGATCAAGGAGCATCTTGACAGGCTCGGCGACCAACTCTTCACCGGGACATGCGCCATGCCGCCTTTACACTGCAGGTCCAAGGACAAGTTCAAGGTTATACACTGTATATTACTGTAAAACTGATCACTGTAGAATTTCAGTCGTCAATTCACATCAGAAGTTGGAAGGTTTTGTGCTGAAACTCAGTGTCTGTACGGTGAATGGTGATAGATACCGGAGGCCTTCAATGTGTTCGATGCACAGGTGGCTCAGCAGAGGCTTCACGGGATCACCACTCTTGTATCAAGCAAGGAGGTAATTCACTGAACCACTGTACTCTATTTTCTAAAACTGAAATGGCTAAGAGCTCACGCATTCTCGACTCCTGAATCTTTTGACCAATTATGAGAAAAACTTTGTTTTGCTTTGCGACATAATTTTTTCTATTGCCCCCATTCTTAAATTTTTTTTCTATTGCCCCCGTTCTTTTTTACTTATCGTTTTAGACAACGATAATATTCAGTATGCATATTGTCTCATCATTATTTTTCTAATTATATATTTACAAAACTTATTAAAAATGTAGTGATACGAAATTTTTATGAAAAAACTGTTAATGTCATTTTCCACATATTAAACCATAACTTTTTAAATTTTAAGTTTTTAAATTTTAAAATTTGATATGTCGAGACTGGACTGCATGCATTGTAGGACAACATATCCTTTTAGTAACGGAAGTAGTACAAGCTAATTGTATGATTTTCTTCGTCGTGTGCAGGGTGTGACGGTGATATACTCCAAGAGGGGAGGGAACACGACGGTGGGCAGCCACGCGGAGTGGCTCCTGACCGTGCCGGCGATGCCCGACGTGATCAACGTCAAGCTCGTCCCCATCACCTCCCTCATCAGGGGCGTGCCTGGCACTGGCTTCCTCTCTCACGCCATCAACCTCTACCTCAGATGTAAGAACAGAGCTTAATGTTTTCTTTACACGAATTTACCGTTGATTTAGTTTAGCACAAGAAATTAAGCAAGTGATTTGATTTTTACAGATAAGCCTCCTGTCGCTGACCTGAGGTACTTCCTGGATTTCCAGCATCACTGCATGTGGGCCCCGGTGCTCGGCGAGCTGCCACTGGGCCCTTGCTCCGACCGGCAAGGCTCCAGCCCGGCGCTGCATTTCAGCCTGCTGGGCTCCAAGCTCTATGTCAGCTCAAGTGAGGTCAGACTCTGAAACAGCCTCTCTCACTATCACTGAACCAGATAACTTCCATTCTGTGGTTCCCTTGACCTTTCACCAAAAAAAAAAAAAAAAAAAAAATTGCAGGTGGTTGTTCCGAAGCTTCCGGTTACTGGCATGAGGCTGCATCTCGAGGGCAAGAAAAACAACCGGTAAGATTCACAGTTCTTTAAATACACATGAAAAGAGGTTTTTTTTTTCTATAGACGCATACACATACACACTTCACAAACGTGTCTTCCTAAAACTCTAACACAAGCTCAAAGAGACGAAGATCAGCAACAAACTCCATTATCAGTCGATCATGACATAGACACGTACGTGTCATCTACAGACATTTTATTATTGTCGGAGGCATCAAACATCTCCTGAGAAAAAAATAAAGGTTGGAAAATAGATTATGATGAAAAACTATAAAACTAAGTAAGTTTTAAATATAAGTAGCTGGGTGGCCCGCGCAATTGCGCACCTAACACCCATACAAAATTATTTATTTTTTACATATGATTTTACTTAAAATATCTATCTTGTTGTCTTAGGATTTTGAAAGACCAAACTTTATCATCCGCGTGTTTCTAATTTTATAGTTTTTAAAAGTTGCTTCGGTTGCTACCCTTTACTCATTTGTTAGGCCTTTATTTACTTGTCGATCGATCACTATTTCTATTCATCTGGCATGAAACCTTTAAAAATTAGACATTTTAGTTTTTAGGGTTCATTGTCTTGTTGGATTTTGTTTATATAAATTTTTTAATGTTCCGTAAAACACCGTCATTGTACTCCTCTACGGTCCCCCCGCTGCCTCCTCTCTTTATATCATTGGGATTTTAAAAATCGAACATAATTATTGTTTGGGTTTATTTTTTACTTTTTAGAAGTCCCGCTAAACCGTCAGCGGCTTTCACATTGTACTCCTCTACACGCGAACCACCCGTTGTCTCCCCTCTTTATTGTCATTGAGATTTTAAAAATTAAACATGATTATCATTAGGATTTATTTTTTACTTTATAGGATCTCGCCAACTATCACGACTATTCTGCTTAATGGCTTGTCTATTATCCCTCATCTTAATCGTCATTGGGATTCTATTTAGGGTTTTGTTTATATGTTTATAATTTTTATATGTTCCATCAACTGCCACCACTTTACTCCTTTACACGTCTATTATTTTTTCCCTCTTTATTGTCATTTGATATTGTTGTATTTTAGATGAACTATTCTTTTCGAAAAATCCATATTTTTTATTTTAATAGTTTTTATTTGTAAATTATATTCCTACTTAAACTCTTATAATTATTTTTATATTTTCTAAATTTATTTTATTTATTATTCCGAATTTTAATTAATCTCATCATATGTTCTATGTTCTAGATGGTCTATTCTTTCAATAGTTTTTATTTTTTATTACAAATTTTAGTTAGTTATAAATTGTATTTCTAGTTGAACTCTTATTTTTATTTTTCTAATTTCTAAATTCATTTTATTTTTTATTTCGAATTCTAATTAATATCGTGTTGTGTTATAGATGGATTAATTTTTATTTTAATATTTTTTATTATGAATTTTAGTTATTTCGAAATTGTATTCCTACTTGAACTTTTCTTTTTCTTTCCTAATTTCATAAAATTATTTATTTTTTATTCCGCATTTTTTATTGCGAATTGTATTCCTACTCTTTTAATGTTGCTTATTTTTAATTCCGAATTTAAGTTATTTTTTAGATTGTATTTCTATTTGGACTCTTATGGGTTACTACTCTTTTAATGTTGCTTATTTTTAATTCCGAATTTCAGTTATATTTTAATTATATTTCTACTTGGATTCTTATTTTCTTTTTTTCGATTAATGTGAGAATTTCTAGCCTCCAGAGTGAACGTGGTGCCTTCTTTTCTCCGAATTTTTTATTCCGAATTGTATTCCTACTCTTTTAATGTTGCTTATTTTTAATTCCAAATTTAAGTTATTTTTTAGATTGTATTTCTATTTGGACTCTTATGGGTTCTTATATGGATTACTCTTTTAATGTTGCTTATTTTTAATTCCGAATTTCAATTATTTTTTAATTATATTTCTACTTGGACTCTTATTTTCTTTTTCTTCGATTAATGTGGGAATTTCTAGTCTCCAGAGTGAACGTGGTACCTTCTTTTCGAGCTGTTAGATTGCGGCTGATAAGAAAGAGGAGAGAATGAAATTGCATGTTCACAAGTTTAGGTATGCACAGTATGTTTGTGTTGGATGGTTATTTGACTAAAGTGGATTTCATCGTGGCGTGCGTCAGCCTAGGCATCCACCTGCAGCACCTGTCGACGACACCGACGTTCGTCGCCGCCAGGGCCGACAAGCCGCCGGTGTGGCGTGGCACGGAGGCGGTCACCGACGACCGGTACTACGAGCCGGTGCAGTGGCGGATGCTGGCGCGCGTCTGCACCGCGCCGGTGAAGTACGACCCGCGGTGGTGCGCCGGCGACCGCCGCGCCGCCTGCATCGTCGCCGGCGCGCAGCTCCACGTCCGGGCGCACGACGCCGCCAACGTGCTCCACCTCAGGTTGCTCTACTCCGAGCTCCCCGGCTACGCCGTCGTGCAGTCCAAGTGGGCGCGCGGCGCGGCGAGGCCGCTGTCGGGGAGGTCGTCGAGCTTCCTGTCCATGTCCTCGGGGTCGTCAACCTCCGGTGGCGCCGCCGAGAAGGGAGGGCAGGAGCAGGGCGCCTCGCCGGTGGGCGTCGCCAACGTCAACTCCGGCGTGTTCGCCGGCGGGCCGCCGGTGCCCGTCGGCGGGCAGAAGCTGCTCAAGTTCGTGGACACGTCGCAGGTGACCATGGGGCCGCAGGACAGCCCAGGGTACTGGCTCGTCACCGGCGCAAGGCTGGACGTCGACAAGGGGAAGATCATGCTGCATGTCAAGTTCTCACTGCTAGCCCCGGCTTCTTGACAAGGGTGATCCAGAGTTTGTACAGTTTTCAGCTGCCAAATGCAGAAATGCTAACCACTGGAAAAAAAACAACATTCCTACAGTTCTTTTGGATTTTGGTTTTGGTTTTAAACACTGAAGATGTTGCAACGATCTGTAAATGAAAAAAAAAATTGTAGTAGGAACCAGAGTTTGATTCTAACAGTGCAAGAAAAGGATTCATTGATCTCAGATCACACATTCATACTCTCATAGTGAAGAGATTGGGGACTTCCATACCATTCACAGACACTTGTCAAGCATTACTACTACAGCAGTACGTCTTACCCAAAAGGTGGGAACAATACCAAGTTTCATTAGAAAATAAACCCAAGGCACCAAGTGAACGACTGCATCCAAGTTGATACATATGTACAAGAGCAAACCTGCTGGTCAGACTCAAACGATTCTCAAGTTGTAGAGAGAGTGCAACTCGGGCTGCATCTTCCTGACGAATTTCTTCCTTTGCTTAATGTGCAAAAGCTTATCATAGATACACCATGGAAAGCTGATGAGGTGCGGCCGCTCATATCCTTCATTGTAGCAACCCCAGAATTCTGGGTGGTAAGTAACATGGTACCAAGCGGATGCCTTGGCTTCGAACGCATCATGGCCACGCCCATTATCATCTAAGCTCATCTCACTGAACCATGACCTTGCTTCTTTACGCAAAGATCTCACCGCCAATCTGATAGCATCAGCATCGCTTTTCTTTGTAAAATTCTTTGCCATCTTAAGAATGCATCCACTTATTATCTCGGCCTCACTTTTTATTCCATAGTGATCCATAAGATTACCCAACTTGAAGTCGTACTCGTCCTTCAATGCCATAGCTTCAGTGATGTAATCTTCATAGCCATCAACAATCATATCGGTGTCATAAGACCGCCTGGCCACCTCCCTTGTGAAGTGCTTTATGTGAGGGGTGTGCTTCTTTATTTCCCTGTAGAGCTTCCCGATTACTCCTTTTGATTCATAGGTGACTTTGTCAAGCTTCTCCATGAAATCAGGATACTCCTTCACATATAGTTCAGGAGGAATCAGGGCTGGCACTCCAGTTTTGGGGAAGTCAACAGCAATGGAGAAGAGCTTGGCCAGCTCAATGCATGGTAAACTCTCTGCCTTGAGATCTTCCTTATCAGCAAATACTACATGTGCATTGGCAATCATTCCTAGACTCTCATTTACTATGTAATTTGTGAAGTACACTTCTACTTCCTGCATGGTGCAATAGTGCAGTTACAGGGCAGTGTATCAGATTTGCTAAAACTCAGTTCTAACAAAGATATATTTATTACATTTATTTTCTTAATTATATGTTATTTCCATGCTGTTTTATTGCTAGAAAAACAAGTGACTGCTATGTAGACATTCAGAAACATGAAGCTGGTAATAATTTAATTCCAACAGGCAACATAATAGTATTATCAATTTGAACAGCAACTGTCCAACCAAATGCAGACTGCACCTAGACTTCAATCAGACTGCATGGGTACCTAGTACATCTTTTTTTCCAAAAAAAAAAAAAAGAACACAGCATTTGCTACTCTTATATTGATAAGTGAGCACGGTACATGTTTACACAAGATAACCAGGGAAACAAAAGAACAAATGGATTAAGACAAATTCTCCCAGTAGACAGTAGTATCCTCATCACGCGGTACCAATTACAAACGTACCTCTAGAAGTTAAATATTCTAACAAGAAAGAGGCAGCATAGCTTCCTACTAATATTCAAGCAATTATGATAGAAAACAGGGAGGTACATGCGTAAGTATCACTTAAAGAAAATAGTTAATGAAGGATTTTGAATAAAAACCATATATGCTGTGCACTAGGATTTGTTTGTTTCCTCCTACAAATAAATATACTAAAATCTTGCAGAGCCAGAAAATAGGAGTAAATGATACTCTTCAAAAATACAAGAGCTGGACTCGTGAGTCCGAAAAACAGCATAACACTAGCCAGCCAACAAATGAATAAAATTGCTAGCATGAGTGGCAAGAAAGAGTGGAGAATTCTGGTTAAAAACTGAGCTTACCTCAATTGTAACATCATGGTCTAATGTTTCTGTTGGTGCTGGAGAATAGTCCATAGGTGTCACCATACGAGGCGGAATGAGAGATGGGTCCCAAGCAACAAAATATATGTCCCCGTCTAGATCACTCCCGGAACACTCATTAGGATGCGGCCTGCGTGAACAATCATGTTCAAAATACTTACTACCTCATGTTTTAAATACAGCACCATTGACTTTTTTATTTCGTTGGACTATTCATCTTCTCTAGAAATATTTGTACAACAGACAAATATGCAAGGGATGCTTAAAGTACTTTTGATGATAAATCTAGTGGTATTCTTTGCACTTTAAAACCGAAGGGAGTAGATAACAACATCAAACAGACAAGAACATGCATGCATGGGAATTTAACAAGAAAAAAGGGATCAAATATCGCATATCCATGAAATCACAGGTGGCTAAGCTTCACTAACAACGAAGTTCTACAACCTAAAATATACGAAATTGGAGAATAAGTTTTTCTCCAATGAATATGCGGTTTCATTAAAAGGTGAAACCCAGACAGAATTTGTTTCCAGAAAAGTGGGGTTTTGCTGAAAAAGGCAAAATACTAGAAAACATAGGAGTATATTATCAAATACTTGCCTTGGCCCTTGCTGTGGAAAGACGACACAGTCAACCATGTGGTGCAAAACAGGAAGATCAACAGCCTGGAGAATTCGTATATCACCTGGGTGGAGGCAAGGGTTTTTGGCAATCACAACTTTTCCTGTCACGGTGAACTTGACATTGTTATTTGCACCCGAAGTAGCTCGAATGAACACTTGCCCATACTTCAGCGTACGTGTTTCATCCAAGCATCCCATCATTGCTCGTCCTTTTGGGATGAATATCCTTGACTTGGTTCTCAGCTCTAGTAATTTGGATGCCCTAAAAGTTTGTAGCAGCATAGAAAGATATGGTTCATCATCAGGCTGGTAGCCACACAACAACAGCTCTTTAACTGCATTTGTTATTTCTCCCATGGGCATAAGTTCAATTGCTTCGATAGCAGCTTGAGGTTCAGTAACCATTTTGTTCAACTGATTCACTGCTTCTTCTTGCTTCTGTTCAAAGACTGTATCTCTAACTCCAAGTGTCGAAAGAAGAGTAATTAGCTGCCGATTAAGGAAGCCTGGCTGGTACTTGCTGTATGCAAGGACATCTACTGTGATATTGTCTGACTGAAACTTTAGCATGCTTTTTCTTAAGGCAAGCTTCCAGCGTGATGTAGGATCAACAGCAACAACACCTTTATAACCACCATACCTTATTTGAAAAGCAGAAGGAGCAAAGCGTTTCAAGTTGCACTTCATGGCCACTTCATTAGCAAAAGCAGATGATATCTTTCCAATCCCATCAGAGAACACATGCTGTGTACCATTTGTTATATCTGAGATTTCTTCCACCTCATACTTCTGAACCTTTAATGTTTCGGTTGAGGAACTAAAAGACTGGCCAAGTCTTGCAGCATATTTTGCTACATTTCTGATTTTACGGAAATCCCCCATCCACGTCCTAATGTCGCTAGCAGCTAATCCCTGGCGAGAAGCAAACATCCATGCAGAGTTATCTCGGAGCTGACTTGAAGAAAAAGCGAGAAACTCAAAGTTCTTGCCACCAATAGTGATGCCATCTGAAAGGACTGACAGAACTCTCTTGTACAGAGCAGTTCTGTTTGCATCATGTCCTAAAGCAGAACGGGGGGATAAATCAGTTGCACGGAGCTTCTCGCAGTCCTCATCAACAAATGAAATGCGAAGGAAATTCTCTATGTCAGCAGAAAAATTCCGCACCACACGATTGGAGACGTTAATCTCAGGTCCATAAAAATACACTTTAGCAGGTGTAACTTGCACCCTGTAGACATAAACCAATCCATCATCCAGAGATATGTTAGGTGATGCTTGGACATAGCGTGATCTTCGGAATTTTGAGTATTGTTCAGATAGCCAACTTGTTGGATTCAAGCAGGTCCTTTTCAAATATGACATCATTTCAAGTGCACGCTTTATATGGTCAATAGGTACAAAAGCTGGGCTGACCAGACGAAAGAAGCTGTCATCAACTGTCGGTCCGCTAAGTGTCCCATTCTGAACCAAGTGGTTGATCTTGAAGAGTATCTCATAGGGGACATAACCACGAGATTTCACAATTGGAACAAAGCGAGTATCACTAGAATATGGATACCCCCCACTCTGACACTCGAAGTCATGATTGTACTCATGATAGTAAAAGAAGTAGTCACGAATGTTTGGGAGATCACACCGACGTGGTACCTCGAGACATAAAATATATGATTGCCCAATGCTAGAAGATGGAGTAAAATCCGTTGTCCTGGTCCATTGATCATCTGTATGATCCCTAAAATAGTTGAATAATGGATCTTCGTACATAACACCAGAACGGCGTGGTGTCTGTTCATAAATCTTAGGTGCAGCTTGAACCTGAAACATGAAATGATTTATAAATATAAGGTTATCTAAACTTTAAATCAAGAGATAACAACTAGAATTGGTGACTGGGGTGGATCAACATTTTGAAATGGAAATACAAAGGAAAATACTGGATAAAAGAATTCAGTGCTTCAACACGATCATATTTTCACTCCAGATAGGTAATACTCAAGTAGTGTATCTTTATGCAACTTCATTGCCACATTTTTTGAAACGAAAGGGACAGGCGAGTTAGAGAGCACTCATAAATTCATCAGCATGAAGAATTAAAGAAACACAAAGTTAGAAATGCAATTTCATTATCCAGTAATTTATGATTGAACAGTATAATGTCGTTCAACCATGCTAAAGTGCAGGTTGTGAGCCACAGCAAAGCAGGTAGGGAACAAGAATACTAACAGGAAATTCAAATGGTTCTTTTAAACCATCACAGTAAGCTCCTAAACCATTAACATTGTCCATTTGTATATCAGAACTCCCATGTAACTTTCACCTTCCGAAAACAGCAAAATCACCATTGACCAAAACTCCAAAAGTCATCACCATGAACTGTTATGACTAAACTGTTCTTAGTCAAGCCTTAATAGCATAACAAAACAGAGTACAGGCAAACCACTTTAATATTTACTAAAGAAACTATCTCAACAGCAAGATTTAGTCAATGTGAACATATAGTCATACAACAATCGTACAATTTACTGAAAAGAAGTCAGCAAATGCTGTAGAGCTCAAGATACCTGTATCAAAAGAAAGTTTGTTTGCGACCTGGGTGGGCATTGAAGCTGGATCTCCCATATGCTCTCATAGGAAAGTTCAAGTTTATATTCGATTGAGCTGTTGGGTAGCTGTAGGTAAAAGTAAATCTTTTTCAGATTGAAACCAAACTCAACAGAAACTCCTGTTCGACTCCACAGAGCAGAAAAAATTGTTTCCTTAAGCAGGCAACCAAAATGCAGTGTTACATCCTCTAGCTCGAACATTGAAACTCTTGGTCTTGGAATAATGTCACGATCTGAAGGATGGACTTTCAGATAATAACGCCCACTGCGGAGTATCTTTCTTTGAGCCGCATTTTTTACAAGTGAAGCATGTTCCTCGGTCTGAAACTGAACTATAGCATATGCTCTTGAGGTAGAAGTAACGTTTTTTGGATGCCTGAGCTTTACTGCGTAGACATTCCCAGTGCCAACAATTCGCTCCAACAAATCCTTGACGTAATCAGCACTGTCATCTAGAGCAAACCCAGAAACTTGTAAAGTCTTGCCACCCATGGCGCATATCACAACTGCAGGAACTCATCAATATAAACAATTATCGTTAAGAATTACGCACAGCTCTTGAGATTTACGTCAGAATGGTAAGTATCGTCTACAGAAAGAACTTAAAAGCTAAATTTTATCCTGTTTCTATCATAATCTTAAAGTAATGAAGTAAACAAGGTACTGTAACGTATCAAAGAATATAAGCAAAACAATGATCATGCGAACCATCTCCGTGCTTCCTTTGTAAGCTATTCCCTGATACTAACTATTGCACATGCCGGGTTCCTTTTAGTAAATCAGGTATCCCTATCATCTATGCATTTCTATACTCTGGACATACATATTTACCACATGTTCTTGATTCCCCAAAATTAGAGCATTCCTTTTTCCCCCTTTCAAAAGCTAAATTATCATGCAATGCAGTGACAGAAGCATGGAGAAAAAACTGAAAGGATCGATCAAATTAGACGAGCACAATTTCCACTAAAACACATCATGAACGTACATTACCAGACTTCCTCATCTTCTCCACCACCTGCCCTTCTCCACGCTTACCAATTCCACCCCCCCAACCCCCAACCCCCCCAAAAAAAGTGTAAAAGAGCAGGACAACTACCCATAGAATCGATCTCAATTTCACATACTCCACTAAACCCCCCCCCCCCCCCCCCCCCTCAAAACCCTTCATATTCCCCCCACCAACGAACACCACCAAAAAACCCAGAGTAAAAAAAGAAAACGACACATCAACACTAAATCGCCCGTACATAATATGCATCCGATCGAAACACACTTTCACCGAGCACCGACGCCAATCTGGGAGAGCACAGCATCTAGAGCACTAGTACAGCTAGTAAAGCGAACGATCGCACGCACCGAGCAGTGGCGGAGATGGGACTCAGCGACGGCGTGGCCGGCGAGTCGACAGAGGCTGGCGGCGGCTGGATCGTGCCTTCCCTTCCTTCCTTCCGCCGCTGCTGCGCCGACGGGTGTTCGATGGTTTTTTGTCGCCAACTCCCGCAATATAAGCGAGCGCGACGGTGGGAGTCCGCAGAGAGATTCGAGGAGTCGCCCGGTCAATGTGCACGTAGCATTTAAAGGAATTAAAGCGAAGACGGATAAATCAGTAGAGATAGGAAGGGGGTAGGAGCGCAGGACACGCACCGTTGATGTTGCTTCGAGATTCGTGTAGATCATCGCTGATTTTGGATAGTAGGAAATGTAAGAGATTCACAAGATTTAGGAAGTAAATAGGAGTGAAATCCTATAGGAAACTTTCCTACGTAATACTTTGATTCAATCATAGTTTTCCAAATCCAATAAAATTCTTATGGAATGGGTCATTTTACATGTGTATTTTGGAGGAAAGAGGGTCAATCTATTGAAAAAACTCTCTTGCGTCTATCTCTCATCAGATTTCCGTGTTTTTTCTGTGATCCAGTCAAACGATCATTCTTATATTTTCTTGTGCTTTACGATCCTCCGTTTTACACTTACATTCCTATCATAATTTTGTATTTTTTTATTATTCTGTTTTTTTCATTCCTACAGTTCAAATGAGGCCTAACCATGGAAAATAACAGAATGTGGAGGCCTATAAGGGGCTTCTATTATCCTAACAGTACTGCGGAGGATCTGGTTGCGAAAAGAATGAAATGCCACTCTTAGTAATTGTTTATCTCAAAACTAACCCAATACATTAATAGTATGATGACACGATAGAATTGACGTTGTGTTGACCAATTTTAGAAGGGGTTGTTTTGTTAGACTGATCATTTTCAACTTTCCTTTTGAACGAAATCATTTTCAAATTTTAAGAGTGTACATGTGTGTGTATACAAGTTGTCCCAATACTGTGAGTATAGCATGTAACAGCCCCATTGTTTCACTTATTCATATGCTTATCCGAATCGCTTATTAGCTAATAAAAGATCTTTGTGAGTAAAAATTTTATATACATGTTTTTAACAAACTCAAAAGCAAATGTTGTAAAATAAAATATGATGAGAAACCCATAAAATCAAATTCAAATCAAGTTCTAAAATTCAAATTTTAACTTATAAACATAAGGATAAGTCAAACAATGAGAACCTAAAGCCATGCGTGATCGATTATATCAAATGCTCATCCGAGAACTAACTATAGTTAAAAGGAAAGATTGTCATAGAATTTCCAACGGAGCCTCACATTGGCCTCATTTGAAAAAGGCAAAAAAAAACAACGTGAATTGTACCGGTTCAACTCGAATATTGGAAATGCACACGGTTCGAACTTATTTTTCAAAGTATTGTAAGACTTTTTTTGCTATCGTCTTTCTTGCAAAGCTGAATCAATGCAATTTGATCCCTTTTTTTTTAGAAAAAATACATTCAGAATGGAGGTTTTTTTTCAAATAAGAGAGGTTTTTTTAGATTTGAAGGGAGAGACGTCCCTCTAAATTTTAAAAAATATTTTTTAAGAAAAAAATATGAGTATGTTCGGGATTGATATGGGATCTCGAAGTTAAAACCACATCCCTTATCATGTCACTGCAATATTGCATCTCTGTTTGGAATGGAGTACCAATGAAGCTACATCATGTACGACTTTGTGTGTTAAGATGTAAAGTCTGGTCCCTAAATATAACGATGCAATGAGCAATGGTAATGTACTACGGAGTATACTAGTAGTATCCAAGGTTTGCAAAATTGCGCGGTAACCGCGCGGTTACCGTGCTTACCGCGGGAGTACGGTAAAAGAAAAACCGCGGTAACCGTCTTAAATTCAAATAAATTTAAAAAATAATTTGAAATTTTGATAAATTTTATACGGTTTCGTACGGTTTGTCACGGTTACCGTGCGGTAACCGTGCTTACCGCCGGGGCACGGTAACCCTGGTTCCGGCGGTTTGGGAAACCTGGTAGTATCAAGATAACAAGCTGGGAAGAAACCGCACCATCTTTTGCATCTCCTTTTTTTTCTCCCCGCCCCAGTTCTACGTTCACTGAACCTCCTTTTCTAACTTTTTTTCCCCCAAATAAACAGTTGATGATCAGCCAAATAACCGAATGAACAGTCGTTGCCCATGTTTACTCAGTACATTCGGCGAATAGAAGATCGACAGCGAAAAAAGGGAAATGGATAAAGACAAAAGAGAATATATATTTTTAGAGGAAAATTAAATAACAAATATAGACCATATAGATAACACCCTAGGCCCATGAAAGCAAAGTGACGCAACCGAGTACATAGCCCCATGGTCATAGCATCGCTTTGCAGATTCCTTCCTCCACTCGCGGCCACGGAGAGAGAGGAAAGGAAAGTCTCACTGGCTGGGTCATTGACTTGACTCACACTCACAGAGTCACAGAGGCCTTGTTTTTTCCCAAAATTTTTTCCAAAAAACACCACATCAAATCTTTAGACACATATATAGGGAGCATTAAATATAGATTAAAAACTAATTGCACATTTTGCATGAAAATCGTGAAACGAATCTTTTGAGCCTAATTAGTCCATGATTAACCATAAGTGTTACAGTAACCTACATGTACTAATGATGGATTAATTAGGCTTAATAAATTCGTCTCGTGGTTTTCAGGTGAGCGGTGAAATTAGTTTTTCATTCGTGTCCAAATATCCCTTCCGACATCCGATCAAACGTCCGATGTGACACCCAAATATTTTCTTTTCACGAACTAAACAAGCCGACCCTCACAGCGAAGCAACCACGGCCTATTGGCTTCATGTACTGTTGCCAAATGGATCCAAACTCCAAAGGGAGAAAAGGACGTGAAACCGTCGTGGAAAGCGGATCCCCCGAGAGAAAATTGGCCGGCGAGACAAAGAAATGCAACGCAGAAGATGCTTCCTGCTCCCCTGCCTCAGTCCCACGCAGGATAAAAATTATACCACGAATGCTGCACGTTTACGAATTTTAGATAAACAAGTAGGAGTAGTATCATATTTCAATTTGCAAAGTAATATCAATTGGACAAAAGGCAAAATGCACTAGCGAGGCAAAAGAAAAAAAAAGCATAGAGATTTTCCAACACGAAGAACACAACACATTCACCCGGAGGGAAGTGAAACCGAATGGGGAAGTATACTGTACATCGACCCAATTGGTAGTTACGGAATCGTTGCCCTTCCATCCTCTCGTCCCAACGCGAGCAGCGCGTTCTCCTTCCATCCTCTGTCCTAACGTGAGCAGCGCGTTTGTACGCAAAAAGAAACCACCGGGACCTACTTAATTATATGAAACTAGCCCGTTGACGTAATACGGACTTCTGGTTTATCCGTCTATTTCTAACTATATGGGCCTAACCTGTTAGGGCATGTAATTAGAGCAGAGAAACCCGAGACAAATCATAGAGTCCATTTCAAACAATATCCGGAACATGGACCGCCGGCCCAGGCAACCCATACTACCTTGTTCGTTGGCAAATTGCAGCAGTACACTATCATTGCAAGCAAGAAACCTCCATTCTGATTCAGCTTGAAGTTGAAACAAAATATCAAATGGTGCTGCTACATCAGTTAAACACAAGAAATCAATTACAGCCCAACCAAGGGCAAATAGAGCGGGAGAGGGTGGCCCTAATATATTACGATAATATATTCACAACCCTGACAAGCAAAAGCAAACACACTATCTAAATTACAGAAGGTAAGAAGACAAGGTCCTCCAGCCTATACAACCACAACGTGCACTGCCTTGACAAAATGGGAGCGTGCCGCAAGGTTAAACCTTACCGAAGGATTACCTTCACTACAATACAGCAAAGTCGGTGTCAGATGCAAGCCTACTCTGTCCCCAATCTAGGTGTCGCAGGGTCATCTGTGCTATCTCAATCACAAAATTAATACGAACAGAGGAACAAATACAAAGGGAAATCCCAAACTATCGAAGAAATTCATGCTGACTGGTGTTAGAGGTATGTTATTGAAGGTTCCGAGTCAACCCACCCCGTGGTGCATTTCTGCTGCAAAAGAAGACAGTTCAAGATGATTTAACCAGGCATTAATTAATTAATAAAGGCTCTAATATCAAACAGATCGTACAAATTCATGAACTCCTGATGCCAAAAAAGAGAATAAAATCTTAATTATATCGATGTGTCATCTAACACCTGCAGTAACTACTATTGCTACTCAGGAATCAGTAAAGTCAATCCAAGGGAAAAGGTTGCTGTGTCTGAGAAAAGCAACTCGCAGCCAACCTAATGAGATCAGGCAGAGGGGAAATGAAGTAGGGAAGTCAGCAGTCCTATAAGTGGTTAAGCAGATAAAATATCTTAGCAAATGAAGTATTAATCTCTAGAATAGAAATAGATGACAACATGGCATACTTAAGTTTAGAAAACTTTCCGGTATCAGAGGTATATGCATTTGAATATCCCTATAGCTGAAATATCAGCTTCTCAAAATATAGAAGGCATTCGTAGCTGTACCTTCCAGGAGGCGCCTGAGAAGTGGTTCCAGGTCCTTTGAAATTTCCAGGCCGCTTAGCCTTGTTTTCTTGCTCCTTGTCAAGACGCATAGCAGCAACTTCCTTCTCCATAGCAGCTACCTCTCGCCTCATCTTTTTAGCCTCCACTTCCATAGCCTTGGTTAACGTATCTACCTTTTTTGCTAACATCTGTAAACAAGAGGTGGTTAGCAAAGGCATGACCCACAGCATTGGTCCCATTTAATCCATATTAAGCAGGAACTACAGTGCCATACCTCAATTGCATCATCCTTGTCTTTTAGACTTTGATCTTTCTCATGGCATGCCTTTCTCAATGAAATGACCTCCTTTTGCAGCATGTCATAGAGTACACCAGATACCGTGTCAGTTGAACTACTATCTGTGGCCTCGTTACCTTTTTCTTCTGTGTTAGCCTTCCAATCATCAGTTGTCTCGCATTCTCTAACAGCATCTGTAGATCTATTGAGTAAATGAGGTCCGTTCCCAAGGACTTTTCCACGGTCTAATGACCTGGTACCACCATCAAACGACCTTGAAGTTCCCTTTGCATGCTTGATGACCAAGCTGCTGCTAGTAGAAAGAGAGGATCTTGAATTAAATGATGGAGATCTCCTTGCCAACATGACATTCGGGGAGATTTTTGACATATTATCGGCTCCACCTAGAGACAACCGACGGGATGGTCCATTACCAATACTCTTTCCTTCTGTAGGACGACTAGAACCACTAGGTGGCCCCCTCAATCCATCTTCTAGAACTTTTAGGCGCAGCTGGTACTTTTCCTGAGTAGAAGGAATTTGAGACAGTGCACAATTAAGTAACTTGCTTCCATAAAAGTAAAGATTAAGATGAATGTCAGCTTTCTCACCTTTAGTTGAGCTTCAGATCGAGCTGTTCGCTCTGCAATAGCAAGTTTATCGCGAAGTTGCTGCATCTCACCCTGCAGAAACATTTGTCATGTCATAAAGTTGAATATATGATGTTAAGTGTGACTTTGCATGGACAATCGTAGATGAGCTTCAAAAAACAAACAGAAGTATATCATCTTTACCTGCAGAAACCTGCGCTCTTCAAGCCACTGTTTGACAGGCATTACTTTGTCATTAGCATCTTTCCACTCATTTGCAACTACAACAGCAACCCTGTTTGCTGTAACTTTTGCCCGAGCAAGCTCACGGTCAAGAATTTTTCTTTCCTCCTAAGTGTGTCATGGTAAAAGATTAGCATGGGTCAACTTTTTGTGTACAAAACAGTGAAGATTAACCGAAAAGCAACAGTAAAGTATGTTACATTCATTTCTTGAACTTTCCGCTGGTAATCTCTGACAGCATTAGCAGCTGCACCACCAGCAAGAACAGCCTCTTCCAGCTCTCTTACAGTTTGACTAAGCTTTTCTACTTCAGCAACTTTTTGGCGGTGCAGCCTGTCCAAGATCTTGTTTTCTTCCTGTGTTCCAGAAAGATAATCAATTCAGTTCGAGAAAATCGAAAAATGCCATCATGGAGATACAGGAGTTACAAAATACCAACGTATGTGAGAATGACATGAGGTGCCTGGACCCACATGTCAATGACACGTACGATGGTATTTTCCAACTCCGAGATTTTTGCGATGGTACCAATGTTATCTGAGTGATCTAACGGTTATTTCTTACAACACTGTAAAATACTAGACATGTACCTGGCAGATCTCAATTTGCTTCATTAACTCTTGGTTCTTGTTTTGCATGTCATCAACCAAGGCAGCTTTTGCTAATGCAATTTCTACAGTCCTTTCTGCTTCCAGCAGCGCTGCCTCCTTTTGTTTTGTTAGACGATCTAAAGCTCTGTTGTCATCCTGGAGCTTTGCAATCTGAAGAAAAAGCAAACTTATTCTTTAGACAATTATAGTAAACATGAATGTGGTGGAATGGAAAAGTTAAGAGGCAAAATATAAATAAGTGTGAGAATATGGTAATATCAACAACAAACAAAATGAACAATAAAATATGGCCATGCCTGGTCATTGGAGTAACATAGTATTACCTCTTGACGAGCAAGCTTTAGTTCAGCTTCAAGTGGAGCAAGAATAGCTTCAATAGGTGGCATATCATCATCTTTTTGGGCTGCATGCACTCTTCGCAGTGTTGCTTCTGCTGCAAACTGAGCAGCCATAGCCGCCTTTTTCTCATCATTTGTTTTCTTTAGTTCTAGATTCTGCAAAATGTTCTCCATCAGGGAGCAATCAAAAAGAGGGGGGCAGAAACAACTTTAAAAAGTATATGATACTTTGCTTTCAAGGAGAGACTCTGTTAGCTTGAGTTTCTCATCCAGCTTCTCATATTCCGCAGTAAGCTGTTATCACAAGATTAAAAGAAAATTAGCAATAATATCAACAGCTGTGAAGAAACAAGTAAGCATGAATGCACAATATATCATGCAGATACCCCATATGCCTAGTATACCCAATTATTTAAACTGAAGAAACAAAGTCTACTAACTGACCAAATGCAGGAATAACACAACAAAGAGCAGTAGCACGGCCAAAAGATAAAGAAAATCCAGAAAAACCTTTGGACACAACAAAGTTAGTGCCAACAGAACAAAAAATAAAAACTTGTACAACCCTCCCTTTTTACTTTTAAGGAGTGACTTGTTTGCTCTGCATTATCAAACATGATTTAAGACCAGGACACTGGCGGATCCACCGCCCAGCAATCTTGGGTGGCCGCCTGGGCTCATCGACGGGCGATCCATTAAAATTCTGTGTAACTAGTAAAACTGAAATATAAATTTTCGAGTAAATTATAGCTATAGTTAAGTTTGCACGGGATCAATTTTTTCTAGATCCACCACTGGACAGGATATATTCAACTGTCAGAAAACATATGAAATGTGAGCCACAAAAGGACATGAGAAAACTAAAGAAAACTATAGCAATAACAAGATCAAGATGAATGCCATCAAAATATCTGGCAAGATAATTTAAATTACAGAAGCACATAAAAAATGAAAAAAAAAATCAGATTTACCTTGCTCCAAATAAAATGGAGATTACACACCCTCAAATCAAGAGCAATGTGGGCACCATTGCTTGTGTATATCGTTCTTAATTGAACTAAGTTTAATCACTTGTTTAGTTGTTTGCAAACCAAAGTTACATGAAAAACAAAATAAGATATCCATCCTAGTCCAGAAGTGCTCCAAGAAACATTGAAATCAACACTTGTGAACATAGATCCAGAAGGTGGGAAATGAAAATCTCTCTTGTAAAACTGGGAAAAGGAAAGACAAAATCAAGGAAGGTGAATCGTTTCGCTCAAGCTAACTGTATCCAACATGTCTGGAAAAACTACTATATGCACTTAACCAATAACCAAAGTATGATGTGGAAAAACATGAAACAAAATAATAAAATAAGAAGTAATATACTACTGTGGAGGTGCACATATCAAGCTAGGCCCAAAAGAATTAGGTCTTCCCCAGAGGAAAAAAAACACTTAACCCTATGTGAGAAAAAATATAGCAGCCTTTCTAAACCTAACATACTTGAAGCAAAAGGTAAATTTATGGTAAACAAATCAAACCCGCAAGATACATCACTTGGAGTGAGCTATAAACCTATCTGAGACTTTGAGTCCCATCAAACTTAATCAACTAGTATTATCTACAGCAGAATACACGAGATGTCAGATCTCGTTCCTAACATTCCCGCCATAACCATCTCGGTATCGAAAACCTGGCAGTGTTCTTTCCCCCAAAATACATCAAATTCTTCTGAACTTCTCGTACACCGACACACTCCAAACTCCGGAACGAATTAACTGATGAAATAAAACAGCAACAGAACTTGTATGCAAATCCGAAGCAGGGTTAGGCCATTTACCTCCTCGACGGCCTTCTCCCGCGCCCTTTCTGACAGCCTTAGCGCCTTAATCTCCGCATGAGCATCTCCGAGCTCCCTATCCTTATCTAAAACCAAAGGAGAAAAATACATAAGCATTCGCCCGTAAGATCCCCAAAAGGCAATAGATGGAATTGAAGCTATACCATCCAGGAATCATCAACTCACCCCTCACTTCGTTCTCCAGGCGGTTGAGCTCGACCTTGACGGGATCCGACCCGTGCATCAGCGTGAGGAGCTCGTCAGCGTCCAGCCCCGCCGGCTGCACCGCCCCGCGCCGTCGCGCGGAGCCCTTGAGCGCCGACGCATTCCCCTCCTCCCCGCCGCCGCCGTCCGCCATCTCAGATCTGAGCCCCGGCGCCGCTAACCCACCATCCAAATCACACACACACACCCCACGCGAGTCTCTCCCTCTCGCTCTCTCGAGCCCCCCACCGCGTCCGCCGCGCCGGGTGGGGCTTCGCAGAGGGAGGGGCCTCCCAATGCCGGATTGGAGGGGAACCCTAACCCTAGCCTCGCCCCCCGGCCGCCGGCGCGTCGAGCTCCGAGTTGATGGCTCCCCCTCCTCTCGGTGGTGGGGCGCCTCGCCTCGCCTCGCTTCGCCGCCGCGAGCAGCTGCTGCTGTTGTCTTGCTCGGAACAGTGCGTTTAAAAACTGGAGAGGAGAGGAGAGGAGAGAGATGGGGGAAGAGGGGACACGCTTCGCGAATATTTAAAGCGTCGGGTTTCGGGGGTGATTAGCTGAAATGGTAATTACGACTAGCTAATCGTGGTGATTATACGCTGTTCAGTTACTTTCAGGCACAAGCTAATTACTCTGAAATTTGGCGGTGGCTCGTTGTTTTGTCGGTTTAACTTGTATTCACCGAAAACTCATATTTGTGTCATTTGTGGTGAGTATTTTGGAACATTTTGAAATATTCTTTTGGGGGTATTTGGTTGCTACAATATCGCTCTCATTTTGGAAGAGGACATCTCTTTATGATATTTCTTTTTCATCGGATGCTAATTTATGTCGGTGTAATTACTAGCGCATATATATACGGTTACTATTTCATGGTCGTCTCAGAAGTCAGATCATCAATTGATGATGGTCGTTGATATGAACGTTTACGCTGCAAGCAGCAAGCATAAATTAAGGCGCCACTGTTAGTCATTGGTCTGTTTAAAGGGATAATCCAGAAATATCATTGACAAATGTCTAAATCTAAGAAATACCATCGATAAGTGTGAGTTCCAAAAAATACCATCGTACAAACGATTTGTCCCAAAAATACCATCATCATTAGGACTCCATCCATTCTGTGCCGTTAAATACAATGTTCATCCTATAGCACTTAACGGCACGGAATAGGCGGAACCCTAACAGCAATGGTATTTTTAGGATAAAGTCATTTGTACAATGATATTTCTTGGAACTCACACTTATCGATGATATTTCTTGGATTTGGACGCTTGTTAATGGTATTTCTTGGATTATCTCTTGTTTAAATTGCATTTACCAAAAAAGAAATTGAAGTGTCAAAATTTTCAAAACGTTTTTTAAAAACACTCTTTCATGAAAAGAGGTTAAGATAAGGTTTCATTTTCATTAGCAACACAATTCTTTAGACATTTAATTACATGCATTGCCGGTAGGGAACATGCGAGTTTGTTTCTAGTACTACTATGTAGTCTCCCTTTCAAGCGTAGATTTGCCTATATGCATCCAGACAAACACAAGTGTTACCATCACGGGTACTGTTGACGAGATATAGTAGAAATTAAGCTTTGAACGGTGTAAGATTAGTGTGCAACGGAAGCAAAATCTTCATGTGCACTGTATTGTACGCTTTCTGCCTCTCTCTATGCATGTTGCTGTCAGTTTAGCCACGTAACAAATGTGGAGGTTGTCTTCTCCACAAGGCACGTCTGCATGTCGTGCTGCGTGATGAGAGGAGAATTATTAGGTCAAACTCAGTTGTGCTGCGTTAATGATTTGTCCACTTCATTACAGTCATCTCATGAAACTTTAGTTTATTGCTCCCCATCGGAAGAAGCTTGCCGTCCCCAATAATAAAACCATCATGGCTACAAGGAAACTTTTTCTAAGTGGATGAACTGATGGATGATGATTAATTGATGCACTGCAAATCTACAATGTGTTGGTACCCTACTGGACCACGTATTGGGGTGGCAAGAACAGCAATACTTCAAGCCAAGATCAGTAGTTGAGCTGAGCACTAGGGTTTCTTTAAGGCCTTAGAGCATTCCAGCAGCTTATCTAAATTTTATCCTCCATATTGATATTTGGATGATCCTCCAAAAAGATTCCCACTCCATATTTCTTTTTACTACAGCAGATCATCTATATTACATCCTTCATCCAATATTTTACTATTATCTTCCAACTACCATCTATTTTTAATTAATCTCCCTTCTACCTCTTCTTTCTCAACACTTCTTCTCTCTTCTACCTCTCCTTTCTTCTTCCTCTGCCTGGGCGCGCGTGCAGGAAGAGGCGGGCGGCCGGGCGCAGGCGGCGGCGAGCGGGTGGAGGCGGAGGGCGGAGGCAGGCGGCTGGGCAGGCGGCGGGCGGGCCGGCGGTCGGAGGTGGAGGGCGGCGGCGGAGGGCGGGTGCAGGCCGTCGGAGGCAGAGGACGGCCGCGGAGGGCGGAGGCAGGCGGGCGCAAGCGGCGGGCGGGGTGCAGGCCGTCGGAGGCGGAGGGCGGCGGGAGGCGCTGGGATGGCGTGAGGAGAGAGAAACGCCAAATCAGTTTTGGAGGATGGCTATTTTTGGAGGATGTTTTGGAGTGTCTGCTGGAGTCTTTTTTTTTTCTTCCATACTCCATTTCTCATATGGAGGGTGGGATAGAAGTGCTGCTGGGGATGCTCTTATTTGGAACAAAAGGTATTTCGCTGGTGTTTCGGAGGAAATAAAATGTTGTCCATATATAGAAAAACATTATAATATTTTTGTGTTCTAAAGGTGTGAATATTTTGTGTACTACCACCACCTCCATGGTGCTAACAGTCGGAAAAAAACTACTAATACAAAAAGCATGAAAATTTCTGGAAAACATAATCATAAACAGAACACATCCTACTACATACTGTAGGAGGACTGTTGGTTATCCCCTTTTTATTTTTTTTTCCCAGTGGCAGGGGCACCTTATATCAGCCTGACAGCTTGGAGGGGAAAAAAAACTCCAGTTTGACAGTATGAAGTTCACAAGTTGCAAAAAACGGCCACTGTTGATCGATCTCATAGGATGCTCAACTTTGGTCCACGCTCCATAGTTCAAAGTACACAGCACATTGGCACGCATGGGTGCAAAGCTCATGACGATCCTGAACTTGAGACTGAACGAACCCGAGCAGTGTGCACTGCCCGAGACGAGAAAAAGGCTCAGGCCACCGCGAGCGAGCACGTGGGAGAAAAGCGGCGCCTCGGCCGGATCCATCCGCGGTGAGTCAGTCGATGGCCGGTTAAAAAGGCCGAGTACTAGTACTACCGGTCTACTGCATTTCTCCAGCACAAGACCATGTTGCGACAAACAAACACGGATTATCTTTTGCTCTCTCCCTGCTCCTCCCAGCTTGGTGTGTTGGTTACCCCGTCTACCTCTTCCTGGTAATAAAACCACTATCCCTCCTACGTGACGCCAAGGCGATTTTCAGACGTTGGCCGTTTGGCACTGTACCACGCATCTTTCCGATTCGCGGATCCTACCGGCCGGGCTGTAAAACCGACGCTACGACGAGCGCGCGCGCCCGTGACCGCGTGACCGAGCGCACATACGTACGTGGTCCATCTCACGGCACGGGCGCACGGCGCGGCGGTTTTTCTCTTGGCCCGTGCGTGGGTAGCCGGTAGCCCCGCCTCTGCCTCCGCGCGCCGGGGCGTCGTCGCGCGGTGGAGCGTGTTACCCTCCTCCCGCATGTGCTACCCATTGCCCAGTAAAACAGTACACAGCCGCGCTGTATCGAACTGGCTCTCGCGTGATGCCATCTTGACTTCCTGTCCCGCACCATCCGCGCGGTTCTTCGTCGTCTCGTCCGATCGGTCGCGTGTATTGGCAGATCGATCTGACCACTGACGAGATACGCTGTTCTTCGCTGGCGTAAGACCGACCCCGCCGGCCATCTGTGTACTAATGTGTGCGCGTATACGACGTGTTCGCCTCCGACCGACGCGTTGTTATACCCTGCAACGAAGCAAAGCCCGCGGAGTAATCAGCCGGCCGCGCGAGGCGAGCCAAGGCCTCTGCGGCAACCCGTAACCGTGAACGGATGACGTCGCGGTGGGTTGTTAATAACAGTATAGGACCACAATGACAAGCCTTATAATCTCTAGCTAAAGCTAAATCGAGTAGAACTGATAAAATCATATTATACGAGTCATCTGATTGAACGTCTGTTATACAGTAGTATTTTACAGGTCATATCACGTCGATCGTAATAATGGGACGAGAGTTGGCCCTGTTATGTATTTTGCACCAGCACCTCCGATTTGGCCCCCTCTTTTTTTTTTTTGGCCAAATCGGAATTACGGGGAAGCATATAAAGTTATTGTTTGGAGGAGCTTAGAAGCTGGTTGGTATCCAGCTTCTGAGAATCTGATCTCTATTTTATTTTTTGGATTCTACAACTACAGTTTCTAAGAATCTGAATTAAAAGCTGAATTAAAAGCTGAAGTGTTTGGAGAATTTCTGATTCTGAAAGAAACTGCGGTAGTTATAAACTCTCCAAACATGATCATAAACGAAGAAAAGTTTTCTTGTTGCTTCAAGTCACAACTTTCAACGTAACTGAAGGTCCCAAAAAACAGAATCTAACTGCTCAATGCATGCAGTGGACCCTGTGTAACGATCAGTGTTATGGTTGGGTTGGTACTGTGGCTTGGAGAGGATCCGAGGTGGTAGAAGCTGGCGTCACATCATAAGAAGAGTACCGCCTAATCATCCCGTAGCTTTGCCAGGTCGGTCCTCAAGTGAGATGCTGTGTTTAGTGCTCATATATCCTTTCAGGTCCACGTGTTATCATTTTTAGGTGATGTTATTTTCAGCTATTTTATCGTATTGTTACTGTGGTGGATTATTCGTCCCACATCTTCAAAAATATCGTACGGTATATTTAACCATTTGTTCTAAGTATTTTAAGTTTGTTTTTTAATTATTTAATTATCTTTGTAATTAAGTAGATAATCAAGTTGTAATAATCCGTTGAATAATTTGTTTAAAGGTAGGCATGAAAGATGGATACATGCTACTGTAGTGTTTGTTGCTCATGATCCTGTTAAGTGCGACTGAGCGTACAAGTAAAAAAAACTACTACACATATGAAGTACTCATAGGTATCGTTTCGCAAAATAACAAATTGTTCCGTAGACTTCAATTCTCTCATACGGTAGTATATAATCAGTGGAATAATGAAGTTAGTTAGTTGGTGAACAGCCTTTTTCCTTTTGCCGTTTATAAGCATTTTTTCCCCTTTGCATTAGATTGCATATTGCTTGCTTAGATTTCATGGGCCCATGGAGATGGACAGATGGTGCAACCTAGCCACATGGAGAAGTCAAAGCCAAGAGGACAGATGGCACCACAATCCAGTCACTAGTGATTTAGTGACATCACAAACCACATACTCCCCCCCCCCCCCCCCCCCCCCCCCCTAATCCAAAAATTCGAATACTGGGGGATCAAAGCAGGGGATAATTTACGCAAAAGAACAGATGATGGGGACACTACACATGATATGCTTGTTCTTGAAGGCCACAATGACGCCGGACGCCCATGTTGTATTACTGTCACATGTAAGCTCATTACCAAACAACATGAAGTGTTTTCTGAAGCTTTGCTTGTCTGCATAACTGATATATGCATGCCTCCCAGCTGGAGAAAGTTACTAACTTACTACGGAGGAGTGACCACTTCGCCATCAAAAGGCACCGGCTAGTGGTCATCCAGCTCCTCCATACGATAGGTGGAGAAAAGGAAGCCCCACTTATGTTCATGCCACTAGCAGCTAAAAATCATGTGAACTTGTGCTTGCACCCGGTCCCTACTCTCATCTGAGAACGAATCATCATTTCAGCCAATACACAGTGAAAACATATACACATGCCACGACCCATAATTGTTCCATACTTGAGTTTTGCGAGCATATCTTAATTGATGTTTTTTATCAGCACTAACAAAATGACCTAAGATGTGCTTGTGCTTGAGTACCATAACGAAGAGAGAATCATCCTCTTCGGTATGGTGACGGAATCATGGGTGTATAATCGTACTTAAATATCGATATTCATAAATATAGTTGTGTGTATCCTTAGCTGATATAGTTGATATAGAAATTGAAAGTTATGCTTACCTCTTACGACAAAGAAAAGAAAAATAGGCCAATAAAGAAAACCGGCGTTGCGAAAGAAATGCTTGTCAGTTGAATAATATGGGTATGGATAGATGTATAGAACTTTCAGAAACAGCGACCAACAAGGCAACAAAGCAAGAGAAATAATCCACCAGTCTGAGCTGAGCATGGTTACCGGGAAGATCACCACAAAAGTTTTGTTGGTACGCGAGGTCCGTCAGCGCTGCAGGTGAGTCCCACTGCAATGCAAATGTCGGCGGTCAAGAGTCAAAGCCTGTGAGCGGAGGGCCTGAGCTTTCACGCTGCAAGCTGCGAGCCTGCAACCGTCCACATGTACAGTCTACCTGACAAATCTTTAACTTTGCACCCAGCTCATCAGCCTCTGAACAACCAGCGTGCATGCACTTCTTAATTGTTGTTGCTTGCTTGCTTGCTTCGCTGCCCGGTTTAGGATTCCAAGCTTGTTGCAAGGGCCTCTCTTCTTGGAGTAGCAGAAACTGCAACAGCGACAGCCAAGCACGAAGCAGCTATAGCTCGCGCCACCTTTCCGTGGAAAAAAGGTGTTCGCCATGATCCCGCAGCAGTTGAGTTGTTCGCCATGAACCGAGACCTTGCTTGCAACTGCACTGCACGCCGTCGTCGCGGAGGAATCCTATGCGACCTAGCAGTAGCACAGTGCAAGGCTATCGAGATAGCCACTTGTCAGAGGCTGTGTCGAGTTGGTGAGGCACCAGAAAGGCATGGGCAGTAGTGAAGGCTGGCTGGATCGATACGCACAGGACGTAAGTACGTCGTGGGTTGAAACCACTGTTATATGTGTTCCGAATTTCAGCATGCAATATATTTGGATTAGTTTCCTAATAGGACTAGGATTAGTTTCCTATTAGGATTTCGTGTCTTTGCCTATTAGGACTTCTAGATTTCTCCTATATATATCCCTTGTAAGCCGCATAGGGAGGGTGCGACAGCCCAAAAAATCCCCTGCGTTGGTATCTAACTCCTCTATATTGATCTTTGCCGGTCGGCGCCCGTGGTTTTTTCCCATAAGGGTTTTCCACGTTAAATTTGTGTCACCGTTGTGCATCTATTTTCTTAACAAGTGGTATCAGAGCATTGGAGATCCGGTCTACTACCACGCCACTATCGTCGTCGGTTCGTCGCTCCTACCTTTCGATCTCATTGAGTTGTTTGGCGAGATTGGCTTCGTATCGAAGCTGACGCGGAGTCGACTGATCGACTCTGATCTATGCATGCTCCAGAGCAAGGAGAAAAGCAGCCGTCCACGCACAGCCGCGTTCCAGGGAGAAAAACAGTAGTAGCAGTCAGAACCCATCTAATCTCAAGTGCACGGTTCCCGAGGAGAGCAAGTCATGCATTCAGAGCCATCATTGCTTTTGTTCATGTGAATTAATTTTCAAAGTTGGAAATTGCTACCCTCACAAGTCAGTTTATCAGGAGGTTTTCTGCAGAGATCAAGATACTTCGTTTTATACACCTAGAGTGTTTCGCGTTTCTGCTAGGGTTCCACAAAATTATACCAGCAGATTCAGGATTTTATTCCCAAGGCGAGTTTGAAGTTTGATCTACCGCTCCTGGATTGAGATGCAATATTCTCGTTATGGCAAGTGAAGATGCAAGTTGGCACATCTACCATGGAGGAGATGCTAATACTATCATGCACCAATCTATTAGTTGCGCATATATGTATCAGGACACACAAGCGAAGTCGTCGAGAGGGAGCCTCAAGGTTCCTGTCCAGATCATGTGGAAGTGATCAAATTTTCGGCGGAATTGCTGCGTTCGTTTGCCCAAAATACCAGGAGGTTTTATCAGGAGATCTAAGTACTTCGTTTTGAGCACAAGAGTTTCGCGTTTCTGCTACAGCAGATTCAGGATTTTAATCCCATGGCGAGTTTGAAGTTTGTGCATCAGGTTTCGTGTCTCTGCTAGGTTCAGACAGGTTTATACTAGCAGATTCAGGATTTATTCCCTATGACGAGTTTGAAGTATGGTCTACCTCTTCCGGGTCGAGGGTGTTATATTGTAGTCATGCAGACTATTTGGCGTGCAATGATTTTATCTATATGAGGTTATTTGGAGATTGAAGATTTTTTATGCTACAAGGGAAATTTGTCTCAAGGTAGAGATTGTTAAATATGTGTTCCGAATTTCAGCATGCAATATATTTGGATTAGTTTCCTAATAGGACTAGGATTAGTTTCCTATTAGGATTTCGTGTCTTTGCCTATTAGGACTTCTAGATTTCTCCTATATATCCCTTGTAAGCCGCATAGGGAGGGTGCGACAGCCCAAAAAATCCCCTGCGTTGGTATCTAACTCCTCTATATTGATCTTTGCCGGTCGGCGCCCGTGGTTTTTTCCCATAAGGGTTTTCCACGTTAAATTTGTGTCACCGTTGTGCATCTATTTTCTTAACAAGTGGTATCAGAGCATTGGAGATCCGGTCTACTACCACGCCACTATCGTCGTCGGTTCGTCGCTCCTACCTTTCGATCTCATTGAGTTGTTTGGCGAGATTGGCTTCGTATCGAAGCTGACGCGGAGTCGACTGATCGACTCTGATCTATGCATGCTCCAGAGCAAGGAGAAAAGCAGCCGTCCACGCACAGCCGCGTTCCAGGGAGAAAAACAGTAGTAGCAGTCAGAACCCATCTAATCTCAAGTGCACGGTTCCCGAGGAGAGCAAGTCATGCATTCAGAGCCATCATTGCTTTTGTTCATGTGAATTAATTTTCAAAGTTGGAAATTGCTACCCTCACAAGTCAGTTTATCAGGAGGTTTTCTGCAGAGATCAAGATACTTCGTTTTATACACCTAGAGTGTTTCGCGTTTCTGCTAGGGTTCCACAAAATTATACCAGCAGATTCAGGATTTTATTCCCAAGGCGAGTTTGAAGTTTGATCTACCGCTCCTGGATTGAGATGCAATATTCTCGTTATGGCAAGTGAAGATGCAAGTTGGCACATCTACCATGGAGGAGATGCTAATACTATCATGCACCAATCTATTAGTTGCGCATATATGTATCAGGACACACAAGCGAAGTCGTCGAGAGGGAGCCTCAAGGTTCCTGTCCAGATCATGTGGAAGTGATCAAATTTTCGGCGGAATTGCTGCGTTCGTTTGCCCAAAATACCAGGAGGTTTTATCAGGAGATCTAAGTACTTCGTTTTGAGCACAAGAGTTTCGCGTTTCTGCTACAGCAGATTCAGGATTTTAATCCCATGGCGAGTTTGAAGTTTGTGCATCAGGTTTCGTGTCTCTGCTAGGTTCAGACAGGTTTATACTAGCAGATTCAGGATTTATTCCCTATGACGAGTTTGAAGTATGGTCTACCTCTTCCGGGTCGAGGATGTTATATTGTAGTCATGCAGACTATTTGGCGTGCAATGATTTTATCTATATGAGGTTATTTGGAGATTGAAGATTTTTTATGCTACAAGGGAAATTTGTCTCAAGGTAGAGATTGTTAAATATGTGTTCCGAATTTCAGCATGCAATATATTTGGATTAGTTTCCTAATAGGACTAGGATTAGTTTCCTATTAGGATTTCGTGTCTTTGCCTATTAGGACTTCTAGATTTCTCCTATATATATCCCTTGTAAGCCGCATAGGGAGGGTGCGACAGCCCAATGAATCCCCTGCGTTGGTATCTAACTCCTCTATATTGATCTTTGCCGGTCGGCGCCCGTGGTTTTTTCGCATAAGGGTTTTTCACGTTAAATTTGTGTCACCGTTGTGTATCTATTTTCTTAACAGCCACCGCTCTCGATAGATCGGTCTCGCTTCCGCTTCTTGCCTAGGCAGACGGACGGCCGAGGCTATGGCGAAGCCAAGGCAAAGTCGCCATCGCAAGTGCACCCTAATTAACACGCACCAGATCGGGCAGATCGTGCGCGCGTGGAGAGAAGGCGTCGTCACCAAGCTAATCCGGCTCCCCTCCCCTGTACGCGCGCACGCGCGCTTGCTTTGCCGACGGGATGGCGAGCCGCGAATCCGCGATGCATGCGATCGATGCGGGCCATCGAGCGACGACGCGACGGGCCTCGCGGGTGCATGCATGCGCCGTCGCGCCGCTTGCCCTTCTCTCTCTCAACTCTCTTTAGCCGATCACGACTAGACGGAGACATAGACGATTGCGCGATGTGGGGAGGTGCACAGGTGCAGTGCAGGTGAGACCGTAGTGGCATCGTATCAGTCGCGTGGATTGGGCATGTGGATCGATATGGCGAGCCGTCGATGCGTTGCTTTCGGGGTCAGTTGTTGTCCTGTCGAGTTGGGCCGTCGTCTTGCACTTAAAGATGGTTAGGACGGCCTAATCTGACCAATGTTGGTGTACGATCAATGTCCTTGGACAAGTTAGCTTATGATGTTTACAGGACTCGTCTAGGATCTAGAGCTTGTGTTTGTTTACCACCTTTTATTCCTGTTTAGCGAATTTTAAAATTCTGATAAATAGTTGGTAAAAAACTAACTGGTGAGAATCTGGAGAGACTGGAAAACTCAGCTTCGAACTTCTAATTATTTTATGAATTATACAATTACAACTTCTTATAATTTGAGTGAAAATTAAGATTGTTTGTGGGAGCTTTTGGCAGCTGTAGTTAGGAGAAGTTATAGCTAACAGAAGCTCTCCAAATAGACCTAGTCTGTCTCCCTTTAGAAATCTTCACGGACTCATGGTAGTGATTAATTGTTCAATTCTAAAGGGCCCGTTCAAAACTATATATTTGAGTAGCATATTAGCAACACACAGAAATATAGCTCATTAGCATATGATTAATTAAAAATTAACTATTGTAAGTTTTTTATTTTTTATATTATTTTAGAAAACTTATATATAGAAATTTTTGCATAAAACATATCATTTAGTCCTCTGGGAGACATGCTAACAAAAAAGGGTGAAAATTGTAGTTTAGAACACAACCTAATATAAGTCATAGTTCTTTCCAGTTTTTTCACTACATTATTGTTGGAACGACTTATACGTTTCATGTTTGAAAAGAAATATGCTTTTTCAAAAATAAAATCTTTACTTAGACCACATGGGGTGTAAGCTACTCCTATAACAGACTATTTATTAAGTTTATTTCTTCTAATATTTAATTTATCTCTATAGAAGTTCACGTCAAAATTTAGTAATTTGGTAAGACTTTTTAGTGGATTTGGTTAAAAAAAGTACAATTAGCCGATGAAAACTTATCCAAAAGAAACCGAATTTAAGAAGGAATCGTGAAACCCATGGCATGACGGCTTAATTCTATTTATTAGGCAGGATTTAGTAATTTCCTTTTATCTTTAGAAAGTGTTTATTTCGTGTCCGATAAAGACTTGTATATTTCCTTTTATCTTTAGGAAATATATGTCGTGTGCGATATGAACTAGCATCTACCTATGGGTATAAATATGTACACCCGGGGTACCTGTAATTTATCTCTCGATCAATACAACTACTCTCGGCACATCACCACCCTCTTTTCCAAGGTTTTTCTTTATCACCAGGCGGAACTTGGCACCTGACGCGGGACTGCACTGGCTTTCGATCTCCGGCGAAGGGGTAAATCCTACGTTCCACTGGTGTTGACGACCAAATTTGGTAATTCAAGTATCGGAGATGAAGACAGAATCAAACAGAATCGAAGAGATTAGGTCGTATCGGAAACAGAGTGAGAATCGGCTGTAGTCCGAATCGGCTGCGGGCTGGATCGACAGAATCAGGATCGGACGAGGTTAGCCGATTGAGCCGATTTCAGTAACATGATTCGGTATACGTCATCGGGTTGCGTTAATGTGTTTCGTACGGATTGCCATGAACGGATAGAGTCCTGAAGAGGCAATTGTATCTATTAATTAGGTTATTTTATGTAATTTTCTTATAGATATTCTCGGTAAGAGTCCGCCTAAGGGACTTGTTCGTTAGTTGGATTTGTATTAGGTTAATATGAGTCGTGTCCGTGATGGACAATGTTTGTATTTTCGGGTATAAATATAATCCCGAGGTCTTGTAAAGAAGAACAACGGACGTTCAATCAATCTCGACGCATCATCACCTTTGTTTGCTACTTTTCGACAAGTTTGTGCTCTCGAGTCGTGCTGCATCAATTTGATCTTTGACGAAAAGGTATATCTTGTCATGGCAGTTTCCATCATTAGAGTTAGTGCTTACATCTCCATGATACTCTAGTTCTATGTTGTGAATCTCCGAGTTATCATATACATTATATAATTTAAATCGACAATGCAATCTACTTGCATCGGCTAGATCCTTTTTAGGGTTTTATCGATATCAGTTAGATTACTTCTTTGATTTAGGTTATATAATGTATCAACCATCCTGAAAAGACGATCATCGGCTTGATTCTCTAGATGTCATGTTTCTCTATATACTTAATACTGCATTGGTTAAGTCCAGCCTATTAAGTCGTACTTAGAATCATGATATCTAGCTTGCCTCATGGTCATTAATAAGGATAGTATCGGGGTTTCAGCCGATCTTACCTGGTATAGATGTTTTACATTGTTTTATGCTTTGTTTAATGTTCTATATCTGCCCCTTATATCAGGATCTAATCTAGTATAAATATATTCAGCTTGACACCAATCTAATTGGTTATAGTTTAATATATTTATTACTAGAGAATATCCTGGTATAAGGATGTATCGGGGCTATAGCCGATACATGCTTAAACCTAGATATCGGCTATGACATGAGTATATATAATCGTTATTTCATGTTATCTTTAGACTTGGGCAATTTATACTGTCTCGGTTCAGTCCGATCTATCCCAATTGCTTACTTCTAAAGTAACATTGATGTATTGATTATATAACATTGATCTTTACAGCCGATATACTAGTCTTAGGGTTGATATTATCAATGACTATACCTTACAGCCGATTCATGCTTTATTGCATCGGCTAGGTCACACACGATATGAAATCGGCCCTATGGCCGATTGTCTATCGTTTACTGATTTTCTTTGCATATTTCTTCTTGTTGATTGCAGGATCAAATCAATTGGCACGCCCTTGAACCTAAAAGCTTAATTTTGGACCTGCACTAGAGTAAAGCAAATCTCTCAGGCCAGTGTGTGTTTTTTTTGCATCAACACGCTTTTGGCACGCCCAGTGGGACTTTGTGTCATCATGTCGCCAAACATCACTGAAGTTTCGGAGGACAACATCTTGCCGATCACAATCGAGCAGCTGAATGAAGAGCAGCGAGAAGAGATGAAACAAATGCTGGATCAACTCCAGAATCAGTATCTGCACTTGTTCACGGTGACTCGGCAAGGTACTATTGTTCAAAGGATTAAAGTCAAACCGCCGACGATCGTGAAACAAGACCCGAGTACTTCCGGATCAGGAGAAGAAAAGGACAAACAGACTAAAGTTGAATCGACCGATGAAGAACTCCACACATTGCAAGATCGTATCGATTCGGCTGTTCATCACGCTTTAGTCAACCAGTCCGGAGTGCTCGTTAATACTTTGACAAACATGATCAAGTCAGTAGTTGATGGGACGATAGCCGAAGAAAAGGCTAAAGGACCTATATATTTATCAGACGGCACGTTCCCAGGATACAGAACTGTGAAGACAGACATTGGCGGGAATCGAAGGAGTCAACAACTACTTCAAACCTAAGCTCCATCGGCTCCTTATTCAAGCTCAAATATTCCAACAATTTTGAATAGGTCACAGCCGATCACTGGGGGGCAAGCATCAACTCAGCTAACACCGGAACAATTAATGAGTATTCTCAATCCTCAGCCGTCAGTTGTCGACACATCTTACCAAATTCCTTCGGTTCCACAACAGCCGATTAGAATTACTCAGCCGATAAGTCAGCAGTACAGCGCAGAGCAATCTCCATACGTGCCACCTCAAGGCATATCTGCTGGCTTCAATCATCTCTATCAACCTCACTCACCACGATCTCAGCCGATCCAATATGGCCAGATGGATCCACTTCAGCAACAATATGGTGGAGCAACATCGCATCAACCATGGGCCGATATGATCGCTGACGTCATGAGGGAACAATTCGGACTCAAACCAAAAGACAATGGCAACATGTATCGATACCCATATCCAGAATATTTTGATCGGGTTCCACTGCCAAACCGATACTGATATATTTTACTACATCGCTTCGACTTATTGGATCGTTCTGGTTCAACTGATATATTTGCCTACATATTTGTCATATATCTTAGTTTATCTAAGTCGATTATTCAATTTACTTGTATCGGTCAGATCTTTTCTAGGGTTTTACCGGTATCGGCTAAATTGTGTTATCGATCTAGATTAGCTAAGGTATCCACCACCCTGAAAATCAGTCAAATGTTTGATTATCTAGATATTATGTTTCTTTTCATACTTAGTGTTGTATTATTTAGGTTTGACCTATTAAGTCGTGCTTAGAATGATATTCTCTAGCCTGCTTTTTGATTGCTAATAAGGGTTTCATTGGGGTTTCAGCCGGTGAGTTATCTAGATGTTGCATCGGGTTATAAGGATTAGGTACAAGTTGGTTTTAGCCGATTGCAACAAATATTTCATTGATTATCTAATCATTTGAATTTAATGATATCGGAACACTAGTCAATGTATGCTTTAACCATCGGATCAGCGCTTACTCCATCGTATCATTATTAGCCGACTGGTTTATATTGTTGTCTTATTACATTATCGTCACCCGACTGTATTTATACCATTATTTAATCAAGTATCAGAAAATACATTGGATATATAGTCGATTGTTCAAAACCCTATCAATATCGACTGGTATCGATATCGGCTAGTTAGTCGATCGGCTATTTGATGATCAACATATTTATCTATCTTGTCAGTTGCAAGATCAAACTGACTGCCATGTTCGGATCTCATTAATATTTTAGATCTGTATTAGAACTAAGTAGATTTTCTAAATTTTCGTGTTGTTTTTCACAACAACAATAATAGAGTAGATGCATGTACTCTATAATGTACATTAATCAAACTAGGCCTAAGGGCGACTTTTCCGTGTATAAACTAGATGCCCACCTTTTGTCGTAGAGGATGCTTAATTGGGCCGTCTCATTGCAAACGTTGGGCTCAAGAAGAATATTGGACCGCTTCCTTTGCTGTAGATATAGTAGGCCAGTCGTGATAGTGCAAGCTACTGTAGGTAGCGAGAAGAGAGGAAAATCTGTACGTGGAGCGGAGACTGGGGAGAATGATAGCATCAGAGTTTAGAGAGATTGATAGCATCAGAGTTTAATAATTGTTGGTGCATCCAGCAGGCGAAAAATGATTTCAATACGACATACAGAGGCTGAAATATTTATACACGACGATGTGTCTCTGTGTGTACGTAAACAACAGGCTACGCAATTGTGCCTCCACTACTCTATACATTAATCAACCTGCACGTTGTGTGCATGGAATTAATTAACCGGCAAATTAAGACCAGCTGTACGCGGTATTATACCTCTATGGCTCAATCTAGCTATCATGAACACGAGCAGGTACGTGCAGACGTACGGGGCGGTGTCGCGGTGATGGTATGAGGTCCGGACCAATCAGTTATGTTCTTACACGGTACGAATATCAACCTTTTTCTTTTTTTTTTTCAGTCAAGTTGATATCGATTATACTCATCATCACTGCCTTTTCGAATTGACCTTGAGAAAATTATGAGCGAAACACAAAATTAAGCACCACCGATCGACAGCAAAACAGCGATCGACCTAGCTCGCGAGCAACTAAGATTAAACATTCCCGGTGATTACCTGTCTGCACGTTCCAAGGCCATAAACAACCCAAATTAAAAGCTGTTAACAGTCCACGGATTGATCTTCCTGATCACGTACTTCTCCGCCCTTCCAGCTTAACCAACCTTCCCGTGGGCCGTACGTGGCCAATCGCCACGCGACTCTAGCTACCAACTAACCTCATCGTTGACCGACTCTCATATGGGAATCTAGTTGACCAGCTACACTAGCCGTGCTACCTACCTTTCGGACTTCGAGTGTAACATGCTCTGTTGACGTGTTGTATGTTGGTTACTTACTCCTATTTTCAAGTGTAACAAATTTCTACTACTAGTAGTAGAGAAGTGTCTGTTGCAAAACCAGAAACATTGAGAAAAAAATGCCGCCGTTTTGTACTATCACTCCATCTAGTCGTTTTGATTTATTTTTCTATTAAATTTTGTTAAATTTGATCACATTTATAAAAATAATTAGCAACATCTAATACACTATTTGTAGGGATGTATTATTTAGATCCCTACACTCTTAAAATATAGATCTAAGTAGTAAATTTTGTCAAAGTGTGTTATTTAGATCCCAAATCACCACAGCCCCTCCAGGATCCTATATGGTGCTGATGTGGCATGCACACGAACGTGATGTGGCATTATCTTGACTGATAAATAGGACCCACTTAAATTTTTTTTTCCTTTTCTTCTTCTTTTCTTCTATTTTTCCTCTCTTTCTCTGTGACATGAGCACCCTCTGCGGCGGTGGCCTACAGTTCCAGTGAGAGGAATGAGAAGAAAGGAAAAATAGAGAAGGAGAAGAAAAAGAAAAAGAAAAGGAAAAGGAAAGAAGAAAAAAGAAAGGGAAATTTTTAAGTGGATCAACACACGTCCGTGTGACATGCCACATCAGCGCCAAATAGGATCCTGAAGAGACTGCGGTGATCTGAGATCTAAATGACACTTTGATAAGTTCTAAGATCTGGATTTGCATTTTAAGAGTATGGGGATCCGGATAATATACTCCTACAAATTTAATGACCATCAATACATTTTACTCTTAAATGTATTACTATATTTTCCTATACACTATAATGGATTTTTTGTGCCACAACGGGAACCATGGCTCGGATAGAGTTGACCATGTGTGATACCGCCAAGTGCACCAACTCGCGCGGCATAAATGTTGCTGCGCCCACACACTGACAGCTTCTGCACCATATCCCACCTCGACCCGACTTGAGTATTTGACTCGCCTCCTCGGCTTTCTCCTCCCATCTCACACTCTCGCCTTCGGCAGTCAGGCTCTACCATATCCATGGATCCACCGGCGAAGGCCGCGGCGGAGGCAACCGTAGGAGCGCAGCCAGTACCGGCGCGGTCGCCGGGGAAGGGGACGACGCTGCTGGACTTGTACGAGGTGGAGTGGATCACGCGGGAGCTGGAGAGACTGCTCGTGAGGGAGAGTGGACGCCGCGGCGGCGGCGGCGGCGGACGAGCTGGTGATGGGCGTCGAAGGAAAGGGATGACGAAGGCGGCGGCCGGTTCCTACACGAGGCCGGCGACCAGCAACGGCGACAAGGGCGGCTTCCTGACGGAGCTCCTGGTGAGGCACGCCGTCTCGGTGTGCGGCGACACCGCCGCCGCCGCCGCCGTGGTCAGCGGCCGCGCACGACGAGGGCGAGGAAGCTTCCGGGAGGTGGAGAAGGTGTAGAGTCTCGAAGTGTTCATTGTTCAAATGCGGATTACTCCATAGGTTTGGTCGGGCTGTAGGTCTACAGCTCTCTGAATTGGCAGTCGCTCTTCTGAAATCTGAATGGTTAGTATACTGGAATTGCTTGCTAATGCCACGGTTAGTTCAGGATTTCATGTATATTTCTTTCGCCGTTTCGCGTTTTTTTTTTGTTAGGATCCTTTTCCATTGACCCATGTAAATATGGATGTGAAAAATGTTGTCGTGCCGACTTAATATTGATCCATAAACATTTTTCCAAAGGAGGCGTGCTTGAAGCAAGGCCATTTCTGCAATTGTTTGGGTATTTTCCCACGCCGTGAATTATCTGCCAGAAATGTGGACCAATATGGAGAAATTTGCGTAGTGTTAAGATATTTGTGGATTAATCTGCAAAGCTTCGGATATGGGCTATTAATTCAGCCCAAATTGAAAATCAAAACGGCCTGGCCCAAATGAAACCGAAGCGCATCGAAGAGCGGAGAGAGAGAGAGAGAGAGAGAGAGAGAGAGAGGGGGCTGTGTGGTGGAGCCGGGGAAGCAGCGGAGAGAGACAAGCGCACGAAAGCGAGAAGAGTCCACATCTCCAGAAATGGAGGCGGCCGCCGCCTCGTCGCCGTCGCCGGAGCAGCCGCTGCTGCGGCCGTCCGCCGCACGCGCCGGTTCGGGGTCCGGGAACCTTTCTTCGCCGCCGCCGCCCGCGGCGAGGCCGAGCCGCCTCGCGGCGCTCATCGGGCGCGCGGCGGGGCGGCGCGGGCCGTCGATGCTGGTGCGGGAGACGGCGGCGATGCAACTGGAGAGGCGGCGCGCGGACTGGGCCCACTCCCGCCCCGTCGTCGCGCTCGACATCGCGTGGAACGTCGCCTTCGCCGCCGCCACGGCGGCCGTGCTCGTGGCCTCCACGGAGGAGAACCCCGTTACGCCGCTCCGCCTGTGGCTGGTCGGGTACGCCCTCCAGTGCCTCGTGCATGTCGGCCTCGTCTGCTCCGACTCCCGCCGCCGCCCGGCCCATGCTCGGAGCTCTGATGTCGAGTCCGCCGACGGTGACGCCGCTGGCGCTGGGACTGACAGCTCAGACAGCGACGAGGACGAGGACGAGGGTAGGGAACAGAGGAGCAGGTAACGCAAAAGGGTGAAACTCCTAGTTCCGGTTTCGCCGTGTGGTGGAACTTGGGATTAGGGTTCGTGCTACGAATTTATGCCCGTGTAGTGAGTGTTGACTCACCAACCAACTCAACCACGTTTGATGATTTGGGTTTACTCATGCAGCTTTGCGAAGCGTTGTGAGTCGATAAACACGATGGTGTCATTCCTGTGGTGGATAATTGGGTTCTACTGGGTGGTGTCTGGCGGGGATGTGCTCGAGCACGATGCTCCAAGGCTCTATTGGTATTGTGGCCCTAAACCTGTACCCATCACTGACTACATTATGATCGTACATTCAAATGTTCACATGTAAATTAGTTTTCGTACTGGTACCATGGTCAGTGTAGTAATGCCATAATTGGAATTTGCAACATCCAAATTACAGTAAGTCCTGTGTTCTTGGGGGGGGGGGGGGGGGGGGGGGACAGGCCTGTTGTAGACCAAGTGCACTAAGGCACCAATTTGATTAAGGTGTCACACTTGTTTACATAATCATTCGTTGTGAATCGTGATATGTATTCCTAGGTAATGACATGAAGCTGCTAATTTTTCTATCAAAATATTGCATGCAATTGATTTATATGTCTCCACTACTAATTAGTTAGAGCTATTCTATCTGTTATGCCTAACATAGTTACCTGCTTTGGAATATTTTGTGCAGGTTAAGTGTTGTTTTTCTAGCATTTGACGTCTTCTTCGCTGTGTTTTGCGTTGCTATGGCCTGCTTCATCGGGATCGCATTGTGCTGCTGCTTGCCTTGTGTCATTGCAATTCTGTATGCACTAGCTGGCCAGGTAAATAAGAAGAATTCTGCATTTGAGACATTTGCTTCTTATCTACCTTAGTACCTCCAACATTGTTGCTATTTGTTGCTTACTTCCTTTTCTTCGAAATACGTAGGAGGGTGCATCAGATGCGGATATCTGTTTTCTTCCCAGATATAAATATTCTGATCCCAGCGAGGATGGACAAAAAGGAACTGACGAGGGAGTTATGATCCCTGTTCTGAACAATAGCGGAACATCAACCAGTGAACGTATTCTCCTTCGTGAGGATGCTGTAAGAACTTTGCTCTTTTTCTTACAACTTTCTCCAATTGGAGTTTATTGTTTCCACATGAAATTGTTCATTAGAGTATTCATAAAAATGATCATAGATTTCTTGGCATTGGCCCTCCAAATCACAGATAAGTTCCTTAGAAATGTCATTGGTTGCTTGAACTGCTTTGCCCATTGACCCATAAATGAATTTGGATATGTCAGTGCCAAGATTGCAGACAACCTATTCTTATGAGTTATATATTCCATGCTACGCTTATAGCTTCTTTCACTCTTTGTTCTGTCAGGAATGCTGTATCTGCCTCTCATCATATGAGGATGGAGCGGAGCTATCTGCCCTCCCTTGCAACCATCACTTCCATTGGACATGTATTACCAAATGGCTACGCATGCATGCAACCTGTCCACTTTGCAAGTACAACATTCTTAAAGGCAGTGAAAGTGCATGACCGACTTACACTGACACAATTTGCATACCCAAAGGCTATATGATTGAACATCCTACTTGACCACTTGTAGAGCAAGCAGCAAGTGATGCTTTGTGATTCCGATCTGTTTGTAAGCTGCTGATAAGAGTTTTTCTCCCTTCTAAGTGAGAATTGGTTGTGTGCCTCCTGTTTAGGATGTGGTGACAGCCTGTACATGAGTGAACTCACCGTACCGTGCTAATATCAGTTGTAAAGATCTTTTCAAGTTGTCCTGTTTTTTTTTTTTTTTTTTTTGTACATGATGGGGTTTGAAATTGATGAAATGTCCTGGTTATGAACTCGTCACACTTTACAAGGTTGTCTGGTGGAAGCTGGTGAATTTCATTTTGAATAGCAGCATTATAGATGGACATCTACGCAGTTTATTTTGAATGCTCTTAGGGGTTTTGGATCTCTATTTTTACATATTGTGGAGGCTAACAGCCTAAAATTTGTTCGAATAACATTTTAGCTGGTGTGTTTTTGACATGAATCGTCGTGGAAATAAATCATAAATATTGTCACAGTTAGACTCTTGCTTGGAATTTTCCATGACTTGTGCTTTTGCAAGTGGCAGTTTTACCACAATGGCTATCATCAAATATTCAAATGTTTTTTTTGGAATGATGCAAAATTTCAAATCTGAAAACAAGCCTACCATCTATTAATTGTAACCTCAAAGCATTTTGGATGGGTAATGTATCGGAAGGAAAGGGAATAACATACTCAATTCACTCAATCCTTGCGCATTTTTCTTTTCATTCATGTGGGATTAAACATTTACAGGCCGTTTAAAGCAGTGGTTTGCAGTAGATCATTCTACAGTAACTAAAACACACTATCTCAGTTTCCAGAATGAACTTGCCTACTTTCTCTTATGATCAGATGACTTTGTTGGAATCTAGTAGCTACAATTGGATCTTTGAAACCCTTCCCAATCACGGACAAATGTAATGCTACGGCTGAAAAAAGCCAGTCCACAATCTTGATTTCATGAAAAATGAACCTTATACTATACAGCTATCAATCAGCTGTTCAATACTAGCACATATACAGGTGCACATGCATAAACGTATCAGCAAACCAGACTGAGGGCAGAGAATGTATACTCTATTTGACAACAACTCTTCTCTACTATTACCCTCTTTTCAGGGTGTGAGGCATTTCCTTTTCCTTGAACAATCACAAAACAACAATCCAAGTTAGTGGCGTAAAACTACTAGTCCTTAGTATACAGGAAATACAAATTTTGCATCTAAGATTTGTATCCACAAGGAAGACACAGGTATTCCAACACATTCTAACTCCAGTGTAAAATGAGATATTTTCTTTTCTTCAGATCAAGTAGTCATCTCCATAAACCTTTGAAAATGCATCAAGCACATACGAATTCCTTTCTTCGATCATTATACAAACATTTTCAGCATCCTGCTGACGCATGCACTTGATATACATATGAACAAGTATAGTTTGAATTACCACGTTCATTTCAGAACCCATCTTGATGAGATGGGCGTGTATCTGCCTTCCATAATGCAATAGTCCTTGGTACCGGCAAAGGCTTAAAAGCCCTGCCAAAGTGTATTTGTCAGGCCTAATGCATGCCAGCTCCATTTGGCGGTAAATATTTATCGTTGCAACTGGCTGTCCATCCGCCGCATAACCTGAAAGTAGGGCATTCCAGGACATAAGGTTTCTCTCATTCATCCGAAGAAATAGTAACCGAGCGACCTCAATGCAGCCACACTTCGCGTACATGTCAATAAGCTCCGTTTCCAAAACCACATTCATCTTGTCTATGGTCTTAATGGCATGCCCGTGAATTTGCCTTCCATACTCTTTACACCTCTGACTGCCACAGAGCTTAAGAAGGTTAGCAAAGGTATACTGGTTATATTTTACATTCGCACAACCCATCTGCCGGAATATCTCAAGTGCTAAATCAACCTGCTCATACTCAACATACCCAGACAAGAGTGCATCCCATGATACATAATTCCTCTGATCCATCCTGTCAAAAACTATGCGTGCAAGTTCCATATTGCTGCATTTACCATACATGTCAACAAGCGCGCTGCCCTGGATGACATCAGTATCCAACAATCTTCTAACCAAATAACCATGGAATGCACGGCCGCTATCTATATCAGCCAAACGGGCACAAGCTGTAACTCCGCTGCCAAGGGTGAAGCGGTTAACAATGAAACCAGACTCTTGCATCTGCACAATCATGTCGAGAGCCTCTTCACAAAGACCAAGACGGGCATAACTTGAGATTAGCGTGTTCCAACTCACTTGATCCCTGCCGATCATCGTCTCAAAAACCATCCTGCAACTGTCAATGTCACCACACTTCCCATACATGTCCATCAAGCAGTTCCAAACAGTAGCATTCCAATCAAATCCAAGGACAACTGCTAACGCATGCAGCTGCTTCCCATGTACCAGGCGTCCCAATGCACCGCACGCCTGAATCGCCATTACAAGAACAGAATCATTTGGAAGCACCCCAGAACGCCGCATTGCAGAGAAAGCATCCAATGCTTCTTCCCACCGAGAAGAACGGGCATAGCCACCAATGATCACACTCCAAGAAACCATATTGGTGTCTGTTATCTCATCGAACGCCTTCCTCGCATCATCCATCAATCCAAAATCAGTATACCCGTCAACCAATGCAGTGCCCACGATGACATGCTGGCACAGGGCGCACTTGATGACCAAGGCGTGCACGGCTCGGAGCATCCTGATGTCCCGCAGGCCGGAGCAAGCCGCGAGCACGCTCGGGAGCACGAACTTGTTTACGGGGACACCGCTCCTCCGCATCCGGCAGAAGAGCTCGACGACCTCCGCGTGCCGGCCGGCATGCGCCAGCGCCACGATCGCCGCGCTCGAGCTCTTCCCACCGCCGTCCCGAGGAGGCGCCTCCACAGGCCGACCACGCTGTCCTGCGCCACCCTCGCCGCACGTACGAGACATTTCGTCGAGCAGGTTACCCGCAGCGGAAACCGTCGCGACGCTCCTCTCGGGCATTCTGTCGAACAGCGTAGGCGGGTTCACTTGCGCTGCTGTTGGGGTGCGCGGCACGATGAGTTCCTTCTGCAGGGTGGCCGCGGAGGCAGCGACGCACCGGAGGAAGTGGTGGCGGCGCCGGCGGCGGCAGCGGCGGAGGCCCCCCCATTTGAGGTGGGCAGGTCGGGGAGTAGAGCTCGGGGGAGGGAGAGGGAGCGGCTGTGGATAAGGGTGCAAGAGGCGGCAATAATCCATCCGTTTGGTGGCCGCCTCGAAGCCTCTCAAAAGGAGCTCACTTCACCGAGTAGGCGAGTACCAGTGGCCAAATCTACTGACTTTGAAATGAAAATTTTGCCCGCTGTAGCAAATCACATTATTACCAAGATAAAATAAATAGGATAAATAAAACACACTTCTTACATTCTAAAATATAGCAAAACTAGTATTAGATTCTTCGAATCCTTATCCTTATCCAGATTCGAAGCACTAGGTTATATCCAATTATATTGTAATGTTTTGGAATGAAGAAAATACGCAGTTCAAACTGTTTAGAATCACGATGTTTTTGCAAGAAATTCATGGGAGCGATGAAGTTCAGTTCCTATGAGAGTGAGACTCAAGACAAAATTCTTCTGATATACCTCTGAATTTAAATATATGACATTGTCAACTTTTAAGTTTATGAGACTATTCACTTCTTTTAAAATATTTGTGCAAATGGACAAAAAAAGGAACGTTTAAAGTACTTTCGATGCTTTTGATGCCAAATCTAGTAATACTCTTTTCACTTTACTTAAATAAGTAATTGAATAAATATTATTGATCAAAGTTTGAGGTGAAAAATCAATGTTATTATACATTAAAACAGGAGAGAGTAATAATTACTTGAAAACCTCCTCTCTCTTTTTCTAGAGTAACAACAACAAAGTTTCACTTCAGTTGGGAAGGATTCAGTGGGGGTCAAAGATTTCCAGCACATGTGATCCTCAATAGATGGATGGAATTGTAACCATAGCATCAAACTGCATAGGTGCTCTTCATTCTTAAGTGCTAATACTAACACACATTAGCAGGTACCAAGTATCCAAGTACACAAGCCATCAAGATGGTGCAGAAAAAGGTCTGCTTGGGGCACCTCACCACAGACCTAAAACAGCTGAGCAACTATATACAGGGATGATTGTTTTCATCCAATTACATGTTCTTAAGTGTTACATGCAGCTAAAGCAAGACCTTTTACAAGCTACAGGGCATAAATTCTCTTGTCATGATCAGAGAATGCTTCCAGGTCTGATAACCCCTCATGGATAGACCAGGAGAAGGACTTGCTGCCACTTGCCTTTTTTATGCGCCGCTGTCTATCTTCACCAAACTTGAATCGAGGGCGCAACAACAGATAGGCCAGGAACAAGAGAGTCCCAATCATGATCGGCCCTCCGATGGCTGATATGGTGAAAGCCATCCAGGCATTCTGGGGGCCAACTACCACATAGGCCAATGAGATAAAAGCCGCGCATGTACTAAGGCATGCTGACCACATCAGCTTATTTACAATCTTGATAACCCGCTTTTGAGCACCGGTTTCCCAGGCAACCAAGGTGATCTGAACTACGACCACTGCAAGGGAAATAAAAAGGGCGGTAGCATTCAGAAGACAGAAAACTCGGAAACCAGTAAGGTTGGCTATGTGGGCTTCACCAATGTCTCCCCCACTATCCCTATCAACATAGTACTGGCCTGGCAAATTGAATATGGCAACGAATGCGATGGAGGCAATCAGGGTTGCTACCATAGTAACTGAATTGATGGTGTTCTGAACAGCTTCTCTGTGTAGTTTCCGGAGCTCTTTGGCTATTCCCGTCACTCTTTTATTTGTCTTGGCGTTCTCATTGAGCTGTGCTTGAACGTTGTGCTTGATATCACTCACGGTTCTCCTAAGCTCTGATGCCTCATCAATTTTCCCCACATTCCGTGCATTCTTTGCGCCAGCTTCTGTCAGCCACTCAATTATTTCCATTTTAGACTCACCATAAGGAACTTTCTCAGCCAAATCCATAGCTGTTTCATTCTGATTATTGATAGCATTGACTTCAAGCGCCTCGTAGCTAAGCAGAAGTTGTACCATCTGGAAGAAAAAATGGGAACATATATATAAAATGTTGGTACCTGATTGAAAAAGAAAAATGCTGGTACATAAGCACCACATTTCCATGAGTCCACAGGAAAAAGGTGCGCTTAATATGCAACCTAAGCTTCAGATCAACAACTCTAAAACACACTTTAGTCTTTGCTGTCTCAATGGACTCATAGTAATGCGATATCCTCCAACATAGTATTAAACACTCTGTTGTTACCTCATTGTTGATCTTGTACAAATATCATCCTAATGGTACACCAGTCTGAATCCAAATGTCTATGAAGAATTATTTGGTCCATAAAACAGCTAGACCACAAAGCCAAATAAATATTCATGAATAGACGAAACTTCTGAAGCTTCAATGGTAATGCAATCACTGAATGAGCTGTAACTAGGAGGATATTGTGCATCTTAATAAGTTAATTGTGTTCTAGTAATGAAGCATCAGCTAAGGGGCAAGCTATTGAAAAGCAAGGACATATATGATATAAATAAACCAACTAATTCACCGAAAATTTGAGAATGCGTGACAGAAACGACGCTGCTATACATTCTACGGGCATGATATACATCAAACGAACAGACAAGTAGTAACAGACTAACAGTACATAGTTTTAGCAAAGAATTATACCTGGGGCCTCCATTTTCGTGTAGCTATGTGCAAAGCTGTATTTGCCTTCTTGTCACGCACGTTGAGTATGGAAACATCAGCCATCAGTAACTCTTCCACTACATCTGTATTTTTACCTTTTACAGCCATGTGAAGTGCAGTCTGTCCCTTCCTATCTCTGATTGGAACAATCCCCGGATCCCTTTCTATAAGTGCTTTGACAATACGATGGTAACCAATTCTTGCAGCAGTGTGTAGTGATGTCTTCCCATTTTTCCGCACAATCCTTATGCAGCTATCATCAGTGTCTAATATGGCGTTAACTACATCCAAGTGATCTTTTACTGCAGCAGAGTAAAGTGGGCTAGTATTGGAAGAGTCACACACTGAACATAGCTCCGGCCACCGCCCCAAGAACTCCTTCACAACCCCTGTTAGCATTTTGGAGTTATGTATGAGTTATGTGTTCGTTCAATATCTGTTTAAAGAACATATGAACATGACGAACCACGTTGATATGAATTGTGCCTCTCCACATCTCAACCACTATGAGAACAAATAAAACACTACTTCCACACTCCCACAACCACAGATTTTGAGAGCTCCTCTATCATAAGCATAGTGTCATACAAACAGCCAATCAATCGGACTGATGTTCAGATCATCAAACAACTAAACTATCTAGATCAAAATAATCAACACAGGATCCCGATTTTCCAGCTTAAACTGCCACGCTCAGCTAGAATTAGTACTACCGAGCTCAAAGGATCAGGTAATCGCAGGAAAGCTTCCTCCTCCCAATCAATTGCAAGACGGATCGAATCAGACGGGGAGCAGGCAGAGAGAGAGAGAGAGAGAGAGAGAGAGAGAGAGAGAGAGAGAGAGAGAGAGAGCTCACCGGTGTGGCCTTGCTTGGCGGCGACGTGGAAGGCGTCGAGGTCGAGGCGGGAGCGGACGGTGGCGGCCTCGAAGTCGTAGAGCGGGATGAGGAGGCGGACGATCTCCTCGGAGCCGGCCTCCGCCGCGACGTACAGCGCCGTCTCCCCGGCATCCGTCTGCGCGGCGGCGAGCGCCTGGGTGGTGGACCCGGACGCCCCAGCGTCGGCCAGGAGGCGGGCGACGGCGGCGGCGTCGGCAGATCGGACAGCGGCGAAGAGCGCCTGGTGGGAGAGCGGCGGGAGATCCATCGTCGCCGCCGGCGGCCGCGGCCTCGAGGCGGCGGCGTCGGGATGCGTGTGGGAGCTCGCCGTTGCCGCCGTCGTGTTACTCCTGTCACTGCTCACTGATTGATCGATGCGGGTGGACTCGATTAAAGCTAAGCTGCTGCTAGTTTTTTTTTCCCCTGTAGCCCCTTCTTTTTTTTTGGCGTGGGAAAGCGAAAGGAGAGGCAGGGGCCAAAGCACCAACCAACCGGCACGATAGCACGACCCCTTTGGACGGTCGCGCTACGGCCTACGGCGCTACGCGCATCGGGTTAGCATCGTACACCCACTCACTTGTGTTAGTCGGCTTCCTGCCTGGTTCGAGTGATTATATTCCTTGATCCATCATCGGATGCCCGAAATTTTGACAAATTGATCCTTTAAAAAACTTATTTAAAAAATAACTCGTGTTAAAAACTAATTTAAAAATGAGCCATCACCTCAGCACCAACCCTGATAACGCTGAGATATAACGTCTCAGCATTAAAGGTATTGGCGCTGAGACCGCCTCCCTTGGCACGAAATTGCCACATCACGAGAGCTCAACACCACTATACTCGCACTGATCTAGATAGATAGCTCGAGGAAGAGGTCCAGAACAGTCAGAGAGTCTTAGCCTAGTGGTTGTTTCTTGAGGTATGCATGTATGAGGTCGCGGGTTCGACTCTTATACTCCATCTTTGCATTGGTTTTTCCATTTAGTTCCAAACTTGCTCTTTTAGTTTTCTTTCGAAAGTTCGAGTGCATTTTAAATTCGTTTTATATTTAAAACATGCAAACTTATTATTATTGAACTAAATATTATTATTGTTTTTACATTAAGGCAAATGTGTGATCCTTCCAAGTTAAAAAAATGCAAATTTGTAGCTATTGAGCTAAATTATGATTAATATTATAATATAAGTTCCCAAATTGTTTGCCCGAATTTAAAGTAAAATAACAAAACACGTGATAGTTTAAAAGAAAAGCAATAGAATAAGGTAAAGTCAAGTGAGGATAAATAGACAAAATAGGAAGAAAGTATCTGGTGGGTGGGAACTAGGATACGAACTCAGTACCTTCACGTGGGAGAAAAAGCATGCTACCTATAGGCTAGCGCTCCATTGTTGTTTACTCATCCTGCACACCTTTTATATCTAGAAGAGAGGTGTATTTCGTATCACGTTAGACACAGTCAATACATTTGGCGCTGAGACGTTATATCTCAGTATTATCAGGGTTGACGCTAAGGTCACGGCTCAATTTTAGAATTATTTTTTAACATGGGTTATTCTTGAAATAAGTTTTTTAAAAGGATCAATTTGTTAAGATTTTGGATCGGATGCTACGTTTAGATGAGTAGTAACACAGAAAAAGAAAAATGAAAGTAAGCGCGTGTAGTTATCACTTATCAAAGAAGAAGCCTCTTGTTCTAAAAAAAATAGTACTAAAATATATTCAGTTTTGCAATTTGTCAGTTGATTGACAAATAGAGGCTCTGTCAGTCGATTCCCAGAACCGTCGGATGCTTTGCTCTAAGATGCGTACGAGGGGAGGTGGGGTCTGGGCTAGTGGGGGCTAAAGTGAGATATGCCTGGGGTAGGCTGCTGATCCAGTGGTAATTATGATTTTTATATATTAGTATTTTGTTCTTACATAATGTTTTTTAATAATAATGTTATGTCCCTCTATTTATTTTTAGGTGAAGGATAGGATTGCTCCTGCCCTTGACTATTTTCAAGAAGAACAACCTAAACAATTTATATCCAACCTAAACAATTTATATCCAACCTTCAAGAGTTAGCTAATGTCAAAGAAGTTTTGACCGCCAAATAAGCCCTACTAGAGATCAAGCTAATGGAACAGAAGGTGAACACATACCCAACAACATCAATGGGGAACATTTTGAATCAAAAGTGAAGATACAATCTAATGAAGTGACAGTTAAGGTGCCTAGATCCAGCTCAAATGGATTATCACCCTCTTTTGATGGCAGACCGACACAAAAGATGTCATCTTCCAAAGGTTATAATCTACATCTCTTTTTTCTCATCAAAATTTATTTGTATGGTCTTATGCAAATTTATTTGTTTTTTCACAATGTTTCTCAGCTGACTTACTTTGATTTTTTTTTATCCCAAATAGGTCTATTTAGTAAATGTACAATGAAAAGAACACACGGTACATCAACATTGTTTTTAAAGTTTTAATTTTTTGTGCTCTTTTTAGAATCTCTCTTTTCTAAGAGTATAAAACCTATTTTAATTCAAAATACACACAGGCTCTGCAACATCCAAACCCAGGTGGGATTGCTCTCCTATTTATGACAATTCCCAAAATGACTTGCAACATTGTCTGCTGGTCAATGCCCTATTCAAGAATTTCAAGGCAAAGCAGATTAACTTGAATCGCTCCCAGATTTACATGGTCAGCTACTTTTTAAAACCAAATTTTCAGTGCACACTACAGTTTTGTTATATATATATTTTTGGCTAATTTATCACTTTTTTTCATTTTTGTAGTTCAAGGTGAACACATACCCAACAACAACAATACGGAACATTCTGAATCAAAATTGGAGATACAATCTAACGAAGTGATAGTTAAGGTGCCTTGGTCCAGCTCACATGGATTATCACCCTCTTTTGATGATAGACCGACACAAAAGATGCCATCTTCCAAAGGTTATAGTCTACATCTCTTTTTTTCTCATCAAAATTTATTTGCATGGTTTTATGCAAATTTATTTTATGTTTTTCACAATGTTTTCTCAGCTTACTTTGAATTTTTTTGTATCCCTAGTAGTTGTATTTAGTAAATGTAAAATGAAAGAAATACAGTACAACAACACTGTTTTAATTTTTTTTATTTTTTGTTGTGCTCTTTTTAGAATCTCTCTTTTATAAGAGTATAAACCCTATTTTAATTCAAAATGCACACAGGCTCTGCAAAATCCAAACCCAAGTGGGGTTGCTCTCCTATTTATGACAAGTCCCCAAATGACTTACTCACAACATTGTCTGCTGGTCAATGCCCTATTCAAAAACTTCAAGGCAAAGCAGGTCAACCTGAATCACCCCCTGATTTACAAGGTCAACTATTTTTAAAACCAAATTTTCTGTGCACACTACAGTTTTGTTTTATTTTCTTTGCTAATTTATCACTTTTTTCATTTGTGCATCATTTTTTTCAACCCTTTGCTCAAAGTGTTGTGGATTGCACACAGAGAAAGAAACCTACCGAAATGACTCCTGCAGCCCCACCACCAATGGGTATTTTTTTAGTTATTTTCATTTTCTCACACTGATTATGTTTGTTTTTGTGTACATTAAAAATTCAGAAATCTGAAAACCTAAGAAAAACTTGCATGTGTCTCCATGTTGTACGCATTTTTAAATTGTATTTTCATAGATGAAACGGTACTTTTTCTACTTTGTATAACTATATATTTAGTTTTTTTTCCCAAAAACCATTGTGTAATAGTGTCGATGTTCTAGATCACGACTATGGTATTTGCATAATATGGGGATCGGTGGTACCAGGGTATACGCGAGATTGAGGTAAAAGAGACAGGAGACAAAGATTTTTATACAGGTTCGGATCCCCTCATCTGACAGGTAATAGCCCTACTCCTGTTGACCGAAGCTGGTGTTGCTCTTATTCATTAGAATCACTCAAGTACAATATTTGGGATAATCTATCTAGTCGTCGTCAACACGGCGGCATGGACCACCACTCGTGGTCGACGACGAGGTAGTCTTCGTCCTCGACGGCGAGATCAGAGATAGCGCTAGATCTCTCTTGTCGACCTCCGCGTGCACTAGATTCGATCCCCTCTCCTCTTAGGGGGTCTTGTATTTATAACCATAGATGTCCCATTGTACAAGTAGAACTAGGGAGGCAAGTATGGATATGATCCGGAGTAGTCGTTTAGTTTCCATGTAGAACTCTACTTCTCCTTCCTTATTCGAAATACCTTCCGTATGTGATACCTGATTCCATATAAGACTTGACATATGGTGGGTTCTGCCGAGCTTAACCTACTATCATAGGGTATGCCTTATCCATAACCCTGACAAATAGGAAATCCCATTTTCAGCCTTCCATTTGCTAGTCTCACACACCCCAACCGGCGTACATGTGAAATCATCTGTTGGTCAATGCCCTATTCAAGAACTGCAAGCCAAAATTTAATTGTTTTTTAGGTCAACTGGACAATACAAATAGATAACAATCGTTTTCCCCTTAATTTTCTGAAGTGATCTCATGACATGGAGAAGTGTGAAAAATTTTAGCGTTAGTTGTTCTGAGCATGACATTTTGTGCAAACCCCCCAAGCACTACAACAGTTTAACACGAAGTGACATCAAATTTCTACAGATTTTCAAAGTCTTCCGATCAAAACATGCTTGGGGTTCAAAACCACGTATCACAAACACAAAAGCTGGGAGCGGAAGTGAGTATATACCAAGAGAAAACACCCAAAAAGCAGAATAGATTATCATGTGCAAAAAGGGAGGGAGATCGTGGCTGGGGATGGAAGAGCATGTTTCAAGAACAAGCAAAACATAACATACCTTTCAAAATTGATCCAAGTTTGTTCTCAAGCTACCTCACGCTGCATTTGATTTTTGTTTCTAGATCTTTTCTTCCCATCCTCTTCTTTCTGATCAGGATTTTTCTTCCGACGTGATTCCTCTTTTTCTTCCCAAGCTGTTCCTCCCACCCCTACCGTATCTTACTTGCCACCCTCGTTTCCCTTTGCTTTTTAATTTCTTTTTCTGTCTTCTAATGCAGGGCAAAGCCCAAAAGCTCAAAACAAAAAGCATATCCCATGAAAGCTACCGAAAAACAAAGCCTAATAATACAATAGCCCAATTTAACCAAAGCCCACAGATTTTTCTCCACCTCTCTTCTGTTACCGAAAAACAAAGCCCAATAATACAGCAGCCCAATTTAACCAAAGCCCAACAAAACAAAATACAATAGGCCCATGATGAAAATCAAGTAAAGCACAACCATTTGATTTGCAATCCATGGCTCAAAAAATCGACTGACAAAACTTCTAAATGTTAGTCAACTGACAAATAGACACTCCCGCAGGCTAACACATCTTCTCAAACAACTAATAGCGGGCTAAAAAAGACTATAGCGCCTAAATTGTACATGAGAGAATACCAAGCCCTCCTCAAAAAGCTACCTTCGAAGATAGTGGCAGCTATAGCTCGCAGCTGAGCTATAGTTAGAAATTTAAAACCTTAAATGTCATAGTTATCAAAACGATGGAGTGCTACAACTAACTTGGCGACCGGCTTGATAGGTTCTTGGTGATGGTAGGTACAACATTAGTATAACAATCCATGTGTGAATAGCAAGCAATATAGGAAGCGGCCATGGGTTCTAACTTTAGCTATGTTGGATACTCTTTTGATAAAAATTAAGAATTGATATATTAGATTAAACTATTATTAACGAGTTTCTTGTTTTTAATATGTTCCCACCAATTAAATTGGGAATTGACGATGGCCGGACCATAACGTGTTTTCACCCGTTACAACGTACGGGCATGATGCTAGTATCTATTATTATAAAAATTGAAAATGTTTTTGGCATTGCTTTGGTAGGTTATCTGTGTTTAAGTCAGTTTTTAAGTTTATTCGCTTTTATAAATACAGATCCGTTTTTAAATCCGTTTGCTTTTGGAAATACAAAATGGGTCGTATAAAAAATTTCTTAAAAAAAACTTGCATGCTAACATGAGACGCTTTTGGAAATATACAAGGAGTTATATAAGAATTTTTTTAAAAAAAATCAATGCTAACATGGGACGCTTTTGGAAATACAGAAGGAATCGTATAAGTATTTTTTTTAAAAAAACTCGCATGCTAACTTGATATGAGAGCCGGACTCCTAGTTACAACTCATGATTTTCTAAAAAGAAATATTCAAGCGAATTTTCACGATGATTTTAGTTATGACTAAAATAATCTTCACCCATTGTAACGGACATTATTTCTAGTAAAAAGAAAAAGATTAAGAAGCTAGTCTTGTACGCCACTGTCCAACGTGCGGCGCCTCTGTCGCGGCGCCGGCGCTGCAAGATCGTCCTCCATCTCCGGCGACGGCCGCTTGTGCACTCGAGTTGCAGTTGGGTTGTTGTTAGCGTCTGCAGATAAAGCCCTGTAGCGGCGCAAGGCTCCGGCGAACGCTTGGGCTGCCGCAAGCTGTGCCTCGGCGGCCGCGGCGTGCCCGCGCAGCGCCTGCGCGAGCGCCTCCTCGCCGGGCCTCCCCGCGAAGGCGGCCGCGCCCCGCTTAAGCTTCACCTTCAACAGGATGGCCCTGACCGAGACGACGGCAACGCGGCCCTCGAGCGTGGCTGCCTCGGCCAACTGCGCGAGCGAAGGGACGTGGCCGTCCGGACGTCGGATTCCATGGCGTCGCTCACGGAGGCGATCAGCTCCGCTATCTCCGGATTGACCAGGTCGTCTCTAGCCGCCAAGCTCCTGAGGTCCTTCTCCTGCAGGCGGCGCGCGGCCGAGGCGATTTCCGCCGCCTCCGCGCGGCGTGCGTCGGTCCACGCGGCGTGCTTCCGCAGCGCCGCCTCCTCGGGCCTACCGGTCCCGGCGAACACGGACAGGCCCCTCCTGAGGTTCTCGACCCAGGACGCCAAGGTCCGCCACCGTCTGGGCTTCGGACTCTACGGCCGCTGCCCAGTGTGCCTCTCCGGCGAGGGAGGGTCGGGGTCGTCGAGATACTCGGTGACCATAGATAAAACTGTCGCCATGGATTCCTCGAAATCTCGGTCGTCGGCCTCGTCCTGCGGGCCCGTGTTCATCAGCTCGTTGATCAGCTCGCGGAGGTCGTCGTCGACGGCCGGCGTGCCCATGATCGATGCACGCACCGCAGAGCAAGCAGACGCAGAGGAGACGTGTGTAGATCCCTCTCCCTAATGACTTCGTCAATAAATAGACGAGATGAGGGGTCAGCGGGAATCCGAGTCGGAGTCCGTGCGTAGGCCTTGACAAACGGAGTCCGCCACGCGCGCGGCTTACGCGCCGTTCCACCTGGGCATCGATCTCTATGCGTGGGCTTTATATATTGAGCCCATTAATTAGTTTTTTGCTCGGACTCGGTTGCCTGGGGGACAATCGGGGCCCACTGTAGTTAAAATAGGAATAAGTGTATTTCTCGTCCCTCACTTCTTGCTCTTGATTGAATCGTCTCCCTCAACCGTAAAACTAGGTATAATATCCCCCCTATCTTCAAAAACTGGTGTATATCGACTCCTCATATCGTTTTGTAGATGTTTTTGTCCTACATGTTGCTTAGGTGGCATTTTAGACAAAAATATATATTAATAGTGGGTCCCATATGTCGGTGAAACAATTATCCTCCTCCATCCCCTTCTTCCGCACCCTTGATAGCCCTGGTGAGCTCATGGCACCAGAGGTACCCCGCAGCCTCCTCATAGCATTAGCCTCCTCCATTTTCCCAATCCAAAACCCTAGTGGAGAAACCCCATGGAGGTCTCCTTCTTCGTGTCACCTCCTTCGGATGCGGCATCTGCGACCACTGTTGCCCTATCGATGGTGCCCACCGTGGCGCCACCGGTAGCGACAGCCACCTTTTCCTGCTCGTCGCAGTCACCGATGGTGTCGCTCGCGGTCGATGATAGGATCATCTTTTTTTTTTTGCGAACGCGCAAAAGGAGGCCGGATGGCCGTTGCCTAAGTTCAGGGAGCAAGAGAGGAAAAAACAAAAGGACTGAAAGGAAAAAATTGCTACTAAAGGAAAACTGCTACTCCTAGAGAGAGAAAGGAGAGTGGAGGTGGAGCCCTGCTAAACCCCCAACAGGTCCCCGAAAGTTGCCGCGTCAGCGGAAGACCATAGACGACCTTCCTGAAGGATGGACTCCACAACAACAGAAGGTGAGGAGAGATGGGAGTCAAAAACCCTGGAGTTGTGCACTCCTTCCACAGTTGCCAAGAAACCATAAGAACTAAGGAGTCGACCCCTCTGAGATGCTCGGGAAGGCAAGTCCTGGAGGTTGGCCACCAGTCCTAAAGTGAGCCACCATGGAACAGAGTGAGGACAAGATCATCGTTTCAGGTAGGATTGGCACCAGCGTTGGTGCCCATGTTCCTTATATATGCGCGTGATTGTTGTGGTTAGCGAATTCTGAATTGACGGGCTGTGTTTTTTTTTATCGTGTGTGATTGCAGTGGAGGTGCTTCTGCACGCCACAAGCACAGCTCGAGCCGAGGACATCCGCAGGCGATGGAGAGGTTGATGCTTGTTCTCAGTTTATCCTCTTTGCTATTATTTCTGGGAGATGAGGGAGAGAGGGACGTGGCGCGGCGAGCGCCTCCTCAAGCTCCTGTGCCATCGCGACCTCCATACCCAATCTGTCGACCACCCACGGTGTGGTGGCCTCCCGACACCCCTTGTCCCGTCGTTGGAAGTTGCTCACCAGGAGCTTCGAGCTCCTCGCGCGCGCGACGGATGAGATGGAGGGATATAGCAGGTTTGGGGACGGAGTGGTGAGCACCTCCTTGAGCTCCCGTGCTATCGCGAGCCCCCTCTCCAGTGTGTCAACCTCCCGCGGCGCACGGCCTCCCGTAGCCCCTCGTCACGTTGCTGGGAGGTGGTCGCTGAGAGCTTCGAGCTTCTTGTGCGCATGGTGGAGGAGATGGGGGAGAGAGTGCCAGCTTGAGGATGGCGCGACGAGCGCCTACTCGAGCTCCTATGCCTTCACGGCCTTCGTCTCCTGGTCTGCCGACCTCCTGCAGTGCGATGGCCTCTCGGAGCTAGGGGATGACAATGGATGGGCAGACGTGCTCGCCGGCCACCCCCGCACTTCCCCGCTTGGTTGGGGAAAAAGAGAAAAGAAAAAAGGGGAGAAAAGAGTGGGCGCTGACACATGGGTCCCACATTAGCCCATGCTGACTCAGCGGATTTGAACATGGTCAACCCGCCATGTAAACAAAAACCGCTTCCCGAATCACTAAAGGGGTTGATTTGCACCGATTTATGAAGTTGGAGGATGCAATATACCTGGTTTTACGGATGAGGATGTGATTCAATGAAGTGCAGTGGCTGAGAGAGGCGTTCGTTACTTTCGCTCTCCATTAAAATAGCTGACCTCTCCATTTATAGTTCTCTACTTTCACTCGTCCAACGGACTTCATGGCGGTCCGTTTGCGTTAGTGATGTCGTCGGCGAGCGTCGGTGGCACGGTACTCTTTTTGGAAGTAAATTATCTGTTGCAGACAAATTATATTTTAGAACTTAATTTTAGAGTTGATTTTGTTTTTTTATCTTAGTCTAATGTATATAGACTTGGCATTTAAACTAATAAAAACCTATATAAAATTTTCTTTATAATTTATTTGTTTCGTTCAATTTTGTTTCGTACGAGCGCCTCCTCCTCGAGCAATACCGTTGCTGAGAGAGAAGGGAGGAGGCGTCGACATCCTCCATCTCTCCAATGAGAAGCTCTGTGGCGTGGAGAGCGGCGGAGAAGAGATCATATATAATCCATGTTTTGGGGAGCTTAATATTTTGAGAAACAACTGATTGGTAGTTAGCTTCGGAGAATTTGAAGAAACTGGGTTTTCCAGCTTCTGACTTCTAGTTCATTCTCTAAATTTTATAACTACATATTCTGAGAATCTGAATAAGAAGCTGCAGCAAGAACCTCTCCCATCCCTCGCTTCTCTTCCCCGTCTTTCCACGAATCCCATGGAGTATGGCGTCCCACCCATGTGGCGGCCCCAACCCCAACCGCGTAGGCACGCGCGTACTCACCTTCGTGGGCTGCATCAAGGCGCTATTCGGACGGAGCCTTTTTTTCGCCATGCTGTTCGACCTGCGCGAGACGGCGAGAGCTGCTGCAAGCACAGTCAAGCTCAAGCAGGTTGGAGTGTTGGACTTTCCGCGGCTGCCGATTCAAACGGGGATAGTTACGTGGAAATCGTTCGTAGCCGCCGGGCGGATTTCAATCCGCGAGTTGGTTGGATGGGGGCCATGGAGGGAGCGATAAGGCCTCCGTAACCTCTTGCTTAGCCGAGTAGTGATCGACCGAGGCCAAGTCATTATCATAACCTAATCAAGATCCATTTAAGCCCACCCACTACATATTCTTGATTCCTACGTGAATTTTAACCGCACGTACGTCCCAAAGATTCTCCAAGTCTAACGAGGAAAAACCATCGCAGACAAAAATGGCACCTGGAAATGCAGAAACTAGAGTACTTAATACAGTAATAATCAAATATGCAAACGTATGCATTAGCGATGCTATGCGTAAGTGGATCCCAGCCGTAATTCACACGAACTGCAACCATCAAGTCGAGCAGTTAATTTCCCACTAGAATCTGAGGACTTGAGCCTACAATCGTCAGTGCTAAGTACCGACGACCTGAAGACTTTGAGGCAAACACACAGGTCAGTCGTCAGACGAAAAGCAAGACTTCATTACCCTTAACAAGACTGTCACGACCTTGCACAGTTGGACACTCCGAACATAAGTTGTCAATCACCCACAATTTGTCTCCGATCAAGTAGTCCAATGCCGTAGCTTTCGACTGCGTAGACGACGAAGCGTACGTATCGGATCACTGCTGCACAAGACGGCGACGTACGCTTGCAAAGGAGTCGTCGGTGATAGGTTCGCTGGTTCGGTGAAAGGGATCGAAATCTGAATCTACACGTACGTATGTTGCGTTACTCTTCGGATCTTTGATCTTTCTCCCTTCCAAGAAACAAAACAAGTTCAGAAGAATGCGAAAGGAGCGTCTTACTGGCTGAGCAAGTTGACATTAGATGGCACCTATGAACGCCTTGCTTGTTGGTACTATCATAATTCAGACAGGATGTTGGATTTATTCAGGTCAACTGATAAATTAAAACATAAGTTTCCCGGGTTAATTTTAGTATTCTGGAGGAACAATCCATTGTATCCTGATCTAGAACATGGCATGCAGCAGGCAGCGTTCTCTTGTGTGCGAATAAGATGCGGCGACGACGCTGATGAAAAACAACTGAAAGTTCAATGTCTCGGAACAAATTTGGTAGCTGACTCCAAAGTATAATTAATACTAGAAAAAAATCCCTTTGATGATAATATTGACAAGGGTTATGATAATGCAGGACATTATAGATGGCTTGCACATGAGTCAATCGCCTTTTGCGCTAGAGAGATGGTGCTGCCAAATTGCATTTTTTAAATCCTGTTTTCCAGCTATTTTTGCTGGTATTTAGCCACTGTTGTTTATATTTGTATATACATGCACTCTAGCAGTGTACTACCTTCATTTCCTGACTAATGATTCAGGAATAGGTTAGTGCCAGGATTTCAGAATCTTTAGGTTTTCTTTACTAAAGTCAGATGTCGGAAGTATTTTTTTGTGGCCTAAACCATTCAGTGATCGAGTAAGTGCACGGACAAAACAAAAAGGTTTCCATGTGACCTGTACGATAATATAATTAAGAACTTCAGATGCATTGCCTTCGGTATATATAGCATTATAGCGTGTAGACGACTACTGATACACCACGTCCACAAATGCGATCTGTCGCCGTCCTGAAAATTCCAAATACCCAATCTGTAGACTGAACCCACAGTTTTTTTCCACTGAAATTCTGAGGTCTCCTTCCCTTATCTGAAGCTCATTTATATGAACCTTTACTGAAGTGATGATCCAGGGCAACAAAGTTGTTTCTATAGTATTTGAAAATACTGCTTCATTATCCAAAACTGATATGGACAGCAATACATATATTTGGCAGAAACTATAACACATTTGATTTGTGGAAGTGCACTGTCAGAGGTTCAGAGCATAGCTGGGACTGTTCCTCTACAATATCTAACGCGAAGAGAATATGCATCTTTTTTAACCTGAAATCGTCAACAGCTACTACGCAAGCAACAAGCCTTTTGCCTTGTTCCAGGCACGAAGCTAGGGCTGCATTGGCCAGCAGGTTCAACACCATGAATCGTGATGTAAACAAAGGGAGAAAAAAAGCCATAACCTGGTCGATCCTGACAAGAAAAGCTCAGACCAAATCTTTCTGCGTATTTTTGTGAGTAGTGAGTGACGCTGCGCACAACAAGGACGAAGGATTCAAGAATCGATGCAAGTCGTCACGGCCTAATTAATTGAAAACAATCCAATGCAAGTTGGAACCGGAAGCTCATCTAGTCAGGCCGCATTGCTGCGATATTGGAGCAGGGATGGATCCAGCACTTGAGGAATTAAAGAGGTGATTCTGATGCAACTAGCCTAGTACTCCATTCGTCCCCAAATACAAGCACTTATGGAGTTCTCTATTTACGGAAATCGAGAAGTGAGATGAAATTAAATGAGAGCCGGTTAAGATTATAAATAACTATGTGCGAAATTAAATCAGAAATGACTGTGATGAGTTAAAATGATAAAATGAATAGAGAAATTGCTATACTTGAGACAAAATTATAAGTTAAAATTATTATATTTTGGGGGAATAAAGAAGAACGGAATATTGCTGTAGCTCTTGAGTTGTGAGTTGTGAGTTGTGACACAATCACCTAGAATGGGATCCATGGCGAAAAGCAGCACTGTGCACAAGAGATTGTAGTTGTACTGCCTATTTGCAGCTCCAGTTGCAAAGAAGACGAACGTAACCTGCAGGTATCTTCCTGGATGGGATCGAATCGAATGCCCATGTGACCCAGGAATATTGTCGCTCCCCTTTTCCTACTACTACCAAGCAACATCCTGCAAGATGCAGATTTAACACGAGCTACAGTAGTATACCAGCATCAGCTCATCCAGGAACATATGATATGTATTAATAATAGGAAAAAATCCGAATTACCCCACTAAACCACATAATCAGATATTATTCACCCTTAACTTTTCATACCGAATGAATTACCCCCTAACTCGCTCTTGAGCGGTTGTAGTAGGCCCACATATCATATTTTCCCCTATCTTCCATTGCCCATGTATGACATGTGGGCCTCACTATATTTTTTAATTATTTTTATGCTGATTGAACTGTCACGTGTGCGTCACGTAGGACCAAACCCGCTATAGTGTGAGTCAGGGGGTAATTTGTCCGGTATGAAAGGTTGAGGGTGAAGGATGTCTGGTTTTGTGGTTCAGATGGTAATTCCTACTGTCACAATAGTTCATGAGGTAATTCGAACTTTTTCCTTAATAATATCCCATCTTTTGAAATTCTTCTCTAAAAGTTCCAATTCTTTTTGAATGACTCGTATCAGACAGTGCGAAGTTCATATTGATAGAGAAAAAAATTACAGGATTACAACATTGGAAGGTCGTAACCAAGAAAATGAAGAAAAATTGCCACAATCCACACACCGATAGCTCCGAAACATGGATCCAGGAGAAGGCTAGCACCAGACCGGCCACTACTAATCGTGACCGGCCACCGCTAGGACAACAAAGGTACTACAGCGATCGCCCAAAACCCAAACCTAACAACTAACACTGAACTGCACTCTATCCACATCTTTGGGATTGAGGGAGAGATGGTGAGAGAGAAGATGGAACCGTTCTCCCCCCTAAGCCCACCTACGTGGCCACCTTATATAAGCTAGGTGCCGATACAAGAGGACCGAGATCTAGAGCGAGCTTGCACCAGTTGTTTGGGAGGTTTCAGCCAGGGGTTGCCTAGACGATGTCTCCAGGGAAAGGAGCGATAGAAACAACGTCGCCGCCGTCCGTCACCGAGACTGGGTTTTCACCCGGCAAACTCCCTAGAGGTGATGAGACGACAAGACAACGCTCTCAAGAAGGAATACGACGAAATTTGGTAAGCCTCGAAGTCATCATCGGCTTAGAGTAAGTATCGGTTTCAGAGTTCTGGAATCGGCCAATGGAAGCTATCAATCACCAATAATCGAATTTTTACCAAATTCGGTTAAGGAAATTAATCTATTAAATGAAACTTATCCAAAAGAGATCGAATTCAAGGATTATGCGGCATGACAGTTTATGTATTAATTAGGAAGAGTCTGTTAGTTTCATTTTATCTTTAGGAAAGTGTGTTTAGTATCCAATAAGGACTTTATGTTTTTCCTTTTATCTTTAGGAAAGTTTGACTTGTGTCTGATATGGACTAGTATCTACCCATGGGTATAAATATGTATATCCGGGGTCCATGTAAATTATCTCTCGATCAATAAAACTACTCTCACCATATCACCACCCTCTTTCTGAGGTTTTTACTTATCAACCGGTGGAATTTGGCACCTGACGCAGGGCTGCATCGGCTTTCGATCTCTGGCGAAGGGGTAAGCCCTACGTTCCGTCTGGTCCTGGTGAATCTATCGGCTACATTGGTGTTGTTCAAGGCTGCATCGCTTCGACCTCTTGGATCGATCTGGTTCGGTAGATATATTTACCTGATATCTCAATTCTATTTTAATTGCATTGTGTTTAGAGACGCATCGGTTTAGTTGCGACTGTCTTGGTTAGGTCTGATCTTCTATCTTAGCTGATATATCTCTACAATCATAATGTTGTTTTAAATAGATTTGTTATATCGATCACATTAGATAGATCTATCGGTTCATCAAGTATTAGATTATCATATACAATCTCGTGCTGCATCGGTTAGATTCAACCTACTAGATTGTTGTTGATAATATAAATCTTGGTAAGCCGATAGGTTTATGCTAATGTTTTATCGGAGTATTAGCCGATGAGTTATCATATACGTTATATAATCTTTATTGACAATGTTTTCTACTTGTATCGACCGATCTCCATCTAGGGTTTTGTCGATATCGGCTATATTACTTTGTTAGCTTAGATTATATAATGTATCAACCACCCTGAAAATTAGTCAAAGGCTTGATTGTCTAGATATTATACTTGTTTTCATACCAAGTGTTGCATCAGTTAAGTTTGATCTACTAAGTCGTGCTTAGAACCATAATCTCTAATCTGCTTCTTGATTGCCAATAAGGGTTTCATTAAGGTTTCAGCCGATGAGTTATCTGGACGTTACATCGGCTTATAAGGATTACATACAAGTTGGATTTAACCGATGACAACAAAGGTTTCATTGTTTATCTAATCTTTTGGATTTATTGATATCGGACATCCAGCCGATGTATACTTTAACCTTTGGATCGACGCTTATTCAATCTATCATTACTAGTCGATTGGTTTCTACTGCAATATATTATTGATTCATTACATTGTCATCAACCGATCATCTTTATGTCATTATCTACATCGGTTGGTATCGGAATCGATTGGATTTACTATATCGGCTTATCAGCCGATCGGCTATCTGGTGATCAACAATTTATATATCTTGTCAGTTGCAGGATCAAACTGACTGGCACGGTCGCATCTCATCATTATTTTCGATCTGCACTGGAGCTAAGCAGATCTCCCAGGCTGTCGTGTTTTTACGTCAACACCATCGCCACGTCAGCCTTCCGCGCCATCACGCCACCCGCGGCCGGTGTACCGCTACCACCGACACCACCCGCCGCTGGTTGCACCACGCCGCCGGCCATTCCTCCACGCTGGCCTCCAGACCGGCCTCACCTCCACATGCGCCAGCCGCGGCTCCACGCTAGCCACGGCCTCGCGCCGTCACTGGCCGCACCTCCACGCGTCGTGGCAGCCTCCGTCTCCGACGACCAAACTTCCTTGCTCCATCCTCCACCACCGGCCGCCACGCCTCCTCAGCTTACCCGCACTACGCCGGCACTACCTCGCGTCCCCCTGCTCCTACTGGTCGACTGCCGGCTCTGGCTGACCAGATCCGGCGACGCCCACCGCAGTTGCCGCCGCCGCCCTACCGCCGCTGCTACTACGACCCCGCCGCCTACCGCCACTTCCTCCCCTGGCTCCACCTTCACCGCCTCCACCTTCGGCTGTCATCGTCGTCCGCGCACCGACCCGCTCGCGCCTGCATCCCGCCTCAACGCCGACGTCTTTCCGGCCGGCCTCCACCTTGGATTTGCCCGTGCCGGATCTGTGGTGGTCGCCATCACGAGCCCTGCCGCCACCGTCCTCGCATGCTGTCAGCTTTGCTGGCCACTCGCTCAGGCGGCGGCGAGGCAGGGGATAGGTTAGGGAAGGGAAGCGGCGGCAACTAGGGTTTCCACCCAAGTCACATGTGCGGGAGGCAATGTGGGCGGCTATTAATTTTTTTTTCAATTTTCAGTATTCACTAATTTTTTTCCTCATTTTTCAAACGCTTTTGTATTAAAACACGACAAAAAAATCGTGTGAATTACGCAAAAACGAGGGGACAAGATTAGAAGTCTCTGTACTCATTTTTCAACTATGGGCAGCGCGCATGCGAAGTCGTTGAGCTGATTCTGTGCGCGTGGGTACCAAATGGACCACGGAAACACGATTGGTACTAGCATTTAAAGTTTGTGTTTATCATATTTTATCTCTCCCGGTTGGATAAATTCGCGGTAAAAATAAACTTTTTTGACCAAGTTTGACAGATACATACAGGGAATCAGCAATTAATTCCTTTGCAAAAAATGATTCAGCAATTAATGGGCCCGAGATTCAGAAATCAAACGTGGAAAGGTGAGATTCACCGCACCCGTGCAGGGAAAGCAGTGGCCGCCGTACGACCGCGCGTCGGTGTGCTGGCTGGCCTTCCATCGATCCGTGCCGTCTTTTGTTGCGTGCCTCACGTGCGCTTCCAGCTTGTGATTTCTACGGTGCCTTGTTAGGGTTTTACCTTTCTCATTGAACGTCAGATCTCGACCCTTGATAATATGATAGTGTAGTTCTCATTAAATTTTAATCAAATCTACTGTTTTAAATTCGAATTTAAAAACTATTTGAAATTTCACTCGGAAAATGCTTTCCTCTCCTGTAGAAACCTCAATTTTTCTCTCTCTTTTTTAATGCAAATGTGAACCTTGTGGTGTGGTAACTGTATAACTTGTTCGATTGTAAGATTGTTGTTATATTTCGGAAAGGAGAGAATGCTACTCTTTTTTGACATACAGATCTACACATACAATTTTAAATATACCACATAACACACACTCTAGATACTGACGATAATCCTGTTCTTACGCAGCATGTGTCATATGCATCAAAACTTGAATATAGTAGATGGAGTCATGCTCTCACCATGGTTTAAAAAAAACATATAGTTATTATGGTTATCACGTGTCTCAATTTTTTAAAGCATGATATATCTCGTGGTAATTGTACGGTTTTTACGGTAACTTTGGTGAATCTTGACCTCACACCGTGTCTGTCACTTTTACATTGTGGTTAGCAATCTCCCAAAATATTCTCTCAGGACAGTTACCAATATTTGATAGAAAAAAAACTACTACTAACGTTATTAAGACCTCTCTAATTAGAGCATCCGTGTTACTCCTATTTTCCCCATGTGACAAGAAGATCAGGGGGCCCATGACGATACTACGAATCTACGACCCCATTGGCAGGACAAGATCAGGCAGTGGGGGTCTTTTTGGTAGGATGATTGAATCCAACAAATTTTTTATTCAATTCTTTTCGTTTTTTGGACCTCTCCAAAGCATCGGAAAAATTTAACAATTTTTTCCTTTTACCTCTATGCTTGGAACTCATAATAAATCACCCACTACTGCTGATAAAGCTGCCGCTCGGGATAAATAATTTTTCCGCAACAAACATCATCAACGCTTCCTTGACACCGACCCTCCCACTGACACCTGGGACCCACACCTCCTGGTCCCATACGTCAGTCAGTACTGACCAACCCTCATGTGCAAAAAAAAAAAACCGTAACAGCACACGCACCTACCGCGGCTGATCGGACTAACCGAATATATTATCCCCGGAACTCGAAAAGCGGGATGTTGTTGCTAGGGTTCAACCGTATAATTATACGCAGTAAACTGTACAGATATACGCAAAGATTCATTTTTTCTAAAAGAGAAAAAATTACAGGTATACTCGAGTATACTGTGCGTGCCAAAATTACAGGTATACTCGAGTATACTGTGCGTGCCAACTTGTTTCTCTCCTTCCCCTGTGCAGGTCGTCGTCGCCATTATATAGCCGCCTTCCCCGATCTCCAAGCCTCGCACCATCATCCACCACCACCACCACCACCCTCCTTGTTACAGCTTTGCTTCCTCCTCCTCATCCGCCATGGCCTCTCTCACCGATCTCGTCAACCTCAACCTCTCCGACACCACGGAGAAGATCATCGCCGAGTACATATGGTACTATGATATTATTATCATCTTCTTCTTCCTTTCGGATCTCTTCTTGGTTTTGATGGTTCTTTCATGGCGATGAACGGGTTCTTGTTTCTTGGTTTTGATGGTTTTTTCCCCATGGCGATGAACGGGGTTGTTATGAGGGGATATTTCGGGGGATTTTGGGAGCGGTGTGTGCTCCTCATAGTTTGTGCGAATTCGTAGAAGGTTTCCTTTTTCGCCAATCCACTCGATGACTGAAGCGGCGCGGCGGCGGTGGCGCTTTTCATCTTGTTCTTCTCTTCCTCTCCTCTGCTTTGTCCTGTTCATGTCACCGAGTAAAAATCGTTCTTTTCTGTTTCTTTTTTCCGTGGATTACTGTTTAACTCCGGTTCTTGATACGCTTCACGAGCACGATAGAGAGAGAGAGATGGAGATGGAGATTACCAGTACGAGCGGTACTCTTAGGTTTTGTCCTTTTGGGGAGGATGATCTCTGAAGTGGCAGCCTCTGTCTGACACCTGGTCCTCCCCTGCGAACATGTCGCCTCCTCTCTGCGCCACCATTTGGCCACGGCGAGATGTTGGTGCATGGATTTAATCGCCCCTAATCACGCGGACTTTTGGTCAAAGATGCAAGCTTTCGATCTTAACCACCCTCAGATCGCAAGATTACTGTGCTTTAGTGCTCATTAGGCCGTGGTGATAAGTGATCCTAAATTTATTTTCCTTGTTTTTAATGCAGGATCGGTGGATCTGGCATGGATCTCAGGAGCAAGGCTAGGGTAAGATAAGATTCCTGGCACAAGGACCCCATGATCCTGTTTTGTTACTACTCACTACTCATATATCTTGTCACTTTTTTCTGCCAAGTTATCCACTGACTGAGCTGTTCTTGCGCTTATATTATCATCCAGAGCCTTGCTACTCCTAAACAGAACAGACTCTTTTTATCAATCATATTAAATTTTGGTTGGTTGGTGGTGCAGACTCTCTCCGGCCCGGTGACTGATCCCAGCAAGCTGCCGAAGTGGAACTATGACGGCTCCAGCACCGGCCAGGCCCCCGGCGAGGACAGTGAGGTCATCCTGTAGTAAGTATCTTGTCATGGCAAATCAGAGTGTAAAAAAAATCTCTGTTTTTACTTGGATGCAAGCAGTAATATTTTTTCTTCCATCATGTGACCATCTTGCAGCCCGCAGGCTATCTTCAAGGACCCATTCAGGAAGGGAAACAACATCCTTGTAAGTGGTGACCACTTTTCAGTTTGTCATGGATGTGATTTATATCCTGCAGTAGTACATCCATCTCTGTTCATCAGATCAGCACATGTCTAGTATAAAAATTGTCTGCCGATTTATTCGATTCAAACTACATATGGGATGTAGTTGCACCCCTGAAGGGGAAAAAAACTCAATTTAATCATCTCTTCAGGTGTACAAGTTGAACTATTTTATGCACTGTTCAGCAGTAAGTTCTGATGTCATGGGATGTGATCTTGATTAGCGTTTTCACTGTATTTGTGACTCATGCGATCATCTGTTCTACCTAACGTGATGGCTAGTTGAGGAATGAATCCAATGGGTTGTTTCGTCACCATCCCGAATAATTGACACTTTATTTTCTAAATTATCGTAATCCACAGGTCATGTGCGATTGCTACACGCCAGCTGGAGAACCTATCCCCACCAACAAGAGGCACAATGCTGCCAAGATCTTCAGCACCCCTGAGGTTGCTACTGAGGAGCCCTGGTATGCCCACTAATCTTTTCGCCGAACTATTGTCGCAACGTTTCACAGCAATCTCACCATGATTCCCTTTCTCACAATGGTTGGTTGATCTTCTTAGTTCTTGCTAATTATAGGTACGGTATTGAGCAGGAGTACACCCTCCTCCAGAAGGACATCAACTGGCCCCTTGGCTGGCCTGTTGGTGGCTTCCCTGGTCCTCAGGTACAATTCATTTTTCTGTTTGATTGTGGCTTAATTACTAGATTGATCTGGTCAAACTAATCTTCAAGTGTGACCTAACTAATACTAATCTCGTTCTTTTTGTGTGTGTGTGTGTATTTAGGGTCCTTACTACTGTGGTATTGGTGCTGACAAGTCTTTTGGGCGTGATATTGTTGACTCCCACTACAAGGCTTGCCTCTATGCCGGCATTAACATCAGTGGAATCAACGGCGAGGTCATGCCAGGACAGGTGAACACTACTCTCAAACCTTGCCATTTCTATCGTCTTGAATTAGTGGAGTACATTTCTGACCATGCTAATATCGTGATCAGTTATATAATTGGTAATGTTAACATTGTGATCGGTTTTTCAGTGGGAGTTCCAAGTTGGCCCGTCTGTCGGCATTTCTGCCGGTGATCAGGTGTGGGTTGCTCGCTACATTCTTGAGGTATGGATATGAACAATAAATACTCTTCTATCAACATGATCACAAATCGCAATGCAGTAAGGTTGGTCTGATCGAATGGTACTGTTCCTATTTTTTCAGAGGATCACCGAGATCGCTGGAGTCGTCGTCTCATTTGACCCCAAGCCCATCCCGGGAGACTGGAACGGCGCTGGTGCTCACACTAACTACAGGTGAGATGCTCGAACAGATTGGTATGGTTGTATCACTCTTCATATTGTGCTACTCTGCTGATCACGATCACGTCGGCTTTCAGCACCAAGTCGATGAGGAATGATGGTGGCTACGAGATCATCAAGTCAGCCATTGAGAAGCTCAAGCTCAGGCACAAGGAGCACATCTCCGCCTACGGCGAGGGCAACGAGCGCCGGCTCACCGGCAAGCACGAGACCGCCGACATCCACACCTTCAGCTGGGTACGCGCCCTCGCCTTCTTCCTTAGAAACACCTGAATTCATTCATGTCACACATAACAATGGCTGATCCTGATCATGACAAAACAACAAAATTGCAATGGATGATCCTGATCATGAAAAAACAACAAAATTGCTTGCAGGGAGTTGCTAACCGCGGCGCCTCGGTCCGCGTCGGCCGGGAGACGGAGCAGAACGGCAAGGGCTACTTCGAGGATCGCCGGCCGGCATCCAACATGGACCCCTACGTCGTCACCTCCATGATCGCCGAGACAACCATCATCTGGAAGCCGTGAAGAGGCTTCTTGGCCACATCATCCTCGTTATCGTCCTCCCCAGCTCGCCGTGTCAGTCCGGTTGCTCCATTAATCGGACGATCTGGCGAATTGCATTCGTGCTGGGAGAAGTAAAAGAAAAAGGAAAGAAAAAAAAATGAAAATCACGCCAAAAAATTATCTCATTCCATTTCGTTTGGTTGCATGTTGCTACTACATTTAGATTAGCTTTTCTTCGGCTTTGGGTGAGTGCGTTTGGGTGCTCTTGTGTACTCCAATAATGGCCGTACCTGCGGTACTTGTCCCATCCTGTGGATCATCTTCCTCCTTTCCACATGTGGTTTTATCATCATTGCTATTAGTGATCACCTTTATATAAAGTTCTTGCTGTGTTTCCAATGGCCGTGGCTTTTGTCACTTTTTTGCTGCTGGTGCGAGACAACATTTAGATGGACGAGAATTTTAAACAGAAATACTACTTTTCCTCAATGGCTGCAAAGCTTAAGGATATTTTTTTTTCTGTTTCTGAAACGAACGAGTGATCGTGATCGTGATGACCAAAATGTCCAACGAACGAGAGAGTCACGGAACAGATTCCACAGAAGCGCTTGTCTTTTGGCGGAGGGAATCAATCGGAGATTGCGATGAGCGGTTGAGCACGATTACGCGACTGTTTAGCTATCTATCACTCCTTCATCGCCAATCATTTGTATCGGTAGCCATTGATATAGTGTCAACAGTGACACTGACCACCCTTACAGAAGTAGGTCGATAGATGGGATCATTAGTAGTAGTGTTATTGTATAGTATATTATGTGCAACAGCCAACAGTGCAATTCTTGCTGTATCATTTCAATGCTTTCAACAATCCAACTACTCTTGGGGATGCCATTGTTATGGCCTTCTTTTGTTGACGTTGATTCTCAATGTTGACCTGCAGCCAGGCACTTTCAGCTTCAGCATCTCCACCAACTCCTGCAGCTCTGTTATGCAGGTCACTGATGTAATCATCGCTTCATCACTTCATCAGTTCACATGAAAATTCTTATGCTTAGCTGGTCAACCTTTTAGTGTCTTCGTCTCACATGGCTAAGCTACATGGTTAAGCCGTCAAGCTTATCAGGTACTAACACGCTTCCCTGGATTTCATTGCTTCCAACGCTGAAACGGGATCATCAAGTCAAAAAAATACACAGCATAGATGTGACATTGTGACCCAACAAGCAACCTGAAGGACACTAGCCTTTAATCGCCGAAAGGGCTGATTAATCCAGGTCCAACCCTGCAGCATCAAGATCACAGTAGATCTGTACGAAGGCAAAAAATCAGCAAGTGACACTTCGTGCTGCGAAAAGCTAAATGGCACCTTGGTATTAGTAGTAGTACTGTCTTGTATAGTGCTAGCTTAATTAGCTCCCTGGTTATGATAAACTACTCTGGTTTCGAGGGAGGCATCGTCGTATTGGATACAAGAAGAGCAATTTGCAAGCTCCATGGGAGACACCAACGGAAGAGAGAAATGGGGAGTAGGATAACAAGATAAGAGAAAGCGTTGGATTGATCAAAGACGACACCAAATGCCGATCAATCCAACACAATATTCGTTTGCTGCTGATGAAAGCAAGACATGCTGGGCGTGTCTGATATGAGCTAGTACAACTCCAGAAGATGAGCGGTGGATGGGTGCATACCACTCGTCATGTCAGGACTCTAAGACAGGTGCTGCTGCAATTTGGACTCCTGACCAGATTATAGTACTACAACAACACATGTATTGATCGGTTGCTTAGTACTCCTATTTTACATGAGAAATTATTGATAGGCTAATATCGTTTATGGAAAGATTCCAGTTTCTGAAGTCCAACCAGCCATGATGCAACCATCCATGATTTGGTGTGATAGATTGGAGTCGATAACAAGAGCTACTGGACTGATAAGTGATAACCAACATCGATGAACAGAAGGACAATGGGGGCAGAAAAAATGCTGCCAATCAACAATTATTGACACAAAAAAAATGTAGTAGTAGTAGTATTTACTCTTTCCTAGTCACAGATGACGCAGCTGACTTCCTGCTTCGGTAACGAGGGTACACATTTACCCTCAGAATTCAGAACTGGCGATATCAAGCCACTCAGACGCAGAAAGAAACAACCAAAAAATTACAGGCTGGCACTGTGCAGCTGATAAGAGCGTGTTCTTTTGTTAGGACACTAGTAAGAAACCAACTCGAGAGTTTAAGATCTGAAGCCATAGAACCTACAGGAAACCTTCATTGCCTTGGCCGGAGCTAACTTCTCTGTATAATCTCAGTGCTTCATCCATGACCTTGGCTTGCCTCAAAAGCTGCGCTCTTTTCTTAGCCGAAGGATGAGTGGAGAGGTAATTACTCAATGCTGAATCTCCTGCGATCTTTCCTAGTTTCTCGTAGACTGAGGGAGCTACGCGTGGATCGTAACCAGCAGCAGCAAGTAGCAGCAGCCCAATATGATCTGCCTCTATCTCCATCCTGCATAGGTAACAACATCGAATGAGGTTCAGACAAGCAATAACAACGCTGACAACTGCATGGCGCACAAGTAAATTCAGGCAAGATCCTTATTGAGAGAATATGTTGAGTTTCATCAATCATCATATCAAAGACAGTCATGATTCACCACTGGCTTCCAATGAAGATGCACAAAAACAACGACATGATCAAACAACCATAACTGTTCCGGAAACACAATTATGGCCAAAAACTGTTTAAAACAATCAATGAAGGGCATAGCATCACGAATCTAACAACAGAAGATGAACAAATATGAAATATCCATGGCTAATAGACGAATGGTGTATATGTCGTGCTATTGTAAGATTGCCATGCAGCCCATGCTCAGTGGCTTCTTGGCAAGGTCTGGGAACAGCTTTGCTTGGCTGGCTAGGCCATGTCAAAAAGCAATTATTGAGAATTTCGGGAAAGGGTAAACTGATGTGTAATGGGATAATGTACTGCTCAACTGAAGCAACACTCGTTATTTTTAATAGGGTTCAGCCCCCCCCCCCCCCCCCCAAAAAAAAAAAAACAATTTGAAATGAGTCTGGCATATCCAATGCTTTCAATTGTTAAACATGTAACAGATGAAATGAACAGGGAAGGTACCTACAGTCTGAATTCCAAAACAGCTCATCGCAAAGCAAATGTTCTATGCAGCCAAAGTTAACAGGCAACAGCTGTTTCAACAAATTTTACATAAATGTGAAGGGCAATCATTGGTTTCGAATTTTACTCCTGCAAAACCACTCAATTATCCTTTTTTGTATATAACTGACTGACTGATGCTTCGAACTGGAGTGAAACGCACTTGACATAGTGACTGACAATACCCTAATCCAACAGCGTAAACATGCCTTTTATTATTAAAACCACTGTCTCAACTATAGACTAGCTCGTCTTCTCAATAACCGATAATTGATAATTTAACGTGTAATACACTGCAAACAATAATTCCTTTCTAATGGAGCTATAATAGTTGCACAAGTACATGTAGCAACTTATGGTATAATGGAGTAGGCGTCATGCAATCCACGCTATGTGCTATTTGAATCTTATCTAATTCTAAAACAAAAGAAGCAGCTACACATGACATTGTAAGATTCGTGTGATAACCTACCATTCCAAAAAGCAGTGTGGAAACAAAAGAATTTGATGTCTTTTGTGAAGTCTTGCTTGGGACAAATACTGAATAAAACTTTTTTCTACTTCAACTTTCATGCGGAAGGAGTTCTTTTAGTTTGAATATAAGATTTCTGTTAGTTCCAAGACAACTTACTGTTCATAAAAGAAAACATTAGCACGTAAATCCTGAATTGCAGGAATGTACATCTTCAAATTATCAGCCTAATCAAGTAGCAGTTGATACTAGTCTATCTAGCTGAATCGACACAATTACAGTTTTGACAATGATGATTGAAACATATTTGAGGTCCTATAGCAGGATATAAGTACTATCTTTGACCTAGATGAGTGCTCATTGACCCGATCTCTAGTTTAATGTGACTTAGAGAGTTGGAGCTTGAACCCAAATGCTTATAAGCTTATAGCAATGCTTCTTATCTCAGTCCCGTGAAATGCAACTTTCCACATGCAGACTGTAAATCACAACGAAAGACATCAAAAGGAATAAATGAATACCTCCGTGAGAAGGGAAGCTTCAGGAGTAGCGTCGACATTGCATTAATCATGTCTGGCATGTAAATGAACTGCAGGATCACAATCTGCAGGATCCAAAACCACAAGTTCTTCGTAATCGTCTCAGCAGAGTGCCTTGCAATAGCATGCCCAACCTACAACAAAAGACACAACTGTCAGTTCCAAATCTCCAATTCATTTCAACTAACCAAAATCACACATGAACCCAGAAATCCAAAATCCACCTCGTGCCCAAGCACAGTAGCAATCTCAGCATCATTCTTGAAATGGTTGAGCAGTCCAGTAAAGACTATAATCTTGCCACCGGGCAAGCACATTGCATTGACGAGGTCATCCCTGACAACGATCACCTCCCAATTGAGCCCATCAAGATGCCTCGTCTCCGGCTGCGCTCCCCGTGCCTTCCCACGGTCGCGGCTCTCGGTTACCCATCTGTCATCCAGAACCTCCTCGTCTCGCTGGGCCGCGGCAGCCACGCTCGCGTTCTTGGTGCCACGGGACCGGCTGAGCATCACGTCTTCTGCGCCGACCTCGCGGTTCTTGATGACGATGTCGGCGGAGATGTCGCCGTAAGAGGCGTCATCCGAGGCGAAGGCGTCGTGGTGCCTTCCAGCGAGGCCGCGGTGGACGGCGCGGACGATCTCCGAGGAGATGAGGCGAACGCGGATGCTGTCGGGGTGGAGCGGGGGGAGGATCTTGGGGCCGAGCTGCTTCTTGAGATTGTTGAACTGGGACTCCCCGAGCTGCCGCTCGAGCGGGGGCGAGAGGAGGATGAGGTGGGTGCGGTTGGTGTAGGGCACGGTCTCGAGGTTGCCGAAGTAGACGGCCGCCGCGGCACCGCCCGAGACGACGACCACCGTGGTGAGCTTCCGCGGGTCGTGGTACCACCGCGACCCGCGGCGGCGGTTGAAGCGGACGACCCTCTGCCGCTGCGGGGAGGTGTAGAAGTACCGAGACGGCGGCGCCTGCGCAGGCCGCGGTGGCGGCGGGGGGAGGAGCCCTCGGCCGAAGCGGACGGCCTCCGGGCGACTCGGGGAGGTGAAGTAGTAGCAAGGAGGCGGCGCCTGCGGCAACGGCGGTGGCGGAGGCAGCCGCGGGCAGTAGGTGGGCCTGTGGTGGAGGAGCCTGGAGAGGACGGAGCGCGAGTTCTTCAAGTAATTCATGTTCTTGTTGTATTTTTGCCCCGTATTTTTGGGGATTTTTCGAGAGCGGCGTTTGATCGCTACTGGGAATGGGTTAGCCGGTTAGGGGGGTTTCAAGAGGTTGCCAGGTGGCATATGGCAGCGAGTCGCTGGGCCCGGGAGAAACTTCTAGGCGCGCCGCCCTTGGTCCCAAGTCGCTCATTTCGGGCCGACCGCTCAATCAGACCGCATTTATGGGCCCAACAATGCAATTTCCAGCCCAATTTGGAGTAGCCGGAAATTGCATCTTTTCCGGCCCTTCAAATTGTTGCACCTTTATTAATTACTTCAAGTGCTTGATAACTCTTGACAAAACTGTGATGCAAAGTAGCTGATCCTCAAAAAAAGTTGTGACCAACAAATATTGTAAACTTAAAAATCAAGAGCAACTATAAATGATGCAGAACGAGGGACGAACCACTCCAACTTAGTAGTGATAATCTCACAGCGAAAGAGTTGTACAGGAAAAACAACAAGATCACGACGCATTGAACTCTGCAAGTTCTTCACAAAGAAAACCACTACTAAAAACACGAATTTACAGGTAGCAGCTGGCTTTTATTAGTTTTGGGCCAACCAACCATTTCATCACCAGCTGCCTGAACAAGATCCCTGCTCCTGGTGCTTAACAAGCTGTGATTGTGCTGCACATCTCGGCCGAGGAGTCGAGGACGAGATGGCTGGACCAGACACAGAGGACGTACGCCGGGTTTGCGTATGCGTACCACGACAAGAACGTGAGCGGCAAGCCGGATCGCAGCGTCGAAGGGTTCATGCTCAAATCAGGCGCACAATACGCAGGTCGTGGTCGAGACGGGAGGCCATGTCCAAGGACAAGGTGGTGGTGATGACTGATAAGCAACTGAAATAAACAGATACAACATTGATCCAGTAAAAAAGATGACATGTTTGGAACATGACATTTGACTAAGATTTGATATAAATTTACACAAGCTTAGCAAAATGCCTTTGTCTCAAGCGGACATCTCGATCGATCCGATGGTCTTCTGCTCCCCCGCCACACTCAACATATCTGGCGGAGCAAGATCAAAGTACCCATATGCCATGAGCCACCCTACTTGGGCTGTCTTGCCTTAGTAATTTTTCTTTAAAGCTCCACTTTAAAAAGAAAAAAAAATCTCTTTGAAGAGCGCCTTTCTCCGGCTTCATGGAACACCTTCATAGCCTCCCCCAACACATGCTCCCGCCTAAGCTCCGCTGCATGCCTGGGCTGTAGCCGGCCGCTGCTTGCAACATGAGGCCTACACGATCAGCCTCGAGCTCCATGCTGTGAGTGAGATTACACCAACACAAACCACATGCATCATATACACATGTCTGGGTAATTGCTCTGACCATTAATATTTCACGTTTGGTGTAAAGTTTGATCAAACTTTTAATACCTTAACAATCAATTGTTTTTGAAATGCTCAGTTGAAAAATAGTATGTAGAGATTTGCCTTCGTAATTGTTATTATAGTATCATGAAATAATTAAATTTTATGAAGTCATTGTAATGTGAAATTGATGATTAAATTTTCAAAAGTTTAACTTTTTTTCTTAATCGTCAAATGATTATAATACTAGAGAGTACCACCTCCATGAAAAAAAAATAGCAACATTGTATCGATATCTAGATAGAGCGGTGTGGGATTTGTATATTTTTAGGTCGGAGGTAGGTATTATTAAATATTCCACGTGTGTACACTCTATGGGGGTGATCCGTAATGGGGAAGTGAAATCATCAAGTTTCCTGAAAAGGTACGGTCGCATGAAAAGGGACAACCACTTGTCCTGCGCGATCCCGTCGACCGGAGTGTTGAGGAGCTCCTCCACAAAGTTAGTGAGGAAGTGAACCAATAAGCTCTTCTTGACCACCTCCACACCATGCCTCACGATCACATGCGCAACCTGCCAAGAGAGTCCCATGCACGTGACCATCTATTAGATTTAATTTTACAAGCAAACAAAAACAGATGTGATATACACCTAGTACGCCAAGTGCCTACAATAATAAAATACAAACTACATTACTCTAATACTAATAGAGAGCAATGATTCTAATTCCTCGAGGGATATTTTCTCGTGTTTTTCTCTTTTATAATCACTAAAAATAGGTATATATAAGAATTTTAAAATATTGACAATGTAGGGTATAGTGACATCGAGTACTCCATCAAAAACCAAGTTCGAATTCCACATACACATCCAGAAAAATAATTCGGCTATGAATAGTGCCACTACTATTGCAAATTTGTCTTTTTTATATCTCATTGCGTGAGTTGAGTTTTAGCCTAAAAATATTATGGAGTAGTATATATATATATTGTATAAATATTGTCAATTATTTTTAGAAAGTTTCATGATTATTTAAATGCATAGTTCCATAACTATTCAATAGAGTAATAGTAGTAACCAGCAGCCTACCTCATGGCCGAGTACCGTGGCTGCTAGATCGGCGTCCTTCCGGCAGAACCGCAGAACCTCTTGAGGTACCAACTAAACACCACGATCTCACCACTCTCGTAACAATACGCGCACTCCCCTTCATCAGCGTCGATCACATGCACCCTCCAGTTGAGGCCGCGGACGACCTCCTCCTCGTACGCCGCCGCGATGATGTTGGCGGCCACCCGGCGCACCCGGACCGTGTCGGGGTGGCATCCGGGAGGGCGCACCCGGACCGTCTCGTCGCAGAATGTCAAGCTCCTATTTGGAGGGATTTTGCTGATCTCCTTGCGCCGATCGACACGGCCGCCGCCGCGGCCGCAGCGCGTGGAAGGAGAGGACAAGCCAAGCACCTGGCAGTGCTCATGTTGTTGTGACTAAAAAACACACGGAGAAAAGCTGAACAAAGAGACGATAGATAATTAATTAACCAGCCAGCATGCTGGGGTTCGAGCCGGACACACGGAAGGCCAGCGAGCCTCTGTCGGGCCGGTCTCGGCATCCTGTTTGGAACTTTTGATTCGAACTCGTTCTGCACTTCTGCTGTGCTATGCCCATCTTTCCGATGTTTTGGTTCCTTCACAAATTTGCAAGTGCACGGTTTGCGATTAATTACTAACCTTAAAAATGTAGGTTATGTAACATGATCTGAGAGAAGAGTGCTCCGAATCTGCTGGCACTTGCTCTTACGACAGTCCTACTACAACTACAAGAGAACAAAACATGCATGCTTGAGAGCCTAAGATTATGACACAGAAGGTTGGAAACTAATCCTCGCATATGCCAAAAGTATTGATTTATTAGTACACAATTAGTTTAAGTTTAGCTTAAAACTAAATTTGATAATAGATTAATATGATTTTTTAAAACTAAATTTCGTATAGAATTTTTTAAAAAAAAACAGTCCGTTCGAAAAGTGTGTATGAAAAAAAAACAAGAAACTGGAGGTTAGAAAAGGGGAGTGTTGAACACACTCTAAAGATCAGTGGCTCACGATGATAAGTAGCCTGTACCGATCAAAGATTCTACATCTACAATGATATCAGCGAACAAGATCCCTAGTGGTTTGGTTGAGTGCTCGCCTTGATGACCAACTAGGTACCACAGATCTGTGCTAAGGAGGAATACACGTACAAATAATTTATTGGTCCTGCAATTGAACCGACCGGTTCAGCGGTTCAACTGACTGACCCATTAACCAGGAGGTCCGTATTTTATACTATGTTCATGATTGCGATATTGGCTTTGGGTGAAGCCTAATTATTTACTAATTCATCATCACGTTTAAAATTATTTTTCATCCGAGGATTCTTTCTTTTTTACCTTTTTAAGTGTAAGGCTTATGGTCTAAAAACAGAGAAACAATGAAGTCAATAATTCACCTTATGTTGCATGCACAAACTCACTAAATATGAAAACATGGATCAATATGTGATAAACATGCAAATATTAAATTTGATTAAAAAAAGAATAAATATCCTTATGCCATGAGACAAACCCTTCGTTGGGTTGTCTATCACATTAGTAATTTCTCTTTTAACGCATTCATAAAAAAAAGAAAAGGAAATATCTTTGAAGGGACCTTAAGCCTTTAAGGCATTAGCATGCACATGTCGTTCTACGACTTTACTTCAGGGAACACTTCCATAGCCTCCCCCATCACTTTCTCCATCCTAACTTCCGCCACACGCCTCTACAACAGTGGATGTGTAGTACTCTCTACTTATGATGTCATGAGCGCCTCCAATAACTTTGGGTTGGCACGTGGGTTATATCCTACCGTAGCTTGCAGCATGAGGCCGATGCGATTTGCCTCTAGTTCCATTCTACGAGTGATCACAAGGCAAAATACAGTAGGCGTCAGACTTAATGAGTAATTTGTGTTATATACGTACTTGCATATACGAGGTGTCACCTGTAGAGAAAATTCCGTATAAAGAAGGACACCCACTCAGTGTGCGGGATCCTATCGATCGGAACATAGAGAAGCTCCTCAACGAAGTTGGCAAGGACGGAGACCCATAATTTGTTCCGCTTCCTCTCCACGTGGTGCCTCGCAATCACATGCCCGACCTACTAAGAAAGCGTATGTGATCATCTGCTAGAGGTTCCTCCGATCATATGAAAACAATACATATACACAAAGCATGTGTACTTTAGTAAATATAGCAACTTTTAACATGTATCTATAAATATATGTTTAGAACTTTTTAAGGAAGGGAGTATTTACCAACAACGTACATCGTGCCTGAGCGGTGTAGCGAAATCATACCTCGTGCCCGAGCGGTGTGGCTAAATCGTTGTCCTTTTAACCGTACGTGCCAGCTAAAAGCTAAAGTAAATATAGTAACTTTTAACATGTATCTGAATAAATATATGTAAATATAAAAGTTAAAAGTTGCTATATTTCTTTTAAGGAAGGGAGTATTTACCAACAAATACCAAGTGGCCGAGTGTTATGGCTAAATCGTCGTCCTATTGACCGTACGTGTTGAGGAACCCAGTGAACACCAAGATTTACCGCTCTCCAAACAACCCGTACAGAAGCACCCATCGTCCTCGATCACGTGCACCCTCCAGTTGATGCCGGGGATGAAGCAGTGCCCGATCCTCTCCGACAGCCTCCGCTGCCCGAACACCGCATCCTCCAGTGTCGTCGAAACAATGTGGTGGCCACGCAGCGCACCCGAACCGTGTCGGGGTGGCTTTCTTGGAGGGCCGATCGAGCTAGGAACGCCTCACTGCAGTATGTCAAGCTCGGATTCGGTCTCGGAGAGGCGGTGGTTTGCTGGTCTAATAACCAGACGAACGCAGAGGGCGGCGACGGACACGGCCGCCGCAGCGCGTGGAAGCGGCCTCTTGTACAAGCGAGCGGTGGTGGATCTCCCGAGAGCAGGATGGGGAGAAGGCGTCGATCCCCAGAGGAAACGACAAGCCAAGCACCTGACAGTGCTCATGTTGCGATTGCTCTCCCGAGGAGAAAAGCAGAACAAGCAAACTCGTGGTTTACTGGTTTTGTTGCTTGGTCACGGAAGCCAAGCGGGACGTATACAATGGCCAGGCGGGACACGGAGGCCAGCGAGCCTGTTCTAGTCGGTCCTGCATCCTGTTTCGAACTTCCGATTCGAATACCTTCTACGGTGCCACGTTTTCATGTTTGCGGTGTTAGTCTCTTTGTCGTAAAATTAAGGCCCACTTCGTTCTAAAATTTTACCACGTATTTTAACCTATTTTAAACTGCTAGCCGATGCATTTCGCACAAAAACTTTCTTACATAAAAGGATAAATCACTTTTTAAAGTCCAAAATAGTTAATGGCTTTCCCCTTTTTCTAAAGCAAGGGCCCGAGTATACGATACGAGAGCTGTTACTGACCTGAAACATGTAACAATACATGATCCGACAGAAGACGTCAGTTTTCAGTTTCCACTCCAAACGAGATCTTCCAACAAACCAGAACATAAATCCATAATCAAGAAAGGATAGTACCTTTCAAGGAACATGTCAATAGAAGGTTAAATACTCCAAGGAATGTTCCAAATTACAATGTACAGTAGACAGGATTTACGTTACCACCGGTAACAACGCGGTAAACCGCGATGACCATCTTAAATTCAAACAAATTTAAGAAATAATTTAAAATTTTAATAAATTTTATACGAATTTCGTACGGTTTACCACGGTTACCTGTAAACCCTGACAGTAGATACTGGCTGGAGTAACCACATAAATTGTGCTTCCAGTTAACGGGAACATCAAAGAACATTTCAAGTTAAGGCATTCAAGTTGTTGCACTTCGAGTAACCACATAAATTGTGCTTCCAGTTAACGGGAACATCAAAGAACATTTCAAGTTAAGGCATTCAAGTTGTTGCACTTCGATTAACTACTTCATGCACTCGATAACTCTGAACAAACTGCGGTGTAAAGTGAACAGCTAATCCTAAAAAATAAGTTGCAAATAGCTAATAGTAAAAACTTTAATCAAGAGCAACTATAACGAGTGATGTGCTCCAACTTAGGTAGGAAAATCATCACAGTGGAAGAGTTATAAAGGAAAAACAACATCACCACAAAGATCACTACAAATAAGATGAATTTACATGTAGCAGCTGGCTTTTATCAGTTTTGCCCCAGCCTACCATTTCATCGCCTACCCAGAACAGGTGAAGGGAAAATTGCTCAAGTATGTGGCAAATTAGCAATTGCAATCAACTTTGTGTTGCAATCAACTTTGTGGAAGTGCCCAGTGGAAGTGGCCACTTAACTACTCCCCCTGAAGAATTTTCTCCCAATGCGGTACTGTTCCCCCGAGGCCTTGTTCGGTTAATCCCTCCCACAAGGGGATTGAGAGGATTTGGAGGGGATGGTGTGGAATAAATCCCCTTCAATCCCTCCCTACTGGAATTAACCGAACAGGGTCTAAAGAATTTTCTCAATAGACAGACACACATCTACTGTCCAACATCACAAAAACAAGCGCCTCACTGATCAACATCCAAGAAGTGCATGTCCTAACTCACTGAAAACCAGAAATGGAGCTTTCCTCCAAGATATGCAGGGGTTGCATTGCATCATTTACCAATGTTTGCACCAAACAAGTTCCAAGCATTACACAACCAACCCAAAGGACACAACGACCTTCATGATAAAACAGGTAAAAACTATTATTCCCACTAATCCAAAAACAACCTAGAGTCTCACATTTGCAACATTCAACATTTTCTTTTGAGAAATTGATGTATCATGTCCTTCGTAGCATAGAAGACCAGAATTTACTCAAACTAGATCTAAAGCAAATAATAGAACGCTCAAATCCGCATCACGATCTCAAGCATCCATATCCATACTACAAAAAAACACAGCAACACGCATCACATGATATATCTAAGAACACAAACGACTAGGGAAGAAACAGCGAAGCCACCGGTCAGGTCAGTCGACGCGCTGATTCAGGGGGGTAGCAGAATCAGATCAGTCGTCTCGCTTCTTGAGCTTGTCGACGCGCTGCTGGAGCTGGTCGAGCCTGACAACGAGGGAGGTGACGGAGAAGAGGATCCAGTAGAGGAGCAGCGCGGCGGCGATGAGGAGCGCGTTGCGCTGCGACTTCATGATGGACTTCTGGTGGCGGAGGTGCTCGGACGGGGTGCAGTGGTGCTCGTCGTCGCAGGTGGGCCGCGTCTCGTACTTCCAGTAGATGTCCATCAGCAGGAAGAGGCAGAAGGGCACCACCGACATCATCGGCTTCAGCGCACTCCGCACCACGGAGATCATCCCTCGCCGGAGCCCGTCCAGCCCCGGCAGCGTCAGCAGCAGCAGCATGATCGCCTCCGCTCCCGCCGCGTACCCCAGCACCACCCACTCCAGCGCCATCGCTGCCGAATCGAAGCTCTCGGATTCGAGTTCGGGGAGGAGGAAGAGGAGGCGAGGGATTCGGGGGAGATGGGGATTGGATCGACGAGTCGAGGAGGGTTTCGCCTTTAGCGAGGAGAGGGGAGAAGAGGGCGGTGGATCGGAGGGGTCCTGGGTGGAATGGGTCCACGGGATGCGAGGCTTGGAGAGAGGGGAGGTTTTTATGCGGTTCTCGTGGACGCGGTGCAGGGACGTGCACCAGATTTAGCCGGACGACACGTTCGAGGAACCCGATGGCTGAGTCATGGCTGTACGGGAAGGGCCGCATGGGAACGCGAGAATCTCATGCTGACCGGAGGAACCACGTGGACGGCTCAGATGGAAGGAACGGGCGGTGGAGATCAAGCGAGTCATTAATATTCGCAGATGACGGCAGAAAGAAATCCAAAAGAGAAAAGGTTAGGGATTTTGCTTCGCTGTTAAGGCTGGAACTTGACACGACCGCACGTTCCGTTTTGTTCGATCCTTCTGGAACTCGACATCAGGTTGATGAAAGTGCAGTTGGGCCAGTCCAGTACGGGGTAAAACTGTCGATGGCCAACTGCCCAGCAATCGGGGCCAGGCCGTTGGCCCGTTACCACACTCTGAACTGCTGCACTGCACTGAAAGGAGCAAGTCCATTTGATTCTCATCAATCTAATTCGTATCTCTCAACTATAATATCGGATATTTTAATCAATCAATGTAATTTGACTTTCAAAACACTATTTACAGTAATATTTACTGGCATGACTCATTGATCTGGTCCAACCGAGTAACTCAGCAGTCAACATACGATGAGCGTCCCCTCCTCTCTAGGGTTTTCAATTTCGATTTCGGTTAAAATTTCGCTCATTTCGGTTCTACCGAAAGTCCTAAATTTTTGGGAGTTTCAGCACATTTTGACCCAAATTTCTTGAAATTTTAAACATACTTTAACTAAATTTGACTAAATTTTAACCAAATTCGTAAAATTTTGAGAAAAACTGAAAATTTCAGCTGAGATAATCACTTACCAGGGATCCACAATTTTGGAAATTTCGAACCGAAATTGCAATCCCCGTCCTCTCTATCTCCCCCTTTTCTCCGGTCCAAACGGCATGTCCAAGCTGAAACAGCTAGTGAGCTAGCTTCCTTGAACAAGTACGGAGAACTATCGCCCGGCGAAAGTATGGAACTATCCTAACAAAGCTAAAGTGTATTGCTTGCAAACAAATTTTCTCCACTACCGATGCAAGGGTGACATCGCCGGCTAGAAAGCTAGGTGATCTAGCTGGATCTTCTCTCCACATGAAGCACCGTGGAGTGGAGTCCTTTCTCTAGCTTGTTCCATCCAACCCTAGTGCTTGGTGTTCATTCCTTTGACCCATTGCATACCAAAAGAGAAGGCATATATGGTAATAATAAGAACAAGGACAGAAAAAGGAAAGGCGGCGTTCCAGCAAAAAGCCACCGGTATGATCCAATCATAGCATATAAGCTGGCGGCCTTGCAACAAGCTTAAACCGAAGGCGACAATAATGCACGGTGAAACTTAAACAGATACGGCATTCAGCGAGGTAGCAGCAGTACTAGTACTAATTAAGTTAATCCAAAGTAGCTAACAAGGCCTAGTAACTAGTGAAAGGGCTGGCAGCTTAACCTCCTAAAGCTTACAAAAAGCAACCACACTACGCTGCTCACAATGTGATGGATACCAGTGATATCCCTCCATTTCAATGCTAATCATGCTAAAAGCTGAATCATTTGAATCCCCTTTGAGATATTCTACTAAAACTTCATAGTGACAACAATAAAGCGAGTCCATGTCAAAAGCTTCCTAGCAAGAAAAGCTCAGAGCAAAGATAAAGGCAAGCAGAATTAAAGCTCTTTTGGTCTTCTGTCAGTGGCATGCCTTTGAGCACTGCATTATCAGTTCAGACTTCAGACAATCGGACCAGGTATTCAGGGTCTATGTGGAGGACAGTACGCTGCGGTGTTCTAATTGGTGTACAGTACGTTCGAATGGCTAAGGTACTAATGATTAGTCGATTAGACAACTGAACGTATGATTTCTGAGCTGACCAGTGAAATTTCACCAAGGCTAGACTTAGCGCAGTAGAGTTATGGTTTTGTCATTTGTGGGCTTCTGTGGGTGCCGGTGGACACGCTCAGACAGATAGGGAGATGTTGCATACGAATTTGTGAGTTTCTGTTTGTGCACGAGATTGAACTTGAACAGCACCACTGAATTAAAGGAACTCTACTGCAAATGTTGATCAACATGATTGCTCATTTTAGAATGCGAAGCTACACATGATTGCAAATTAGAATATCAAATTTACAGCTACAAACTTGATAAGAAGCCGATTTAAGTTACAAAGCATCAAATTTAATTGAGTTTCACTACATTGCTCTCTACTGGTAGTAGAAACAATCTAAACCGTTGTTCTTATTTGATCGAAGGGTTCAGATTTATTTACGCTACCACCCTAATAGTAATAAGTAGTAGTAGAAATGTGAAGGGATATTATTATAAAAAAAGTACGAAGAGGTATAATCATGATTAAACTTTTTTTCCTTCTTTTTTTAGCTTTTCGATGGAATATGGCCGATGTCAACGCAATGATGACCACATAGCGATCTAGCCGGAAAAAAATATTAATGATAAAGTTACTTGTAATCACTGTATTAATAAATTAGTAATTTATCCTTAATATAATGCTACAACTAGAGACCTTGGGAGCATCGCTGTAATTTAATTTGTTCAAGCACAAGAGTAAACCTGCATTGCATCACATATGCAGATATGCTGATTAGTGATTACATACCACGCACAAAGTACACAAACACAGGTACTCTAGTAGTCTAGTTCACGATCATTGATCATACATACTGCAACTGTAATTCAGTAACTACATGAGTACAAATATATAGGCCAAGGAAGTGAAGAAACCGCCGGCGACGGCGAGAACAAACCGGTTGTCGGACACGCGATGCCCAAATCCGTACGCGTTCCCGGCGGCGCTGCTGCTGAACCCACCGGCACCGTTCCCCCAGAAGCGCGCGTAGCACTTGCCGAGGTACACCTCGCCGGCCGTGGCGTAGCCGCAGCCGGACTTGAGCTGCCCGGCGGCGGCCGAGACGCAGTCAGAGCAGGCCTTGGCGCCGAGGTCCCCGACGCACTGCGACATGGCCTGCACGCCCCCCGACCCGCCGGCACGGTAGCCTCCCCCGGCAGGCGCAGCGGCGGCCACGAGCGCGCCGAGCGCCGAGTCCCGCATGGCGGCTCCGCCGGCGTCCCCGGGCGAGCCGCCGCACTTCTTGAACAGCACGGCCGTATCCTGCTTTCCGAGGAACGTGTCGTTGCCGTAGCGCACGAAGCAGGCCCGCAGCTGCACGGCGCCGCCGGTGGCCCAGGCGCAGAGCGAGGAGAGCCTGGAGATGGCGGAGCGGACGCAGCCGGTGCAGACGGAGGCCGGGAGGTCGGAACGGCACTGGTAGACGCCGACCACCGAGTTCGACGTCGGCGAGGTGAAGTTGGCGTAGGGGGCGTAGGGCGCGCTGTTGGCGACGGAGGTGAGCACGGAGTCGACGTCCGACGCGTACTGCGTGCCGGAGGCGTAGCGCCCCTGCGAGCACCCGGCGTACACGAACCCCGAGTAGTCGTCGCCGCCCCGCGCGCGCGCCAGGAGAAGGGAGAGGAGGAACGTCGCCGCCACGCTCGTCGCCGTCGCCGTAGCCATGCTGCTCGCGTTTGGTTGGCTTGGCTCTACGGGAGGAGAAAGCTGTGAAGCCTCTGGAGCGGAAGAGTTTTTAGAGCAGCGTGTGCGCGTGCGGGAATTTACGTCGGTTGGACGGCCCGATTCTGGTAGGCCGGACGGGCCAGATCGCGTGAGATGGCCCAGATATCACGCGAGATTCCGTGTGAAGGCCCACGCGTCCAGCGGTTTTGCATCACGCTATGTCGCGGTTGGGCTGCGCATCGAAGCGCAAAAATTCTGGGAGTCCATGGAAATTCCATTCGTCTCGTGGACCATAACAGCTGGCCTGCACAGTTCAACCTGGACCACTTTCTTCGGCTTCACCTGGACAACAGCACAAGTAGGATTTTGCATACTGCTTTTGTTTTGTTAAATCTACTTTGTTTAATTTGCCTCATCCTCTCTAAGCGCCATTTAACACTAGAAAACCCACCTACTGCGCTGAATAAACAACTATTTTGCATAGAAGCTTCACCTGATGAGATGATTGACAACTAATGTGCTGCCCTTATCTGCGCAACTTGCCAGCATAGAAGAACTACGATTTGTTAACAGTGCCGGACGAACACGATGTGCAAGTAGAGAAAGGAACGGAAGCTCTTCGACCTGGCAAGCACACACGAAGATAATGCTGCAAACTGAGGCAGGCCTGACCGAAAGAAGGATTCAGACTTTCAGAGTTCAGATAATGAGACATCACGGCATCACGGGCAACTAATGGCCAAGAGACGCCAAATGTGTAATAATAGTATGCCACCGTTGCTTGCAATGCCAGACATTTGCAGGTATAATATAAACATTCATATCCCCAAGAAACTAACAAAAAGGACAGAACTAAACGATCCGTCCCCATCTGCAGATTCTGTCCACACTTGTTCATACGGCTAACATCCGAAGCACTAACTTGCATGACAATATCTTTTGTGTTCACACATCATCTCAATCGTTCTCATACCACAGTGGCACATGATTTGAGATGCTTAATCAGGAGAATCAGTGGAGATGATCTCGTCAGCTGTCACCAATCATGCCTGGTTTTCCTCGTATCTCCTTGCCGCCACCAGCTTGGCAAACAGGTTTCCATCATAGACTTCTCTGACGGCGTCCTTGCGAAGAAGGCCGTCCTTGTCCTTGCCGAGCTTGTACAGCATCTTCCACTCTGACGATGCTGCAACCCTGCATTTCAATTCGAGCAAGAACAACAGCAGATACAGTAGTAAGATCACATGAAAATTCATCAATATTTTGTAGTCATAGCTAGAAAATTACTATACCATCCAGAGTAGTCACTGGGCTTGCGGTTCGCTTGTAGCAGCTCGTCTATCTCATCCGATGTCAGAGCATCTGGCACGGTCTTGGCGTGCTTGGCGAATATCTCCTCAAACTTTTCAGCAACGAACCTGAAAACTTGAAATATTAGCAACCATACTGAAATGGATACACCGAAGTGAAAATAAAGCAAAAAGCAGTCTGCAGACCGCAGCTTAATTACCTTCCTTCTGAGTCATAAGTGCCTGAATCACTTCCATGAATCCCCTTGTGGATGTTCTCTATGTAGATAGATAAGCGTGGTGCTGTTGCATTGTCCTGCGTGAATTCAACATGATCCAACAGTCAATTGAACACTTCTTTTCGTATGCCATAGGAAATGGATCACTTAAAAAATATCGATATACATACAAAGACGTTCTAACAATCTTAGAGAGAAAAAATAGTTATAGAACATCACAGTAAAAAGGGAGTAGATTCTAATCCCTCGAGGGGATATCCCCTCATATACCTTTTCTTTCAAATTCGATACAAATAGTTGTGAAAAATTATGAAAAAAATTGACAATGTTGAGTATTGTGATATTTATCTTTTCACCAAAAATCAAGTTCAAATTCAATTTACATATCAAGAAACAAAAAAGACAAATTCAGATGTGAACAGTACGCTACTATTCATTTGTTAAATTTGTCTTTTTTATATCTCGACGTGTGAGTTGAGTTTGGATCTAAGATTTTATGGAGTTATATAGATATGGTATATGAATGTTGTCAATTTTTTCCGGAATTTTTCATAACTGTTTGAATGGTTTTTAAGTAAACGAGGGAACATCCCCTCGAGAGATCAAAATAGTTTCCCCAGTAAAAAGAAGGATTGTAGCAACTATCCTAACCAATGTGTCACGCCTACATCACAAGTCACGCCAGTACTGTCTATAGCGAAACTGTCCAGAATTGAGGTTTGATTAGGACCGTAGGTCCGTAGCAGAAAAGTACCAAGGAAGGGTAAGATTTTCAATACTTCTGAAGTTGATAGCCTAATACACAACTATATGTCATCAGATAGTTAATCACTGATAACAACTCTCAAAATGGCATGTCATTGTAGTGATGTCAAGTTGTCGACCAAGCAAAGAGTTTTCTGCAAGTAACAGGCTAATAAACGCACCTTAAATTCAGTAATAAAAACATAAAGACCTTCAGATAGTAACATTTTAGCCAGAGAGAGATAATCTTACAGGTCTGGTCTTGGGAGAAAGGACGCCATTGATGAAGGCGGCGCTCAAGCTGGAGAGGCCGGTTCCAAGTCCGAGTGCTCGTAACCCTGCGATGCATCCGAGACGAGGATAAAATGAGGCGAAAATTCGGAAGGACAGCCGGCATGAACAGACCAAATCGTGTTCAGTTCACAAATAAATCACAAGTGAAACGAGAAAGTACAAAGAGATGGGGAGCTCACCGTCGTATGTCTCGGAGAGGGAGATGATGCCGTCGCTGTCCTTGTCGAAGAACGCCGCGTGTTTCTGCAGCGCCGTCATGCCGTCGTAGCCTGAAGCCTCACCATACTCCGCCGCCGCCGCCGGATGGCTCCCTTTCAGGATTCAGAAGCGAGCGAGCAAAATCAAACAGCGCCGCAACAAAACAACTGGAAAAACGAAACAAAAAAGACGGAAACCTCAGCCTCACCGAAGAACATGGGGAAGAAAAGAAGAGCCGCCGCGGCCACCGCCGGGGACAACCGCCGCCGCTGAGCGTCCATCGTTGCGCGCGCGCGCGCGTGCGTCGCCGGCGGTTTCTTCTCGGCTCTACTGTCTCTCGCGTTGACTGCTACGAACTCTCTCGGCTGCGTGTGGCCTCTGTCGAGATGTCCACCCTATATATAGCGAGCAACATGAGTAGATATGTCAGGTCCCTAACTCGCCAGCTTAACCACGATTTGGAAGAGGATAATGCCCACACTCTTAGACAACATGGCTGCGTGCCGTGTCCTCTCGAGATAGTGCTCGCATATCTATATATCAATCTTAGAATCGAATCAATTGATGAAAATCGCTGTCATTCTGTATTCGTCACAGATTTCTTGTCAGATTATTATGTTTTAATTCTTGAACCATCCTATCAGATGACAGGGTTTTTTTTAGCTGAATAGGAAACCTGTAAAATTGTACAGTACATGACTGCCTACACGAAATGAAAATGGTTGGTAAAAGGTTAACTATTTTGACTGGCAGTTTGAGGAGAGTAACAATTACTGATTGGGCTCCTTGACAGCGAGAAAACAACAACGGCTTAAATACAAAGCCAGGTTGTTCGTGTGAGGAAGCCAGAAAAGGCCATAACCACGTTGTTCTTACGTACGTACCGCTGCTTTTCCACTATTTGGTGAACGGTTTCTACGTTTCTGTCCCTACGCAAATGCATATGACTTCCGAGCATTTCCTAGGTAAATATGGATCATTCATTTTCATGGCGCCCTGGCCAAGTCTTTCCATGTTTCTCAAACAGACAAACACTCTTGCAGGCTAGGCCTACTTGGGTGCTCTGAATACTTTTATACCCTTGTAATCCAAATACAAGTATAATTTGTAACACACATAATTACCAGTGAAATAAAAAAAAGGGGTTGTCTACTTCTCATTTGAAAGAAAACCCCTCATTATATTACAAATTTTATACCATTAGATTGCTTGAGATTCATGCAAAGTCCTCAAAACCCTAACCCCTTTTCCTTTTTCTACCCGCTTCTGCACAAAGTGCTCGACGTGCGCTGCTTCCCGATGCCTCCTCGACACCGCTTCATGCACCACCGCCCACCGCATCGCCGCATGGCTGGCCGAAGTGCGCCAACAGTGTCGGTGAGGCCTCCTCCCCCAGCAAGTGTCATCCCCCTCCCCGCTCCTCCTACCCCTTCTCTTTCTACTCAAGGTGGCGACGGTGAGGTGCCCCCGCCCCACCATCTTCCCATCTCTGGTGGCTCCACGCCGCCGAATCCACCACCACCGGCCACTGTCTCCTAACCGCACGCTTGCTTTGCCTCCACCACCAATGCTAGCCCACCCTCCTCCTCCATCCCCGTGGCTTGGGCGTCGGCACCAGTGCCTCGCCGCTCACCTAGGTCCACCTTCCCACCGTCGGGCCACCACCTCCCATGGCCATCTCTCTAAGCCCGATGATCTCCCCCCTCTTCCTCCACCCCCATCCCCTCTCACCCCTACCTAACCCGGGACCCTGATCCGTAAGGTCCTCTGCCGGAGTCTAGGGTGTCGTGGCGTCGGAGAAAAAGAAGAGCTCGCCGGAGTTGGAGAAGAAGGCTTGGAGCACGAATTGTGAAGTCCATCTAGTGGCCCAATGACGGAGCGTGTGCTCCTCAACGGGGGACAGTGAGGACCCCCCTAAGTGAGTTCGGCCGGGGACACAGCACGTAATCCGTACTCCGATGCAAGAGGGATCAAGAGAGTAGTGCCGAGAGGAAATGCGACGCGGGGAGTTATACAGGTTTAGGTCGCCGGCGAGGCGTAATACCTTACTCCTGTGTGTGGTTGTTTATAGCTTTTTCGTGTTCAAGGATCGAACCCCCTTCCTCTAGGTCTGTGCCTCTTTTTATACTTTAAGGGGCTACCACCTGGCCCAACAGGCTACCTTCTAGAGAAAAGGAAAACATTCTTTTACATTTAAGAGCGGTCATGTTGCTTGGTGCAGAAGTCGCATGTATAGTGGCTGCGACGTGACTCCTATTAGGCTGGCTTACTGAGCGCGTGCGACGCCCGTGTCATTCCTCATTAAATGGCGGAGACTTGTGTGCCCAGTTCGTACCGGGCGACGGGCACCACATAACAGGAGCTGACTCACCAACTCCGATTGGATAAAGAGGCAGAATGGCTCTCATGATTTCAATGAGACCTGACGGGGCGTGCAGCGCGTCTGCTGACGTACAGCTGGTGCACAGACGCTGTACCGCCGTCCCATCGGTCACTCTGACCGGTCACAGGCCGGTCAGTCAGCGTGACCGGTGTCAGGCCAGTCACGTGCGCACCTAACCGCATTAAATGCAGCGTGACGTGTGACTCAGACGCACTCGTCTGAGCCACCATTAATACAATTAGGTGAGTGTTGGGACCGCCCACCTAACCCCACACACGTGACGGTAGCACGGGGGGTCGGGGCGGCCCGGCCCCCGCTACAGTAGAGCGCTAGGGGAGCCGAGAACTAGAGAGGGCGGCCGCCACCTTACCATCGGGCCCGACCCCCCATCGGGGGAGGGCCACGTGGGCGTAGGGAGCCGCCTTAAGCTCTAAACCTACATACCCTTGGGCCCACAACAACGATACCCAAAATCTGCATGATTTGAAGATGGATTTTCTATCAATAAAAGGTTAGCAATTCCGATAAAAAAACCCTCGTATACACCGTTTGGATGGATAATTTCAAGCGTCTGGAAATCAAGAAGATTGGTGATCAAAAATCAAGATCGTCTCACCAAAAACCAAAGCTACTGCTAGTTTCCCTTAGAGCCATAGATTAGGAAAAAATCCTATCAACATTGGCCACAATTGCTTCCAGAAATTCCCGTATTAATCGAAAAAAAAGATAAATAAAAGCTCATGTAGGAATACGATTTAAAAATTATTAAAATTTGAAATTAAATAAAAAATATTAAAAGAAGATTCTATTAGAACACAACACAAGATTAATTAAAATTCATAATTAAAAATAAAATAAATTCCAAAATTAAATTAGTATCGTATGTCGGTTTTGATGATGCCGGGCCGCCAGGTATAGTTTTATCATTCCTGGTGAATATCTCATCGAACTTTTCGTTAACAAATCTGCAGAGTTGAGTATAGCAGTATTTAATCCATGTGAATTATAATACTAGTTTAATAATCACAAAATACACGTGTCATCTACTCCTTTGTGTTTCTCCATAGGACAAAGAGAGAAAAAAATCTCTTTTCCCTAAAGTGCTAAATGTTTTTTCTAAAAACAATTCTATAGAAAATCTGCTTTAAAAAGTTATATTAATCTAGTTAAAAATATTAATACTTAATTAATCATATGCTAATGATTTATTTGTTTTCCGTATTTCTAAATGCATGGATGAGCATAGCAAGGTGTGCACGCCGAAGAAGTATGGCGGTCAGGGGTTGCCGATGCCAATCACGAACCAGGAGCGTGACTTCGTATCCGCGGCCATTGCCTGGATCTTGGGTGATGGGCAATCCTTATCCATCCTCCTCTGGGAGGATCGGTGGCTGGACAGTGCTGATCTGAGGAGCCTGACTCTGTCTCTCTACGACCTTGTCCCAGCTCACGTGTGACAAAAACGAACGGTAGTTTCAGCGATCACCGATCGGTGCTTGATTCGTGACATCAGGGAAACTTTAGGGGTGGAAGCAGTGTTGCAATATCTAAGGGTATGGTTGCAAATCACCTCGACCATCCTGGTTCCCGACCAAGCTGATAATTTCATCTAGAAATGGGAGAGCTCCGGTCAGTACTCGGCTAGAGGAGTGGATTTTGATCTCTCGAGGGGATATCCCCTTGTTATTTACATGTCATTTGAATGGTTATGAAAAAAACTGGGAAGATATATTAACATGTGATATATCACTCTACAAACATGCAAGTTCAAATTCATCTTCGATATCTCGTAATGAAAAAACAAATTTGACTGTAAATATACATTAACTATCTATAGTTTAATTTGTTTTTTCGTTGCGAGACGTAGAAGTTGAATTGAATTTGCATGTTTGTGGAGTGATATACCATATGTTAATATATCTTCTCAATTTTTTTCAAATTTTTTTATAACCATTTAAGCGACATGTAAACAACGAGAAAACATTCTCTCGAGGATCAAAATAGTTTCCCCTCGGCTAGGTCTGCCTACATCATGCTTTTCTTAGGTCATGAAAGCTTCCCAAAATCCCCCGTATGGAAAAGCAAGGCGCCACACCGTTGCAGGTACTTTGTCTGGTTGGTTGCCCACCACAGATGTTGGATGGCTGATCGCCTGAGCATGAAGGCCTGCCACATCCTCCCAATTGCGTCTTCCGCGATCAATGCGATGAAACGATGGATCACATCCTAGTTGCTTGCCCAGAATCTCATCAGCTCTTGTGGACAATCCTCAATTCTATTGGGCAACCTACCATCTTCTCGAGTGCACCGAGCTCCTTTGTTAGCTAGTGGTGCGATAACAGGAAGAAGATCAGCAAACTGCACCACAAGGGCTTCGACACGATCATCACCTTAACAGCTTGGTCTATTTGGAAGGATCGTAATAGTTGGGTCTTCAACAACTAGACGTGTTCTTGGGCCGAGGTGGCTTGAATGGCTACGGAAGAAGCAGCCCTCCGGTGAGAGACCGGCTTGCTTCAGTAGCACCACAGTGGTAGGCGAGTCACACTTCTGATGCCGCGAGACAAAAATTTTTAGCTACCCTCTCTGTATTAGTCTCGCTCCGGTACTCTCTACTGATAGTAAAAAATAATCTAAAACCGTTGATCTCATTTGATCGAAGGGTTCAAATTGCTTTCTACTATCACCATAATTAGCGGTAGTAGAAATATGGAGGAGCATTGTTATCCAAAAAATAGGGGTATAAATATCATTTAGCAGTGACTAAATTTTTTTCCCTCGTTTTTGACTTTTTGATAGAATATGAGCAATGCCAATATAATGGGTAACCACATATCGATATAGCGGGAAAAAACATAAATGATAAAGTTACTCGTAATAATTGTATTAGGAAATTACCAATTTACTCTTAATATTACTGGTAGTATAATACTATAAGGAGAGAGTACCGAAGCATCGCTCCTCTCTCTTTCTTTTGTTGTTTGCTCGGTCATTTATAATCTTCAAGTTAAAATTTCCACCCCTACTTAATACAAGATACGCAAGCCTTATACGTATTCTCGGAAAGGAAAAAAGGACATCATCTCGATCAGTTTTTCTCATAACCCCAGTGGCACATGATTTGAGATGCTGATTCAATGGAGAAGCTCTCGTCAGCTGTCACCAATCATGCCTGTTTTTCCTCCTATCTCCTCGCCTTCACCAGCTTGGCAAACAGGCTTCCATCATAGACTTCTCTCACGGCGTCCTTCCGAAGAAGGCCGTCCTTGTCCTTGCCGACGCTGTACAGTATCTTCCACTCTGCCGATGCTCCAACCCTGCATTTCGAGCAAGCACAGCAACAGAGACAGTAGTAAGATCACATGAGAGTTCACTAATATTTTGGCCGGGGCATTTCTTCGCTGTCGTCCTGGCGAAACAAAAAAAGAGTTCACTGATATTTCGGTGTAGTCATAGCTGGAAGATTACTACCATCCCGCGTAGTCGTTGGGCTTTCGGTTCGCTTGAAGCAGCTCGTCTATCTCATCCGATGTCAGAGCATCAGGCACGGTCTTGGCGTGCTTGGTGAATATCTCCTCAAACTTTTCAGGAACGAACCTGAGAACTTGAAATATAATTAGCAATCATACTGAAATAGATATGGAGCACAATGCAGTGAAAATATTTATTGATCTTTGGATAACAGAGGTCAAATGGAAGAGCCAAAGAGAAAGCAGAAAGCATTCTGCAGATTGCAGGCTTAATTACCTTCCTTCAGAATCGTAAGTTCCTGAATCACTTCTATGAATCGCCTTATGGATGTTCTCTATGTAGATAGAGAAGCGTGGTGATGTTGCATTATCCTGCGTGAATTCAACATGATCCAACAATTAATTTGACACCCTTTTTCGTATGTAATGTGCCATTCATTGGAAATGATTGACTCAAAAATAGAGACGTTCTAACAATCTTAGAGAAAAAAATATAGAACATAACAGTAAAAGAAAAATGCCTGTCCAGATTCCCGCTTAAAAGGAAATCAAGATATCGTGTACCCGCATCGCTCCCAGGGCAGGGGCGACACGGGAGGTGACCCCAGTCACCGTGCCACCACCCCCGCCTTCCTCCCTCCTCCGCCTCGCCACCGCCCGAGTGGGTTGCTGGAAACCACGCGACCGCAAGGGCGGCGGTGGCAGGGCCTTCCTTTCCCCCGAGGTCACAGTGTCGGAGCCCACAACCCCGATCTAGCTCCGGGGCGACGACAACCGCAGCGATGGTGCTAGGCGACGCCGGCATCAAAGAGGTCGACGGCTAGGTGGACCGGGGCGATGACAGCGAGGCGGCGGTGCCGGATCTGGCACGGGAGGCCGGACCCTGAGCTGGCGGCGGCAGTGAGGCGCGTGGAGGCGGCGAGGCAGACGTGGAAGCGGTGGGGTGGCCAGATCCAGCATCACCTGGTGCGGGAGGCCGACCCCCGAGCCACCGGTGGCGGCGAGGCGATGGGGTGCGTCCGCGTGTAGGCGGTGGCACGGATGTGGAGGCGGCAGGGAGAGCGCGACGGTGCCGTCAACGATAGACACTTTCGCGCTGCCATCGACGGGAGGAAGGTGGAGATGGTGGCAGTGAGGGACGAAAGCAGCTGGGAGCGGCCGGTATCAGCGGTAGGCCAACGGGTGGCGCTAGAAGGCGTGTCCGATGGTAGCGGGATTGTGGGAGTCCGGCGCGGAGAACGGAGGATGACCGGCGGTGGAGCATTGGAGCGATATTTGCATATCAACAAGGGTGGATGGCAAGTACAACACCTAGCCCGGTCCGGCATTTTGGACGTTGTTTTCCCTCGAGCCATCCCTCTCCCTCGAGGAGGGGGGCTACCGAGTGAAAACCTGTCTTGGTTCCTCGTGACCTCGACGGATGGTGGAGGTAGTTTCATCGTCACTTTCTCCCTGGAGACATCATCTAGGAGACCCCCCCCCGCCAAAAACCTCTCCTTGACGGCTCGCGCGTGCTTGCTCTAGATGTTTGTGCTCTTGCGACAGCGTACTAGCCAATGCAAGCTAACCATGTTGGTGGGCCTAGTGGGGGAGAACAGTTCCATCCTTCTCTCTCACCCTCTCCCCTCTAATCCCATGGATATGGATAGAGTTGAGTGCGGTGCTCGTTGTTAGGTTTTGGTTTTGAGTGGTTTCAGTGATTGCTTTTTTGTTGGTTTAGCGGCTGTCAGTCCAGTATTAGCCTCCTCCTGGATTCTGTATAGACGTTATCGATGCGTGGTGGTGTGGTTTTTTTCTTTTCCTGGTTACTGCCTTTCAGGATGCTAGCCTTTTAATTTTTTCCTACTCTATTCAATAAATCATCGCACCGTCTGGTGTTAATTGTTAAAAAAAAAATTGAGTTATTATTAGGACAGTAGCAGTGAAGTACAAGGAAGATTAGATTTTCGATACTTCTGAAGTGCCTAATACTACACAACTGTTTGTCATCAGTACTTAAGCAACGATAACAACTCTCAGAATGCCATGTCATTCTAGTGAGGTAACCAAGCAAGAATTTTCTGCAAGTAGCAGGCTAAGCAGGCATCTTAAATTCAGTAATAAAACGATCAGAACTTCAGATAAATTTTGAGCCAGGGAGAGAGAGAGATACTAGTCGTACAGGTCTGGTCTGGAGAGGAAGTATGCCATTGATGAGGGCAGCGCTTAAGCTGGAGAAGCCAGCTCCAAGTCCGAGGGCACGTAACCCTGCGATGCATGCAACCAGGAGAGGATAAAATGAGGCAAAAATCTGGGAGGAGAACACAACACGAAAAGACCAACCAAATTGTGTTCAGTTCAGTTCACAAGCGAAACGAGAAAGTAGAAGGGAAGGAAGTTCGATCACCTTCGTATGTCTCGGTGGGGGAGACGAAGCCGTCATTGTCCTTGTCGAAGAACGCCGCGTGCTTCTGCAGCGCCGTCATGCCGGCGGCGCCTGAAGCCTCGCCGTACGCCGCCGCCGGCTGGCTCCCTGGATTCAGAAGCGAGCGAGCAATCAAACATGGCCGAAATAACCAAAAAAAAAAAAAAAGAGAGATGGAAATCGCACCCTTACCGAAGAACATGGGAAAGAAAAGAAAAGCCGCCACGGCCACCGCCGGGGACAGCCGCCGCCGTCGAGTGTCCATCGTGCGCGATTCTCTGACGGTTCCTATTTTCTTCTCGGTTATGTCTAGCGAGTTGACTGCTAAATCTCTCCTATTCTTGAATTCTCTCTCGGAGACGTGTGGCCTCTGCGTCTATAGATGTCCGCTTTATATGCAGGAGCAACATGATAGCTACTCCTAGGCACTTGGCAGGATCCCTAACTCGCTAGCTAGCGTTACCACGATTTCATTCGGAAGAGGATAATACCTACACTCTTAAGCAACATGGCTGTGTGGTGTGTCCTCTCGAGAGTCGATCGAGACCGTGCTCATCTATCAATCTTAGGAATCAGTTGATGAGAATCGGTAACATATATAGCTAAAAGTGTGGCTTTAATTTCGTTAAGCCATATGTTAGGCATGTTAGCTTAATAAAAAGTATGACGATACTACTATGTTTAGTTGGCATACTCAAGTCATCAACTACGAAATGAAATGTTTGGCATACTCATATTGACAATACTAGTATGTTGAGTTGGCATACTCAACTTGCCAAATACGAAATGAAATGTTTGGCATACTCAAATTGGCAATACTAGTACGGTAAGTTGGCATACTCAAATTGTCAAATACGAAATGAAATGGTTGGCAAACTTAAATTGGCAAAATAGTATGATTAGTTGGCATACTATTGTGTACAGTTTAATTAATTTATGAAGGGGCATATGAGATGACATTTTTATCTGAATAGGAGACGTAAAATTGTAAATGACTGCCTACACGAAATGAAACGGTTGGCAAAAGGTTACTACTATTTGCATGTGAAAACTGAAAGTGGAAGACATTCCCACTATATATGGATTTATTTTGACTGGCCGTTTGAGGTGAGTAACACCTACTGATTGGGCTCCGTTACAGGGAGAAATAACAACGGCTTAATACAAAGCTAGATAGTTCGTGTGAATCCAGAAAAGGTCATTAGACTCACTAATGTTGTTGAGACGATGTTCTTACGTGCCGCTACTTTCCACCATTTGGTGAACCGGTTTCTACGTTTCTGTCCCTACACAAATACATATGACTTCCGAGCATTTCCTAGGTAAACATGGATAATTCATTTCATGGCGTCCTGGCCCTGTTTTTTCTTGTTTAGACAGACAAACACTCTTGCAGGGTGTTCTTTGAGTTGTAGGCATCAACCGATATATCACGAACTTATGGGTTCTTTCAATCTATTAACATTGTTTCTTTTCTTTCTAGTTGGAAAAGGATTTTAAGTCCCGGTTGATAACCCTTTTTAGTTTTAGTTATGTAATCGGGACGCTCAATTCAAAACTACAAATGTTGAAATAATCGAAACCAAAGCAGAGTTAACCCTGACGGGGAGCGAGCAGTACGGCCACTCTGACCCCCCAAACCGTAGGTCCCCGACCTACCCCCAAGGCCCCCAGTCCATGCAGGTTCAGGGTGCTGCCTCGATTGTTGGCTTTGCGATGTATCGTTCCCGATTCCAGCAATAAGCCGATACGCGTGACGCGCGAGATTGCCGACGTTGCCGTGCGACGAGTATGGCAATCTAGCGATCCGATCTCATTTGCTATTGACGCTAAGTTGCTAGCCAGCCACTTCATTCCGCCGGCCGCATCTACGCCTCGCCGCCGGCCGCCGTGGCTGCAAATCTGCAACTCCAAGAAATGTTGACGCTGACGGTCATCTGCTCATCGGCTGAAGTGTTGATCTGCTACATATGCACGTGAAAGGGAAGGGTGAGCAGCGACTACACCAGACACCACCATGTAAGTTCGCATCCTAGCTAATTGCCCAACATTCCTTATAAACTTCTCTTTCAACATTCCCTTTTTAATTTAGAATTTTAGTTATTTCTAAATTATATTTCTATATGGATTTAGTTTTTTTATTTTTTAATTCCGAATTCCAGTTGGCTTTAAATTGTATACATGTATGGACTCTAGTCTCTGTTGACGACCAAATTTGGTAATTCAAACATCGGAAATCAAGATGGAATCGAAGAGGATTGAAGAGATAAGATCGTATCGGAAAGCAGAGTGAGAATCGGCTGTGGTCCGAATCGGCTGTGAACTGGATCGGCAGAGTCAGAGTCGGACTGGGTTAGCCGATTGAGCCGATTTCGGTAATATAACTTGGTGTACGTCATCAGGTTGTGTTAACGTGTTTCATATGGATTGCCATGCACGGATAGAGTCCTGAGGAGGCAATTATATCTATTAATTAGGATATTTTATGTAATTTCCTTATAGATATTCCCGGTAAGAGTCCGCCTAAGGGACTTGTTCGTTAGTTGGATTTGTATTAGGATAATATGAGTCGTGTCCGTGGTGGACAATGTTTGTATTTCGGGTATAAATATAATCCCGAGGTCTTGTAAATAACAACAACACACGTTCAATCAATCTCGGCGCATCGCTAACCTTTGTTTCTGTTCTCGATAAGTTTGTGCTTTCGAGTCGTGCTGCATCAATTTGATCTTCGGCGAAAAGGTATATCTTGTCATGGCGAGTTACATTATTAGGGCTAGTGCTTACATCTTTATGACACTCTAGTTCTTTGTTGTGATTCTCCGAGTTATCATATATGTTATATAACTTAGATCAACAATGCAATCTACTTGTATCGGCCAGATTCTTTTATGGTTTTGTCGATATCGGCTAGATTACTTTGTTAATCTAGGTTATATAATATATCCACCATCCCGAAAAGGCAACCATCGGCTTGATTCTTTAGATCTCATGCTTCTATTTATACTTAATGCTGCATTGGTTCATTCCAACCTATTAAGTCGTATCTAGAATCATGATATCTAACCTGCTTGATGGTTGTTAATAAGGATAGTATCGGGGTTTCAGCCGATCTTACCTGATATAGATGTTTTACATTGTTTTATGCTTTGTTTAATGTTCTATATCTGCCCTTTATATCAGGATCTAATCTAATATAAATATATTGAGCTTGATATCAATCTAATTGATCATAGTTTAATATTTATTACTAGAGAATATCCTAATATAAGGTTGTATCGGAGCTATAGCCGATACATACTTAAACCTAGATATCGGCTATGACATCAATCTGCATAATCATTATTTCATGTTATCCTTAGACTTGGGCAATTTATACTGTCTTGGTTCAGTCCAATCTATCCCAATTGCTTACTTCTAAAGTAATATTGATTTATTGATTATGTAACACTGATCTTTACAGCCGATATACTAGTTTTAGGGTTAGTTCTATCATTGACTATACATCACAGCCAATTCATGCTTTATTGCATCGGCTAGGTCACATACGATATGAAATCGGCCCTATGGCCGATTGTCTGTCGTTTACTGATACTCTTTGCATGTTTTTCTTATTGATTGCAGGATCAAATCAACTGGCACGCCCTTGAATCTGAAACCCTAATTTTGGATCTGCACTAGAGTAAAACAAACCTCTCAGGCCAGTGTGTGTTTTTTGCATCAACACGCTTTTGGCACGCCCGGTGGGACTCCTGTCATCATGTCTCCAAACATCACTGAAATTGCGGAGGACAACATCATCGCGGTTACACCCGAGCAGCTGAATGACGAACAGAAGGAAGAACTGCAACAAATGTTGAATCAACTCCAAACCCAGTATTTGCACTCCTTCACAGTCACCCGGCAAGGTACGGTCGTCCAAAAAGCTAAAGTCCAAGTACCGACGATCGTGTACTTCTGGATCAGGAGAAGAAAAGGATAAACAAGTGAAAGCCGAATCAAGTAACGAAGAATTGCACACATTACAAGATCGCATCGATTCGGCTGTACATCATGCGCTAGTCAACCAGTCCGGAGTACTTGTCAATACTCTGACAAATATGATCAAGTCGGTAGTTAATGGGACGATAGCCGAGGAAAAGGCTAAAGGACCTATTTACCTACCAGATGGCGCGTTCCCAGCGTATAGAACTATGAAGACAGAGATTGGCGGGAATCAGATAAGTCAGCAAGTGCTTAAAACCCAGGCTCCATCGGCTCCTTACTCAAGTTCAAACATTCCATCAATTCTAACCAGATCACAGCCGATCACGGGGGGGCAAGCATCAACTCAATTAACACTGGAGCAATTGATGAGTATTCTTCACCTAAAACCGCCAGCTGTCGACACATCATACCAAATTCCTTCGGTTCCACAACAGCCAACTGGAATTCCTCAGCCGATAAGCCAGCTATACAGTACAGAACAACTTCCTTATGTACCGGCTGGCTTCAGCAATCTTTATCAGCCTCACTCACCACGACCGCAGTCGATCCAATACGGCCAGATGGATCCACTACAGCAGCAGTATGGTGGAGCAACACCTCATCAGCCCTGGGCCGATATGATCGCTGACGTCATGAGGGAGCAATTCGGGCTTAAGCCAAAAGATAATGGCAACATGTATCGGCATCCGTATCCAGAATATTTCGGTCGAGTTCCATTACCAAACCGATAAAAGGTGCCAGATTTTTCCAAGTTCTCAGGATAAGACAATATATCAACTTACGAGCACATCAGCCGATTTTTAGCTCAGTGTGGTGAAGCATCGGCTACAGAAGCTCTCAGAGTTCGTCTGTTCCCACTGTCACTATCTGGATCAGCATTTACATGGTTTTCATCATTGCCATATAATTCAATCAGGAGTTGGGCCGATTTGGAGAAACAATTCCACAAGTACTTTTTCAGTGGAGTCCAGGAGATGAAGCTATCGGACCTCACAGCTATTAGGCAGAAATCAGATGAATCGGTTCCAGATTATATTCAACGATTCAGAGACGTGAGAAACAGATGTTACAGCCTATCTTTATCAGATTCTCAACTAGCCGATCTAGCCTTCCAAGGTTTGCTGGCGCCGATCAGGGAGAGGTTTTCGGCTCAGGACTTTGACAGTTTAGCACACTTGGCTCAGAAGGTATCGGCTCACGAGACAAGATTTCAAGAGGCTAGGAAATTCATCAAAAAAGCGAATAATGTAAATAATGTCTACAATTATGATTCTGAAGACGAAGACCCAGATATCAATGCAGCCGAGTGAGCTAGGAACAAGAAGACGGTGGTCTGTCAATGGGCTAAGATTTCGGGCACAGAGGAGAGATTTGACTTCGACATTACCAAGGCCGATAAGATCTTCGATCTCCTTCTTCAGGAAAAAAAAATTCAGCTGCCAGCAGGACACGTTATCCCATCGGCCGAGGAGTTGAAAAAGAGGAAGTATTGTAAATGGCACAATACAGGATCTCATCACACTAACGATTGCAAAATTTTCAGACAACAGATCCAGTCGGCTATTGAACAAGGGAAAATTAAGATAGATGGATCCAACATGGTGAAGAGGCCGATGAAGATAGATGGACACCCTTTTCCAGTCAACATGGTGCATCCTGGATACAACCGGAATACAGCCGATGGAAATAAAAATTACACCAGGAGTATCAGATCGGCTAGCATGATCGGCAAATATCAAAACAGGAGCCAACGGGAGGAGGAGTCATATCCTGAGGAAGAAGAAAGATATTTTGACCCCCATTGGAGTTGTGAATTCTTCAGATTCTGCTGGAACGAAGGTATGAGGTTACCATCTATCGAAAATTTTCCTGGCTGCAGTGATCCCGATGTCCAGTTCATCCAAAAACCAAGCCGACGACATGCAATTACACATCGGCCAGGTCAATCAAGGCTGTCAGTACATTGAAGACTGGGGCCGATGCAACAAGACAATGATGAAGATGACTCACGTGGAGAATCCAAGCCAATGCATCCCCAATGGTGTCCTTCTGGGATATTCACCAAGAATCAAAAGAGAAGAGTTCAAAGGATGAGGAACAGAGAACAATTCCAGGAGGTTGAGGGTGCAATTGAGCATCGGCTGCGGCAGAAAACGAAGAAAGTGTGGCGCGTGAAGAGCAAGGTGATGTCAGCTGATGAAGTCAGGGCCGATCGCAACAAGAATCAACAACGCAAGGGCAAGGAAGTGATGTCATCTGAGATCAACATGGTTTTCATGTTACCAGCTGAATATGCAGTAGAGCAAGTCGTCGAGTGGGAGGAAGATTTGCCATCGGCTAAAGTGACTTTATCTCCAGAACAAGCTGTTTTTGAAAAGCCCGGGGGAACAGATCATCGGCACCTCAAGCCGCTCTATGTCAAGGGATTTGTCAATGGTAAGCCGATGTCCAAGATGCTAGTCGATGGAGGAGCAGCTGTGAATTTGATGCCGTATACAACATTCAGAAAGCTTGGGAAGAACTCAGAGGACTTGATCAATACTAACATGGTTTTGAAAGATTTTGGCGGGAATTCATCTGAGACCAAGGGAGTTTTGAATGTAGAGTTAACCATCGGCAGTAAAACAATTCCAACCACGTTCTTTGTTATTGACGGGAAGGGTTCCTACAATCTGTTGTTGGGAAGAGATTGGATTCATGCTAATTGTTGCATACCTTCAACAATGCACCAAAGTTTGATTCAATGGCAAGGAGACCAAATTGAAATCGTGCCAGCCGACAGGTCAGTCAACGTAGCTTGTGCCGATTTATCTATTTGGGAGATGGAAGGAATTGATTGTTTATCCGGCAAAGTTTGGCAAGGAGATTACTTAAAGATTTCTGATGATGCCATACAGACAACAGGAGATGGAGAGCCCCAATTCTTGTTTATAGGGTGCCGTGGAGGGTTCCAACTTATACACAGAAGATACTATCGACGATCTCGACAGCAAGCTTGGGCAAGGTTTTATGTCGGCCGATGAACTAGAGGAAATCGACATTGGACCAGGTGATAGGCTTAGGCCGACATACATTAGTAAAGGTTTACCAAAAGGATTTAAATGTAAATTAATTGCACTTTTAACGGAGTATAGAGATTGTGTTTCCTGGGAGTACTATGAGATGCCAGGGCTTAGCCGATCGATAGTTGAACATCGGCTCACTATCAAACTAGGCTATCGGCCATATAAGCAACCCCCAAGACGTTGTAAGGCTGCAATGTATGATGCTATTAAGGCCGAAATTACAAGACTCTATGATGCTGGCTTCATCAGACCATGCTGATATGCTGAGTGGATTTCTAATATAGTACCAGTCATCAAGAAAAACGGCAAGCTCAGGGTTTGTATCGATTTCAGGGATTTAAACAAAGCTACACCGAAAGATGAATACCCAATGCCGGTAGCCGATCAACTCGTAGATGCAGCATCTGGACATAAGATTATCAGCTTCATGGATGGCAATGCTGGTTATAATCAAATTTTTATGGCTGAGGAAGACATTCACAAGACTGCTTTTAGATGTCCTGGTGCTATCGGCTTATATGAGTGGGTAGTTATGACTTTCGGCTTACGGAGTGCTGGTGCTACATATCAGAGAGCCATGAACTATATTTTTCACGATCTTATCGGCGCATTGGTGGAGATATATATATAGATGATGTGGTGGTTAAATCCAAGGAAGTTGATGATCATATAACCAATTTGAAACAGGTTTTAGAAAGAGCAAGGAAATATGGGTTGAAGATGAATCCTACCAAGTGTGCTTTTGGTGTATCGGCCGGTCAATTTCTTGGGTTTCTAGTCCATGAGAGAGGGATTGAAATTCCTCAAAGGAGTATTGAAGCAATTAAAGATATCAAACCCCCGGAAGATAAGACCAAGCTACAATCATTGATCGGCAAGATTAATTTTGTTCGGTGTTTTATATCAAATCTGTCTGGCCGAATAGAACCATTTACTCCCTTATTAAGGTTGAAAGTCGATCAAGAATTTGTTTGGGGAGAAAAGCAGCAGCAAGCTCTGGATAACATCAAGGAATATTTGAGTACTCCTCCAGTTCTTATACCACCACAGAAAGGGATTCCATTCAAACTCTATCTATCAGCCGATCAAAATTCTATCGGATCAGTGTTGATTCAAGAGGTTGAAGGAAAAGAGAGAGTCATATTCTATCTCAGTAGATGCCTGTTGGATGCAGAAACAAGGTATTCGCCTGTGGAGAAGTTATGCTTATGCTTATATTTTTCTTGCACAAAGTTGAGGCATTATCTACTATCCAATGAGTGCATCATAGTTTGCAAGGCCGATGTAGTACGATACATGCTATCGGCTCCAGTTTTGAAAGGACGAATTGGGAAGTGGATCTTTGCTTTGTCAGAGTTTGATCTCAGATACGGATCGGCTAAGGCAGTTAAGGGGCAAGCGATAGCCGATTTCATAGTTGAACATAGGGATACTAGTGTTGGTAATATTGACATCATGCCTTGGACTTTATTCTTTGATGGATCAGTTTGTACTCATGGTTGTGGCATCGGCTTGGTAATCATATCGCCTAGGGGGGCATGTTTTCAGTTTGCCTTTACCATTAAACCATACTCTACAAACAATCAAGCAGAATATGAAGCTGTTCTCAAAGGGTTGCAATTATTAAAGGAAGTTGAGGCCGACGCTGTTGAAATTATGGGTGATTCTTTATTGGTTATCAGTCAGTTATCTGGAGAATATGAGTGCAAAAATGACACCCTGATGATTTATAATGAGAAATGCCAAGAGCTGATGAAGACATTCAAGATGATTACTTTGAAACATATTCCTAGGGAGTAGAACGTTGAAGCCAATGATTTAGCCCAAGGTGCTTCAGGATATAGGCCGATGTTATAAGGGATTGAAGTAGAGGTGGCCTGTATTCCTGCCGATGATTGGAGATTTGATGTTTTTGAGTATCTGAAAAATCCCTCCAGATCGGTTTCAAGGCAATTAAGGTATAAAGCTCTTAAGTATGTTCTCTTGGATGATGTATTATACTATCGGACGATTGATGGAGTTCTTTTGAAATGCTTGAGCTTGGAAGAAGCAAAAGTTGTTATGTGTGAAGTTCATGAAGGTATCTGTGGGACACATCAATCGGCTCACAAAATGAAGTGGTTAATTCGGAGGGTTGGATATTTTTGGCCGACAATGCTTGAGGATTGTTTTAGATATTATAAGGGTTGTCAAGATTGTCAGAAATTTGGAGCAATTCAGAGAGCACCAGCATCGGCTATGAACCCTATTATCAAGCCGTGGCCGTTCAGAGGTTGGGGTATTAATATGATCGGCCAGATCAATCCACCATCAAGCAAAGGACATAAATTCATATTGGTTGCGACCGATTATTTCACTAAGTGGGTTGAGGCAATTCCCTTGAAGAAAGTTGACAGTCAAGATGCGATCAATTTTGTTAAAGAGCATATTATATACAGGTTTGGATTGCCACAGACAATAACGACTGATCAAAGTTCTATATTTGTGTCCGATGAGTTTGTTCAGTTTGCTGATAGCATGGGAATTAAGTTGTTGAATTCATCACCATATTATGCACAAGCCAATGGACAAGCCGAAGCATCTAACAAGAGTTTGATTAAGTTGGTTAAAAGAAAAATAGCCGAATATCCCAAGAAATGGCATACTATTCTGGCTGAATCATTGTGGTCTTATCGGATGGCTTGCCATGGTGCAATTCAGGTACCTCCTTATCAACTGGTTTATGGGCATGAAGCTGTGCTGCCGTGGGAAACCAACATCGGCTCTAGGAGGATTTCTTTGCAAGATGAGTTAACAGCCGATGATTATCACAATTTGATGGTTGATGAGTCGGAAGATTTGGTTCAAGCAAGATTGCGAGCTCTTGAGAAAGTTAGAAAAGATAAGGAGAGAGTTGCAAGGCATTATAATAAGAAGGTTGTACCCAAATCTTTTTAGGAAGGCGAGCTGGTTTGGAAATTGGTGTTGCCGATAGGGGCCAGAGATAATAAATTCGGCAAGTGGTCACCGAATTGGGAAGGACCGTTTCAAGTTCATAAATGTGTTTCTAAAGGAGCATACATGTTAAAAGGGCTTGATGGTGAAGTATTTGGAAGAGCACTTAATGGAAAATATTTGAAGAAGTATTACCCAAGTGTTTGGATTGGTTCATAATCGGCTATGGTTTGCCGGTTATTGGTTGGCAGCCGATGTGTTTACATCGCCTTTAGATGGCTGATATTGTTATCGCCCTTAGACATATAAGTTTGCAGCATTGAGTTCCCTACTACAAACTTGGGGGGCATGGAGGATGAAAAGTTGGAAATTTTTGAGCAAAATTTTGCATAAGTTAGAACACGGCCAAGTCTGCCAGGTATAAAATCATCTTATATGGAAGCAAAAGTATCAATCGGCATAAGGGATTTCGGAGTATATATTACAAGACAAATGTTCTAGCCAATTACAGGATTGATTACAAAATTTTTCTAAGTCCTTATTACAGGAAATCATTAAGCAAGATAGCGCTGGATTGCTGACAGTGCCCGTTATCGGATTTCTTCAACTTCTGCAATGGCTTGGGCATCTTGGGCATCAGTTCCAGGAATCACCTTTAAGGACTTGGTCATGGTGGCCACATTCTTTATAGCCGATCTCAACTTCGCTTTTTGTTCTCCAATGGCTTTTGGGAGATCGGCTAATTTCTGTTTTTCCAGTGCAATCTTTGCATTATATTCTTCAAGTTTAGCCAGCAGATCTATTCTTTCAGCCTCCAATTGGTCTATTGTGGCTTTAATCGGCTCTTCGGCTAGTTGATCAAGCTTGGTTTTCTCATCATGTACTAGCTGTCGATTGGCTTGAATAGTAGCTTCGATATCTTTCTTCTCTCGTCGATCGACTATTCTCTGTCTTGCTTTCTCAAGCTTAAATTGATGTTGCTCGAGATACATGGCTGGGGTAACTATGTTGGACAATTCATCTGGTAGTAGAGCTTGGATTTCTTGGAATCTGGTCCGGAGAGTGCTGCAGTCAACTACCAGGCTGTCCAGAGATGCTTCTAGCCGACGTGCAATGTCTTCAAGATTTCTCTTCACGTCATCGGCTAGAGGAGCTAAGGACTTGCTTGTTGCTTCTTCTTCTGTTTCTTCATCAAAGTAGTCCTTTATATCAAAAGAAAATAAATCGGCTAAGACCTGCAAGTAGGAAAGATGAAAGGAGTACAAGTAAGAGGATATTTTTATAGCCGATTTGAAGAGTTTTAAGGATGAAATTTACAGGGATTGCAGGAACATCGATTTTTTCTTCTTCAATATGATGACTGCCTACAGCCGATGCGGTATGTTCACTGGAAACCGGTTGTGCTACAGGTGATGGAGGGGAAGGAGGCTGAAAATATTCATGCAAGTGTTAGATAGTATCGGCTAATGAAATATTCAGAGTTTTAGAAAGTTGAAATTTACTAAGGGAGCTTGAATGATTGGCCTGGCCGATGCTTGTGTTGGTTTCTTTCTCTCGGCTGGTCTTTTCTTCTACAGAATGTAAAAGTTGGAGATTTAAATTGGGGATGAGTAAGGAAAGTTTGTACTAAGGAAGATGAATTTACCCTGGGTTGCCGAGTGAAGACAGCTGGGGCAGAAGGAGTTGTAGGGGTTTGTCTTGGAGCCAGAGAAGCTGGAAGTGTTTTTTTCATTTACATCACTAGATTCGGCTGCGGCTTCATCTATGGCTCGTTCGATTGATGCTTCTTTTAAGGCTTCATCTGCATCATCGGCTGTTGGGGTTGGTTGCTTCTTGATCTTTTTCTTGGTGGCTGGTTGCACGGCAGTTGATGCTCTAGTTCTTCTTTTTCTGCCTGCATCGGTTGGTTCCCTCATTTGTCCTTGGAGTAGGCTTGATGTCTTAGGGGCATGATAGCCAATGACAGGAGGAGTCATACCACATTTGCTAGGAAATAGCCCTGCAGCATATTCAATATCTTTGCCACTTCTGCTGGTGTGAGGGGGAGATGAGTCTGTAGTTTGAAAAGTCAAGTATATTTTATAAGTTTAAAAGTAGAATCGGCTAATGTATTTAAAACAGTAATGAAGCTGAATTAGAGAGAATAAAGGGGTTACCTGAGGGATCATGTTTGGGAAGAGATCAGTCATATAGATGGTAGCCGATTGGTGAAAAAGATGTTGTTTCCATTCAGCCCACCATGAAGTAAAGACTTTGCTTCTGAACATTGCTAGTTCGATGTCATTAATACTGCCAAGGGGAGGTCCTGAAATGTTCAGTAGCCGATCCATCATCAGACTTGAAGATATTTCTCCTCGGCATTCAATCTTGTCAGCAAACCACAAGCCGATTGGGAGTTGTCCCATGCCAAACTGTCTTGCTGAACTCATGGGGTGATAAAATTCATATGAGACCTTTATGTTCCTGCCTTGATAGATGCCAACAGGAAGTATGCATGGGCTAACGGCAGTGGTATAAACTTCTCTGGACTTCTGAAATTTGTCATGGTTTATCTCTTCAAATCTGAAGTCCGATGGCAGTTCAAAATTGACTGATTCATCATAGAAGAACCAAATTCTAGCATCTTTTTGGAAGCCATCATAAAAGCTGAAGAACCAGTCTTTAAGCAGTTCGGCTGATAGTTTTGCACCGGCATCGGCTGGGGTTGTGGCATATTCTCCAAAAGATGTACACCTCCGATGGGTTATTTGTTCACCATCATCATCGGTGATCGGCTCTAGTCTTGGAATATCTGCTTCAGTCAGGGGTAGCCGATTGACAGCTTTCATGGCAACTAGATTTAGCCAAGATTAGAGTAACCACCATGGACCATCTGCGCTAACTGTTGAGCCGACAGCTAATTTGGCCGATGTATTGCTCAGAGTTTGATACAAATAGCCGAGCAGAATCTTTCCTAAAGGGAATTGTCTTTTTTCTTCAAGTGCTTCGGCTATATGTTGCCAGTTTGAGGTTGGGCCACAACTTGATCCACAAAACAGAAAATTTTTCTAACCACATCAATAGAAATGCAGTATGCTCTCTAGGGGAGACTGAGCCCTGACCCATGTTAGCCGAAATGAAGCCGGACCATCCTCCTATGCTTTTGGTTTTGAAGTCAAATCTGTTCTTTGAGTTTAGTATCATAGGATTGGCTGATGATGTGATATCTAACCCAGTCAACATGGTGATGTCTAGAAGGGTTGGGGTCATTGGTCCTTGATTAAACAAAAATGCATTGATGGCATTGGACCAGAAATAGCTAGCAGAGGCCATCAGTGGTTCATCCTTAGCCGAATTTGCCAGAGTAAGAGCTAAGGCTTGGCCGATTCCTATTTCATCCCAATGGCTCTGCTTGCTAGCCGATATACGCTTATACCATGCATGCCAGCTTTTCTTTAAGGATGGCCAGGATTTAAAAGTATTCTTCCAGTGGCTTATGTTGGGGTTTGCTAGCCTGAAGGGGATTCTGTTTGTTTCGGCAGTAATGAACTCAGTGGGGTCTAAATTGCCGATTGGTCCAAGGAAGTAATTGTTTTCATGGTTAGGATTGGGAACCGCAATTAGGTTTGCAAGATGCTACATCAACAAAGCAAAAGAGAAAAGAAGCGGTCTAAGATTGCGTAAAATGAAATTAGATGGGCAAAAAGGAAATCTAGCCAATGAGACTTACCTCGGCGTATTCGGCCAATGGAGCAGCGGGTGGAGTAGATGAGGAAGACATTCTTCGTTGGCGGAAGTTGGACGAGAAGGGGATTATTCGAAGTTGACTGCTTGTGTCAAGGGGATCGCCGGAGTTGGGAGAGACGGAGATTGCGAAAGTGGTGGCAATAGTAGTAACGGTGTGAAGTTTCTCGGGGCCGTCGTTTAGGGTATTTAAAGCAGTACGGTAACGGTGAAAAACGGAAAGAGCGAGATTATCTCGGAGATAAGATTTGGCAAATCCGAAACATTACCAAATATTCCGGACTTGGGGGGCATGTGTTGACGACCAAATTTGGTAATTCAAACATCGGAGATCTAGATGAAATCGAAGAGGATTGAAGAGATAAGATCATATCGGAAAGCAGAGTGAGAATCGGCTGTGGTCCGAATCGGCTGTGAACTGGATCGGCAGAGTCAGAGTCGGACTGGGTTAGCCGATTGAGCCGATTTCGGTAATATAACTTGGTGTACGTCATCAGGTTGTGTTCACGTGTTTCATATGGATTGCCATGCACGGATAGAGTCCTGAGGAGGCAATTGTATCTATTAATTAGGATATTTTATGTAATTTCCTTATAGATATTCCCGGTAAGAGTCCACCTAAGGGACTTGTTCGTTAGTTGGATTTGTATTAGGATAATATGAGTCGTGTCCGTGGTGGACAATGTTTGTATTTCGGGTATAAATATAATCCCGAGGTCTTGTAAATAACAACAACACACGTTCAATCAATCTCGACGCATCGCCAACCTTTGTTTCTGTTCTCGATAAGTTTGTGCTTTCGAGTCGTACTGCATCAATTTGATCTTCGGCGAAAAGGTATATCTTGTCATGGCGAGTTACATCATTAGGGCTAGTGCTTACATCTTTATGACACTCTAGTTCTTTGTTGTGATTCTCCGAGTTATCATATATGTTATATTTATATAACTTAGATCAACAATGCAATCTACTTGTATCGGCCAGATTCTTTTATGGTTTTGTCGATATCGGCTAGATCACTTTGTTAATCTAGGTTATATAATGTATCTACCATCCCAAAAAAGCAACCATCGGCTTGATTCTTTAGATCTCATGCTTCTATTTATACTTAATGCTGCATTGATTCAGTCCAACCTATTAAGTCGTATCTAGAATCATGATATCTAACCTGCTTGATGGTTGTTAATAAGGATAGTATCGGGGTTTCAGCCGATCTTACCTGATATAGATGTTTTACATTATTTTATGCTTTGTTTAATGTTCTATATCTGCCCTTTATATCAGGATCTAATCTAATATAAATATATTGAGCTTGATATCAATCTAATTGATCATAGTTTAATATGTTTATTACTAGAGAATATCCTAATATAAGGTTGTATCGGAGCTATAGCCGATACATACTTAAACCTAGATATCGGCTATGACATCAATCTGCATAATCATTATTTCATGTTATCTTTAAACTTGAGCAATTTATACTGTCTTGGTTCAGTCCAATCTATCCCAATTCTTACTTCTACAGTAATATTGATTTATTGATTATGTAACACTGATCTTTACAGCCGATATACTAGTTTTAGGGTTAGTTCTATCATTGACTATACCTCACAGCCGATTCATGCTTTATTGCATCGGCTAGGTCACATACGATATGAAATCGGCCCTATGGCCGATTGTCTGTCGTTTACTGATACTCTTTGCATGTTTTTCTTGTTGATTGCAGGATCAAATCAACTGGCACGCCCTTGAATCTGAAACCCTAATTTTGGACCTGCACTAGAGTAAAGCAAACCTCTCAGGCTAGTGTGTGTTTTTTTACATCAACAGTCTCCTATTCCAATATTCCTTATTTTTTAATTCCGAATTTCAGCTATTTTTAAATTGTATTTCTATGTGGACTCTATCTTTTCTTTTTCTCTGATTAATGTGAGAATTTCTAGACTATGAGAGCGAATGTGGTGGCTCCTTTTTTTATTACTTTAATAAGTTAATAGATTGCCCAAGTTTTGTTAGGCTTCTATCTCCTGCTAGGTTGATCTTGGAGCCTTGGACCAAAGCTGCGTCTTTGCGCGTGTTGCCGACTCACTTATCATGCACTCCCGTAATCATTTAATCGGTAAGATTTATATTTAGATGTATAGTTTTATAGCTTTGTAATTTATAAGTCGAAGCACTAGCAATGTTTTCTTTTCAATTATTAGTTCTTGCTTTATATCTTTTCATCGAGAAAATATGTAGCGGGTAGAAAAAAAAAGAAAAAAAAGAAAGAAAAGGGTGGATGATTTGATAGAAATCGGTCAAAGGGGATGTTAAGAAAATAGATGTACAACGGAGACACGAATTTAACGTAGAAAACCCTTGCGGGAAAAAAGCACGGGCGCCGACCAGCAATAATCACTATAGAGGAGTTGATTACAAACGTAGAGAAATAACAATGGGAACGTCTTCCTTCCCGTACGGCTTACAAGAGTATATATAGGAGATAAAAGGAAAGATACCTAATAGGAAACGACAGGGAATCCTACTAGGAAACTAATCCGAATATATTATGGGCTCAAATTCGGATCACATATTTAACAATCTACACCTTGAGAGGAATTTCCTCTTGTAGCATAAAAATCATCAATCACAAAAAATACCTCATGTAGGTAAATCACAACGCGCCAAATAGTCTGTAGGACTATAACACCAACCAAGTTTGAGCAAAGCTCAAACTTAGTAGCAGGAACTGACTTTGTCATCATATCAGCTGGATTATCATGAGTACTTATCTTGCATACTTTCACCTTCAACAATCACACCTCGAATAAAGTGATATCTCACATCAATGTGCTTTGTTCTCTCATGGAACATCTGATCCTTTGTAAGACATATTGCACTTTGACTATCACAAAATATATCAATGCAAGACGTAACTCCACAAAGCTCAGTATACAAACCTCTAAGCCAAATAGCTTCTTTACAAGCTTCAGAAATAGCCATATACTCTGCTTCAGTAGTAGATAAGGCAACAGTTGCCTGCAAACTTGCCTTCCAACTAACAGCACATCCTCAATAGTGAAAACATAACCTGTGAGTGATTTTCTTCTATCCAAATCTCCAGCAAAATCTGAATCAACATAACCAACAAGTCCATCTCTAGATCTCCCAAACTGCAAACAAGCATTAGAGGTACCACGTATGTCACACCCTAAAAATCGCTAAATTATAAATTGCTGTCTAAATGGAATCAGTAGAAATGATTTTAAAAGCCTAGGAGAAAAGATCTAATTTTAAGTTAATAAATTCCAATATAAAAGTGGGCTAGATAAAATTTTAATAAATACTTTTCTTGTTTCAATTATTCCTAGATTTTTCTGGGATCTATTTGAGCAAAGAAAGTATTTTTTTACCAATGGAATTGCATTTCATGCATCACTTAAAAAGAAAAAAATAGTTAAACCTCTCTCTTTTGGTTTTGGGCCAAAAGCCCATTTTCTTTTCCCCCTCCCCTCCTCCCTTCGGCCTGTGCGCTGCAGCCCAGCCAGCCCACCAGGCTGAGCCGCCCCTTCTCTCTCTCTCTAGCGCCGGCAGGTGGGGACCCCCTGTCAGGGTCGTCTTCCTCCTCGCGCCGCAGCAGCCGAGTCGAACCCGAGTGCCATAGCGCCGCCCCTTCCAAATTTCATCGTTTCTTGCCCGATTTTATCAAGTTGATAGAGGGGAAATGATCCCCTTGATCTCCTCTATCTCTTCTCTATAGAAAGTTTAGCCTAATTCGTTTGGAAATCACCGGATTCGAGATCGATTCGGACTCGTTTTTTTCTCCTTTAACCCTAGAACTTCCATCCCCGATGCCGGCTGCCTTGGGCCTAGCCGCCGCCCCTGCCCCTATAAAACGGACCCCCTGGACCTCCTCTTTCCGCCACTGCCTTCGCCCCAGCCTCTCGTTGACCATGGTGCCCTAGCCACTGCTGCGTGTGCGTCGCCGCCGCCGAGAAAAGTTCAGCCGCGCGCTACCGTCGTTCCTGTCGCCGCAGTCGCTCGGGAAGACCACCGTTGGGTTCGCAGCAAGGAGAGGAAGCCCGGCCACCCACTCGTCTCCGCCGAAAGCCATCGGAAAGTCACCACCACCGCCGACCCTAGCCACTGCTGCTGCCTGTTCGTCGCCGGCCGTTTTCTGTTTTAGGTGAAAATTTGGTTAAACTTCGGAAATTCATAACTAAATCATCGTAACTCGGATTCAAGTGGTTCAAGTTGCTAAATTCTTCTAAAATCGAGATATACATGTTAAAAATATCCACATGTACTGTTTATGCTTGTTTTTGCACTGTTTTGTTGATTTTGTTCATTCGCTTTAGTTTCCGATGTTCCGGAGGAGAGCGTTTACGTGGAGGAAGGTTCTGAAGTGTTTCAAGAAGCTCAAGGCAAGTCACCCAGATCGTAAATACCCTTTGAGCATGTTGATCCCATTTAAAGCTATTTGTTTGTATTCAACTACTGCATTTATTTTTGAATGACATCGGGTGGGAACAACCCATTGTCTTTGCTAAAGCCCCTTTGTATTGATTACCTTTACTTTGTCACTTGGTTAATAATTGTATTAGCTGGAGCATTATATGGTTTTAGCTAAATTAATTAGGATGCTTAGTCATGCTTAGAGACACTAGCTCACATGAATGGGGTAATTAATGCTTCACCATTACTTGATGATGGTTTAATGGTAGATTATGATGGTTAATCATGATAGGGTGATTAATTAATATGCCAACTAAAACTTGATAACGGTGGGTTGTGAGCACATGGTTTGGATGGTCGTGCTCATGACAGTTAAGGACCGGTTCACGAGTTTCGGTTGTGAAACATTAACCGTGCCAACCACAAGCCAGCGTGGGCAATGGCTGTACCCTTTGTGTAGTAAGGTTCATTGTGGGGCACCAGACCGAGAAGTGGCGGAGATAAGCCCACGGGGGTCGCTGGGAGTCCATGCCTTGTTTTATAAGGGGGTGATTATGATCCAGGAATGGTGCACTACTCTGAATTGTGTTATGCATAGGGTAATGTCACAATCTCTATTCGGGTACTTGCTAAGTATCGCGACGCATGGTTGACATGATGTTGAGGTTGTGTTTTGTGGGTACAGTGGTACGCCTCTAGCCAGAGTAGAACTATTCGAATAGCTGTGCCCGCGGTCATGGGCGGGTCTAACGATGTCTTTCGTGATTAGTCTCACACGTCTCACCATAATAAATGATTCTGTAATTGGTAATAATTTGTTTAGCTCCTGGTTTGGAATGACATATTCCTGGTTTGGAGATAGGTCTGTACAGCCGGGAATGGTTGTTCAGAATGGTTGAGCCTGTGCAACGGGTGTGTTGCATAGTGTTGGATTAATATTGTTTAATTAAATACTTTACTGTTTTGCTAAATTCTGTAGTATTTATTAAATGCCATTTACGCAAATGAGACTATATTATGCCATCCTTTGTTATACCTTGCACTTGCATATTTGCTGCGTGGCTTGTTGAGTATACCATATACTCACCTTGCAATCATTCATCAGAGGAGGAGTTCTACAGTGATGCTGAAGGTGTGGAGGATTAGGCGTAGCTCTGGTCAAGATGCCTGTGGATTGGAGTCACCTGCATTATTTATTTTATATTCCGCTGCTTAGATCTTTATTGTTTGAGAGGAACTATCTACCTCTGTAATGACTTTATATTCGTCTATTAATTAGATAAATATTGCACTCGATTATCAATTTGTTATTGTGTGCCTCGGCTGATTCCTGGATGAGGGTTTACACACATGTAAGCGTTTGGAGTTTTGTATAGAAATTCCAGGCATGACAAATTGGTATCAGAGCCTCCTTGACCCTAGGTTATGCCAAATGGTTACCCATAGAAGCCCTCTAAAAATATTGAAAAAAATAGAACTGTTCTCCTCTCTTTCTCTTTTAATTAAACCAAGCTAATGGCACAAGCAGATTATAGTCTCTTTAATTGTTCTCATTCAAAATTTATTTATTATTCCTGTGTTCTTAGTACTGTACATCTATTACTGTACTAATGGCCCATTTACCAGCAAAAGTTTTACAACATTATTTTTATTTATCTAATTATGTTGCAATTAGTATGCTGGTTTTATAACTCTCTTTTCTTTTATTTTGAAAATCTGTCATTCAAAAGTGCAAAAGTTTATAATCCTGTTTCGACTTTCTCATCTTATCTGCAAGGCTAGTTTACTTTATTTATATTTTGCTTTGATTTTCTAACTCTATTTAAATTAATCAAAAAACTTGTGCTATTAATTGGATAAATGTCTTAACTCTCTCCTTTCATTTGTCTTTAGATGCCGCTCTTCAAGCCTGAATACTTGTTCGGTTTTGAGGGTTTTGTTCGGGAGCTGCGTACGATGTCCTTCGCTATAGGATTCGGGACTGCCCCTCTGTATGCCCAGAATCCCCATGATCGTGATGAAGAGAAGTGCCGCGTCAAGGTCACCTTGAACAGTGATCGTGAAGATATCCCATCGGTGATGTTTGAAGCTGGAGGGAAAAGCTATCCTCACGCTTGTTAGGAGGTGGCAAGGATCGCCATAAGAGAGCTTCGCGACCGCTACGATGAGCAGTTGGCCGACACGGAGTATCGCTACCATCATCGTCAGCCCCATGGAAGTGACCGTGCCAGCTACGTTGATCCTGAAGGACTTGAGAATGATGCTACCACAAGACATTTGGTCGTGATGCTTTGGGCCATGGATGAGACCCGCGCTGACATCGTATTGGCTGCTCAAGCTCGTGAAGACCGGAACCGTGGCAAGATATGTAAGCTGCAGGACAAGGTTGATCATCTGGAAAAGGAACTAGCGGAATTGAAGGGAGTAGCGCCACCCCAGAAGGCCAGGGTTTGTCTTACTACAAGGAAGAGAGCCCTTTTTGTTCCCCGCTACCAGCTGGCGCCCAAGGTTCGTGTGGTGGCAAGAGAAGCTGTCCCAGTCCCAGCGAATCCTCCGGTCATCATTCGGAGTGATGATGAGGAAGAAGGCCAAGAACGCACTCATTCGGAGGTCGAGTAGGGTGCTACTCAAGATGACGAGGATGAGCCGAACGAGCCTTCAGTCAACTCCGATGCCAGGAAGACCTAGACGTTTTGATTAAGTCATTGCCTTAGTTCGTTGTGTTAGGCCCTGTTTGTTTCAGCTTAGGATTATTATAATCTAGATTATTAGAAGTAAGCTGAAACAAACACGTAGCTTATTATGATAGATTATTATAATCTATAAGCCAGATTATTATAATCCAGTACTCCTCTAGAGGTGCTTTTTTGGATTATTGGGTGGCTAAAGACCCACTACCCCTAGGTACTTCAAAACAAATTACCCCCCTGCCATCAGATCAGGTCCGACTCCTCTCTCCCGACTCATCTCTCCCCACAGGTACGGCGCCGCCTCCTCCTCCCCAGGCGCCGCTGCCTCCTCCAGGAATCGCCGCCGCCGCCGCCTCTTCCCCAGGCTCTGCCTCCTCCTTCTCCTGCAGGCAGCGCAGCCGCCACCGCCTCTTCCCCCGACGCCGCTGCCTCCTCCTCCAGGCAGCGCCGCCGCCAACTCCTCCTCCAGGCATCGCCGCTGACGCATCCTCCTCTAGGTAGCGCCGCCGCCGCCGCCTCTTCCCCAGGCGCCGCCACGTCCTCCTCCTGCAGGCAGCGCCGCCGCCGCCTCCTCCTCCCCAGGCGCCGCCGCCTCCACCTCCTCTAGGCAGCGCCGCCGCCTACTCCGTCTCCTCCCAGGCCGCGCTGCTGCCTCCTCCCTAGGTGCATATATATATATACTGAAATGAAGAACAAATCAGAGAAAGATTAGAGAAAGATTAGCACATGATAACATCATTTTCTTTTAATTTACTCCTACCAATTAACTGTAGCTATATACATGTATATAATATATACATGATCTATATTTGATATATCAATTAGATATTCTTGGGTGTGATTTTTTTTGTAACATGCAGGTTGAGATGGAGCACCATGGTGGCGTCTCCGATGAAGAAGATGCCCACCATTGCTCGCCCGAACTCCATGGCTGCAATGCATCCCAGTTGGTGGAGGATGAACCCTCGGCTGCTCGGGGTCGTGGGCGTCGTGGCGGGCATGTAGGTGGTCGTGGGAAGAGACCCGCCACAGAACCCATGAGCACGGGACCATCATCAGCAGCACGTGGCGGTCGATCGAGGAAGGCATCGTTCAAGCTGCCACGACCATCGAGCGGTGGAGCTGCTACCAGGGTGGTTTACAGTGACACCGAGGCAACTGCTGGTGCGGACAGTGAGGCATCCAATGCAAATGGAATGGTATGTATCTCTTTTGATCATTTTTAGATCATGATTACTGTGGCACTGTGCTACGTAGAAAAAAATGGTACTGCATAGGAAAGGGTTATTATTTTCGTTTTACTGTAACAGGACCAAAAGAGCTTTGAATAGTGTTGTTTTAATAGTTAAAGCTATAGATGTACAACAACATTGAAAACTGAACCTTTATGTGTTTGTTCTATCACATAGAAGGAGGAGTTTGACAAAGCAGAATGGTCGACCCAAAACACTAGGCTATTTTGTGAACTATGTGTAGAACAAATCGAAGCCGGCAATAGGCCTATCGGGATAATGACTACTAGGGGGTACCAAAACATTGTTGCCAAGTACTTGCAAATAACAGGGCTCCGACACAGTAAGATACAATTGAAGAACCGATGGGATGTACTGAAAGCCATGTATAGCTTTTGGCTTGGCCTCCTCAAAGATACAGGGCTTGGATGGGATAGTACAAAAAGGAACAGTTTCAGCAAGTGATGAATATTGGAAGCAAGTCACCAAGGTAATAAATTATTCGGGGATGATGTACATTCTTTTCATGAAATCGTTTTGAATGTTTGCAAAAATTAGTAGTAATGGTTTGATACCTTATTTCCAGGGACATTCTGAATGGAAGAAGCTACAACATGGTCCCCTGGATAGTAAAGGTTTATTGAGTCAAATGTTTGGTGAGGTTGCTGTTGATGGTTCTTCTGCTTGTGCACCTGGAGAGGATGTTGGGGGGGATGGTGTACAAAGCCTTGGTGGCACACCAACGGATAACTCATTGCATAGGGATATAATGAAGAACAAAGCAGTGAAGCGAGGGTGTATTACCACTGAAAATAGTCCACAGAAGAAGGTTAAGAACCCTATGGTTAAGGTGATGAAGAATATTCAGTCCACTTTGGATACCAATTGTAATATTGCCAACAAAGTGATGCAAGGTGAATATAGGTACAACTCTATTAAGGAAGTGATGGACTTGGTAGTGGATTGTGGGGCGACAGAAGGAAGTGCTGAGCATTTCATGGCTACTCAATTATTTGTGAAACCTGAACACCGTGATATGTTCAAGACTTTCACAACCAAGGAGGGAAGGCTCAGTTGGTTGAAGAGGTGGTGCGTGAAGGAAGGCGTGGAGTAGGAGAGTTCTAATTTTTTTTAACGCATGAACTTATCATATATGTTTAAATTTGTGAGACAATATGTATTAGCAAGACCACTTTTATGAATTGGCCATGTAATATGACGCTTTTATTTTGAATGTATGAACTTTATGTGCCTACTTGTGTGATATGATTTCTTGCATTGTTTGTAGATTGGAATGTATGCAAGTGATGATGATGGTGAGGATGGAACTTTTGTTGTTGCTAGCAGACAACTAGACATGATGAGGAAAATTGGACCTGTATTGACAGCTTTTGGTATGTTATATGCTGAAACCTTTTTGAACAAGTCGAAGTATAGAGAAGCTAATTTAACTGGTCATGCTTGGGTTATGAGAAACCTCGATTTTCCACAAGATTGTTATGACATGTTTAGAATGAGTAGGCCATTGTTCGAGAGGTTACATAATTTGTTGGTAACATCTTATGGTTTGAAGTCAACTAGTAAGATGGATTCAATTGAAGCGTTGGGAATGTTTTTATGGACTATTGGGGCTCCACAGTCATTTGTTCAAGTTAAGAACCGATTTGAGAGATCAAAAGGAACAATTAGTGTGAAATTTGAGCAAGTGTTGCAGAGTGTTTACCTTCTCTCAAAAGATCTAGTCAAACCTAGAGACCCACACTTCACAACAATCCACCCAAGACTACTTGGTGATCGGTTTGAGCCTCATTTCAATAATTGCATAGGTGCAATAGATGGGACTCATATACCAGTTGTTGTTCCCGTATCAAAGGTGGTTCAACATGTGGGTAAGAATAAATATCCCACTCAAAATGTTTTGGCCGTTTGTGACTTTGACATGAGGTTTACATTCATTGTTGCGGGATGGCCCGGATCGGCACATGATATGAGGGTGTTTAATGATGCCTTACGCAAATATACCGCTATCTTCCCTCATCCTCCACCAGGTAATATCACATATATTTTTTACAAACTTATGTTTCTAGTTTCAATGATAAAATGATGTTTCATAGTGTATGTTCATGTTTATGGTAATAGGTAAATTTTACCTTGTTGACTCGGGCTATCCAAATCGAATGGGATTTCTAGCTCCATATAAAGGGACCAAATACCATTTACCAGAGTTTCGAGCGGGTCCGTGTCCTAGTGGCAAGAAGGAGGTGTTCAATCACTTACATTCATCTCTTTGTAACGTGATTGAGCGTTCTTTTGGTGTTTTGGAAATGAAATGGAGAATTCTATTGGACTTACCGAGTTATCCGATGGTCAAGCAAACAAAAATAATACATGCATGCATGGCGCTTCATAATTTTATTCGAGACAGTAAATTGAGTGACGAAGAGTTTGATCAGTGTGATAATGATGAAAACTATATGCCGATGCCTTCATCTCAAGGGAATGCTAGTGAATTGGGAGACGAAGAGGGAGATGCAAATATCTTTCGTGATAATATTGCCGATGCTTTATTTGCTAGGAGATAACAAGTTGGTGATCAATCTATTGAAAGAAATGTATTCATGAATGCTTAATTTATTAATATATGACATTGTTTTTTAGCTACTTTAATTATTTATTTGTTGCATAGAGTGAAAAAACGATGAACAAGCCATCCAAAATAGCTGAGGGTATTATAGACTTTAATTTTTCATACCCGGTAATCCATGCCTCTAATAATTCAGAGAAACAAACAGCTCATAGCTTATTCTATGTCAGCTTATTATAATCCAGCTTACAATAATCTAGCTCAGTAATCCAGATTATAATGATCCTAAGCTGAAACAAACAGGGCCTTAGTTTGCTTGCTTAAGTTTGGTTGTGTGTGTGGGTCTTGCATGTGGTTTACATCGTTGGTGGGATGTAAAGGCATGCATTTGCTTGCTTTTGAGTGTTAGGAGGTTGGTGAGTTAAGTGGTGTGAGAGTCTTCAATTATATATAATAATGAAAACTCAGTTCAGATCAATAAAAGTCAAAAAGAAATTAGTTCCATGTCCTAAGTGGTTTTTCCCCCTTGCTTCCCTCCTTATGCTCTTATCTATGCCAGATGGTGAACACTCGCAGCAATGGAAATAGGCCCAACAACAACAACAATGGCGAGAATCCCACACTTGCCCAAGTCCTTGCTCAACTAGCTCAACTTATGAACATGATGATGCAACAACTCCAGAACCAACAGAACCAAGGGAACAATCATGCTCCTCCCCAGAACAAGTTAGCAGAATTTCTTCGTGTGAGGCCGCCCACTTTTTCCAGCACTACTAATCCGGTTGAGGCTAGTGATTGGCTGCACGCCATAGAAAAGAGGACCTGCTTCAGTGCACTGACCAAGAAAAAGTCTCCTTTACTTTGCATCAGCTTCATGGCCCTGCCTCTGAGTGGTAGGATCATTTCGATCTCAACAGAGTTACTGCTGACCCAATCACTTGGCTTGAGTTTACTGCTGCTTTCAAGAAGACTCATGTACCATCGGGAGTGGTGTCTCTCAAGGAGTTCAGGGTGCACACTCAGGGATCTTGTTCCGTCACCGAGTATCTGCATGAGTTCAATCGTTTGGCCCGTTATGCTCCAGAGGATGTCCGCACTGACGAACAGCGTCAAGAGAAGTTCTTGGAAGGACTGAATGATGAGCTATCTTACCCACTGATGACTGGGGATTATTCTGATTTCCAGAAGTTGCTGGATAAGGCCATTCGCCAGGAAGATAAGTACAACTGTATGGAACAGAAGAAACGCAGAATTGCTCACTTCAAGGCTCAACAAGGGAATAGTCAGAGGCCACGTCTTACTATGGGACCTCAGGCAGCACCACCAGGAGGATCTTCATCGGTTGTTCGCCCACAGCGCCAGTTCTACAACAACAATGTTGGCAATAACAACCATAACCAAGCTCCACGTCCTACTGCAACCCCAGTCCAGCACCAGTCTGTCAGGAGGGAGCAAGGAAACAAGCCAGTAGTGTGCTTCAACTGTGGCGAACCAGGTCATTATTCTGACAAGTGTCCGAAGCCTCGACGTGTGAAGATTGTTCCTGTGCAGAATAACTCCACAGCACCAGCATCAAAGGCTCGTGTCAACCATGTTGCTGCTGCAGAAGCCCAGGGTGCTCCAGATGTGATTTTGGGTACGTTCCCTGTTAACTCAGTTCCTGCAACAGTGCTTTTCGATTCTGGTGCTACACATTCCTTTTTGTCTATGAGCTTTGCGGGAAATCATGGGATGGAAATAGAAGATCTTAGACGTCCTTTGATGGTTAGTACTCCCAGTAATCAAGCCCTCTCATCACAACGTAGCCCTTCTGTCAGAATAGAGATTCAAGGTGTTCCATTTCTGGCCAACCTTATTTTGTTAGAGTCCAAAGACCTTGATGTCATCCTAGGGATGGACTGGTTAGCTAGATATAAAGGTGTGATAGACTGTGCCAATAGAAAGGTAACTCTCACCAGCAATGATGGACAAGTTGTAACTGTTCACGCTTTGCCTTCTGAACCTTTAAGGTCGAGCTGGAACCAAATAACTTTGCAAGAGATTCCCATAGTACGGGACTATCCTGAGGTGTTCCCGGATGATTTGCCTGGTATGCCGCCTAAGAGAGATATAGAATTCAGAATAGATCTGGTACCAGGGACAACCCCAATTCATAAGAGGCCTTACAGAATGGCAGCCAATGAATTAGCAGAGGTGAAGAGACAAATAGATGATCTGCTTCAGAAAAGATACATTAGACCAAGCTCATCTCCATGGGGAGCTCCGGTCATTTTTGTGGAAAAGAAGGATCATACTCAGAGGATGTGTGTGGATTATCGTGCATTGAATGATGTGACCGTCAGGAATAAATACCCTCTGCCTAGAATTGATGATTTGTTTGACCAGCTTAAAGGTGCCACCGTTTTCTCCAAGATTGACCTTCGATCAGGGTATCATCAGTTGAGGATCAAAGAGGAGATATACCTATGACGGCCTTTACCACTTGGTATGGGTTGTTTAAATGTACTGTTATGTCTTTCGGACTAACCAATGCCCCTGCTTTCTTCATGAACTTGATGAATAAGGTGTTTATGGAATATCTGGACAAGTTTGTGGTGGTCTTCATTGATGACATTCTCATCTACTCCCGAACCAGAGAAGAGCATGAAGAACATCTTCGCCTTGCACTAGAGAAGCTACGAGAACATCAGCTGTATGCCAAGTTTAGCAAATGTGAATTTTGGCTATCCAAAGTAAAGTTTCTTGGGCACGTCATTTCAGCCGGAGGAGTTGCCGTTGATCCTAGTAATGTGGAATCCGTAACTAATTGGAAACATCCAAAGACAGTTTCAGAGATTCGTAGTTGCCTGGGTCTTGCAGGCTACTACCGGAGGTTCATAGAGAATTTTTCCAAGATTGCTAAGCCAATGACTCGTCTGCTTCAGAAGGACGTGAAGTACAAGTGGTCAGAAGAATGTGAGCAGAGTTTCCAAGAGTTGAAAAACCGCCTTATATCAGCACCCATTTTGATCTTGCCTGATCAAAAGAAGGGTTTTCAAGTGTATTGTGATGCATCTAAGCTTGGGTTAGGTTGTGTTTTGATGCAAGATGGGAAGGTGGTTGCATATGCATCTTGTCAGTTACGTACCCATGAGAAAAATTACCCTACCCATGATCTTGAGTTAGCTGAAGTGGTTCATGCCTTGAAGATTTGGCGTCACTACCTCTTTGGTACTCGTATGGAGGTGTACACGGATCACAGGAGCTTGAAGTATATCTTTACCCAGCCGGATCTGAATATGCGACATCGGAGATGGTTGGAACTAATCAAGGATTATGACATGGGAATACATTATCACCCGGGGAAGGCTAATGTTGTAGCAGATGCCCTCAGCAGGAAAGGCTATTGCCATGCCATAGAAGGACGACAGTTGCCGGGGGAGTTATGCAAGGAATTTGAAAGACTGAATTTGCGAATCGTCAGTAGAGGTTTTGTTGCAGCTTTAGAAGTGAAGCCCACTCTCATGGATCAAGTTAGAGAAGCTCAAATCAACGACTCTGATATACAAGAAATCAAGAAGAATATGAGGAGAGGAAAGGCCATCGGTTACTTAGAAGATGAGCAAGGAACTGTGTGGTTGGGTGAAAAAATTTGTGTCCCTGATAACAAAGAATTAAAAGATACAATCCTGAAGGAAGCTCACGGCACTCTATACTCCATTCACCCTGGTAGTACCAAGATGTACCAAGATCTCAGGGAGAAGTTTTGGTGGGCAAGTATGAAGCGCGAGATAGCAGAGTATGTAGCTGTGTGTGATGTATGTCAACGAGTCAAGGCAGAACATCAGAAACCCGCAGGTTTGCTGCAACCCTTGAAGATACCAGAATGGAAGTGGGAGGAAATTGGGATGGGATTTCATCACTGGTCTGCCCAGAACATCGTCTGGCCATGATTCTATTTGGGTGATAGTCGAGAGGCTTACCAAAGTTGCTCATTTCATCCCTGTGAGAACAACATATTCCGGAAATCATTTGGCGGAATTGTATATATGGCAAGGATTGTGTGTTTACATGGTGTTCCTAAAAAAATAGTATCCGATCGAGGCAGCCAGTTTACTTCAAAGTTCTGGCAGAAGCTTCAGGAAGAGATGGGTTCTAAGCTGAATTTCAGTACAACATATCATCCGCAGACAGACGGACAAACTAAAAGGGTGAACCAGATTTTGGAAGATATGTTGAGAGCTTGTGTTTTAGACTTCGGTGGAAGTTGGGATAAGAATTTGCCTTACGCAGAATTCTCATACAACAACAGTTACCAAGCTAGTCTTCAAATGACCCCTTATGAAGCATTGTATGGTCGGAAGTGCCATACTCCACTTTTGTGGGATCAAACGGGGGAACGTCAGGTTTTTGGAACTGATATTCTTAGGGAAGCCGAAGAGAAAGTAAAGATCATTCAAGAAAGATTGCGTATAGCCCAGTCTCATCATAAGAGCTATGCTGACAATCGCCGTAGGGATTTGAGTTTCGAGGAAGGGGATCATGTGTACCTTCGTGTCACGCCTCTTCGGGGAGTTCATCGTTTTCACACCAAAGGGAAATTGGCACCGCGTTTTGTGGGACCTTATAAGATTGTCAGTAGAAGAGGAGAGGTCGCTTACCAGTTGGAGTTACCTAAGTCTTTGGCAGGTGTTCATAATGTGTTTCATGTGTCGCAGCTGAAAAAGTGTTTAAGGGTACCCACTGAAGAAGCTAATTCTGAGCAGATAGAAATCCATGAGGATCTGACCTATATTTGAGAAACCAATTCGTATCTTGGAGACAGATGAGAGAAGAACCAGGAATCGAGTTATTCGTTTCTGCAAGGTCCAATGGAGTAACCACTCGGAAGAAGAAGCTACCTGGGAACGAGAAGATGAATTAAAGTCAGCTCATCTGCATCTTTTCGCCAGCTCTTTCGAATCTCGTGGACGAGATTCTGTTTAAGGGGGATAGGTTTGTCACACCCCTAAAATCGCTAAATTATAAATTGTTGTCTAAATGGAATCAGTAGAAATGATTTTAAAAGCCTAGGAGAAAAGATCTAATTTTAAGTTAATAAATTCCAATATAAAAGTGGGCTAGATAAAATTTTAATAAATACTTTTCTTGTTTCAATTATTCCTAGATTTTTCTGGGATCTATTTGAGCCAAGAAAGTATTTTTTATCAATGGAATTGCATTTCATGCATCACTTAAAAAGAAAAAAATAGTTAAACCTCTCTCTTTTGGTTTTGGGCCAAAAGCCCATTTTCTTTTTCCCCCTCCCCTCCTCCCTTCGGCCTGTGCGCTACAGCCCAGCCAGCCCACCAGGCTGAGCCGCCCCTTCTCTCTCTCTAGCACCGGCAGGTGGGGACCCCTTGTCAGGGTCGTCTTCCTCCTCGCGCCGCAGCAGCCGAGTCTTCATTGAGTTAGCACACACAATCGTGGTTTAGGTTTTGATCCTTATGCTCATCATACTAGACATCCTCCTGTTGTTTTAGGTGCTGGTGCTAGAGGTGGTGCAATTTTACTTAAACCTGAGCCTAAGAACACTGTGTTTAAATCTGCTGGCATCATGACTACTTTGAATACATCATCTTCAAAAACCAATGTTGTGCATGCAAAACCTTATGTTGTTGTTTGTGCTGCTAAGTCATCTATTTCTACAAATACTTCTAATGATCATGAAAAATATACTTGTTCGTTTTGTGGAAAAGATGGTCATCTTGTTGGTTTCTGTTTTAGACTTGTTAGAAAGCAGAAAAAGGAACGGGAAATTGCTTTTGCGAAAAAGAGATGGCAAAAACCGCGTTTTGTCCCGAGACAGGCGGTCAGACCGCAGCAGTACCGGCGGTCAGACCGGCGCTTTACCCCTGGTCAGACCGGCGGTAAGCTTTCGGTCAGACCGCAGGTACCTCCGCGGTCAGACCAGCCTCGGGTAGATTTTTCTAACAGGAAACGGTGTGAATTTTCTACTGGTTATGCTCCTGTTGGTTCTGGTCGTGTGTCTCAGTACTGGATTCCTAAATTTTTATTATCTAACCCCAATATTGAGGCTTCGACTTTTGCTTGTGTGTAGGCACTTTTGGCGAGGAAGGAGAACGTGTGGATTGTGGATTCCGGTTGTTCGCGACACATGACCGGTGATAAAAATTGGTTCTCCTCCCTCAAGAAGGCATCAAGGAAGGATTCAATCATCTTCGGTGATGCTTCTACAAGTATGATCACTGCTACTAGATCTGTCAAGGTAAGTGACAAGTTTACATTGAATGATGTCGCTTTGGTTGAGAATTTGAAGTACAATTTGCTCTCCGTTTCTCAAATTGTGGATGAGGATTTTGATGTGTTGTTCAAGAAAACTGGAAGTAAGGTCTTTAATTCTTCTGGCGATGTTGTGCTTAATGTTTCTCGTTATGGAAGAGTTTTTAAGGCTGATTTTGAAAGAAGTGTTTCTTCAGAGATTACATGTCTTGTTGCAAAATTTTCTAAAGATGTGATGTTTTGGCATCGTAGACTTGGACATGTAGGTTTTGATCATCTCACTAGACTTAGTGGTTCTGATCTTATTTGTGGTTTGCCTAAACTTAAGAAAGATCTTGATTTGGTTTGTTTGCCATGTCGTCATGCTAAGATGGTTGCTTCTTCACATACTTCTATTATTTCTGTGATGACGGATGCACCAGGACAGCTACTACATATGGACACTGTTGGTCCGGCTAGAGTGCAATCCGTTGGAGGAAAGTGGTATGTGTTGGTTATTGTTGACGATTACTCTCGATATTCTTGGGTTTATTTTATGGCTACTAAGGATGAGGCGTTTGAACACTTTAAAAGTTTGTATCTTCGTTTGGCTCTTGAATTTTCTGGATCTTTAAGAACTATTCGAAGTGATAATGGTGGTGAGTTCAAAAATGCTTCTTTTGAGAATTTTTGCAAAGAAAAAGGTCTTGAACATCAATTTTCGTCTCCACGGGTTCCTCAACAAAATGGTGTTGTTGAAAGAAAGAATCGTTCTTTGGTTGAAATGGCTAGGACTATGCTTGATGAGTATCATACACCTAGGAGATTTTGGGCTGAAGCTGTTAACACTGCTTGTTATATTTCCAATCGTGTTTTCTTGAGATCAAAACTTGAAAAAACTTCTTATGAGCTTCGTTTTGGACATTCACCTAAGATTTCACATTTGCGTCTTTTTGGGTGTAAGTGCTTTGTGTTGCAATCAGGAAATTTGGACAAATTTGACTCACGTTCCACTGATGGGCTTATGCTTGGTTATTCTGCATATTCTCGAGGTTACCGTGTACTTGTTTTAGACACTAACAAAATTGTTGAGACTTGCGAAGTCACTTTTGATGAGGCTAGTCCTGGAACTAGACCCGAAATTTCAGGTACATTATCACAGGTTTAGGGGGAGGTTATTTTCGTGGAGGAAAGCGATGATGAGGAAGATGACGAACTGACGGCCGGTCAGACCGGGGCCACGGCCGGTCAGACCGTCGACCCACCGCCGGTCAGACCGCAGGCAGAGGAGCAGTCAGACCGGCCTGGGGGCGATTCATCGGGTTCGTCAGGTGCTGATAGTAGAGGACCTCCAGAAGTTTCTACTTCGTCAAATCATGATGCAGAACACGAAATTTCATCAGATGTTACTGCTCCACTTCATATTCAACGACAACATCCTCCAGAACAGATAATAGGTAATATTGGAGAACGTACAACAAGGTCTAAGGTAACAACTCGTGATACTCATGTGAATTCTGCATTTGTTGCTACTTTTGAACCTAAAGATGTTACTCATGCCTTAACTGATGAATCGTGGATCAATGCCATGCATGAAGAACTTGAGAATTTTGAAAGAAACAATGTTTGGCCTTTAGTTGAACCTCCTGTTGGTCATAATATCATTGGAACTAAATGGGTTTTCAAAAACAAACAAAATGAGGATGGTTTGATTGTGAGAAATAAGGCTAGGCTTGTTGCTCAGGGTTTTACTCAAATGGAGGGGTTGGATTATGATGAAATTTTTGCTCCTGTTGCTAGAATTGAAGCAATTAGACTTCTGTTGGCTTTTGCTGCTTCAAAAGGTTTTAAATTGTTTCAAATGGATGTGAAAAGTGCTTTTCTTAATGGTTACATACAGGAGGAAGTTTATGTAAAACAACCACCCGGTTTTGAAAATCCTGATTTTCCCAACCATGTTTTTCGTTTGTCAAAAGCTTTGTATGGTTTGAAACAAGCACCAAGAGCATGGTATGATCGTTTGAAAAACTTTTTGCTTGCTAAAGGTTTTACAATGGGAAAAGTGGATAAAACACTCTTTGTTCTCAAGCATGGTAATGATCAACTTTTTGTTCAGATTTATGTGGATGATATCATCTTTGGTTGTTCCACTCACCTTTTGGTTGTGGAGTTTGCTGAGACTATGCGCAGGGAATTTGAAATGAGTATGATGGGAGAATTGACTTACTTTTTGGGACTTCAAATCAAGCAAATGAAGCAAGGAACGTTTGTGCATCAAATGAAGTACACCAAGGATCTTTTAAGGCGCTTCAAGATGGCAGATTGCAAGCCAATTTCTACACCAATGGGATCAACTGTTGTGTTGGATCCGGATGAAGATGGTGAAGTTGTGGATCAAAAGGAATATAGGAGCATGATTGGATCTTTGCTCTATCTTGCTGCTTCGAGACTGGACATTCAATTTGCTGTATGTTTGTGTGCTCGTTTTCAAGCTTCTCCACGTGCTTCACATCGTCAAGCTGTTAAACGCATCATGAGGTATTTGCAACATACTCTAGAATTTGGAATTTGGTATTCTACATCATCTTCTTTATCCTTGAGTGGTTATTCGGATGCGGATTTTGGTGGTTGTAGAATTGATAGGAAAAGTACAAGTGGAACATGTCATTTTCTTGGTACTTCTTTGATTGCTTGGTCTTCTAGGAAACAATCTAATGTTGCTCAATCAACTGTTGAGTCTGAATATGTTGCTGCTGCTAGTTGTTGTTCTCAGATTCTTTGGCTTGTTTCAATTTTGAAAGATTATGGTCTTACTTTTGAGAAAGTTCCTCTTCTTTGTGATAACACTAGTGCTATTAATATTGCTAAGAATCCTGTACAACACTCACGCACGAAGCACATTGATATTCGCTATCACTTTTTGAGGGATCATGTTGAGAAGGGAGATGTTGAATTGGCTTTTGTTGATTCTCAATTGCAATTGGCGGATATTTTCACGAAACCGTTGGATTCTTCTCGATTTGCTTTTCTTCGAGGCGAATTGGGGATTGTTCATCCTTTTGGCATCAATTGAGGGGGAGTTTTTTTAGCTCTTTATTGCATTCATGTTTTCTTTTCTTCTTTTGATTTTTCTTTTTGCATACATGTTTTATTCATGCATGGTGTGATAAAAAGGAAAAACATAAAAAATTATAAACTGAAAAAGAGGAAGAGCTTTGTTTGTACCTTAGTATCTTCAAGTATATGCTAATGATACATGGTAGGTGATATGATGACTACGTTAGCTTGTGTGCATGTTAGTTTTTATATGAGCTTTTGATATTGTCTTTAAGTGATTTGATACATGACATATAATTTCTCACTTGAATTAAGCAAATATGCAATATTGATGCTAGCATATGGTTTGATTTATAAATGTTTTATATATATGCTTTATTGAATTGTTATTCCTCAAATAGCTTTGTAAATTGCTCATTGTGAAAGAGAATAAAAAGTAAATGAAAAAAATGAATACCGAATCCTTGAAAACAGTCTTGACGACAAGGACGTATTCGATGTGAGCAAAAATAATGGGTACCGAATCCTTGGAAACAGTCTTGACGATAAGGACGTACCCGGAATAATAAAAAGATAAAAAGGCTCAAATCAAAGAACAATTCTCTTGATTGTTTTGTGCTAAAGCTAGTTTGAGAAAGAGTGATAAATGCAATAGGTGTATATGTATAATGTTTGTTTTTCAATCTATATGCTTGTTAATATATTGCATTATAAATCGTTTGAAGTCATGAATCTTTAGTGTTGATTTGATCTTTTTGACAATATCTTTGGTTCATGTTTACACTTCTATGCATGCTTGTTATCTAGGTTATCATGCTATCTGTCTTTGTTATTGCAACACATGTTCTTGAATTACTTTTGGTATAGCAAAGCTCTCCGGAAAAAAAATGTTGATGAACTCATTGTCAAAAAGGGGAGAACAAGGTAACAGATTTGTGCATAATTGTCATAAGTAGAAGGAATTTCTTTATTTTCAAAAGTGAGAGATTTTTCTTTGAAAATTTTTGGCATTGAAGATGCTTTTTGCTTCACAAAACACCACAAACCATTTGTTTGCCAATGATTTTCATCAAGGGGGAGATTGTAAAATCAAGGAGTTGATTTAGATTTTGTGATGAAAATATTGGTGGTTTGCTAATGTTAATTTGGAGATTTTTGAGATGGTTGATTTTGTGAAGTGTGCAGTTTTGATTGAGCCTGGCGATCAGACCGGCTGAGTGCCGCTGATCAGACCGCAGGTGTTGCGGCGGTCAGACCGGCCGGCTCGACGGTCTGACCGGCAGGATCCTGATCAATGTCGGTTTCAGGTTGTTTTTGTTGGATTTGGATATTTCCTTCGGGGATTTGGCTTCTAGATGGTTTCTATGCGTATGGATACTGTTGTTATACTAATGTGAGTCAAGTTGGAACGAACTTGGGCTCGGAATATGGTTTCTTGGTTGTTGCACGTGCAGGTGTTGCTTGAGGCCTCGGGAGAGTGTTGCCGGTGATAGATCGGAGTCGACTTGGGAGAAGTTGATGTCCAGGGATCAAGAGATCGCGCGGGATACTAAGGGCTAGAGGACAATGCACGTGGTGATGAAGAAATCCATATGGTATACAAAAGGGATTGTGTACGTATGGAAAGAGGAGTCGAATTTGGAAGGGAGTCTGAATTTGGGAAGTTTGATTGAGATAAGGAAAGAGATGAGTTGTTTACTTGCAAGAGAGGGTTTCCTACGTGGGTTAGGAGTCCTAATTGTGTTAGATTCGTAGGCTTTGCACAGCCTACTTGTGTTAGATTCGTAGGCTTTGCACAGCCTACTTCATGTATAAATAGAGAGGGAGGGTGAGGCCTCCTAGTATCGGTTTTAGAGAGACAAAAGTTGAGAGAAAATTAGGGTTTCGAATTTAGTTCAAGATTTTGGTGAGGAGTGCTGTTGATGCACTTTGTAAACACTAGTTGATGAAATAAAGTCGAAAAGTTTCAATTTACATCTTCGAGTTTGTCATCTACCGGTGTTTTCTGGGTCCCGACGGTCTAACCGCAGGTGTGCACGCGGTCTGACCGGCGGGATAGCGGCGGTCTGACCGGAGGTGTCCGGGCGGTCTGACCGGCGAGGCTACGGCGGTCTGACCGGCGGCGGCAAGGCTACGGACGTCTTCATTCGAGGGTAATCTTTAATTCCGCGAAAGATTTTTGGGTTTTGGGTTTTCCCTACCATTCACCCCCCCTCTGGTAGGTTTGTTTGATCTTGTGCGATCCTACATCTTGTGTCACGGTCCAGGAGCGGTAGATCATACTTCAAACTCGCCATGGGAATTAATTCTGAATTTGCTACTAATAAATTGGAGTAAACCTAGCAAAAACGCGAACCTCTGGGTGCACTTCCTCGTGTGCACGTAGCGTAGATCTAAAAAATCCTCGGTAACCGTGCGCTGCTGGTAGAGATGGCTTCCTCGGTGCGTGGATGACGGCTGCGCTGTTGTGTCGACTTTTCTTTTCGCACGATGTCGTAGGACGATAGATGATCTCGCCGAACGAAGCGATGAGACGATGACGCCGGCGATGGGGATAGTAGTAGATCGGATCTCCAATGCTCTGATACCACTTGTTAAGAAAATAGATGCACAATGGAGACACAAATTTAATGTGGAAAACCCTTGCAGCAAAAAACCACAGGCGCCGATCGGCAATGATCACTATAGAGGAGTTGATTACAAACGTAGGGAAATAACAATGGGAACGTCTCCCTTCCCGTACGGCTTACAAGAGTATATATAGGAGATAAAAGGAAAGATACCTAATAGGAAACGACAGGGAATCCTACTAGGAAACTAATCCGAATATATTGTTGGCTCAAATTCGGATCACATATTTAACAGGGGATAATGGACAAATTCTTGAGATAATATTAGAAAGTTTTTCACATAATTTTTTATACAATTCAATAACAATCAGTCATATATAGAGAAATTACTATTTGATTGTGATATTGAGGGCCCATATTTTTAGTTTCACACTGGCCACCGAAATATCAGGACCGGGCCTGGACTAAAGATGCATACCAAGTCAAAAAAAAGTAGGATAGATCTCTCACCTTAACCCCCACGCGTGTTACCATTCCACCTACTACACACATCTGACTTGGATAGAGATATTTTCTTTTTAAACTAACATTGAAGATATCTTTAGTTCCGGTTGGTAACACAAACCGGGACCAAAGATATATTTAGTCCTGGTTGGTGTTACCAACCGGGACTAAAAATAAATTTTTAATCCGGATTGGTGTTACTAACCGAGATTAAAGATCGTTGAGGCCTGACATGGCCTGACAGCTATTGAACCGTAGCTAAAAATGATCTTTAGTCCCGGTTTATATTATCAACCGGGACTAAAGATCATAAAGTCCCATTGAACTTTTTAACCGGGACTAAAAATGATCTTTATCCTGGTTTCTATTCGAATCAGGACTAATGTGATTTTTACCATTCGGCTAAAGATCACTTCTCCGGTAGTGTTATGGGTTCTTTCGACCTATCAAAATTGTTTCTTTTTTTCTATGGTTTTTTATCTTTTTTTTTCTCTACTAATATGAAACATTGTACTATCTATGCGATTCGTTTGAAAACATACTTACTAAGTTTTGACAGACTAATAAACTAAACATGATTATATCAAATGCTATCCTACCAAAATTTAACAGTTTTGGAACTTTTCCTCTCATAAAAACGCTGTTAAATCATAGAAAAGTATCAAACTAAATATACACTACGCTATCAAAATTGGGTAACGTGCGTCAAAACTTAACAAAATTTAATAAGATCAATTTTAACAATAAAATGAAGAAGCCCTTAGTACTCCGATCATGAGAGAGGTAATCATCAATAACCAGTCATGCTTGCTTAATTCGCAGCGTAAAAGGACCAATCATGTTTGCTTAGTCGTTCTCCGACGCCAGTTTACTGAAGATGCTCCCGTCGTAAAAGGCTCTGAGGGTGTCCTTGCGAAGGAAGTCGTCCTTGTCCTTGGCGATCTCGTATGTCGTCCGCCACTCTGTTGCTGCCTGAAGCCTGCATTTTCTCGATAGTAGTCCAAGAACCACAGGTGAATATATATAGTCATACCATTTATGATTTTTGAAACAACAATCTAGCAAGAGATTACCATCCTGAGCCGTCTTTGTGCTCTGTATGCGCGTTTGCATGAAGCATCTCGTCCAGCTCATCTGATGTCAGGCCGTCGGGTACAGTTTTTGCATGCTTGGTGAATATCTCATCGAATTTTTCACTAACAAACCTGCAAAGTTGAGTATATATAGCAGTATTTAATAATCCATGCGAATTTTTTAGGGCTTCTTCCAAATGCATGAACTTTACATGATTTTCATAGAAAAATGTTTAATTCTTTAAAATTTTCGTGAAAATATCCTCCAAACCGAATGAGCCTTTACTAGTTTTTTAGTAATCACAAAATGTACGTGGCATCTAGTACTCGTTTATAATCTAAACACGTTCCTAGATGGATGAGGAGAGCAAGGCCAAGGCGTACCTTCCTTCAGAATCGAATGCACCTGTATCACTTCCATGGATCCCTTTATGAATGTTCTCTACATAGATCGAAAACCATGACCCTTCTGCATGTTCCTGCATGAATTTGGAAAAGTTCAACCTGTCAAATTTCCACCGTACAACTACTCTAGAGGCTGTCATCTTAAATATCAGGTGAATATCATGCGTTGAACAAGACCATATAATATAAATAAAACAAAAACATAATGTCGTGCATACAGAAAAAAAATGTACTGCAAACTTCATAATGTATCGTGCAAACCTGAAAACTATCGTAGGATAGAAAAATAGACTTTTGAGATTTATCCACGTCACCACGTGTAAACTTTTTACTCCTAATAAGAAAATTACTTATAATTAAAATTATGAGTAAAATATTACTCAAATCTCAAAAGTTCATTTTTTATTCTACGGTAGTTTTCATGGTTGCACTACATATAAAGTTTGCCTACATATTTTTTCATATATACATGCACAAGTCATAATAAGAGCATGTTTGACATAACTCAGATCTCATATGCAAGACGGATTTGAAGTTTGCATATTAAATTATATTGGTTTAAAAGTTTATATTTCATTTAAAATATGAATGAAGTAATTTATCTAAACGTTAACAACGTAATCACAAATTTAGATCCATAAAGTTATAGAGGCTAGAAATATCCAGCTAGATCTAAGAAATATTGGATCCAAAACAATGTACTACGAGTATAACCTAAAGAGAGAGATCATACAGGTCTAGTCTTGGGGCCGATGTCGCCATTGATGAAGGTAGCACTCACCGTGGAGCTGACCACCCCAAATCCGAGGGCACGGAGCCCTGACACCATATAAAGTCCAAAATGCAGTCTAAAATCAGATCCCTTGATCGATTGAAACAGCATAGCAAAGCCAAGAAGAAATGATCAAATACTAGCAGAGAAAATCAGGGAAGGGCAGGCATATCGCCACCTCTGTACGTCTCGCCAAAGGAGATGATGCCGTCGTGGTCGCTGTCGAAGAAAGCCACGTGTTTCTGCAGCTCCGTCGCCGGAGCGTCGCCGCCCACCGCCGGCTGGCTGCCTTCCTCGATCGTAAACATGATTGGAAACGAAACGGGTAAAGGTAGCGAACGACATGTCGCGGCGGAGGAGGATTATTACAGGGGCCAAGCTTATTACAGAAGCACGCGGCGGACAGGAGGAGGAGAGGCACGGCCGCGGCTGCCGCCATGTCGCTGTCGCCGGAGACGACCGTCGTCGTCGAGCCTCCGCTGTCGTTTCCGGCTGTTCCACCTCGCCCGGCCCCTTTCCCTACTCGGTCCCTCGCTTACCGCTGAAGGCTGATCCGTCCCCTTCTGTACATGTGCTCCTCTCCCTCTGGCGCCGCGTGCATCTCGTGGCTTAATTGCGCGCGCCTCGTTTGTACGATCGGCTAAAATTTTCCATGCAAACCTATCGTTTGCAGGCCAAACTCACCCAAATAGTTAAGTACCTAAACTTAGCCAATTATGTATCTATCTATATTGAAACAAGGGAATGTTTTGAGTACAATCGTGTCTTTGTAATGCAGCAGAAGCTAAAGCTGTATGTGAAATATGTTTCGATTTTTAAGCTCCATTTTGTACAAAACGAAGTGTTTTCATTTCTCGAGAGAACATTCCTCGATGTTTTCATATCACTTAAATAGTCGTAATATACTAGCAAGAATGCTCGTGCATTGCAGCGGGTGAAGATAAACATATTAAACCACAAGCTATCTCAGTTTTTTTTTACAACAATAATGACAATCACGTAGGGTAACTTATCATTGTAAAGATGCAACATCGATAAGATCCATCTCCACTATAAAAGTAGAGTGGATGATCAAGTTGAGCTAGAAATGAGCCAAAAATATCATATGAAATTATTAGCTACAGCATCAACGGTCAATTATTTGTAAAAATAATTTGTAGTTATGGCTGTTGATTGAACTCCTTGATCAACTTCTTCCATGAGCAGTTTCTGGAATTCGCATTACACTGTCTGTGTCCCATAGCCATCTTAGACTCGGCATAAATGTAGTCCATATGGATCAACACATTGACTTGCCCTTCATGCCTAGCGCACCACGCTGAGACATCGATCGATCGAAGCTACCGCTCAACGGCTAGCGGACCGCCTCCACCGACCCCACCTGCCTACTGATTCATCAGCATATATAGTCACAGCCGTGCCTTCCATGTCCAAGCCAGACACAAGCCTTCACCGCCTTTGATGGGAGCTTCCCCGTCGGCCCCGATTTGTAGTGGTTGATGACAAGGGCACCCGAGGAAGCCACCGTCGGACCTCCCCTCCCCCGCTTTCTCACAAAGCAGCCTGCTCTAGCCGAGAGCTCTCTTGCCGCTGCACGTTGCTGCACCTTGGCTGTGTGTCGCGCCCCTGCCCGTCGCGTGCAAATCACCTCAGCCCAAGAAATCAACCGATCGATCTCTTCCTTTTTCTTTTGTAATATTGATTTTGTTTGGGGTGATTAGAGTCTGATTCATCAACACATAAGTCCTCCTCTTTCTCTCACGTATCTGACATGGCTTCCTTCCTACTCATCAACTCCGACTCCAACTCCCGAAGGCGGGGCGGAGGTGGAAGGCGAGGGGGAGGAGCCAAGGAGCAGGGATCTAACCGTTGGATCTGCTAGACGAAGGGTCACGACCGTAGCATTGATGGACGATTTTTAAGTAGGTGATGATAAAAATAATGAGTTATATCACTACACGAGATTTCACGAGTTTGATCCCTAGTCCCCCGCACATTTCCCTCCCCCCTACCAACACGAATCTTGAGGCGATCCGACGGCTAAAATTCAAAAGTTTTGGGGATGAATAAATGTCACAAGTTATATGTTACTATTTGCGTATGAAAAATGAATGATATTTCCCAGTATGACCACTAGTAGTATTTTATTATCATTATAATCGTCAGTAGAAATAATCTCGATCATTAATTTATGAGTTCTACTACCAGTAGAAAAAATATAATTCCATTACCAATAGTTAAATAACAAAAAACAAATTAACAGCCTAGATTGATTCTATTAATAGTAAAGAGCATGGAAAAACTACATCTTCTCACTATGGTGACTGTTTCGAGAGGCCGTTTATGGATTAAAATCGTTATACTACTGCTTGAGCTCCCACGCAGAGAGAAACGACACACGGCTTAATCCAAAGCTACTAAGGAAGTAAGGGTCTGCTTAGGGGAGTTTCTAGCAGCTGCAATTTCTCTTAGAATCTCCAGCTGCTAGAAGCTCCCTCAAACAATCGAGATTTTCACTCAGATTTTGAGAACCTGTAGTTGTAAAATTTAGAACTAAAAGTCTAAGTTGAGTTTTTTAGTTTTTATAGATTTTCACCAACTAACTTCTTACAATCTTAAACCCCTAAGCAGGGGCTAAGCCAGGTTGTTCGTGTGAGGAAGCCAGAAAAGGCCATCACCGTTGCTGAACGTTGTTCTTATGTGTCACGCTTTTCCACCACGCATTTGGTGAACGGTTTCTACGTTTCTGCCTATACGCAAATACAAGTCACTTTAGAACATTTCCTGGATAAATATGGAGCATTCATTTTAATTAGGGCGATCCATTGCCATGTTTTATCAACTTTAGTACAATTTTTCCTTCCCAGTCGTCATGCTTAGTTTGCAGAGGCACCCTTCTTCTCCGACGCCAGTTTACTGAAGAGGCTCCCATCGTAGACAGCTCTGACGGTGTCCTTGCGAAGGAAGCCGTCCTTGTCCTTGGCGAGCGTGAACGTTGTCTCCCACTCTGTCGATGCTCCGAGCCTGCATTTTCTCGTGGTACAAAAGTAGCACAGGTGAATACAGTCAGACCATTTTGAGTATATGATTTATTTTTTTAAGCTGCCAGCTTATAGGAGATTACCATCCGTTGTGGTCGTTGGGTTTTCTGTTTGCACGAAGCATCTCCTCCAGTTCGGCTGATGTCAGGCCATCGGGTACGGTTTTTGCATGTTTGGTGAATATCTCATCGAACTTTTCATGGACAAACCTGAAAAGTTGAATACACTACTAGCGTATTAGAATCTATGTGTGGAAGAACGTAAATGAATATAAGTTGCAAACAGTTAATTATTACTGTTTGGGCAGTCTAAGAAATGACTACCTTCCTTCAGAATCGTATGCGCCTGAATCACTTCCATGGACCCCTTTGTGGATGTTCTCTATATAGATAGAAAACTGTGATCCTGTTGCATTTTCCTGCATGCATTTGGAAATTTGTAAAAACACAAACCGTCATGTTTTTCTTTTATCATGCATCAATTTTAGGAGTTGCCAACTTAAATAATCGGGGGAATTAATTATGCGCCGGACGAAACATACAGGTTTGGTCTTGGGGCCGAGGGCGCCATTGATTAAGGTAGCACTGAGTTCGGAGGTAACAACCCCAAATCCGAGCGCACGGAACCCTGCAGGGACCATACAAATGTCAAAATGCAGAGCCTTAATTAGATCTCCTAGCTTGAATTGAAACAGCATCGCAAGCAGAAATTGGAGGATAGGACAGGGCATGGCCGCCCACCATTGTACGTCTCGGAGAAGGAGATGATGCCGTCGTGGTCGCTGTCGAAGAACGCGACGTGCTTCTGCAGCTCCGTCGCAGCGCCGACCGCCGCCGCAGCCGCCTGGCTCCCTTTCCTCGATCGATCGCAAAATCGCAATGGAAAACGAAGCGAATAAGCAAATTGACGAAACGAGACCAACAAAATAAACGCGCACGCGCAGAGGATTGTGTGTTACAGGGCATTTACAGAAGGACGAGGCGAACAGAAGGAGACCCATGGCCGCCGCCGCCGCCTGAGACGACCGTCGTCGACGAGCCTCCATTGTTGTTGGGCACTTGGGCCTCGCCTCTTCCCTTCTCCCTCGATCGGTGACGGCCGGTCCGCCCCCTTTTGTGGCCCTCTCCCTTGCCTCGTTTCTACTCTCCGACGACCGGCTAAAATTTTCTATGCAAAGCTTTGGTCGATCGATTCGTTTGCGGGGCAAATAAACTCGCCCAAACACAACATATACTTAGCCAATTCCGTCTCCATCAACAGCCTGTCTATCTATCTTTCTTTACCTTCCTGTATCTATCTTTTGTTTTGGCGTCTACTATCTACATTGATTGCTTTGTGTACAATCGTATATTTATAGTTGTGTATGTATCGATGTTATAGATCACGATTTACGGTATTTGTATGGTATGGGGATCGTTGGTACCAGGTATACGCGAGATTAAGATAAAAGAGACAGGAGACAGGGATTTTTATACAGGTTCGACCCCCTCATCTGACAGATAATAGCCCTACTCCTGTTGGTCGAAGTCGGTGTTTCTATTATATATCAGTATCACTCAAATATAATGTTTGGGATATCCATTCATCATCAACACGGCAGCATGAACCACCACACGTAGACGATGACGAGATAGTCTTCCTCTTCGAAGATATCGATGTCTGGCGGTATGTATTGATGTATATTCTCACTATCCCTCTTTTCCTTCTGACTGGGCTCCCCCCTCTGCTCCTAGGGGGTCTTGTATTTATACCCATAGATGTACTCTTGTCCAAGTAGAAGTAAAATGATAAATAGAGATACAATCTGAGTAGTCATTGTAGTTTCCGTGTAGAACTCTTCTTCTACTTCCTTATTAAGAACACCTTCTGTATATGAGGCCTAATTCCGTATAAAACTTGGTATATGGTGGGTCCCGCCGAGATTAACCCATGATCATAGGGTATGCATTATCCATAACCCTGACAATAGCCCCCGACTTCAATGCAAATGAACGAGTTGATGTTCTCAACCAAAGACCTAAGAACAATAGTTGTCGAACCCACTTAACCATTCTCGGATGACCGAGAAGGCGTGGAATCTGCGAATAAATTCCTTATCTAATCTTGATCGAGAATTAATTTGGATTGCAGTCAAAGAATTCCATCTCGGCGGGTACACCATCGCTTCATTCCGTAATCCTTATTGAACCCCAACAACCGTTCTCGAATAATCGAGTAGCCGTAGAGTCTGCGACAAAGCCTTGAAATCTGTCTTGAATGTTCTGGTATCTGATTTTCCTGAAATCAATTCTCAAACCAAATTGTTAGATAGAAAAAGCCCTCGAGAGAATACTTAGGGGTAACATGATATAATATGGATTGAAAATTGGAAATAAATTGAATCTACATATGACAATAAAAGAGTACTCTCGTTAGTTACCCTCAGCAATCGGAGTGTGCTACTCTCCCTAGCCCCCAGCTATGCCCTTGGAGAACTCGTTCTCGAAGGGTACAACTTGAATACCTATAACATGGCCTAGGCGAGCTACGGATACTTAGCCCCCAGTCGTGAAGTTGGGAAAACCAATTCCCGGTTACACAGCTTAGTTAATACGCTGCCATTGAGCACTCTGACATGACCAAATTGTTGACGATGAAATTTGGCAAGCAACTTGATATTCTTGAATCGGAAACAAGATCCAATCCGAAGTGGATTCGAAGATATGCAGAAATCTCGGAAACAGAGTGTGCATCGGCTAGAGTCCGCATCGGTTGGAAACCGAGTCCGATTGGGATAGCCGATGTAGCCGTTATCGCATGTGAAGTCATTATCGGAATCAACAGAGAGCTTACGATGGTATTACCGGACAAGGATGGAGTCCAAGATTGGCAGTTGTATCTATTAATTAGGAATATATGTAATTTCCTTATAGATATTTTCGGTAAGAGTCCGTCTAAGGGACTTGTTCGCTAGTTGGATTTGTATTAGGTTAATATGAGTCGTGTCCGTGATGGACAATGTTTGTATTTTCGGGTATAAATATAGACCCGAGGTCTTGTAAATAAACAACAACCAAGTTCAATCAATCTCGGCGCATCGCCAACCTTTGTTTTCTATTTTTGACAAGTTCATGTTTTCGAGTCGAGCTGCATCAATTTGATCTTCGGCGACAAGGTAGATCTTGTTATGGTGGTTTGCATCATTGGAATTAGTGCTTACATCTTTATGACACTCTAATTCTATCTTGTGAATCATCGAGTTATCATATATGTTATATAATTTAGATTGACAATGCAATCTATTCGTATCAGCCGATCTCTATCTAGGGTTTGGTTGGTAACGGCTGGATTATCTTGTTTGTTTAAATTATATAATGTATCCACCATCCTGAAAAGGCAACCATCAGCTTGATTGTCTAGATATCATGCTTCTTTTCATACTTAGTGCTGCATTAGTTAAGTTTGATCTACTAAGTCATGTTCTGAATCATGATCTCTAGTCTGTTTTATGGTTGTTAATAAGGATAGTATCGGGGTTTCAGCCGATCTTATCTGGTATAAGTGTTTTACATAGTTTTATGCTTTGTTTAATATTCTATATCTGCCCCTTATATCAGGATCTAATCTAATACAAATATATTGAACTTATTATCAATCTGATTGATATTAGTTGAATATATTTGTTGCAAGAGAATGTCCTAGTATAAGGTTGTATCGGAGCTATAGCCGATACATGCTTAAATCTGGACTTCGGCTATGACATGAGTATATATAATCGTTATTTCATGTTATTTTAGACTTGGGCAATTTATACTGTCTCGGTTCAGTTCAATCTATCTCAATTGCTTATTTCTAAAGTAATATTGATATATTGATTATGTAACACTGATCTTTTCAGCCGATGTACCAAGTTTAGGGTTAGCTTATCATTGATAAAACACCTTACAGTCGATTCATGCTTTATTGCATCGGCTAGGTTACATCACGATACGATATCGGCTAACTAGCCAATTGACTATCGTTTACTAATAAATTTGCATGTTTCTTCTTGTTGATTGCAGGATCAAATCAACTGGCACGCCCTTCGAACCTAAGAACTAATTTTGGACCTGCACTAGAGTAAAGCAAATCTCTCAGGCCAGTGTGTGTTTTTCGCATCAACACAAATATAACATGGTCGACGCCTAGAGCTGCACGCCCTTCGAACCTAAGAACTAATTTTGGACCTGCACAAGAGTAAAACAAATCTCTCAGGCCAGTGTGTGTTTTTCGCATCAACACAAATATAACATGGTCGACGCGTAGAGCTGATAAGGTGGCTCTGCAGTGCCTAACATCACCTTATCAGCTCTAGGCGTCCCCAGCCGAAGACCATGAGGACCTCGGAGGTGTGTCAGACTAGTGTAAAGGAGTATTAGGTAAGACTTCGGCGCAGGGCGTTATACGAGTAAGGGATCTCTGGGTAAATATTGCATGTTATATATATCAACACTTACAGAGGTTGATGCACGGGGGGTGATGAGATGACCACCACACTGGGCAAAAACCAGGTGTATAGTCGCACTCGATCACTTCGCAGAAACGGTGGGAGAATCGCTACCATCGCTGGTCGAGGACTAGGTATGTAGACGTACTCGAGCACTCAAAGATGTGGTGCGAGAACCGCTATGTTGTTGGTTAAAAACCAGTTGTAGTCGTATCTCAACCATTTAAAGTCGTGGTGTGAGGTTCGTTATGCCGCTGGTGGCCGTATCTTGACCACTCGGATCGATCCTGAGATAGCTACCACCCTTGTACTCAGATCAGGTGGGTAGCCATATCCTGAACGCTCAGATAGATGGTGAGATAGCTACCACCCCTGTACTCAGATCAGGTGGGTTGCCGTATCTCAACCATTCGAAGTCGTCGTGCGGCGACCGCTACTCCGCTGGTCAAAAACCAGTGTAGTCGTGCCTCGACCATTTGAAGTCGTGGTGCGAGGACCGCTACTCTGCTGGTCGAAGGCCATTGTAGTCATACGTTGACCATTTGAAGTCGTGGTCCGGAGACCGCTACTCTGCTAGTCGAAGACCAGTGTAGTGATACCTCGACCATTCAAAGGCAACTGATAGGTGAGGTGAGATCTCTACAACCGACTAGTCAACGACCAGGAGTAGGCATCTTCTCGATCACCTGAAGATAACTGATAGCTAGCGAGAGATGGTTACAACCGACTGGTCGATGACCAGGAGTAGGCATCTTCTTGATCACCTGAAGGTAACTGATAGGTGGCAAGAGAAGGCTGCAACCGAGTTGTCGATGACTAGGAGTAGGCATCTTCTCGATCACCTGAAGGTAACTGATAGGTGGCGAGAGATGGCTGTAACCGAGTGGTCGATGAGCAGGAGTAGGCATCTTCTCGATCACCTGAAGGTAACTAATAGGTGGCGAGAGATGGCTGCAACCGACTGGTTGGTGACCAGGAGTAGGTATCTCCTCGATCGCCTGAAGATGGCTGCAACCGACTGGTCGATGACCAAGAGTAGATCACCTTAAGTGGCGCTAGAGTTGGTTATTACATGTGCATCTCATGTTGCCAGCATGATTCACATACCTAACTTGTAACATATCCGGATGTCCGCTCGCAATCATGCTGGGTGATCAAGCCGATAATGTTCGCAGGGAATTAACCGTAACCTGTTCTCAGATAGTTTAGCCATGGCTAGCGCTATACGTGGGATAGGTCATTGGTCTTCGTTGGTAGGTTTGGTCCGACAACTCCACATTTGTCGAGAATACTCTCGATAATGGTGTTGTACGCGACCGTTGCCTACTTGAGTGCTCGATTGTTCCTGAAAAATATTTTCTAAAAGGCAAGATATATAGTAGAGAATATCGAGTATTTACTCAAAAAACCGCATGAGACTTCTAGCATTATCAGGGTATAACGAGCGGATATATATTAGATATTGGATGCTATGTAAACCGTAAACAAGTATGTTTCATACAATAGGAATAGAGCGGTCCTCCAGTATTAGACTGTAGTCGGTTTAATACAGGAAGTACTCACATGACGGATATTGTATAAAAAGTATGCTCTAAGTAAACATAATAAATTACTGATCTAACAATAGGTACGGTAAATTGTATATAAAATATTGCGTACCTTTGTAGATACATGCCGAATGTATCTACGAAATTAGTAGATTAAGTTAAAAAATCAATCTATCAATCACCTTCATGCGTACTCGTTCGACATCATATGTATTTGAAATCTTCTGGTACACCACGTGTATTGAAGCTTGGATGATCTCGATAGATCAAATTGTTGGCAACGATGATCCCGGACTAGTCGGGGAACGTACTCTGGTCGGGTCGGATCTCCAGAGTGAAAGTCCTTGAAGTATCCCTCGTCGAAAACTCCATAGCAATGATGACCTGATGAAGCTTGAGATGACGAGGGTCCCGGTCCATCGGAGAACGCACTTCGGTTGGGTCATATCTCCCCAAAGCCGAGATCATTTAAATAGTATGTCGTCAGAGAATCCGTCACTTGAACCCATCTCGTCAAAAACCTTGAAGCACCAAGTGCCCCTACCTGGCGCGCCACTGTCGATGTTGTAGATCACAACTACGGTATTTGCATGGTATAGGGATCATTGGTACTAGGGTATACGCGATATTAAGGTAAAAGAGATAGGAGACAGGGATTTTTATACAGGTTCGTCCCCATCATCTGGCATGCAATAGCCCTACTCCTGTTGTTCGAAGTCAGTGTTTCTATTATATATCAGTATCACTCAAGTACAATATTTGGGATAACCTGTCTATTCATCATCGACACGGCAGCATGAACCACCACACGTAGTCGACGACGAGGTAGCCTTCCTCTTCGAAGATATCGATATCTAGCGGCATGTATTGATGTCTATTCTGACTATTCCCTCTTTCCCTTCTGACTGGGCTCCCCCCTCTGCTCCTAGGGGGTCTTGTATTTATACCCATAGATGTCCCCTTTTCCAAGTAGAAGTAGGAAGGCAAATATAGATACGATCCGAGTAGTCTTTGTAGTTTCCATATAGAACTCTACTTCTCCTTCCTTATCTAGAAAACCTTCCGTATATGAGGTCTAATTCCGTATAAAACTTGGTATATGGTGGGTCCCACCGAGCTTAACCCATGATCATAGGGTATGCCTTATCCATAACCCTTACAGTATGAAATATATTTCTATTTTCAAATATATTTTGTATGTGAAATATATTTCAATTTCAATATCCGTTTTGTATTAAAGAATAAACTATATGAAATCAGAATCTAATATATATATATATATATAAACTTATTTATAGAAAAAATATGTATTGAATATAATTATTCTTTATCTCAACTGGGTATCAAATTCCGCAAAATTAGGTGTAACTAGTAATATATGCCCGTGTATCGCAATGGGTCAGTAGGTTTCACAAGTTTATATATATAAGATGCAAGCATCTGGTAGGAGTAGATAATAAAAGTAGGGATGACTCTACTTAATTTTATATAGCAGTAAAATAAAGATAATCCGCTAACTTGCTTCTCTGTCATTTCTAGTTGTAATACGTCTATTTTACCTCCCTCAACTCTTGCACCTGATTGAATCACCCCCCTCAACCATAAAACAGGGTATAACACCTCCTCAATCTTTAAAAAATCGGTGCAAATCGACTCCTTAAGTCGTTTGAAAAGTGGTTTTGCTGATGTGGAAGGTTGATCGTGGTTGATTCGCTAAATCAAGAGGTGGGACCCACATGGCGGGGACTCTCCACTCTTCCCCTCCTCTTTCTTTTTCTCTCTCATCTCTGTTGCATCTCTCACCCGTGATCTCTAGGCCGACGCATGGTTGGGAGAAGGGCGGCAGACGACCAAGAGGAGCAAGGCAGTAGCAGCCCAGGCGAACAGAACAGGAACAACGCTGCCGCAATCTTCCCAAGCTCCCACGTCTTCCCGCTCCCTCCACAACCTCGCCTCTCCCTACGCTGCACCTGACACCGATGTGAACGACGGTGCGGCCACAACACCACTACTACATCTTCTGATCTACTCCATCAAGCAGCCTATCTCGTTCGGCGCGACGGTGGTGCTCGCCATCGCCAACATGGTTGCGCCGGTCTTCCTCAGTGGCCTCTACGCAAGGGACACGGCAGGGGTCACAGCGGCATCCCATCACGTGTTCCTCCTCGCCGCGCAGATCTTCATTGAGGGCCTCGCCACGGCGTGACCGGGGAGGTCCTCCCTCTCAGTGCGGGCTGCTGTGGTTGTGATGTACAACGTGCGAGGGATGTTCACTTCGTCAAAGTGGTTCCGCCAGGAGATGGAGAAACGGGACCAGTTCAGCAGCGTCGATTGCGCACCACAGGGTGTTGGCGGTGGTCCCAGCTGCTTGCATCAGAGGTGCCTCAAGAACATCGCCGGGTTGAGCCGCTTGCACTGGGGCTCCTCCCCTTCCGTGTCAGTAACCGACGGAGTCGCTGGAAGGAGGAGAGAAAGGAGAGGTGAGGAAGAAGAAAGGAGAGGGAGAAAGAAGTCGCTGACACGTGGATCCTACCTGCTGACTCAGCAAGTTCACAGCGGTCAACCCGCCACGTCAGACAAAACCACATCAAAAACCGCCGAAGGAGTCGATTTGCACTGGTATTAGAAGATCGGGGATGCATCATACCCGGTTTTATACTTTATGGAGACGATTCAATCAGCAGCAAGAGTTGACGGAGGTAAAATAGAATTATTCCTTTCTAGTTTAGTAGCCCAATCCAATTGACTAGTAGTAGTATTTTGGAATAAGTCCACTTTGACTCCCTTAGCTAGTGGTTGAATCTGATTCGTATCCTTGAACCGTAATACCGGATATCTCGACCCCCAACTATTAAAACCAGTGCAATTTGACTCCCTCGACGGTTTTGGAGAGTGGCTTCGCTAGTGTGGCGCCTACGTGGTGGTGTTGATTTGGTCTTCATCCAACATGGCAATGATGTGGCACTTACGTGTCATTGAAATAAAAAAATACGTAGAACCCATTTGTCATTCGCACAAAAAAAATATATTGTGTGACCCACTAACATGTGAAGCCCACGTATCATTCTCTCCTTCCCTTCTTCCTCCTCTGTCTCTCTCTTTTTCTCCTTTGCTCTTCCCTTCGGCCGTCTGTGGGGGAGCGGAGCAGTGGCGGCGGCCTCCTCCCTCTCACGTCCCCACGCGGGCTCAGTCCCAAGTCGCCGAAGCTCCGGTCGGAGGCATCAAGGGAGACGGCGGTGGTGATCATGAACCACGTGAGCCTCGTATATATGCAGATGCTCATGGACGTCGGGTAGTGAACGGCACTCTTTTCGAGCATCGTGTCGCACGCGGCGACGCTAGAGGTGCTCTCCGCAAGCATCGCCGGCAACCACAAAGGCTCCTCCAGCTAATGTCCATCGAGTTCCAGATGCCGTCGCCGCTGGTGCCGACGAGGGAGACCTAGTTCCTGCACTACTGCAAGCAAGACCCCAACGGCACGTGGGCCGTCGTCGACGTCTCCCTCCGTCCCTCGACGGGCTCTGGGCACGACGATACGTGGGCCACTGGCACCGCCCCTCCGGCTGCCTCATCCAGGAGATGCGGAACGACTACTCTGAGGTGACATGGGTTGAGCACGTGGAGGCCGATGACCAAATGGTGCACAACCTGTACAAGCCGGTGGTGAACTCCGGCATGGCGTTCGGTGCTCGCCGATGGGTGGCGACGCTGGAGCAGCAGTGCGAGCAGCTGGCTAGCGCCATGGCGAGCAACGTCGCGTCCTCACGCGTCGACAACCACGGCCGCCCACCAGACATCGTCCTCAACTCCGCCACCCTCCTTCTGGCTACCCTTCCCGCCCTCCCGCGTCTTCTGGCAGTAGCTCCACCTACGGAGTCACCTCGCTGTCCCCGAGCTTCCGCTTCAGGGCCTCCACGTTTGCCAGCCTCATCAGCCGCCTCGCCTCCTCTGCCATCACGTCCGCCTCACCATCTTTCCCCGGCACCGCCGCCACCGCCGGAGCAGCCGTCGGGAGCGACGCGTATCAGCACCGCTGGAGCTTCCCCAGCATCGACGCCGCCGTGGACGAAGCGGATGCTGAGGCAGACGCCGCAGTGGTGGTAGTGTCACGGAGGAGGGTGCGGGAGAAGCGCCACATTAACGCGAGAGGATTCTAAACTCTCCGAGGGGATGTCCCCTCGTTGTTTGCATGTTACCCAAATGGTTATGAAAAAATTTGAAAAAATTCAACAAGATAGATTAATATCTGATAAATCACTCCACAAACATGCAAGTTAAAATTTAACTTTTACAAGTTGCAATGAAAAAAACAAATTAATCTGTGACTAGTTAACGTATACTCGCAGTTAAATTTGTTTTTTCATTGCAACTTGTAGATGTTATATTTTACCTTGCATGTTTATGGAGTAATTTATTACATATTAATCTATCTTATTGAATTTTTCCAAATTTTTTCATAACTATTTGGACGACATGTAAACAATGAGGGGATATCCCCTTAAAGAGTTTAAAATAGTTTCCCCCACATTGACATCGTCCGTTCTTTCTCTCTCTATCTTTCTCTGCTTGAATCGCGTGGGCGGAAGCGGGAGGGGAGGTCGGGGAGATGATAAGGGACAGGGAGATGCCCGCGACGCAGGCCATCGTGCCCAGCACCTTTGCCACACCGGTGCGGCGGTCGAGGCGGACCCTCCCGATGCGGAGCGTGGCGGCCATGTCCAAGGTGATGGCCGGGATGGAGTTCTGGATGGCGGATGCCGTCGAGGGGGATGGGGAGCGTGCTCCACGCCTCCTCTCCCCGTCGCTGCTGCTCCACGCCGCCGCTCCTCGTCGTCTCTATCCACTGCCAAGCTCGTGGGCGCGTCGGCGTGGGGAGAGAGAGAGGAGGAAGGAGACATACGTGGGTCCCACATTTTTTCAATGAAAAATGGATCCTATATGTTTTTTTAATTCTAATATCAGATAAGCATCACGTCAATATCACGCTAAACGAAAATCAGGTTAAACACCACCATGTATACACCACATCAGCAAAACCACCCTCCAAAACCGTTGAGGGAGTTAAATTACACCGGTTTTAATAGTTGGGAAAGATTCGATCGCAAGTTTAAGGAGTCACAGTTAACTTATTTTACCCCGGCAAACTTAGCCCAAACAATGCTAATTCCTTCCCATGTAGCCCATCTGTAAAAGGAACAGAAGGATCCAGTGCAGGCCAAGTCCACAACCGCCAGCCCAACAATCGCTCACGGTCACGGACCAACTCGACGCCAGGTCGGTCTCGGTCCAGCCGGGGCGCTCCGTCGTGCTCGCGCCTGCCGCACACTTGCTCACTGCACCAACCGCGCCGCCGTCAGGCCGCCAACCCGCCCGTCGTGCGCTGCGACTCCGCGACTTGATCGTGTCAAGTTGCCACTTGGGCCCCGGTCTGGTCGAGCTGCCCCCGATTGAACGAGCCCGTCCGTTCGCTCGGCCGGACCGGAGACGATTCTTCGCTGTTTCTGCTGCGCCGCTGCGCGAACTGCAACTACTACTATACTGCTTGGTACACGCAGCTCACAAACAGTAAAGAACCAGGCGGAAGTGAGAGTTACCAGCATTAACGCCTCCCCATCAAAAAGAGAGTAGAAAAGAAGTACCAAAATAGATTCTTTGTAGTTTTTGTCTACGTTGACATGTCACAGATAGCGTCGGTGACGCGAGTTGATCGTCGTCTCACTCTCACACTTACGTCTCTACGCGGTAAAAAGCGGGATTCCACCGCGAGGAAGGAAAAGCACACCGAATCACCGGCACCAAATTTCCACCGATGGTTACAAGCCCGAAACGACAGATTAATTAACACGATTTAGTTTAACTTTCACGCCCGGTGTTGGGGGGGGGGGGGGGGGGGGGGGGGGTGCAAACAAAACAGAGGGCGCCAAGTTGTTTTTATCATGTACTACTTGGCTCGCGTAAGCGAGAGCTGGGACTTTATCACTAGTTTATCTCGCAGCACCTAACGCCATGACAGCGATGTCGCGTTGCATACGTGGACCAGAACAACACAAGGTACCCAGATTGATTAATCATCTCGTCTCATCTCTTTCTAAACACTGTATTATTATTATTTTTTTGGCCCCGTCACCGTGCCGACCTGCCCCAATAATTTTACGGCCCCAGACAAATCTTATTGCCCTCCCTAAGTCAAGTCAGTCTACGCATTAATCCGAGCCGATCGGGGTCGCCGTCGGGCACGTCGCCGTCGAGCGGCAGTGCGGCGAGGCAGCAAGGCATCGGTTGGCTTTTCTTCTTCTTCTTTTATTTTTTTTACTCATTGGAACAGAGAAAATACAGGGGTGCACATGGCCCCATCCGTTCTTATCTGCAGGCCACGCTTTTGAAAAATCGGGGGAGCCTAGTGACAGCCCATAGGGCGCGGCCCGTGGGGCCCAGCTGCAGTCGCCGTCGAGGGAAATTTCGGTTTTTTGGCAGGGCCCGGTTGTGCCAGATGAAAGCAATCCTCCCCGTAGCAATTAATTACTGCTCCAGAAAGGGAGAAGTGTGCGGTGTCATCTCCCTTTCCCCTCTCGAATAGGCTGTTTAATTTGAAAACGATGCGTTTAAAGTTTGTGTATCAATATGTGAGATTGAGAGTGAGTTCGGTTCACTACGTGTCGTGATCTTGCACACTTGTTTCAATCGAGCAATGTAGTAGAGAGGGATACTTCTTCTGCAAAGCGAAGGAATCTCATTTAGTTTCCAGCCACGGGTAAACACCAAGATAATCGCGGTACACACACTGAGATAAGGAAGAGCGTGTCCACACGTAGCTGTCGATGAGCTAACCAGCAGGTTTATGAGCTGTGTGGTGTTAGTAGGGTGAGCAATTGTTTGAATTTTTTTGCTTAACTCATTAATTGTACCGACACGAAATGGCATTGGTAATTACTGCGGTCCATTTTGACACTTTCTGTTGCTTCAAAGAAAGAATCTCGAATTGCTTTCGCAATGTGGTGTTTTTAATTAATTGGTTTGTTCCAGCTTCGATCTTTTTTACAAGATGCCGAATCTTCTAACTTTCTAAAAATTCTCGCGCCGTTATTTTGCCGCGACGTACGTATACACAACGACGACCCTGCAACCCAAATGAATAGGAGTCGTCGTCGTCGGCGTGCTCCGATCCGCGCGGGGCATGCGTCCGCGGTCGCCTCGCTCTCCGGTGAGGGCGGCCAAAATATATGTGCTCGAGATGTGATCGAGCCCGGCCGGCCTGCCGCTTCACCGGGAGAGCGACGACTTCGCGCCGCCGCTCGTGCTCGTAGCCCACCGTGTTTCCTTCTCGCGCGGCTCAGCTCGCTTGGTTTGGTTGGTTTTACAGCGCAGACTGCAGCTTGTTGGTGGCGTGCCGGGAGACGAGCTGCTCGAGCGCCTCACGCATCCAACCGTGCTGGCATCCATCCATCGCCTGCTGCACCGTGGCCTGCACAAAATCGAATCGGCATTTAGACGCCGTGTTCGTTCTTGGTCGAATCGAATTCGTTCTCGCCGTAGAATGGCGAATTTTCGTGTGTAGGAGTACATCGAAATTGCGATGGGGGTCATGTGCTACTCACCCAGGTGCGCTTGCGGGAGGACATCTCGGGCCACTGGAGGAGCTCGTCGGTGACGCGGAGAGGGAACATGAAGCCCTCGTAGGTCTTGTCGTAGCGGCGGCTCTTGTAGTACCAGCAGCCGAGGGACTTCTCGGTGTCGCCGCGGACGCCGGCCTCCTCGAGGGCTTCGCGGCGGGCGGCCTCGTCCATGGACTCGTCAAGCTCCCACCCGCCCTTGGGGAACATCATGCCGTGCCCCTTCTGCGACGTGATCACCAGCACCTCCAGCTCGCCGCCGCCGCGCACCCGGTACGGGATGCAACCAACCACGATGCGTCCGCCGGCGCTCGTGTACCGTTGCAGCTCCCGCCCCTGCCTCGCAACGAGCACGGCCATCGAATCTTGATTTTTTAGCTATCGATTTCGCGCGCCTGGAGCTTGGAGAGAGAGAGAGAGAGAGAGAGAGAGAGAGAGAGAGAGAGAGAGAGTACGGTTGTCGCTAGAGTTAGAATTGGTGATGCGGGAGGATGGTGCTTTGCGGCCATGGAGGTGCAGCTCGCGGGTATTAATAGCGGGAGGCGCGTCAGGTCAATGGAATGCTGTCGCTGTCGCGGCCGAGTGAGCAATGGGTAACATGGGTATGGAGCATGGACAAGCCCAACTGGTGCAAGGTTGGTGGACGCAGCGTACTGATCTTCTGTGGCTCAGCTTACGTTCGAGGAGCCAGATTCCGTTTGGCCTAATCATGAGCTCATGGCATGGTCCCAGAGTACCTGTTTTTTTATTTTCCATATAAAAAACAGGGATAACATCTACTCCAACATACTAGTATAGTAGTAACGTAGAGAAATAAACTGCCTTTCTTGTGCGTCTTGTGCAGTTAAGTAAAGAAGGAAGAATGTGGAATTCTTATGGGACTGATTGGTTTCCTACTATTTTTCTTGACCACTTTAGTGTATGTCTTTATTAAAGCTAAAAAATGGATGATGATGATGATTTCTTTGCAACTGTAGGTATTTGATGTTGTAGGTTTTGTGGTTAACCATAGATGAATTTTATTAGCATGAATACAAATTAAGTGGTGTATTTACCTTATGTGCGTTGTCCAAGAGTATTCGGAATTAAGTGGCATGCCCTAAGAGCATCACCAAGAGCTTCCTTATTCTATTCTCTATCCTCAAATTAAGGAAATTTTGATAAAAATCACATCCAGCAGATTCCCTAACCTATCTCCCAATAATGCAGGTTCCCAACTCCGGATAACTCGTTACCCACTTCTAGGGACCGATTTTTTATTCCCAACCGCGGTCTTCGCTCTCTAGCACGCGTAGGGGAGGAGAGAAAAAACTGGGTTTTTCCCCTGTTGGTGGTTAAAAGGTGGGCCCACTTTTAATTATAGGAAATCAATTTTAGGATATCTCTTGGAAAGAATAGTTTTCTCACTTCCTATATTCAGTTTAGGAGATCCAAAAAATATAGTTTTGCGAATGAAATATTGGGATACTCTTGGTGATGCTCTAAGAAATAGACTCTCCGTTTAAAAAAATAATCAAATCCTAATTAGGAATCTGTACATTTTGTTCAGATTCATAATCATAATTTGATTTTTTTTATAAGATAGAGAAAATACTTATTATATAATACATCATCGTATGTACTTGTCCAATGCATAACCAAGATCTATTATATTCACTACTAAAAAAAGGTTTTTCGAGGCGGCCAAAACATATTTTCGCTGGTGGTAAATGGCCCCACAAGAAAGTAAAAGCCAGTGAAGATGTAGCATCTGCGCTGGCGGCGACAAACCGCTAGAGAAGATCAATTTTCGCTGGAGGCCGGCTTAAGGCAACCGCCAGCGAAGGCTGGCTAAGACAACCGCTAGCACAAATAACATTTTCGCATGCAGAAGATAAAGACACCCGCTAGTGAAAATATTTTTTGGATTAAAAAAAGAAAATTGGAATCCATATTTTGAAAAAAAAATTGAAAATTGCAGGCGTGCCCATCGTCCATCGCCGACAACAGGGAGGGCGGAGGTCGACGAGGAGGTGGGTTGCCGCTGTCGAGCCTGACCACCGCAAGTCCTTGTCACCGAGTCACCCCTCCTCCTTGTCGTCGAGCCGCCACCGCGGATGCTTGTCTTCCTCGGCAGTGAGCCATCCACCGGTGCCCACAAGACCCATCACCTTGCGAGTCCGCCCTCCGCGCGCCTAGCTGACTGATCCGCCATTCGCAGGCCTCGCCATCGCCGGTTTCGCTATCGGCACGCCTCGCCGTCGCTGATCTCGCCATTGCTGTTGCCGCTGTCGAGCCCCCGTTGCAACCTCCACCGCTCCCCGCGCGCCGGATCTGAGAGTGGGAGAGGGGGTGGTGGCGGCAGGGAAAGGGGAGGAGGGATGGGCGGGGGAGAGGGAGTTGGTAGGCGGCGCTTGATGGCCACCTCCCGCCCGAAGCTCCCCTCGCCGCCCTTGGTCGCTGCCGCCCGCTGCCCGCGCACCTCCAACGGCCAAATCCGCGGCCCATGACGTCGCCCGCCGAAGTCCACACCCTGACCCACCGCCTGCCATACTTGGAGAGGGGATGAGGTTGGAGGAGCCTGGCGGCCGCGGATCCATGTCCCGCATGGCCCGGCGATGGCGGACCCATCCTCCCCGTAGCCCGGCAGCGGTGGATCCATGCCCCCCGCGGCGGAACTGTTCTCCTCGCCATCGCCTTCCCGAGCCCGGCCCTTCCCTGCTTGCACGCGCCACCACTGGAGCCGTCCCCGCCTGCACACGCCACCGCCGGAGCCGCCCCCGGCTGCACGAGCCGCCACCAATGGAGCGGGAGGAGGAGAGGGGTGCGGAGGAGGATCTGAGGAGTAGGTGGCGGTGGGAGGACTTTTTAATGGTGCCTTATTTTAGTGCGGCAAGATTTTTCGCTGGCGATACCAATTAGTAGCCGTCAGCGAAAATTGAATTTTCACTAGCGGACGTTTAAATCGGCCGCTAGTGAAAAGGTATACATTTTCACTGGCGGCTCTCTTAAGCCGGCTGCCAGTGAAGCTCTATTTTCACTGGCGGTCCATAGCCTCCCACCCCTCGGAGTATTTTTGCTAGCGGTTATCGTGTTCGACTGTTAGAGAAAAAAGGTTAACGCCATGAAAAATCGAATTTGTAGGAGTGATTTGTGAATAGACGTAGTACTATACACTCGTGTGAATAGCTGGGGGTTAGTGATAAAGCGCATACCTTGATTAGCGGGTATGCATGTGTCCAAATAAAAGGATATCCAGTTTTTTTTACAAGCTAATACATCTCTATGACATTAGTCATTTGTAATCTGTTTCATTTTGGGTACACCAAATGAAGGAGTATTCCTTTTCTTTTTTTTTATTTTTTATAACACATTTATCTTAGTTGTTTTAATCACTAAATCACATGTCATCAACTTTTGTTAGATAATTGATTAAGACCCTCCTCTTATCCTTTTCCTTTTAATAAAGGGGAGTACCGTTCATTAGAAACTTCCACAAGAAATTTGCACCCGGGTTGCATCAGCTGTACCGAAAAGAGTATATGTACAAAGAGTAAAGAATCAGTTACTTGCAAGAAATGAATTTTTACCATGGTTTTCAACTTTGGAGGCTAAAGTTTTAAAGTAAGAACTACATGAGTCCTTGCTTCTACATGCACGTCTGGACCACAATTTGAAGGATAAGACCACCCAGAGAACAATAAACAGGTTCTTTGGATTAATTTCATCAGATTTAGCTATCAAGCTAGATTGTTCCGTGGAAAACAATTTCATATCCAGAAGAGATCAACGTGGCAACAATGTTCTTTATTCTACGTTTGTACGTTAATTATTGAGAATCCATTTGTTAACAATGATCGTGTATATGTGTACGTTATTCCATATTATAGAAAGGAAAATATATTTGAACTTGAAGCCATAGAAATATAACGTTGAAGTGACAATGAATATTTTTTAAGGATAACTAGAAATATATTTAACTCTGTAGGTTTAAAAAGAATAAATTAAATGGCCACTTGGGACAAAACAAGATATACAACGAGGTGTCTATTATTCTAAACGCTACGTTTCACAGTATTTTTTACTACATGCTTGACACATCATATTAACAGTTTCACACTGTTGACGATAAAATTTGGTAAGATATAGATAGGAGTTGAAAATCAATCCAAACCGGATTTGAAGGATATGTGATATTTCCGGAAACAGAGTGCGCATCGGTCGGAAGGTATATCGTCGACTCCGAGTTGGAAACAGTTAGCCGATATGAGTAGAGTTCAGTAAAGGGAGTCGATACAGTCATTGTCGGTTTTAAGATGAAGGCTTCAGAGATATTACCGTGTAAGGATAGAGTCTATTATAGGTAATTGTATCTATTAGTTAGAAATATTAATGTCGGTTTCTTAGAGATTTGGCAAGAGTTTGCCATAAGGACTTGTTCGTATAGTTTTGTAACTTAGGGAAGGTTGAGTCGTGTCCAATATGGAGAAGTTTGTAATGTGGGTATGTGGGTATAAATATATGCCTAGCACCTTGTAAGAAATTAACACACGTTCAATATACTCTCAGCGTATTGCCACCTTTTCCTTTAACTTGTTTTCGACGAGTTCTTGCTTCGAGTTAGGACATCGGTTGCGATCTCCCGACAAGAGGTAATACTTGTCACAGTGATTTGAGTTATCAATGTTATTATATCATTTTAGATGTGTTAATCTTGTTAATTAGATCACTGGTTATCATATATCTTAATTAATTTATATCAATGTTTCAGTTTATCAATATCGACCAGATCTTTCTTAAGGTTTTACCAATATCGGCTAAACTGTTTTCTCGATATAGATTAGTTAAGGTATTGTTAATGTCAAAATTTGGTAAGCTTGGAGTCATCATCGGCCTAGAATAAGTATCATCTTTATAGTTCTTGAATCGGCCGATGGAAGCTATCAATCGCTAGCAGTTGTATTTTTAATAGATTGGGTTAAGAAAATTAATCAATTAAAGGAAGTTTATCCAAAAGAGCCCAAGTTAAAGGAGGATGCGGCATGATAATTTATCTATTAATTAGGGAGAGTCTGTTAGTTTCCTTGAAATTTTGTTTAGTGTCCGATTAGGACTTTATGTTTTTCCTTTTATCTTTAGGAAAGTTTGTATCGTGTCCAATAAGGACTAGCATCTACCCATGGGTATAAAATGTACACCCGAGGTCATTGTAATCTATCTCTCAATCAATACAACTACTCACGGCGCATCACCACCCTCTTTTTCGAGGTTTTTTACTTATCAACCGACAGAACTTGGCACCTAACACGGGGCTACATCGGCTTTCGATCTGTGGCAAAGGGGTAAGTCATGCGTTCTACCAGCACTGGCAATTGTATCGACTACATTGGTGTTGTTCAAGGCTACATCGTTTCGACCTCTTGGATCGCTCTGGTTTTATTGGTATATTTGCCTACCTATTTATCATAGGGCCTATTCGGTAGCCCTGGCTGCTACAGCGCTGCAGCTGTTGCAGGCTACAGCAGCAGCAACTACGAGAACAGGAGCCTCACATATGGGATCAACAATTTTTTCTCTCCATCGTTACAAGCTTACAGGGGAGTGGGCTGCAGCTGTTTTTTTCCCGTTGCCACTGCAGCCGAACGACTGGGCTATGCAGCAAAGCCCAAACAGCGGCGGAAATGAGCTACCGGACATGCCCATATATTTTAATTAATTTAAGTCGATTATTCAATTTACTTGTATTGGTCAGATCTTTTTTACGGTTTTACCAGTATCGGCTAAATTGTTTTGTCGATCTAGATTAGCTAAGGTATCCACCACCCTGAAAATTAGTCAAAGACTTGATTGTTTAGACTTTATACTTCTTTGCATACTTTGTGATGCATCATCCCTAGCCGTTCTTAGAAAAATAAAGGCTAACCAGTCTTTGATTATAATAAGGGTTTTATTGGGGTTTCAACCGATGAGTTATACAGACGTTGCATCGGATTATAAAGATTACATAGAAGTTGTTTTTAGCCGATTGCAACAAAAGTTTCATTGATTATCTAATTTTGTGGATTTAATGACATCAAAACATCAGTCGATATATGCTTTAACCATCGAATCAACACTTATTCTATCATATCATTATTAACCGATTGGTTTCTATTGAATTATATTATTCTTTTATTATATTATCATCAGCCGATTGTCTTTGTTTACTCAAGTATTAAGATCTATATTGGATATATATATATATTATATCCGATAGTTTAGAACCCTACCAATATACGATAGTATCGACATCGACTGGAATTAATATATCAGCTTGTCAGTCGATTGTCTCTTTGTTGATCCACATATTTATCTAACTTATCAGTTGTAGGATCAAACTGACTAGCATGCCCGCATCTCATCAATATTTTGGACCTGAACTGGAGCTAAGAAAACTCCCAAGTTGTTGTGTTCGCCGACTTAGTTTCCGTCAACACAGATCTTGCATCATCGACCGAGCGCGGATTTTTCGTCAACAGATATCCACCATCCTGAAAATTAGTCAGAGACTTAATTGTTTAGACTTTATGCTTATTTGCATACTTTGTGATACATCATCCCTAGCCGTGCTTAGAGCATCTCCAAGAGACTAGCAATAATTCTAACTAAATTTAAAGAACAAGAGACTAGCTAAAAAATAAAAAGCTTCCCAAAAGTAGGGGTAAACCAACAGACTCTTTAAAACTGGCGAACGTGGATGGAGAGCCCATCTAGCTAGGCAAATATAGCTAGCGAAGGGGAGGAGATAGCTAGCGTGAAAGGATAGCTATCCAGTTGGCTAGTCTGTTGGATGCAATTTTTTCTCTCTTTCCTCTTTTTTTAGCTAGCCAACGGGATATACAAGAGCTCTTGGAGATGCTCTTAGAATCATAAAAACTAACTTGTCTTTGATAACAATAAGGGTAGAATCGGAGTTTCAGCCAACTTTATCTGATATAAATGTTTTAATATGTTTAGTTTATCTAATCATACTTCACATGCTATATCTATCCCTTATATAGATATATCACTCTATATAAATATATTTGGCATGCGTCAAATGTATTTATTTAGATAGATATATGTATATAAGGTTGCATCAGAGCAATAGTTGATGCATTATATATTGTCTTATCGGCTATAACTTGAAACATGAGCAACTCTTGTATCTGTAGCCGATAAGATATAGTTTATTTACTTTATGTTATTTCAATAATACACCTGACAGTTGATCCTAATCAAACAACATCGGCTAGATTAAAGACGATATGTCATTGGCCCTCTAACCGATCGGCTATCGTTTCTTGGTTTAATTATCTATCTTTATTCTTGTTGGTTGTAGGATTAAACCAACTAGCACATTTTGAACCCGAAAGTCAAGATTTGGATCTACACTAGAGTTAAATAGATCTTTTAGATCAGTGTGCATTTTTTCATCAACATACCCATATATAGAAAATGGAAGGACACGAGATTGCATACTCAGTTACAACAAGAAAATTATTATTCGTATAGTAACACCTCCCTGCTCTCTTTTATGCATGGTTGACAACAAATTAACGTACTACAACTTTCTCTATCCTCATCATTCTCTCTTTTTTCACGTCAGTGAAAATTCAACTTAGATAAAATGTTACTCATGTACGGCTGATGCACCCATTGTACATGCCCTTAATACTCCTTTCCTAACCGCTTTTATAAAATGGCCAGGAAACTTACTTCAAATTCAAAGAATAGTCAATAACCATATCCGGTTGTGAATCGGCTGCTAACAAATTAAAAAACCCTCTATACCACTTCTTTTTTAAAACTAAAGAAACCCTACTGGAACGGCTCACACCCTTCCTACTACTAGTTCCTATACTCAAGTAGGAAGTGGAGTGCCTGTCCATGGACTGCGTCCATGCAAGTATGCCGGGGAAACGGCGTCCGTGTTGCCGATCGAGAGCCCGAGAGGTGGAGATGAAGCGGACAAAGCGCGTACCTACGGCTGAGTGGCCGCGCCCGCGCTTCGCAGTTGCTTCTCTCGTTTTCATCTGAACCTATGGCCTATCTCCTCCCTCTCCGGCACGTCCCTAGTGTACACATCCATCGCTACAAGTTTTAGCCGAAAATTCCGTCGATGGCCAAGTCCATCTTCTTCTCCATCAATTTAATTCCCGCGCTTAATTAATTACCCCAGCTAGCTCTAGCTAGCACCTTGTTTATCGTATCCGACTATCCGTCGGTGTCGCCACTGACGTCGCTACGTTGTCTCCCTCCTCCCGTTGAGTTAAATTAATTGCTTGTTTATGTTTTGTGCCTCGACGAAGAAAACCAATCTGAGCTATTGTGATCGTACAAGTTGCTTGACAGGGCCGTTTTGCGGCGACGTTCACACGCGCGCACACTGCGTCGTCGTGCCCGTCTCTGCCTCCTCCTCGTCCTTTTCATTTTTTTTTTCCTTTTTTGAATCAGTGGCCAGCTTTGATATCTTCCGTTATGGAACGCGACGACGACGACGTGGTTTAAATTAAATACGGTTCGTTCTTTTTTACAATCTGGAGGGACGTACATACATACGAGTAAGTACATAGCAATGGCGCAAGAATTACATGGCGACCGATTGATCACGCAAATTTCACCACGTGAGGAACGCCGAAAATATATACTGAATCACCACGTTTCCAGGAGAATGTGAAAATTACGTGCGTACCCGTGCGTTTTCACGCAGATATATCGGCGCGACGGTCTAATTCTGCTGCTTGGATCTTTTGTTATTAGTGATTATTACACCGTCATCATCCACGATCCCGTCGGTCTTGCCATTGTCGCCGACGCGAAATTAAGAAGCAGCAACGACGACGACAGAAGGGGCCGGGGTTCAGTTTTCCGGCTATGTTGCAACCAGGTTTGTTAAAGGTGAAGAAAAGGTAGTATTATTATTGGATTTATAGCTCTGGTTGGTGGACAGTGTGAGTCGCCAGGACTACCAACCAGCCTATACGGTTAGTTGTAGTTGGTTCTTCTTCCAACCGATATCGTCACCATCCCGCGGGATGGTGATTCGCACGGAAGTTTCACCAATCATGCTGCCCATACTGCGCCAAGATGGACGTACGTACGGATACTTGTCCCGCCGAAAAGTCGAAACATGTAACTAAATAGTTTTAGATGCATCGAATCAGGAAATCAACTTGGTTTCTGTACCGATCAATTCAAGGATATTTTGGAATTTGGAGATCGATCCGCCTCCAAGTTTCTTTTTACGAAATCGGATCTGACTCTATGTCAGCAGTTCAGCACCCCAACGTAGTACTACTACTATTCCTACGTGCAATGAACCCACTCACTTTTCGTCGAACTGCCCAATTTTAATTTCTGCATGTAGTGATATGTAGGAATGAAAACGGTTCGGAAAGTTGTTTTTGATTCCAGATGTGTTTCTGAAAACGGAAAGTGTCGGTCATATTTTTTCGGAAACTTTCAAAAATGGAAATAATTCTGAAATTTTTTTTCTTGGAAACAGAAATGAATATGATAAGACTGCTATCCGCCGGAAACCGAAATTCATCGGAAACTTCCCGGAAATGAATTCAGATTTTTGGAATCGGAAATGGAGTATTTCTCATATACAACTGAATTTCAGCCTTCTCTATTTATACATGTATTAAGGTGCTTAATTAAATAGAAATATTTTTTAATCCAGTACTTTATTTTTTTGCCTAATGACTTTTTTATTTTTTATTAGGCCATATCATACTACTCACAATGATAGTTATAGACGAATATAGTTCTTTCTCTCCTAGAAAGTAGAGTGTACAACTAGTTCTATTATTATTATTATTGATAAAAAATAGAAATATTGATTTATTGTTTTAGAAAAAGATATTGAGCTACATCTCTTCTTTGATTCGAGAAGTTCAGTTTAAGGGTTTTTATATTCCTATAATAATCCGGTATCGTATTCGCTCCGATTCAAATTCGATAATATTTGATTCCGTTTTCGTATTCGAGATTTCTGATTCTGATTCCGATTAAAAAATGGAAACGAAAACAATAGAAATGGTTTCAGTCCGTTTCCAAACGTTTTGTGACTGTTCGGGACCAATCCGGTCACACCGCCACGGCCGTGTCCAGCCGCTGCAACCCAACGCCGCGACCGAAGCCGACCGAGCTTGACGCCCCCCCCGCGCTCACCAACCAATACAAATCGCTCGCCACCGCGCGCTCGGCAGGCCATGGCCCCGCGCGCCGTCCCGCGCGCGCGCCCGCGTCAGTCCAGCGATGCGTGCGCTGCGTGTCTGCCGCCACTTACCTCATGCACTGTCTCCACCAACACGGGCACACGCATTGATGGCTCGCGCGTGGCCGTGTCCCGCCCTTGCCGTGCGCGGGCGGTTGCTGCCATATCTCTGTTTTGTTTTTTTGGCTCCGCCTCTAACGCCTCGAGAACGTCCTCATCGTCGGGCGATCGATCGGTTGATCAGGTTTCGTCGGTTTGCGACTCGCGATCGATCGATCGATGCGATTTCGTGATGGAGACAGAGGTGGGTCGTCGTGTCGCTACTAATCGGGTGGTTGGTGCGTCGATGCCGGCCGTGTGTATGCAGTTTATGGCGAGCATGCCTGCATGTGTGTATGTTTATGTTTGTCTTGCTGGGATAGTGTTATTATGGGTTCAGATCGACCATACTGGTTGTTAGCTAGTATGGGTGCAAGCTTAATTTGCAGCTGATGCAACTGCATTTTGATATGGCACAAACTGTGTTCATTTCGTGGGCAGCGTTCAGACGTGCATGGAGGCATGGAGAGCCAATCGATCGATCAAGTGCATGCATGCCTCAAAGTCTTCCATGGAATTGCTTAGCAATTCATGTGCAGCCTTAAAGTCCTTCACTGGTCCATCACCTGCATGCTGACATGAAACGCATTGCTCCAAAATAATTTTGTTGCCATGCGCATTTTTATCGCCCTCGTTTCGTTTCTCTCTGTTTTCCGACGGAAGTTTCATCATCAAGAACATTCTCTGGACGGTTTGGTGAAGTTTGGTCTCAGTTCCATGCTGAATCTTCTTTACTGATCGGTCCTACTGAGTACTGAAATTGTACTGCTCCATCAGTTAGTTGGTCAGGATGCTTAAAGTGCTTAACTTTCCTGCGTTTGAATCTATGTTGGGACTACGAAATGACAGCGTAGCGGATCAAAAATTCGCAAATTGGATGCACGTTTGTCAGTTAAAATCAATGGCATCTTCTATGTGAAACTGAAAGCTTTAGTCTCACGCGTCTCTGTCCTGTTAGAATCTCAGCCAACCCGTCGTTCAGTTAGATGCCACCAAAAATGCCTTTCTTCCAAACTAGTTTATGCAGATAATCGTCCATTATTTGTACGAATTTATGATCTTCAATAATGCATCAACCGTCAGCCCGTATTAGTGAGATTCGGTCAGACCATCGACTAAAGAAATTTTCTAATCGACGATAGATGCCCTCGAATATTTCTGCTGCAATGCATGTTCCATGCATATTATGAACAACTACGAGCTTAATTAATCTCTACATCAAATTCTCCCTGTATGATTACATTGAACAGTGACAAGCTGCTGACAAATATCTTAATTAGCAGGTCCATTCAAAGTGCACGTGAGCTCGGAAATCATCACGTAATTTGGCATAAAACCACTTGAACTACAGCAGAGAAGCTCTGCATATCAGCATATGGTCCATAGTTTTCTTACTTGCTTCTGATCAAAAACCTGCTACCTCTAGCCCGTGATTTTCCTAGAAATTGCAGTATATATTAGCCTAACAAACACTAATTAATGGAGAATCAAGGAGTAGAGTGTACACTAATTAATCAAAGTCGATGGAGTTGTTTGGCGACGAAACAGAATCAATAGATAAATAATCAACGACAGGACGTGATTTACTATTCGGTCGATCAACCGATGAAGCAATATATATTTTTGACAAATTTGGTTGATTGCATCCGCGGTCGACGTGGACATGTGCAATTGATATTGTAAGATCCGGGGAGTAACATGCAGTGCCGATCGTCGACTGACCGATTGGCCGGTTTGTCAAATGATTTGCTTGGGAGTCTCAGATAGTCAGACTCTGATCTGATATCTTAACTGAGCATGTGCATTACTTGGAAGGTGAGGCTTGATTATTCTTCTCTGAAGACTTTAGAGTCCGGTAGAATGTGTATCATATAATTAAGGGGAGTACCCTGCAAAAAAAGTATAGTTAATGGGAGTAACTACGTAATGCATGTGATGGATCATGGTTGATGATATATATATAAAAACTAATCAAATCATATATTGTTTTGAATAGCCTCACCTGACGTTTAGCTCTTTGAATATTTCAGCATTGCTGATTATTTCAACATTGCTAAATCTAAACCAGTGATTCGAGTTAAGTACTACCTAAAATTGGGACGGCCGTTACTTGGCCGTCCCGGTAAAAAAGAGTTAAGTGCTATCTCAATCTTAAAATATATTAACTTTCTTTATTCTAAAATATAATTATTTTTAGAGTAGTACATATGTACTATGAAAACAACTAGAATTAAACATAAGAATGTTGTGAATGAGAAAACAGAGTAGGCAAAAGATTAAATATAGGAGATATGATGATTAGTTCAGATAAGAAGGTACATGGAGAAATAACTACAGTTTAAGACATAATTTGAACACTATCAATAGCTATATTTAAGGATGTAGAGAGTAGCATTTGAAATTATCCTATAATATAGAACTCCACCTAGTTTATCATCTCAATCAACCACAATCATCTTCTCCTTTATCTTTGATAAAATTCATTCTATACCCATGTGTCGACGGATGATACTCGTAGACCAGATGTATAGGGTATTGGGGTACATTGATACCAGGATCTACACGAAACGACATCAAGCAAACAAGGAGATAAAGATTATACTGGTTCAAACTCCTCGTAAGGTAATAGCCCTAATCTAGTTTATATGAGATTGATATGAAAAACCACAGAGTAGAATGAGAACCGATAATTCCGACGTTACCGACGAGATCTTTATCGAGATGATTCGACGAGACCTCCCGGCATGTAGGCTTCGTGCTCTCCGGCTTGTAGACTATGGTGGATATGTTGGTAGTTGAATTTCATCCTCTAAACCTCTCAGGGGGTGTACTTTTTATATCGTGAATTACCTTAGTCTCTAAGTAGGACTCGGATACTACAGACCCCGCACGATATGGTACAAGTCTGACTCTCTTCGAGTAGAACTCCGTTAATCACTTGCCCGTGAAAGTAAATTCCACAATGTTTTGGCAATTTACTTATTATATACGGAAATAAACCGTATACACAAAGGTATACCATATTCATATATTCCATCAGTTGTAGTATAGGAGGTATGCCTTATCCGTAACCATGACACCCTAAAACTTTAGCCGATCTCTTCTATGCCCCTAATTTTCTTCACTTCCTTGTATACCTCTGAATTTTGATTTGGATCCCTTCCATACTTTACCGTCAATTGACCGTTAGTTGACCGCTTGAACCCTTACCCTTTGAAAAGTCAATTTTACCCTTCAAACATGTGAGGAATATGTAGAAAATTGTGGACTATATTGTTGGAAGTATAGAAAATTGTTGTGTGACTATAATATTGTACATAGAAATTTTAATATATATATATATATATTAAAAAAGTATGTGTAGCATTTTTTAAATGATAAACATAGTTTTGGAAGCACTCCTATATAATATATACAACATGAAAAAAATATGTTGGACTACCATAAAAAATGCTACATATACTCTTTTAATAAGTAAATAAATATTAGTTTTCATGTCATTATGTAAAAATAAACTTTGTCGTGAATAATACCTTGTACGATAAAATCATAAATATAATAGTCTTATATAATAAAATTATACAGTACCAACAATATAGCTAGTCTACAATTTCCAGATTTTCTTCATGACTAAGGGAAAAATGGTCCTTACCGTAGGAATTAAACATTGAACTAACGGTCAACTAATGGAATTGGTATGAAATAGATCAAAACCAAAATTCAGGGGCATACAATGGAGTGGACAAAACTCGGGGCATAGAAGGGATTGGCAGGAATTTTCTCTTAATATTTTCACTTACTTTTTGTCCCAACCAATAAAAAATATATTTAACACATATTTCTTAATCACCGAGCAAAAATTTAAAAGTCTTTATGTTTTTGTCAGAGAGAGCAAGAGCATGTTCAAAAGCATAGCTAACTAATAGGTATAATAATTGCATCATCAACAATCGATCTAATAGCTCATCTATACAATTAGTTATAAACAAATACTATACCACTATTCATTCAAAAAGTATATATATTACACCACTAATAATTGGCATATCTCTATATCTCATATAGTTGTTTATTATAGCCCGTGCTACCGGTGCATGAGTATAAATTTATAACCTATTTTTCTTATTTCTTTTTTTTCTCTCTCTTCTCCATCTAAACATAAATTTAATATGGAACTCTTTCAGCTCGTTTACATTATCTTGTATCCACTCTAAGGGAGTAGTTACTACGAGCCTGCTGGTAAGCCTTGTAGCAGGTAGTTCTTGATTAGTTGTACTGGATAGAGCATCTCGGTTGTAGAATATTTCCAGGGATGACAATGTGACCTATTCTTTTGGACCGTTTGGTAGAAACGGTGTGGTATTATTATCATGCACCTTGCAAAAAATCATGAGGGCGGTAGCAGCATTGCAAATGTTGTTCGTTCAACAGTTGTGTTCCTACATGTCTGCCTTTTATTTTTTGTATTTCAGCTTAGAAGTTGCCATCAAAATTTCAATTTAAAACTTAATTCTTTATTTTGATTTGAGATTTTTCTAATCGTTGGTTTATTTTTAATATTTGTTTTTAAATCGATAAGGCTACATAGGGAGTGTTCAGCAGCCATTGCCTGCGGCAGTTGAAAATCGCTGCAAGCTGCAGTCATTTTGAGCTGCTGCGCTGCTGCAAAACTCTCATCCGAACACGCCCGTATATAAAACATTTACTATAGATTATGGCTTATATCAGTTATGAGAGAAAAATCATAGGACATAAGAAACTCAGCCTCTTTTTTTTAACGGAAAACAATACGAGAATGTACCTTTTCTATATTATTGAATATAGAAGAAGTAAGATACAGCCCCTAAGGACAAAGAAACGAAAATACCCATAACAAGCTATATACTATACAAGGTGCGAAATAAAATCGCGTAACCTCATCTTTAATTTTCAGGAGCAGAACAGATGGTGTGATCTTCTTATGCTCGAAGATCCGCAGATTTCTCTCAGCCTCTTTTCAATTCCCTCTGGATGAAGATCACACCGAGTGGACATTGGGTTGCTGAAGTATACCGTGGCGGACATTGATCGTTCGATTGTGTTGCTGAACAAAAATTCTATGGCAGACAATTCTGGAGGGTAGGCCGCGTAAAATGGTAGTAATGTTTTTCATTTCAAAACTAGAATATAATCTTGTTGATCATTCTCGCGGGAGGACTGGAGGAGTCGAGAGAGATCGGGACGATTTCGTTGTCATCACCAGCGTGCCTGAGACGAACGAGTGCTCGCGATGTGGACAAGGCCCTCTTCCATAGCCACGTACTACAAAGTACAGAAACTCCTACTACAGTAGTAAATGGATGCACCAGAAAGGTTCAATGATATGGATCGACGTTGCCGAGTGTTGACGTAAAAACACGACGATCTGGAAGGTCTACTTAACTCCAGTGCAGGTCTAAAATAATGATGAAATACGGGCGTACCAGTCAGTTTGATCCTGTAACTGACAAGATATGTAAACAGTAGATAAAACAGTCAATCGGCTGACAAACCGATAGAGTGATTCCAGCCGATACCGATACCAGTCGATATCTAGTATAAATCTTGATACTTGAGTAGATAATGACATAAAGACAATCGGCTAATAGTAATATGATAGAATAAGCGTTAATCCGAAGGTTAAATCATTCATCGGTTGGAGGATCGATGTTGTTAAATCTAAACGATTAGATAAACAGTGAAACCTTTGTTGTCATCGGCTAAAACCAACTTGTAAGTAATCCTTGTAAGCCGATGCAACGTCAAGATAACTCATCGGCTGAAACCCCGATGAAACCCTTATTGGCAATAAAAAGTAGGCTAGAGATTATGGTTCTAAGCATGACTTAGTAGATCAAACTTAACTGATGCAGCACTAAGTATCTAGACAATCAAGTTTTTGACTGATTTTCAGGGTGGTAGATACATTATGTAATCTAAGCCAACAAAGTAATCTAGCCGATATCGACAAAACTTTAGATGGAGATCGGCCGATGCAAGTAGAAAACATTGCTAATCTAGATTATATAACGTATATGATAACTCGATGACTTATATGAACAAGATTAGAGTGTCGAAGCGATGGAAGCACTAATCCCGATAACGCAAGCCACCATAATAAGTCTTACCCCTCGTCGGAGATCGAAGCCGATGCAGGTTAACTTGAAATAAGAACTCATCGAAAGTAAAAGGGTAAAAGGTGAAGATGCGCCGAAATTGAATTGATCCAGAGATAATTCACATGGACTCCGGATGTACATATTTATACCCATGGGTAGATACTAGTCCATATCGGACACGACTCAAACTTTCCTAAAGATAAAAGGAAAAATATAAAGTTCTTATCGGACACTAAACACACTTTAACTAAAGATAAAAGGAAACTAACATACTCTTCCAAATTAATAGATAAACTGCCATGTCACATCCTCCTTGAACTCAGTCTCTTTTGGATAAACTTCCTTTAATATATTAATTTCCTTAACCAAATTTGGTAAGAATCCGATTCTTGGTGATTGATAGTTTCTATCGACCGATTCCAATACTCTGAAACCGATACTGACTCTAGGCCGATGATGATTTCAAGGCTTACCAAATTTCGTCGTTAACACCAAGGTAATCAGTATCGATACTAGCCAAGATCTGTTTTATTTGTAATATTACAGTATCATGATATTACTGTAGGATCAGGATACTATCAGATTTTAGAAAGTTCATATTTTTATATAAAATATAATATTTTTTACAAATTTAAACATATAATATTGATTTTGATAAATTTAATTGGTTTTTATGTAAATTTGAGCATATTTATCCCCATTATTTTCAATCCACCTTATTTTAAATAATATTTGGTAATATGGTAGGGATCATAGTATCGGAATACTATCTAATATTTCGCTGGATCATGTGAAAATGAATAGTATGATCGAGCTATATAAAATTAGGATATTAGATGAGATTGGTATTGTTTGAGTTTTGTAGTATCATAGGATACTGGATCACAACAGGACGTTGCAAGGTTGCCAACTCGGACTGGTCACCAATCAAATTATTGGCGACGGCGTCGACGACGACGTACGGTCAGTCTATGGAGAAATGTCTTGACCAGTGCGGCCCGCTTTTGTGTGCCACTAGCTAGGCGCCTAGGCCGGCCTATATGCCGAGCAGATAGCTGTAGCCAATCGCTGATTCGCTTGCTAGTGTGGCCAGTAGCTTGCCGTGGACCTGTGTTTTGGGCTTTGGCTATCCAGTTTCAGAATAGTTGAACCCTGAAAGCTCTGCCTGATCAGACATAGTGAGTACTCTAATACGCCGTTCTTTTGTATGCTACTAGTACTGCGGGAGCAGTCTTTCGCTCGCTCTTTCTACGTAGCCCGAAAAGGCGTATATGAGCTGCGAGTCATTTTTTTTTAAACCGAAGCTAGCAAAGCTGGTGTTATATTAAGTAGGGAAGAAAGTATTTAGATGATCATCAACGGTGAAGGAGAAAGAGAGAAAAGGAAGATAAAGAAAAGAAGAAAAAAAAGCTACTAATCAATCAATAAGTTTAGGTAGATAATCTCGTGATTTTTTTGCTCCACACATATATCTCCACATAAGCTGCGAGTCAAAATCCGGCTGGGAAAAGACGACCTGAAAAGGTTCCAAGGGAGCTCTTATGAAGCACACCATATAGATACGATACGTACGATCGGGGCGTTTGCAGGGATTCATATTTCCGTGTTATAGGTAACTCGGCAGTTCGGCTGGTTTGATATCTCGTCGTGTCACAAATGGGCTATACACCTGGTCTAGCTGTCACGCCTGACCTACCGATCCGCCTGTCCGATGCGATCCCTCGGGGTACGGAGAATAAAACTCCGAACCCCCTTGCATCAGCTTGAAACAATGAAAAACGCAGCAACAAAATGTTCTGTCTATTAATGCCTCTTGTCGCCGCTTAAAAAGATAAAAAACTAAATTCCGCTCCTGAGGATCCGAGATTAAAACTCACACTCCCTTGTCTCGCTTTCCAAAATACTCATAACGGAAAAGGAAATTCAGCCTCCGGGGGTCGGAGTTTCAATCTCAACTCCTGCTATTTGTACAACTGTGTTGTACAACGTGCGTCCAACCATGCTACGTCTACCAATCACCATGCTCGGTTTCTCTCTGCGTAGAATAAGGCAAGCAAAAGTTATGCGTGTGCATGTACATCTAGCCTGGCTGTCACGCTTTGCCTGCCGATCCGTTTGTGATCCAATGCGATCCCTCGGGGGATGGATAATAAAACTCCGAACCCCCTTGCATCAGCTTGAATCAGTGTAGGACCAAGGCAAGTAAAAGTTGTGCTTGTGCATGTACTAGTCGGATGCATGTTGTACACATGGGGTAACATGTATAGCCATTTCCTTTAATCTCGATACGCAAACCATGCATAGTTACATACGATTAGCTGCGCAGGGAGAGATTAAAATAATCTTGATATGATGATATCTCACCGTGTCACGAGCGTGTGTGTGTGTGTGTGTGTTATACGTCTGGCTATCACGTGGCCGGGCGCAACGATTGAACGGTGTTTTTTGCACGTTCACCGCTCGCGGCGTGCGGTTGTGTGCCACGGCCGTCCAGTGACTTCAGTCCATGTCACCGCCTAGCGGCAACCGGCAGCGAATCCTTTCCGAAAAGATAGGAGATTCGGTGAGTATTTTGTTTTAAAACTTAGTAGAACAAGCACGTTTTGCACACAATTTGAGTGAGTATTGCGCTGTGCGACTTCTCTGTACGTACACGTGAGTACTCGCCAGTCTATCAAAAACTTGCAGCGCTAGTAGCATGGTAGGCTTTGTGCATGTATGACTGTTGGCCAAGCATCGCAAATCAAATATACCTGCGCCAGTGCACGACATGGTCAGCGGCTTGTGTGTTGAGTGCGCGTAGAATCCTCTCCAGAAAGGTGGAGAGATCCAATCCGATTGGCTCGCAGGGGTGATTCCGCGCAAGGCGTCGATTCAATCATCCGTTCTGGGGTTCGGAGTTTTTGTCTCCGACCCCCCTTGGCCTCGTCGTCTGAGCAAGTTGTAGACCGCTGGACGGTACGTTTCACCAGGGCCGGCCCTACATTTTCGAGGGCTCTAGGCAAAATCAGCGATGTGGGTCCTGGAGGCTAAGCCAAAGTCTTCTAAATGCTGCATATAGCCAAGACATTCAATCTTTCTTATGACATAGATGACTTCAAATAGGTTTTTAGTAATTTCAATTTTGAAAAACTTCTTTTGGCTGATGCTACAGTGACAAGTATAGTTAAGAGGATTCGATAGGCGATAGAAACATTTAGCAATATGCAGCTGTAGTGAACTGAAGAATTTCACGTGCTGACACAAATCATTTGGCAAAGGTACTTCCAGCACTTTCCATTAAGAGAGAAAAGTCTATAAAATCCATATTCCCTAATGAAGACTAAGAGAAAAGTATATAGAATTGTATATGATTCCACCGCATACCTTTAACTTACGGAGGGTGATCGAATGAGCAGAAAACCAGAAGGAAGTAGAGTGTGTTAAGATTTAGTTAATCTCTTGATCGGTTGAACCTAGAGCTCCTAACCTAACATGCAATAGAACGGAGGAAAATAAATAAGATTAGCAAAACATATCAATTTTAATTGTGAGAAGAAGGATCGATGGATTGGACCATCACCTGCTCTAGCATCAGTTACATATTGTCGTCCGTCTATAGTCATGTCTTCTCCATGGCCTTATGGCGACTCGGCAAGTTCCATGCGGCAGGAGCGGAAGGCAAAGCATCACAGCGAGGGCGGGGCATCGGGTGTGGGGGCAGTTTTGTGTTTCTATACGTCGCTGGCTATGCAAGAGACCTGCTAAGTTATTGGGCTACACATCTACACATGGTATATACCTAGATCAGGGCCCTCATTTTGGCTGGGCCCTAGGCCATCGCCCTCATGGCCCTGCTCCTGAGCCGGCCCTGCGTTTCACGTATGCATTCTGCGTGGCTAGCCTGGTTCCGTGCGAGTATTCGATCCGATCACCAGATTAGATGCGATCGATGGGAACTAGCTCCATTTCCGGAAGGTTCGGAGATGAAAACTCCGACTCTTTGCCCTCTCTCGAAGAAGTATACGTAATTGATAAGGATAAACCAGGCCAACTCCAACCATCTTTCTCTAGGTTGAAAAGTAACAATAGAAAACATCTAGGGGCGTCCCGTGTCGCTCCGCTCCTGGGTGACATGGGCGACGACGCCAGCCCCGCCGCTAGTTCCCCTCCCTCGCCTCCTCTGCCTCACCGCCGCTCGAGCAGCCGCCGACAAAACCGGGCGGCGGCAAGGATAGCGGCGGGGGGCCTTCTTCTCCCTCACACCACGACCCGGCAGATGGAGCACTGACGGGGAACGGGTGGAGGGCCAGAGATGGTGGCCTTCGACGCCGCCGGCGGCTGGAGGCGACAGATCCATCGCCGGCGAAGGCGGATCCGGCCCCCTTGCGGCCAGATCGGGACGGAGCGGTGCTGGCTGCGCTGCACCGAAGGCTGGCGGAGGAGGTCGAGCCATCAGTGGAGGAGGCCGAGGCGCAGGCGAAGGAGGTCGCGGCACCGGCGGTCGTGGTGGTGGTGGGGCCGAGGGTTTGTAGCGGCAGCGACTGGTGGTGGAGGCGGCGGTGTCCCGTCCAATTCCGGCGCCCTCCCGACCGGATCTGGCGGAGTGGCGGCTGCTGGCGGGGCGGCTAGCGATGGTGGCGGCGGTGCCGACGATGGCCGGCGGCAGTGACGGCAGGCCGGCGTCGTGGCAGACGCGGTGGGTCGACGGCGGAGTCCGGTGAGGCGCGAGAAGGCGTGGGCGATGACAGTGGAGGCCGGCGCGGCGCGAGGAGGCGTGGCCGGCGATGATGGAGGCTGGCAACGTTGGAGCTGGCGCGACGTGATGAGGCATGACCGAGGCGTGTGCTGGGGCAGCACAACGAGGTTGCCCGGCGTGGCGGGAGGAAGTGCGACCGACGACGGCGGTGGTCGGCACGCGGAGACTGGTTGGTGGGGGGCGCCGGTGCAGTGGTGCCCACGCGCTGGCGGAGGTTTAGATGGCGGTAGAGCAATGATAGATCAGTGGTAAATAGGAAGGCGGTGGACGGCGGGTGAAAACCCAGCCTTGGCCGGGGCCGGCAACGATGGCGTTCGAGCGTCACTCCCCTCCTGAGGGTGTTGTCGTGCTGTCGCACCCCCTCTAATGTGGCTGCCGGGTGAAATCCCAGTCTCGGTTCTCTTTGAGACCTTGACGGACGGCGGCGGCGCTTTCGTCGCTTCTCTCCTTCGAGACGTCGTCTTGGCATCCCCTTGCCGAAACCTCGCAAGCATTTCGTGCAAGCTTGCTCTAGATTCACATCCTCTTGTGTCAGCGTCCTAGCTGCTGCAAGTTGACCACGTCGGAGGGCCTAGGGGAGAGTGGTTCCATTCTTTTCTCTCACCCCTCTCCCTTAATCCCAAAGATTTGGATAGAGCGGGATTTTGTGTCGGTTGTAAGGGTCGGGTTTTGGGCGATCTCGGCTGTGTTCTGTTGTTAGCCTAGCGGCGGTTGGTCACGCTTAGTGGCGGCCGGTCCGGTGCTAGCCTTCTCCTGGGTATGTGTGTTGGCATTATCGGTGTGTGGATGGTGGCATATTTTTTCGTTTTCCTCGTTACAATCTCTGTTGAAAACAATATTTCGTAAGCCTCGAAGTCATCATCGACCTAGAGTTAGTATCGGCTTTAGAATCATGGAATCGACCGATGGAAGCTATTAATCGCCAACAGTCGGATTCTTACTAAATTCGGTTAAGGAAATTAATCTATTAAAGGAAACTTATCCAAAAGAGACCGAGTTCAAGGAGGATGCGATATGGTAGTTTATCTGTTAATTAGAAAGAGTCTATTAGTTTCCTTTTATCTTTAGGAAAGTGTGTTTAGTGTCCAATAAGGACTTTATATTTTTCCTTTTGTCTTTAGGAAAGTTTGAGTCGTGTTCGATATGGACTAGTTTATACCCATGGGTATAAATATGTACACCCGGGGTCCATGTAAATTATCTCTCGATCAATTCAACTTTGGCGCATCGCCACCCTTTACCTTTTTTACTTTCGACAAGTTCTTGTTTCAAGTTGGGCTGCATCGGCTTCGATCTCCGACGAGGGATAAAGCTTGTTATAGCGGCTTGCATTATCGGGATTAGTGCTTCCATCGCTTCGACACTCTAATCTTGTTCATGTAAGTCGTCGAGTTATCATATACGTTATATAATCTGGATTGATAATGTTTTCTACTTGCATCGGCCGATCTTCATCTAGAGTTTCGTCGATATCGGCTAGATTACTTTGTTGGTTTAGATTATATAATATATCCACCACCCTGAAAATCAGTCAAAAGTTTGATTGTCTAGATATTATGTTTCTTTTCATACTTAGTGCTGCATCAGTTAAGTTTGATCTACTAAGTCGTGCTTAGAACTATAATCTCTAGCCTGCTTCTTGATTGCCAATAAGGGTTTCATCGGGGTTTCAGCCGATGAGTTATCTGGATGTTTGTATCGGCTTACAAGAATTATTTACAAGTTGGTTTTAGCCGATGACAACAAAGGTTTCACTGTTTATATAATTGTTTGGATTTAATGACATCGGATCTCAAGCCGATGTATGCTTTAACCTTCGGATCAGTGCTTATTCAATCTATCATTACTAGCCGATTGGTTGCTACTGGATTATATTATTGTTATATTACATTATCATCAGCCAACTATCTTTATGTCATTATCTACTCAAGTATTAAGATCTATACTAGATATCGGCTGGAATCGGCATCGGCTGGAATTACTATATCGGCTTGTCAGCCGATCGGCTCTTTGATATTCAATTTATATATCTTGTCAGTTGCAGGATCAAACTGACTGGCACACCCGCATCTTTTGGACCTGCACTGGAGCTAAGCAGATCTCCCAGGCCGTCGTGTTTTTACGTCAACAATCTCCCAGGGTTGTAATCTTGTAATTTTTTCCTGCTCTATCAATATGAACTTCGCACTATCTGGTACGAGTCGTTCAAAAAAGTAATAATAGAAATTCTGGCTTTCGTGGATTGGAGATTAAAACTAAAACCACCCTACCCTTGTTTGTAAAAATAACAAAAGGACTAACTCGACAAAGACCCGGTTCTGTGAACGGTAGTAGGCAAGGTTTCCAAAACCGCTAGTAACTGCGCGGTTACCGTAGATACCATCGCGCTTATCGTGGGGTACGGTAAAAGGAAAATCGCGGTAATCTTCTTAAGTTCAAATAAATTTAAAAAGTAATTTAAAATTTTAATAAATTTTATACGGTTTCATATTATTTGTCACGATTACCAATCGTGCTTACCGCCGGAGCGGGTACGCGCCCCAGCGGTTTGGGAAAGACCCTCGTAGTCACGATTACCATGCTTAATCGTGTCGCAACGTGTGCATTCTGCCTAGGGGTGCAGGCGGCGCGGGCCAGCCCGCTTGCCCGCAAGGCCGCCCCGCAAAAAGTCCCGCAAGGCCGCCCCGCGAGAAGGCCGCATAGCTAGATGGGCTGGATTGACCCGCGTCCGCGTGTCCGCCGGGAGCCCACTAGCTCCGTGTCCACATGTCCCCAACCCTAGCTCGGCGTTTCCACACGCGAGATCGAGGCTGGAGCGGCTCACCATCTCTGCTGCTGCCTCGCTTCCTCGCCATCTCTGTTGCCGCCTCGCTCGCCGTCCTCCGCCGCTGCCTCGCTCGTCGTCCTCCGCCGCCGCGGCGCCGGCACACCTCGTCCATCCCCTCTCTCGACTCAGGTGAGTTCTTGTCTCTTCATTTTTTTTTCTTGTTTAAGCTCTGGAATCTCGTCGATTGGGAAAGAATGCCGTGGGTGGCAGATGAGGCATAATCAAACTAGCATACAGTATAGTTGAGATTTGATTACAATTAAATGTTTGCTTGTGTCTCCTCACACTTGGTTTGGTGCCTGGTCAAGAACATGCAAAGATGTGTATCTCTGTCCCCATGATTGGCAGATATATAGAAGTAAAATATTACTAGTCGCACAGTTTGGTAGATCTTGTAGTTTGTAATCGGCCTTCAGTTTGGCACATTCTAGTTTGTCATAAAGTTTTTGATTTCTGAGTGGATGAGCTGAGGTTGATATATTATGCAAGTATTTTGGCAATTTATTATTTAAATTTTTTTCCATCTTGTTCTACATGCAGTACTTTGGTTTTCTCCAATGTCAACCTCATTAGCTGAAGCTCCGCAAGGAGGACATATCAAAGAGGTCATTGCAGAGGGCTCTTCGGGAGACTTATCATCGTCAACACAATTATTGGCTGCAAAACGGAAGTTAGCAGCATTGAATCCTCCGACAGCAAAACGAAGACGATCACCTATTGTATTGCCAATAGTCAGATCTCCAGGAGTGCGACAAATTATTTCCCAAAATGCAGTCATCATGGAGAGATCACAAGTTGCTGGTCAGAGGTCCCCGAGTGCAGAGTCTCCAATAACTAGATCTCTTTCTCCAGTGGCAAGGCTCGCATCAAGTCCGTCTGCTATCCCAATTGAGCTAGATGTTGAGACTCAACCAAGGGAATCAAGTCAATCAACTCCTCATGTTGTGACTCATCGTTCTGGTTAGTTCTTTACTCTTGATATACTGCATATATAATAATTTCTGTAATTTGTCTTTCACCCATGTGTATGAATAATTGAATATATGATGATCGAGTGATTAGACTATATATATATATATATATATATATATATATATATATATATATATATATATATATATATATCCCTACTAGTAATATATATGTCATTGCTAGAGTCTAATTGTAGGGTAATAGATTAATTTTATATATGATTTAATGATGCAGGGAAAAGAACACTCACATCTTTAATCTGGAAAGAATTTAAACCGTTTTATTCTTCTACTAGTGGAAAGGTGCTCTATGGGAAATGCATGCATTGCAATAAGGTAATTAAAGCTAACCGTGGTTCGGGGACAAGTCAATGCCATAGACATTTACTTAAATGTCCATTGAGAATTAGAGTGCAACAATTGGTTGAAAGTTTGCATTCCAGTCTATCTCCTGATGCATCTATTCTAAAGGACTGGAAATTTGATCCTGATGTAGCACGTGCAGAACTTTTAAGGATGCTTGTTTTGCAAGAACTTCCTTTCAGCTTTGTTGAACACCCTGGTTTTAGAAGATTTTGTGCAAGCTTGAACCCATACTTTAGGGTGATTTCCAGAACTACTATAAAGGGTGATTGCTTGGCTGCCTATCAAGAACAAAAGTTAGCTCTGTTCGAGGTACTGAGGAAAACAAATTCTCGGGTTTCACTAACGGCTGACATGTGGTCATCCAATCAAAACCTAGGTTACATGTGCATAACTTGTCACTTTCTTGACAATGAATGGAATATGCAAAAGAGGATCATAAGATTCACTCAAGTGCGTACACCACATGACAGTATAGCTCTCTTCAATGAAATTCTAAAGTGCATTCAGGATTGGCAAATAGAAAGTAAGTTGTTCAGTATTACTTTAGACAATGCATCGGTTAATGATTCTATGGTTGTGGATTTGAAAGCAAATCTTTTGGGTAAGCTTGCCATGCCTTGCAAAGGAGAGCTATTTCATTTCCGATGCGCAGCTCACATCCTTAATCTTATTGTTCAAGATGGATTGAGTATTATCAGTGGTGCCATATCCAGGATAAGGGAAAGTGTGAAGTATATTAGATCATCAGAAGCACGTGAGCAAAAATTTGAAGAAATGATTGCACAAGTAGGAATTGTTGAAGAGAAGCGTCCTTCACTTGATGTGTCCACTCGTTGGAATTCCACCTATTTGATGCTTTCTTCATCCTTGTTATTCAGGAGGGCTTTTGATTCTTTAGATCGGTTTGATCCAAACTTTCAAGATCCTCCACTATTTTTTGATTGGGAAAATGCAGAAATTCTTTGCAAACATCTCAAGATCTTCTATGATGCAACTGTTGTGGTTTCCGGGACATCATATCCCACTGTTACTCGCTATTTTCATGAATTTTGGAAGGTAAAGGTGATGCTTCTTGATGAGTCCAACAGTGAGGATGTTCTTGTTGCAAGCATGGTTTCTAAAATGGATACAAAATTTCAGAAATATTGGGATCTACAGTTCCTGCAGATTTGTGTTCCTATTATTTTTGATCCCAGATTTAAGTTGAAATTCCTTGAGTTTAGGTTGAAAGCAGGTTTTGGAGATAAGGCAACTGGTCCAAGTGGATATCTCTCTAGAATTAAAAGGACAGTCCGTAGTTGGTTTGCTGAATATTCTTCACAAATTGGTGGTCCAAACACAACCAATTCTCAAGAAGCATCAAGTATTGGGGTGAATGTTGGCTGCAGCCAATTTGCCGACTGGAGGCAATATCTTCACGATCAAAGCAAGAGTAAAGTAAAAACTGAGTTAACTAGATATCTCGAAGATATTCCTCAAGAAAATGATTTCCCTGATAATGATTTTGACATACTCTTGTGGTGGAGGGTAAACTCATGCAAATATCCAATATTGTCACGCATGGCGCTTGATTTGCTAGCTGTCCCTGCATCTTCCGTTGCATCAGAGTCTGCATTTTCTACTGGATCAAGAATCATCAGCGACTATAGGAGTAGGTTGGCTAGTGGAACTGTGGAGGCATTGGTTTGCCTTCAAGATTGGATGCGAGCAGATGGTATGGAATCTAGCTTAGTCGTATACTCGTATGTGCATTGCTATTTATATTCTGGCCCATAAACTTATTTATGCTGAACTTTTGAATTATGATGTTTTAGGTTTTGGTGATCCCTATTCAATTCTAACTGATACGGTTGAGGACGATGATGTTAATATGCAACTGTTAGGTATTTAAATTACTTGATTTTGTATTTCTATATGTCTAATTAACTATGGGTACTATGATGATCTTATAAAATTTACAATTTATTTTACATTTGCTTCTTAATACATAGGAAATAATGCAAGAGCAAGCTCTGGTGGTGGGGGCAAAACTCAATGAAATCGTCTTTTCTGAAATGTTATATTCTAACTGCAAGGCAAGTGAATTCATTATTAAATTACTTATTTGCTTTATTAAAGTTATCAGGGCTAGGTTCATATTAATTTGGGAGGAAGCAGAACATCAGTTAGCTAGGTTCATATTTGAACTTTGAATTAATGATCTTCTGCTCTTTTTTTTTGTTTTGCCCAAGCAGAAAATGTTATGCCTTCCAAAAATTCAAATGACCATGCAACTTGTTATGTTTCTTCTGTAGGGATGAGATGGCCTTCAGTTAGTGGCCGAACTGGGCTAGTGCTGCTGTTGGTTAAAATCCTCACTGTGAGAAGGACATCAATTTTTGGTTGCATATTGCAGTGTTGATATAAATTGTAATTTAAGCAGATTTCTGGTTGCAACACTTGCATGTTGCAATGCTGAAATGAATTGTTAATTTAATTTGGCTTCTGGTTGTATGTTGCAGTGTTGATATGAATTATTAATATAATCTGACCAGGATGTTTGTTATATGTATGTAAGTATTATTAGGATGTTTACTGCTTGTTAATTTGCTCCCAAACTAAATATACCATGCATGCGACAGTAACGCAGGGTCCGCTTGCAAGCCGCCAGCTAATTGCGGGCATGCGGACGCGGGCGCAGCCTGCCCGCTGCAGCCGCGCGGACAATGCGGACGCGGTGCGGGCTGTCCGCAACCGCGCCGCCTGCACCCCTGATTCTGCCGGGCAGCCGCCTATCGGCCTTAATGCCCGTCTGTTGCTCGTGAAACGAGCTAAGCCCATGGGCTTTTGTGATTTGCCGGAAACTGCAATTTTAGAGATCGACCCAGCTTGCCAAAGCTCCGTCTCTATCCCAATTCCCACACGTTTCTCTCCTGCGGTTGCCAGTTTGCCACTTGCCATTGGTTCGTTTCTTCAAGAGTACCTGTCGACCACATATCACATAATTAAGTTGACGCGTTTATCTCGTGTAACAACTAGTAAAAACTGCCACGACACGTTTACCTTGCGTAGAAAAGAATGTCATGTACATATCCATAGCTTATCAAACATCGATCTCTACCAAATCGTGCGCAAAAAATGCCAAATCGTATCGGCGAACACACGTCCATCCCGTCTAGAGACAATTAATGGACAAATGCACGACGCAGCTGCCTCGCGAGCTCTTCTGAACTCTGAAGCACACCATACATACGATACGAACGGCGCGTTTGCAGGGATTCGTATTGCGGGCCGTAACCATACGTGTTAGGTATATATTGCGGCAGTTCGGCTGGTTTGACACCTGACTGTCACTTACTCGCATGGCCGGTCGCGTCAATTCCACGGTGTTTTTTTCACATTCACCGTGCGCTCTTGTGCGTGGGACCGTGGGTGAAGCCGTGAAGTGGTGATTCCGCGCGCGGGAGGTGTCAATCCGATCATCCGATGGGATCCCTGGGATTCGGAGAATAAAACTCCGAACTCCCTCGCCTCCTGAAACACCACATAAAAAATTCTGACCTCTCGCCTCTTGCCCTCGCTTGAAAGAAATAACAAACGAAATTCCGCTGCCGAGGATCCGAGACTAAAACTCACATTCACCAAAATACTCCTAATAACAAAAAAGAATTTTTGCCACCTCCGAGGATCGGAGTTTTAATTCTCAGTATGCAAACCATGCAAACGATTAGCGCGGGGAGAGATTGAAATCATCTCATGTTGGAGTACAGTATTTTGGCAGTTCGGCTACTTGATATGATGATATATCAAGTCGCGAGCTTCTTTTTTTTTTTTCACACACATTGAGTGAATGTGGCAATGTGCGCTGTGCGGCTTCCTTTTTTTTATTCTGAAACCCCGTAGCTGGCTTCTGGGTCTACTAGGTTATTGTTGGCATATATCACTGTGAGCCAAGCAATGATAGAAAAAGTCTATACATACTAACTTTTTCTTACTAAATTGCCGAAAAGTCTCGGCGACTCGGCTAGGCGAGATGTAGACCGCTGGACCGGTATGTTCCGCGCGAGGTTTTGAAAACTCCGACCCTTGCACTCGATCGCTTGCAGTACGTAATTACTCCGATGAGTGTACGATGAATCAGGCCCTTGGAATCGGAGATCAAAACTCCAACCGCCTTACTCTCGATTGGAAAAAAATAACAACAAAAGATATCCCGGCTTTTGGGGATTGTAGATAAACTCAGATCACCTTTACCCTCGTTTGAAAAAAAAAAACAAAAACAGAAATGCATCCTCGATGGGCCGAGGACTCGGCGAGGTGAGTGGTAGACGACGATGTTCAATCGCTTTTTAAACGTATGCGTTCTGCCGGTCCGCCGCCTATCGGCCTCCGTTTCTGCTCGTGGTCGTGGCGCTCGAAACGAGTTTAATTAGCCCATGGGCCTTCGTGATTGCCGGAAACTGCAACCAGAAATCGACCCAACCTTGCCAGAGTCTCTGTTCCAATTGCCACACGTTTCTCTCGTGCGGTTGCCACTTGTCATCGCTTCGTTTCGCGACGAGTCCCTATCGGCTCCATATCACGTAATTAAACCGACGCGTTTATCTTTTGCAACAACTGGCACGACGCGTTTATTACCTCGGATAGAAAAGGATGACACGCATAGTTTATCGAACATCGTTCCAAATCATGCAGAAAAAAGAAAATGTCAAAATCGTATCGGCAAACGTCCATTCCGTCTGGAAACTCTGGAGAATGGACAGACCGGCACGACGCGGCTGCCTCGCGACGTCAACCTCGTACACACACGGAAGATCGGCGTACGTGGTGAATTGGCGCCGAGACGGCGACCGATCGATCGGGTAAACGTCTCGGGATAGCAGGACACGTGTATAGCTGCTGCCTGTGCCTCGGCAATAACGGCGCGGATGAGAGGGAGGAGAGAACCGGTCAGTCCCCTGATCCCATCCATCCACACGCGCGACGCGGCCGCTATTTATACGCGCCTCTCATGCAACGCCACCGTTAGAATGGTTTGGATTCGCTTCGTCGCGTGATCGCCATCGTCTCTCGACAGAATAAAAATCAAGAGGGGGAGGAAAGCCGAGTGAGGTTTTCGCCGAGATGGAGATGGGTAGGGACGTGGAAGGGCAGCAGCAGAGGCGGCTGGTGGTGGTGCACAGCCAGGTGAGGCGGATCAAGCAGGAGGAGGGGGAGAAGGTGAAGGTGGACGAGACGTACCAGCACCAGGTGTCGGAGATGCGGCGAATGGTGGTGCTCCGGGACATGGAGGCGAGGCAGCGCTCCCGCTCGCCGCTCGGGAGGGCCGCCCGCCCGGCGATCTCCATCGGCGGCGACTCGTGAGGGATACGTGCGCCGTGCGCCACCCACTACCGGATTGGATGAGGACGTACGGCCACCGCTGCCGTCTCCTTTGAGTTTTCTTCTCTCGTCATGGTTAGACCCGATTGATTGAACAGCCGAACATGAGCAGATGTTTTTTTAGGATCATTCTTTGGCTGTACTGCGTATATTAATCGGAACTTTTTTTTGTTGTTGTTGGAGACAACGAAATTTCAGTTCTTAGGATGAATGGAAACTTATATCTTCGTTCTGTAAATACTAAAGTTATGACTTATGTGGCCTAGCTATTTTGGATTGTGCATATGTGATGCATTCGTTATTGATGATCTTCCTCTCTCTTGGTGAACCGGGAGCACATACAACTGGCAACGAATACTTGATTATAATTTACGATCAACTCAATCTGATATTTAGCTATCCGTGCCATATTGGACTCTGGACAATGAAAACAGGAACAAAACAGGACAAAATTTGGGGCTTTATTGTCATCTCCAGAATCAGTACAATAGGGGTAATTGATTGTCCGACAAAACAATTCCAAAACGTAAATATCCTACACGGTGGATTTGTCTAGGGATAGCATCTTAATTCTGCGACTAAGATTCTGTATCACATCCAGGAGCAACAGCTTCTTCTGCAATCTAAACTGCACGGCTAATTCAGTAGTAATAGGTGGTTCTCCTTTTAGTATGGCCTCGTCTTCCATTATCTTGGTGTGGAAGTGTTGGAGAGCAAAGGTGCAAAGTGCAAGGACAGTTCGGAGTGCTGAAGCTTCAACAGCTGGGCCTAATGGAGCTTTCTCCTTAAGAGACATCAAAGTCTTGAGGTCATGGCCACTCACAGCATCCAGATCAGCTGCAATAATAACCCTTAAAGCAGCCAATAAGCGCCCATCTACTATATCTGGACCTCCTATGCTGACCTGAAATGAAATTACAAGTGATACCCACAGAAAACTAAGCAGGTTCAGAATGCTGCACGGATAATGAATGACATGAATTCAACAATAAATTGCAAAAAATAAATAGGATCAGTAAGAATGTGTGCAAAACCTTTAGAATTGCACCCTCTCCATACAGATTTAGCTGTGACAAGATATTCTGTTGCCACTTGGCTGGAGCTGAAAAGTTAGGAGAAGAAACTCCTGCTGCCATGCTAGAAGCATCTAGGAGAGTTCCATCATAGCTCAGTTCCACTTGGTCATACGGATTCGATGTTATTACAAATCCATAATCGAGAAGGAAGAAATCATTAGGGTAGCAACCATAGTTCAGTGTTACCGCAGCATTTTGATCAATCCTTGTCTCAGCAATAACCTGTGTATATACAAGGTCAAGGTGGTCAGAATCATTTGCATCTACAGTAAGACAACATAAAAGGCTACACTTATCCATGAATTCGGTTAAATTAATGCATTTACATGCCACTTATGTTGTCACGCGTAAACAAAGATACTAACAGAGGGCACTCAATTAACAAAAATTGTATGAGGAAATACAAATTCTATGGGCACATAAATTCTAAGCTCAGAAGTACACAAACAATTCAGGATACTTGCCTTAACTGACATATCAGGGCTATCCACATTTCCTTCCTGGACAATCCTAGCATTTGGGTTAAAACTATGGTTACACATATCAATAAGAGGCAACAGCATTGGAATTTCACCATGCAAACGGAATGCCCGAGTAGATGCTGCTGACATAGCCCATCCAAGGGAAGATGAGTTTACATCTTGTCCACAAAAAGGATGATCTTCCAAGGGCACTGTACCAAGCTTATGTTTCACCTCTTTTTCAAACTCGAGAAGGAAGCGACACCTTTTATTCACCTGAAATATAATAAGTCAAAAAAGAAGAGGGGAAATGCAATAAGGATCCAAAACGACAAGAACTACAATAATTTTGTAACCTGGTGGAGAAGAGGAGCATACTGCAAGTTTTTTATGTCTTCCCCTGGGAAAAAGATCGGTACAGTAAAAGTCTCTGGCAGATTTGCGATATATGGCCACCAAAAAGAGTCAGATTTTGCCCTTTCTTGAAGCAGCCTCAAGCCCAGTCGCATAGCCCATAGTTCCTCTGTCACATGCTTCCCGCAGGATTGAATTTGTAAGTCACTGAAGGGTATTTAACCTAACTTTATAGAATGAAAGGTCCCTCATACACTAAAAGAGGGCAGGATCATAGCGTGCAGATGTAAAATAGTTCCATCAAGCAGCAATTCTGTCGCAAGACAACATTAGCTACACAAAGGATTAGGTTGTGTAGCGTAAATTAAAGGAAAATCTGACTCATTATTACTCAATTTAACACGAGAAAACAGCATTCGCCATTATATATAGGTGCTCTGGACAACTGCATTTCTCAAAATTGTAAAACCCAATTGCTACTGAACTCTAATATATTGACGTGCAAAGCTTTTGGGTGTTCACGAAAAAATTGCTACTGAACTAAAACGCAATACTAGGTGGATGTCAGTTCAATTGATCCGATGTCAAGAGCAGAATAAACACCAATTATGCTCCTGATTCTTATATAGAAATAGATCTTACTTTTGATGCATTGGCAACTCTTCACAAACATGAGTTACCACACTGGTTTCCACAACGTGACTAACAGAGATAATTGAAAATCTGAACCAGGATTAGGAGAGCCATTACCAGGTATTTGGTCCGCTAGCTGCACGAGGACTGCGTCCGCAGCGCCGGCGGGGCGGCGGAGTCGTAGAGGGAGGCGGCCGGGCAGCGCGATGAGGACGTCGCCCGCGGGAATGTCTCCCTCGGCCGCAGCGGCGGAGACTCCGAGGCCGTGCTCGGGATGGTCGACCACGCGGAGGGCGGGGTGCACGAACCCTCCCTCACGCTGCACCCATCGGAGCAGGTCCGGCGGCTGAGGCGCGATGCGCGGGGCGGCGGAGGCAGCGGCCGCGGAGCAGGAGAGGCTGCGCCGGCTGCGGGCGAGCGAGGAGGAGAGAAGGGTGGCGGTTGTTGTGAGCAGGGCCTTCCTCGCCGTCGCCGGCGTCGCCCCCGCGGCGGCGGCGGCGGCCATGGGGTTCGGCGGTGGAGACGCGCGAAGAGCAGAGCAGTGGGGTTGGTTGGGGGCGGAGATGGCTGGATGCCTGGAACAGACGACGGGCTCTTGGATAAAGTGAGGTTTGGGCCGGGTTCGGCCTGACCTATCATCCCAGGCATGTTTTACTGGAAATCTTTGACCGTCCAACTCGAGATCAAGCGTTCAGGTGTGCCGATTAGCCCAGTACAGAAGCACGTATTTCTCTAATAAAAAATTCAGAAATGCAAAACACCGGTATCCAGTCGGGCTCGGTCGGAACAGGACATATTTTTTAAGGATCACCCAGTATCACCAGATGTCCGAGGGGTCCAGATAGAGGGGTTCAGCGTCGCCGTCGCACTGGTCCTTGCATGAGAGCCGGCAGCGTCACTGGTAGCGTCAGTCGCCGCCGGCGGCCGTGCTCCTCACACCTTCTCCTCCTCAGTGTTGTCGCCGCTGCGCACGAGGTCAGTGCGGGAGAGGGGCGCGAGCGGCGGCGGTGCCCGCGGCCGCCGGCACGTTGTCTTCTGACGGCGGTCTCCATCAACTGCAGGTTCTTCATATCCCCTTTCTCCCATTCCTCTTCTTTTCTTCCAAATTCATCTCATTACTGATTTCGATTTTCCTCTCATTTTTGCGATTTCTAGGGTTCGTTGAATCCCCAACCTGTTAATGGGACTCCTCATATCTTATCCAAATTGAAATCGAAGTACGCTAGTACTCCTTTTTTTCTCTGTATTTCGTTCATTTTAATGGGTGGTGTTTGCAGCAGAGGGAGGGATGTGTGTATATGCTAAATCATATGACACCTGCAGCAAAATGTTCGAATCACTTGGACTTTTGATTTTGAAATGATGTGATACTTTGGTTCAATTGATTAACATTCACCATTAAAATGATATTTTCTTTGTTCTTTACCTTTTCAATAATCTCTTGTTACATGTGCACACACAGAGTTGAAATGGCATTGCCATGTGCTTCAAGTGAATCAGATTTCATGCATGTTCCAAACAAGACGAGGTGCTCTCCGAGGTTGAACAAGGGATCAGCTCCACCCTCACTGGAGAAATCTAACGCATCTCATTCCAGGAAGAAGAAATGTGCAGTAAAACCCACTGTAAATCGCAATGGTCCTATGGGAAAATCAAAACGTACTTGCAAAAAGAAGTTGAAACTGGACAATGAAAATGTGGTACTGCCTACATTTATATTCATTTCTTTCACATGTGCATCCCCCATTAGTATGTGTTTTAACACATCATGAACAACTGAATTTTTTAATTGCTTGCCACATTTTTTTACAGGCACGGAGTGAAACTTTCAGATGCAACCCAAGTCGCCTCAGCTTTATAGTAGCTCTTTTATCACCTGATCAGAAGGGTTTTGTTGTCGATGCTGGATTTGGTCATTTGCTATCTATGCAGGCTTGCAATATTCGAAAGGGCATGACAATGTGGCTGATCAAAAGTGTTAATTGTTTATCTGGGATATTGGAAATTGGGGGGAAATGAATACCCATCAAGCCACTCGTGGAGAAGGTGATCGGAGCTCCCAGTGGGCCTATTCCTGTGGAACTTTCAAGAGATGGTGATCTCAGGTTGAAGAATAAGTTTACAGTGAAAGGTAGAGGACAACCTATACACATCACCATATCTCAGATGCTTAAGGAAAACACAAAGGATGAGTTCACCATATCATTCATGTTGGTCGCTCTGTGTGTTTACCTTGCTCCTATGGCGAACCTGTCAGTGAATAGGGATTACCTGGGAGCTCTTAGTAATGTGAAGAAAATTAGCGATATGAATTGGTGCGAGCACATAGCTGATTTCTTGATCCAAGGGATCAGTGATTTCAAAACAAACAAAAAAGACAATGTATACGTGCGAGGCTACGTCCATATCCTCAACGTAAGGTTTCCATGCCATTCCATTTCCTGTAATTTCACTCCCCCCTCTCCTAATTGCTTTTTTTATTTTTTTTAACGCCCATTTTTGTGTTCTAAATCAAGATTGTTTTTCTGTAGGTCATCTTCACGGACTGTGTTACAAGCTACTCTGCTCCACAAGGCATTCCACGCATTCTGCATGTAACTACCGCACACCTTCTCGCGGTAAATTTACTTGCTGTCAATAAATCATCAGGCCAAATAGATTATGATTCTCTCCAGGTATCATAGTTGCATTTCTCTATGGGTCATACTCTCCATATTAAGCACTTCAGCAAACTTATATATATATATGTATTATGTGTGTGTGTATATGTCACTTTTTGTCAGATTAAAGAGATAGAAAACACTGTTTATTGCAATGGGATGACATGTGAAGATGGGGATAGGCAGCCCGGCAAGCTTAGCAGAGGCGTTCCTACTGTAGATGTTGACGAAGTGGATATGAAGGGGCAGGATGGGCAGACATCCCATGAATTGAACGAGAATGAGAAATTCTCGGAGTGAACCAAATACGATGAGGTCTATTTTTTCTGCTTACCATATTGCCTTTATGCAACCTTTATATATATAATATGTGAATAGGGGGCTGTCAGCTCTATGTTCATTTATATATAGGGTAATAGTATATTCCTTTTTGTCACGAAATATCTCATACAAGTACTGATTTTTAATTAGTTCCCTCTTCTGTTTTTCACAGCCATCCGTACTTAATAACTTGGTAAGTAGGATGAATCAGAGACTAAAACACAGACGTGATGAAATCATCAACCATTGCATACAACAGCTTGAAGCTATTTTCGATGCATCAGACAAGGAAATAATTTCTGAGTTTCAAACAGAAATAGCCAAGTTGACAGCTGGAAATGGCTTAGCTAGCACATCTCAACCTGTTGAAGCAAGTCGCAAAAGGGATCAAAGTGATGTAATTTTTGCAGTAGGCAGTGCAGCTACCCATGATGCTGAGCAGGGAGAGAGTGATAAGAAAAATAGTGGGCCAAAAGCAACTGATTCTTCTGCGCCCCAAAAGAATGTTGCACATGACAACCAATCAATTTCTGAAATTGTTGCTATTGTTGCCTCTGTTGCCCATGATGCTTCTCAAATCGAGCATATGTGCGAGAAATCTATTGAACAAGGCATGAGAGCAGCTTGCTCTATGGTAATGGGGCTAAGAAAGACGAAGGTCAATGGGCTACTAGTGATGCCAATCACACTCCAATAGAGGAGCAATTCCCTGGAGCGTCCATGATGGATTCTATGATAGACGATACTAGTAAGTATCAAAATGTGTGTTTTTCCCTACATTCTTGAGACACCTTTTTTCCATAATTGATATTTTCATTCTTTTTACAGCAATTGATACAAAGGAGGTAGCTCAGATGCTTGAAACTATTGTAATAGATGATTCATCACATGAATCTCATCCTGCTGTCATCACGGTCCCTCAACTGACCGAACCGATCCCATATGGTGAGCGCTTCCCAGACCCTGGCACTGCGCCTCCTGCAACTAAGCACATGGATAAAAGGTGTAAATCTAGCCATACAAGTGTTGAGGCCATAACACAGCTTGGGAAAGGGAAGGCGGTACATGATGATTTCACCCTTAAACTGTTTCAGAATCATGTTCTAAGGACAATCAAAGGCAAAGGCGATGCGGTTAAGGTTTCGATCGATGGAGCATATGTCACCGAAGAGGAGTTCTAGTCTGCGTTGAAATACTCCGGTGAGGTGGACTCAAATTTCATGTGGGTATGCTGTAAAGCTATGATGGCTGATTGGGATTCAAAAAACAAGATAATCATGGATCCAGTTGCTGTTGTAAGCTTCTCTAGTCCAGTCCTGTTCTTCATTTTTTAGATTATCTTGTAGAGCTGAGGAATAGTCTATAATTTGTGTCTGTTCACCAACTAATAGAATCAGTTGATTAAGACAATTGAAACTTGCAACCTTAAAACGGTCAGGGACAAATTTTCAAAGGTCAACCTTGAAGAACTAGACCGAGTATGCTTCACATTCACTCTCTACTTGTTTTTCTTTTTTTTTGGCACCATCATGGTTGATTCAAATGCGTTTCTGTGGGTGTTTGCGGTGGTGGGGTGTTTTTTAGATGTATTTACCGATTGTGAAGGACCATCATTGGTTCTTGATTGTGATCATCATGTCCACTAAGAGAGTACAAATATATGACTCCATACGGAACCCAACAAACAGCAAGGACGATCACAACGATCTATGGTACAATGTGGTAAGGGAGGACAGTGCCATCACTTTTTCTTTGGGCTTTTTATTCTAAACTGCTATAATTTGTTTCCTTTCTAAACTTTTTCTGAATTTTTATAGAGTAGCAATCTGCAGCTCGCGATCGACATGCGGAGGCGGGTTGAAGGGAAGTACCAGTTTGGATTTACTATTTTCCCAGTTAGTTACCCTGAATCGCCTTATCAAGAGAACACGTACACACACACCTATTTCTTACAAAGTTTCTAAATTATCAATGTGATTCAATATTTGATTTTCACTCTTTGCCTTAATTTTATGATTTTTTGCCCCCACACCGAGCGTAGGCATGATTGCGGTTTTTGTGTCATAAGGATGCTTGAGTGTCACAACGGTAGATCTCTCATTGGATATCACACGGTGCTACTCAATTTTTTACAAGGTGATTATATTTATTTTCAAGAGAATGACATTTTGCTTCATTTCATCCATGCAGAATTACATGAGAGAATATCGTAGGGAGCTATGCAAAAGGTTGATGTATCATCACTTCAAACGACTTACATCCAAATCGTCGTTTCTAAGCTTCTCAAGCAACGTCGGTTTTATGCTTAGGCCATTTTTTGTAGCCCCCTCCCTCAATCAACATATGTAACACAATAATAGTTCTAACTATGTGCGGCAAGTTTCAGAACTGTGTATACAACAACTGTTGTCTGGAACTGGAAGTTTGCAAGGAACAGAACTATTATTGCACATGAGGATATATGTCTTCTTTTTCCTGTACATATATTTTGATCTGGAAGTTGTGATGGAAACAAAAATCTTTTTCTTTATATGAAGTGCATTTATATGGGGTAGACTTTTTCTTTGGATTAAATATATTTTTTAGTTTACGGAAACCATGATACCTCCTAGGTATCACATGATCCTCCTAAGGTATCATGTCTGAAACCAACAGGTACCATGATAGCATCCATGATAGTAAGCTCAGTATCATGATATCTCCCAGGTATCACATGATTCTCCTAAGGGATCACCCCTTGCAACCAGGTGATACCTGTTGACGACGAAATTTGGTAAGTCTCAAAGTCATCATCGGTTTAGAGTAAGAATCGGCTAGAGTCCGAATCGGCTGCGGTCAGAATCGGCAGAGTTCGAGTCGGACAAGGTTAGCCGATTGAGCCGATTTTGGTAATACGACTCGATACACGTTATCGGGTTAAATCAAGGTGCTTCATATGGATTGCCACGCACGGATAGAATCCTGGAAAGGCAATTGTATCTATTAATTAGGAATATATGTAATTTCCTTATAGATAATCTCGGTAAGAGTCCGTCTAAGGGACTTGTTTGTTAGTTGGATTTGTATTAGTTTAATATGAGTCGTGTCCGATATGGACTAGTATCTACCCATGGGTATAAATATGTACACCCGAGGTCTATGTAAATTATCTCTCGATCAATACAACTTCGGCGCATCGCCACCTTTTACCCTTTTACTTTCGACAAGTTCTTGTTTCAAGTTGGGCTGCATCGACTTCGATCTCCGACGAGGAGTAAGGCTTGTTATGGCGGCTTGTGTTATCGGGATTAGTGCTTCCATCGCTTCGACACTCTAATCTTGTTCATGTAAGTCGTCGAGTTATCATATACATTATATAATCTAGATTGACAATATTTTCTACTTGCATCGACCGATCTCCATCTAGAGTTTTGTCGATATCGGCTAGATTACTTTGTTGGCTTAGATTATATAATGTATCCACCACCCTGAAAATCAGTCAAAGGCTTGATTGTCTAGATATTATGTTTCTTTTCATACTTAGTGCTACATCAGTTAAGTTTGATCTACTAAGTCGTGCTTAGAACCATAATCTCTAGCCTGCTTCTTGATTGCCAATAAGGGGTTTCATCGGGGTTTCAGCCGATGAGTTATCTAGACGTTGCATCGGCTTATAAAGATTACATATAAGTTGGATTTAGCCGATCGCAACAAAGGTTTCTCTGTTTATCTAATCATTTGGATTTATTGACATCGGGCCTCCAGCCGATGAATGCTTCAACCTTCGGATGAGTTCTTATTCAATCTATCATTACTAGCCGATCTGTTTTGTTGCTACTGGATTATATTATTGTTATATATCATTATCATCAGCCGATTATCTTTATGTTATTATTTACTCAAGTATCAAGATCTATACTGGATATCGGCTGGTATCGGCATCGGCTAGAATCACTCCATCGGCTTGTTAGCCGATTGGCTGTTTTACCTATTGTTTACATATCTTGTTAGTTGCAGGATCAAACTGACTGACACGCCCGCATCTCATTATTATTTTGGACCTGCACTGGAACTAAGCAGATCTCCTAGGTCGTCGTGTTTTTACGTCAACAATACCATACATGATACTGAGGAGGATCATGATACCTCCCAGGTATCACATGATCCTCATCCTCAGTCATGATACATGATGCCCCCCAAGTATCATTATTTTGTGATGCCCACTAGGTATCATATGATCCTACTTAGGTATAACACAAGATAATACATTGGGGGGCTATCATGTGTGAAACCTTCAGGTATCACACAAGATAATACATTAGGGGGGGATCATGTGTGATACCTTGAGGCATCACACATGATACTTGGGGGTATCATGTGTGAAACCCTTCAGGTGATACCATACATGATATTGAGGAGGATCATGATACCTCCCAGGTATCACATGAATGATCATACTCAAGTATCATCTGTCACACAATATGATACTCCCAAAGTATCATGTGTTATACCTCCTCAGTCATGATACATGATGCCCCCAAGTATCATTATTTTGTGATCCCTACCCGGTATCATATGATCCTACTTAGGTATCACACAAGATAATACATTGGGGGATCATGTGTGATACCTTGAGGCATCACACATGATTACTTGGGGGTATCATGTGTGAAACCCTTCAAGTATCACACAAGAATCATGTGTGAAAAACTATCGGCACCAAATATCTTATGATCATTTTCTAATATATTACTACATTTAATAGTATGCAAACAAATAAGTTCAACAATAGTATGCAAACACACAAGCAATCTTTATAAATATGGTGTTTTAGATGATATGGTGTTTACAAGGAGATTAAGCGGCACATTCTGTGGTTAGCAGCACATTCTGTATATTCTTTCCGTTCTCCATCCCTTTCCTCCCCCAAAATTGCGGTTTCTGTGGTTAGCGGCACATTCTGTACATTCTTTTCATTTTCTATCCCTCTCCTCCGCCAAAATTGTGGTTTCTATGGATTTTGTTTTCTTCGGCCCTGCACATAACCCGGCCCTAGACATAACCAAACAGTTATAAGTTTCATACTGTATGTAGAAACATTTCATGGACAACTATCAATAGTTTACCTGTAGTCTATTTCGCCTCTATACCTGTAGATTCAACACTTTTTTCTAACTTCTTTCTTTTTCTTCCCCGCCTGAATTATTGTTACCATCAAGAACAGATTTCAGCCTACTTGATTTTCTTGGCCTACCCTTTGAAACTTTCTTTTTAGGATCCTGCAGCGTCTTGATGGTGTTACTCTCATTCATAGATTTATCTTGGTTATCCTTAGACTGGGCCTTCTCAACATGTTGTCCTCCCATTGGCGTCAAGTTCATTGACGCAAGATTTTCTGCCGAATCGTGCACTGTTGTGATTGCAAGATCATATCCTTCTTTTGTCTTGCATGCTTCGCTTGCAACTGAAACTGATTTCTTGCAAACTCTAATATACCTCATCTTTCTGGTTGATACCTCATCAACATCATGCGGTACAGGTGGGATTGAGTTGCTTTCAGTTCCATTGAGTGTCCAACGATTAAGCAAGTACTTTTCTGGCAATATATAGATATTTAGTTACGTCATGACTTTCAAAATATGGCCACACAACAGGCCATCTCTCTTGAACTTCTTGCAAACACAATGGAATGAGTGATCAGCCAAATTCACTTGAACCAGAAATCTTTTGTTGTTTTCTGGCAAGATTTTCCTAACATAATATGATCGTGGCTCTGACTCACAGGCCACCGTGTACATGGTTGTCATCTCGAGGGCATCTTTGAACTTCTCAAAAATTTCACGTGTGTGGAACTCCGAAGCTTGTTTCTCCATTGGATATGGATACCTTGACCAGAATGTGGGCTCCGTCTGCACAGTAACAAACCTCTGGTGGTCATCCCTGTCCAAACAAGACTACACAAGCTTTTCATATTGCGAGATGAAGTTTCGGATGGACTCTCTTGGGTGTATGAAGTCCTTGAAAAGATAATTCATTCCCTCACTGCGTTGGGTCGTGCTCATGAAGGGAAAGAAATAGTCCACGAAGTAGCACGGAACCCACTTCTCTTTGATGTCAAATAAGTGCTGCAAGTACATGTTCCCCTCCAAGCCATGCTTAGCAACCATCGCTCGCCAGCTTGTTTTGAACTCATCAGGTGTCAATGAACAATCAACAGATTCTTGCATATCAGTTTTAAATCCTTCTAGCTCGCTCAACAGCCCCCCCCAGTTTGAGACTTGCATTTCTCTGCACATGCCACATGCAACGCCTATGAATTGTGTCTTTTAGCACTTTCGCAATTGTGATTTCCATAGATTATCCTGGTCTGTCATGATACACTTCGGTGCTTTCCCATCCATAGCCTTCAAGAATGTCTCGAACACCCACTCAAATGTCTGCACTGTCTCATCCTTTAGGAACGCACATCCAAAAAGGATTGTTTGACCATGATTGCTGATGCCAATAATAGGTGCAAAAGGAAGATTGTATCTATTGGTACAACAAGTGGTGTCAAATACAATACAGTGGCCAAACTTCTTGTATGCCTCTCTTGAAGCTCCATCCACCCAGAACAAGCTAGCAACAGTACCATCATCGGCCAGTTCCATGTTGTAGAAAAATGATGGGTCTTCAGCTTGGAGCTCCTGGAAATACTTGATTGTCGCTGCCATGTCCCCACTCTCTGTGTGTTTTCTCATTGATGTCCGAAGGTTGCTCACATCCTTCTTTGTGAATGGAACGTTCCGCAAAGTACCATGCAAATCTGCCAAAATGGACATGACCCTGCGCGTTGGGATGTTGTTCTTGTGTAGTAGCTCAATTAGATCATAATCCTCATCCGATATGTTTCTATGAGATTGCAAGAACCTGACTTCATTTTGGTCCATTGGGGGGTGATTATGCTCTAGATCAGCAATAGTGACAATCTATTTGTCGTTACGTTTGACAACTACCATCCGAGCTTTACAATCTGTTCTCCGCAACTTGTTGGTTCTTCTTGATCCACCGCTAGAGTTGCTCGATGCTAAAGCTTTAGGTTCCCTAGTTGTACGCTCTGAATAACAAGCAAATTCATACCTGTTGTACTGTTTCGTGACCTGACTTTTCTTGTTGCTCGAGACCTTTGTGCCAAACCCCCAATCTTTTGCATACTTATTGTAGTAGTCCTGAGCTTCCTTATGCGAGAAAAATTTCATGCCAACAAACGGCCCTGTAGAATGCTGCTTCTGAATACCATCCATTTCTACACCATCCATGGACAATTCATGCATATCATATGTTCTATCCATTTCCATATCATCACGGTCGCATCCAGCTCTGACAAGCGCCTTCTTTAACATCTCTATTTCAGCAGTTAACTCATCCGACATTAACTCATCCTCATATGATATTGCTCTCATAACTGATCCACTAGCCACAGACACACTAGTAGAATGTGTACACAGAGGGGATTCACTTGGGGCCATCACTTTTTTTGATTCTGCCTGGGGCATGAAACGAAATCACACAAAATAGCAACAAAAATAGGAGTTAGGTACCATCAGACATTTCATTGAACACACTGCATGCACAAAATAGCTATAACACAGGAGTGGCAAGCGAGTGAATTCAGAGAGACTGACAGTAGCTGAATCAACCGAGGAGGCAAGAGCGGAGGATCCGGTGGCCGGTGTTGGTGGCGGCAGAATCAATCGAGGAATCGCGCGCGGAGGCGCGCGATTCCGAGGAGGAATCACGGGGTTGCAGAGGAGCTGGTGGACGGAGCGGGTGCCGGCAAAATCAACCGAGGAATCGCGCGACGGATTCGTCGGGATGTGTATGAGACGGCGGACGATGCTCGCGCCGGCGGAAGGAAACGAGGAATCGCGTGCGGATGCGCGTGATTCCGAGTATGTTTCGCCGGGGATGCGTACAAGCCGGCGTGAGCGAAGCGCTGGTAAATTATGCGCAAGGCTGGTGGGTGGCAAGCGAGCGATACCGATACGGTTCAGAATCATTCCGTTTTTATCGGGATTCCGGTATATAGCATCCCCCTATACTATAAAAGAGACGTGTTCTTCTTTTTCTTGAGATATACAATTTCTTGGTTTAAATTAAAGAATCATGTATTACATTCAATACATACGGGATAAAAAAGAGAGCCATAAAACCTAATAGCATACACAAGGAAATATGCATTACGATCCTAACACCGATCTCACACAGGCTTCATAGCTTCATAGTTTACGACCGATTAAAGGCTTCAGGATGACCTTAACGTAGTTCACCGTAGGAAAAGTACAAAAATTTTGTTATGGAAAACCTAATTTGGAAATGCGTCCCAACAACTACATGACATTCAGTTAGGGTTTGGAGGTGGGGTTGAGAGAAGGATAGCTCTCAGGAAGGGGGAGTGGGGGGATCAACTTAGATGGATGGTCTGGTGGGCGGATGGCAAGGCGGTGGCAGCGACGTCAGAGCTATGGGGTCGACAGTTGATGGTGGACCAGTGTTGGTGGCTGGAAAAAAGATAGACGAAGAGGAGGAGAAAGATATCGCCCGGGCATAACCATGCTAGCACGTTGACGCCTTTCGACTCCAACAAGGTTAGGCGGTGGCACAGCGGGCAGCAACGAAGGAGGCAAGGAATCGAAACTAACTTGGATCTAGACTTTGTGCCAAGGGGAGAGCAGAGGGTGTTCACCAAAGAGAGGTCATCGTCGATGCCATCGCCACGCATCCCGCTCCTACTCTATTGCTAAAGCCAAAAGGCCGTTTGTGCCATCGTTCAGACAACATAAGAAGAAGACTTTTTTTTGAGTGGCACAACGGAAAGACTAAGTGGAGAGAGAGTAGGAGATAGGGAGTTAATAGGTTGGTTGGGTTATTGCGACAATTTTGTTTGGCCCGGCTAAAGATCACCTCTCATATGTCTCGTTGGCGCTAAATTAATATACGGACTAGCTATATATCAGAAAACAAATTTCTTCACTATAAAATCATCACAAGAATGTAACCATAGTACAATTACAATTATATTGTATTTACAATATAACTAATATTTAAATATAATACAACTTGCATATAAATTTCATGTAAACACATAAAAAGTGCCTCTAGTTTAATGGAAGAGGCGTGTACCCGCGACTTATCAATCAATCAATCAATCAATATATCTAATGCTGGCCATGACGGGCAGTATTTATTGGACCACGTGTCACCTCTAAATTAGCAGATAAATCACAAACAATTTATTTGAGAGAAAAAACATTAAGCTAGACACGTAGAAAGAGAGATAGAAGTCGATCAATTCATCAAGAAACACGAGAAGACGTCCTGGTGGTCTCCTCACTTCTAGACTGACTAATTGGGCCAAATATATGTCGCTTGGACCGATGGACCACGAGGCCAAGTTAAATCAAAGTCAATTAAACACAAGTAAAATAAAATAAAATACACTGTCAGTATTTATGCATGTTCTGAATACAAAATTAAATATTATTAAACAATATTCAGAACATTTTCTCTTAGACTACATTTATTTATCCATTAAAGTCAAATGATATGACCAAATATATTACTCTTTTACTTTGATTTATTAATTCTCAAATTTAGAAACCCAGAAGCACTAAATAGTATGCGCAGGTTATATAATCCGCGGGCGCGCCAACTGGCGCGTCTATTTTCTATGGAGTAGTACGTAGTACGGATCTGAGCGCGCATTGTACGGTCAAAAGTATGTATGTACAAATCTGGGAAACAAACCAAAGCGAAGGGGTTTTGTTTGGACTTCGGAGTTGGTGTGGGCTGCGGGTATTACCTGCATATGGTGGCCGTGGGCAGGTAGGATAATCTGGTTGTGACGTAGTTGGCCCAACAAAAAATTCGTGTGGTTTGAGGATAAAATCTGTTAACAAATTTATAGCAAAACCGTTAAGCTGAGTACTTTGGTTAGCTTTCCCAAATCACCTTCCTCGATTCCCACATACACGCTTTCCAAACTATTATAAACAGTATGTATTTTACGAAAAAAATTCTATACAAAAGTTATTGTAAAAAATCATATTGATTTATTTTTCGAAAAAAGAATAATTAATACTTAACTAGTAATATGCCCGTGCGAACGCTACGATACCATAATAAATTATTTAAATCCAATAATAGTAATCATACACATTTGTCATAATATATCTTACTTTGGTCTAAGACCCTACTCAATAGCTCTTCATTTCCATTCATAGAAGAAGAATAAATATGGAAATTTTCATCCAGGCCAAAAAAAAACGGTGCACATGAAAATTTTTAGTGAAGAAAGACAACAAAAAATACAACATACAATTGAGTATGATTGGAAAGAATCTGCATACATTCAATATATCTCCAAACTTTGGACAGAACTCTTCCTGAAACTGAACCAGTATTATGTACCATACTGCTACTGCTAGGCAATCTTGCTTTTTGACATATACATTTTAGTATGCTGTCTTTGGGACTTTGAAATTATTTGTCCTACATGGCGAGCTTCTCAAATCTTGAATTTCTACAGCAAGAATCAAATTAATTTAACAACAATATTATGAAAAATGAATGGTGCAATTGTAAATCTGTAGAAAACTCAATTTATGATCTAATACCCGCAATGCACTGCAACAAATACATAAACAGAAGAATGTAAAAAAACACAGATATTAAAAAAAATGATGACAGCAATGTCCATTTTCTTAATCATGGAATAGTCTGCTTAAACCATCTCATGAAAACAGAAGCCAACTAATGAAAAATAAACTAACGATATATCTAAAAATAAAAGTGCAAATTTGCTCCATACTGTGTTCTACCACATAACAATGAAGCAGCCAATAGCAAGAACGCAAGTCACTTGATAAACATGTATAGAGATCCAGCATATATAAACTGGCTCGAATTTGCCAATTCAAAAATTTAAAAATACCTGTACTTTTGTTCAACTTGGACCATGATAGGTGGGCTTTTATGAAATTTACTAAAAAAAGGCACCATGCATTGATCCAATTGGTTAAGAAACTAATAATTGAGGCATGCTGATAATCTCCATACCAAATGATGCATTTGCAAGTTTGACCAAAATGTCAACAGTGCCCCAGCTAGAAATGCATCTGGATTAATGGAAGAGCAGAAAATCCTTTTCTTAAACTCTCTTAATGAATTAAATAAGTCTGGCAGTGTTTGCTCCTGATGACCATACTAATTAACCCCCAAATTGTTTAGATTTGGTCTTAGTGAGCAAAGCCAATCCCGTCATCCTAGGATGACAGCATCAAGCTTGGAAAATTTAAAACTGTAGGATGTATCAAGCGTCCTAAACTTCGTAAACAGAGATTAAGAACATTGCTGCCTGAGCAATACCAAATAGATTTAAACAGAATTATATATTGGAGATTCTCTGAGAAAAGGAGAACATTAGAGGTAAACATTAGCAGGCAACACCTAGAACCATAGAAACAAATGACTTTAGCTTTCATGTAAAGCAAAATATCACCAGTTCCTTAAAGCACTCTGATTTGAAAAAGTTATCCAGAAACAAATCTGTTATAAGGTAAGTTGATCTGACGAGATTTTTGGGCATACCACCATTGGGGACTGCAGTGGATATTCGTCTGCGACTATGTTGACAAACCTCCAAGTGAGGTGCGAGCCACCTCGCCACCGGCAGCACCGCCACCTGCCAGAGTTGGAGACTGAATTTACATCAGAATAACTTCAAACTATTATCCCAAGGACCTACCTGATTCAGCTTACAACAAACTATATATTATGAATTTATTTGGTGAATATTCAGGTAATATATACATTAAATTGTCAAACTACTGATGCTACCTCCATCACTCAGGACAAAGGGTTCCACATAAAGCTGAGGAACTTGATGGTCTTGTTCTACTAAAAGAAGTAAAAAATACCAGGTGTTTTGAACATAATGTGTTTCAATCTTTTAGATAACAATGATCATAAAAAGGCAGTCAAAAACTTACACACTTCACCTCCAATCTGTTTGCACCAGATAGCCACAAGCATTCTGCATCATCTTCTGATGGAAGCCCCTGTGAAATGTATTCAGCTACTCAAAAACGTCTACCAGGGCCCTGTGCTCACTCTATGTTGACACCAATAGGAGAAATAAAGCACCCACATAAAAGGGAATAGTTTTATCATAGGATCTTACATTTGTGACACAAAAGAGAGATCATTATATTTTTTCTAAATAGCAAATATGGGGTAAATAAATGAATAAAGTTCAGTAGTGAAACAACAATTGCCAAAGCTAGGCAAACAACCATGCCATTCCAACATCGTGTAGATTATTGAGCTCAGAATTCTACCAGATTTGTGAAGATATTCTTTGCATTCTTGAAGTAAGAAATTGTGACATGTTCAAATGGCACTAATAAATGCTATTAAAAATACTTTGCTTTATTCAAGTTGAGGCAGAAAAACATTTGCTAAATGACCATCGTTTACGTGATTTAGCACAACAATATCATAGTATTTGGATCACAGCTTACCCCCCCCCCCCCCAAAAAAAAAAAAAGGCATTTTACTTCAAACAGCTTGGCAAACAAATGGTGTATATAGAGCTTAACATTAGTTACGAATATTGTACACATGACATATTCCAAAATTTGACCAGTGTATTCATATTTATCATTCCAGCTGAGAATACCAAAAAATCTAGCATCATTTATTTGTTTCTTACCCAACACTTTATGAAGGCGATGGATCGACGGCGACTTGATGTTGTGGCGACGGAGACCGCGGCGAGACGGCGCACTTGACGACGGTGACAGCGCCTGGCGAGGGTGGGAGGGAAGAGATGAGGGCGTGGGGAGATGCGGGCGATGGATCAACGGTGACCTGATGGCGGCGGGGTAGAGCTTGCGGCAGAGGGGTAGCGGTGGAGCTTGAGTCACCGGGGACAGCAGCACGTTGTTCTGCACGGGGCGGTGATGTCGTGGTGACGGAGACCACAGCGAGCTGGCGCACTTGACAATGGAGCAGGTGCCTGGCGGCGGCGGGAGGGGAGAGATGACGGCACATTAGACAAGGCACCCCTCTCTGATAGACAAGTAGTACTGCTAGCACTTAGCAAATCAACCAGAAAAATATATATCTGATATTTAAAATCAACGGTTTCTTCAGCAAGGGAGATAATGGCATATTATATTTTCCCTGAGAAAGTGTGATGCAGCACTGTGCTAGTATGCAGAGAGGAAAACAATAGAGAATTGATATGTTGATTTTTGGTCGTTTTGACCCACTTGAAGCTGAATTGACATACATGTGAAAGAATTCCAAATCATAGTAATTTTGTTGATGACCTCCAGGTTTATGGACTCTTGGGACACCCAAGAGTGATGTGTTAATTCAAATATTCAGATCATAGGATATACTGGCCTGAAACTGAAAGCAATGGTCATGAACAGAATCTCAGTCCCTTCTATGATGTTGCCCAGATCGATCTGCTAGACTGCAAGAGTGTTGTTCTAATTAAGCAGTGAAATTGTCACTGTAACACATTGCAACACAGCAATTAGCATCCATCCGCTGACTGCTTTACCTGCAATTAAGGATCCAATAATGCAACAGAGGAACAAAAGTCGTACCAAATGAAGCACAGCACGTGGGTTGCCGGTTCCGGCGTCGCAGTTGAGGCATTGATAGCTTGCCGGCGAATGGGCAAAGCGATCCCGCTGCTCCCAGTTGCGACTCAATAGCCACCGCCTTGTCCTCCCTTCTTCCCCCGCCTCTCTTCCTCTGATGCAGCGGGCGGTGGGAGGGCGGAACGCCAGCGAACAACTGCTCTGCTGCGCTAGGTCCGGTTCCTGTCGGCGCCGATTGTAGGCATCTTCCATCGCCCCTACTCCTGCTTCGCTGGCGGCGGAGATGGTGGAGGGGGGATTAGGGTTAGGGGAGAATGGCGTGAAGAGAGAGGGAGCGTGAGCGCGGGGTGAGTGAGGGGAGGGGAGCTGGCGGCGTGAATTTGCGTGGAGAGGGGTGCGTGCAAAGGGGATAGGGGAAACATGGGATGATATTGGATGATCCTGGGTCGTCAGATTTGATCGTCAGATTTGATGAATGAGGTTCGTAGGATTGTAGTTGGTGAATTATAAGATTATTATATATAGAATAATAACTAGTTATAGGATACTAGTAATATGCCCGTGCTAAACGCTACGGTGCAATTCTATTTATCTTTAATAATTTTTAAAAGTTTATTTTAGAAAAAAATATTTTTATATGATATGTACATTTGAACTTTAATTCAATTCATACCGTACATGAAACATGTTTAATAAAAAGTACACAATATAATATTGCTTGGGCACAATAAAAGTTTACGATACATAATTATATATTTAAAAAATACGTTAAACAAAGTGTAGAGTTATTCCATTATTTGTTGATTGATACCTATATAGAATATACCATGCAGGCAAATAACTATCCTAATGTTTAGTATTTGCGATACACTTAAGAAACTCTCGCGCGCTGCTAGGAATGTTACTTTCGCGCTCATTTTGCTGGTACATCAATAGATGTAGCGAACATTGTTGCCTTAGCTCGTCACCATCCTACAAATGCATTTGTTTATATAATAAATAACTATATTATAAAATATAATATGATATTGTAAATGATCATTGCTAGTTGGGATTGACCTTAAAAGCAGACAAATGTAGTGCTCCATTTTTCCAGCCTCGCATGAAGAGATGTACAAGATAACCCGATAAGTTCCTAAGAAATTTGAATTTTTAGCTAACTTGCATTGCACAAATAAATCTATTGGTTCAAACAACTTTTTAGAAGAAAACTTATCTGTCAAGCACTGGATTTGTGACTATTAAATGGCGCCACAAGTTGATATCCTCAGTTGATAAACCCTGAGCTCCACTCGATACGCTCACGGCTGATGTTTGGCCCGATCTTTCGGTGAGTTTGTGATAACTACGATTTGAGAGACACGTTGACGATCCGACTACAACCGTACGAGACGTTGTATCCGTAGTAGCCATGGTCACATCATCCTCCCCTTCTTCACGGAAAACCGTCCTCGGTTTTTCCATACGGTTCTCTTCACGTAGTCCATTTAAAAGAACCTGTTTCACAAAATCAAAACAAGACAGACTCGAGATAACATAATTAGTCGTTACAATACTCTCTAGCCTGCTGTTGCCTTGCATAACTACAGGAGGTTCCAAATCTGAATATATATAAACTCTATGCACCAAATATATTACTCCATCAGTATATCCTCCAAAGATATGAAAAATAGCATTAATTGGACATCTCAAATCAGACTTAACAAATAATTTCTCCTTCAAATTGTCGAGCTCACAAAATTTATTAAACTGAATACAACCCAAAATATTTAAAGAAGATATCAATTCACGTTCCTCTACTTCATTAGCAAAGTGAATAACATGCTTAAAACCAGCACATAAAGAACTAACACTAGAAATAGCATGTTCACTCACTAGTTGTGGCATGGATATAAGTGAAGCATTATCACACAACTCTTCTTTACCACAAGGAATAACAAACAAATCATCTCGTGACAAAGGAATCTCAGCAATTGGTTCCACTAAAGGTTGCTCTACTATAGCACGAAAAGTGGACATTTGTAGCTCAGCTTGAGAATACTCACATTCATTTATCTCAGCACCATTTAATTTACCTTCCAAACTTTCTTCAGATGTCGCAGGTGCTTCATGCTTCTCCCCTTTCTTCTCAAGTATGTGTTTCTCCTCCTTTTGACAGCTATTTACTTCCTGCAAATTATTAGTAACAGGAGGCACGGGCACAACTTGTTGCTTATTAACATTGTCAATTTGTTTTTCCACATTGCAAGCAAGTTGTAATAAATGAGAAAAACAATTATAACTTTGACGTGCAAGCATGTCCTTAATTTCAGTATTAAGCCCACGTAAAAACCTCAATCCCGTTGCTTCTTCGCATTCATCTAAACCACAACGTAATAAACAAGCACGCATATCATGATAGTATGAAGTAACAGTTTTAGTATCTTGCTTTAAATATTGCAGTTTGTTGAAGAGAATATCAGCATAATACATGGGAATATAAATATCTCTCAAATATCGTTTCATGTCTTTCCAAGATAGAGGTATTTTGTTATGCCTACAAAGATATTTCCAATCATCATAAGCATGTTTAACTAAAACACTAGAGACACACATAACCATATGATTCTCAGTCAATTTATATTTTTGAAATTCTCTATCGACAACAAGCTCCCAATCAACGTAAGCATGAGGATCATAATTTCCTTCAAATTAAGGTAGTGCAGATTTGATCTTAGCTAGAACATCATCACTTACCTCATAATGGTCATGTTGATTACTCCTCATGTCTTGACGAAGATGTCGATGTTGAGCACAACTATTCCCAATCGTCTTCCGTATCGCTGCCATTGTTAGTAGAAAACAAGAAACATACAAAAATATGCACGTTCCTATTAACTACTAGGTATTGGACGCTCAAATATCACATACACTTAAGCTTTTAACTGAGCTCTTACAAGTTCTTACCAATGCAAGCGGAATGGTGATATACACCGACTCAACCAAGCACCCCGATGGAGGTTGGATGTATCGATGCCTTGGCAAATACTTGCTGTACGGCTGCAATCAAATATGTGGAGCTCTGGGTAGGCTTAAATATGTAGCAAAGGAATAGCAAATGCTCAAATCAGAGAATGCAAAGTTGAATAATCGTTCAAAGGCAAGTACCGTGCTGGTCCTAGGCTAGAACGTACTAGAGACGCGAGCCTAGACACAAACGGTACCACAAGATAGCACAACTCAAGCACAACTCTGATACGTGAAAGCAATCTCAAAGATAACAACTAATTTTCTCTTTCTTTTTCTTTCTTTCTTTCTTTCTCTTTTTTTTCCTTCTTTCTTTTTTTTGGTGCGGCTTTTCTTTTCCTTTTTTTAAGCACCTTTCTGCCTTTTTTTCTTTTTTTTGACTTTTTTTCAGCAAAAACGACTCAAGGACCTGGATGCAAGATTACAGGGACTCAAATGTAAATATAAAAATTACAGGGACTCGAATGTAAAAGTGTAAACCCTAAAATTAAAATTATACAAAAATGGAATGCTCTCGTCCCATAGGTTCCGTTTTTGCAAACAGATCTTGAATCCGACACTTGGAAATTTTTCACCAAACTGTATGACAAATCACGGTATAGATTGAAAGAGAGGAGAGTCGGACTCACCCTTCTCGGCCACGAGATAACGCACGGCAGATTGATCCCACTCGGCCTTGATTTGGAAAGGCCCCACGTGAAAATAAAGAAACAAATTCGGTACTTCTTTTTTTTCTCCTTTTCAGCCCGAAATAGAACCCAATCCAATCTAATCTAATCTAATATCTTTCTCTCGCGCAACAGAAACGCACGGGACAACACACGGGACAGTGCGCAACCACAGAACCGAAACCCTAGATGCAACTCCACAACTCCAAAACCAACCGACAGAAAATGCCCGAAACAAGAAAAACGGAACCCTAGCGGCGACACGATTCCGTTTTCGAAGATCCCGATGACAACGAAGACACGGTGACGACGGCGACAGTGGTACTAACCGTGACAAGAACTCGAAACTCTAAACGGACTAGATGCTAAGACCAGCAACACGACTCGACGATACAACGCAAAACTCAACAAAGCAAAAACTGAAAAGAACAATGCAGTGGCACAAATATGGCTAGGTAAAGGATGCAATTTTTTTTATGGCTATTTTCTGGTTACAGGTAGATAAAAACTCACCGAGCAACGAAAGCTCTGATACCACTTGATAAACCCTGAGCTCCACTCGATACGCTCACGGCTGATGTTTGGCCCGATCTTTCGGTGAGTTTGTGATAACTACGATTTGAGAGACACGTTGACGATCCGACTACAACCGTACGAGACGTTGTATCTGTAGTAGCCATGGTCACATCATCAGTCCACCTAGAGCTAGGACATGCCACAAGCATGGCTTTGCTAAAGTACTTGGTAATCTCTAACAATTTTATGGTATATCTCATATTTGGGTTGTTCTTATATGCTGGATTTAGCGGATTAGGGTCTAGTACATATAGTGTTCTGCTTTCTTGGTCCAGTATGACCAAGATAAAGCTTCCAGCAACACGTACTGGTATAAGAATCTGTTAAAGGTCAACCGTCAGGATAATTTAAAAAACACGGCTATAAAAGAACAAAGGATAAACAACTTACCGATTTGCATTGTGCAACTTTATAGTGGATTTCCGACCAGCTGCTAACTGACTCCACAATATCTATTTTTTTATGGAACATCAGGGATACACCAAATCCAGTAGCAGTCTATATGATGTATAATAATTGTTTAAAATATGAAAAAAAAGAAGTCAATATTGGTAGATTATAAAAACTTACCCAAAACCTTAAGTCCATGCAATGCTTTGTTATTGCTTCATTAGTTTTGTGAACCATATGGATGCTTTCATACATGAACTTACGTACGGACATGTCGAAGCAATCGCTGTCCAGTGGTTCATCCTTCTTTAGTACTGATTGAAGTTTTCTGAGATTCAATTTAATGGTGTGCAGCCGTGAACTTTGCACCCATATGCTCCTACCAATCAATAAGAAAATAAGTTATTGCACGTTTGAACTATAGAGTGGATACATTAAATATAAGTGGCTTACTCCAAGGTTTCGACACAATTTATTTGTTGAATGTAGCGGAAAAGGCCACATATCAGCTCCTGTAAAATTATCGCACAAACAACAGAAAGGAGGGAACTATATTTGTGATCGTCAGTTGCCGACCGTACTTTAGATTCCTTCATGTCCCATCTAGAGTTGATATCTCTTTGACGACTACCCAATATCACAACATCGTCAGAATTGCCTGTATCTTCGACTTCTACAACATCGGAAGTCTCGGCTGCCATATTTGTTTTCCAACACAGTAAAATACCGGCTAACTTGTACCTAAAAAGTTTCATATCTTCCTGCATAGTAAAAAGTGAGTTTGTTTAATACGCAAAATATGTAAAATATATGATCAACTATAGGGTAGATTATGTTAAGAAATACACCTGTGTAACAGGGTGAGAAAGTGTATCTCCAGTAAAAAACTCCATAAATTTGAGCATGAACAGTCCACATGAAGAGCTACATTATTGTATAATATGAGTACAACAGTCAAAAATAAACAAGAGTGCACCAGTTAAAAATATATAATTTATCTTATTTTAATATTTCTCGAGATATGATTAGTAGTATACCCATCTCCTTGAATTTTCTTTTGTAGTAGTTCTACGATCGGCCAAGTCACAACATTTAGATCTCTCCATTCATGGCTAGGCAAGTCATGTTGATGCGTAATTATGTCAAGATGGTTCTGTATTCCTTGTATCTATGCAATTATTATATTTGCGATTAGCAATACATAAATGAATAGCAATCTAAATGAACAAGATAGTTAACATGCCATATACACTTACCGCTTTATGGAGGTCAACGCGATCAAAGTCCCGACAGAGAGAATCAAGTACTTGTATCTCTTGTTTTTTTGGGTTGACAATTGCTAAATACCAATGAACATTTCCGCTATTTATTGGAAGAAAAATCTAAGCAAGTCATTGAGTTAGTACACACTTATGCATATAATAACAAACTTAAATTCTATCAAAATTAGATAACCAAACAGTACCAGTTCATGAAAAAGGTAGTTCTTCACTATCTTTGTAATAAAGTTGTCACTATCTTCATCTATCATGCAGACCCCATCTCGTTTTAGCATGGCAATAAGAAAGGGGTTTTCATAATACACTTTCTCATCTATCTTTGCTTGCTCCTTTATACAGTGTATGTACGCACTGATGACCTATAGATTCAATAAAACATATTTAGCTACTTGACAATTAAATAAATATTAATGTTGAATCCTCATATGCAGTTGTACTTGCATCGTCGTTCAAAAAATCATCTCCAGTGAGAAGGCACGATAGGTGACGTTTTTTGACATAGAAATCCCCCATGTTCACCAGCGTATAATCTTCAGCCGACACCTCAATCGTCATTTGAGCAATTAGATCTTGGTTGGTTAATTCATAGTCCGTAAAATAAAAAGGGAAAAGCGATTACTGATGAAAATAGGTTATATGTAGATGATACTAAACACAAGTATGTCAAACAGTAATGTACCTTGAGGGAGGTAGTCATAAGTTTGGCCAATTATAGATCGTATCAATTTCGATGGAATGAGATTATTTGGCATGCTGACTTTGGATCCTACATGCTCCCCTGACTCCTTATCCTATAATAAAGATGTATTATACTAAAAAATATGAGATGAGATGTTGACTAAGAGGGTTAATCAATTAGTGCAACACGCTCATAGAGTTTTAAACGAAGTGGAATTACCTGCGATAGTTCATTTGGTTTTGTTTCCTCTACACAATTAGACAATTAAAGTATTTGTAAGTGGCTATCAAGTGGAGCGTATGATAATAACAATAAGAGTAGTGAAATAGGGAATACTTTCAGCAATGGTGATATACATTCCTGATACGGTTTCAGAGGTGCACCGGCTCTGATCATCACTTCGCACTCCGAGCGTAGGGGACAATTCTACAGTTGACTTTGATGGTGCTGCATTGGACAAAACAAGGAACTTAGTTTTATTGCCTACATACCAAAATCACTTATCAAAATGAACACATGCACACGTAAATTAAATCATGGCACCATCTTCCTCCTTATCTATACTATATTATATCGATATAGACTGTCTACATATACCCGCATAACCTACTAACTTTACACACGTAAGTATACAACTTATTCATACACTTCTCAAACTACACTATAGTCATACATGTAAAAAAATATAATGGACAGTCCATTTTAATAAGAATAAAAAATCATAAAATAAAATATTCAGAGTAATGCACATGAAAAATGCATCTGAGCTCTACGCAGTGCAGTTATTTTTTCAACTGTATAATAAAAAGAGCATATAGACTGTATAAACTACCCATCGAACAAATTAATTTTTTTAGAAATAATATATGATCGCTTTGCCAATGAAAATAATAATTGTACTACAAAATCCAGAGTATAAAAATAAAAAAAATAATCTGCCACATAATCTTGTTTGCCAAATTAATTTTTTTGGGTTCATCCATACAGATCAAAAATGTAACAACCATTCAAATTTTAATTCATTCATGGTATAATAGAAATTTTAATTGTACTCCAAAATTCCCTTACAGTTGGAACTTCTCGCTTTTTTCGATGCCCGAACTGCATTTATATCGCCAGGAAGAGCGTCTTGATTTACCTGAGTACATCATGGTATTAAGTACAAAATAAAATATTTCACATTATTCAACGATATAGTAAGAGTTTGAAACTGATTTTATAAATTTGTATTAAGCAACATAGAAAATTAGAAATGAAATTATCAACGTCCAGGCACGAAACTTAAAAAAACATAGCTACCACTGAGAGCAGACGCCTTAATCACTTCAACGTTGCATTAATCTAATCTTAGTAATTTGTTGTTAAATGTTGCATCGCAAATATGCGGTTTTTGTAAATTCAGCACATCCGTTCTATAAAAGTAACTGTATAACCGAGCAAATCTATTTTATAAAGTGAAACGGATGAAGCACTAAATTATAATTAAACGCACCACAGTTTTGTAGCTACCACATACTATATGGTTAACCGAATAGTCAGTATTAATATTCAACTTAAACTCACCATAATATTTGGTGGCGGCGCCAAAGATGATGGTTGGGTTGGTGACAGCGGCAACGGTATTGGTGGTTGCGGTGGCGGCGGCAATAGCAGTGGCAGTTGTGGCGGATTTGGCGTCGATGGAAGTGGCGGCGGTGGCGGCGAAGTCGATGATGATTCATCGATTGAAGGGCGTGTGAAAAACAACTGCTAGGGAAAGAGAATTTAATAGAGTAATTAAAATTAGATGAACATGATTATATCGATCCATTATATTTTTGGTAGCATGAGTTCATCTAACCTTACCTATATATGTTTCAGTGTATAAATTGACTATGTGCTACCATCACCACGTAGCAACATGCAACAGCATCACTGCAGCAAGAAGAACGAGCATGTTGCGTGTGGACTGATTAGCATCGGTAACAAAACAGCGGCAGTAGCAGCAGCAGCAGCAGTAGCAGCAGCACGTTGCGTGTGGACTGATTAGCAAGTGATCAATGTATATTAAAATAACAAAACGGCGGCAGCAGCAGCAGCGCCACCTCACCGGAAAAAGGCCACCGGTCGGCAGCAGCGGCAGCAAGGGACGACGGTTGCGGCGGCAGCGGCGGCAGCAAGACTTTTGCCGAGCAGATGCAAATTTGTGCCATATATGTATTGGTTATTAAATAAGGAAAGTGTTTCCCAGATTGATTGGATTAGATTGATTGGCTAAAATTCCTAAACATTTGATCGGTGCTACTTGAGCACAAGCTTAAACGATGGAATTTCAAACCTTTCTTTTAAATAGTTGTCCAATTTCTTTTTAAAAAAATAAGAGATGATGTCGCAAATACTCTTTTATATTAGCGGTTGGATGCTTATCAAAATTATTTTTCCATTGGCACGACAAGCACATATTTTGGTTCAAACTTTAATTAATTTATTGGACAAGTAATATAAAGATATTTTATACGGTTCATATGTATTGTCTTTTATTGTACCATGGATTAAATAAATATAAATTTTTTTTACCTTTTTTAGTTGTACGGATGAACCCGTAAAAATATTTGCCTACAAAATTCAAACTGGGAGATGATGGGGCACATATTTTTAAATTTTATACAATGGATTTTTGGAGTACAATTATTTTTCCCATTGTCACGACGAGTATATATATTATATTTTTGCACCGTATTGTTTACAGGGATTATATAATATACAGCAGTGGGGTTGTGGCGGAGTGAGGTTCACGGAAGTGGTGGTGGTCGCTCTGGCGATGTCAATAACGATCCAACCATCGAAGGGCACGCTAGGAATGGAGCAATTAAAATTGGATGAACATGGGATTATATCGATCTAAACATGTTTGTGTGCTTCCATTAGCACGATAAGTATATATTTGGTTCAAACTTTAATTTAATTTGTTGGACGAGTAAGCTAACGATATCGTACATGGAATATATGGACATGGGACATATGGACTGTCTTTCTATTAAACCGTGAATTAAATAAATATGAACAGTTGTACGGACAAGAAAAAAACTGGGAGACAGTCCATTTTAAATATACTTACCATTTTCTTTGGAATAGTTTAATTCACATTGTTCAAGCTAGGAATAGTTTCATTCGCATTGTTCAAGCTATTGAATAGAAAATGTAGCAAACATGCACTGCAACTTATATATATATATCAAGATTGGCAAAAAAAAAAAAAGATGTGAACCAGTTCCATATTAAATGTTGGATCAACCACTGAACAGATCAAGCATGCACGTTTCCATGATCTCACAAAGTGCCTTAAACATTAAATTAAAGCGTACCAAAACATCAAGATATAAATCACACACAGTTATGGTTTTTCAACTTTAAATAACGCATTATTACATTCCAGTGCACTTATAGGCACACAAACCACAGAGCATTAAAAATTGAATTTAATCTAAGAATTCCTATTATTTGTCTTGAACGAAGACTTTGAATCAAGAACTTCGGCAATGTGAAGCCATCTTGTTACATGGCATCTATCAACGAATCCAAGATTGACTTCCCCGTTGACCACATACCGCCGAAAGTCTGTATTTCCGAATATAGTCATGCCTTAGTTCATTTGAAAATATAACATAGATCGATCTTCTGAAACAACAAGCTTTATAGGGATACTCACTCTGTAATTCGTGCACTTTATGATAACTTGGATTGAAATAAAATTGGCTATGATCCGAAGACTCCAAGCACCCTGCTTACATCAAAAAGTGTGTAAACAAATCAGCATATGCTGCTGCTCAATGAGTGTTAGCACATCTATAACCACTGCAGACAAATGTAGCAAAGACTTTCTCGAATAAACATACAGTACATGCAGTCCAATTGCAGCATAGTTCCAACTACAACGTGATTCTTAGCAATCGCGGAAGCCCATTGGAGCACGTGAGTGGTCAGATGGTTAGCGTATACTCCAATAACCACAAGATCACACCTTCAAAATTAGACAATGCATTAAAAAAATAAGGTTATACTCCAATATATATTGTTTTACATACAGAAAGGAAGTAGAGAATTTAGCATAACGAGAATAATGAGAATATAAGATGCCTAGACGACCCATGGTGATTAAAATTGACATTCTTCTAATATTCATAAAATGAGAACTGGCTATATGCACATGTGTGGTAATCTTATCTACCTATTCAATGCAGAACCAGAATGACATGATTTGAGCACATCATCCAACTCCAGTGAAATTTGTTAACATAATGTGATTGTACAATTATATATAAGGCATCATACTACGAGTTATGCTGATGGTGTGGACTTTACAAGGCTATGTCTTTCAATTAACATGTGAAATGAGAATTTGGCTTAGTTGTACATGGTCTCACAGAATGTGTGGGAGAAAAATAAAGCTGATCCAATTCATGGTTGTTGAATATACAGAGTGTGTGACAGAGACATTTACCCTATTTGTTGGAGAATATACGTGTTATTTACAACTGTTAGATAATTCCCAGGTAAAGTTTTCATAGAGCTCACTTTAGATTGTTTATTTTCAAGATAGCTGAACACTTGAACCTTCAAATGGACTCAAGTAGGAATCTGTAGTAGGTTTCAAAAGGGAAGCTCATACTGTGGCCTAGGAAGAGTTAATTCTTATTTTTCGAGTATTTTGCTTTGATTGATATCTATCTTCCAGCGCAACAGAAAAGTGCCTCAAGCACAATTATTTTGTATATATAACTGTAGCTTTGATTTCAGACATTGGAGAGTCATGATAGTTTGATCATTTACCAGATTTTAAAAATGTAAAATGTAAAATATACAACATTATAATTTTACCCCCTTTGACGTGGGTTCCACGTGCACACTAATGGTTTATATTTGTTTATTTCTACAAATAGATGAAAACACATGGCTTGCCTGCATATTCCACAAACATCCTCCATATTTGGTGATTCATTGGTTCAGAAATTGCAATATATATATATATATATATATCAAAATGTTGAAAGCAGCTATAAATTTCTGGTGTTATACAGAAACTTTAGTCGTATTCATATAAGATGTTATAATATGACAAAAGTCATGCAATATTTTCGGTCTAATTTACATATATCGACTGTTTCCCCTTTATTTATTTATACACAAAGATGAAAACACTGATTGAGCAACTGACTTTGATTATAGATGTATTAAATGAGCATCAATTTCAGTTCAGCGGTTAGTCATCCAAGCAAATTTGTTTATGATAGTAGTTTATCATCAAGTTAAGAAATGACTAATATTTATTTTTTAATACAAATAATAACTATATAGACAGTAGTTTATCATCAAGTTAAGGCCTGATTCTTGTGTGGACAAATACATACCTCGTGTCCAGGAGGGTGACCTCTCTATAGAGGCGATTAGAAACGCGTTGAAGTGGACCCAAATAGACAATTACACCAGCAATGTCTGCAAAAAAAAAATCAGCTAGTATATCACTGAACTCACAATTCAACATATTTCCAGCAATATAAGCTGCAATTATCTTATTACGATGTTGACAAGTCAGAAAATTTTGTGAGCTGTTTGGGATACAGAGGAAACTGCAGCGGTAGATTATATGACTCAACTATAGTAGTTCTAGTGAAAAAACAGTCATAATCCCTTTTTATTGCCCGGAAATTGATTTCCCATGAATTAGGCTTGAAATAAACACCATGTATGGTGTATTTCTGTCCTACAATCAAAATATTTTTAAACCTTGCTGCATTTTCTCCACTTACAATTGCTTCCATTTTCGAGCCCTACAAGTGTACCAATCATATTGCATATTTAGCCGATGGTAATATTTAATTTTGTTTATACTTTTTGATTTTGAAAAAGGAAACTGGAACTTACGGTAGCATCCATCAATATGAAGCGTTGAATGTCACCATAGGCTTCGGGATGGAGCTTGACATCTACCTTAACAATAACACTAAAAGCTCTGTTTATCCTGCAATCATCAAACTCAACATCGTCGAAGTACTTGAACCATCTAAAACAAACAAGCAGTGCAATCACACAACAATATAAATTTATTACTTTCAGTTCATCCAATTCCATAAACTAAACTTACCTATGGACAACAGGCCTTGCATGCACAACGGGTCTCACAGTTGCAACGGGTCTTGCACGCACAATAGGTCTTGCACGCACAAGTTGTGCATACGTCCTCTTCCGGTTTAGATTCGTTGGAGCCATTTCTATACGAAGACAAATTCAGAATTAGCAAGAACAGTGACTGCCATAATTTTAATAAATATTTTACAGACTAATTCGATACAAGACCTACAAGTTATCACTCCTGTTCATTCCCTAACTGATCATTTTATTTTAGAAAGAGAGCATATACATCCTAGATGTTCATTCGATAAATTTAACCTTTTATAACAGAAAGATATCAAATACACCATAACTTTTATTTTAGAAAAAGAGCAGATACATCCCAACTGATAGCATATAGATCCTAACTGCTCATTTTATCAAGTGCATATACATCCTAACCGAGAGCATATACATCCAAACCAAGAGCATCCCAACCTAAGTGTTATCACTGCTGTTCATTCCCTAACTGCTCATTTTATTTTAGAAAGAGAGCATATACATCCTAGCTGTTCATTCGATAAATTTATACACCATAACTTATATTTTAGAAAAATAGCAGATACATCCCAAGCGAGATGGCCACACGGTGATTACTCTAATCCAAAATTAAGTGTTGCAGATGGCATACAAAACAACTCAAATTGAAATATGCCAATGATTTAGATACATTATATATGCATATATTTCACGAAATATGGATAACACTATATTCCAGATACTCATCATCGAAAAGATAGAGAAAGAATGACCTAGCAGGTTTGAATAATCTTGAAGATAAAGATAGAGAAAGAATGATACTCACTGATGGACTGGTTGCTCTGCCTGGTCGAGTGTGTACAGTTGCTGTCCAACTACATTCATGTATATATAGCCGATACATTTCAGAGTAGAATGGAAGTCTGGTTTTTGGAAAGTGAGATTAGGGGAGAGCCTGGTATTTGGAAAACAAGATTAGTAGGGGATTTGGAGCATGATTAGGAGATTTGGAGCGTGATTAGGGGATTTGGAATATTGTTTTTTGCCGCCGGACTCCCATCCGTGGGCCTGCCACCAAATTACATCCTATTTGAAAATTTCCAAAAAATTCAAATCCAAAAGGAAACACATAGAAGTCACTAACAAATACTAAAACCACCTTAAAAAAATACATCTATGGAGCTGGACTCCCCTATGTGAAAATATAATATCTGAAGTTCGGGCATGTGATGATTTTACCAATCAAATAGCAGCAAATCAACTTGGACCACGGTGGAGAGAGACGAAAAAGAAAAAAATTGCTGGAACCTGCAAGGCCTCAAGCACGTCGTCGCGGAAGCTTATGGATACATCGTCGGGCGAGGCGGAGTCCACCGCCTCTAGGGTGACGCCCTTCGTCGGGACCACCACCCGCGGTCCAGCAAAGCCACCGATCGAACCCTGTGTCCCCGAACATCTCCTCGCCAGATCCGCCTCATCCACTGCTCCCCCTTCTCCTATGGCGCATCCACTTCTTCCCTTTCTCCTTGGCGCATCCACTGCTCCCCTTCTCCTTTTGCGGCGCGGCCTCTCTCACAAACGGCCGCAGCCCCTCCGCAGCAACCCTCTTCTGGCGGCGCCACCTCTCTCATCCACGGCCACCCTCCTCTCCCCCTGTCTAGAGCCGGCGCCGCCTCTCTCATCCACGGCCACCCTCACTCTCCCCTTGTCTATAGACGGCGCCGATATTTCTGATGAGTAGGGCTCGGGAGAGATGGAGAAGAAAAGTCAAGGGGAGAAATATCTGATGCCGTGCGTGAGTGGTGAGAGAAAATAGGAGGAAGAGGTGGGTTATCTCTGGGTCTGTTCGGTTTTGCTACCGTAAAATACAGAAGTTATATGTTGGCCGAATTTCTGGGTATGTTAGGATCTGATCTACCCTATAATTTGATTAAAGCAACCTCCGAAATAATGGATTTCGAAACAATCGAATATCAATCCTTTTTTTAAATAATTACCGAACAAAATATATTCTTCAACATATATTTGTATTTAAAAGGCCAATCCAGTATTTTTACCTATAAATATAAAGTATTATGAGACGTGTATGTATATATACACTATCTTGAACCTCCTCTTTTATCAAAGTGAATTTCGGTGTCATATATATTATATATGATACCCATATTTTTTTATTACACTGTGACACGTATAATAATTCACGATGACGTTAATATCAATAGTTATTCATCTCACGAGCATTCCTTTTGTGTGTGTCGTGCGTGTGTATATATCCGTGTCATTATAATGCCTCGTAATTACCTGTTTTTTAATACAAAGCAGTGGATTTTTTACTTTATTTATTTTTCATTGGCATGAACAAAATATTTTTCAAACGGGAAGGTGACGCGGTGTCAATGAATACTTAAAAGAAAGGCTATATGCAGAGCTCAAATGTTAACAGCCCGATGCAAATTGGCCAATGTAGTACGAGATGCTATGTAGAACATAATCATACGGTATTCCTCTTGGCAGATGAGGGCGTGCAGTACAAAACAAGATAAGGAGGGTGAGTAACATTCCGATTAGTATTTTACTATCTTGTGGAATATGTTCTCGAATTAATTTTGATCAATTTGGCCTACATTTGCTCACCAGTCAAACGTCTTTGTACACAATATTCCTAGTGCTCTTCCCTACAGGGTCAACTTCTTTCTTTGGTTTGGCCAAAATCCTTGTTGTTTGCCGTGATACACCCCTTGACAATGCGACATATAATTGACCATGTGAAAATACGGGTTCAGGAAGATAGATCCCAACATTTGAAATGGTTTGTCCTTGTGATTTATTAATGGTCATTGCGAAGCTGAGACGTATTGGAAATTGCTTCCTCTTGAATTTGAAAGGAAGAGATATATCATCGGAGGGAGACAAAGGGATCCGTGGGATGAACACCCTTTTGTTGGCGTGCTGTCCACCAACAATCTCAGCATCAATTGCATTATCTTGAAATGCCCTGATCATTAGTCTAGTTCCACTACATAGTCCATTGTTGGGATCAAGGTTGCGGAGGAGAATAACAGGGCAGTTAACCTTAACTTTCAGCTCATGTGGAGGTAGGCCATTTGGAGTGATCGTGTTTAGAAAGTCCAAAGGGTAGATATTTTGGGGATCATCATCGACGGAATCAAAGCTGTGGTAAATCTTTTCCTTTCCAGGAAACCTGTCAATCATCTTCGTGTTCAGCTTATCCACGAAATCATTTTTTGTTGAGAGGATGGCCCGTGTGCTCATATATTCCGCGGAGATCGTATTTCTCTCATCACCAAGCGAGGGGAACACATATTCAATCAGTGTGTTCACTGAATCTTCATTGTCCGCATAACCAATAACAATTTCATCAGGCAGACAGACGTAATCATCCGCGATCATGTTTTCCGTCCCGTTTCCAATCCTAAGAAGATAATCCGAAAACCATGGGTCAGATTGAGCCCTCATGTTATGCGAAAGGCGTATCTTTCTTATATTCTTCCATAAATACGATCTCTGCAAGGTAGTATCAGTTATTTGTGCCCTTGTCCCACGTGTCACCACAGGAAGAACTTGTCTAAAATCACCACCAAATACAATGACCTTTCCTCCAAATGGCAACGAACAATCCAAAATATCTTGAAGGGATCTATCAAGCGTCTCAACTGCTTGACGCTTTGTCATTGCAGCTTCATCCCAAATAATCAAGGATGCCATGCGAAGAAGATCTGCGGTGCCGCTCTGCTTTGTGAAGTTCCACATGCTATTTTGAGCAAGCTTGATTGGAATTTTAAACCTCGAGTGTGCGGTGCGTCCTCCGGGCAATATCGATGCTGCGATACCAGAAGTTGCAGTAGCAATGGCTATTAACCCATCCGATCGCACCCTAGCAAGAAGTGCCTTGTACAGGAAAGTTTTTCCGGTGCCACCTGGGCCATCAACGAAAAATACCTGACTCTTCTTCTTAATCACATGTTCTATGATGTCATCAAACCCTGCACGTTGCTCATCGTTAAGATATTTGTATATATCTATATGCTCTAGGTCTATTGGCACAGACTGCTCCTCTCTGACTTCAATCGCTATATCATTCGAAAAATCATCTGGTTCACGAAAGCAAAACATGCGTCAATGATTTAGTGATGATAAATCTAAAGACAATTAAGTTCAACAATTATATAACACACTACTATAAAAAAATTACCTGTATCATTCAACTCAGGAAGACCATAGTCTGAGATATCCTTTCCCATGGAATGAAGTATATCTCGTATATCTCTAAGCACCATCTGCTCTACCAACGTCGGGTTGGAGTTATATCGGGCATAATCTTCACACATTGACTCCTTATGTTTGTTCCATAGAGCACATATATCAGTAATCTCGCAAAAGACAAGTATAGTCGCAAACAAGTGATGGAGTGCATATGGCATTTGGAAAGTTGCAGCTTCGCGCAAGCAGTCGTCATGTGACATGTCTGTCTCAACAAGCCCACTCTTCTCGCATGCCTCTCTACAAGTGGAGTAAGTGATTCCAGATAGTGTTCTTAGATTATCATACGAGGTTGGACCTCTAACATGGTTCAGAAGCACCTAAGATTGTATCTTTCTCCTCCGCGGGGTGCGCATACACAATCCGTCTGACCTGGCAAGTCTTGGTTTTTCTTTTCTGCCATGCATTTTTACCTGTAACCCATCTATAGTGTTTTGGAAACTCCTTGTATAGTAACTTCCTTGCCTCCAGGTCTTTGCGATTCATTTCAAAAAACTCTGTAAGTGTTATCTTTTTGTTAGATGGTTTGTTGACGACATCCTCAAGATTACCAGACTCATCATAGGTGATATATTGCATGTTTGGCAAATGAAGCTGTAGCTGCAAAACCGCCGGATAGATACCGAATAGTGGAAAACAAAGAATCCTATATATAGCCTCTGGCGGTGAAACATATCTGGCATCTCTATACTGGCGTATCTCGTTTATTTCTCCAGATGGATCGACTGAGAACGACGCACAGTCATGGCCTTTATATACATATTTATATAGGTACTTTACAGATTTGATGCTTGCGCAATCTTCAACATTGATGTGGCAATTATACCTCATGAGCCAGCCAGGATTGTAGGGGACCACCCACCTATTGTCCAACACCGAACCTCTAATTTTTACACGCCACCCATCATCTCTCCTCCTGTATGAAGGACACGTGTCCTTCCCTTGTTGTGTTGCTTGACAGAACGGTCTTGGAAAGTTGAAGCGACACACTCCATCCACCATGCAGGCGCACTTTTTGTTTAGCTCACCGCACGGGCCGTGCAGCATATGCTTTATGACCAGACGGTGTAGTTCAGGATATTTATCCTTATCTAGTATCTCTGCACAGATAACTTTATCATAACCATCTGGGTATGTTAATTTACTGCCTGGCTTCATGATTAATAGAATATGTTCATGTGGGAGGCCCCGCTTTTGAAACTCGGTAACATGAGCATATGCCTGAACCTCACCAAAATATTTTTTCTTGGTGAACAAGTCCAACATGTCTCGCAGCTTGGCCCTAAATACCATTGCAACAAGGTCCGGCCGATCTTGCGGTTGTTGGCCAGGGTAAAGATTTTCTGTTATCTCTTCCCAGTTTGGATTGCATGTCATCGTGATGAAGTAATCTGGTCTTCCAAAACGTTGGACAAGAGCCATTGCATTAAGAAACCGCCGCTGCATGTCGCGATCACCACCAGGAAACGACCGAGGTAGCACAATCCTCTTTCCAACCTCTGAACCCCTTGTCTCTCCAGAATTGATCACATCGACGACACCCTACAAAATTAGCATTGATAAGATGAACATATATTGTAAGCGTCAGTTTTTAATGGGATATGGATTAATATATTTGAATATGTGTATTTTTCCATTCACCTGGTACAACTTAGCTCGTATTTTTTTGGTTCTCCGGGTTAGAATACCAATCTAGCCGCATAGACTCTATCTTAATGTACATGTCAACAGCCCATTGTTGAAAGAGACGACCTCCAAATAAAATAATGTTGAAAAGTCCCCTCCTAACTTGTAACCTAAAGCCATAGTAATCTCTCTTGCGGTGACAAATCTATCTTTTTTCCGCTTGCTTGACCTGTTCTCCACCTCATTATTGTCTCCATCATATAAAGTATCACCTACTTCATCATTATCTGCAACAAAACCGAGAAATGTACTTAATTCCAAAGGCCTAAAAAGTATATAGGTATTGAAAAATGTATCCTACAAGCCACCTGTGTACGTACCCTGAGGCTCGACAAAAATGTTATCTTCACTGAAGTGTACATTACCACCCATTAGTGCAATACTTGGTGCATCAAATTCCATACCGTCAGGAATATTGTTCGGTGCTTCGTTCGGTATTTTGAGATTCCAGCCGGTTTCGCCGTTAGGGTTAAATAAAGGATACGCTAATGGATCATAGCAACCATGGTATGCTTTGATATAGTTAGGTTTCTCCCCTTTGGTATGCACCATCACATGCCTATCAAAGGTTCTCACCGGATCATCCCCTTCTAGCCAGATAGCAGCAACTTGGGATGTTGTAGGAGCATTATATCTTCGCTGGTCAGGGGTGACATTCGTGTTTAGCTCAATCTTATAGTCATCTAGATTTGGCATGCTACCGACTCGGTTAAAAGTCTCGACATATGGGTTATCCGCCAAGATTCTTAGGATGATCCGCACAAGGTTGATATCAAGATCAGGGGACCTCTTCGCTCTGTGTACCAGAGCAGTGTCTTCTTCTGTGTCGTAGAAGTACAATTGCATATGACGTGGCCCATGAGAACCTGGCACCAAATTATCTAAACGATGGTACAATGCACCATGCACTCGAAATGTATATACACCTGTGCCTGCAGCAGTGCTCACGCTGCGATCAAGGGTCACTCCAAGACTTGTGAATGAGAAATGTGAGTTGAAGTAACGGATATGTTTTCTAAAGTACTTCGCATCATTATCAACCTGGCTTGTAAACAGGCGTACCAACTCAGGGGCAACCAATGGTGTGGATATTGTTATCTTCCCTAGTCTACAACAGAAACCAGGGGGCTCGTACTGAAACCTAATTGCCCCACAGTACATGCAATCAGCCACTTTCTTTAACACATGATGTTTCTTTGGCATGTTGTGGTAAACATGATCGTGTGGATCTTCGGTACCAACAGCATTAACCCCCTTGACGTCCACACGATAAGACTCATAACCATCATCTGACAAACGCAAAGTAAGTCGAGAATGAAAATAGGAGCATATAAACCTACTCGTCTTGTGCAATAGACAATATTAAGCTTGATGTTACCTTTCTTTTGCAATTCCTCATCATCACTATCGAGAACGTCACATGTATGGGTCATTTCGACATTACCTATTGGAAGATGTAATACTGCAAATGAGATCGTATAATTATTGGTTTAATATTAAGTATATAAAAATTGTGTCTATTTGCAATCACCTTCAGCTTGAGGATCTAATAATTGAGGTTCAAACAACGCATTGTCAAATTCTACGTAATCAGTTTGAGGAATGTATTGACCAACAATTGCCTCCTGTATAGATGAACCATTTGTAATTTCATCTGTGCAATGGGGTTCAAAAGGTAGTTATAACATCTCTGACATCATTTACACAACAATGTATATCGTATAACGAAACAAAGCTAGATATAACTCGTATCCAAATGTTTTCACCTGGGATTGGGGCTTGTTGGGATTGTCCAACTCTAGATGGTATCATCATTTTACTATTTCATTGGTATGTACCATTTCTATGAATCCAGTCGTTTGCATCGTCTCGATCGGCATTATCCTTAACAATATGATGTGAACTGTATTGCGTGCTCTGATCTATGACGGAACAGCAACCTAGAGTATGAGAAAAATGTTAGCCAGTATAATTCACAAAAATTATATTGCCAATAACACTATATAAGTTATCAATGTCAGAGATGGTTGGTCCAACACTCGCTGTATTAACATTGTCTTTCTCCGCCTTCTTCTTTGCGTGGTACTCACGTTTGGTACCTGTTCCTCTCCAATCTTTTGTTCTCTTTATCAACATCGTAGCTCGACGATGGCTTGAAATTATCTGGAGTTCCAATATCATCAGTTATCACTATAGGTAGCTGGTCAACAATAGAATACCCCGTTCGACATTGCGTGACCTGATCCATGGTGGAGCAAGAACCTACAATTTGAAGATGTTAGATGTTTTGACAACAAAAGGAGTGTTGGTAATAACACTTAAAATATTTACCCAGCTCAGGTGTGTCTGGTCTATCACTCCCTTTGTTAATATCAATTTTGTTACTCTCTAATCCTTTTTTATCTTTATCTTGAGGATCTAATAATTGAGGTTCAAACAACGCATTGTCAAATTCTACGTAATCAGTTTGAGGAATGTATTGACCAACAATTGCCTCCTGTATAGATGAACCATTTGTAATTTCATCTGTGCAATGGGGTTCAAAAGGTAGTTAATAACATCTCTGACATCATTTACACAACAATGTATATCGTATAACGAAACAAAGCTAGATATAACTCGTATCCAAATGTTTTCACCTGGGATTGTGGCTTGTTGGGATTGTCCAACTCTAGATGGTATCATCATTTTACTATTTCATTGGTATGTATCATTTCTATGAAGCCAGTCATTTGCATCGTCTCGATCAGCATTATCCTTAACAATATGATGTCAACTGTATTGTGTGCTCTGATCCATGATGGAACAGCAACCTAGAGTATGAGAAAAATGTTAGCCAGTATAATTCAAAAAAATTATATTGCCAATAACAATATATAAGTTACCAATGTCAGAGATGGTTGGTCCAACACTCGCTGTGTTAACATTATCTTTCTCCGCCTTCTTCTTTGCGCGATACTCACGTTGGTACCTGTTCCTCTCCAATCTTTTGTTCTCTTTATCAACATCGCAGCTCGACGATGGCTTGTAATTATCTGGAGTTCCAATATCATCAGTGTTGACGACCAAATTTGGTAATTCAAATATCGGAGATTAAGATGGAATCGAAGAGGATTGAAGAGATAAGATCATATCGGAAAGCAGAGTGAGAATCGGCTGTGGTCCGAACCGGCTATGGACTGGATCGGCAGAGTCAGAGTCGGACTAGGTTAGCCGATTGAGCCGATTTCGGTAATGTGACTCGGTACACATTATCGGGTTGTGTTAGCGTGCTTCATATGGATTGCCATGCACGGATAGAGTCCTGAGGAGGCGATTGTATCTATTAATTAGGATATTTTATGTAATTTCCTTATAGATATTCTCGGTAAGAGTCCGCCTAAGGGACTTGTTGGTTAGTTGGATTTGTATTAGGATAATATGAGTCGTGTCCGTGATGGACAATGTTTGTAATTTCGGGTATAAATATAATCCCGAGGTCTTGTAAAGAAGAACAACACACGTTCAATCAATCTCGGCGCATCGCCAAACCTTTGTTTTCTATTCTCGACAAGTTTGTGCTTTCGGGTCGTGCTGCATCAATTTGATCTTCGGCGAAAAGGTATATCTTGTCATGGCGAATTACATCATTAGGGCTAGTGCTTACATCTCTATGACACTCTAGTTCTTTGTTGTGATTCTCCAGGTTATCATATATGTTATATAACTTAGATCGACAATGCAATCTACTTTTATCGGCTAGATCCTTTCTAGGGTTTCATCGATATCGGCTAGATTACTTTGTTAATCTAGGTTATATAATATATCCACCATCCCGAAAAGGCAACCATCGGCTTGATTCTTTAGATCTCATGCTTCTATTTATACTTAATGCTGCATTGGTTCAGTCCAACCTATTAAGTCGTATTTAGAATCATGGTATCTAACCTGCTTCATGGTTGTTAATAAGGATAGTATCGGGGTTTCAGCCGATCTTACCTGATATAGATGATTTACATTGTGTTATGCTTTGTTTAATATTCTATATCTGCCCCTTATATTAGGATCTAATCTAATGTAAATATATTAAGCTTGACATCAATCTAATTGGTTATAGTTTAATATATTTATTACTAGAGAATATCCTAGCATAAAGTCGTATCGGAGCTATAGCCGATACATACTTAAACCTAGATATCGGCTATGATATCAACCTGCATAATCATTATGTCATGTTACCTTTAGACTTGGGCAATTTATACTGTCTCGGTTCAGTCCGATCTATCCCAAATGCTTATTTCTAAAGTAATATTGATTTATTGATTATATAATGTTGATCTTTTCAGCCGATATACTAGCTTTAGGGTTAGTTTTATCATTGACTATACCTTACAGCCGATTCATGCTTTATTGCATCGGCTAGGTCACATACGATATGAAATCGGCCCTATGGCCGATTGTCTATCGTTTACTGATATCCTTTGCATGTTTTTCTTGTTGATTGCAGGATCAAATCAACTGGCACGCCCTTGAATCTGAAACCCTAATTTTGGACCTGCACTAGAGTAAAGCAAACCTCTCAGGCCAGTGTGTGTTTTTTGCATCAACACGCTTTTGGCACGCCTGGTGGGACTCGTGTCATCATGTCTCCAAACATCACTTAAGTCGCAGAGGACAACATCATCGCGGTTACACCCGAGCTGCTGAATGATGAACAAAAGGAAGAATTGCGACAACTGCTGGATCAACTCCAAAACCAGTATTTGCATTCCTTCACAGTCACCCGGCAAGGTACGGTCGTCCAAAGAGCTAAAGTCCAAGTACCGACGATCGTGAAGCAAGACCCAAGTACTTCTGGATCCGGAGAAGAAAAGGATAAACAAGTGAAAACCGAATCGAGTAACGAAGAATTGCACACATTACAAGATCGCATCGATTCGGCTGTACATCATGCGCTAGTCAACCAGTCCGGAGTACTTGTCAATACCTTAACAAACATGATCAAGTCGGTGGTCGATGGAACGATAGCCGAGGAAAAGGCTAAAGGACCTATTTATCTACCAGACGGCGCGTTCCCAGCATATAGAACCGTGAAGACAGAGATCGGTGGAAATCAAGGAAATCAACAAGTGCTTCAAACCCAGGCTCCATCGGCTCCTTTCTCAAGTTCAAATATTCCATCAATTCTAACCAGATCACAGCCGATCACTGGGGGGCAAGCATCAACTCAATTAACACCAGAACAATTGATGAGTATTCTTCATCCAAAACCGCCAGCTGTTGACACATCTTACCAAATTCCTCCGGTTCCACAACAGCCGATTGGAATTACGCAGCTGATAAGCCAGCAATACAGTACAGAACAACTTCCTTATGTGCCACCACAAGGCATATCGGCTGGCTTCAATAATCTTTATCAGCCTCATTCACCACGACCTCAGCCGGTCCAATACGGCCAGATAGATCCAGTACAACAGCAATATGGTGGAGCAACACCTCATCAACCCTGGGCCGATATGATCGCTGACGTCATGAGGGAGCAATTTGGACTTAAACCGAAAGATAATAGCAACATGTATCGGCATCCGTATCCAGAATACTTTGATCGGGTACCGTTGCCAAACCGATACAAGGTGCCAGACTTCTCTAAGTTCTCAGGACAAGACAATATATCAACCTACGAGCACATTAGCCGATTTCTAGCTCAGTGTGGTGAGGCATCGGCTACAGAAGCTCTCAGAGTTCGCTTATTCCCGCTTTCCTTGTCTGGATCAGCATTCACTTGGTTTTCATCATTGCCATATAATTCAATCAGGAGCTGGGCCGATTTGGAGAAACAATTCCACAAGTACTTTTTCAGTGGAGTTCAAGAGACGAAGCTATCGGACCTCACAGCTATTAGATAGAAATCAGACGAATCGGTTCCAGATTATATTCAACGATTCAGAGACGTGAGAAATAGATGTTACAGCCTATCTTTATCGGATTCTCAACTAGCCGATTTAGCCTTTCAAGGTTTGCTGGCACCGATCAGAGAGAGATTCTCGGCTCAAGACTTTGACAGTTTAGCACACTTGGCTCAGAAGGTATCGGCTCACGAAACAAGATTTCAAGAGGCTAGGAAATTCATCAAAAAGGCTAATAATGTAAACAATGTCTACAATTACGATTCTGATTCTGAAGATGAAGACCCAGATATCAATTCAGCCGAATGGGCTAGGAACAAGAAGACGGTGGTCTGTCAATGGGCTAAGAATTCGGCTACAGAGGAAAGGTTTGACTTTGACATTACCAAGGCCGATAGGATCTTCGATCTCCTTCTTCAGGAAAAGCAGATTCAACTGCCGGCAGGACATATCATCCCATCGGCTGAAGAGTTGAAGAAAAGGAAGTACTGTAAATGGCACAACACAGGGTCTCATCACACTAATGATTGCAAAATTTTCAGACAACAGATCCAGTCGGCTATCGAACAAGGAAAAATTAAGATTGATGGATCCAACATGGTAAAGAGGCCGATGAAGATAGATGGACACCCTTTTCCAGTTAACATGGTGCATCCTGGATACAACAGGAATACAGCCGATGGAAATAAAAACTATACTAGGAGTATCAGATCGGCTGGTATGATCGGCAAGTATCAAAACAGGCGCCAAAAGGAGGAGGAGTCATATCCCAATGAAGAAGAGAGATATTTTGATCCCCATTGGAGTTGTGAATTTTTCAGGTTCTGCTGGAACGAAGGTATGAGGCTACCATCCATCGAAAATTGTCCTGGCTGCAGTGATCCTGATGTCCAATTCATCCAAGAACCAAGCCGACGACATGCAATTACACATCGGCCAAGACAATCAAGGCTATCAGTACATAAAAGACTTGAGCCGATGCACCAAAACGATGATGAAGATAACTCACGTAGAGAATCCAAGCCAATGCATCCCCAATGGTGTCCTTCTGGGATATTCACCAAAAATCAAAAGAGAAGAGTTCAAAGGATGAGGAACAGAGAGCAATTTCAGGAGGTTGAGGGTGCAATTGAGCATCGGCTGCGGCAAAAAACGAAGAAAGTATGGCGCGTGAAGAGCAAGGTGGTGCTAGCCGATGAAGTCAGAGCCGATCGCAACAAGGGAAAGGAAGTGATGTCATCTGAGATAAATATGGTTTTTATGTTGCCAGTCGAATATGCAGTAGAGCAAGTTGTCGAGCAAGAAGAAGATATGTCATCGGCTAAATTGATGTTATCTCCACAACAAGCTGTTTTTGAGAAGCCCGAAGGAACAGATCATCGGCACCTCAAGCCACTCTATGTTAAAGGATTTGTCAATGGTAAGCCGATGTCAAAAATGTTGGTCGATGGAGGGGCAGCTGTTAATTTAATGCCTTATACAACATTCAGAAAGCTTGGGAAGAATTCAGAGGACTTGATCAAAACCAACATGGTTCTGAAGGATTTTGGCGGGAACCCATCTGAGACCAAGGGAGTTTTGAATGTGGAGCTAACCATCGGCAGTAAAACAATTCCAACCACTTTCTTTGTTATTGACGGGAAGGGTTCCTACAGTCTGTTGTTGGGAAGAGATTGGATCCATGCCAACTGTTGCATCCCTTCAACAATGCACCAAAGTTTGATTCAATGGCAAGGAGACCAAATCGAAATCGTGCCAGCCGACAGGTCAGTCAATGTAGCTTGTGCCGATTTGTCTATTTGGGAGATGGAAGGAATTGATTGTTTATCTAGCAAAGTTTGGCAAGGATATTACTTAAAGATTTCTGATGATGCCATACAGACAACAGGAGATGGAGAGCCCCAATTCTTGTTTTGAGGGCGCCGTGGAGGGTTCCAACCTATACACAGAAGACACCATTGATGATCTCGACGGCAAGCTTGGGCAAGGTTTTATGTCGGCCGATGAATTAGAGGAAATCGACATTGGACCAGGTGATAGGCCTAGGCCGACATACATTAGTAAAGGTTTACCAAAAGAACTTAAATGTGAATTAATTGCACTCCTAAGGGAGTATAGAGATTGTTTTGCCTGGGAGTACTATGAGATGTCAGGACTTAGCCGATCGATAGTTGAACATCGGCTCCCTATCAAACCAGGCTATCGGCCATACAAGCAACCCCCAAGACGCTGTAAAGCTGCGATGTATGATGCTATTAAGGCCGAAATTACAAGACTCTATGATGTTGGCTTCATCAGACCATGCCGATATGCTGAGTGGATTTCCAATATAGTACCGGTTATCAAGAAAAACGGCAAGCTCAGGGTTTGTATTGATTTCAGAGATCTGAACAAAGCTACACCGAAAGATGAATACCCAATGCCGATAGCCGATCAACTCGTAGATGCAGCATCTAGACAAAAGATTATCAGCTTCATGGATGGCAATGCTGATTATAATCAGATTTTTATGGCTGAGGAGGACATTCACAAGACTGCTTTTAGGTGTCCTGGTGCTATCGGCTTGTATGAGTGGGTAGTTATGACTTTCGGCTTGAGGAGTGCTGGTGCTACATATCAGAGAGCCATGAATTATATTTTTCACGATCTCATCGGCGCATTGGTGGAGATATATATAGATGATGTGGTGGTTAAATCCAAGGAAGTTGATGATCACATAGCCGATTTGAAACAGGTCTTAGAAAGAGCAAGGAAGTATAGGTTGAAGATGAATCCTACCAAGTGTGCTTTTGGTGTATCGGCTGGTCAGTTTCTTGGATTTCTGGTTCATGAGAGAGGGATTGAAATTCCTCAGAGGAGCATCGAAGCAATTAAAGATATCAAGCCCCCAGAAGATAAAACCAAGCTACAATCATTGATCAGCAAGATTAATTTTGTTCGGCGTTTTATATCAAATCTGTCTGGCCGAATAGAGCCATTTACTCCTTTACTAAGGTTGAAAGCCGATCAAGAATTTGTCTGGGGAGAGAAACAGCAGCGGGCTCTGGATAATATCAAGGAATATTTGAGTACCCCTCCAGTTCTTATACCACCACAGAAAGGGATTCCATTTAAACTTTATCTATCGGCCGATCAAAATTCTATCGGCTCAGTCTTGATTCAAGAGGTTGAAGGAAAAGAAAGAGTTATATTCTATCTCAGTAGACGCCTGTTGGATGCAGAAACAAGGTATTCACCTGTGGAGAAGTTATGCTTATGCTTATATTTTTCTTGCACAAAGTTGAGGCATTATCTATTATCCAATGAATGCATTATAGTTTGCAAGGCCGATGTAGTAAGATACATGCTATCGACTCCAGTGTTAAAAGGACGAATTGGGAAGTGGATATTTGCTTTGTCAGAATTTGATCTTAGATATGAATCGGGTAAGGCAGTTAAAGGGCAAGCGATAGCCGATTTTATAGTTGAACATAGGGATACCAGTGTTGATAATACCGACATCATGCCTTGAACTTTATTCTTTGGTGGATCAGTTTGTACTCATGGTTGTGGTATCGGCTTGGTGATAATATCGCCTAGGGGGGCAAGTTTTCAGTTTGCTTTTACTATTAAACCATATTCAACAAATAATCAAGCAGAATATGAAGCTGTTCTCAAAGGGTTGCAGTTATTAAGAGAAGTCGAAGCCGATGCTGTTGAGATCATGGGTGACTCATTGTTGGTGATAAGTCAATTATCTGGGGAATATGAATGTAAGAATGATACCTTAATAATCTATAATGAGAAATGCCAGGAGCTGATGAAGACATTGAAGATGGTTACTTTGAAGCATATTCCTAGGGAGCAAAACGTTGAAGCCAATGATTTAGCTCAAGGCGCCTCTGGATATAGGCCGATGTTACAAGGGATTGAAGTAGAAGTGGCCTGTATTCCAGCCGATGATTGGAGGTTTGATGTTTTTGAGTATCTAAAAAATCCTTCAAGATTGGTTTCAAGGAGATTAAGGTATAAAGCTCTTAAGTATGTTTTGTTGGATGATTCATTATATTATCGGACGATTGATGGAGTTCTATAGAAGTGCTTGAGTATGGAAGAAGCTAAAGTTGTTATGTGTGAGGTTCATGAAGGTATTTGTGGGACACATCAATCGGCTCATAAAATGAAGTGGTTACTTCGAAGAGTTGGATATTTTTGGCCGACCATGCTGGAAGATTGTTTCAGATATTACAAGGGTTGTCAAGATTGTCAGAAGTTTGGAGCAATTCAGAGAGCGCCAGCATCGGTTATGAACCCTATTATCAAGCCATGGCCGTTCAGAGGTTGGGGTATTGATATGATCGGCCAAATTAATCCACCATCAAGCAAAGGACATAAGTTCATATTGGTTGCAACTGATTATTTCACTAAGTGAGTTGAGGCCATTCCTTTGAAGAAAGTTGACAGTCAAGATGCGATCAATTTTGTTAAAGAGCATATTATATACAGATTTGGTTTGCCACAAACAATTACAACTGATCAGGGTTCTATATTTGTATCGGACGAGTTTGTTCAGTTTGCTGATAGCATGAGAATTAAGTTGTTAAATTCATCACCATATTATGCACAAGCCAATGGACAAGCTGAGGCATCTAACAAGAGTTTGATTAAGTTGGTTAAGAGAAAGATAGCCGAATACCCTAAGAAGTGGCATACTATTCTGGCTGAGTCATTATGGTCCTATCGGATGGCTTGCCATGGTGCAATTCAGGTACCTCCTTATCAACTGGTTTATGGGCATGAAGCTGTATTACCATGGGAAACCAACATCGGCTCTAGGAGGATTTCTTTACAGGATAAATTAACAGCCAATGATTATCATAATTTGATGGTTGATGAGTCAGAGGATTTGGTTCAAGTAAGATTGCGAGCTCTTGAGAAAGTTAGGAAAGATAAGGATAGAGTTGCAAGACATTATAACAAGAAGGTTGTATCCAAATCTTTTGAGGAGGGTGAGCTGGTTTGGAAATTAGTACTGCCGATAGGGGCTAGAGATAATAAATTCGGCAAGTGGTCACCGAATTATGAGGGTCCGTTTCAAGTTCATAAATGTGTTTCTAAAGGGGCCTTTATGTTAAACGGACTTGATGGAGAAGTATTTGGAAGAGCACTTAATGGAAAATACTTAAAGAAATATTACCCAAGTGTTTGGATTGGTTCATGATCGGCTATGGTTTGCCGGTTTGTGGTTGATAGCCGATGTGTTTCCATCACCTTTAGATGGCCGATATTTTTATCGCCCTTAGACATTTAAATTTGCAGCATTGTGTTCCCTACTACAAACTTGGGGGCATGGACGATGAAAAGTGTGAAATTTCTGAGGAAAATTTAGTATAAGTTGATAAGTTGGAATACAGCTAAGTCTGCCAGGGATACAATTGGTTTATATGAAAGTAACAGTATCAATTGGCATAAGGAAGTTAAGAGGTTATGTTACAAGACAAATGTTTTAGCCGATTATAGAATTGATCACAAAATTCTTCTAAGTCCCTATTACAGGAAATCATTGCGCAAGATATTTCTGGATTGCTGACAATGCCCGTTGACGGATTTCTTCAACTTCTGCAATGGCTTGGGCATCTTGGGCGTCAGTTCCAGGAATTAACTTCAGGGACTTAGTCATGGTGGCCACATTCTTTATAGCCGATTTCAATTTTGCTTTCTGTTCCCCAATGGCTTTAGGGAGATCGGCTAATTTCTGCTTTTCCAATGCAATCTTGGCATTACACTCTTCAAGCTTGGCTAGCAGATCTGTTCTTTCAGCTTCTAGTTGATTTATTGAAGCTTTAATTGGCTCTTCGGCTAGTTGGTCGAGCTTGGTTTTCTCATCATGAACTAACTGCCGATTGGCTTGAATGGTGGCCTCGATATCCTTTTTCTCTCGTCTATCGGCTATCCTTTGTCTTGCTTTCTCTAGCTTAAATTGGTGCTGCTCAAGATACATAGCTGGGGTAACTATATTGGACAATTCATCTGGTAGAAAAGCTTGGATTTCTTGGAATCTAGTCCGGAGAGTACTGCAGTCAACTACCAGGCTGTCCACAGATGCTTCTAGCCGATGTGCAATGTCTTCAAGATTCCTCTTTGCGTCATCGGCTAGAGGAGCTAAGGATTTGCTTGATATTTCTCCTTCTGCTTCTTCATCAAAGTAGTCCTTTATATCAAAAGAAAATAAATCGGCTAAGACCTGCAAGTAGGAAAGATGAAAAGAGTACAAGTAAGAGGATATTTTTATATAGCCGATTTGAGAGGTTTTAAGAATGAGACTTACAGGGATTGCAGGAGCGGCGATTTCTTCTTCTTCGACATGATGGCTGCCTACAGCCGATGCGGTATGTTCACTGGAGACCGGTTGTGCTACAGGTGATGGAGGGGAAGGAGGCTGAAAATATTCATGCAAGTGTTAGATAGTATCGGCTAATGAAGTATTCAGAGGATTAGAAGGTTGAAATTTACCAGAGGAGCTTGAATGGGTGGTTTAGCCGATACTTGTGCTGGTTTCTTTCTCTCGGCTGGTCTTTTCTTCTATAAAATGCAAGAGTTGGAGGATTAAGTTGAGGGTGAGTAAAGAAAATTTGTATCAAGGAAGATGAATTTACCCTGGGTTGCCGAGTGAAGACAGTTGGAACAGAAGGAGTTGTGGGGGTTTGCTTTGGAGAGGCTGGAGGTGTATTTTCTCTTACATCACTGGATTCGGCTGCAGCTTCATCTATTGCCCGTTCAATGGATGCTTCTTTTAGGGCTTCATCTGCATCATCGGCTGTTAGAGGTGGTTGTTTCTTGGCCTTTTTCTTCGTAGCTGGTGGCACAGCAGTTGATGCTCTAGTTCTCTTTTTCTTGCTTGCATCGGCTGTTTCTTTCATTTGTCCTTGGAGCAGGCTTGATGTCTTGGGGGCATGATAGCCGATGACAGGAGGAGTCATGCCACATCTGTTAGGAAATAGTCCTGCAGCATATTCGATTTCTTTGCCACTTTTGCTGGTATGAGGAGGAGATGAGTCTGTGGTCTGAAAGAGCAAAGATAGTTCATGAGTTATAAATAGAATCGACTGTTATGTTTAAAACAGGAATAAAAAAAGAAGTTACCTGAGGGATCATGTCAGGGAAGAGGTATGTCATGTAGATGGTAGCCGATTGGTAAAAAAGATGTTGTTTCCACTCAGCCCACCATGAGGTGAAGACTTTGCTCCTGAACATAGCTAATTCAATATCATTAATACTGCCAAGAGAGGGGCCTGGAATGTTCAGCAGCCGATCCATCATCAGACTTGAAGATATTTCTCCTCGGCATTCAATCTTGTCAGCAAACCACAAGCCGATTGGGAGTTGTCCCATACCAAATTGTCTTGCTGAGCTCATGGGATGATAGAACTCATATGAGACTTTAATATTCCTGCCTTGATGGATGCCGACAGGAAGGATGCATGGGCTGATGGCTGTGGTATATACTTCTCTGGATTTCTGAAATTTGTCATGGTTTATTTCTTCAAATATGAAGTCTGATGGCAGTTCAAAGTTGGCTGATTCATCATAGAAGAACCAGATTCTAGCATCTTTTTGAAAGCCGTCATAGAAGCTGAAAAACCAGTCCTTGAGTAGTTCTGCTGATAATTTTGCTCCTGCATCGGCTGGGGTGCTGGCATATTCTCCAAAGGACATACATCTTCGATGGGTTATCTCTTCACCATCGTCATCGGTGATCGGCTCTAGTCTTGGAAACTCTGCCTCAGTTAAGGGTGGCCGATTGACAGCTTTCATTACAACTAAGTTCAGCCAAGATTGGAGTAACCACCATGGACCACCTGTACTGACTGTTGAGTCGACAGCTAGTTTGGCTGATGCATTATTCAGAGTTTGATACAAATAGTCGAGTAGAATTTTTCCTAAAGGAAATTGTCTTTTTTCTTCAAGTGCTTCGGCTATATGCTGCCAGTTTGAGGTTGGGCCACAACTGGATCCACAGAACAAAAATTTCTCCAACCACAGCAGCAAAAAGGCAGTATGCTCTCTAGGGGAGTGTCACACCCCGATCCGGCACCGCCGTACAACGGCACCTGACAGGAGCGTGTCGTAGGAGAAACGGCGTGAACCGCTTCCTACGAAACCGTGATATCGGTACCAGTCCCAGGACATAGCGCTGATACCCACGGTGACAATTAGGAATCATTGCAATCCTTAATTTAAATAGAGGACTTATTTACCTTGACTTAAGTTGCAGCTCTCGGGAGAACCCCAAGAATGCAACAGACGACGCGGAAGCAGCAACATCAGAGACAGAGGCAGCGGAAACCAACGAACTAACACCCAAGACCACAGGCAACAGCAGGGAACTAGGACGAAACCCTAATCTTCACTTCGGCTTCACCTTCAGAGCTGGCAGAACTATATATATATATAGAAAGCAAGGGTGAGTACTCACGTACTCAGCAAGCCATAGGAACTTAAGTGGTTAATGCAAGCTTCAAGGAGAGGCTGTTCATTTAGCAAAGCAGCTTTATTTTCAAGATTTGAACAATCTAAGTGTGTGCTTGTCCACAACCAGAGCGAGACAAGTCTCAGCTCAGTCGGGAGTGAGAAGTAACAAATTGATTTTTCATGTTTGCACAACTCCCAGAATTGGCCTCAAAGTTGGTTTCCCAAACCAAACCAATTATCCAATCTTCCCGAGATATGTGGTCCCCAAACGACCAATTATTTCCAGGGACTCCCTGTCCCGCTGTCTCCCTGACAGCCAATTGCTTCCCAAGCATCAGGTTTTCCAAACCATTTTCATCACTTTTCAAAGCATGGTAAAACAAAAACTACGCTAAGGAATCACCTCACATCCGCCCATAACCGTGGGCACGGCTGTTCGAACAGTTTGTTAACCTCTGCAGAGGGGGTACACTTTACCCACACGACATTACTAACCTGGATCACCCAGCCCGTGCGAAACGGCCACGTCTGGGGACCTTAAGGCTTTCATGACAAGGCATTTCCAAAGCCGACACAAGGTTAACATATGCCAACGAGAGGGCTCAGCCGGACCAACAACAGGTTAGGTCCCAGACCATACTGTGCCAGGAAGCCCAGGGGTTCTCCCCGACACCACCCCGGCGAATCCACATGTCTCTTGGCATCATGGCTCCCCTGATTAGCTAATTACTCAGCCAGGGGCGTCCCATTCCACCCGTGTGGTCGCACTTGTCTTATGTTCGGATGAAATTACAAAGGAATCGGTCCTTAAACGCGACCGCACAAGCATCCCGCCAAGGAATGGCCTTGTGTCGCGAGTTTTATTTTTAAAACTCATTTTTCTTTCACAAGGCACCGACCCAGGTGTCTGGTTTTTCCATACTTTTGTAAATCAAGTTTTACCCAAGATGTTCTCATATTTAAGTTTGAAGGCGACAGTGATACTCGTACGGAGTGTACGAATACCGAGGCGCAACGAAGGTGGTTACAAGGGAAACATGATGTAGCAATTAACAAAGGGAAGGACTAAATGCAACAAGTTAGGTAGGCCCACCGATCTGCCTTGCAGACGGGGCAAATAGTTCACGTGGAATCCTATCAATGCATAAATATTTTGCAAACAATATAATTAAATTCAAATATAGGCTCAAGATGTTCAAAGGTGGCTTGCCTTGCTCGAGGTCTTAATCTTCACGAATCTTCGAGAAATCCTCGCTTGAAAAATCCGGTAACCGCAACTAGGCGCAAACAATCAAAAACCTAAACAAAAGACCAAGGAAAAGATCCTATTTAGACTAATAAATAGTGCCATTTAATAGATCACAATTTAACGGAATTTTCGAAGGTGGAACGGAGTCAATCGGAGTTGCGGACTTAGAGATATGAATTTCAGAAGTTAAATTGGAAACATCGGATCAAGGGAATGATTTACGGAAATGTCCGGAGTATAGGAAAAAGGTATATGGACGAGGAAATGATTTATTTGAACCTCCGAAGCAGGGAAAGTAAATCGTGGAATTTCTGGATAAGGAAAAGTATTATTTATTTTATTGGAATCAAAGAAATGATTTATCGAAATTTGAGGACAAAGGAAATGGAATTATTTAATTTCTTGAAAAGAAATATTCTCAAGAATATTTCTTACACTCACTGACATGTGGGGCCAGCAAGAGGTGAGGGAGGGTGTATGGACTTGATTTATGAGTGACTGTTTTGGGTAGAGGGAGGAATGAGGGGCCAATGATGGACTTTGTTTCATGGGTGACTGTCTTAGAGGGAGGGGTGGAAATTAAACTTTCCTTGGGCGGCTTGGCCCAGTCGGGGGAAAAGGGGTAGGCCGAGCGGGGGGGGAAATGGGCCGGCCGGCGGGAGCAGGCCGAGACGGCCTAGCCGGGGGGCGCGGCCCAACGGCGGGAGCAGGCCGAGCCGAGTGGAGGGGAGGCGGACCGGGCCGGCTTGGCGGCGGCCCAAGGCGGGGGGTAGCAGGCCGGCCCGAGGCGCGGGCAGGCCGGCCCACGCGCGGGGGAGAGAGTGAGCTGGGGGGCGCCGGTCAAAGGTGGGGCCCACAGTGGGTCCCACCACTTTCCTTTTCTTCCTCCTTCTTCTTTCTCCATTCTTCTTCTTTCTCCTTTCTTGTTTTCTTCTCCTCTCTTCTTCTCCTCTTGCTTCCTTCACCGGCCGACCGAGGGGGAGAGGGGGAGGGGCGCGGCGGCCGGCGGCAGAGCGGCACCGAGCCCAGCCGGGCGAGGCCGGCAGCGGCGCAGGGGGGAAAAAAGGGCGCGGCCGGGAAGGAGAGGGGCGCGCACGGCGACGGAGACCGGCGGAGGGCGGCGGCGACCCGGAGGTGAGTAGGGCAGTGGTGGAGTGTGTGCTGCTCGGTGGGAGGGGGAAGGAATTGAGAGGGGGGTTTCGTAGAGGAGTGTGAGGTCGGTTTGGGGGTGGAGTCGGTTTGGGAAACCGACATTGCAGGGAACAAGGGCAGAGGAGGATGACGCCAGCGGGGAGACAGGGAAAAAGGTGGAGAGGAGGAAGAAATCCATGTCCCGCCGGTTTTGGAAAAAGAGATGGGAGAGGGTGGCAGCAGCAGAGCATGCACGGGAGAGAGAGAGCTCTCTCGGCAAGGGAGAGACAGAGAGGGAGAGAGAGATGAATGAGATGACAGAGAAAGAGGAAGGAGGGAGGCAAAGTAGACTTCTACAGATAAATTTAATTGGAGGGAATTGAAGGGTATTTGATGTCGGAATTGAATGGAAATTACATATTTGAACTCGGAAAAATACGACGGAGTCAAAGGGGAGATTCAAAGTAGGAAGTTGATATGTTTGTAATTGCGAGAAATATTTGGCGAGAATTCAAAGGAGATGGGGATCAAATTTCGGGGGTTTGTTTGGAAAAGAAATTTCGAGGAGATGATTTTTGATAACGAGTAGAGGGACAAGGGTAGATTTAAATTGAGATCCATGGCACGACTTAGATTCTCACACAAAGAACGAAATTTTCACATATAGAATTTTCGTAAAAATAGCTTTTTTAACGCTAAGCGAAAATCGGGGCATTACAGGGAGACTGAGCCTTGACCCATGTTAGCCGAAATAAAACCAGACCATCCTCCTATGCTCTTGGTTTTAAAGTCAAATCTATTCTTGGAGTTCAAGATCATTGGATTGGCAGATGAGGTAATATCAAGTCCAGTTAACATGGTTATGTCCAAGAGTGTTGGGGTCATCGGTCCTTGATTGAACATGAAGGCATTAATGGTGTTAGACCAGAAGTAGCTAGCAGAGGCCATCAGTGGTTCATCTTTAGCCGAATTAGCCAAAGTGAGGGCTAGGGCTTGGCCGATTCCGAGTTCATCCCAGTGGTTTTGTTTGCTAGCCGATATGCGCTTATACCATGCAGGCCAGCTTTTCTCTAGGGATGGCCAAGATTTGAAGGTGTTCTTCCAATGCCCTATGTTTGGATTTGCTAGTCTGAAGGGAATCCTATTTGTTTCGGCGGTGATAAACTCAGTTGGGTCTGAATTGCCGATTGGTCCAAGGAAGTAATTGTTCTCATAATTCAGACTAGGGATAGCAACTAGGTTTGCGAGATGCTACATCAACAAAGCAAAAGAGAAGAGAAGCGGACTAAGATTGCGGGAAAATGAAATTAGATGAGCAAAAAGGAGATCTAGCCGATGGGACTTACCTGAGCGTATTCGGCCGATGGGGCAGCGGATGGAGCGGATGACGAAGACATCTTCTCACCGGCGGAAGTTGGATGAGCGAAGGATTGTTTGAAGTTGACTGCTTGCGCCGAGGGGATCGCCGGAGTTGGGAGAGACGGAGATTGCGAGAGCGGTGGCAACAGTAAATAACGGTGTGAAGTTTCTTGGGGCCGTTGGTTAGATATTTAAAGAGATGTGGTAACGGTAAAAAAATGGAAAGAGCGAGATTATCTCGGAGATAAGATTTGGCAAATCCGAAACATTACCAAATATTCCGAACTTGCGGGGCATGTGTTGACGACCAAATTTGGTAATTCAAATATCGGAGATTAAGATGGAATCGAAGAGGATTGAAGAGATAAGATCGTATCGGAAAGCAGAGTGAGAATCGGCTGTGGTCCGAATCGGCTATGGACTGGATCGGCAGAGTCAGAGTCGGACTAGGTTAGCCGATTGAGCCGATTTCGGTAATGTGACTCGGTACACATCATCGGGTTGTGTTAGCGTGCTTCATATGGATTGCCATGCACGGATAGAGTCCTGAGGAGGCGATTGTATCTATTAATTAGTATATTTTATGTAATTTCCTTATAGATATTCTCGGTAAGAGTCCGCCTAAGGGACTTGTTGGTTAGTTGGATTTGTATTAGGATAATATGAGTCGTGTCCGTGATGGACAATGTTTGTAATTTCGGGTATAAATATAATCCCGAGGTCTTGTAAATAACAACAGCACACGTTCAATCAATCTCGGCGCATCGCCAACCTTTGTTTCTGTTCTCGATAAGTTTGTGCTTTCGAGTCGTGCTGCATCAATTTGATCTTCGGCGAAAAGGTATATCTTGTCATGGCGAGTTACATCATTAGGGCTAGTGCTTACATCTTTATGACACTCTAGTTCTTTGTTGTGATTCTCCGAGTTATCATATATGTTATATAACTTAGATCAACAATGCAATCTACTTGTATCGGCCAGATTCTTTTATCATTTTGTCGATATCGGCTAGATCACTTTGTTAATCTAGGTTATATAATGTATCTACCATCCCGAAAAGGCAACCATCGGCTTGATTCTTTAGATCTCATGCTTCTATTTATACTTAATGCTGCATTGGTTCAGTCCAACCTATTAAGTCGTATCTAGAATCATGATATCTAACCTGCTTGATGGTTGTTAATAAGGATAGTATCGGGGTTTCAGCCGATCTTACCTGATATATATGTTTTACATCGTTTTATGCTTTGTTTAATGTTCTATATCTGCCCTTTATATCAGGATCTAATCTAATATAAATATATTGAGCTTGATATCAATCTAATTGATCATAGTTTAATATTTATTACTAGAGAATATCCTAGCATAAAGTCGTATCGGAGCTATAGCCGATACATACTTAAACCTAGATATCGGCTATGATATCAATCTACATAATCATTATGTCATGTTACCTTTAGACTTGGGTAATTTATACTGTCTCGGTTCAGTCCGATCTATCCCAATTGCTTATTTCTAAAGTAATATTGATTTATTGATTATATAATGTTGATCTTTTCAGCCGATATACTAGCTTTAGGGTTAGTTTTATCATTGACTATACCTTACAGCCGATTCATGCTTTATTGCATCGGCTAGGTCACATACGATATGAAATCGGCCCTATGGCCGATTGTCTATCGTTTACTGATATCATTTGCATGTTTTTCTTGTTGATTGCAGGATTGAATCAACTGGCACGCCCTTGAATCTGAAACCCTAATTTTGGACCTGCACTAGAGTAAAGCAAACCTCTCAGGCCAGTGTGTGTTTTTTGCATCAACAATCAGTTATCACTATAGGTAGCTGGTCAACAATAGAATACCCTGTTCGACATTGTGTGACCTGATCCATGGTGGAGCAAGAACCTACAATATGAAGATGTTAGATGTTTTGACAACAAAAGGAGTGTTGGTAATAACACTTAAAATATTTACCCAGCTCAGGTGTGTCTGGTCTATCACTCCCTTTGTTAATATCAATTTTGTTATTCTCTAATCCTTTTTTATCTTTATCACACATTGAAGATGTTTGGACATCACAATCTTCTACGTGTTCTTCATGGGTAACATTTGTTACTGGCATTGGCGTGCCAGAAGATACAGTAACGCATGTTTCAGTTGGTTTGGCCTTCTTTCTGGCACGCCATTCACGTAGATACTTGTTTCTATCTTCTCGCTTTTTCCTCTGTGCCATGTCACTTATCCATATACCACCCCCTTCGGTCTGGTTTTCCTTAGACACTGTATTTGCTTCAGTAGGATTGTCGGGTGTTTCATTGCTATCAATGCCACTCGACTTTGCTTTTTTTTGCACGCCATTCACGTAGATAGCGGTTATTTTTTTCCCTCTTTGTTGAAATGGCAATCTCAGCAACCTTGATCTCACCACTATCACATTCTTCAGACTCTGGAACATGCGTTGTTTGCATAGGACTTGTACGGGTATTCTTCTTAGCCTGCAAATTCGCACGATAGATGCGTTGTTTAAGGTTTTTCTCTTCATTCTTACGCTTTGCTCATTGGATAGTCCATTGTCATGCACATGACCTGCGTTATAAGTTTAACACTAAAATCATACAGAAAAAAGGAGGAAATATGCTTTATGTACAACCCACTATGCATTATACTACACCTTTAGGGTGGTTTATATCTCCGAGAGATTTGCGTGCTCCATCGTCATGACGATTTATGTCCATGCGCACCTAGTTTACATGATGTCATTATTGAGTTTGCAGTACGAGCACATAATCACATAATAAATCCAATGCTTGAAAAAACACATAGACACCATGTAATAATATATCCCCAAATGGTCTCAGTGATCAATTATCCAGCAACAAAGCTCACAACACAGGATCAAAGAGCACCATAATGTACTTTAAAATCTGTATCACACATTGATATACTTTTAATATTTCTATTAGAGCATAAAGTAGCACAAAACGTGAAACTTGCCACACCATCATCACATTTAATGATTACACGATAAAAGTATTCTACACACATATATGGAGTGAAACTGAAATCACTGTTTTACAACTTCAGGTTCACCAATTGTACAAGCTAGTCATGGGTAAATAATAGAAACAGGCAATGCATATTTGAAAGTCAGTCATCACATTTATAATGATTCCTTCCATCATTTAGACATTGCTTCCCCCGCACTCAAAATAGCTGCAAGGAAGTAATCAAGTAAATACTGCAATGTTAAACAAACCGAGAAATCAAATCCCAAACAAAGAATGCACCATTTCGTCATAAAGGGAATATATGATGCTCACATAAATTAGCTTGTAATTAAAAAATAAAAATTGACATTTCTTCAAACATTTTGGTCCAATTGAGGATAGATCAAGAAGAGAAAGGGGATCCCTGTACCAAAACTACTTCCTAACCAAATTTAGATTATTATTCTGTGCAAACCTGAGGTTAAAAAAGGAAACAAATATTAAGCACAATACTTCTGTGCATGTTAGGAAACTAACACTGACTCATAGAGTGCGTGGTTGAAAAATTCAGCTTATATAAGTAGGACATTTTATACGGAGCAAAGATGACTTATAGTTGTACAAGTTCCAGGGCATAGGCTAACTTAATTACATTGTATATCACAAGCAGTAGATGGTTCTTGTTCACAATAGTCACATTTCATCCTGAACCTTTAAACGTCAAGCAATCAAAGAAAACAGGGATTCATGTATTTTTATCCAAACAATAAACTGACTTATAGTTGTACAAGTTCCAGGGCATTGGCTAACTTAATTAAATTGTCTATCACAAGCAGTACGTGGTTGTTGTTCATAATAGTCATATTTCATCTTGAACATTTAATCGTCAAGCAATCAAAGAAAACAGGAATTCATGTATTCTTATCCAAACAGTACACTACTTGTACAAATGTAAGTCAGTTTACCATGTGGAGGTGCAGGGGAGGGGGGAAGCGGGCGGCTCTCATCGATCCGGCGGTGGCGCAGGTGGAGCGGCGCCACAGCCGACGGAGGAGGTCGGTCGGCGGCTCCCTATGACAGCGCAAGTGGAGTGGCCGGTGGCTCCTGTCAATCCGGCAGCTGCGCAGCCGATGGAGGAGGTCGGTCAGCGGTTCCCTGCGATGGCGCAGGTGGAGTGGCCGGTGGATCCTGTTGATCCGATGGTGGTGCAGGTTGAGCAGCGGAGCAGCCGATGGAGGAGGTCGGAGTGCGTAAAATTTCAGGTCAACGTACTGTCTCTCGTCTGCCAAGCAACAGCAATAAAAAATTGATGTATAATATAAGCAGTAAAGCTGAAACGAAGATAGAAAGCAATATGAACCATGAGTAAGTCTAGATAAGAGCAACATAGTCAGATTTGCTATTTAAATTTGGTTCAGATAAATGCATGTAATTTAGGTAGGCAGAGATGAGGCAAGCTTTAGCTAACAGGATATTTCTACCTGATTGCAATGTCGGTATCGCTGTGAAGAAATGCTCAGCATCGATAGTGAGCTGTGCAGCGTACAATATTTAGAACGACACAATCGATCAGGACAATTTTTTTAGACACCTCTCTTGCAGATGGGACTTATATCATGATGATAGCAGGGAAATACAGGAGCTAGCTTAGGGTACACAAATAAGATGAAAAAAATCATATAGAGAACTCGTTGTTACGGCAAAAGAAAAAAATAGCTGAAATATATAGGAGCTAGCTTATGAGCCGATATATGCATTATATATTGTCTTTGTCAGATGCCATCTTACATTGCAATGTGACAAAGTTACATATCGTATTAATCAATCAGCATATATAGCACTGACAAAAGAAATCTAATAACGATTCAGTTTTGCATAATCAATAGGTTTTAAATTTTAGTCTAGTAAAAGCCTATTGCTAACAGAATGTAAACACACAAATTTTAGTATATAATCTAAAGTATGTATTCTTGGGGGAAATAATTATGAAGGCTGCAAAGTACATTGGCATTGACTTTTTCCATATGATTAATATGATCAAATTCAGCTTATGTATATTCATAAGGGAGGATTCTGAAAAGAAAGGGTGAGTGCTTGAGTTAATACATACTTCTCGTGTACCATTTCTCATGTACACAGGCAAAATCCATGATACTAAGAAATTGTTTGCTTGATCAGAATAAAACAAAATAGGCCACCTATTTTAATTTAAAAACACATTGTTGATTGACCAAAATATACATATTGTCTACTCTAACCTTGCTCCGAATAAAACATTTAGAAATGAATTAACACTTTTGTTTGCATATTTGATGGCAGAAAAGAGAACAAATCATCGAGCAAAAAAGAGCCCCAGCATTCACAAACAAGCTACTAACGGATTGGTCTCCTAAATGTCTACCTTGCTCCGAATAAAACATTTAGAAATGAATTAACACTTTTGTTTGCATATTTGATGGCAGAAAAGAGAACAAATCATCGAGCAAAAAAGAGCCCAGCATTCACAAACAAGCTACTAACGGATTGGTCTCCTAAATGTATATAAATATGCAAATTAATCACAGAGATGATAAGAATTTATTAAAAAAGATATTACCATAGCATGGTTGTGCTAACGCCACGAGATATTTATTAATGCAAATCAAATAGTAAAAAGATGGTATATGTTTTGAAAATCAAGTACATGATAAGATAGATTTAAAATTCATGTAAGTAAGATTTCTGTCTCTATGTTATCTAGGACTCAAGATTTCTGCAACTGCTAATTTTTGCAGCAAGTTGTGCACATGACTCAACATATACATATTGAAAATTGGAGTTAATTTGGATAGATGAATATGTCAACTGCAGAAACTTGGCTGCATTATTACAGCAGCAAAAATCATGAATGCTCTGTTTAAACCTACCCTTTACAGGATGGTAGTTGGCGCGGTGGCGGGGCGAGGTGAGGCGATGCGATGGCGGCGGATGGAGGGTGTGCGAGAGTGAGGAAGGAAGGGGGCTGCACGCGGGGCGACAGCGGCGGATGCGAGGCGAGGCGATGGCGGCGGATGGAGAGTGTGCGAGATAGAGGAAGGGAGGGGGTTGCGGCGGGGCGACGGCGGCGGAGGCGAGGCGAGGCGACGGCAGCGGCATTGTCGGCAGTCGTAGATGTGGATCGGAGATTGGCTTGAGAGCAGTCGTGGTTGGCGCAGCGGCGGGGCATCAGTGATTGGCGCGGCGGCGGGGTGTCGGTGGTTGGCGCGGCGGCGGGGTGTCGGTGGTTGGCGCGGCGGCGGGGCGTCGGTGGTTGGCGCGGCGGCGGGGCGAGGTGAGGCGGGGCGATGGCGGCGGATGGAGGGTGTCCGAGATAGAGGAAGGGAGGGGGCTGCACGCGGGGCAACGGCGGGAGGAGAGGCAAGGCGCTGGCGGCGGATGGAGGGTGTGCGAGATAGAGGGAGGGAGGGGGCTGCAGCGGGGCGACGGTGGTGGAGGCGAGGCGAGCCGACGGCAGCAGCGTCTGGGGGTTGCGGCGCAATTACAAGGGCTCACGCGATTGATGGAGGTGGGAGGCAGCGATCGTTCTGGACCTTTGGATTTTCACCGGCTGATCTGAACCATTGAGTGATGAATGAAAGAATGAAAGAGTGAGTGATGAGTGAAACCATTTGTTGAACTATAGGGTAAAGATAGATTAATCACATGCTAATAAATCACTCTGTTTTGCGTGTTTAGAGGATAGTTCCCAAACACCTACTTAAAAAGCATCTAAACCCGGAAGCCATCGGCCGAGAGCCCCAAACCCCACAGCGGTCAATTCGGAAACGCGCGGCGCAATATCCGTCTCGCCATGGGTGTCGTCCTCTCCTGTGTTTTGGCCTCCGCAGCAGCCGTAGCCGTAGCCTGTCGCCGCCACCGCCACCGCCCTCGGATAGGCTGGATGTTCATCCATCGTTCTGGAAGTGGGAGACCAAGCCGGAGCGTGGCCTCGTCTTCCGCTACTTCGACACCGACGGTGACGGACACCTCTCGGCCGCGGAGATAAGAGAATTCTACGGGTGCGTGAAGGTGAAGGTAAAGGACGAGGCCAAAAAGATGATCGTCGCGGCGGACACGCAGGACAGGGACGGGTTCCTCAACATCGAGGAGCTCCGCGCGGTGATGGAGGATGAGGATTCGGAGGCGCTGCAGGCGGTGTTCGAGGAGAACGATGAGGACGGGGACGGTGTGGTCACAGCGGAGGAGCTGCAGCGCGCGATGCATAGGCTCGGCGGGGTGGATCTGACGGCCGAGGAGTGTGCGGAGATCGTCGCGACCGCGGACAGCGATGGTGACGGTGCACTACAACGGTAACCCTTATCTGTGTCGGGCTGCAACCCACATCTGTGTCGGGTATGGAGCCCGACACAGCGTAAAGGTCAGTGATGTGAGGTATCATCTCAAACGGGCATAAGTCCGTTACGGATGGAGTTATCTCAATCGGGCATCAACTAATACCCGTCACCGATAGCTTTGACCCAGACGACCAGTCAAACAGAGCCCGTCACGGATGACCTATCTCAATCGGGCTACAACTAGCGCCCGTCACGGATGTCTGTCCTCTCAAACGGGCCTAAATAGAAGCCCGTCACAGATGACTATTATTCACAATCGGGCCCCAACTACAGCCCGTCACAGATTACTGTATTCTCAATCGGGTCTTAAGTTACAGCCCGTCACGGATGACTATAAATCAATCGGGCTTTAACTTATAGCCCGTCACCGATGAGTATGACAACAAAAAGAATAAATATTGTTTTTTGGCTAGCCTCAGGCCTGTGCTAGCCATGCCCGCTGCAAAATAACAGAAACAGATATGGCATTCACATATATATATATCCCAGCATCCCCATTCACATATATACATCCCAGCATCCCCATTCACATATGCCATTCACATATATTTTAGACAAATAACATCCATATTCACACATGCATATTGGTCAAGTGGTAAGCATCATATCCTGCAATATTCATCTAGGAAGAATTTACAAAGAGATAACAAATATAATAAACAATAATATTACATAATAACATGTGTTTGACAATTCAAATAGAATGTTAAAAAATGTTCTTCACTTAATCTTAACCCTAGACATTCCTTTAGGGTGAATAATTTCGTGGAGGATGAACTCGGCAATCTCCTCACGATTATCCTCAAAGCTGCTACCCGGATCCTTTGAAAATTTGTCCTACATGTACAAAATTCGAAATTAGTCGAACGATCTTTAGATATATGTATGTACTTTAATTAAGTTAGAACATGTCACGAATGAGACCACAAACCTCCAATTCACCCAAAGTCTTCACCTTATCTTTGCAAAGGAGGCGCATGTTGTGGCAGACATGGAATCCGCATTGGTCGCCTATTTGTTGTTTGACTGGGAAGTCCTTCTTATGGATAAGTGTATCCTGCCCGGTCTTTCGAAGGCCTCCTTTTTGCACATATTGGGCCCACGCTTCATCTATCACGAGTTGAATCGGGGTCCAATCGTATGCTTTCTTGTCAATTCTGGAGTTTAAGTAGTGGCACGTACTCCACTTAGGCATTATTACCAGTAGAATCCAATGTCCACTGCGGCATTGAAATAGTTAAAGTTAATACTAAAGCTAGACGTGTAAAGAATTGTATTTAGAGAACACACTTACTATTGATTATAGGGCCACATGATGTACTCCTTGTCTTGACGGGCCCAGAAGGTGTCAAACAAGTAGTTTACCATTCCTTGACGGTCCCCTTGAAGATTTGTGACATTGACTACCTGAGGATCAAGGAAGGAAACTTCCGGTGCATTCTTCAGACACCACTTCCAACTATACCTACACGCAAGACAAACGAACTTATAAGCATGTTACATGGATTGAGATGAATAATTTTCGTGAGCAAGAGTACTTACAAGGAATAGCACTTGAGGAGGGTTGTGTCCACCGAGCGGAGCCTGTAGAGGTCGAACAGATCCTTGAAGTCTACAACGATAAAATTTGGTGGCCCAAGGAATGGCGCTCTTACGTGTTCGCCTATTATATCAGTTTCTCTATTCTTCCTCCTCACGTTAGATTTCTCCATGTAGTACATGTGTAGCTCCTTGCAAGCGGTGCCCATGGTTGCTAGCACGTCGTCTCCAACCAATGGCATGCCTAGCTGGAAGGAGGATGGAGGTACGGGCTTCCTAGGTACTACCAGCGCCTTGCTCATATCTAACTTTGTTGGAGCAAGTCGTGAGCCCTGCAGCTTTCCCTTTCCTCGCCCCCTTGCAGCAGGTTTTTCGATAGCTGTTCTCTGGGGGGAAGAATGCCCCTTCCTGCTCTTCTTCATGGGTGGGGGTTTAATGATCGCCCCGCTGTCGACCTCCATAGGCTCGTCCCCAAAGTCCGTGTCGTACTGTAACTCGACATCATCTATATGTTCGTCACGAGTGGGAGCTGGAGGTGCTAAAGGAGCAGGGGCAGGTTGTATCAAGAGACGACCAGTTGGTGCAGTGGTTGGCCTCGGGATCACCCTTATCTCAATGAGGTCCTTGGTCCATTGGATGAAGGTTCCAGGTGCATTTCCAAGGGTTAGGACCTCGTCGTTCGGTGGATGCCTGAGTGGGAAATGATCAATTCTGGCTTCACCGAGTCTACTTGGACCTTCGCACAGTCAGCCCGTAGTTGCGCCCCATGCACTCTAGTCTCCGGGGTCGGCTTGAAAGCTAGGCCTTCAGCTGCAGGAACCAAGAAGGACGGCATCACCCTTACTGTCAGGGTGCAGCTAGTTGGTTCCTGCGATAGATTAATAAGAATTTTTAGAGTAGTACTTACCATATGGTTTCGTTAAGAATTCTATGCGTTGCGGACAAGAGATTTACCGTAATTTGGTCGACGGCGGCGAGGACCGATAGGGTATTTTCCCCCACCTCAGTTGATGCACAACTGTTGCGCCTCTGCGTGGGACTAGCTAGATCCTGTTGCATAGCAGCAGTGGCAGCCTTCGGGATATTTTTTTCTTCTCAAATCTCCTGCCTGATACGGGCCCTCATCGGTTCAAGCTTCTCGCCGAATTCAGAGCTCAATTCGGCTCTGACCTGCTCCCGGATCTGGGCGGCAAGGCGAGCATCTTTTTGCGCCTTCGTGATTGTCCGCTTCTTGTACTGCCACGCGTAGTCCGGGAATCCAACTTTCCACGGCACGTTGGCGCCAAGTCCCCTAGTCCGTCCACGGTGTTCCTTGTTGCCCAACGCTTTACTGAGGATGTCGTCCTCGCGTCTTTGAGAGCTGCCCTCTTGCGAGGCTTCTTGGGAGGCAACCAACTCCTTCTGCAGTACAAATGAGTTCGGATTAAATGAAAAGTTCAGTGGAGACAATGCGAACAAATATTGAGATTAGACACTTACTATATTATCGTACACTTGTTGATCTTGGGGATTTGGAAGCGAAACTGACCCATCTTGATTCTTCTGGTGCCTCGCCCGGGCCTAGTTCCTTGCCCGTGGGTGTGGGATATCGGCAAACACCGGCGATGTGTTCGCTGCCGCTGCCGCTTCATCTTCCTCCTGCCATTCCTCCAGCTTCCCGACGTATCCTGCGGTGCCTAGGCGGTGCGGGTGCACGTTCCTGGCCTGCAGTGCTCTATATGCTTCGCTTCTGGCCTGGGATTCGGGGGTCGATTTCTTCTCGTAGAATTGCCCCCAAACGTCATCCGTTATGAAGGGCCATTGGTCTTTTGGATCAGGGGTCATCGGATTTAGGACAAACTCCGTGATCAGCCTGCTCTTGAAATTCTTCCAAGCATTGCCCATCACCTTGAACGCAGCCTGCTTGAGCCTGTCCTCGTCGGCTGCAGGATACTCGAAGCTCTCCTTGAATTTGAGCCAAGCAGCGTTCTTCTCCGCTTCGGGCACAAGCTTGATGTCATCCGCGAGGATTGTGAAGTTCTCCCTCGCTACGACACCGCAGGTGGACCTAAACTTGGCTAGGACATTCCGAGGACGCGTCGGCAGTCCAACCTGGTTCACCTCTGAGATGGTGTACCGTTCCTTAGGGATTTTGTTCCCTGTCCTATGACCCCGTGCCCTTGAGGACCCACTAGTTATCGTCGACATTAGTTCACCTTGTTGAGACATCGTCTAAATAACTTAAAAATTAAATAACAAAGTTAATTAATTTTGTAAACAAATTACGTATGCACGTAAGTAGTAACTTTGATATATATTGTAGACCGTTGGCACTGGATGCACATAAGTCGGTTAATTCAGTAAGACCCAAAATCACTAAGTAGTACCATAGCTACAATCACTCGCTCCACCTGAACTATTCTACTTTATAAGCAAAATGGCTCCTCCTCGCTTCTTTTTACACGTTTCTTAATTATCAAAAAATGACAGATTACGAAGTGTTCTGGATGCCAAGGTGTCTTGGAAGGTTCCGTACATGTACTGACCCAACCAAACCAACTTGGCACCCGGAACACCTCGTATTCTATGATGATTTGATAATCTAGAAACATAGTCCTTACGTAAATGAGTAATTATCAAAAATTGACAGAAACCGAGGTGCACTAGGGTCTGAAGTTTTTTAAATCGGTGTTGTGAGTGCACTAACTCGACCGAACTAACTTCAGACCCTAGGCACCCCGGATTCTGTGACGTTTCGATAATGTTTCGTAAATAACGTATGTACGTACTAACTTTAATATTAGAGATGAATAATTACCAAAAAATAACAGAAACCGAGGTGCACTGGGGTCTGACGGTGTCTTAATCGGTTTTGTGAACTACATATAACTCAATCAAACCAACGTCAGACCCTAGGCACCTCGGATTCTACGATAATTTGGTAACATATATATCTAACATTGTAACTATGCACTAAAATCAGTATAGTTCACTAAAATAACGTACATTTCGCCTATAATCACTAAAGTTCACTAAAATATCCTCACTAACCCTAAAATCAATAAAATAACCCTACATTGGACTAAATTCACTAAAATTCACTAAAATTTACTCACTAACCCTAAACTCCATAAAGTAACGTATCTTTCCCTAACATCACTAAAAAAACCAACATTTCACTAAAATCATTAAAGTTCACTAAAATATCATCCATTCATCCACACATCACTAAAATATACTAAAATGTTAACTAAACCTAATTTTCACTAAACCTAAAAATCACTAAACCTAAATTTTACTAAACCTAATTTTTAACTAAACCAAATTTTCACTAAACCTAAACCTCTAAAATCACTAAAATAACCTAAGTAACACCAAAATCACTAAAATCACTAAGTGCCATACTATCTACTTACAAATTTCACTAAAATCACTAAATTAACCTAAATTGCACTAAAATAACCTAAATTTCACTAAAATAACCTAACTAACACTAAAATCAATAAAATCACTAAACCTAATTTTCACTAAACCTAAATTTTACTAAACCTAATTTTTAACTAAACCTAATTTTCACTAAACCTAAAAATCACTAAACCTAAACCACTAAAATCAGTAAAATAACCTAAGTAACACCAAAATCACTAAAATCACTAAAATCACCAAAAAATAACCGGTGAGTTATATTTGAACTCGCCGGTTGGAGAGGAGGCGGCCGGCGGCGGCTTGGCGACGGCGGCGGCTTGCGGAGGAGCCGGGCGGCGCTAGGGTTGGAGACGAGGCGGCCGGGGGCTGCTTGGTGATGAGGTGGCCGGCGTCAGCTTGGGGAGGAGGCGGCCGGCGGCGGCTTGGCGACGGGTGGCCGGTGTCGGCTTGGAGAGGAGGCGGCCAGCAGCTGCTTGGAGAGGAGGCGGCCGACGGCGGCTTGGCGACGAGGTGGGCGGCGTCGGCGTCGGCGTCCTGGTCGTCGGTGGCGGTTGCTAGGGTTCTGTGACTTAGAAAATTTTCGAATCCAGATCCAGATCCAGCACGGTTAATTTATCTTAGTACGGGTAGTGAACATCTCAATCGGGCGTAAACAAAAGCCCGTCACGGATGACAATATCCGTGACGGGCTCTATTTTAATGCCCGATAGAGACGACATTATCTCTATCGGGCTATAAACCAGCGCCCGTCACGGATGACAACATCCGTGACGGGCTCTACTCTAATGCCCGATAGAGATGACGTCATCTCTATCGGGCTGTAAACCAGCGCCCGTCACGGATGACAACATCCGTGACGGGCTCTATTCTAATGCCCGATAGAGATGATGTCATCTCTATCAGGTTGTAAACCAGCGCCCGTCACGGATGACAACATCTGTGACGGGCTCTATTCTAATGCCCGATAGAGATGATGTCATCTCTATCGGGCTGTAAACCAACGCCCATCACAGATGACAATATTTGTGACGGGCTCTAGTGTTGGCCCGATAGAGATGTTGTCATCTGTATCGGGCCTGTACTAGGGCCCATCACAGATGACATTTGACTCCTGTTCATCATTGACCTGAACTGATATAAATAATACAGTACTTCACAATGAACATGTGCTCATTTTACTAAAATCACAATAATTAACTTACTATACCAAATAATTTAGTGAAGTACAATAAATCACTAAATTTACTAAATTCACAATAAAATTTTATTACAAGTTGCACCAATTTATTACTAATAAAAAATACTTCCTTTCCATCTTACTTCACTAGTATCCAAAACCAACATAACAAATAAGCACAACTAAAATCACAAGGTTATGCCTTCCGTATGATCTGATCGAGTATACGCCACAGGCTCCTGTGGATCATCGTCAAGGTCGATTTGAGGTCGTACATGTAAATTCTGGTTGTACTCTTCTTCGTCGACGACGTTGTCAACACCAACAATTCGGCACTTGCCATCCCTCACGATGTGCATCTTCTTGTTTGCGGGGTCTTTAATGTAGAAAATCTGCTCGACCTGTTTCACAAGTACGAATGGTTCGTAGGCGTATCCAACCTTGGATAGATCTACTAAAGTGAAACCTTCCTTATCGACTTTAACACCAGTGCGTATATTCACCCAACAGCATCGAAACAAAGGAACCTTGAACTTCACGTAGTTCAGCTCCCAGATCTCCTCAATGCGGCCGTAGTATGTATTCGACCCAACTTGATCCTGGAAGGCATCTATACGGACTCCGCTGTTTTGCACTGTGCTTTTGTCATCTTGCTGAACGGTGTAAAATGTGTATCCATTAATATCGTATCCTTGCCATGTGTCTATGGCCCAACACAGTCCCATCCCCAACAACTGTACTGTCTCATTTAGGATATCCGTCGACATTGTGACACGATTCTTGAACCAAGCATTGAACCGAGAGTTATGTTCTCTGTTAATCCACGTCTCAGATCGACCCAAGTTCTCCTGCCGGATTTTGGCTAAGTGCTCCTAAAAGTATGGACCAACTTCTGCCATGTATTAGAGCACAGCAAAATGAGTCTGTGCGTAGGAAGCTTGATCGGGCCTAATTCTTTTCCTCCCTATTGTGCCAGCACCTGACAACCTTCCTTTGTGACGAGACGCTGGAACTCCTATAGGTTCGGCCTCGGACATGTAATCCACGCAGAACTCAATGACCTCCTCGGTCGTGTATCCTTCAATGATGCTCTCCTCCGATTTTGCTCTGTTCCGAACGTATGCCTTCAAAACTCCCATGTACCTCTCGAATGGGTACATTTCTCTTAGAAAAGCTGGGCCACATATTGCATTGAAAAAGGCGCACAGACGTTGGATCGTATGACGGACTTTGGGGGAAGAATGCCTCTGATAGCAACTGGCAAGATTTGTGTGATTAGCACGTGGCAATCATGATACTTCATTCCAACCAGTTTTAGGTCTTCCGATTTGACGTACTTACTAATCCTCGCTGAATAGCCCGATGGAACTTTGATATCTTTCAGGCAAGACAACATTGCGATCTTCTCATTCTTCGACAGTGTGTGGCAAGCTGGAGGGAGGTACACTCTACCTGTCTCTGCATCTGTTACAGGCTGGAGTTCACTGCGAATGTTCATTTCCTGTAGATCAAGGCGCGCGTTCAACCCATCCTTTGTTTTGCCGAGAATATTCAGTAGCAGGCCAACCAAACTCTCACACACATTTTTTTCTACATGCATGAGATCAATGCAATGACGAACCTCAAGATCTTTCCAGTAAGGTAATCGCCAAAATATGGACTTTTTCTTCCACATACCCTTGTCCTTTGCCTGACTACGTTTTCTTTTCTTTCCAAACTCGTTGGTTATGTCTTTGACCAAGTTGTGCACCTCATCTCCGGACAAATCCTTGGGAGCCTGCTGAAGTTCTCTCTTACCGTTAAAAATATTCTTCTTCCTTCGAATTGCGTGACGTAGCGGGAGCCACCTCCTATGACCCATATAAACCATCTTTCGTGATTTCTTCAACCATCGACTGCGTGTATGTTCCATGCAGTCGGAGCAAGCCTTCTTTCCTTTCACGGTTTGGCCAGATAGATTACCGAGGGCGGGATAGTCATTAATGGTGCAGAACAGTAGAACTCGTAACTTGAAATTCTCCTGACCATACGCATCCCAAGTTTCCACACCTTCTTTCCAGAGCATCGCAAGATCATCCATAACAGGCTTCAAGAACACGTCGATATCATTGCCCGGTTGTTTCGGTCCTTGGATTAGCAAGTACAGCATAATATATTTCCTTTTAAAGCACAACCATGGCGGTAGGTTAAAGTTTGAAATAAGAACTGGCCAGGTGCTGTGAGTACTACTCATGTCTCCGAAAGGATTCATACCATTTGTATACAGACATAGCCTCATGTTTCTAGGGTCGGCAGCAAAGTCTTTGTGTTTTCGATCGATATTTCTCCATTGAATTGAATCCGCTGGGTGTCTTAGCATACCGTCGTTCCTTCTCTCCGTGGCATGCCAACATACTAACTTCGCCTCCTAGGGGTTTGCAAATATTCTTTTGAAACGATCAATGATAGGTAGATACCACACAACCTTCGCGGGACCACCCCGCTTTGATTTTTTCCCTTCGTCAGGACTTTTCTTTCGCTTGTATCGAGAGGCCTTGCAGACAAGACAAGCATCTAACTCCGCATATTGCTTGTGGTACAATATGCAGTCGTTTGGACAAGCATGAATTCTACGGACCTCTAACCCAGGGGACACAAAACCTGCTTTGCTTCGTATGTCGTCTCGGGCAATGTGTTCCCATCAGGCAGCAAGGACTTCAAAATTTCCAAAAGCTCCGTGAAACTCTTGTCTGTCCATCCACTACTTGCTTTCAGCTTCATTAGGTCCAAGGTAACTGATAATTTGGTGTGCTTTGCTTTGCATCCGGCGTACAGAGGCGTCTGCGAGTCACTGACCAACCTGCTGAACTTTATGGAATCTCTCTCGTTGTAGGCTGGATCCTCAACGTCACGTAACATGTCTTGCAGCTCCTAGTGGAGAAGGTACAAACATGTCATGCTCATCTTCATCTTCCGGATTTTGCGCACCAGTACTGTCTACAGCTGCACCACTTCCTGATTCTTGCAATCTGCACATGGACAACACATGTAATCGCTGTTTTTTCTTTTCCTATCCTCCTCCACGGTGTTTATAAAATTTAATACCCCATTTCTATACTCCTGACTATGACGTTTCACGGATTTCGCATACATCCAACTTCGATCCATCGCTGCAGAAATGAAAAAATAATCAGAGAAATATCTTATAAGATAAATACTCTAAATTTATGAGAATTGATGAATTGTCTAAAGTACTGATTACTATTTGTCTAAAGTTCCTTTATGAATTTACTGTTTTCTTTTGGAAAAAAAATTAAAATTTTGCCCCCTCCAACCTCCCACCAAAATTGTGAATAGTGGGATACAGTTACACCGGTAGTTGCGGCTATTTATAGTGTGCAATAACTATCTGTAACGGTCCAAAAAAATGTCTTCTCTATCGGGCATATCAGTTATCTTTATCGGGCCTAAAAAAATGCCATTCACAGAGGAGTGCAATTTGTGACGGGCTATATAGTTATCTCAAACGGGCCTCAAGTTAGAGCCCGTCACAGATGATTGTTATTTATGACGGGCTCCAGCTAGGGCCCGATTGAGATAACCTTCAAATCTCAAACGGGCCACAACTTGTGGCCCGTCACAGATGACAATAATCTATGACGGGCGCCAACTTGAGACCCGTTTGAGATATTTAAGGTTATCTCAATCGGGTCCTAGTTTATGCCCGTCAAAGATATGTGTCATCCGTGACGGGTTTCAGTTCTACTCACATTTAACATGTCTCTCCGACCCTATCTTAATCGGCCTCTTTATAGACCCGTTTGAGATGTATTCTTTGTGATGGCTCGTAAAAACCAGTTATGTTGTAATCCGTTACAGACGAGAGGACATCTCCTTCGATGAGTTCAAGGCCATGATGGCCAGGTACGCGGCGACGGCGTCATCTCCTTCGACGAGTTCAAGTTCGTGATGGACAAGCAAGCGTGATCCACCTGACCAGCCATCGTCTCGTCACTCGCCGCGCATCGGCGTATGTACCTGCTGTACTGAACTTAGCCCCAATTGTTGATCAGGATTCGCTTTCGGATTCACATTCTAATTGCTTCTATCTATTAGCCTCACCCAACTAAGTTTGCGTGGCGTTTTTAGTATTGGAAAATTTCAATGAAATGGGTGGTTCTTTTGGTGAAAGGGTATTAGATGAATCCTCATATGCATGGGAAAATTTCAACAAAATAGACATGCAAATTCGAATAGATCGATCAAGAGCTATTGCTTTTCTGCTTGATAAACTGATCTTGTTTTCTGCCTAGTCAGAGGATTTTCGACATTCGAGTTTCCAGTGCGTGTATATAACATAATCGTATTAGGGCTTGGTTGCTGATGATCGCGAATCGTGATGATATCAGCGTCCTTCAGCACACTCCTTGCACTGGCCTAGAACGATCATTCGCGTCTCTTTTTGCACTAAGAGTGTGTTCAGTTTGATGCTAAAATAAATCCATCTAAATTTTGGTAACACTAAAATATGACAAAATTTGATAACACCCCATCGTTCCGCCTTCAGCTTAAAAGCATAATCGATAATTTAAATTTTAAAGCTCAATTTAGAGTTAATGTTGAGGTTTTTTCCACTGTAATTTATTTTTCAACATTTGCTTTTATATTGCATCTATAAAAACTTTTAACCATAAATTATTTTTATTCTTTAGTAACCCCTAGGTTTGGGCCAAGGAATAGGAGTAAGTACGGATAAAACACAGGGTAAATGTAGGTGGGATTAGGGGAGTTATATATATGTTCAGGCTGCGGAGAAGCGCTTGTTAATCTGCGCATATATGTGGTATGGAGAAGGTGACCGATCTACTTGCGGATGTTTGTAGGGCTCGTTTTGTTGGCCTCCAATTGAAGGACGCGTGTGTGTGTTGGGGGGTGGACGGCACAGTAGTTAACTATGTTGTATTACAACCGATACCTTCTTCATATAGGGGTCATGATGGCGCATGTGACGGTCACACAAGTGCTGTCGTATCACTTGTCTCCTAGATCGCTCGCCGGGTAGATATAGGTCACTTCACATTTAAGGTAAAACTCTTTTTTTGTCAATGATAGGAGTAGCACACCGCACATCTGGAACCAATAATGTTACGAACTGATATGAGTAGTATAGTTAGTACATACGAGATATAATAATTATATTATCTTAATCAATCTAATAGTCTAATTATAACATATGTACTTGTACAATAGTTTGTTACGAATATTTGTACTAAATATTGCCTGACACACGAGTTCGTGATATGGTTGATATAAATTTGAAGCTCGTTCACTCTCTTATCATATGTCTCTTTCCATCTCAGTACACATCTAATATAGTAATTTCCTATCTAATTAAATTACTCACTCTTAGCCAACATCAAACGCTTCGGCAAAGTTTGTGGACGATTACCAGCTTCAAGCTGGCCGTATCACCAGTTCACCGCGAGACGACCCCTTGTCGCCAGCCAAAACACGCGGCGGCAAGTTTTGTGGGCCCCGCTGAAGACCACCTCTGGTCAAGCGCTAAATAAAAGAGGACCGAAACCCCATCGCCCGAGAGCCCAAACCCCCAAACCTACACTCCGATCAAAACGGAAACGCGCGCCGCACCATCTGTCTCGCCATGGGTCTCGTCGTCTCCGCCGCCGCCTCATGTGGTCGCCTCCGCCGCAGCCGCAGCCGCTCTCCGCCACCGCCACCACCCCAGGCTGTCCTGGATCCCTCTCCGCTGTCCTTGGAGCGGGAGGCCGAACCGGAGCTGATCCGCGTCTTCCGCTGCTTCGACACCGACGGCGACGGCCTCATCTCGGCCGCGGAGATGAGGGAGTTCTACGGGTGCTCTGTGGACGAGGCCGAGGATATGGTCGCCGCCGCGGACAAGGACGGGGACGGATTCGTCAGCATCGAGGAGCTCCGCGCGGTGATGGAGGGCGGGGGGTTGGACGCGCTGCGCGCCGCGTTCGCCGAGTACGACGAGGACGGGGACGGTGTGATCACGGCGGAGGAGCTGCGCCGCGCGCTGCGTAGGCTGGGCCTCGACGGGATGGATCTGACGGTCGAGCAGTGCGCGGAGATCGTCGCGGCCGTGGACAGCGACGGCGACGGGGTCATCTCCTTCGACGAGTTCAAGACCATGATGAGCAAGCAGGCGTGATCCACCCGACCGGCCATCGTCTCGTCACTCGCCGCGCATCGTCGTATGTACCTACTACTACTGAACTTAGCACCACTTGTTAATCAGGATTCGCTTTAGGATTTCGCATTCTAATTGCTTCGATCTATTAGCCTCACCCAACTAAGTTTGTGTGGCGTTTTTAGTGGTCAGATCGAAACTAGTTGGGACTTTTTTGGTAGTTCGTGTGGCGTTTTTAGTGGTCAGATCGAAACTACTTGGGACATTTTTGGTGCAATCGTAGTTAATTAGACGCATACTGATATGGATGACTCCAAATGCATTGTAATATCTCAGTAAAACGAGCAGTTCTCTTTTTTAGTGAAGGGGTAGTTGGATGAATACTGATATTGTGATATGCCTGATATGCATGATCCCAAATGCATGGGAAATTTCAATGAAATAGATATCGGTAAAGAGCTATTGCTTTTTTGCTTGATATATGTTTTTTTTTCGTTCTGCTTGATAAATAGATCTTGTTTCAAGGACCTATCTGATGCAGAATAACAGAACAACCGTACTTGCCATTTGATTTTTATAAACTTTTAAGGTTCGTTGATTTCCTCTCGCTGCTTAAACAAGCAGCACATAATGAGGAGTATGAGAGTATCTATCTAAAAATTACCGCGTTTACGCTTGTTTGCATGAGCACAATTTAAAGTGAGCAACTATTTTTTTTTATTTACTGCACGACTGTTCATATTTTCCGTTGTTACGGCCTTTTTGACTTTGGGATTCCCATATGACCATATTTTGCACGGCTCCGCGCACCGGAAGGAACGGACGCGTGACGCTCCGCCCCGTGAAAACGTCCGATCCATCGCACGACTGATGATTTAATTCTTCAGGCTGAAAATACCGATACGTTCCATCCATGCGTAGCGGCGTAGTGGTGGCCTGTATTCCTGTATTGCAGGTCTTTTCTGCTGTACGATCCTTCAGTATCCACGTGCTTAACGTTTGGGAATTGGGACCCATGCCCTTGTATCAGTTCTTCCCTAATCCAACGTGTCTGATTAGAAGAGATCTTAATTAATATAATCAGCCTCTTGGCAGGAGCTCACTGTTTAGTAACAGTTCAGTCAAACACCGCCTTGGAAGTCGCTTATTGTAGGGAACCTACACTCTTTGCCTCTACCCCACATTCTAGTCAGAGGCTCAAAGCTCAAGCTGGAGCTCCATTCATTTTCCTTGACCGTTGTTGCCTTGCGCCACTGCCACCCCGTGTCTGCGGCTCGCAGCTTTCATAAAAAACACCACTACCGCGGCTATACTTCCCTCGATTCGCTTGTTCGGAGCAGAGGAGTTTTTCTAGAGAAGATAAGGAGGTCCAGGAGATGGACGGCGACGCCGGCATGATCCCGTCGTCTTCCTCCGCCGATTCGTCGCCCTCTTCCTCCGAAGTCGACACCGAGGTACCCCAAGAATCATTAGCCATGTCATTTCATTCGTTTCTAATCATTAGGCTATCTGAGCGGAGTCTCTTGATATGCGTCGCTATGCTGTTGCTAGTCCACGGGCTCGTCGTTCTTTCGGGACCGGAGCACGACGCTGGGGACGCTCATGGGCGTGTCCTTCGATGATGACGAGGAAGAGCAGCAGCAGGGGGAGGCGGCGCGGGACGGAGGAAGGGAGGAGACGGAGAGGCCCCGCGCCCCCGCGGCAGAGGAGGAGTTGGAGGACGGGCGGAGGTGGCGCAGGAGGTGGAGGCGTAGGCGCTGGCGCGGCGCCGGCGGCAGCTGGTGGCGCCTTTGCAGGGACGACGCCGGCTGCACCACGTCGCTGGGCCACTTCTTGCACATGGAGAGGCAGCTCGCGGGCACCGGGCTGCTCTCCGGCGACGGCGTGGAGGAGAGGGAATCGTCGACACCGCTGTTCGACAATGGGAGAGCGCTGCCGGCGCGGGAGGAGAGGGCCAAGTGGCAGCTGCGGAGGTCGGCGCAGGCGACGTCGTCGTCGCTAGTGAGGTTGCCGGTGCTGCTCACCGCCATCTGCAGCGGCGGAGCCTGATTTGTCTTTACACTTGTTCTGCTTTAATAAGTCCCTCTTCCACATGCAACTATGCAAGCAAGCATTACCGATGAACACAATGATATCCTGCATATTCGTGATTGAAATTACTACCAAGAAATCGCAATTTTGCACGTGATGTAAGTTGAAAATTGGCCTGACGATTGAGAGAGTTCGAGACCCACCGACCACACCGTTCTGGTGATGCCCGCCAGGTGCCAGCACAAGTACGCAGCGGAGAGATTCACGGATTTCACCCGTGAACAGAAGCTCGACATGTGATCCCCGCCGCTGTTGCCTTTGCTGGTCCATTGGATTCGTCACTGGTCGCCTGAGTCAGCGTCTGACAGGGTGAATTCAGTACACAGTGTGCAGCATTTGTTCAGAGGAAACGTCGGTGGTGCACTTTATATAATCCACTCGCTGAACCATAGTACAAGTATAACTATGTCTACAGTACTGTTACAACATTGCTAGTAGGAGTAGCAGCCTAAAAGCCTATGCATTCCTCCTGGCCGATATTTTTCGCATGAAAGGAGGTGGCTGCCGTTAACTATACTTTGTTTTTGTAGAGGAAGTTAACTATATTTGGTTACACAAATAGTATCAATCAACCAGGCAATAATTACCCAATTCGGCCCGAGCAAAACAAACAACAGCCCAGGCCCGTATAGCTGATGTACTTTGGCGGTTGTTCTAGTCGTCGGCCCACTCGGCTGGGTTGGGGTGGGCGGAGAAGTAGGCGAGGAGGCCCATGAGCGGCGCGTTGATGTACGTGGTGGGCTCCGACTGCTGGAACACGGCGCGCGCGTCGGGGAACGCGTCGGTGGCGTCGCTGGGCCCGCCCACGACGGCGCCCACAAGCAGGTTGGGGTTGGGCGCCGCGCTGGCGTAGTAGGCGGCGCCGCCCTTGCACCCGATCCGCGCCGGGTGCGCGGCGACGGACGGGAGGGAGCTCCCGCGGTGGTGTATCCGGCGTGGGAACCTGGCGCCGTAGCCCACCATGTACGACATCCGCAGCGGGTTGTCGCCGAGGATGTAGTCCACCTGTCGCTTGGCCACGCGGCGGAGCTCCGCCGGCGACGCCGAGCCGCCGGCGCCGCACGACACCCGCGCGCCGGCGTGGCTGAGGTAGTTGGAGTAGGCGAGCAGCAGGAACGACAGCGATGTCACGTGCTGCATGTTGCTGCCCCCAACCTTGAACAGCAGCCCACCTGCATTGCAATGCGGCCGCCGGCCGGAACACACCAAATTAAGAGCTGCGATTCTAGCTGAGAAAAGAAAAACGAGATGGTGATAGAGAGATTGATTAACCTGGGGAGTACTGGATCTGGGGGTGATTAGAGATGCCCGGGAGGAGGGTACACATGAAGTTGTCGGCGTTGACACGGAACGACTGGAAGTACTCGTCCTTACCCATCAGAACCTCCTGGAGTAATGCAAGGTTAATCAACGTAAGCACTCGTAAATTGCCCTCTTGCTGATACCAGTGCAGTAATACTCCTACTGGTTGTACAGTTGTTTGTAGTACTGGGTCCCTAGAACTCAGGGTGTTTTGGACATTGCACGAGGAAATCGATCGACCCGTGAGCACTGAAAAGCGTTATTCCCTGCTACAGAAGACTGCAGAAACTGGCTGCAGCACGGGCAGCATCCGGAGCACAAGGACCTAGGAGGTTATCATAGGAGGACACCAAGATTACAGTACAACGGACAAGCGTGCTCATACTACAGCCCTATCAGTATGTATATGATGGATTAGGATTAGGCTGCTAGTCAAAGTACTGCTATTACTAGCAGTATACTACGGAGTACGTACTCTACGTGATACTATCAGTCCTCCTCTGTCACGGCCGTCAGGGTGTACCGGCTTACTTTGAGTATTCAAAGACAAGCATCAGAAGTTCAGAACAAACCTGATTGAGCCCACATGTAAAGCTAAAGGGTAAAAGGTTCAATTCCGTACGCAGCCAGTTATGTAGTCATTAGAGATCTTTCTTAACAGTGAAAAGAGGCCTTCAAAAGTAATACTACCGCATAACTTGCGGTTTGGGCAACTCTGTGAAAGACGAAGGCATAGCTGCCAAAATGGCAAAGCTTCTTTGAAAAGCGCGTCAGCATCGGCACACTGCAGTAAAATCATGAAGGAATGGTGCATTTACCTTGGAGATGAGGACGTTGATGCCGGCGTGCTTGTTGTCCCAGCCGAACTCGTTGATGGACTCGCTGGCGCCGAGCACCACCTCGTTCTTCTTGATGTACTCGCGGTACTCGCGGCGGCGCGACGCCTTGTGCAGCCACGCCGCGCCCCAGAGCAGCTCGTCCTTGTACCCGGAGAAGTCGCAGTAGCAGGGGCACACCGCGTCGTGGAGGCTGCTGCTGTAGGGGCCTCTGTACTTGTCCGCGAACTCAAACACCTAGGAGTACACGAAGCAAATAACTTGGCCATGAGGAAACAATCGAAATCAATGCCGCGGTGGCGCGCGTTGGTGTACTTACGGAGATGGCGCGGTCGAGGAGGCGCTTGGAATAGGCGGGGTCGGCGTCGCGGAAGACGATGGAGCCGGCGGCGAGAGCGGCGGCGGTCTCGGCGGCGACGTCGGAGCCGGGGTGGGAGGGGTCGACCTTGTAGACGGTGCGGGGCGTGTCCATGTCCTCGGGGCGCTCCCAGCACGAGTGGTCGCGGAAGGCGTCGCCGACCTGCACGTACACAGTGTTGGGCTTCGCCGTCGCCTTCATCAGGTAGTCCGTCGCCCACCGCACCGCCTTCCTCGCCTCCTCCTTGTGCAGCCCGAAGCTCCGCCCGAAGTCGATCAGCCCCCATGACATGAGCGTCGCCGTGAACGCCATCGGGAACCCGAACTTCACGTTGTCGCCGGCGTCGTAGTACCCTCCGGTCAAGTCCACCTACACGCGGCCAGCATGTCACTCACAAATCACAATGCTGCTTCGCCAGCAGTACATTCTTAACGCTAAGTTATAGGACGAGATCGAATGCGTACGCCGGCGGCGGAGCCGTCGTGGAGGCCGGAGTCGCGGCGCCAGCGGAGACGCTGGTCGGGGGGAAGCCTACCGGAGCGCTGTCCCTCAAAGAACAGTATGCTCTTATGGAGCGCGTCGCCGTAATCATGCTGCCCGGTGGCCACCACCACCACTGCGGCCGGCGAGAGCAGCAGCAGCAGCACAGCCGCAGCCACCACCGCCACCTCTACTCTCAACGACGACACTGGCATTGCCGACGGATGAAACACAATGGCAACGTGCCACCAATGCTTTGTGTTGCCCGCGAAGAACCTTTCGAATGTGCGATACTTTGATCGATGCTTCGCCGGCGACCGGGTGAGCGAGTGAGTGACTGAGGTGTGGTGGTTTTTCGCTGCTTGTGCTCAACTACCGCACGCTGCACAGAGTGATCGGCTCGGCAACGGGGCAGGGGTTTAATAATGCCTGGGAGGCGAGTGAGGTGGTGGCCATGGCCGGAGCCGAACGGCCGGCGGATAAATACTGCACGTGACGGCCGCAGACATGTTCCGACGGAATGACGGGTGGGACCGTTGGACCATGGGGCAAAAACAGCCTAGGATGCTGGGGCAAGGGCCAGTGCGGCGCCGACGCGTGGATGCGGCGAACGTTGCGGCGGAGGAGGCGCACTGTGCCGTGAAGGTTGGTTGGTTAGTTTGGTTCGTTTCGGCCGTTGGGCCTCTGGAAAGACTGCAGCTGGAGTATAAAATGGTGCGGTTTAGTACCGGCTGGAAATGTAATTTACTCCTTCTACGAAGTCTGACCTTTTGGGAAACATTGGATTGTTCTATCCGGAGTTGTAATTGCCAGATTTGGATTTGGGCGTACGGGTAGCCAGTGATCACTGATCAGTACTATCATACTGTATTGGGTACTCCAGCAAACAGCTTTTTGAAACGTCCTACAAGCGACAACTAGAGTTTCCACTTATCTACGTTCCATTTCATTAGTTCTACAGCTGTGTGCGGTGTGTTGTTTTTCAATGCCGGGTGATTGCTCCTCCCGTGATCAATCGTGTTTTCACTTTTCACCTTGCTCGTCCTTCAGTATTTTTACCCACTGAGATAAAATCTGCTCAGCATCTCCGTTGAAAGTTTGTTAGGACCGTTTTTTTTTGTTCTACGCTAATGCCGCTATTTCTGCCCGTAATCTGGAACCTGCATACTGCCCTTATAACTAGGCGTGATTACCAGCGTAGTTCTAGGCTTTAATCGCGTGCCAAACGATTATCCATAAGCACAGTAGTAGACCTTTAGATCGACCCGTGCATTGCAATCTACGACACCATCAATCACGGCAGAGACAGAGGTGCTGACGACCCGGTCCCACGGCATTTCGGCCATCACCGTCATGAGATCCGGCGGTTTTTGTTAAATGTGACCGTTGGTCCGGGGCATGTAAAGGGCACCGTAGCATGGGTCCCCCGGCACAGTGAGAGTGAAGTTACTAGGTTGCTGAGGGGAAGGACGGAGAGCCGTTAAAGCAGACCTGGAGAAGAAGATGACGAAGCAAGGAGAATGCCTGCCGGCCTGCCCTTACAAAACCCGTTTTCTTGGATTTTTGCAGGCATTGACGGGCGGGCGATGGCAAGTGTCCGCGTATATCTGACCGGCTAATAGATCGATCCAACGGCTAGAGAAGTAAAGAGACGAGCTCCCGTCCACTTCGCGTCCAGCCAGCTCAGCGAGGCTAAAGGCCACTTGGCTTGCATGCTTGGCTAGCTAAAGCTAGGCAAGGTTCTTGCCGGGGAAAAGCCGGAAAGGTCGTCGCTGCACGCTTCGCCGCTTTTGACGGACACAGCGCGCGGCGGTGGAGCCTGGCAGCCTGCGTTGTGCGCGGCTCGCGCACTGATATCACTAGTGGCAACGGCAGTTTTGGTGCGTGCGTTTAAGAGCATCCGGGACAGCTCGTGACCGAGTCTATAAGATTGGAAAGTTGCCCGTACTTTCTAGTAGGTGAAATGGCATGTTGAGAGCGAACCAACGGCCGGAACCGTATGTTCTCGAGTTGTTTTTGGCCATGCCGAGACCATTCGTGTTTCACGGAAAACACCACAATACGCAAATGGCTCAATAAATATTACCAGGCTGCACATGATCGCTGGACCATGGTCTCAGGGCTCTCTCAAGACGGGTGCCTCCCTTGTTACTTTGCGAAGAACGTAGTTCTAGCTAGTTTAGGTACATGTTCCTCGTTAGGATTCGTCAGGTTTGTCCCGTAGTTCATGCCCCGCACTGCAAGGGAAGGGAGAGGGAGCTCATCTTGATGGCCGGTGAGGGAGCTCGTCTCAGCAGGCGGGTAGGGAGCCCGTCGTCCCCCAAACTGCACCATCACGTCAAGGAGCTTGTCGTCATGGACCTCTCCACGTCACCCAAGATCGATCTGTCACGCTGCTTGGTCTCGATCCACCGTCAGTGCTCGATTCGCACCGCCGGAGATCGATTCGTGTTGTCCGAGCTCGATTCACGTTGCCCAAGCTTGATCCATTGCTGACGTTTGATTCACGCGCGCTGGAGAATGATTCGCGCCACCGGAGATCGATTCGTGCCGCCCATGCTCAATTGGCAACGATGGACATCGATCCATGCCCGGAGGAGGAAAGGGAGACGCGGCGGCCGAAGAAAAGGAGGAGAGACACGGTGGCCGGAGATGGAGGAGGGGAGGTGCGCGATCAACGGAGGGGATCACGGCAATGACGATGAACGGGAGGGAGACGGATGGGGGAACGTACGAGAGGGAGATGGAGAGGAAAACAGAAATATCTAGCGGACAAGTGGGTCCAAAGAATATATATACAAGTGATCTCTATTGTGGATTGAGTTTCCTAGTAGTAGCATCATCCTACATGGCACACCTTTTAGGCATGAGGTCCCTCATATGAGGAGCTTGCATTGCTCTTGCCCTCATGGAACGACCAGCTTTGGTAAGTTAAGGTGCTTAGGTGTGACATTCTCTGCATGTTAGAAATGCAGCAAAGATAGAGGTTAAAACACATTGCAGTGAGATTGGCCACATAGCCATGGGGTGCACATTGCTGCCTAATCATCCTAACAAAAAGGTTACCCCATGAGAATGAATTGTCCCCCTACTACTTTCAACATTCAATAAGAACCTGAAGAGCTTCCATTCCGCTTCCATTCTCACCACATTTCTAACTTTGTTGGTGCAATGAGATTATAGGTTATATTATCCTTTTCAAAAATATCGCGGGTTATATGTTGCATAAGCAGAAAGATGCTCATACGGAATATATAGTAGTGGCGTGAAGTGTCTACCTTGGAAGAGACTCCCCTGACATATTACCCTCTAACTTGGGTGACTGACATGTGGACCCCACAACCAATATTGCTGGAGTTGCAATTGGCAACTTTCCTGTTCCATACGTCAGTGTCCGTCTAGTACAGTAGTGCTACAAGAATTGAGTCGATAACCTGGAAAAAATTTGGATGGAGGAGGGACTGGCGCCAGCCATGAGCACGTGATGATCATCTGTGGGCAGTTGTTGGGTCGTGTTCCGATTTGAGCCTTTCAATAGAGTTCCTTGCAAAATCTGAAAGGCCTGTATGGTCACGAATGATTCGAATGAATAAGTTCCATTAATTCTCCAAAGGAATAAGTTCACTTCAGGTCCCTTATATTTATGTTGAGTTTGAATCGCATCCTCGAACCACAATTACCAGATATAATTTGGCCCTCAATTTTCAAAACCAGTGCAACTTATCCCAAAGTAGTTAGAATGACAGTTTTGGCTGATGTGGCATCTACTTGACTGATTTGACTTGGTTATCATCCCATGTGATGTTGATGTGGTATTAGAAGAAAGATTAAAAAATATGGAGCCCATATATAAATCAAATGGAAAGATAAAAAATAGTGGGACCCACTTTCTCCACCTCACCCCTCCCCTCGCTATTTCCTCCAAGTGACGTGCCTTCTTCCCCCTTCTCCCCTTGATATCCCTCTCCAAATGTGGGTTATCTATTTGGGAGATGGAAGGAATTGATTGTTTATCTGGCAAGGCTTGGCAAGGAGATTATTTAAAAGTGTCTGATTATGATATACAACCAACAATAGATGGACAGCCTCAGTTATTGCTTTGAAGGCGCCGTGGAAGGTTCAAATTTCTACACAAAAGACACCGTAGATGATCTTGATGAAAGCTAGGACAAGGATTTATGTCGGCCGATGAGTTAGAAGAAGTAGATATTAGACCAGGTGATAGGCCTAGGCCGACATATATCAGTAAAAATTTATCAGCTGAATTTAAATGTAAATTAGTAGATTGTCTGATGCATCGGACTATCCAAAATTTCACAAAACTTCACTCTCTGTCTTGAATTGATTTTTATTCCTCTTGAGTGAATTTTTCTAAGTGTCAATCAGACTAACCGATGTGAATGGACTATTCGATGATCCAGAAACTCCGAAGTTCAATGGAACTTGAGTCTCTGTGAGAGGATGAAGTTCTTGGTTCAAAAATATCGGACTATCCGACATGACTTCGGACTATCCGATTGATCAAACAATTCGAAATTCTTCAGAACTTTGTTCTCTGTCTCTGGCTTGCTCGGGGGTCAAAAACATCGGACTATCCGATGTAATCTCGGACTATCCGAGGTGGGACGAAAAGATTCTCTCCCAACGGTCACATTTTGGGGAGATCTATAAAGACCCCCCACCTAACCCTTTTCTAGGGTGACCCAACTCATTCAACTCACATTCACTTTGGGTTGAGCTTTGTGCTTAAGTGCTTTGGATCTTTGAGCTCTTTCTTCCTCTCTCAAATCCCTCCCTTGTTCTTTGTGTGGTGGATCTTGGTGGTTGAAGATTTGGTGTTTGAGGGCCTAGTATGCGTTCCACTCGAACTTGAGCACTAGGATTTGTCCAAGAGTTGTGTGGTGTTTATTACTCTTGGAGGTTGAGAACTCCTAGATGGCTAGGTGTCATTCTTGCGCCACCGATCTACTTGTGGTTGGCCAAGAGAAGTTTGTGAAGGCCGGATCTAGCCTCCGCAAGGAAAGAGATACCCTTAGTGGAAGGAGTGCATTTGTGCAACCTCATGAGGATAGGGTTGAAAAAGACCCGACTCTTTGCGAGCTCCTCAACGGAGACTAGAATCCCCTCAAGAATTTGAACTCCGGGAAATACATCGTCGCGTAAATTTCGGTGATATCCTTACTCTCTTTACCTTCTTGTTGCATTGCTTTGTGCCACGCTAATCTTGTTGTTGGTTGAGCTCATCTCCTTGCTTGTGGATTGGATCTAGAGCTTTTAGGTTGTTGTTTGGTTGATTGTTGTTGTGCAGGTCAGACAGTCCGATCTCAGTTCAGACGATCCGATCTACATAGGACTATCCGACCCAGTCAGATAGTACGATCTCAGTTCAGATGATCCGATCTACATAGTACTATCCGACCTGGTATCAGACACTCCGACCCTGTTTTGTTTTAGTTTCCGCATTTATTTTTTATATTGCCTATTCACCCCCCTCTAGGTGACATCAAGGTCCTTTCAGGGGTAAAGAAAGGGTTGCTAGGCATTATAATAAAAAGGTTCTACCAAAATCTTTTGAGGGGGAAGCACTTGTGTGAAAGTTGGTGTTGCTAGGGACAGGAGATAATAAACTTGGTAAATGGCCGAATTGGGAAGGAACTTTTCGGATTCATAAGTGTATTTCAAAATGAGCTTACATGTTAAAAGGACTTGATGGATAAGTTTTTGGAAGAGCTGTTAACAGAAAATATTTGAAGAGATATTACCCAAGTGTTTGGATTGGTTCATAACCAGCTGGATTGTGCTGATGTATGGTTGATAGCCGATGTTGATTGCATCGCCTTTAGATGGCCAATATGAGTTATCGCCCTTAGACGTTTCATAAGTTTGCAGCATGATGTTCCCTACTACAAACTTCGGGAGCATTGGAGGATGAAACTTGGATTTAAATTTGGAATTTAAAATGCAAATTTTAAGAGAAAATCAGCTCGATGGCCGATAAAGATATATTACAACAAAAGTTTTGAATGTTATAAGTTTTACATTCGCCCATACACTTTTGAATAGCTGATATTGCCTGTTGACGTATTTGTTCAACTTCATCTATCGATTGGGCATCGGCAGCATCTGTTCCGGGGATTGACTTGAGAGATTCACTGAGAGAAGAAAGGTGCTTGATAGATAATTTGAGCTTTGATTTCTGAGCTTCAATAGATTTTGGCAGATCGGTTTGAACATGTTGAACCCATCTAAATACTCAAGGAGATACTGGAGGAGGAGGTGGAGGAAGGGCACTAAAAGGAAGTTTGATAGTTGTGAGTTATTATTTGGCTTACTATGTGAACCGAGACATACCATGCAAAAATCTTTTGCTCTTTACTTATGCATCTATGCTATGTGCAAATTTCAATCTTACATGCAAATTAACGAAGCAATGCATCGACAAGCCAAGTTGTAAGCACTATTGTGAGCCCCCGGTTTTGTATACCGGAAACCCCATGTGTATTACAATACCATTCCCTGGATCAGTAGATGGTACACACATGCCGCAGTTGTAGATCACAAGCTGACATAGTCATACAGGTCTTACAATATATTAATAATACAAGGGTAGCCCAAATGGGACCCAATTAGACCAAGCATGGTCGACAACAACACAAAATACCAAAACAGATAAATGAAGTAGCGGAAGCGAAGCAGCGGCGGTCCATCTTATCCCACACGCATCGACTGGTGAACCTAGGTCCCTATTCCACCGTCCTCGGTAACTCCTTGCCATCATAGCACATGTACAGGTCGACACCAACACCTTTCTAAAAGATTTAAATAAGTAAGAGTGAGTACCAACCGTACTCAGCAAGCCACCACTACAGAATGCATATAATATTCATAGGGGTTCAAGGATGGCTTGATTTATTTGCATAAAGCTAGTTTTCACAAATTATTTCACAAGCCTATGACGTAGCAGTATTAACTGAAAACAATCGTTAGGTTGAAATTGTCATTACCATGCGAGGGTTCATCCACCTTCCCCAAGCCTAGCTTGGTCCGGTTTACCCTCGCATCCAATTTCCACAGTTTTCACCATTACGACCTTCCCGCACATCGGGCAAGGTCACACCGTCAATTCCAATCATATTTTAAGCAATATTAAAAATTAATGAGGATAGTCAAGAGTAGTACAAGTCCCGGCGCTCATTAACCACGAGCACGGCTATTCGAATAGTTTAGTTTACTCACACTGCAGTGGATGTACGCTTTTAATCCCACACTCCGTGACGCACCCAACACATGAGACTTGTCACGGCCCGGCTTTTCAGTTACCCTCGCATGGCGGCACCCGCTCCAAGGACTATGAATCCCCATTGCACCCCCAGCGCCACATTCCTACCTCGAGCCGGTTGTGAGAGGAGTCCTGGCGCTCTCGAGATCTTAGGGGGGTTACATAATATATATACTTAGGGTGCATTTTAAGTTTTTGCCGACGTTCAACAGATCGACCCAAGCGATCTAAACCACAACACTTCATCAACACAACAACGAATGTCCAGAACCTACCATGTCTGGGGTGCCACCCCACAAGAATTTCCTAGTCCACCGGGTCATACCCCACTCGAGAAATGCGGTCGTACTCTGTTCGTTTCTCGCATAGCTTCTTGACTCGGTCCTTAATTGACCAGGGTCGGCGGCTTACCGTTTCCAGAACCACCCATATTCTATTCATGCCGCCCCAGTCGAAATAGTTTAGTTTTATTAAGTTTTTGGTTTTCGCAAAGGTTTTAATGTTGCGGGTGGCGCTTATGTCTCCATCCGCCTCCGACAATCACTCCCACTGAGTGATCACCACATCCACATCCGTCGCCATATAACATAAGTATGGAGTATACAAACGTCTACCCATAAGCAACGCTAAGCAGTATCGATATTTAACCGCACATAAATAATTGACTCAGGTAACAAAGGCGTGTAAATACATAAGGATAAACAATATCAAAGGTAAGGCTTGAACAATGTAGGTACGCATTTTATAAATAGCATGCAGTTTTATTTGCAATCAACACATTTATAAAATAGGATCAATATGTTCGAGGAAGGGGGCGTAGTGACTTGCCTTGCTTTAGGTTCGTATAATCTTCGAGAAATCCGCAACAGTTAGAATAACCGGAATATCCACGACCAAAGAATAACCGGAAAACCCGAACGTCCCATCAACGACCGAAGAAAACCACACAAAATCCTAAAAATAAAATAAAATAATATTCAATACAAACTAATGGTGCCAATAAATAGATCTCGATTTTAGAGAGATGATGGAAGTTGAACGGAATTGATTGGAGTTGCGGTTTGTGAGATATGAATTTCCAAAGTTTAATAACAGATTTATAAACCGCGGATGGAGGGTTTCTCGGGCGGGGAGGTATTTTAGACTTTCGGAGATGGCCGTAGTTTGCAGAGGGATGTATCATGGATTTTAGTGAATAAGGAGGTTGATGATGGGCTCTGCCTGAAGGCTAGATGAAAGATATTATATAGACTTTTATACAGAACACAATCTATCAGACTCGGCCAACAAAAGAAGGTATTATAGACTTTATATAAGGAGTCGATATCTCGGGCTTGGACAGGAAGTAGGGGGACTTAATGTAGACTTTAGAGGGAGAGAACTCAGGAAAATATCTAGAGTGTGGGCCCCACTTCTTTTTATTTCTTTTCTTCTTTTCTTCCTTCTCTCTCCTTCTTATCCCTTCTTCTCCTGCCTCTTTCTTTTTTTTTCTTTTCTGCTTCTTCTTCCTCTCTTCCTCACGTTCTCTGCCTCTCTCTCTCACAGCCGAACAGGGGAGGAAGGGGCGGCGCATGGCGACGGCGGATGGCGGCGGAGGGGGGCGGCGAGGGCGGTGGGTGCCGGCGAGGTGGTGGGTGGCAGCGTTGGGCCGGGAAGGCGGTGCCGGCAGCTGGGGCGTGGGGGCGGTAGCCGGGCTCGGTGGTGCAGGGCAGCACCGGCAGGGGCTTGGCCGGGGCCGGTGGCCAGACGACGCCGGGCAGCGCGCGGCAGGGCCGATGGCTGGGCCGGCGAGTGGATTGGGGAAGAGGAGGTGGGGTGCAGCACGGTGACGGTCGCGCGAAGAGGAGGCGACGACAGTGCGCACGACAGCGGCACCGTGCCAAGGCAGAGACAACAGCAAGGGAAGGACAGCGGGAAGGGCGGAGAACAAGGGCAAAGGAAGAGAAAGGATGAGATGCTCACCTTGCAGCAGTCGGGTAGCGGCACGCCGAGCGTCGAGGTACCGCTCGCGGTTCGTCCTCGCGCCAAGTGTTCAACCGAGTTCAGAGGGTTTGTTTTTCAAGTTTTATTTGTATTTTAGTTGGATTACGTTCAAGCGTTTAATCGTTCTCACATTCAAACGTTCGAAGGTTCACAGGTTCGATCGATGGCGCGGCGGCCTACCCGTCCCTTTTGCCCAATCGAAGCTTAGCCCAAGCCAGCCGCGGCGGAGCAAACGGAGAGGCGGGCACCAGTGCGCTGCAAGGGAAAGAGGCAGTGGCAAGGCAGAGGTAGGAGAAGGAGAGGAGGAGGAAAAATGGAGAGATACAGGTGTGCTTAGCTTTGGCGGTGGCCTTTATATGTTGTCGGTTGTTGGCATGTGGGAGGCAAGGTGAGAATGCTCAGTGAACCCGACTCTTCTATTCGGTGTGGACTCATTTCCTCTGTTACTTGCATTTGGGAGTGTGTTTTGTGAAATGGGGGTATGGATGCGTGAGTTGTTGGTTGAAATATTGTTGGGAGGGTGATAGCCAACACAACGTGGTTTAATTCCATGCAGTGGCTTGTGGGCATTTTGTCGAGCAGCTGTTGTGCATGTTGTTGGCTGGTTGCTGCAGGGAGGCAAAATGGACTTTGGGCTGAGATAAAGGAGAGTGATAGTGGGCTGGCAGTGAAAGGGAGGCCCAAGTGTATTAGGGGCTTTTGTATATTTTTCTGGGATTTGTATATGGACTGTGTGTTTGTAATTTGGACTGTATAATTTGAATTTGATATACTTGGATGGTGATTGGCTTGTATAAATGGACTGTATATTCAATCTGAACTTGTGAATGGAGTGTATATTCGGACTGTATACGTGGACTGTATAAGTGACATTTGGATTTGACTTGCTTTTGTACTTATACTGTATGTTTGTGTTTGGGTCGCCAAATGAGACATCCGGGTTCAATTTGGCTAGCAGAGCCGTGCGAGGATTAGAGTTATGATTTCTTTGCACGCGCCCCGACGGTACTGAAATTCGGATTTTTAGGATGATGTATGGCATTCAAATCCGACCGTCGCGGTAGAAATGGAATTGGTGATATTCGAATCGACGCGCGATAGATAAATACATCAATCGATCGTAAATATTCGAGGGAATTATCGAGTTTGAATCGATAGAGCGGTTTTAAAATAACCGTCGGGCAAGAGAAATGGATCGCATCGCGACCGAAGGAAAAGACTGGGATTTTATTAAATTAGCACCGGGACGTCTGAATGACAGAGAGGATAAGAAAGGGACGACGAATGGAGGGCCTCTTTTTAGGATAAGAGATTAAACTGAGATCTTTGGCACAAAACCTAAACACACACAAATAACTAATAAATATTAACAAGCAAACTAGAATTATGCCGGAGGACTAGACTTTGTCTGAGGAGGTCATAACTTTGAAAATAGCCTATCAGGAATTTATATTTCGCAATTAAGGTTTCTAGTAAATACTTTACCAATAGATATTATTTTGCAATTAGTTTTCCGAAGGCAGACTCTGCAAGGTTCATATAAAATAATCAAGCTATATTTCTTTAGTAAAATAGTATTTGTTTTAATAAGCTATCCCGTATAGGGTTTTATCAAAACAGTGTTACATATATATATATATATATAGCTTTATTCATATAGTAAGTATGCCCGAGGGTTTTTGATATATATAGAGAAGGGTTTTTTTTCGAAAATAGTTGGCATATGCCAAGATTAGGATATCTCTCATATTCATAGTTCCTTGAATAAATAATATTTGAAATTAAATACCGACATATTCTCAGACGTTCGTCTATGAGCCCACGCATAAACGAAAAATGATAGATCGAATTAAATTAATTCAGGCATGAATGTATTTTGAAAAAGATTTTTGGTTATTCCGAATTTTTACGTATTTCAAAGTCGAAATTTTCAGTTGTTACAACTATGTACGTATATCTTTTATCTATGCTTAAATCAGTAATCCAACCAACTAATACTTTTTTTATAGTACTTCAACAAAAAGTATTCCTCAAAATACTTAGTTCGGCACATGGGCGCCAAGATCAGTCAAATCAAAGTGCAAGCACCAACAAAGAATTTGAAATCTTTTACTCTTCACAAATCAACTGATGGTCGTTACAACTTAACACAAGGATGGAGATCTTTTATGGCAGCCAATGAAATAAATCTTGGCATACACTGTATATTTCATTTCTACATTAGGAAGAAAGTTCAAGCAACAATGTATAGTCTCTAGGCTTTGATGATATCGTCTCTATACGAAGTACTTATCAGTATCTATAGTTTATTGTCCTTGTCAAATTTACTTCTTGTTATGTCTAGTGAAACAATGATCACCCTATTGCGCTTAGAACCGCTATCTCTGATCAGCTCATTTTTATTGGGAACTTTTGTTGTAATTACGACCAAAGAACAATGATTCTGCTGTAACTATCACTACTACCATTTAAGTGTTTGTGGTGACCTTTGCTAGAATTACTATCAATAAACAATGATTTGTACTAATTATAGACAAAGGCCAATTATGCAGCTATTTGTGTGCCCTTAAAATTTTAACTAGCTGTACACGATAGAATTTTGCATAGACGGCACGCCATTGGCGCGCCCAGTCCTCTAGTTCATCCTCAAAGAGTGCCAAATAGCAGCAATGCAGATTCAGCCACTGCTTCTTGTCCACAAGCACAGGCCCCATCTTATTTTCTACTACTACAGCTGCAACTGCAACCAGCAACAAGCTACTTCCTCGCCCAATTGTGTGTCGTGAGCAGAGCAGCAGAAAGCCATCTATTTCCTTGTCATTTTTCCTGTCTTTGTCCTGTTCATGTTTGCTCTTTGGTGCAAGCCATCATCAGCGTTAGCCCCATTGATTACCACCTAATTTCAGTTGTAGAATCTATCAAAACCGACAATTTGTTTCATGTCTTCGAGCTTGTGTTACATCGCATATGCATTCAGTCATTGTGCTTGCTTGTCGCTACCATACTCTACCGTGTTGTTGCTAGTGTCTATTCTGCTGCTAATATCACATCCTATGTCATTCCTTAGACTGTGTTCGGAGGTGAGGTTGGGAACTCACCTCCCATGCACGCAAAACGGAGCAACACAGTTTCTTATAATTAATTAAGTATTTACTATTTTTTAAAAAATAGATTAATATGATTTTTAAAGCAACTTTCATATAGAAAATTTTTTGTAAAAAATATACCGTATAGCAGTTTGAAAAAGTGTACGCACGGAACACGAGGAAAATGAGTTGGGAAAGTTGGGGAAAGAACTCTTCTTTTGATAGATGAAGTCATCTACAATCCATTCAAGTCCAATGCTATCCAAGTCCATTGCATACTTACAATTTTATCGAAGTCTTGCCACTCCATCACCATCATCACTAGCTCCACATCGGAGCTGGCCTTCATCGTATTACTAGCTCTCCATCGGAGTTGACATCATCATCAATCAATAGAGGACCGAAGAACAATTTGTGAAGGTCTTTCATCATCACCATCATGATCAAATCTGTAAAGGTCCAAAGAACAGTTTGTAAATGGCCTTCCTTCATTGTCAACGTCTCCCAACCAGTGAAGGGCCAAAGAACGGTTCGTGAAGGCTTCAAGACACCAAAGGGCCGAAGAACAGTTTGTGAAGGCTCCGAGGTCCGCTTCATTGAGGAGGAGTTGCATCTTTTCTTCTTTATCATCATTCAAGATTTACACGCTTTGATTATATATTCAAACATGACTTTGGATTTACTTTAGTATACAGTTTACCCTCCAAATACAATGTTATTGCATACACATTGTATTTGAGTGGGGGTGTTAAGTATATTGGGGTGTTTTGGTTATTTCTCATCACTTTGTACGCAATATATTGCCTTTGGACCTAAATCAATTATGCAACTGTTAATCCCCAAATCCTCTCTCAAAGTGACAGCATGTATGGTGGCGCGTCGGCACGAATACCTTGGAAGAGCCATGAACACGATAGGACGTCCGCTATGAATTCAGATCAGGAGGTGCAATCGTACCTGTAACTATAAGTTAAGGACTCTACACAATTTTAATCGTCCATTCTTATGATCAACGGTTCAGATTTAATGTTACAGTACCAATGTAAACTGTGCTTCGGACAAACAGTATTTTTTGTTGTAGTGCTATGATTGTGCAGTGTGCAATCTAGACTCTTCGGTTTGCATCCAATAGTGCTCACTACTACTGCTTAAGTTGCAGTTACAGTAGTTAACTGCAGCTGATCCGAATCCGTCGGTCACAAAGGGAGGGACAGAATCACATAAAGAAAGGCTGGACTTTCTGTTTTTTTTTTTGGGCAAGAAACTGTTCACTCAAATCTTTCTATATTGCCATGTTCAAGTATTGCCATGATCAACCAACAATATACTCTATTTGGCTTGTTTTTTTTTCCCTGTTCTTACTGCTTCACAACATATATATCCAATAGAATCCACCGGAGTGGCAGTGGGTATTTGAGGTACCATACACGTTGATGTATACAAACTATCCATACGAAACACTGAATTTTACTGTTGGAAGTTGAAACGATCTTCAGAGCAGTAAAATTCCCTGAAGATTTATTATTCTGTAGTACAAACCTTTAGCGTCCATATGATCTGGCATTCTGGCTCGTGGTTCTGGCTGCCGCCGACGTGATCCATTCACCGGTGTAACAGTCGCCGTTAGCTCGGAACTTGGCGAACTCCGCAATCGGATTCCAGTTGCCATTGACAGCTGAAGAGAAGAATGAAAAATCCTGTCCAAGGAAGCAACCTTCTAGATCACTTTCAAAGTGCAAATTGAAGAGAAGAAGAAGGAGCTGCTCAAGCTGCTGCTGCAAATGAATAATCTTCCAAGCTGTGATGAGTGTCTTCTGAACAAGGAGGAGCAGTTGTTCCGTTCTCTTCAAGAACCGCAAGCTAGCAAGCGGCGACGGCAGTCACTGGCAATGCATTTTGAACACACAGCGAATTTGTTTCATGCCATCGGAATTCGTAAATGTGTTACAAGGTTTGTAAATCTTATGGGACATCAAGTTCAATAGTTAAGCGTCCGTCACCCGACCTTTGGCTCTTTATACAACTTCAGTCGATCACTCTCAACAAAATGTAAATTCTTTCATGCACGAATTCTCCTCTGGAAGGGTCTCTTGCTGGAACAACCATTTCTTTTTTGTGTCCCCATTGGGATTGGTACTACTAGTACTGTATACAGTATGTAGTATTTTCGGGAATACGCCTAGCGTATTTTTGTATTAAGATGGAGGGCGATTTACATCACACATAACAAGCTAACAGCCCCGTCGTGTTTGGCTTATTCGTGGAATAAACCAAACAGTATATTTGCAAATCAAAAGTAATTTGTGAATAAAATTTGTATATATGTGTTTTTAGTGATCTAAAAGCAAAGACTGAAAAATAAACTTCAATGAAAAATCTTAAAATTGACTTCAAATTTAAGGTTAAAAATTTAAATTTTAGCTGATAAATATAAGCATAAGCGAAAAATATGACCCTAAGTAAAGAAAAGAAAAGAGAAACAAAAGGTACAATATGTACTGTGCAGTACGTACATGTCAATATGTTATGGCACTGTATCTGAGTACAAAATATGCTGGTATTTGAGTTCAAGCGATCGTCTCCCACTTGGGCTTGCTGTGGAGCAATGGGCATGTGAACTGACCACTGAACTGGTTCCCAATTCAGAGTTTCGGACTTGGAATGGCTTCCTGGTGCCGTCAGTTTGTTTTGTTTGGTCCGATTCGTTGTTAATTTTGTATGGAAACTCTTCTTCGAATTTTTTTTTTGTATGGAAACAATCGAACCACGAATTCTTGCCCGAATCATCTGCTTTACCCCTTCACCTCAGCCGTAGAAAATTTAGTACTCCACCGCCCGGTGATTTCTTGTGCACTCTCAATTATATGAAAAATTACAGCCCATCGTTTAGCCTAAAATACCAAAGTAAAAGTCGAAATTTAAATTTTCGAACTTAATTTTGAAGTTGATTTTAAAATATTTTTAACGTAATTTTTTTACGTTAGCTTTTAAATCGCTACGAACATATATATATATATATATATATATAAAAGTTTTACTTATAAATTAATTTTTATTTTGTAATAAACCGTTTTGACTTATTAGTCAATATGGATAACCGATAGGAGCCAAATACAGAGGAGAACAAATACTTATAGTGCTAGTATTACCATCGATCCCATGATACATACACGGGGAAAACAAAGATGAACGAGCTACATTACACACACATTAGAAATAATTAAGGGTGACACAGTGATTAAATTAATCAGAGATGCACATGTAGTAGGAATTAGCGGCAGCTGGCAGAAATTAAGTGAGCCCAAAAACATGAGCTTAATACGGCAACCTTGATGTGACAAATCTCTTAATATCGAATTCTATGCGGATTCGCGTGCAAATAGCCCCTCCACGTGGCGCGGCCGGGTTCACATATTCGCTCCCGCTGTGGTGGACCTTGCTATAATGTACGAGATTCGAGGGGTTTTCTTGCAAAAGCGCTTAATATATAGTTCCCGTGTTCCGGTATTCATTCCGGCTGCACGCAGCATGTCGCCAGCTTAGCTATATATAGTTCCCGTGTCCCGTCGACCAGTTTGCCGCGTGAGCCGACACGGCACGTACGTACGTACGTACTACGTCGGTATATACGTGGCCGACTGACCGCAGCAACAAGTGCATTCATTCCACACCATATATAGCTAAGATGGCGATATGCTGCGTGCAGCCGGAATGAATACCGGAACACCATGCTGCGTGCGAACGGTGGTAAACTGGGACTAAAAATCACTTCCTCATCAGTGTAGCTAGCTGGTCAAACCGATCGATATATTAACATGTATATAATCACGATTGAATCAGCAGGTAGCAGATTTAATTCATTCCGTATATACCGATGATGAAGTGATTTTTAGTCCCCCCCACCCCCGCCGCCCCCCCCCCCCCCCCCCCCCCCCCCCCGCGCCGCCGCCTGATTCACCACCTCAGCCGCGTCGCTATTGCTGACCTCTGCCCTGACCTTGTCCCCGCCACACTGAAGCCCCTCTATCCCCTACGCCTCCACATGCCGCGGCTACGCGAGCATCTCGTTGGATCCATCATCGGCGGCGAGGAGGCGTGGCGATGGTGCCGAGATTCATCGGCCAGTGGAGCGACATTGTCATCACCCTCAAGAACTGCACCAAGGTTGACCTGAGGAGCGTGCCACAAGGTCCCCGACTACTGCCACTCCATGGGAGCCGCTAAGGGGGCAAGAACTGTGCTTTCAGATGATAGTTTGACCATGCACACAATGCGTTCGACGAAATGTCTATGGGCATTCATAGGTGTGGCTGGTGCCTTGGTGATGCTCGTCACCGCAGTCCATTCTTCATGGTGCCAATCCTCCCTTCCTCGATAGATTATTTTGGTGCTGGTCGAAGCATTGGCCGACCAAGGAATGTGCTTCCAGGAATTAGAATAGTGAACTCACGTCTCAGAGGGCAAATGCAATGATATACCGTGGCGCGCCGTGAAAAGCTGAGATGTGGCAAATGGCTCACTGGGTGTGATGCCGGCGTGTCGGTTGTCAATATTACTGAAGTAAGCACATATCTTTGTCATTGACCAATTCGCATTGCTTGAACTTTCCTTGGATTAATAGGCTGTTCTTCTGGAACGGTTTATAGGTGCAAAGGGGTGCGAGCAAGACTACAATGGACAAGGTGTGTGCAACTATGAGCTGGGAAAATGGAGATGCTTTCGTGGATATGCTGGTCAGTCCTATTTTTTCAGCTCAATTAATGTGTTAATCTTGTTCATACTTGATTAATGAAATTGCAATTTCACATGGAATTTCATATACATGGAACATCAACTTGGAGTTTAACAAGGTTGGGTTTTAATCACACTCCATTTTAATGACGTTGGCTTTTTGTTAGGTCATTGCCTTAGGGTGTGTTCTTCACCTATCTTTCCCAACTCACATTCCTTTTTTTCCGCGCGCACGCTTTTCAAACTGCTAAACAGTATATTTTTTCAAAAATTTTCTATCGAAAAGTTGCTTTAAAAAATCATATTAATTTATTTTTTAAATTCTTTTAAGCTAATACTTAATTAATCATGTGCTAATAGGTCACCTCGTTTTCCGTGCATGATATATGAGTTGGGAACACTAAGATTCGAACGCAGCCTTAATTGCCTACCTACTTGTGTGTACTACCATCAGAATGAATTTGGTCGGCATAGTACGTTTTAGCACCATCCAAAAAATCTTTAAGATTGTTTTAGTAATTTATCTACATAATATCAAGATAAATGGGAATAGTTTATGAACCTTTGAATTTTTCTCCTGTTCCATACTAAGAAGCAAAGAAGAAAGAAACAAATAAAAACTCCGGTTGGTTAGTGTGTTTGCTCAAATAGCAGGATCTATATGCTATTCTTAAGAAAAAGACCACTTTATATATTTCTGTGTCCTATTTAGTTTGTTGTCTATCAACTCTTCAAAATTATGGATAAACTGTGGTTCCTCAATTCTTTGCTTTTGATCAAATGACAGCCCTTCTTGCTCTTTCCAACAACTCTATTGACAAGATGCTAAAGATATTTTGCCCAACACTACAACTTTTGCTCCTTAGTTCTGGAAATGATGTTGTATACTTTATAAACCAAGCCAATTCTTCATTTAACTTATGGATATACCATGATAAAAATAGTATAAGGAGATAGTTGCAGATTATTACTACACTTTTTTTTTAATCTGTATTTCATCATTGTACATATATATCTTTCTGACAATTGCTAACACAATATTTATTATAACAAAGTTTGTTTCAAAATAACAGAAAGGATGAGGCAATGAGAACTGTACGTGGAGGGCATCACCGCTGTGGGCTCGGCCGGCCGGAAGATGATGTCCGTCGTGGCCGACGAGCTCTGGATGGTGTGTGCTGGAATGTAACAAGAACGCCATCAACTTCTACGAGGTGATGGGCGCAGGTGTGCGCATCTACAGACTCACTGGCGCTGCACACTGGACAAGTACAAGGGGACTAAGAGGAGGGCTGGAGGGCAGCAAGGGGGCGAAATAGATTGGTGGTTGATTCTTAGGTGTCCCGGTCTCAATTCTCGAGTGATTAGTAATAAAGGAACTGGAGATGTGTGATTTAGGGCATTGGATCAGTTCGTCATGTCTTAGCTTGATGTTCTTTCAAATGTAGTACACAATCTTTGCAGAAGTTTAAGGGAAATAAACAAATTTTTAAAAGATTGGAAAAAGCAAAAAAAAAAATTAAAAAAAATATTCCAGTAGAGTCACAAGCCCAAAACTGAATGTTGGAGACGCTCTAGATCAAAATGCCAGCAAGCGGAACACCGGGATCTTGAGAAATGGTCGAGGGATTACAAAACCTGAGCTGCAAATGCTTAAGGTATGAAATGATATACTGGTATACCTAATTTTATAAAATTATGTGTTTTATCTCTAACCTTTTTACATTTCCTTCTTACCTTGTTGCAGTTACTGACAATTGCCCGATGGACTTTGCAGATGACATCGAAAAAAATCCGAGGAAACACTAACGAAGCATCCATTGAACAATACATTTTTGTCATATTAGCAATGGTGCAATTAATACTGACCTGCCAAATACATTTTTCTTGCTCAAGAATATATTTTTCCTTGCAAAATTTTCATCTCAAGTCTCAACGAGTATTTATTTATTTATTTCTTTAGGTTTCTGATCCAACGTGTTAAGGAAAAAAACTGATGGATGCTTTATCTGGACCTCTATCTACATTGATCTCAAACAAAGCTATCTATAGATAAATTAGAATTAGAGCGGCCCAATCTCAATTGGGCGTGGCAAGGCCGCGCCATTGTTTCTAGTATAATCGAGGGGTCGCAGCAGCACTCATCCAACAAGCAGAAGCAACAAAGCGCAGCAAACTGCACATCATTAACCAACAATTAACCAGACAGTTCGAAACGATGGCACAAGAGGTGAATTTCAATTCGCAGGTAGTAGTAGTCGTCAGATATGGAGAGAGAAATCGGACGCCTGTACGAAGCACACTAGTACCACTTAGCTCTTCATCCTTATCTCTTTCCCCCCTCTCTCTCATGCTGCTCTCCCCCATTCTTACCTCGTCCTCTCTCTCCTTCGCCCTCATCTTCCCCAGTGAAACTCGTCACCGGCAGAGGCTGCAGCAGCACTCTCCCCATCCTTATCTCGTCCTCTCTCCCGTTCGTTCTTCCCTCTCTCCCAATGGAACTCGTCGGCAGCGGACACGGCCTGCAGGATCGGAGCCAAAGGTCTACTACGTAGCAGGAACAAAGGAGGTCTTGATGCAAGCTGAGGTGAGACGGCCTCAAGATCTGTGTGCAACCTCTTCTTTTTTGGTGGGAGGGCAATGGGAGTTTGTTTTCTGATATGGAGTAGCAAGTCCATTCCACTGTGGGAGTAAGCCCCTTTGCTTGATTTCTCTTGTTGCCTGGTGGAGTCAGATACTGTTGACGATGAAATTTGGCAAGCATATGAATTGGAAACGGGATCCAATTCGAAGCGGATTTGAAGATATGCGGGATTCTCGGAAACAGAGTGCGCATCGACTGGAAGACTGCATCGGCTGATACCGAGTTTGATATGGATAGCCGATACAGCCGATATTGGTTACATGATCGATGTTGGGTTCGAAAGAAGGATTGCAATGATGTTACCAGACAAGGATAGAGTCCAGGATTGGCGATTGTATCTATTAATTAGGATTTTAGTAATTTCCTTACAGATATTTTCGGTAAGAGTCCGCCTCAGGGACTTGTTTGCTAGTTGGAGTTGTATTAGGATGATATGAGTCGTATCCATCACAGACAAGTTTGTATTTTTAGGTATAAATGTGAGCACGTGATCTTATAAATAACTAACATCAATTCAATCAATCTCGGCGCATCGCCAACCTTTTTTGTTACTTTGTTTCGACGAGTTCTTGCTTTAGAGTCAAGCTGCATCAGTTTCGATCTTTGGCGAAGAGGTAAAACTTGTTGTGGCGGTTTGCATTATCGGAATTAGTGCTTACATCTCTATGACACTCTAATTCTATCTTGCGAATCTCCGAGTTATCATATATATTATATAATCTAGATTGACAATGCTTTCTACTTGCATCGACCGATCTTTATCTAGGGTTTTACCGATAACGACTAGATTGACTTGTCGGTTTAAATTATATAATATATCCACCATCCTGAAAAGGCAATCATCAGCTTGATTGTCTAGATATTATGCTTCTTTTCATACTTAGTGTTGTATCAGCTAAGTTTGATCTATTAAGTCGTGTTTAGAATCACAATCTCTAGCCTGCTTCATGGTACGAACAGGAGTTTTTCCATTATAAATGAGTACGGAGCAATCAACGAATTCCGGCAAAATAGAATCCTAAAGATTGGTTTAATGCTGAGGAAATTCCAACCGTATCGCTTAGTGGTAAGATGGGTATAACTATAGCTTCATGTTAATAAGCATAGTATCGGGGTATCAGTCGATCTTACCTGGTATAGTTGTTCCATATAGTTTTATGTTTTGTTCAATATGCTATATCTACCCCTTATATCATGATCTAATCTAATATAAATATATTGAACTTATTACCAATCTAATTGGTAGTTAGATATATTTGTTGCAAGAGAATATCTTAGTACAAGATTATATCGGAGCTATACCTGATACATGCTTAAATCTGGACATCGGCTACAATATGAATATATATAATCGTTATTTCATGTTATTTTTAGACTTGGGCAATTTATACTGTCTAGGTTAAGTCCGATCTATCTCACTTGCTGATTTCTAAAGTAATATTGATTTATAGTTTATATAATACTGATATTTACAGCCGATGGGTCAAGTTTAGGGTTGGTTTATCATTGAATATGCCTTACAGCCGATTCACCCTATATTGTATCGGCTAGGTTATATCACGATAAGACATCGGCTTCCTAGCTGATCGATTATCGTTTACTAATAAAACTTGCATGTTTCATCTTGTTGATTGTAGGATCAAATCAACTGGCATGCCCTTGAACCCGAAAGCAAGTTTTGGACATGCACTGGAGTTAAGCAGATCTCCTAGGCCAATGTGTGTTTTTTGCATCAATAGATACATGGCTGATTATCATCGTTGTTGGGTGGTTGACTAGGAGAGGTTGAAGATTTGACCACTAGAGTGGAGGAAGAAGCTAAATTTAGACTGGTAAATTTCTGTGATTTCTCGATATTCCAGTCTATTTTGTCTTAATGTTTCTCTGTGTAAATCGAAATGTTGCATTGCGTGTTTCAATTGTGTTTCACATTTTCATCATCGATTCTCGAGGACCCGTTGATGTTTCAACAGTACAAAATTTTTAGTGATGTTACAGCTCATTTGTATTTTTTGTTGCACTTTATTGTATTAAGTTGTTTCATTCCATTTTAATTGATGTTACATGAATTGATTTCTTGCAATCAGTATTGTTGAATATTTCATTTGGTTGAAATAAATTTACTCAAGCGCTGAAACATTTTTCTCTGGTAGTGAAACATTTGGAATATTTTCATTGAAATAATTTTTACCGAGGAGTAGAACATGCGAAACATTCCTCAATAATACAGTGCAACACCGTCCGACGATTTGTACTAAATCATACGTTGGATCTGTAGCAGCCTCCAAAATTCTTACCAGCCTTGGATTGCCTGTAACGGCCGCGGAAGTTGTATGTGTGTATGTTGGAGGAGACAGGAGAGTTAGCGGCGGCGAGTAGATGGGGGAATCCATGGAGGGGATCGGCTGATGAAAGGGGCGGAGCGCGGAGGCGGAGGTAGTCGCTACTCTGCTCGATCGGCCATTCCACTCGCCTGGAGAAGCCGACGAGGGCGCAGCGCAGTTGGTTGGTTCGTGCGGCTACCTGGCTGGGTTGGGTTGGCCATGGCCGCCACCCCCGCCCGGATCCTTCCTCTCTCTCCGTCGCCGCCACGCCGAGTGGAGTGCTGCCGCTGCGCCACCCGACCCGATCTTCCCTCCGCCGCCTCCCCCGACAAATCCTTCGCGCGAGAGCCAAACGACGCCGCCGGCCACCGGCTTTCTCGTCGTCTCCGGCACCCGTTGGGCTGCAGGCCCAAGATAATTGTTGGGCTGCGGGCCCAATACATACTTGGGCTTAGGCCGGCCTGCGTGTTGGCCTGCTTGAGATGGACTATGTGTCGGCCCAAAATGGTGGACGGCGACGCTGAATGTTATTTAACCCGCTCTCTCTTCCTCTCGCGAAGCCAACCTGCCCACCGCTCGCCACCGCGCTTGCGCCACCGCTCGCCGGAGAAGAAGCCACCACCAAGCACCACTCCCAAGGATAATAAGGTGCATAATGTTCTTATCTAATAAGTTCTTCCTCTCTTCTTCACTTCTTCCCTATCCCGTTACAGAGTCTCTCTTTGCAGACACGTACGACAAGAAGCGTTCTTGGTTTCTTGGCCGCTCTCTGCCACTGCGCTTGCGCCACCGCTCGCCGGAGAAGAAGCCACCACCACCGTTCTTGGTTTCTTGGCCGCTCTGTGCCACCGCGCTTGCGCCACCGCTCGCCGGAGAAGAAGCCACCACCACCGTTCTTGGTTTCTTGGCCGCTCTGTGCCACCGCGCTTGCGCCACCTCTCGCCGGAGAAGAAGCCACCACCACCGTTCTTGGTTTCTTGGCCGCTCTCTGCCACCGCGCTTGCGCCACCGCTCGCCGGAGAAGAAGCCACCACCACCGTTCCGGGAAAGAATCGTCTCTCCGCGGCTGTATCCGGCACAAGAGACGGATGGGTCTCGACTCAGGTAGCGTCATCTCGTGGTGGGCTGAGGCGTCATGTTGCCGTTGGTTGTTCGCGCGGTTCGGCTGTCCTTCACGGTCGCGAGGATCTTCTCCGAGGCTGCGGCCTTCTTCTTCTACGCGATCACAGGTATTGTGTTTTGCTGTTTCCTGGTGTGATGGCGCCAGAAAATGTGGAGTCACACCTCTCTTGTTTTTCGTTTTCTTTTGCTCTGTACACAATCTGCTGCGTCTCTTTGAACAAAATGTGTTTGCCACTACTAGGTGTTATTGGGATTTGGGATTTAGATCATTTAATCACAAAATTTTTTTACAATGACTAACTTATGAAATTGCAGCATGAAATTGATTATGCTATGTATAGCTTAACTTTACCGTGGTTATCATGATATGAACAAATGACACTAAATCGTTTCATGCTTCTAATCATCTAATCAATTTGACAAATGGGAGCTCATTTCTTGCAATGTTAAATTGAATTATAGGGGGTTCAACCTCGAAAGGGAAAGCAGAATCATAATGCTTGGCGTTATGGCAAAAATTCCAAGACCAGGACCTCTCGTTCTACCGCTACGGGTATCAACCCTCCTACCATGACACAGTCTTCGAACAGTGAAGTGGTACGAATGATTTTGACTTCTCAAATTATAACCTGTTGGTTTTTTTTTTCGTTTTTTGAGTTAATGGTTAATTTGTTTTTCTCTCATTTTCATTATTTAGTTAAACTTGAAAGAAGGAAAAGAGACATCTCTCATATAAGTTTAAAATCTATTTGAATTAAATCTGTCAAATTATATATAGTGGTCACACTCAGACAAATATGATTTTAGTCATGGACACATTGAACTTTCAGATCATATATGAATCATTTAAACATGACGCAATAGCATGGTGTGCATGGTGATGCTATGGTGCTTTCATGATTGCCAACTTAATTAGTGTATGGCATGTTCTTTATATGATTTTCCTTTTCCCGAAATTCGTAGACCGTGGGTGGGCGACAATTTCCAAAGGAAGTGGTACTTGATCATGTTGATTACTGTAGACGCATCAGTTTGTGACAAGAATAAGCGCGTGTGCCATATGTGTGTGTTCATCGAGCAAAAATGTTCGAACAACATAGTCAAAGAATCTGAGGTGAGTCATCTAAATGCGGATTGTAGGTAGTATTACGTAGAGACAGTTGTATTCTTGCCCCTATTTTCGGATTTAATTGTGATTGTCTCTGTTATTTTTTCTTTAAAAAATGAAGCAACTGTTTGCCCTGTTTTTGAAATGCAATTGCCCGTATCATGTATGTAATGTTGTATTTCAGCAAGTCTAATCGAGTGTGAAGCGCCAGGTTGCAATATAAGAGCAATGAAAGAAACACGAAGATCTTGAGCTTCACTCTTAGTTCTGTCACATTCAGGCCCAATGTGATCTACCATTCTGTTGCAAACATGGATGTGTTAACTGTGGATTAATATTACATACTAGCGCTTAACTTAATTCTCTTGTGTCTTTTAGGATGGTGGAGGCAATACGAAAATCTCAAGCCTAGCCAGTGACCACAGTATGCCAAAGTGTACCGAGACATTTTGGTGTAGAGCGAGTAGTATAGCAGTATAGAACTTTGAACCATAGTTTCCACTGGTTGCTATTTTGGCATGCACTTGTACATATGTTTCTTACTACTTTTGGAGCTGTTCTTTACTGGATTTATAATGTGCTTACACTCTTGTCATTAGTTGTAGATGAATATTTGCCGAAAAGGATTGTTAGAAAACTATATGGGATTTGCATCTAATATAAATCAGTTGGCCTTGCCTCACCCCTCAAAACATGAAACTGCTTGCAACTTCTGATCCACAAAGTCATCAATTACAGCTTGTCACTGCCGTTAGCTTCCAACATCTGGAAATCCGGGGCACAATTGCACAAACCTGGTAATTGGTAAAGTATCAAAATGCAATTTTAGACGGCTTATTTATTATTGGACTAACAAAGTGGTTGAGTGATCCAACGTTTGCATGATATGCACCAACTTCTGCATGATATGCAAAACAAGTGTATCAGATATTCAGATGTACTATCATGTATCATATGTACGCTAGTTTTGAGTTTGAAAAGAAGAGCATGTATCATTGTATCAGACGTAAACTCTTGAATGAAATGATATGGCTACGGTAATACTGTCAACTTGTCTGTTGGTGTGGGGAACTTGCAAATCAAAAAATAATGTCTTGAAGCACCTGATATATCTAATACAAAAGCCACATTCACTCATGTGCTCATTTCAAAAAATTTCATCTTTCAAAAAATAAGGGTAGAGTTGCACAAGTACCCTGAGGCCTGAACAAGAGCCCTCCTCTCCCCAAACTGAACCATAGAGGCCATCCAGAAAAAAAAATACAACCATAAGGTTGTAGAACTGTGGCATCTTCTGCCTATTTTACCAAGTATACGCAGCAAAAACTTATAAAGCAAATCAATAGTTGCACATGATTGAAAATGGCAGCTGCAACAACTGGGAAGTGCAATTTGCATAGAAGGAATAACTATTAGTTCCTTATTGGTTCCTGACTTTGAAACCACGAAGATACATTAACTAGAGAGGAATTCCAATAATTAGACAAGTACAGTAAAAAAACTTTCAAGAACTCCATTTGAATCCCTATAGAAGTCAATGTTCTACAATAGGGCATCAATCATCAGGAGAGGCCAAATGGAACAAAATTGAAAAGTATTTCTAAGGAACATGCATAACACTGCAAAACACAATCTGAAGACAGATTGTTCTTCATATTTCTTTTAACAGAGTATACCCATGTGTATTCTTTTAAGAGTGTATAGTGTATACCCGATCCTGATTCAGCTCTCAGGATCACTGTAAAACCAATTATATTAACGTTTTCTAATGCTTCCACCAAAAGGTCACACTGATACACCAGGATTTTTCTAGACATACAATCATAGCTTCGATGCTATTAGACGATAAAATGCACTCACTACTATGAATTCCGTAGGACTAACGAGTCCATGAGTAGTCAGCAAATCCTTCATGACAAGTCGACAACAGTTCAACTAAGGAAGAACACAGCTAAAACGGTTACTAAGTTCTGTTCCTAGTTCAATATTCCTTAAAGAAATCCTGCCTAAGGGCTAGTTTGGTTTATCCGTGCATACTAATATATCTCTTATAAATAGTAATCACAGTGAAGCAAATCAAAGGCTTGAAGTGGCAATCAGTGCAATAGTGCATGCCAAAACTGAAATATATATAAAAAAAGGAACAAGGATGATGCAGCAGCCAGCAGTGATCTGTTTGCAGGTTTAGAAGAATACTAGAAACACTAACAAGAAAAATCGAAAGTGAAACCAAGGAACCAATAATTACCAGATGTCCAGTGTGAGCACAGACGACATTTCCACCTTCATAATCACTGGAAGAAACCAGATGGAAGTATGAGAGAAAGGAAATCAACCAAGTCTTTTAGAAACAAATACAGAAATTAAAACAAGGACGGAATAAATTATGTGTGGATTTTTACATATAGTCACCTCACCTCAAGCATTTTGGGATGATCAAACCAAGCATATGTGAAAAATCCACTGCATAGTCCAGTGCATTATTAGCTGCTACAGCTTTCCCATGCTTGAAGATCCTTCAGAGAACGAGAAAATAGGATTATTGCTACTGCAGTTAAAAGAATTTACAGGTTGTGTGGTAATTAAATATGGTGAATGCTGTTAAGAATATACTTGAGTATATGTGTATTAGTGTGTTAAGGGCATTAAAGTTATAACCTCCGGTAAACATATGAAGCCACTGGTGGAAGAAGAGCTGATCTTCATAGGTAGGCTCCCAGAACCTTAAAATAGCAACAGAGCAGTAAATGACATTGAATAATCCTTGGAATAATTAATTCAATTTTGGAGGCAGTATAAATCCCAAGAATACTTTGATTTTGGCATTCCTTTGTCATAACTCATATGTTTTTTGAGACTCACTTCAACCTGAAAAAAGGGGTTAAAATAAAAAAAGCTAAATTAATTAACCATGGAGGGCCTAGAAAGAATTACAGACAGCAGAGAAATACGAGGGTTTTGTTAATGGATTTTTTTAAAAAAAGTATTTTTAGTTAATTTCTTTTGACATACACCATCTCTGAATTAAATATACCTTCAAATAAGTGGCAACTGGCAACAGAAGATTTTTCAATTTCAGATGAGTGATATGCTACAAATTAAGAAACAACAAAAAAACAAGGGTTTACCTAGTACCATCACTCCTGTGGTAAACCGTGTGAGCATCGATTGTCTTATACACATGACATGCATCTGTTTTTCGCGAACAAGACCTGCATCTGTATCATATCTCAATCAGATGAGAGCTAAGTAGACAAGTGGGTTGTACTGTATGTTTATAGAAGTCCAAATTTAAAATGCAGAACTCCCTACCACATATTTTCCAAAGATCGAATACACAACAAACTCAAATCAATTTATGATTTATGAAAGATGAATACTTAAATAAGCTATATCATTGTCAAAGGAAGGATTAAGACTGAACTACTCGCTCAGCTACTACATAAGACTGCATCATAGCCATAACCTGCAAATACTCGATCCTTTGTCCATATACCAGCAGCTAACCCAACTGCATATGCAGCTCCAAGGGCTCTGGTCTCCATGTCAGCTGGTCTGACGACAGGACTGCCCAATAGATCAGCCTGCAGGTGGGTGCATATATGTCATCAGTAAGCTCATCTGAGTTCAAATACGAATAAACACATGGTACAAACAATTTAGAACTGGAAATCAGTCAGACTAATTGAACTGCACTTGCCCCCAAATACCAAAACAACAAACTTGCTTAGATCACCTAAGAAAGGCTAACAGTAAGCTTCAGTATGACCAGTTCACTACAATCGGCATAAAACTCTACAAAAATACATCGCAATGCCATGCTCCAACGTGTGCCCCATGACATAAAGCAAAAACAGGCTGATATTGAGCAAATCTTCACTATTGCACCATCTTTTTCAGTTGATAGATCATGTGGGGGGTACCTGAATTCTGTTAGCTGTTGCCTGTTCGATTGCCAACGAGATGATAAAAATCCTTTATTTAGTTCTCAACCTCATCACGTAGACTCCTAGTCCTACAAACATAACTCACACGAGCTATATACGAAATTAAGCCTTACATGGATTGCATGAGCAGAGAAGACTCAAGAATGAGTACAGCCATATTCATATAAATACTAGCATTGGCCCATTACATCAGCGGGGTTACTTAAATTTATCAAAAACAAGAAACGTTTTTATCAGTACAAATGCACTCAATAATACCTAGGAAATATACCATTTACATTAATTCCAACAAAAAGTACCTTTTGCATTTGACTAAAAACTCAACTATTGGGGAGAGAACGTCCCACAAATCTTTGAACTTAGATCGAGAAAGACCCGCTGGCTGCCAAGAACGCTTTTCGCGTATAACTCTAAAAGCAGTTATCTCAGCAAGGACCTTTTTTTGGTGAGACCCAGAGACCAAACCCTGGTCAGCAACCCCACAACTAGGTGGGTTACCACCGTGCTGCCATTCACGCGTTCTCAAATTGACATTAGACTTGCATATAAGATACACAAAAAATGGTAAAAGCAGGAATATCTATAACGATATTTTAAAAAAAAAAGCTACATATCCAATATCAAATTCGATTTCGCAAGACTGGGTGTAATCCAAACCGGACTGGGCCAGTTGGACCAAAGCTGAGGAGACACAAGTTCATCCGTGCTGTTATCTTCCAAGTTGAATACTCCAATATCACGTCTATTATTCTTGAATTCTGTTATCCAATTCTGACTGTCATCGGTGAAGTAGGCATGATTTGCCTTGAGAGACGGAAATTCTTCAGCACAGAGGCAAAGTGTCTGGTTATGCCCAACAAACAGGACATGGTCCTGCAAGTGATTGATCTTCACAAGCTTTTCTTCCACCAAGTCAGATACTTCGATACTTGCAGTATTCTTCAAAATGGCATCATAATCATATTCTGACGGATGAACGTAGTTGTCCTCTTCTGTTTTCCAGATTTGCAGCACATCACCCCATGGCGCATGAAGTATGTATGTATTTCTGTTACCATCCCCTATATCCATGACCTTTCCCATAACAGCCTTCACCATGGCAATAGGGCCACTGAGGTCAATCGCATGAATTTCTCCCAACGTAGTGACTGCATATAGCAGGCCATCCTTGTAGGTGCAGTTTTCATAGCCTTGGTATTGTGGCAGGTAGGCCCATTCATCATCCCCTACCCTTGCAAATGAGAGCTGACTGAATGGATTGCGTATAAGCACCACAAGGAGCTTTCCTGTTGATGTTTCAGAGAATACAAAAGCCCTCCCAGTGAGGAACAGCTGCTGCCATCTAGGAGAAATGGTGGATCCCCTTGGCCTTGAGTAAAACATCACTCTGTTGTGCCAGGATTGCCACCAATTCTCATACTTGATGATAGTGCCTGACTCGTCGTAGATGGGATTAACCTGCTCCATGGTGATCACTGACGGGAGGGCCATCTACTCCCTAGTGGCTGGGTTGAGGAGGTGCATGTTGGCATCGTTAGATAATCCTGAAGTGTATTCTGTAGCGTATCTAGCTATTTTCATTGTTCTGTTTGTCTGTTTTTTCAGTTAGCTTGTTAGCTGGTTTTTCGGATCTGAGCCGGCACCTCCCTGCGTGTTTGAGTGCTCGTGCACGTCGTGGAGTCGTGTGTAGCAAGGACGTGTGGGATGGCACACGTTGCAAACTGATCGTGGCGCACTCAGTTGAGGTTCGTGGCGAGAAGCCCGGCCGCGTCTGTTCTTTATATTCAGAGAAAGAAGTTCAGAAAAGCTAGTTTTTTCGCAGCACCAAATCCTCTGCTTCCACTGTGTTTTCGCGTTGAGTATTTGCAAGTTTCCACTGTGATCCTGTGAGCAAGATAACAGTGCATCTCACACTTATTATCAATGGTTACCAGCCAACCATCTGATGACCCAATCAGGTATCTATCACGGATGGGTGGATCCGGGAGAGTAATCTTGTAGGTTCTCTGCTCCGCAAGGCTGTAGATACACCCTACATTCTTACCGGCAGATTCAGAGGTGTAGAAGAGGCAAGGCGTCTGGTGCCGTTTATATTGTCCAAGGCTGTCTAGTGTGGTGTATGCAGAGTGCCAAGAGGAGCAGACGGAGCTCGCACGCAGCAAGTCAGGGATCTCCAAGCGGGAAAGTATTTCTATCAGGACATCCTCCGGGAGATGGGGCAATTCAGCCTCCACCATCGATGGCAGCACATTAACATCTTCTTCTTCGATGTAAGGAAGAGCTGGGAACTTATGCAAAGCTCCCAAGATTGCAGAGCACAGAGCCATAGCTAGCCTGCCTAAGCTCATTATGCTGGCTACGCTGTAGGTCGCCATCAGAGCATTGCTTCTACTTGCAAAATTAAAGAAGAAGAAAAAAAGTTGCTACCTTTGATGCTGCAGCACACCGAGAGTTGGGCTGGCCCCCCCTGGATTATATAGGCAATGGCGGCCTCGAATACGAATTTGAGCGGGAATCCGAATCCAAGAAGGAGGAAACCACTGAAATAGATTCGGAATCGGGAGTTCGGGACTAAACCTGTTGCCGCAGGGATTTCCGAATCCGACGAGTGTTCCCTCTCTCTGTGTGCGCGCGCGGTCTTGGTCAGTTGGTTGGCGGCGAGGCGACGCGAGTAGTGAGTAGTAGATGAGGGCGGAGGTCGCGGAGAAGCCGACGCACGCGAGACGCACGAGCGCAGGCTGGTTGCTTCGCGTCCTGCTCGTGCGGCCACCTGGCTGAGTGTGAGTCGCTCCGGGTTTGGCTTCTACCGGAATTGTGTTTGCATTCAGATTTTCAGAATGCCAGCACTGATTTCTTTTCAGATTATTTACCAAATTATTAAAACAGATTATTTATTCCACGCTTTAAGAAATACAGTTATTTTTAAAAAATATCTTCTATTATACTCCCTCCATTACATAGCATAAGGCACAACTACTATTTTTTTAATTACTTTTTAATGTTTCATAATACAAGGCGTGTAATTAATTAGCATTTTCTTCACTAAATTATTATTATTATAAATCATCCACCTTCAAGATCTCTAATTTTATTGAATGCATGCATTGTATTTAGAATGATCTGATAATAAATGTTCTGGTGAAGAGTGGTTGTGCCTTATATATTTTGAAATGGAGAGGATATAGTTTAGACCATTTATTTTAATTTATTTGTTAAGTTTATTTATCAAAATATTTAATTTATTTCTATAATTAAATAGATAATCTGCAGTATCTATGTGTTTAATTATTTGTTTCAAATAGTTCTGGTAAAAACAAACCCTAATCCGCTCAATAATCTATTTCAAACCATGACTAACATATTTAAACGCTACAAGCTTCTTGTCCCTCTTTTTAAAAAGGAAAAGTCTATACGTACTAACTTTTTCTTACTGAATTCTTACTAACACTAACATATCGTGATATGAGTGCATATAGATTTTTTATAACTTCCATTTTCCTAAATTAAACGGTTGAGATGATTGTTAGTACAAATTTAGTAAGAAAAATTTAGTATATGTAGCAGTGCTCTTTTAAAAATTACCCTAGCCACGTTGGTTCAAAAATTACAACTTCCATTAACTACTGATAGTTCAGGTGGAAACCAAAAAATTTACATCAAATTGGTCTCCCATTACAGCAACTACAATGGAACCTACATCAGTTCACTGAAAGCCCGAGATTGAAGGATGCAGAAAAATGCTGAAACAAGTATAGTTTGGGGAAAAAGAACTCATCAACGAGTCAAAATGGATTTCCTGAGACTGAGAGTAGTTGTTTAATTAGCACATTTATTTGGCTGATTTCATATTCCTGTGAGTGCAAGTAATTTATTGCATTCATCAACAAAAACCTAATAACCATTCATGTGAGTGGTATACTATCGAAGCCAATTTACTCATTACAAAAAAACAAAAACCTAATAAACTAAATGGAGTATATACTCAATTTCCCTTCGACTCATGGATCTCAACTCAATCAAAACAATTCAATATACCCGTGTCGGATAGTAAACTCCACAGCGGGGGACTGTGCAGACCCCCTTTTTGAGTTCGGCCCAGGGGCGCGAAAAAGAAGGTTCCTCAGGCCCGGCTCCGGTGAGGCCGGCGAGAATCGAAAATCGCAAGATAGAGTACGGTGACACACGAGCAAGTATACAGGTTCGGGCCACCGATGATGCGTAATACCCTACTCCTGTGTGGTGGATTATTTGTGTGGATTCTATCTCTCCGGAATTGGACTTGGCTAGCCGCAATCCAGGAAGTAGAAGCAAAAAGCCGAACCGAACCCCCTTTCTCTAGGCCTGGGCCTCCTTTTATATCTCAAGGGGATACCACAGGGGCCAGACAGGCTGTTGTCTAGAGAAAAGGAAAAAACTATTTTACAGATGAAGTCCATGTCGTGGCTTGGAGCGGAAGCCTTCCGCTCCTGTAGTGCCGGTATGGCGTCGATCAGACCGCCCATCATGGCGGTCGGCCCAACACGTCACTTCCCATTAAACGGCTGGAATCCGACAGTCCACCGTAAACTGTGCGATGCGCCAGGTGATTAGACTTGACGCACCAGCTCTGACGTGGCGCGAGAGCCGGATCGACCCTCGCAATCCTGGTGCAGGCCATCGGGAGGCGCAACGTACCTACCGGGCGTGCACCGGCACGCCCGGTGCTGTACGCTATCCCATCGGTCATTCGCACCGGTCTGACGCATGCGTGCGCGTCGCTTCGCAATAGATGCGGCACGCGCGCGGCGCAGACGCACTACTCCTGCGTTGTCGTTGATGCGGGTAGGTGAGCGCTGGGAGCGCTCACCCGCTTTGTTACGCGTGGCAGCGGCCCAAGGGGGTCGAGGGAGCCTGACCCCTGCTGAGCCACCCCCGAGGGGGTAACGTGTCACGGGAGGGCGGCCGCCACATCGCCCTCGGGCCTTCTCATCCCTTGGGGGATGGCCACGTGGATGGACGGGGTCGTCTCAAGCCCAAAATCGACATACCCCTGGACCCAGAATACCGACAACCCGATTCGAACTTGAATTTCGCATACACAATGATACACCCTATTTGTATCAGAACCCAGATAAACTATATGCAACAAATTACTTTGGTTCTTCACTTATCACATTCGCATTTGACGTTATACACCTCTTACCAATTCCTGATGAGACGACACGGTAGCACTGGAACCACCACGTAGTACTCCTACCGAAACTCCATCTCCATCGAGTAGTACGTCACCCACGCCGTCCACCTGATCGCCACATCGCGCGAGGACGAGACGACGCACCGCGGGATCCACATGGACAGCACAGAAATAACTCCACCCGAGTTTACTGCAACCACCACGGTTGACGCAACGCCTCTCAGGCTCTCCGTGTGACCGTGTCCGTCCCAACGGTCTCGCAGTAAATAGACACGGCGCAGCGGTACGCTGACACGGAGCAGCAGCGCCTGCTGCGCTGCTCGTCCCCCGGCCCGCGCGAGCAACGGTCCGCTCGGTCGCGATCTCGCGGAGGCCGTGTAGCCGACCGGTCGCGCGCATCGGCGGGCTTGATACGTACGCGAGGCGACCCGGAATTCGTCGCTCTCGCGCGCGCCGGGCGGCCGCGTTGGTCGGTGATCCCGCCGGCGCGCTCCCCGGGCAGAGAGGGGAAAAAACAAAGAAAAGCGGAGACGCCACGACGCCAACTTTAACGAACCCCAACGAACGATAAAGCCGCCCCAACCGCTGCGCAGCGCAAAAAAAAACAGAGACACATACTGACACATATAGAGAGAGAGCCCTCTGCTTCCAGTGTGTCAAAGCTCCCGGCGCGGCGGGAACGGCGAGCGGCGACCGAGCATGAGGGAGCAGGAGGAGGGTGGCCTGCAGGCGGCCGGGCGCCGGGGCGGGGTCGTCAGGGCGTTGCTCGGCCTCGGCGCGATCACGGAGGGTGCCGCCGCCGCCGCCGCCGCAGAGGGGAGAATGCCGAGGAAGGCGGTGTCGGGGGACGGCGGCGGCGAGGAGAGGAAGGCGGTGGTGAGGGTGGTGGCGGCCGACATGCCGCCCGCGCTGCAGCGGCGCGCGTTCCGCTGCGCCCGCGACGAGCTCGCCGGGATGCCGCACTCCACGCGGCGGCTCGAGCCCAAGCGCCTCGCCCTCGCCCTCAAGAAGGTTAGTAGTACATTTCTTGGCCGGTGTACTTACCTTGCATAAGTACCAGAACTCCATTACTGTCCCTGCAAATTGGTTGTAGAGTTAGCTTGCGTATCTGGAAGAACAGGGCCCTCGAGTGGTCGAGTTTGCTTCCAAATATGCATTAGCCAATGGAATTAGCTGATTAATCATTTGTCCACTGCTATTTTTCTCCACTTGCTCATTAGATTATCTGAGACTGTTCTTCAGTGAGGACAGCATCTTCCTTGCCATGACTAATTAAGCCTCCGATAGTAGGTGCTTAACTGATCGTGTCGAGCAGTGATGGTTCTTGGAGTAAATGCATTCGCACAATGCTTGCACATGCTTCTCACGGCAACGCAGTCATAACTGATGTACTAGTAGCACGTATCCGTTGCAGGGGCCTTACCGTGATAAGGATTTAAGATTTTTGTCTAGTGCATTCATGTCCATGCTGATTGATCCACCCCATTTGGTTGTTGCATAGATGATGATTTTGGTTGCCCGGTTGCCCCTGTGGCCCTGTAGCTATCTTCATGCACCTGAAACCCAAATTGGCTTGTTGTTTGTTATGGAAAAACTGGAAGGGTCAGAGAATCATAGGCAGCTCAAGTATCAGTTTCTGAACACCTAAGCAGTAGGGTCAAGCTGAATGAAACTTTGGCTCTTCGTTGTGGGTGTGCTAAGATTTCCTCGTGCAATCTAGCATGTACTCCTAACTACCATTGCGAGCATTTAATACGTTGCACAATCAGGTGGTCATATCATTTGGTTGTCGATCTGTCATTGACTCTGTCTTGTACAAAACGGATTGCAACTTTGACCATGAGGATGCATCACTCGACTATAGAACTTTAATTTGCATATCTTGGTAAAGTTTTGTCTGCCACTCATAAATATTCAGTTCTTGTCCAATATGAGAATAGCGTTTCAAATTCCATCTGTAAGTAAAACTGCCTTGGATAAATGATCTCACAGAACCGAATGTAGTTGATTCTTTTTAAGAAATATCAGAAACCGAACGTAGTACATAAGAAGCGTAACCATAAGCATTGCTAGATACTAATATACTGAAGTAATGCCCTTGAAAATGTACAATAAGCAAAACATTTTACTGTTCATCCTGTAATTCTAATGAGACATAACTTACATTTTATCAGAAACCTAATATCTTGTCCACTTGCCTGAATCCTGCACAATCTCCAACCAATCAACAACCAAATCTGGGGCCATTCCACATATTTTTTGTCCATGCTTACCAAGCAACCGCACTTCCTATTATTTGTCCACAAATTCTATAACACGCTATTTCGTCCGTGTTCATCTAGTTCCATATGCAATACTGTATAAATCATGGAAGCTTATCCTTCGCTGCAGGAGTTTGACACTGCTTATGGACCAGCTTGGCACTGCATCGTAGGGACGAGTTTCGGTTCATATGTCACCCATGCCCGGGGTGGTTTCTTGTACTTTTCCGTTGATAAGGTCTATATACTGTTGTTCAGGACGGCCGTGGAGCCCCAACCGCATTGTGAAGATCAAACAGATAGTTCGTGAATTTATGCTGGGAAAGCATCCCAAATGCAGTTGTCCAGCTACGCCAAGACCTTGTACATTGCATGGTTTCTTCGATGGCAAAGGGGACTCCTTTTGGCGTTTATATGGTTCTAATGTCAAGAATTATTTCGTGGCTAGTGTGATCTGTTAAGAGTTTATGGCTGAATGCGGTGCACCTTAGAGTTCTGATGCTCCTTGTACATGGTCAGATAGGAACAGAAGCTGACCAGGGAGCACAAATGGGTGTATATTGACGTGCAATCCCTTAGAATGCATTGAATCAGTTGCAAGTTGTGACTCATTTTCTGTTGTTCAAGGCAATAAGTGCCGACTCTGTTAATACCAGGATGTTTTATTGGTGTTCACTTTTCACACAAAACACAGCTCGCCATATAAACCATATCAGCATTAGCAAATGCATCTCGAACTGCTGTAAGAAACATCCATGCCTCATACATAGAAGAATTTAGTAAATGATAGCGTGCATATGATACAAACAATACAGACCTAGATAAATTCTGTTTGAACTAATTTCTTGCCTTCCTGGTATATACACCAGTAAAACTGTGAATCTCTCTGATCAGACAAGCTGGAGCTTGAGGTGACAATAGAAACGTCTTTGTTCAGACGACCATTTCGGCCTCTCTCAAACTTGAAGGAATTCCTATATCTAGTCTCATTGTGGCTTTGTACTTCTCCGGCACTTTTGCACCAGCCTGAACACATATCTCCACAATCGCAGGTGCCTGCCCATAGAAACTCTTTAGATCCCTCTGCAATTCCTCCCCGGATTCTGGCATGTGCCACACATATCTAGGAGGTATTAAGTCATCGAGCACCGCTGCTTGCCATCCATGCTGCCCATTCCTCTGCTGGTGTTTGAAGGCACCACAATTCCGTGCTTTGTGGCCACTTGCTCCTATATGAACCTCTGGGCAGTATCCACAAACCCGCACTGCATAGCCCTTCATAAGCTTCAAGGCACCATCCCTGAGTATCTCCCATGCTTCGAGTGTTTCCTCAGCAAGAGTAACAATCTCCTCTGCGCTAGCTGGGGCAATAATCTCGTCATCATGTAGTTCTTCAAGAATTGGATGCTCAAGTCTGTAAGGCTCTGGGTCAGGTAGGTCATCTTCATTAGCATCAACAAACTCATTCTTTCCGATTTTAATAATGGGCTTTCTTCGCCGCTTTGTGGGGTATTCAGGGAGATTAACTCCAGCTTGAATGCATAGCTCCACAAGAGCAGGGATGCGGGGTACAGCAAACCTCTGATCATGAGGGATACGCTTTCCTAAGCGATCCTCTAGATGGTAGGCTTCAACCGGCACAAAAACAGCTTCCACCAAAGTACCTCCCCAGTCATGTTGCCCCCTACGTTTATCTGATGACATTCCTTTGCATGTTCGGAAAGGGTGTCCAACAGATCCAACATGTATCTCACTGCAATGTCTGCAAGATAAACATACATTATTTCCTCCGGCAAAATAGAAGCGCACAATCTTCACTGAAAGGTGCTTGTCGGTGAACTGAAAAGTGCATATTAACATAGAACAACTAAAAGGTACATAATTGTCAAAATTACTAAAAGAGGTACTACCAAGTAGAAACAGTAGTAGGAGCATGACGGCATCATCATAAGCCAAAATAGTCAGAAAGTTTATCCAAGGCTGTCGTGAGATTTAAATTACGCTAAACAGAGATTATAGTAAAAAAATGCAGACATTCCCAAATGCAGACTTTTATAAAACAAAATGGAAGCTTATCTAGAATTGATAATATCTAAACTTATAGAAATGCATGTACTCAATGCGAACAATTAATGAGTTCTTGGAACAGGTACTGTTTCATAGCTTCAATCAATAATCAGATAAAATTCGACTGTGAATAATAGAGGAGTCACCACAGATGCCATGAAGTTTATTTTGAAATTGATGCTTAAATGATCTATGTCTAATACAGAGCCTCACTAAAGACTTGGCACACTACATCGATTAAGCAGCTGAATATCTTCATAATTTATGCCATATACAAGTCCGCAAATTGATATAGAATGAAGTTTCTTACATCTTGTTTTATAGAATAACTTCTACTTCCTTATTGTTCTATGCGTAGTATGCATCCCAATATGTTATGTGGTTTATTTCAAGATGAAAGTACAATTCTGTTGTCCAATGTATGTGGAATTAACACAAGCAAGATCTGTGTATATAATGATCAAGATGGGATGGAACAGGAGAATTACTTGCATCCTTTCACTGGTATTACTTTCATAAGCCTCTTCAAGTTGTTGATCAGCAAAATTCTTGCATTATAAACCTTATATGCGACTGGTATCAGTCTTTTGACCAGCATCCCATTTTTGGGAGGTGGTAAAGATCGTTTGGGTTTCCCTTCAGCTTTCTTCGCCCTCTCTTTTGCTCGGCGTCTTAACTCCAACACTGGTATTGGAAATGGCTTCTTCTCTCTTCTCGAGTAATTAGGTGGAAAATCAGCATTCTGAACATGTTCATTTGTGATGACAATGGTTCTAGAGCAAGGTTGGGAGATACTTGAAGCAGGTCCTCTGAAAAATATAAGGAAAAAAGACAATAAATGAAAATAATCAGGACATAAGATCCTAGAGGTAGTATCTCTACCACATTCAATTTCCACTAAACCAACTCTACTAAACCCTAGAATGAAATATCACCCGGATCAAGACCATGGCTATTACTTAAAAATTTACAATTTTTACAAAAAGGAATGTCAACTCAACAAAATGCATGAGAAAAAGTCGTAAGTAGGAAAAAAAGTTTGTGGTCTGCTCATTACCAGATGAATTGACAACGGAGATTGTTGACAAAAAGGGAGTTGGACAAAGTGATTGGTTTCTGACATGGGCTAGCAAACCAAGCATATTTGCATTCTTTGACAAGCATGGCAGTTTACATTTCCAGATGTTCAGGATATCGTGGTGATAAAGCGCAAACAACCTGATCTGTCACCTGACATATGTCCTAACTTTCACGCATCTTTTACCACAACAAGTGACACTTCTAAAACAACAGGTACATTCTCACTGGTGTTAGTTTGTGGAGAGCAATGGAAACCAATACACATTGTCCAACCATCTTCCTTTGCTCACTACCACGATACAGTTACTATGAATTCTTCCGAGTAGCAAAACAACAGAGCAAACAGTAGCAGCAATCTTAACAACTGAACGTTTTCAAACGTTGCCATTGTTCTTGGAGCAGATAGGTGAACAAACCTGAATCGACCACCGCGTCCACCCGCACCCTTGGCAATCCCTGCAACCGCATCCGAATACTCCCTGACCTGTACCAAGCAGCCACTAGAATCAAACAACAGAGCCGAACGATAACGCCACCTACCCTCACAATTACCCAGCTCTATAACTACTGTGGTCAGACAGCAGTTGCTCCTCTCGGGAGATGGGGAACGGGGCAACGGGCCTACCTGGATGCGGGGAGCGGACCACCGGAGGCCGATGAAGCAGCGGAGCGGCGGGAGGCGGGAGGAGCAGGTCGGTGGAGCGAGGAGAGGGTAGGGGGAGGACGTGGATGGCATCATCGCCAGAGCTCCTGTCATGGCGGCGAGCCTGCCGTGTCACCACCGGAGTGAGGCGGAGGCCTCGCCGCCTTGGTTTCCCTCTCCTCCGTGTATCTTTCACCTCTCTCTCTCTCTCCCCCTATCCTCGCACGCGACGGGGGAAATGGGGTCCGGGTCCGCTTTGCTTTCCAGATTTCTTTTTATGGAATAAGTCAACTTTACCTTCCTAAAAAGTGACCCGAAAATCTAATCAGTAATCCTCAACCGCAAAACCAGATTTTTTTTATCCCTAAACTGATAAAATCGATACAATTCGGTGCAATTTGACTACCTCAACAGTTTTGGAGGGTTGTTTCCCTGCGTGGCACCTACTAGTGGTGTTAACCTGGTCTTCGTCACACGTGGCGTTGATATGGTACTTATGTGGTATTAGAATTTAAAAAATATATACATGGGGCCCACTTGTCATCCTCTCCTCCCTCACCTTCCTTCTCTTCTCTATTCTCTCTTCCTTGAGCAACTGGGCGGCGATGGCAGGTGGCGCTGCTGCGGGAAGTAGAGGAGAGGGTAGCGGCGGGCGGCAGCAGGGCGCCGCTCGGCAGCAGGCAGCGCTACGGCGGGAGATGGAGGAGAGCGCAGCAGTGGGCAGCAGTAGGGGCACCGCTTGACGTAGGGGCTCGAGGGAGGCCCCTACTCCGTCCCCGGCTTCACCAACAACGCTGGCAATGGCCCTCATTTGTCGCCGGAGAGGAGACCTAGGGAATGGCGTGTCGCCGGCGCTGAAGAGTATGATGGTGAATTGGCGTGCCGCCGGCGCCAGAGAGGAGGCTAGGGGAACAGGCAATGGCGTGTCGCCACTGCCGGAGATGGGCCTGGAGGATTGGCGGCTCTTTGCCTTCACCTCCGCCTCCCACCTCCTACCTTGATGGGTTCTTCGAGCTTGAGCTACCGCTCCTCTCCTTTGAGCGCCCGCCGCCACCGCCACTCCAATTCACGCCCTCCTGACTACCCGAGGAGAAAGGGGAGACTGGAGCGTGCCGGAGGTGGTACGGAGGAGCTCGAAGCGGCGCGAGCGGATGGACGACGGCTTCGATAAGGACCTGCAGGTTGGAGACGTAGGAGTCGTCGTTGAGCTCGACGAAGGCGAAGGAGCCCTTCCCGTGCTCCTGCTCGGTCTTGACCCACCCGTCCATGACGACGTGCTCGGCGGATGCGGATGCAGGTGGTGGTGGGCTCCAGATCGTCGAAGAGGGAGGCCACAACCATGGCAGCTGCTGTGGCGTCTTCGGCTATGGGGAAGGGAGGGTTTGGGAGGAGGCGGATGAGGTGGGTGGTGGCTTGGAGCATCTCGGCTGTGCTGTTCATCCTTGAGGCGCCAGGGATGAGGCCCGACAGCTCTGCCATCTTGTTGTTGATTCGCCTCCGCCGCTCCCTCGCTGCCGCACTCTGCGTGACCTGGTTGTGGTGGTGGTGGTGGCGCCCATCGTTGGCGCCGCCCTCCGTGCCAACCTTCTTCGCCTCCGTCGCTCCGGCTCCCCGCACGAACACCGCGTCAGGCAACTCCCATCGCGGCTGCTGCACCGATGGCAGCGGCGGTGGTGTGGGGACAAAACGAGTCACCAGCTCCGGTGACGGCGCCGGTAGAAAAGCACCGGCTCGGTGGAACTCGTCATCGACGACGCAACGACGCATTCACGTGGCCTCTTGTTGGCGCGTAGGTCAGCGCGAGGTAGTGGGGCGAGGACGTCGTCAAGGATGGTGACGCCGTGGGCGGGCGGGTTGTAGACGAAGCCGAGCAGCGCGTCGGTGAATGACAAATGGGTCCCATATATATTTTTAATTCTAATACTACGTAAGCGCCACGTCAACACCACGTGTGATGAATACCAGGTCAACACCGCTACGTAGACGCCACATCAGCGAAACCGCTTTCCAAAACTGTCGAGGGAGTTAAATTCTACCGGTTTTAATAATTTAGGAGTCAAGATATCGGGTTTTACGGTTTAGGGTTACGAGTTAGATTCGGATCAATTTTAAGGGAGTCAAAGTGAACTTATTCTTTTTTTTATCGGCCTTCGTGTGTCGGAAATTTTCGGTCCATCTCATCTGTTAGAACTGGGAAATAACGGCCTAAAATAGTCCAAGGCCGATCTGTTTGGCCCTGTATGGATTATAGGGGACGTAATGGGCTGCTGCGTACTGGATTATTAGCCTAACGAAAACCAGGCATAGCCCAAGCCCAGGTCAGGCTCACGCTGGGTATGTGATGCCTAACGGTTTTGCTATAAATCTGTCGCCAGATTTCTTGTTACAAATCTGTCAATTTTTGGACCGTACGATCGCATCAAGATTCGTGCTAGTGTGAGCTGACCTTTTTTCTGGAAAAAGACAAGTGCGTGTGCAAAGTAGGGGGATCGAACTCATGACATTCAATCACTGGAATAAGGCAGTTCACCAACTAAGCAACCCGATAGATTTGATTTTGTAGCCAAAATACTTTAATTATACGTTAGTTATAAATGTAGTGTAACTATAGTGTAATTACATTTGCAATTACGATGTAACTACAGTGTAACTATAACGTAACTATAGTATAAGTACATATATAACTTTAACGTGATATATATATTTACTAATGGCCTCGTTACGAAACATTTTGCAACCTATGTTGGTACTATAGTTGTTTATTAATATGCGTTGGATTGGATTCTAATCTAAGGATTGAAAAATCTGTGTGATATCGGCTCTAAAATCTGTCGAAAGACAGCTAGCTAATCCCGATGCCTAAACATATAGTTATGTGATAATTTACCTATTAAATTTATAGTTTTGTGATACTCCAGCTTAATTATGTAGTTTGTATTAAGTTTGATTTTAAACCGGTAATTTTCATCTTGGATATGTAGTGTTTTGTAATAGTTTAATTAAAAATTGAGATCTCTTAAAAATTCTATAGTTTTGTGTAAATTACTCAAAATAAAAAGGGAAACCTCTTGTTCAGTCATATGGTCTATTTGATTGCAAAGGTCGTTGATACCCTTGCCACCACCGATTTAAACCGTCAAAGCTGCTCTAGAGAGAAAGGAGAGCCAAGTTCTTCAACCACCTCAGCTACCGCACATGCCAATTCCTCTCTGAATTCGTTCTTCAGACGGCCACACGAATAGCTATATGTTGCACGGTTCATCACTGCACTCAAGCTGACAAGCTGGGAAACTTGAATCGGTGCGCTTAGATTAACCCAAACTTGTAGAGAATGGCACTGACTTAACCATGCCACCACGTACACCAGCGCGCTATAAATCCATGCCACGGTGCCACCTCGTCATGCAACACAAGCAATCAGCATCAGCACAACACAATCACAGAGAGGCAGTAAAGAATCGCAGGATCCTGATAAAAGCCGAAGCAACAATGGCAGTTCAAGCTTTCGCTGCCGTCGTGGCCGTCGTCGCCGTGCTCGCACATTCAGCCGCGGCCACTGCCGCTGCAGCGCCAGCGGTGCCGGCCAAAGGCCCGGTGACGTACGTGTTCGGCGACTCGATGTCGGACGTGGGGAACAACAACTACTTCCCGCTCTCCCTCGCCAAGTCCAACTACCCCTGGTACGGCATCGACTACCCCAACGGCGTCGCCACCGGGAGGTTCACCAATGGAAGAACCATCGGAGACTACATGGGTAAATGCAAATTAGACCAATTCACTCGCTGCCTACCTAGCTGACGATCCACACGCGCATTCCGCCTGATTCGGTATTTCGGTTGATGCAGCTGACAAGTTCGGCGTCCCCTCCCCGCCGCCGTTCCTGTCGCTGTCAATGGTCGACGACGACGTCCTCGGCGGTGTCAACTTCGCGTCCGGCGGCGCCGGCATTCTGAACGAGACGGGGGTCTACTTTGTAAGTCGCATCATATTGTTACGTTGTGCTTACGAGTTGTTGCAGGTCGCTTTTGTGGCATGTTTTAATTCTTGAGTGTGGCATGCTGATTCGCAGGTTCAGTACTTCTCGTTCGACGAGCAGATATCGTGCTTCGAGATGGTCAAGAAGGCGATGATCGCCAAGATCGGCAAGGAGGCCGCCGAGGTTGCCGTCAATGCCGCTCTGTTCCAAATTGGACTTGGTACGCCAATTTCTTCTCGTGAAATCGACTAGTCTTTGGACCACATTTGATAGGATATCTAGTTAGCTGCCTGAATACATAGGTGCTAATCTGACGTGAAATGTACTGCTGTTTCTGAAGGGAGCAACGACTACATCAATAACTTCTTGCAGCCGTTCATGGCGGACGGCCAGACGTACACGCACGACACATTCATCCGCCTCCTCATCACCACTCTGGACCGGCAACTAAAGGTAAGAAATAACACACAATAATCTCACTGTGACAAATGACCTGTATTAGCCAATTAAAAGACGAGGCCTGATATATTGTCCATTGTCCACGGCGGTGGTTGAATTGTTCGCTTTTGCAGAGGCTGTACGGGCTCGGCGCGAGGAAGGTGGTGTTCAACTCGCTGCCGCCGCTGGGCTGCATCCCTTCGCAGCGCGTCCACTCCGGCAACGGCAAGTGCCTGGACCACGTGAACGGCTATGCCGTGGAGTTCAACGCGGCCGCCAAGAAGCTGCTCGACGGCATGAACGCCAAGCTGCCCGGCGCGCGGATGGCGCTCGCCGACTGCTACTCCGTCGTCATGGAGCTCATCGTCCACCCCGAAAAACACGGTAATTAATCAATCAAACGCAAACTTCCGGCCAGCACACGTTCCGGCGCGTGTCGGCGGGCTCGTCTCACTGTTCGCGATGCATGCGTGTGTGTGCAGGGTTCACCACGGCGCACACGTCGTGCTGCAACGTGGACACGACGGTGGGGGGCCTGTGCATGCCGAACTCGCGGCCCTGCAGCGACCGCAAGGCGTTCGTCTTCTGGGACGCGTACCACACCTCCGATGCCGCCAACCGGGTCATCGCCGACCTCCTCTGGGACGCCATGCCGAGCGCCGGGAGCGGGGGCGCTGCCACCACCCCTCTCGCCGCGTCGCCGGCGCCGTCTCCGTCTCGGGCGCCGTAGTCGACCGATCACGACGTACCGTAGTGCCAAGTGTGCTGTGTACTTTTGTAGCGCCGTAAGTGCGCGTTCGCGTGGATTATTTGTTCTTGGAAGTGCCGGTGCTGGCTTCTAGTTGGTCGAATTCACAAAAATCGTTTAAATTATGTTTTTGGGACTGTCCCAATGGGACATATCATATAGTATGTGATATATAGATCATCTTTGAGTTCAGTATACTCTTACATATGAAAGAGTCTGAGCATCGATGCTCTTTAGCTTATCAGACATAACTAAAATTTAAAACTTAATTTTAGAGTTGATTTTTCATCATGATATATTTTCCAACATTAAAATTTAAATCAGTAATAATTTGTAAATTAATAACTTTATCGCTAATAAATGTTACGACTTATAATCAAGTGTAGGTGAAAATATAGACCCGAGCATATGATACTTTCTCTTTCTTTAATATTTGAACTAACCAACGTTAAAGAAAAAAAAAGGGAGTATATAACCATATGGTATTTGGTAGCTTTCGATTATATGACCATTAATATATCGGAGAACTTGGTTTTTGTTCTGTTTCAATTTCAAATATTCAACTCAAGAGTCAAAGTGTCGAACCAAGTCTCCAAGAGAAAGGTATAATGCATACCAGCGGTCGGGATCCGTCTCCATGCAGCTGAGACTGCACATCCCACCGTCCGTTGATCTGTTCCCTTTCCCCCAAACTGCAAGAGCTCATCAGGTCAGGTCCACCACACTCCTAAACCCTCGGTCGGAGCAAGCCCACCGCACCACTCCAGTCGCCGGCGACGGGAGCGGCGCATCGGCGATGGACGGGGCGCACGGGCAGAGGCAGCCGATGTCTCCGGCGATCTCTGCCTCGGCGGTGCTTCCGCAGCAGCGGCAGATGCAGCTCCACCACCACCCGGCGCGGTCGGCCATCGCCGATCTCTTCACCCTATACCTCGGCGTGCGTGCCTTCTCTCTCCTCCTCAATCTCTAACCGTGGTGCACTTGTGAACGCTAGCTCAGACCCTGGGTTTCCGTGGCTTGCAGATGAACTCGAAGCAGCGGGTCGAGGATCCAACTAGGGAGACCTCGTAAGTTGATTTCCCACTTGTTGGACTTCTAATTGGGGATTTTTTTTTTTGTTCGGGCTAGGGCTAGGGCTAGCTGGATTGCTCGAGGGCTCGAGCACATGAAACATGATAGGTTAGGTCGGATTATTTTGTCCTTGTCGTTCGCGCTTTGTTCAACTTTACCTTTTGAAGGCGATGGCTTCTGCAATGTCCGGAGATAACTGCCGCAATTTTGGAACTAATGTGCTATAATTTATCGATTTTTCGTGTTTTGTTCATTTTGATATGGTAGTTTGACGATGGATGTCAATTCAGCAAGCTTTTCTAATAAAACTGTAATGCATAATGGACATTGAATTTGCTTAGGAACAAGTTGCAGAAGAGAGTAACTGCTATGAACAGAGATCTGCCTCCCCGAGATGAGCAGTTCATTTCGGATTTTGAGCAGTTGCACATGCAGTTCCCAGTAAGCAGAATCATTACGCAAATACTTTTGTTCATGTCATGAGAGCAGAACAAATTTATTATTTGATTTGAATGTTTCTTCAGGACCAAGAGCAGCTGCAGGCAGTTACGGAATCAGTTCTCATCTCATTTGTCCTGCAGTGTAGTAGCCACGCCCCACAATCTGAGTTTTTGCTCTTTGCCACACGTTGCCTGTGTGCCCGAGGCCACCTTCGATGGGACAGTCTACTTCCTTCTCTACTTAATGTAGTTTCCTCCATGGAGGCACCAATGGGGCAAGGGGTTTCTGTGACTACTGGTGGACCTGCAACATCTTCTTCGTCAGCTATTACAGTGCCAAATGCCCCAAGCTTTCACCCTTCAAATCCCACATCTCCATTGTCAGCAATGAACACTATAGGATCTCCCACTCAATCTGGTATCGACCAACCAATAGGTGCAAATGTCTCACCCGTAAAGGGAGCAGAATTCTCTAGCCCTGGACAGCTTGGTCTGGCGGCTAGAGGTGACCAGTCTCGCAGGGGAGCAGAAATTAGTTATCTGCATCACTTATCCTGTAGAATTATTCTAGCCGGGCTGGAGTCTGATTTGAAGCCAGCCACCCATGCTGTGATATTCCAGCATATGGTAAATTGGCTTGTTAATTGGGACCAGCGACCGCATGGTGTGGACCAAGCTGATGTATTGCAATTGCAAACCTTGAGGCTTGAAAGACCTTTGCATGAATGGATGCATCTATGCTTAGATGTGATATGGATTCTAGTTAATGAAGATAAATGTCGTGTTCCATTCTATGAGCTTGTTCGCAGCAACTTGCAGTTTCTCGAAAATATTCCTGATGATGAAGCACTAGTTAGCATTATTATGGAGATCCATAGGAGGAGGGACATGGTGTGTATGCACATGCAGATGTTGGATCAACACCTCCATTGCCCAACATTCGCAACTCATCGGTTCTTGTCGCAATCATACCCAAGCATAGCTGGTGAATCTGTTGCTAATTTGCGTTATTCTCCCATTACTTATCCAAGTGTATTGGGAGAGCCGCTACATGGAGAGGTGATATTACTTTCCCCCCCTCTTTACCCACCTCTCCCCTTTTAAGTTTGCCATGAACCTGTATGCATTGACTTTGTAACTGTGGACTGAGGCTCAATTTTTATATTCATTATATATACTCGGTCCCTTCCTATATGCTCTGCACATATTTTGACTTCACAGAGATATTGCAGTATTCTTTCACCATATTGGGGGCTATGAGATTGAAATTAGTGTCACAAAATGGCTGGAATATCCTTGAGAAGTCTTTAGGATTGTTGTAGTATCCTCTAACATTAACAAGCGCTGACATGCAAACACATTTTGTTTGAGTGGTCATGAATAATTTCACAGGAGGGAGAAATAAACGGGAAAATTGCAAAGCATCATAACATGCAGAGGCAAAATATATTTTGCAATTAAATTTCAACACACCACATGTTTTTCAAGGACGGATCAGGAAAATTGGCAGGAAATGAATAGATAATTGAGCTATTAGTTTCTAATGTTGTTTTGGGTGACATCTGAATCTGATATAACTTTGTTGTTTAGGATCTTGCAAACTCCATTCCTAAAGGGGGTTTAGACTGGGAACGTGCTTTGCGTTGCTTGAGGCATGCACTCCGCACAACCCCGTCACCAGACTGGTGGAGGCGTGTTCTTCTTGTTGCTCCTTGTTATAGACAACATCCTCAACAATCATCAACACCAGGAGCTGTTTTCTCACCTGATATGATCGGTGAGGCAGTTGCTGACAGGACAATTGAACTACTGAGACTCACGAACTCAGGTTAGAATTTGAAAGTTAACCATTTACCTTGTCAATATAATGAGTTCCTTTCTCAAGTGGACAGCTGATGGGAATATAGATTTCAAATGTTCCATTGATGCACCCTTTTCACTATTTTTTTTCTTTTAGGACATGAAACTTTTACCTCAAGAAATTAAATTTGCTTATCACTATTGTCAGATATGTGCAAGTCTTTGGTTACTGTCTGTTGCTTATACTCATTCTTGTTTTTTATGCTGTTGCAGAGACTCAGTGCTGGCAAGATTGGCTTTTATTTGCTGACATTTTTTTCTTTCTGATGAAAAGTGGTTGTATTGATTTTCTTGATTTCGTGGACAAGCTTGCATCTCGAGTAACAAATAGTGATCAACAGATTCTTCGCAGTAATCATGTCACTTGGTTGCTTGCACAGATTATCCGCATTGAGATTGTGATGAACACCCTTAGTTCGGACCCAAGGAAGGTGATGTCTATTTCTACGATCATCTGCAAACACCTCTTTCTTTTGGCGAATCATTCAATCAATTCAATCGATTAGTTGATGACATGATTGTGGTACCAAAAAAAGATTTCCTCATGAAATTTTCAGGGTGCTTTATTTTGTTTTGTGCTCTTCTTTTGGGAACTGCAAGGACTAACAAGTAATAACAGAGGTCAACAAACTCAGTTAAACTAATCTCACATCCAATTGCTATTAAACTTTAAATACATATAACTTTTGGTAGTATTTCTATGTTTCCTTCCATGATGTCTTGTGATTGTCTTAATTTCCTGCCTATAACTCTATATACCATTCTGGTATTTCTTGTGTTACCAGGTTGAAACTACAAGGAAGATAATTTCGTTCCACAAAGAAGACAAGAGCCTTGATCCAAATAATATCAGTCCTCAAAGTATTCTTCTTGATTTCATAAGTAGCAGCCAAACTTTGCGGATTTGGTCTTTCAACACTTCAATTAGAGAGCATTTGAACAGTGATCAGCTTCAGAAAGGCAAACAGATAGATGAGTGGTGGAAACAGATGACAAAAGGTACTTGGTACTTGTGCTTATTCATGGAGTATGAGAGTATCATTATGCTTTTGATGTAAAATATTGCCTGGTAGATTTAGAATTCATGGAAAAAAATTTCGCCGGTAGATACTAGATAGGCAACATGGACTGATTATGTGCAGAAAATTCTTGCCTTTTGTTTTATATAGTAACACTACAACTAATAATTCAGGAGGTGGATACATTTTCTTGAAAAGAGAGATATTTGGCTGTAAACCATTACTGTTATGTTCAATTTTGTCTTCGTTAATGTATTTGTAATAAAGCTTTGTTATTGTTTCCCTTGAAATAATAGCTTCTGGGGAGAGGATGATAGATTTTACGAGCTTGGATGAGCGGGCGATGGGCATGTTTTGGGTTCTCTCCTTCACCATGGCACAACCAGCATGTGAAGCAGTCATGAACTGGTTTACATCAGTAGGAGTAGCAGATTTAATTCAGGGACCCAATTTGCAGCCAAATGAAAGAATGACGATGATGCGTGAAACTTATCCACTGTCTATGTCATTGCTTTCGGGGTTGTCTATCAATCTATGTTTGAAACTTGCTTTCCAGCTTGAAGAGACCATATTTCTTGGCCAGGTAAAAACACTATGTTGCTGCTTATCTTCTTCTTCTTTTTTTTTAACTCTGCTCTTTATGGTTTGGCTATGCCAGTGCTCATGTGCCTTTATTTATTACCGACAAACATCAGAATCAATATGTTACAACCTATCCCGAGTAAAAAGAAAATGATAAGCAATTCATATGTTTATCTTTTTATCTATTAAGATCTCCTGGCATAATAGCTCATGTTAACAAACTTAGCTGTAATATGTGAATGGTTTATATGTTAAGAGTATATGACCAGTTCATCATTTTTTAACTTGGGAATGACTTTGCTAGAATCACAACTATATGTTCTTTTGTTGACGTACTAATATCCATCTCTCTTTACCATACACTAATTTTCTTACATAATTCTTCTGTTCTTTGGTAGAATGTTCCTAGCATTGCTATGGTGGAAACCTACGTTAGACTGCTGCTTATAACCCCTCATTCGTTGTTCCGTCCACATTTTACGGTAAGTCCTGCCTCCTGTTGTAATCTGTAGCATTCATGTGAAGTTTATGGCTTTATGCTACCTTGTGATTAATTGATTATTCATTTGCTCTGATTTCTGAATTAACTTTCTGCAATTGTAAGCATGAAAGTTCAGTCCTCAATAACATGCGATTCATATTATTGAGGCATTAACACAAAGATGCGATTTCCTCAATAACTTCCTACGGTTTTATTAAACCTTGCAGACATTAACACAAAGATCTCCATCTATCCTGAGCAAATCTGGTGTGTCTCTGCTCCTACTTGAGATACTGAATTACAGGCTACTTCCTCTATACAGGTAATTTAAGTAATTTAATATTTGTTTTCTGCTATTTACCTTGAAACCCTTTTCTTATCAACCATATCCACAATTGGAATGTCCGACCTCAGCAAAAAAAGCTTGATGGTCATTTAGAAAAAATCTGTTCCATTTATCGTTTATATTATGGTGCACCTTTTGGTTTACATCTATGTGGATTTCTTCTGCTCAGGTATCACGGGAAAAGCAAGGCATTGATGTATGATGTTACAAAAATAATATCCATGATTAAAGTCAAACGTGGAGAGCATCGCCTTTTTAGATTAGCAGAAAATTTGTGCATGAATTTGATTCTCTCACTAAGAGACTTCTTTTTGGTGAAAAAAGAATTGAAGGTAACCTGCTTCTTCTGGAAATTTCATCTGTTACTAATTCGCATAAAGTGAACTTCTGTATTTATGTAAATGTAGGGTCCAACTGAGTTTACCGAAACACTTAACCGCATAACGATAATAAGCCTTGCTATCACCATGAAGACACGTGGAATTGCTGAGGTCGAACATATAATTTATCTTCAACCATTATTAGAGCAAATTATGGCAACGAGCCAGCATACATGGTCAGAGAAGACTCTAAGATATTTTCCTCCCCTTATTCGAGATTTTTTAATGGGGAGGATGGATAAGAGAGGGCAAGCTATCCAAGCATGGCAGCAGGTACTATTATCTTATCTTTTGGATTGAGTGCTTGGTGTCTTGGCCATTTATATGCTCCTTTTGACTATTATATGGAGTTCATATACATTTGTCGAATAACAATTGAGGGAGTTTATAGTTCATTTATATCAATTGTTGCCAGATCATGCTGCTGTTACTGTTAGTTGATTTTTGTAAACCATGTAATCACTCTTTTATAAGCAGTCTATTGTTGGAGAATGTACTAATGGATTTTAAACTCTTTTTATGTACTATTACCATTACAAACGCCAATGAATTCTTTCACCTCTAGAATGGTATTAGCTGGCTAAGATAAAAACTGCAGTCTTGTTTTGAAATAGGCTTAGATTAGCAGTATAGCAAGACAAGTTTTAGAAAATTGTAAGATCTCGAAAGGTCTTGAATTTCCAAGCAGTACTATTTCTGATGTCCTTTAGTTGCTATATCATGCTTATTAAATGAAATGCTTTTCTAGGGCACAATATTCCTTACCTTCTATGCTTGATGATTTATCTTCCATTGCAGGCTGAGACAACTGTTATTAATCAATGTAATCAGCTACTCTCACCATCTGCTGAGCCAACCTATGTCATGACGTATTTAAGTCACAGTTTCCCTCAGCATCGTCAATATCTTTGTGCTGGTGCTTGGATGCTGATGAACGGACATCTAGAGATCAACAGTGCAAATCTCGTATGATTTCTAATTAGCAATTATATTGACATGACAGTTGTCCATTGCTATCTCTATGTATATATGTCTTTTTAATCAGTGGCGAAGCCACGTTGAAGCTAGCGGGTGCACATGACCCCCCCCCCCCCCTAAATTTATAATTTCTCACTCAAAAACACTAAAATGTACAGTATCGCATTGAAATTTTCTAGATTTTCAATGGTAGTGCAGCCCCCTTGTTTTGATGCTAGCTTTGCCCCTGTTTTTAATCTTAATGCAGGCTCGTGTTTTGAGAGAGTTTTCACCTGAAGAAGTTACAGCAAATATTTATACAATGGTTGATGTTCTTCTGCATCATATCCAACTTGAGCTGCAAAGAGGGCATCAAATTCAGGTGTTATGCCTTTCTTTTCTTATTTGGTGTGCTAAAAACACTCTCTTGTTGGCTGTTTGTTTATGTGGGCTACACTTATTCAGTAGGCAATATGCATTTTTTTCTGGTAATGCAGGACTTACTTTCTAAAGCAATTACGAATCTTGCTTTCTTTATCTGGACACACGAGTTACTTCCATTGGATATTCTTCTGTTAGCTCTTATCGATAGAGATGATGATCCTTATGCTTTACGCCTTGTGGTAAGTCCTAAAAGTTTTCAGGGTTACATGCCATATATCTGAAGTCATGTAAACCTTTAGTCCATAATGATTCTTTAATTTTTTGCTAACTATTTCCCAACTGTTAGATGTTGGCTGTAAATATTCAACAGCTCTTCTTGGCCATGTATTACAATTTGCAAGCCACTAGTTAGATCTTTTCTTGCTCGGAACTACTTGATATGATTATATCTGCACTATTATGAACCATGATAAAGAGTGAAGTTAATGGAAATGTTATATGCATGCTAATAGGAACCATGACAAAGAGCGGTACAACTGTGATTTTACTAATATACCTTGTATTTCATCTAAACAATCCCTTGTATTGGGCTAGTAGTTTTCTATGATAAGCCTATTTATTGTTACTTGTATTTTGGTAATTCTATGCATATTACTTCAAAATTTAATATATTACTGGTTGCTTCAGCTGTTAATTGACAGATTTGTGCATGCTTTAATTTATAAATGTAACATCACAGATAAATCTCCTTGAAAGACCGGAACTTCAGCAAAGAATTAAAGCATTCTGCACTTCGCGTTCTCCAGAGCATTGGCTAAAAAATCAACCTCCAAAAAGAGTTGAACTTCAGAAAGCCCTCGGTAACCATCTCTCAGGAAAAGAACGGTAATTACAATCTTCTAACTCTCCCAAACTTGTTTGAATGTTATTTTAGCACATTGATAATTGAATCTAGCATGTACCCTCAAATTATGCCAATTACTGCATATGTCGATTCTCAAGACTCTATGTATTCTCAATCTTATTTGCCTGCCATGCAGTTAGTCTTTTTTTCAATCTGAAAAATATCATTACATATTTGCTTTTCTTTTATGTCTGTTCTTTTGTTTTTAAAATCTGAAATACTCCCTCCGATCACTTTTACAAGGTGCAAATGTACTTCCGAAGTCAAAACTTCATAATTTTACATATCTATATCTATACAATTCTAGGAGGCAATCAAAACTTCATAATTTTACATATCTATATCTATACAATTCTAGGAGGCAATGGAGGCAGTGAATCTGCCACCTCCACCAACTCTTATCTATATTTTGGACCAACTACTCCATGTGCTTTAAAGTTACAAAATAGTTCAACATATTGGTTCAATCTTATTTCATCTCTAAAATACAAGTTTATCATGTAAATGCATCTATAGGGATGAAATGTTCTAAAACCTAACCATTAATTGTTCCAAACAATGCTAGAGAACATATAAATCATATTTACTCGTAGCAAAGCACAACCGGTATTTAGCTAGTAATTAATTACAATTATACATATTCTTAGTGACACAAAGCGGTGTCATTGGATTCATAATTATAGTTATTTGACAATGAACTCAAGCTTCTATTGGAATATGCCCCAAGGAGCCAGACATACAAGAGGGTAGCATTTACAGAAGACACCCTACACTATGGGATAAATCAACAAGACAAAAATCACATATACTACTTAACACATCTGGCCATCGTTTTATTGTTATTAGCAACATAACGCTGAGAAGTTCATGGTCAAATTTAGTCAGAAGATTGGACCAAGTCAAACCATGCCTTCTAAAAATGAACGGAGCGAGTAGTAACCTCAATTCAAGCCTCTAACTGATATATTATCTTCTGATAGTTTCTTGCGTTCTATGTCCGTACAAGCTATTAGGATGTCAGGCTTTGTGAATTTGGAGATATATATTTTTTTCAACCATTACACATCTCTGTCATTGTGCCAATTTGGTTTCAATGGAAGTCATAAAAGTTTAGCTTGCTGCCTTACTTTAGCCAATTTGTGTCATTATATGCCAATTTATGTCATTATGCTAATTTGTCTTTTCAATGCAGCTACCCCCCCTTTTTCGATGACATTGCTGCTCGTCTGCTTCCAGTCATCCCGCTAATAATTTATAGGCTTATTGAGAACGATGCCACAGATATCGCAGATAGAGTCCTTGCAGTTTATTCCACCTTTCTGGCCTTCCATCCTCTAAGGTTTACATTTGTGCGTGATATTCTTGCATATTTCTATGGTCATCTTCCATCCAAGTTAATTGTTAGGATCCTCAACGTGCTGGGTGTTAGCACTAAGGTAAACTCTATATACTCTTGAGTTATTATGGTGCTTCCTCCTGCCCATCTTGGTTAATTCTTACTAATGTGTGCAATTTATAGACACCTTTCTCAGAATCATTTGCCCAGTATCTCGCGTCATCAAATTCATCTATTTGTCCACCACCGGAATACTTTGCCAACCTTTTGCTTGGCCTTGTTAATAATGTCATACCTCCTTTGAGTTGCAAGTCCAAATCAAACCCATCGGATGCTTCTGGCAGTACAGCACGCACAACTTATAACAAGCCTCATACATCTTCTGCTGGAGGAATCAGTAACTCTGATGGTCAGAGGGCATTTTATCAAAATCAGGATCCTGGATCATATACACAGCTTGTTTTGGAAACAGCAGCCATTGAAATTCTCTCACTTTGTGTGCCAGCTTCTCAAATAGTGTCCTCTCTAGTTCAAATAATAGCGCATGTACAAGCAATGCTCATACAGTCAAATAGTGGTCATGGAATGTCAGGTGGTTTGGGCCAAAACTCTGGGGTGCCGACTTCTTCAGGTGGGGGAGTTGAACCTGTTGGTGCCAACCGACCAAGCACCACAGCAAGTGGAATCAATGCATCTAACTTTGTTTCTAGAAGTGGCTATTCCTCTCAACAATTGTCTGTTCTGATGATTCAAGCTTGTGGTCTGTTGCTGGCACAACTCCCACCAGAATTCCACACGCTTCTATATGCAGAAGCAGCTCGGATCATAAAAGATTGTTGGTGGCTTGCTGATAGTTCAAGGCCTGTTAAAGAGCTTGATTCTGCTGTTGGGTATGCACTGTTGGATCCTACTTGGGCTTCTCAAGACAATACATCTACTGCCATAGGTATAAGAACAAAACTTTGCTGTTTTCTTCACATGTTCGATATTTTGTGCTTATTTAGCTAAACTTTAGCTTATGTTATCACAGTTCCCCTTATGTGTATGTTCCACCTTGCTTGCAGGTAACATCGTTGCCCTTCTTCACTCGTTTTTCAGCAATCTTCCACATGAATGGCTAGAATCTACCCATACCGTCATCAAGCATCTTCGGCCAGTCAATTCAGTTGCTATGTTAAGAATTGCTTTCCGCATATTGGGTCCCTTGTTGCCTCGGCTAGCCTTTGCTCGACCTCTGTTCATGAAGGTATTCTTGGTTTGCTTACCACTTCCTGATGGTTAGATTTTTGCATTAATAAATTGGAATTGATTTTGAGTGAGCTGCTGGGGACAACTTTGTATGATATTGGCTCTTTGAACGGGATCAATATATGTTTACTTGCAATCAGTAGCTACTAGAGGATTGTGCTTTGTCTTTCAACATCTTCAAAAGTTCATTTAGTTACATCTTTTGGTGGCAGAAGCTAATGGAACACCGAAAAACATTATGTAGTTTTCTGTGTTGCTTTGTGTTGTCCTTTTATGCAATTAACCTAAAAAACGAACTGCAGTTCACTTTTGCTTTATAACTCTATGGTCTATGTACATCCTATTACGAGATTTGTTCACCTTGACCTACACACCACAGTAATGCTATATGAAGAAACTACTGTCTTGCTTTCTCTACTAATTTAGTTATGCTGCTGGGATCTACAGACCTTGGCTTTGCTGTTCAATGTGTTGGGGGATGTATTTGGGAAGAATTCTCAAGCTTCATCTCCTGTGGAGGCATCGGAAATTGCGGACATAATTGACTTCTTGTAAGGCACACTTCATCTTTTCCGCACTTGTCATCTTCCCTGGCATGCAGTTTGTTTCAGTTCTTGTTCTACATTAAATTGTTACTGAATATCTTATTCTACATTAAATTGTCACTGTATCATTCTCTTTATATGGTCTTATAAGATTTATTTTTTCTTTGTTGCTAAAATAGGCACCATGCAGTCATGTATGAGGGTCAAGGAGGTCCCGTTCAGAGCACTAGCAAGCCCAAACTAGAGATATTGACGTTATGTGGGAAAGTAATGGAAATTCTGAGGCCAGATGTGCAACATCTTCTATCCCACCTGAAGACTGATCCAAACTCTTCAGTTTACGCAGCTACTCACCCCAAGCTAGTCCAAAACCCACCTTAGTATTACAAGTCCATGGAGAACTGACATATTTCTGTTGGAAAGATGGAGGTTATTCGAATGTGTTTCTAGAAAGCGAGATTCTAGTTGCCGCTGCTTGTTAAATGAAAATTAGCCTGCTCCTTCTGGCTATTACAAATTCATGAATGAAAATTAGCCTGTTAAATGAAAATTACAAGTTCATGAATGTTGTAAAATAGAGGGATAAAGGTATGATGATAACAGTAGTTGTAACTAATAGCTTCATTAGGCCCCGGATGTAGATTGAGATTGACCTAGAGGTTAGAGAGACACATTATTCTCCCGATCCGTGTTTTCACTTTGTAGCTAGCGTTGTTGTACATGAATGTGAAATACTTGATGCAGAATTATAACATAAACACCAAATTCTATCAGGCCAGGCATACGATTATTGGTTACTCCATTCAGGTTGCAGCCCGTCAGAGCTACATTTTTTTGGTTGCAACTTATAAAAGTTAAATTTAACTTACATATTTACATGTTTGTGGATTGATTTATCATATATGAATCTATCTTGTTGATTTTTTTTAAAATTTTTTAATAATTATTTGAGTGATATGCAAATAATCGAGAGTTTTGAATCCACTCCGTGATAATAGCCAGCATGAACCTCCGCGTTTACAAAGCCAACCTCATTGTAGTACTATCTACTGCAGTCTGCAGTACAAGAACGCGGAGCTAGTAATCGGAACGAACGATATTTTGAGGGGGAGAGGGTGCATTCAGGTAATATGATAGCCACAGCTCATGGTGATAGTACATTGTTCACTGCTGCTCACTAATGAGAATGGTCGTTATCTGAAATGTGAGTGGTCCGTTCTCTCCGTAACAAATTTTGCAAGAAAGCAATCTTCTGATCAGAACACTACATGGATGGCGAGCCCTGACTGCATGTCTAACAGCATGAATGGACCAGGGGAGTGGATTCTAATCTCCGAGGAGATATTCTCTCGTTATTTGCATGCTACTAAATGATTATAAAAAAATTTAGAAAAATTCAACAAGATAGATTAATATATGATAAATCACTCTACAAACATGAAGATAGATTAATATATGATAAATCACTCTACAAACATGCAAGTTAAAATTTAACTTCTATGAGTTACAACGAAAAAATTAAATTGTGGCTAGTTAACATATATTCGTAGTTAAATTTTTTTTCAACTTGTAAAAGTTAAATTTAACTTTGCATATTGGAGTGATTTATCACATATTAATCTATCTTGTTAATTTTTTTAATTTTTTTATAACTATTTGGGTGACACGCAAACAATGAGGGGATGTTCCCCATTTATATGATCATATGGTCAACAGAAGCCGATCTTATCAAACATAATGAGGTGGATGGGTTGCACCGTTGCAGGGAAAATATAAAGAAGACACCATGCATTGTAAATCTAAAAATTATTATAGGATAAAAATGGATGTATGCAATTTGTGAAAAAAATGAACTATGAAATTTATCTACGTCACTATGTTGATGCAAAAAACACACACTGACCTAGGAGATTTGCTTTACTCTAGTGCAAGTCTGAAATTAGTTCTTTAGATTTAAGGGCGTGCCAGTTGATTTGATCATGCAATTAACAAGAAGAAATATGCAAAGAATATTAGTAAACGATAATCCATCGGACAGATAGCCGATTTCATATCGTATATGACCTACCCGATGCAATAAAACATGAATCGGCTGTAAGGTATAGTCAATGATAGAACCAAACCTAAAACTAGTATATCGGCTGTAAAGATCAGTGTTATATAATCAATATATCAATATTATTTTAGAAATAAGCAATTGGGATAGATCGGACTGAACCGAGACAGTATAAATTGCCCATGTCCAATGTAACATGAAATAAAGATTATATAAACTCATGTCATAACCGATATCTAGATTTAAGTATGTATCGGCTATAGCTCCGATACAACCTAGACTAGGATATTCTCTAGTAATAAATATATTCAACTATAACCAATTAGATTGGTATCAAGTTCAATATATTTATATTAGATTAGATCCTGATATAAGGGGCAGATATAGAATATTAAACAAAGCATAAAACAATGTAAAACATCTATATCAGGTAAGATCGGCTGAAACCTCGATACTATCCTTATTAACAACCATAAGGCAGACTAGATATCATAATTCTAAATACGACTTAATAGGTTGAACTTAACCAATGCAGCGTTAAGTATAAAGAGAAGCATGACATCTAGAAAATCAAGCCGATGGTTGCCTTTTCGGGATGGTGGATATATTATGTAATCTAAACCAACAAGATAATCTAGCTGATATCGACGACATCCTAAATAGAATCCAGCCGATGTAAGTAGATTGCATTGTCGATCTAAATTATATAATGTATATGATAAATCGGAGATTCACAACATAGAACTAGAGTGTCATAAAGATGTAAGCACTAGTTCCGATGATGCAAATCGCCATAACAAGATATACCTTTTCGTCGAAGATCAAACTGATGCAGCACGACTCCAAAGCACAAACTTATCGAAAAGTAGAAAACAAAGGTGGCGATGCGCCGAGATTGATTGAACGTCCGTTGTTCTTCTTTACAGGACCTCGGGATTATATTTATACCCGAAAATACAAACATTGTCCATCACGGATACGACTCATATCAACCTAATACAAATCCAACTAACGAACAAGTCCATTAGGCGAACTCTTACCGTGATTATCCATAAGGAAATTACATACAATATCCTAATTAATAGATACAATTGCCTCTTCAGGACTCTATCCATGCACGACAATCCGTATGAAACACTCTAACTCAACCCGATGACGTGTACCGAGTCGTATTTCCCAAAATTGGCTCAATCGGCTAACCCTGTCCGACTTTGACTCTGCTGATCCTGTCCGCAGCCGATTCAGACTACAACCGATTTTCACTCTCTCTCCGATACGGTCTAATCTCTTGGATTTTCTTCAATTCTATCCTTATCTCTGATACTTGAATTACCAAATTTGGTCGTCAACACATGCCCCCCAAGTCCGGAATATTTGTTAATGTTTCGGATTTGCCAAATCTTATCTCCGAGAGAATATCGCACTTTTCATTTTTGACCGTTACCGCATTGCTTTAAATACTAACCGTCAGCCCCGAGAAACTTCACACCGTCATACTGTTCCACCGCTTTAGCAATCTTCAACTTCTCCCTCTCCGGCGATCTCCTTGGCGCACCAAGGCAGTCTCCAGACAACCTTCTCTCCGACCATCTTCTGCCTGCGGGAATGTCGTCTTCATCCGCTCCATCTGCCGCTCCATCGGCCGAATACGCAGAGGTAAGTTCTCATCGGCTAGATCCCCTTTTCATACAATAGATTCAGTTTTCTGCGATCTTAGCCCGTTCTCTTGCTCTTTTTGCTTCTTTGTTGTAGCATCTCGCCAATTCAATTGCGATCCCTAGTCTAAACCACGAGAATCATTATTTTCTTGGACCAATCGGCAATCTGGACCCAACTGAATTTATCTCTGCCGAAACCAATAGAATTCCTTTCAGGCTAGCGAATCCCAATCTAGGACACTGGAAAAACACTTTCAAATCTTGGCCGTCCCTAGAGAAAAGTTGGCCTGCATGGTATAAGCGTGTATCGGCTAGCAAACAGAGTCACTGGGATGAACTAGGAATCGGCCAAGCGCTAGCTTTAACCCTGGCAAATTCGGCTAAGGATGAACCACTGATGGCTTCTGCTAGCTACTTCTGGTCCAATACCATCAACGCTTTCATGTTTAACCAAGGGCCGATGACTCCAAACCTGCTAGATATCATTATGCTCACTGGATTAGATATCACCTCATCGGCCAATCCTATGATCTTGAATTCCAAAAACAGATTTGACTTCAAAACTAAGAGCATAGGAGGATGGTCTGGTTTTATCTCAGCCAACATGGGTCAAGGATCTATCACCCCACGAGAACACACAACCTTCTTGTTGATGTGGCTTGAGAAATACCTTTTTTGTGGATCTAGCTGTGGTCCCACCTCCAACTGGCAACACATAGCCGAAGCCCTCGAAGAAAAGAAACAGTTTCCCCTAGGAAAAATCTTGCTCGGCTATCTCTACCAAACCTTGAGCAATGCATCGGCCAAGCTAGCCGTCGGCTCTGTAGTCAGTGCAGGTGGCCCTTGGTGGCTATTACAATCTTGGCTAAACCTAGTAGCCATGAAAGCTATCAATAGGCCGAATCTGACAGAGGCAGAATTTCCAAGGCTTGAGCCGATCACTGATGAAGATGGAGAAGAAATCACCCATCGAAGGTGTATCTCTTTTGGAGAATATGCATCTACACCAGCCGATGCTGGAGCAAAGCTGTCGGCTGAATTACTGAAGGACTGGTTCTTCAGTTTTTATGACGGTTTTCAGAAAAATGCCAATGTTTGGTTCTTCTATGAGGTCTCAACTAGCTTTGAACTGCCATCGGACTTCAGATTTGAGGAGATTAATCATGAAAAATTTTCAAAACTCCAGAGAATTTTTTGCTGCAGCCATAAGCCCATGTATTCTTCCTGTTGGCATCCATCAGGGCAGAAACATCAAAGTGACCTACGAATTCTACCATCCAATGAGCTCAGCTCGGCAATTCGGTTTAGGTCAACTACCAATTGGCTTATGGTTTGCCGATAGAATCCAGTGCAGAGGAGAAATCACTTCCGGTCTGATGATGGATCGGCTGCTTAATATTCCAGGACCCCCTCTTAGCAGCATTGAGAATATTGAGCTTGGTATGTTTAGGAGTAAAACTTTCACTCTATGGTGGGCTGAGTGGAAACAACACCTCTTTCATCAATCGGCTACCATCTACATGATAGACTTATTTCCTAACATGATCCCTCAAGTAAGCCTCTCTACTTCTTTTGTCAATTCCTGCTTTAAACTTATCAGCCGATTCTATATTTAACTTTATATGCTATCTTTGTTTCTACAGACCACAGATTTATCTCCTCCTCGCACAAGCAAAAGCGGCAAAGATATTGAATATGCTGCAGGTCTTTTGCCAAATGGATGTGGCCTAGCTCCATCCAGCACCGGCTACCATGCCCCCAAGACTTCAAGCTTACTCCAAGGGCAGATAAGGGAACCAGCCGATGTCGGCAAGAAAAGAAAAACCAGGGCATCGGCTGCCATACCATCGGTTGTCAAAAAGAAATCCAAGAAACAACCAGCTCAACCAGCCGATGATATTGAAGAGACCTTGGATGAAGCAACAATTGAACAAGCCATTGATGAAGCTGCAGCCGAACTAAGCGACGTAGGAGAAAAAACACCGTCGGCTTCTTCAGCCCCTAAAAGAACTCCTACGACTCCTGCTGCTCCAACAGTAGTTACTCGGCAACCCAGAGTAAGACCATCTCTTTTATCACAAAAATTCTTCATTTATCGCCAATCTCGCTACTTAAACTTTGTACTTTGCAGAAAAAACCAACCGAGAAGAAGAAAACAGCACCAAAACCGGCTAAACCAACCATTCAGATTCCTCCGGTAATTCTCAACTATTAAAACTCAACCTTACTCTTTAGCCGATATTAGTTCACATTTGTTAAATATTTGAAAATTTGTCAGCCTCCTTCTCCACCATCACCTCCAGTACAACCAATTTCAAGTGAACATACTGCATCGGCTGTAGGCAGCCACCATGTCGTGGAGGAAGAAACTGTTGCTCCTGCTATTCCTGTAAGTCTTACATCCCTTAAAAAAATTCAAATCGACTATATAACATGTTATGTTACTTATATCCTTTTAATTTTCCCTTTTGCAGGTTCTAGCCGGTCTGTTCTCCTTCGATATTAAAGATTATTTTGAAGAAGAAACAGAAGGAGAAACCACAAGATAAGCCCTAGCCCCTCTAGCCGATGATGTAAAGAGAAACCTTGAAGACATTTCTCATCGGTAGAGGCATCTTTAGATAGCTTGGTGATCAACTGTAGCTCTATCCGGGCAAGATTTCAGGAAATTCAAGCTTTAATCCCGGATGAGTTATCAAATATCATCACTCCAGCTACATATCTTGAACAACATCAATTCAAGCTGGAGAAGGCTAGATAGAGAATTGCAGATCGGCTAGAGAAGAAAAGTATTGAAGCTACTATCCAAGCAAATCGGCAACTCGTGCATGCTGAAAAAGCCAAACTTGACCAATTAGCCGAAGAGCCGATCAAATCTGCTATAAACCACTTGGAAGCTGAAAGAATTGAACTCTTGGCCAAACTTGAAGAATGTAATGCCAAGATTGCTTTGGAGAAGCAGAAATTAGCCGATCTAATTTCTGTATATGCCCCCTAATTTTGGCATGTTGACAAACAAAGACAAACTTAAAATTTTACTAAGGGCGACATAACACATATTGGCCAGCATACATCGACACAACACAGCCGAGTATGTCAAAAAGTCTAAGGGCGATATTAACCATATCGGCCATCTATTTGAATCGTCAGAACACAGCCGATTATGAACCAACCCAAACACTGGGATAATACTTCTTCAAATATATGCCATTAAGTGCACGACCAAAAATTTCGCCATCCAATACTTTTAACATATAAGCCCCTTTAGAAATACACTTATGAATCTGGAAAAGCCCTTCCCAATTCGGTGACCACTTGCCGAATTTATTATCTCTAGCCCCTATCGGCAGTACCAGTTTCCAAACAAGTTCACCCTCCTCAAAAGACTTCGGTACAACCTTTTTATTGTAATATCTAGCAACTCTTTCCTTGTCTTTCCTAACCTTTTCAAGAGCTCGCAAACGAGATTGAACCAAATCTTCTGATTCATTCAACCATCAAACTATGATAATCATTGGCTGTCAACTCATCTTGTAAAGAAATCCTCCTAGAGCCGATGTTGGTTTCCCATGGTAATACAACTTCATGCCCATAAACCAGTTGATATGGAGGTACTTGAATTGCACCATGACAAGCCATCCGATAAGACCACAATGCTTCTGCCAATATAGTATGCCATTTCTTGGGATATTCGGCAATTTTCCTTTTAACCAACTTAATCAAGCTTTTGTTAGATGCCTCAGCCTGCCCATTTGCTTGTGCATAATACGGTGAATAATTCAACAACTTGATCCCCATGCTATCGGCAAACTGAACAAACTCATCGGACACAAACATCGAACCTTGATCAGTTGTAATTGTCTATGGCAAACCAAACCAGTATATGATATGTTCCTTGACAAATTCAATGGCATCTTTGCCGTCAAATTTCTTCAAAGGAATTGCCTCAACCCACTTAGTAAAATAATCAGTAGCAACCAATATGAATTTATGTCCTTTACTCGACGGTGAATTGATCTGGCCGATTACATCAATACCCTAACCTCTGAACGGCCATGGCTTGATAATAGGATTCACAGCCAATGCTGGTGCTCTCTGTATTGCTCCAAATTTCTGACAATCTTGACATCCTTTGTAATATCTGAAACAATCTTCCAACATTGTCGGCCAAAAATATCCAACTCTTCTAATTGGCCATTTCATCTTGTGAGCCGATTGATGATTTCCACAAATACCCTCATGAACTTCGCACATGACAACTTTTGCTTCTTCCAAGCTCAAACATTTCAAAAGAACTCCATCAATCGTCCGATAGTATAATGTGTCATCCAATATAACATATTTGAGAGCTTTATATCTTAACTTTCTAGAAATCGATTTAGAAGGATTCTTTAAATATTCAAAAATATCAAACCTCCAATCATCGGCTGATATGCAGGCAACTTCTACTCCAACTCCTTGCAACATCGGCTTGTAGCCTGATGCACCTTGAGCTAAATCATTGGCTTCAATATTCTGCTCCCTAGGGATATGTTTTAAAGTAACTATCTTAAAGGTCTTCATCAACTCTTGACATTTCTCATTATAAACCATCAAAATACCATTCTTGCACTCATATTCCCCAGACAACTGACTTATCACCAATAATGAATCACCCATGATTTCAACAGCATCGGCTTCAACTTCTCTCAATAGTTGCAATCCTTTCAGAACAGCTTCATATTCAGCTTGATTATTTGTAGAGTAAGGCTTGATAGTAAAAGCAAATTGAAAACTTGCCCTCCTAGGCGATATAATTAATAAGCCGATACCACAACCATGAGTGCATACAGAACCATCAAAGAATAAAGTCCATGGCATAATATCAACATTATCAATACTTGTATCCCTGTGTTCAACGATGAAATCGGCTATTGCCTGCCCCTTAACTGCCTTAGCCGATTCATACCTTAGGTCAAATTCTGATAAAGCAAAAATCCACTTCCCAATTCGTCCTTTCAAAACTGGAGCCAATAGCATATACCGCACCACATCGGCTTTACATACTATTGTACACTCATTGGAAAGCAAATAATGCCTCAATTTGATACATGAAAAATATAGACATAGGCATAACTTCTCCATAGGTAAATACCTTGTTTCTGCATCCAAAAGTCTTCTGCTGAGATAAAATATCACTCTTTCTTTGCCTTCAACCTCTTGGATCAACACTGAGCCGATAGAATTCTGATCGGCTGACAAATATAATTTGAAAGGAAGCCCTTTCTGTGGTGGTATAAGAACTAGAGGAGTACTTAGATATTTCTTGATATTGTCCAATGCTTGCTGTTGTTTTTCTCCCCAGATAAACTCTTGATCGGCTTTCAACCTTAATAATGGAGTAAATGGCTCTATTCGGCCGGACAAATTTGATATGAAACACCGAACAAAATTTATTTTGCCGATCAATGATTGCAACTTAGTTTTATCTTCTGGAGGTTTTATGTCTTTGATTGCTTCAATACTCCTCTGGGGTATCTCCATCCCACGCTTATGTACCAAAAACCCAAGGAATTGTCCAGCCGATACACCAAAAGCACAATTAGTTGGATTCATCTTTAAGCCATATTTCCTTGCTCTTTCCAGTACCTGTCTTAAATCGGCTATATGTTCATCAACTTCTTTAGATTTAACCACCACATCATCAATATAGATTTCTACCAACATGCCAATGAGATCATGAAATATATAGTTCATAGCTCTTTGATATGTAGCACCAGCACTTCTTAAACTGAAAGTCATAACGACCCACTCATATAAGCCGATTGCATCAGGGCACCTGAAAGCAATCTTATGAATATCTTCTTCAGCCATGAAAATTTGATTATAACCTGCATTGCCATCCATGAAGCTGATAATTTTGTGTCCAGATGCTGCATCAACTAATTGATCGGCTACTATCATTGGGTATTCATCTTTCGGTGTAGCTTTGTTTAGATCTCTGAAATTAATACAAACCCTGAGTTTACCGTTTTTCTTGATAACTGGTACTGTATTCGAAATCCATTTAGCATATCGGCATGGTCTAATAAAATTAGCATCATAGAGTCTTGTAATTTCGGCCTTGATAGCATTATACATTTCAGCTTTACAACGTCTTGGAGGTTGTTTGTATGGCCGATAGCCTGGTTTGATAGGGAGCCGATGTTCAACAATCGATCGGCTGAGTCCTGGCATTTCATAATATTCCCAGGCAAAACAATCTCTATATTCCCTTAGAAGTGCTATTAATTTACATTAAAACTCCTTTGATAAATCCTTACTAATATATGTCGGCCTAGGCCTATCACCTGGTCCAATGTCAATTTCCTCCAACTTATCGGCTGACATAAACCCTTGTCCTAGCTTGCCGTCAAGATCATCAACAGTGTCCTTTGTGTAGAAATTGGAACCCTCCACAGCGCCCTCAAAACAAAAATTGAGGCTCTCCTTCTCCTGTTGGCTGTATGGCATAATCAGAAATTTTTAAGTAATCTCCTTGCCAAACTTTTCCAGATAAGCAATCAATTCCTTCCATCTCCCAAACATATAAATCGGCACTAGCTACATTGACTGACCTGTCGGCTGGCACGATTTCGATTTAGTCTCCTTGCCATTGAATCAAACTTTGGTGCATTGTTGAGGGAATACAACAATTAGTATGGATCCAATCTCTTCCCAGTAACAGACTGTAGGAACCCTTCCCATCAATAACAAAGAACGTGGTAGGAATTGTTTTACTGCCGATGGTTAGCTCAACATTCAAAACTCCCTTGGTCTTAGATGGATTCCCGCTAAAATCCTTCAAAATTATATTAGTCTTGATCAAATCCTCTGAATTCTTCCCAAGCTTCCTGAAGGTTGAATATGACATTAAATTGACACCTGCCCCTCCATCGACTAACATCTTGGACATCGGCTTGCCGTTGACAAATCCCTTGACATACAATGGCTTGAGATGCCGATGATCAGTTCCTTCGGGCTTCTCGAAAACAGCTTGCTGAGGAGATAACATCAACTTAGCCGATGGCAACTCATCATCTTGCTCAACAACTTGTTCAACTGCATATTCGGCTGGTAGCATGAAAACCATGTTTATTGCAGATGACATCACCCCTTTGCCCTTATTCTGGAGACTTCTTTCTTGATCGACTTGGACTTCATCGTCTGGCACCACCTTGCTCTTCACACGCCAAACCTTCTTTGTTCGTTGTCTGAGCCGATGTTCAATTTCTCCTTCAACCTCCTGGAATTGCTCCCTATTTCTCATCCTCTGAACTCTTCTCTTTTGGTTATTAGAAAAAATTCCAGAAGGGCACCATTGTGGTTGCATATTCTTGGGCTCTCTCTGTGAATCATCTTCATCATTGTCTTGCTGGATCGGCCCAAGTCTTTCGTGAACTGGCAACTTTCTCTGAATCGGCCGATGCACGCTTGCACTCTGTCGGTTTGATCTTTGAACAAATTGTGCATCAGAATCACAACACCCGGGACAATCTTCAATAGATGGTAACCTCATGTCTTCGTTCCAACAAAATCTGAAGAATTCACAGCTCCAATGAGGATCACAATATCTTTCATCATCATGATGATATGATGCCTCTTCCCTCTGGCACCTTTTTTGATATTTGTTAATCATGTCAGCCGATCTGATATTCCTAATGTAATTTTTATCTCTATCGGCTTGATTCCGATTAAATCCAGAGTGAGCCATGTTTACTGGAAAATGATGTCCATCTATCTTCATCGACCTCTTGGATTCATCAATCTTGATCTTCCCTTACTCGATAGCCGACTAGATCTGCTGTCTGAAAATTTTGCAGTCATTGGTACTGTGAGATCCTGTATTGTGCCACTTGCAATATTTCCTCCTCTTCAATTCCTCAGCCGATGGAATCACGTGTCCTGCCGACAACTGAATTTGTTTTTCTTGAAGAAGAAGATCAAATATCTTGTCAGCTTTAGTGATGTCAAAGTCAAATCTTTCTTTCTTTCCCGAATTCTTGACCCATTGGCAAATCATTGTTTTCTTGCTCCTAGCCCACTCGGCTGCATTGACTTCTGGATCGTCATCTTCGGAATCAGAATCATAGCTGTAGATATTGTTGACATTATTGGCTTTTTTGACAAACTTTCTAGCCTCCTGGAATCTTGTTTCATGAGCCGATACCTTTTGAGCTAGATGAGCTAAACTCTCAAAGTCTTGAGCCGAAAACCTTTCCCTTCTCGGCGCCAACTATCCTTGGAAGGCTAAATCGGCTAGTTGTGAATCTGTCAAGGCTAGACTATAGCATCTATTCCTCACATCTCTGAATCGTTGGATATAATTTGGAACTGACTCATCTGATTTCTGTCTAATGGCTGTCACGTCTGACAATTTCATTTCTTGAATGCCACTGAAAAAGTATTTGTGAAATTGTTTCTCCAGATCGGCCCAACTTCTGATAGAATTATAAGGCAGAGATGAAAACCAAGTAAATACTGATCCAGATAAAGAAAGTGGAAACAATCTAACTTTGAGGGCTTCTGTAGTCGATGCTTCACCACATTGAGCTAAAAATCGGAGATCGTATTGGAAACAGAGTGAGAATCGGCTGTAGTCCAAATCGGCTGCGGATAGGATCGGCAGAGTCAGAGTCGGACAGGGTTAGCCGATTGAGCCGATTTTGGAAATGTGACTCGGTACACGTCATCGGGTTGAGTTTGGGTACTTCATATGGATTGCGATGCACGGATAGAGTCCTGAGGAGGCAATTGTATCTATTAATTAGGTTATTCTATGTAATTTCCTTATAGATATTCCCGGTAAGAGTCCGCCTAAGGGACTTGTTCGTTAGTTGCATTTGTATTAGGTTAATATGAGTCGTGTCCGTGATGGATAATGTTTGTATTTTCGAGTATAAATATAATTCCGAGGTCTTGTAAATAATAACAACACACGTTCAATCAATCTCGGCGCATCGCCACCTTTATTTTCTACTTTTCGACAAGTTTGTGCTCTCGAGTCGTGCTGCATCAATTTGATTTTCGATGAAAAGGTATATCTTGTCATGGCGATTTGCATCATTGGGGCTAGTGCTTATATCTTTATGACACTCTAGTTCTATATTGTGGATCTCCGAGTTATCATATACATTATATAATTTATATCGACAATGCAATCTACTTGCATCGGCTGGATTCTTTTTAGGGTTTCGTCGATATCGGCTAGATTACTTTGTTGGCTTAGGTTACATATTGTATCAACCATCCTGAAAAGACGATCATCGGCTTGATTCTCTAGATGTCATGTTTCTCTTTATACTTAATGCTGCATTGGTTAAGTCCAACCTATTAAATCATATTTAGAAACATGATATCTAGCCTGCCTCATGATCATTAATAAGGATAGTATCGGGGTTTCAGTCGATCTTACCTGGTATAGATGTTTTACATTGTTTTATACTTTGTTTAATGTTCTGTATCTGCCCCTTATATCACGATATAATCTAATATAAATATATTGAGCTTGATACCAATTTAATTGGTTATAGCTGAATATATTTATTACTACAGAATATCCTAGTATAAGGTTGTATCGGAGCTATAGCCGATACATACTTAAATCTAGATATCGGCTATGACATGAGTCTATATAAATCGTTATTTCATGTTATCTTTAGACTTGGGCAATTTATACTTTCTCGGTTCAGTCCGATCTATCCCAATTGCTTATTTCTAAAGTAATATTGATATATTGGTTATGTAACACTGATCTTTACAGCCGATATACTAGTTTTAGGGTTAGTTTTACCAATGATTATACCTTACAGCCGATTCATGCTTTATTGCATCGGCTAGGTCACATACGATATGAAATCGGTCGTCTGGCCGATTGTTTATCGTTTACTAATATTCTTTGCATATTTCTTCTTGTTGATTGCAGGATCAAATCAACTGGCACGCCCTTGAACCTAAAAGCTTAATTTTGGACCTGCACTAGAGTAAAGCAAATCTCTCAGGCCAGTGTGCACTAGAGTAAAGCAAATCTCTCAGGCCACTGTGTGTTTTTTGCATCAACACCTAAAAACTTGGAGAAGTCTGGCATCTTGTATCGGTTTGGCAGTGGTACCCAGTCAAAATATTCTGGATATGGGTGCCGATACATATTGCCATTGTCCTTGGGTTTAAGCCCAAATTGCTCTCGCATGACGTCAGCGATCATGTCGGCCCATGGTTGTTGTGGTGTTGCTCCACCGTACTGCTGTTGAATTGGATCAATCTGGCCGTATTGGATCGGCTGAGGCCGTGGAGAATGCGACTGATAAACATGATTAGCCGATATGCCTTGAGGTGGTACGTATGGAAGTTGCTCTACGCTGTACTGTTGGCTTCTCGGCTGAGTAATTCCAATCGGCTATTGTGAAACCGAAGGAATTTGATATGAGGTGTCAACAACTGGCGGTTTTGGATTAAAAATACTGATCAATTGCTCCGGTGTTAATTGATTTGAAGCTTGCCCCCCAGTGATCGGCTGTGGCCTTGTGATAATTGTTGGAATATTTGTGCTGGAGTAAGGAGCCGATGGAGCCTGGGTTTGAAACGTCCGTTGATTCCCACCAATTTCTGTCTTCAAAGTCCTGTAGCCCGGGAACGTACCATCTGGTAAGTATATGGGTCCTTTAGCTTTCTCTTCAGCTATCGTCCCGTCGACTACTGACTTGATCATATTTGTCAACGTATTGACAAGCACTCCGGATTGGTTTATCAGGGCGTGGTGCACAGCCGAATCAATTTGATCTTGAATCGTGTGGAGTTCTTCATCACTTGATTCGACTTTAGGCTGCTTATCCTTTTCTTAAGTTGTCCCGGATGTACTTGGGTCTTGCTTCACGATCGTCGGCAACTCAACTTTAGCTCTTTGAACAACTGTTCCTTGTCGGGTCACCGTTAATGAATACAGCTATTGTTTTTGAAGTTGATCTAGCATCTATCTCATTTCTTCTCGCTGCTCATCACTCAATTGTTCGATCGTGATCGGGAGGATGTTCTCTTCTGAGACGTCGGTGATGTTTGGTGACATGATGACACTATGTCCCACTGGGCGTGCCAAAAGCGTGTTGATGCAAAAAACACACACTGGCCTGGGAGATTTGCTTTACTCTATTGCAGGTTCGAAATTAGTTCTTTAGGTTCAAGGGCGTGCCAGTTGATTTGATCCTGCAATCAACAAGAAGAAATATGCAAAGAAGGTTAGTAAACGATAGTCCATCGGCCAGACAGCCGATTTCATATCGTATATGACCTAGAAAAGCATGAATCCGCTGTAAGGTATAGTCAATGATAGAACTAACCCTAAAACTAGTATATCGGCTGTAAAGATCAGTGTTATATAATCAATATATCAATATTATTTTAGAAATAAGCAATTGGGATAGATCGGACTGAACCGAGACAGTATAAATTGCCCATGTCCAATGTAACATGAAATAAAGATTATATAAACTCATGTCATAGCCGATATCTAGATTTAAGTATGTATCGGCTATAGCTCCGATACAACCTAGACCAGGATATTCTTTAGTAATAAATATATTCAACTATAACCAATTAGATTGGTATCAAGTTCAATATATTTATATTAGATTAGATCCTGATATAAGGGGCAGATATAGAATATTAAACAAAGCATAAAACAATGTAAAACATCTATATCAGGTAAGATCGGCTGAAACCCCGATACTATCCTTATTAACAACCATAAGGCAAGCTAGATATCATAATTCTAAATACGACTTAATAGGTTGAACTTAACCAATGCAGCGTTAAGTATAAAGAGAAGCATGACATCTAGAAAATCAAGCCGATGGTTGCCTTTTCGGGATGGTGGATACATTATGTAATCTAAACCAACAAGATAATCTAGCTGATATCGACGAAATCCTAAATAGAATCCAGCCGATGTAAGTAGATTGCATTGTCGATCTAAATTATATAATGTATATGATAACTCGGAGATTCACAACATAGAACTAGAGTGTCATAAAGATGTAAGCACTAGCTCCGATGATGCAAATCGCCATAACAAGATATACCTTTTCGTCGAAGATCAAACTGATGCAGCACGACTCGAAAGCACAAACTTGTCGAAAAGTAGAAAACAAAGGTGGTGATGCGCCGAGATTGATTGAACGTCCGTTGTTCTTCTTTACAGGACCTCGGGATTATATTTATATCCGAAAATACAAACATTGTCCATCACGGACACGACTCATATCAACCTAATACAAATCCAACTAACGAATAAGTCCATTAGACGGACTCTTACCGTAATTATCCATAAGGAAATTACATACAATATCCTAATTAATAGATACAATTGCCTCTTTAGGACTCTATCCATGCACGGCAATCCGTATGAAACACTCTAACTCAACCCGATGACGTGTATCGAGTCGTATTTCCCAAAATCGGCTCAATCGGCTAACCCTGTCCGACTCTGACTCTGCCGATCCTGTCCGCAGCCGATTCAGACTACAGCCGATTTTCACTCTGTCTCCGATACGGTCTAATCTCTTGGATTTTCTTCAATTCTATCCTTATCTCCGATACTGAATTACCAAATTTGATCATCAACACACTATAAATAAAATTTTTACTACTACATCTAATAAATTAAAAACTTTACTACAAGTAAAAATTTAGAGGTTTTATTATATATGTGATTTCCACTGTATATTATTTCCGTTGGAGTATACTCCGTTGGTGAATAATGGATATCAGTAGAGAATAAAAATGCATTGTACTAGTAGAAGTTGTCTTGTGCACAGAGTGAGCGAGCTGCGAGCCTGCGACACACTAGAGCTCAAGGACGTGGATCGTCTGCAGACTGCAGTAGTACTGACACTACGCAGACAACGCCCCCGTGGAGAGCTCAGTCCACAGACTCCAGACTACATCTACACGTGTACCAGCATTTTGGAGGCCTGGAGGGCCAGGAGGCTCGCAGCTGATGTCAGTGACGGCCTCACGCCGTCACGCCTACGACTCGCCTCGGCATTTCCACTTCTGGCCGCATCTATTAATCCCCCGAGCGGCGCCGGACCTCTCCAAATCAAGATTCGAGTGAGCTCAGGCTCAGTTCATCCCTCTCTTCAGATAGTAGCCTCGCAAATAAGGGAGCGATCGAGATGGGCAGGCAGCCGTGCTGCGAGAAGGTTGGCCTGAAGAAGGGGCCATGGACGGCCGAGGAGGACCAGAAGCTGGTCACCTTCCTCCTCTCCAATGGGCACTGCTGCTGGAGGCTCGTCCCCAAGCTCGCAGGTGCATGAGCATGCGCATGCCATGCATATCGATCCTTCTCTTCTTCCTCGAGATCGTCCTGCAACTGCAATGGAAGTAACTGTGCCTTTGGGTTTTTGCTGTGTCTCACTCGCAGGGCTGCTCAGGTGTGGGAAGAGCTGCCGGCTGAGGTGGACGAACTACCTGCGGCCCGACCTCAAGAGGGGACTCCTTTCCGAAGAGGAGGAGAAGATGGTCATTGACCTCCACGAGCAGCTCGGCAACAGGTGACAATGCCTCCAAATCAGATGCTGCCACTGTGCCGCATGCATGCATGCCACTCCAAAATCTCATGGTGTTTTTGTGCGTCCCGTGCGTACAGATGGTCCAAGATTGCGGCACGGCTCCCCGGGAGGACGGACAACGAGATCAAGAACCACTGGAACACCCACATCAAGAAGAAGCTCAAGAAGATGGGCCTTGATCCCGTCACTCACCAGCCGGTGATCTCTCTCGCTCAGCCTGATCCCCTGAAACAGCAGCAGCAGGAACCGTCCGTCTCCGGTGGCACCGGTGCCGACGACAAGGAGGAGGAGGAGACGCCGACGAGCGCCCAGCCACAGGGCGTCGCTTGCGCTGCTTCATCCGCGTCCGCCGTGTCGTCGTCATGCTCCTCGTCCGCCTCGGCCTCCGCCGCGACGCCCGGAGCGGACGTGGACTGGCCCGGCCTCTTCGAGATGGATGGCATTCTTGACATTAACTGGGCTGGCTTATTGTCCGCCTGCGGCGACGACGGCGGCTGCGGCGCCATTGGCGTCGATATGTTGTTCGACCAATGCTCTGGCGTTGGCTTTGACCAAGATGTGTGGATGTGATCCTGACAGGAGTTTACGTCCGTGAGTAGAATTAGATTGGCCGTGAATCTGAGATTCATATCTCCTTCTTTCACTCTTCTTTGGTTTCCTAGATTGAATTCGTCCATGACAAGCATGCATATTTGTTGATAATGAAAAAGAGAAGAAATGGTTTGGTGTGTTTTGTGATAAAAAAATGTAGATAGTGTTCAAGCAGTTGCAGTTCACTTCATTTCGGGGAATCTATCCCTTATGACTATGAGCAAACATCAAAACCTTAGTCCAAAAAAAATAGTTTTTCTTCGGTTTTGCTCTTGAGCAAGTTCTTTTAGAAGGGGCATGGTTGAATACTGGATTTGTTCAAATGATGACACGGCAGAGAGCCTGGAGCCAAGCTCACCAGATTTATCCCCAGTCTGGATAAAGTAGCACTTTAGTGGAGTAGTATTCAGAACATACCATGATCTAAAAGTTCTAAACCGTGCGTGGACCAATCAAGGGATTGAAAGGCTACACTACACAAAAGCATCCTCCTGAAAACGCTTTCTTTATTTGGCGAGGTTTAGACGAGAATAAAACCTCCCCCTACTGTCTACTGACCAACTAAGCAACAACACTCAAAGCTAGCCTGTGATTTGACACTGCGAACGATCAACTGATCAAGGCTTTGAGAATATCATACAGTGCCAGACACACTTGTCAGTCATGAAAGTATGAAACCGAAGCTAGCTTGTACCGCCTACGTACATGCGTCGTCGGCGTGGTGTCGACTGCCACTCGGTGCATGCCCGGCCGGCCGGTAGGTGGCTGGTCGCCGGCGCCGCGCGGCCCAGGACGACATTTTTGGGTGACCGCCGCACATATATACATACGCCCTGACGCCCTGTCCGCCCTGTCCGACGTGTGAACGGTAGATATGCCCCGTAGCCGATCCGCCGGGCGGCGACCGGCGAGAAATCCAGCGGGAGCTACGTGCGTGCAGTGTCCCATCGACCTGACGTCCCCTGCAGTCTGCACCACGATGTCACTGCATGCCGATGGCGGCAGCTGCGTGCCCCTGCGCCACCCTCCTCCGCGTGACCTCACCATGGCGTAGCGCTTGCGTCACCTTACCCTTTCGTTGTTCCAATAGGCCGATCAATCGATAGGGTACCTGCCTGATCATCATGTATTAGTATTACAACGCACATGAGATTATGAGTAGATAACACGATAGTATGATACTAGCAGTTCCAATAGTAGAAACGTATGTTTCAACTAGATGCCGGTATGTTGCAACGGGTAAACTAAAATTATAACAAATATAAAAACATTAAATGATTAGTGTTTAGTTTTTCATGATATTAACCCTTCAAAAAATATATTCCTTAGAAATAAAAAAGTTCTAAAAAAAGAAAAAAAGCCCATTGGACCCTATCGGCAAAAGGCCCATTGGACCCTATCGGCCTTCTATCACGCGCCCGACCCATGAAGCGCGCGTGGCCCAACAGAGCTGCGGCCCGACACGAGATTGATTTGAGTCATTCGTTTTAATGGACGGGTCGGATCAGTCCTGAATCCATCAAAACCATTGATACCAAAAACCCTAACCCTAATTCGCACTTTGCCCTCCCATCCCCCCTACCGCGAGCTGCCTCTCCCTGTCTACCACTACCTCTCCGTCGCTCCTCCTCCCCCTCCCCTCCCCTCACCGGCGTCGCCAGTCCCTCTCCTCCTCTCCCTCCTGTTTCGCCAGCAGGGTGCGAAGACGACGAGGGCACAACTCCATTCGCGAGTGGAAGGAGAGAGAGGGGTGGAAGAGTGCGGGGGCTTCCCGCAGGTAGATCCAGCGGCACCGACGGCGGCGGCGGCTGCCCGTGACAGATCCGACGGCGACGGCTACTTCCCGCAGAGGATCCGACGGCGATGACGGCTACCCGCGTGCAGATCCGGTGGCGACGACGGCGTCAACGGCTTCCGGTGATGTTTTCATTATTCTTCACGTTTTTTTTCTCTTTCGCTGGATTTTCTATTAGATTTTGTATCTATGTTTGTGATGAGTTTTCGTTGGATCGCTCGGGCATTTGGTTGTTGATGTGGACTCTGAATGAATCTTTTTTTATCTTGGACTCGTATCTCGGATGTTGCAGACGAAAAAAATTAGGTGAACTATGATGAAAATCCAACGGAATCCGGTGAAGACGGATGAAAATCCAACGGAATACAATAAAGATGGACGAAAACCCAATAAAATCCTTATGTATTTTTTAATTAGGTACAAATAGATTTTCTTCTGATCTAGTACTGAAAATAAGGCCCTGACGTCTCAAACGCGACCCTTCTGACTTCTGAACAGGCACGTACGTACATATACCTGGATACATTATAGCATGCGGTCCGGACCGCCTCTTGAGCGCAGAATGCATGCCTGAAAAAGTGTAAAGAGAGTAATAGTAGGACGCATCACTGCATCGCATTGACTGATCATTCACGTCTCAAGCGCTCGGAGCTACCTGCAAAGAAAAAAAAAATGGAAATCACTGCAAATTAAGTTATAGTATGATCACCAATCCGCAGCCGCAAGCACGGTGCCAAATCATGAACGATCGATGCCGACAAATCATGGTGCCCTCAAAATTCACCTCATATTCATGCACGCAGGCTAGCCGCAGCAGCGAGCTAGTCAGCGATCGAGCAAGAGCCAGCAGTACGGGGCCGGCCGGCGATCGACGAGCGGCCGGCAAAGGCCCAGGTGGCTCGCCACGGCTGGCGGGCGCGGCAACTGTAACTTTTTCAGAGCGAAACAAATTAGCGCGCGGCTGCAGGTGGCATGTGTCAAATGCTGCAATGATGCCACAACCGTAACCCGGATCTAGCTTAGATCGATCGATCGTGCCCCTGCCCCCACGTAATAAGCTTTTACTCTACTACCGTTGCTCTCTCTCTCTCTCTCAGGTCGTTTCATGAACAAACAGTCGTGGTCAGTGCGAGGGAATAAAGAAGCTTTGGGGGCTTTGAGTGAAGATAGAATACTACTACAGGTTTTGAGTGGAAGCATGCGCTGTTGCGGTTGGCTGCCAGCGGCTGGCCATCCCTGCCTGCCCGGCCCAACGAAAGCAGCTGCCGTCTTCCGTGGGGCGGTGGCACGGCCGGCCGCCGCACCTTAATTCGCCATGCACACGCATGCTAATCCACACACACACCAAATCCTTGCCAATTTGCAGAATTTTCTGTACAACACGCACTACAGTTACAATCTACAGTACTAGTTACGGGTAAAAGATGCACAGTACTACAGTCTACACTACAGACGAACATGTGCATATGCTTGTTGTTGAGTAGTTTTTGTCAAGATGAATCCGCAGTTGAAGGCCTGATCAGGCCTAGCTAGCTAACCGTGATCAAGAAGGAATCCATATAAGTTACTATTTTCTGGCTAGCTACTGTGGTCGACGGACGTGACGGCCCAATATATAACGCGACTACTCTGCAAAAGTGACCGAGTTTGGTACTCGAATTATCAACGTCAAAAGCGGGAGAGCCGTCGGGCTCTCGCTCGCGCGTCCGCGTGGAGTACGTCTCGCGGCCACGCGCGCGTGACGACGACGTTGACATGAGAATATGATCAAGAATCAAGATCGATCGCCATCGCGCGATCCACCAATCCACCATAGATCGCCTTGCAAGTTAAGGGCGTCGCGAGGCAACATCATGGGTGCGTGCATGGCCCTGCGCCCATTTTTTTTCCTCCTTTTTTTGGAGCGCGCACACAATTAAACCGAACCTTTTTATCCTTCGTGCGCATCGCGGTCACGCGCGCGCTCGGTGGCCCGGGCTCCGGCAGCGACAAGATCACAACACTGTAGAAGGCTGCAGGCTCTCGATCGATGGGAAGAAGAAATGATAGTGGAGGAAAAGGCGGCCATCGATCGATCGATTCAGATGCATGCAAGGAGAAAGCCATGCCGAAAGATAATTAATAATCAACTTGAAAGTTGAAACAGCAAGGGTTCATGGCGGATGATCGATGAGTACGCGAGATAATGTGAGAATTGAGTTTCAAACCCGGGGATTTGAAACTTTGCCCCGTACAATAATCTCGTCGTAATCGGTTCAAACGCCAAACGGATTTGTAAACCGAATGGGCCCAGAAACGCACTTGATCCGGCCTCCCGGGGGGGGGGGGGGGGGGGGGGGGGGGGAGACCACACGAGCGGCCCGCGTCGCAAAGCGGTATAGACCGGGCCGAAATCTCGCGGCCCACTCGAGAGAGCTCGGCCAGTTTTGGATTACTCGCAGTCGCGGACGCGAATCCGTTTCGCCCGTGACGCGGGGGCGACTCGTGCCGTTGTCTCCCTCTGTCTCCTGCGTCGCGTCGCGCAGCTCAGCATCGGCTCGGCCTATCGTCTTCGTCTCGTCCTCCTCGATATCATTCTCAATTCCTTCCTTCTTTCCGCTCGTCCTTCTCTCTGCTTCCTCCCTCCTCCTCTTCCCCCCAAATCGCGGTTTCCCTTCGAGGGAGAGACATCCGGCGCGGCCGGCGGCGACGACCACCACCCCGACGGCGGCGAACGGCATGGGGCTCTGGGACTCGCTCCTCAACTGGCTCCGAAGGTTCCCCCCCGCCTCGCTCTCTCCCTTCTTCCTTTTCCGCTTCGTGTTATCTCAGTTCAGTCCCTTCTGTGGGGACGAGATCGTCCATGTGTTTCGGGTTTGAGCGGGAGGTAGGGTTCGGTAGGGATTGGTTGGGATCGGGCTCCCCTGTGCGGCGGCGGGATGATGCGGCGGGGCTGTGAAGTGGAGTGGTTTGTTTGGCATGTGCGGTTAGATCCAGAATTGATAAAGCTTGTCAAAATCGGATCGTTGTTACATCGGTAGATTTGATGTGGTTAGGATCTATGAAGCTTGTACATTCCTATAGCCCGTGGAACCAAATCTTCTACTGTCTTTAAGGATGGTTCTTCCAGGAAAATCCGTAATTCTTTGCATCCTTACCCTGACCTAGCTTCCTTCACACGTGAACAATTGTCTGAGAGAAATTTAGGTTCCGTTTGTTGAAAATATATCTTTTTAACTTTGTATGTTTGCTATTATGCAGGACTCCAACGGTTTTACCATGTCCAGTAACATTGAGTAATTTAGGGTGAATTGGGATCTTTTGTTAAGATTTTGTTCTAATTTCCTAAATAATCTTTCCTGCTGCTCTGGAAGGGGTTTGCTGCAATTTCACTTTAGCTTCCCATTGAATTTTGGCACATAGATACGCACGCCCCATGTGAACTCGGACACACCTGGCAGCTTATGATAAAGGAGGAGACCTAGACATAGATCCTGGCTGGCGGGAAGCACTTAGTGGATCTAATGAAGTTAACCTAAGTGAAACATGTTCCCCTTATTGCATTTGCATCCAAATCTGTGTTGTTATTTTGTTAACTTACCTTTCAACCCATTCCTCCTCTAATTGATCTCACAACTGCTCTCCTGCCTTTCAAATTACAGAGGAAAATTACTAGATGCTACCTTAATACCAACTTAACTTCCTAGTAAAATATTAGAACATATGCCAATATTAAGTACTACGCAACATGTTTCCTTGTAAACATATCTAGTGAAAGGTTTACTCATGACAATTATGTTCTCCACCAGCTTGTTTTTCAAGCAGGAGATGGAGCTCTCCCTGGTTGGCCTGCAGAATGCTGGGAAAACATCACTAGTTAATGCTGTTGCTGTATGTATCATTTAACGGAAGCTTTATTTATCTTACCATTTTACTGTTATGCCTGGTGGTTTTAATTTGTTGCTGGCATGCTTCTCAGACAGGTGGCTACAGCGAAGACATGATTCCAACTGTATGTACATATCACTGCTTCTTAAGTCTTAATTCGTATAGGTAATATTGCTATCCAATTGATCTGACTTATACTTGTCCATATGCTGAAACCAGGTAGGATTTAATATGCGAAAAGTCACAAAGGGGAATGTTACAATTAAACTTTGGGATCTTGGAGGGCAACGGAGATTCCGGACCATGTGGGAGCGCTATTGCCGTGGAGTTTCTGCAATCCTGTAATTTCCTGCACACTTCAGAAGCTATCTGTTATGCACTGTATTTAATTCTCATGATGATTAAATCGGGGGAAGACACAATACATAACCTTTATGACAGCAGTGGTAGTAAATGGTATGCATGTAGCTTGGGGCCTAGGATATACCGTGTGTATGTATAATACTGGCTCAATGGCTCTATATTTGCATATTCAGTGTTCTGATCAACCAAGTGACGTACATGGTCAATTTTTGTACCACACATTTCTTCATCTCACCCAAAAATGGGGGGAAAATGAAGAAAGGTTCTATTATTGGTGGCATTGAAGTGGTAAAAAACTAAATTGACTTTCACAAAGAAAAACTAAATGAAGTTCTATTTCGGTGGTATTAGAGTGTACCTTAAGATTTTGTTGGTATAAAATTGAACATGTGGTCTTTGATGGCTTGGAATTAGTTTCTTCTTAATTTCATACTTCTTGGTACCTACCAAGAACAATAAAATGACTGTTTGGAATAGGTAGACGTTTCAAACGCAACAACGTTGTTACTATTTATTTCTGTATTTGGTGAGTTTTCTTTATATGCAGTATGGCCAATTGACTATACCAGCTGCATGATGCTTGTTTCCTGCTTCTGTGTGGTTATCCAGCCTAACTACCTAATAGTGGAATTGTTAAGAATAATTAACTGACATTTAATTGCAGATATGTGGTGGATGCTGCTGACCGGGATAGCATTCCGATAGCTAAAAGTGAATTGCATGACCTGCTGACAAAACAATCTTTAGCTGGGATTCCTTTACTTGTCCTTGGCAACAAAATTGACAAGTCAGAAGCTGTTTCAAAGCAAGCGTTGGTTGATCAACTGTGAGTTTACTACCTTTTCTGTGTGAGCTAGTCATCCTTGAGTGGCTAATTACTGAATGATGTTTCAACTGAAGTGGTCTTTCTCATGTATTTCAGTGGCCTGGAATTTATAAAGGACCGGGAAGTTTGCTGCTACATGATCTCTTGCAAGGACTCTGTAAACATAGATGTTGTCATTGATTGGCTTATCAAGCACTCCAGAACAGCAAAGTAGGGTTGTGTGTCTATCACTTGATGCATGCTGAGATGAATTCAGTTTGTTTATCTCCAGTTTCATGGTCCAAAAGTTAAAAAGTGACTATCTTGTAATCTATGGTTTCTCATTGGTGTCACTGTCCAACAGTATGGTGTCTAATACTTGAGCATCAAAATCCTGTATTTCATGTAAATTCCTTGAATATTTTATTATTCTTTATTATGGACGTGCTGCTTCGTTGTTTTTAATCATTTCCAATCGCTATATATGGCCAGGTGCTTAGAAGAGTAAAAATACATCTCCCGAGCGAAGTGCTGTTTTTAAACTGGCAATTCCAACAAAAAGAAATGCATAATGAAATCCTTTTGAAGTAACCTGAAGCATCATACCATCAGATTTTGTAGCAGGTAACATCGTATTTTCTACAGCGCAGTCAAATCCAATGGTCACAGCCTCACAGGAGCCAATGGTCTTCGATTACACTCCTTCGATACTCGGTATGATCTCCAGCTATCGAAGGCCTTTGACATCTTCCATCGTGAATCTGGATTGGGAAAAGTGATATCCCCTCGTTTCGTGCATATCACTCTTATAAAAATATTTAAAATAATTCACAAAATAGATTAATATGAGATATATCACTCCACAAACATACATGTTAAAATTTAACTTCTACAAGTTATAATAAAAATAACAAATATAATTGTGAATGTATGATAACTATTTTTAGTTTAATTTGATATTATTGTTGTAACTTGTAGAAGTTAAATTTGGCCTTGCATATTTGAACATATTTGAACAGTAATATATTTCATATTAATCTATGTTATCACTTTTTTAAAAAAATTAATAACTTTTTGAATGACATATGAGTAACGAGGGATGTCCCTTTAAGGAATGAAAGTCCACATCCTCTTCATTGGACATGTATTTATGTATTTGCATTCATCTTCCAACCGTCGAATGGGCTTCGACTGTCTCGAGTGTCCTCCTTTGTTCACAGAAGGGCTACAAACCATCAAAGATTTGGCGTCCTCTACCCTAAGCTCTTGAATAAGCTCGTTATTGTCTTATCATATAGTTGAACCGTCGAAGGTGACGGCAGAGGAGCCATCCTCCAACACATGGTATTGCAGTCCATCGCAGAATTGTAGAAATGCTTGCATAGTTGCATATTACAGTCCCTTTTTGGAAGGAGAAATAAAAGACAAGACCAATTGATGGAAAAAAAAAAGATGGCATCATAAACACATTAGGATGGAAAATGTTATCATTACGCAGATATTACACAGCCAGTCAGCCAGGATGAACATAGGTTCAAATCCCTAATCTCCTAAGTAAAAACAAATGTTCTTCTAGCCTATACTTTTTTTGGTCACTTACCAACAAAACCACCAGGTTTTAAATCATAATGCAACTGTCGGACAGAAGCTGTTTTCTTTGGCGAGAAATGTGAAAAGGTTTCATGAGTAAATATCGTCATTGAACCTCAAAAGTTGGTTAAATTACAGCGATGGGATTGAATTCCATTAAAAAAAATTACAGTGACCAGCCCAATACTTATAACCGGATCCAGAAAAACATTATAGGAAGACTCATCTCCTTCCTCCTTTCCTCTTCCTCTCCTTCTTTCCCCCTTCTTTGTCCTCTTCTATTAAGTCCCTTCAGCACTCACACTGGATTCGCTCCTGCTTGTAACTACCATATGAAGGTTACGTCTTAGGAGTTGAGATTCTAAGATATAACCAGTGATAATTTAGAAAATTTGGGTTACTATTGTTTCATTTTCTAGATTGTAGCTACCGAGTCTTTGAATCCGAGTGAGAATCTGAACATTTAGAAATTTTGGGTTACTACTGTTTCATTTTCTAGATTGTAGCTACCGAGTCTTCGAATCCAAGTAAGAATATGAACTGTTTGATAGCTGAAATTCTGGAAGTAACTGTAGCTTCGATAAGCTCTCCCCCAACAAGGTGTCCAATCCCATCTCTTCAGCTCTTACATCCACAGGAAACTCCATAGTGGCCCTCAATATTGCATCCCTGTGCACCAAAATGATTGTTTACACAGGAAAGTTAAACAAAATAGTATTTTATTTCAGCTATCCTCAGTTACAAAAAGAACCGTGCAGTCTGATCAATGTAATCAGATCGGCAACAATCCGAACGAATCCGAAAACCTTTTTCTCCCGTCAATGAGAAGAAGAAAAGGGTGACGATGCCTCGGTTTCATATGAAACTGCGAGTGAACATCAGTACTGCACTAAAAAAAACTCATCAGAATTTCAGAATTAAAAGAAGAAAGAAAAGCTCTTACTACCAAATGCACCACCAGGTTTCTACTTAGCTCATCACTCCACCTACTGTGTCCAAAACTTGTGCTTGATTCGCAAGAGGTTCCCGTGCCGCAAACTGAATCCAAAACTTCGCGGCTATATCTTCAACTCGGTGTCCAGTGCCTCCTCGTCATGATCTCCGTTGTTATTCCTCAGGTTCGTGAAAGCCCAATGCCGTTCCATGTTGCCGGGTGGGGTTTTATTCCGTTCGAAAGCCGTAGGAAACCTATGTACTTTTCATCAGGAGATTTCTCATGGCGAGGGTAAGCTGCACTCTCCAACCTGAAGTCAGAAACAAATGAAAGAACCAAATTTTATGAAAAATAAATAAATACTAACAGTTAAAGTGGTTGAAATGGCATAAATTGGTGTAAGTTTTTTGCCCACCTCTACTTGCGTCGTCTCTCCAGGAAGCTAACAAGAGACGCATTCCTCACCAGCAATGAGACATCTGCTGCAGGAGAACATCAGTACATCACGACATAAATTACATCATTTTCAAGACGTTTATCAACACAATCAGGGTGGAAAACAACCTCTTGGCACGATCTGGATTTGCCGCGAGCATGGATTAGTCTCCTTGATGATGGCGTACCAGTTCTCTGGGCTCCGATGCTGTCGCTGTGAACAAGCATCGGTTTTGTTCTTGTGGATGAACAAACCATCAGCATCTCTCTCAGGAGCCTGATACCAGAATCTCCTCTGCCTTTTGTTTGGGTTTGCAGGCTGCTGCTGGAGAACATGCCGGCGTCCTGCATCTGGAGTCGTCTTTGCAGCGAAGAACATAATCTCCTCAGCCTGCACGCATGGGGAATCTCCACGTCCCCAGTGTTGTATGGCCAAGTCATAATCAAAGCTTTGACTAGGAGATCAAGAACAGAGAGGAGGGATTAAAGCAAGGCATACCTTCTCCCTTGGAACGTTGTCAAACACAACCATAGACCCGGCGTAGAAAATCGTCAGCTATTCAGTCGTTTCAGGCACGGCCGTGGTCCTGCTTGAGATGCATCCCATCAGTGGAATTGTGGAAAGCTAGCAGGGTAGCAGACCAAATTTGTTCTTGGTTTTGTTTTAGAGAGAGAGAGAAAAAAAAGAATCAATCTTCTCCAACCAAGAAGTGGCTATGGATAAGCGACATCATGAGCTCCTCCGGAAACTTGTAATGTCAGGCTTGCGACGGCGGTCGGCGGGATCAGAATCCTCTGCAATCGACTACACCCGACTACACCGTGCTTTTGTCACTAACATGTGGGTCTAAGGATCCTGGATCCACATGTCAGTGACAAAAGTAAGGTGCAGTCGACTCTAGAGGATCACAATCCCGGCCGGCGGCGGCAATCGTCCGTCCACGACAACGCTGGCGCTTTGGTGCGGTAGCGCACGCGCGGCGGCGTGCACCTGGGGGCCGGCGGCAAACTCCCCTTCTTTACTACATTAGGCAACCCTTTTTGCCTAGTTTTTCACAAAGAGAAACGTGAGAGATCCCTGAAACACCCAGAGCTGAGAGGCTCCTCTGGACACGAACCTGGCTCTGATGATCCCGTGCAGCGGCCAGCGGCGAGAGGACTCCCATGAAATCCATTGTCCCGGTACGTAGTGTCATACTGTCACGGGCCGACGGCGTCGCTGGTTTCCTCCTCTCCTCGCGCGGGTGCGGGTGCGGCGATCGAACGAAACGCGCGCGCGCGGGTGCTTGCGCTCGCCGCTGCCGCGCGCGCCTAATTATATAGTGAAGAGACGCCCGCCCCGCGCGCCGCGAGCCTCGCACGCCGACGGGGACGGGGAACCACACGAGGCGGGGAAGAGGAACACCACCGCAAGTGACGCGCCTGCGCACGGTAGGCCGGTGAATTTTCTGCGGCACGGCGGTGACCGTGAACGCAGCGCAGCTGTCGCGCGAGCCCCAAAATTGGGGGATCCCGAAGCGGAGAGCGGTGTCCACCCGCCTATTTTGCACGCGAGTAGCACGAGATCATCAGCTGATCAGGTGGAGCACGCGCTGCGCGACAACAACGCGGCGCCGCTCGAGCGAATCGACACGCGCGGGTTTCTCGGTGAGGCCCATTGTGCGAGAAGGAAACGTGGCTTTAGTAGGGGTGAGGCCCATCAACTGTTTGAGTTACTTTTGGGCTTTTCCTGAAGACTTTGAGCCGAGTGTCTCTTTTAGGTCCAGTTTGTTCGGATTCATGATCAGTTTCTAAGCTAGTACTAACATTCTACTGCAGGAACAGATACTACTTACCTTTCTTATTGGGACTTCAGAAAGCAGAAGACTGTATGAACCTGGAGTTAGTACCACAGATCGAATTCAGAGCGTTACGAACTTATTTTAGAATTTGAATTTCAAAAGTTATTTTAGAATTTATTTAGGGATATTTTTGTTGTTTTATATTTCTCAGCCTTGCCTTTTTTTACCCTAAAGCTATTTCGTTGCTTAGCTAAAACAAAAAAGAAGAGCCCTAACAATCCACTACCATACTTGAGGTCGGAAAAAGAATATCCCAGTAGTACACGCATGTTCTTGCGACTTTCGCACACTATTATATTATTTGTGCTGGGCCAGACCGTATAGCATCTGAAGGTTTCTGATGATTGATTTGTAGAAATGCCAATATCTTTATCCGAATCTAGATTAGTTGAGATTTTAAAAAAGGTCATAATTCAAGGATGTATGATTTTGTAAATGTACTTGCATGTGCAGAGGAATGCAGTCGCAATAATTCGTCTGCAGTTCAGCTCAGTGATCAATTATGCACTAATAATCGCCCCCTTCTATAATCACAATTAAATGATTGAATCGAATGAGATGATGCGGTGAATTGGAAATTGCGGGTCTGCATCTCTAATTCATGCACAAATTAGTACTCTATAATCTATATACGTAGATGTACATGTGCGCCTCCTCTAGCTGAAGCTGCCTAGCAGCAACAGGAGTTGACCGGACCACTGCAATTGGATTGCACAAAGCACAACATGGACACATGGACACATGGTGGTGGCCTGGTGGATTAATAATAATAGACCACCAAACTGAAGCTAATTTTAAAAAACACATAGAGTAGAGAAGCCAGAAACACGCTACTTAGATGTCAAACCAAGATGAATTGGAAGCCCATTGGCGGCTTCTCATCTTCAAACTATAGTTTTTCGCTACTAAGAAGAGCATAGCTCAGGCAGAACACAGAAGATAGGTTTATAATTTCGTATCTTCTGGTCTGCTTGACAGTCACCAAACATTCTTGTGACAGTACAATGTTAACTCATTTCAGTTTCAGAATTACAAATCACGCTATCAGCTCATCCGGCAGTGCCACGAACCTTGCTTTTTTCTGAAATATCAAAATGGATACAAAATAAGTTATCAGAAAAGGTGACCAACAAAAATAAATACAGATCACCAAAAAAATAGAACATCTTGAGCTGTGGATAATAAAGCACGTACTATCAACAAAAGGTAGAGTAGAAAATTGTGTTTGATGACAAGTGGAAAAATAATGTTATTGTAAATAAGTCAGCACTATCTCACTATTCCTACAAGCATTATTGACAGCATTGTTTTTCTAAGGAATACTATAGGTTTAGCAACTTCATCACACATGCAAAATTTGTGCTCGTGTGAATCGCTAAGGTTATTTAGGATCTTTAACGAGGAAAATTCCACATGCTGCCAACTAAGTTCCAGATATCTCAGAGCACAAACTTGCAAGAGAACTCCACTTCTATGATCACCCTAATGTTTCTCAAGTTCGGTCAGAAAAATATTTTTCTTCAAGTGTGAAAGACGAGAAGGCGAGGAAACATTCCACCGATCTCTGTGTCTAGCGCACTTGTGCTGGTTGTTTCCCGCAATGAGCGGAGAACCTCGGTTTGGCTCTCCACTTTTTCTGCACAATCAACTGTAGTGCTCCACTGAAACAAGCTTCTGGTTCTCTGCAACGACAAGAAAACTGCCTCTCGGCTTGTTTCCTCCTGCTGCTAATGACACGGTATCTAACATGCTGCCATGTAACCTTGTCGATTGTTATGCTAGTGGCCATTTGTAGTTTTGTGCTATAGAAAATGCGTGAGCAAAGTGAAGCCAAAGTCAAGAATTGCATATTTTTCGTTCTGCAGTTTGAATTCCGCATTGCTTGTACAAGCTAACTTGCTAACGTGGTTTAGCAAGAAATTTGTCACCTTCTTCAGTTTTCCATTTGTGATTTTTAAAATGCGTAGACTGTAGAGCATTGCACCTAACAAGTTGGTGATGGAATCACAAATCCTATTGGTTTCGCAAAATGTGGAAATCTCAGTGTGCACATGGGAAGAAACAGTAACGGAGGAGTAAATGTAATGCAAATGGTGAGAAGGATGGGGTAATTCGTCACCTCCTTGGTGCGGGGCAGCGTCGGCCACCTCTGCGGCGTCTTGGCCGCTCCGGGCGCTGGCGGTGGAACCATGAATCCCGATCCCCACTCCGGCGTCGCCGCGAATCGCGGGCTCCGCAAGATCCCGGGCGGCCTCTCCGGGGTCACGCTGGCGCTCTTGGCGCCCGCGGCGGCGCAGAGCTCCATGATCTTGGCGGCCGCCTCGGACGCGTCCTTGCTCTCCCCCATCAGCTTCTCCACCTGCGCCCTCGGGAGCCGCATCTTGAGACGCACGGGGGTGGCGGCGCCGGAGCAGGCGCCGCCGGGGAGCGGGGAGGTCGGGGCGGAGGCGGATGCCTGGGCGGCGGGGAAGGAGGAGAGGTCGGAGGTGGAGCGGCGGGCGAGCATGAGCGACTCGAGGCGCTCCCGGGCGCCGACACGGAGGTTCCCCGACCAGGCGCGGCGCGGCGGCCCCGCGGCGGGGCGTCGCGGGAGCGCGACGAGGAAGTAGAGCCTCCCGCGGCGGAGCGGCGCGTCGGGCGCGAGCGGGCGCGCCCGCGTGCCGAGGAGCTTCACCTCCTCCGACTCCAGCAGCTGGAACCCCGGGTGGTCGCGCAGCACGTCCGCCGCCACCGCCGGCGGCTTCACCCGGAACGACGTCCCGTCCAGCTGCATCACCTTGGCTCCCTTCCTCTTGCCCCCAATGCTGTTCCCCATTGCTCCCGTCACGCCTCCTCTTCCTCCTCCTCCTCCCCTCCCTTGTTGGTCTCTCGGTGGTGGTGCGGCTGCGGCTGCGTGTTCGTGAGAGCTTTGTCGTGAGCTGCTGCTGCTGCTGCTAGCTGCGGTGTCATGTGCGATGGGGAGGAGAGGGAAATTTTAAAGCAGAGGAGTCAAAGGAGTAGTATAGTATTGGGCTCGAGGACGAGGAGATGCCGAGGTGGTGGTGGCTTCTCTCTCGTGTCTGCGCTTTTGCCCGCGTGATTACGGGTAAAAAGTCACCGATTAGCACAGGAAACCTCGGAAAAAAACACATAAATACTACTGGGTGCAAATTGCAGTTTTTAGTTTTTTTTACTGGAGACATCCATTTCAACACTCAACAATGGTATGGGAAGCTCGGTGCCAAAGTGAAGTACTAGTAGTAGTAGAAGTGAGCATGTGAAAGAGGAAGGAGGAATCTATGAAGGGGAATATTGGCTCTGGTCAGGCAGAATGGCCAAGCAATGTGGTTACAAGATTGTAACTTTTCCAGGGATTTTCAGAAGATCGTGTTGGGGGGGGGGGGGGGGGGGGGGGGGGGGGGGCACTGCCTGAGTATGAACTGTAAAGAGAGCCTCAGGTCACGTAACATGTTTTGCTTTAGATCGTTGCGTTAATGTTAGCGTTCAGCTGGCCTTCTAGTTGGTAGATCTCAGGTTGTTGGTCTTCAGGATAAAGGCCATCGGGGAATTCAAGACGACTGGTTTCGCTGGGAAGAAGGCTTCACGTACAGATTTTATCTTAATTTTCATTAACATATTTTTTAAAATTATTAAACGGTATATTTTGTACGAAATTTTTATATAAAAATTATTTTAAAATATTATATAAATATATTTTTAAGTTCATAATAATTAATTCTTAATTAATTAAAAATCTAATTGTTTTTTTATTTTTTTTCTTAACGTCATCTTAACCTTCAGTAAAAAAACAAACACCGCCTATAACTCAGCCAGTCATTGCTTTCATGTGTCAGTGTCACCTTACAAAATTTGTAAAATGCTTCTTTCAAGTAACAGATTAGTTTCGATATCGTTAGATTATGGCTGTGCATTTTCGTTAGTACTCCCGCTGTAGTAGTATTGAGAGGAATAGTTTTATGTGTCATCTGACAAGATATGATACATATGATGATGATTGATGAACCTTTCTTTCTCATCAATAAAGAAGAACGGTACGGTGAGCTTGGATAAGACCAGCTTAGCAGGTCAATTATCTACTAAAAAGGCTTGTTGTGTCGGTACCGAAGGCCCGAAGCAATCCTGAGATTTTCCACTATCAATTTGCTTCTCTTTTTGTCCACTGTCTTTTGTTTCGAAGTTGGAACGTACTTTCATTCCTCTAGTGATTTAGATTTTTCTTGGAATCCTTTTAACATAATGTGCTTAATTCATCGAGACAGTTCAACCTTCTCTGCAGATACATCAAATGCATTAAATTTTCAAATAGCTATATATTTTTCTTCTCTTTCTTTGCATGGTGCAGCAGGGGCGTATTTGCTGTGAGAACATGTCCTCCCGTGACTCTCTGAGGCCACGAGAAATCGACATACTTTTTTTCCCCAAAATGTAACAACTTTTAGTTACTAGGAATATTTGTTGCCCTTGACAACATCGATGAAAATTCAATGTCACGCAGAAAACGCCATCGGTCCATTTCGTCATGATTCATTCTCGAATTAGTGATGAAAGATATTATTAACAAGTAATTATGCTTTCCCCCTAAAGATTTGAGGATCCTGCAATCAAAAAATAAGTAAGCTTAAAGCCATCATTAACGTGTGGCTATTCAGACCAGATCACCTGGTTAATTAATCATGTCGAGATGAGTATATTGGAGCTCTGAAGGACTGAAGGTTACAAAGATGAAAGCACCATATAGCTCTCCAAATCTTCAAAAAGAGCACCCCAGCCATGGAATGGTGAAAGTATTTAGTAAATGTCAAGCTGATATCTTGAAGACAAAGAAGTCATGATTAGATGCTTTGATGGTGACCGTGATAATTTTGCATTTTTGATCTTCAAAGAAACTTCATGCACATGAACAACAAGTCTGTAACACCAACCCTTTTTTTATGTTGCAATCAATGAACGCACACTTGAGGTTGAGGGTAAGCGGGTAACTGAAATAACCCATTACCAGCCCACCAAATTCACTCCATAAGAGATGAGGTTACAGCTTTTCGTATGTATACGTACATGTAGAACACGCACACACGTAAAATGGTATGCGATGGACAGTGGAATTAGAGCACCTGCAACTTACTGAGATGTTCCAGGAGAGAGGTTGCCTTGCGCTTGGCTCTGTCTGTGCCGGTCTTGGACAGCTCAGTTAGTGGTATTTGAGCACCCAACCTCCCTATACAAGCGAGGTTCTCAGCATCCTTCTTGCAAAGGGCAAGCAAGATGGCAGCAGCATTCTCCTTGTTACGGGCCTGGCTTGACCTCAACAAGTCTATCAAAAAGGGTATAGCATGAGCCTTCGCTATGGCAACTTTACACTCATGGTGGCTCACAAGAACCGACAAGATTGTTAGTGCTTCGTCAATTGCTCCATTTCTGGATGAATCCTGCAGCATCTGAATCAGTGGTGCAAGGATTCCTGCTCGAACTGCACGGACCTTGTTTGCTTGGTATATGCATAAGTTGAACAGTGCTGTTGCTGCATCTTTTCTACCCCTTGGACTGCCACTCTGCAGCAACTCAACTAATGCTTCAATTGCCCCTGGAGTGCTTCCTATAGTTATCTTGTTATCATCAATAAGTGACAAGCTGAAAATAGCTGCAGCTGCATTTTCTCTTGCCTCCATGCCCCCCTTCCTCAACACCTGTATGATTGGGACAATGGCACCAGCAACTACTATCAGTTCCTTGTTCTGATCATATATGGAGAGATTCAGAAGAGCTGTAACTGCATGTTCTTGAGTTTTCAGGTCTTTGGAGGACAAAAGTTTCACCAGAGCGGAGATTGCACCAGATTCCGCTAGAAGTATACGGTTGTCAGTGCTTTTCTTGGCCAAAGATCTTATTTCAGCAGCAGCCGATTTCCGTTCATCTAATGAGCTACTAGAGAGATTACGAACTAAAGTTTCAATAGCTACTCTCTCCCCACCAACCTCAAGATATGCACCATCGTTCTTAGATCTAGTAGGTGGTTCAATCCCTTTTTCCTCACACCACTGCAATATCAAACTTCTCAGAACATAATTTGGGGTCAGAGTTAGGTTTTGTAGCTTCAGTTGAGTTTTAGGACAGGTCCGGTTTCCACAGTCTATCCACCTTTGAATGAAGGCACGCTCATATGTCTGCAAAATTTGTGATTACATTGTCAGTAGATGACAAATTATACCTTGACTGTATAAAGTAGGTTATATTGTGCAAGAAAATTTTTAAAAAAATGATGGTTTGAAACATTACCTGTCCTGTGGAAACAATGACAGGGTCTCTCATCAGCTCAAGAGATATTGGGCATCGAAAATCTTCAGGAATAGCCACAGTGTCAGACTTCTTATGTGTCTCAGGAGAGCCTTTTGTTTCATCACTTGATTGGCTAACACTGACAGGTTTCTTAGAATCTGTAACTCTCATGTTTTCAAGTCCTTCAATTAGCTGAGAAGTTATTCTCTCCGCGTCAGACTTGGGCACCCCACTTATTTCTGAAACTAGTATAATGATATTTTGCAACTCCAGATGACCGTTGCATAAGTTTTCCATCTGTGGTGTGTCTGGCTGACCATGTGATTGCTCAGACTGCGATCCAACAGTACTAACATGAAGAGCTAAGATATCATGGAATTTTGAAAAAATGTTTACATCAACGTCTCCTTTCTTCTCCATTTCTCTTCGAAGCTGAGCTCGCACTAAATCAACCTACAGATCCATAAAGGTTAAGTAAAATGAACTAACTGGGGAACCATATTTTTAGAGAATCTGATTAGCTATACCTCTTCTTGAACTTCATCTGATATTTGAAAACAGTTCTGTGGAAGGCTTGCTAGAACTGTTTGCAACTGCCAAGTCACGAACTTGAACTGAACGGCAACATTGTTGCAGATGGCATCCTTAACAAAGGGAACAATGAAGAAAGCATAAGAATTAAAAATCGTACAAATGTGGGTTAAAATGCAAATGGAACAAGACATGACACAAGTCAATTGTCAACCTATACAGAACTCAAGCAAATGCATTTGATGGTCAAGTTTACTGAGGAGCACAATCATGAAAGATGCAGAACGAAAAGCAAAAGGGGGAGTTATGAACGGATTCAACTGGCCTACATATATCAAAAGAAATAAGCCACCACAAACCACATCTAAATTGCCAGGATGCAGGAATAGAAGTTATGGGGAAATTTTGGTCTGGAGACATCGAAATATCATGAACTTAATTTTATACCACTCAACAACTGAAAAAAAACATGGGTACAATTCAATACCAGTATACCACACAATGATTACGTTTTTCCAGTTATATACAATTTTGTTCATCTCCGATACCAGCCCAATCAACCGTTACCAATGTACCCATGTTGTTCCTATCACACCTCCTCAAAATATTCGCCGGTTCTACTCAAATATTTGAAATGCAGCAGGGCCATCACTGCACCCTAGCATCTCGTGCGTCCCAACTGTCAATTGCTGTTTGCTGAGCTGCTCCTTTTATCCGTTTCTCACCGCACGCAAGGTTGTTAATTTGCGATAGATGGAATGCTCAAGGAATTAGGATAGGGATAAATTATACAAGCCGCCTGCTAGTGCTGTTATCCACCAAATTCGAATCAGAACAAATTACATGATGGTCTAAAAATCTTGCACGTCTCTAAATTTGTCCAGCAGAATTTTTATCCCTTTCATCTTTCTTGCTCTGCCTTTTGCAGATGAGACGTGTAAAGGCTCAAAAGGACAAAAATTGTCATGCTCGCAGCTGGCATCCTGGCTACTCCTGCTTGATATCACAGATGTCGTACTTGGCCGCCTCCCATTCTACACCCGCAACAGCTGCTTCAACACCCTGGCTCATCTCTGCAGCAACATCACATGCTCCCGCTCCCCTCCATCTACGGCACATCTCATGGCTTCCTCAAGAAGGGTCAGGTCGTTCGGCCTGCCTACAATAACCGGTTGATGCAGCTCCTCCTGCATGCTTGGAGAGAATAATGGTGTTCATGGTGAACAGGGAGCTGTCAGAGTGGATGACGTGTTGTATACTTCTAGTGACAAGGACATGCAAGTCATTTTATCTAATGGGTACTGCAGGATGGAAACAAAAACTGGAGGCTTTCTAAAAGAAGTGGATGGAATGGCATGAAACTAAATGGTGATCTTTTAGTAGCATTGAAGTGTACCATAACTTAAACTAAAATCACGATTTTCTAGTGTCGCCACAAAGTTATGAGGGGACATGACACAAGCATACACATCTGCTCATACCAGCATTTGCTTGTGTTATGGCCTGTATATTTTCACTAACCTCTATTTTCACTCTACAGTATAATTAAGTTCTACTAAGAAATAAGAAAAATAAAGAAACAAAAGTTGCTTTTGCGTCATTTAGAGATGATTAGTGTGGCCCATGTAACGGAAACTAAGCCATTATCTTAGAGTCGAGGACAATTCGAAAGGTAACAAAAGCTAAAACATAACTAATATTTGCCATCCTCTAAGGAAAGAATCTTGTATAGAATGCTTAGAAGACTTGGTCTGAGCCTGAGCACTGAAGTAAGATTAACCCAGAGAACCTCCTGACTTTTTTAACAAGAAAAAAGAATGTAGGGACAAACAAATAATTACATCTCAGTACTGAACGAACTCTAAAACCCAAAGAAAAGCTCGAGCATGCTGTACATAATAAACCTAAAACCAACTATAAGAGAGGGGGCTTCCAGTAGTAAAATTGTCTCGGTTATCTCTTATACAGCACAACCAAACAGACAGATCTGCCAATGTTGTTTTAAGTGGCATAAATATGATACTGAGGGAAATCACAAACAACTTGATGCATTGCTAGCATATATCGATATCAAAATGATATATCAGCATTATTTAAGCAACCCACTATATTTCAATGAGTTGACTTATAATGAGCACTCAAAATGACAAAGGTGATGATCAATCAACCAAAATATTTAAAATGGGCATCTGATCACGAAAGATGCCAGTGGCATTTCAGCCTGTCAGTGCAACAAGCATGCATGATAGGAAACAAGGCTGAATGCTAAGATGTTAGTACCTTTGTTGTTCTTGTTGCAAGCAAGATGTAATTCTTTAGAACAAGTTTGATTTGTAAATACGTCGATATGCGCAAACCTAATTAGCTATGCCCTCTGCATCTGGGGCACTAAAGATACTAGTAGAATGGAGGGGAGTAGCAGTGTAGCACAACCGAGCCACCAAACAATATAAAACCATGCGCAGGAGACACTGGGGTAGCGTGAATCCTAAATCCTACTACACAGTACTTGGCCAGCCATCAACAGAAGCGAAGCAATATGACTAAGAACCATATGAACAAGACACCCGAAGCACGCGCACCAAATGTTCGACGAAATCACGCAAGGGGGAACCGCACCAACTACCGAGCAATGCAGCTTGCGCCGACAGTTGGACGCACCCAAATGGTCCCCGCCCTCACCTGATCCGACGCTCCCGACGGTCGCGCCGGCGCGCGCCCTAGTTCGACGAACCTCCTGGCGGCCTGCATCGCCCTGACCAGCTCCCGCAACCACGAATCCGCTGCCTCCGCGTCCCCATCCCCGGCCCCCGCCTCGGCGACCTCCGCGACGAGGTGCGACAGCAGCGACACCTTCCGCGCGAGGCGGAGGCAGTCCGCGCGCAGCGGCTCGGCGGCCGCAGCCAAATCGGCGGCGCCCACCGCCGCGATCTCCCGCACGATCTCCGCCGCGGCCTCCGCCGCCGCCATCGCGCCGCCCGGCCCGGCCGGCGAAGGGGCCCGCTCCCGCCTCAGCAGGCACAGCGCGCGCCCGTGTGGGTCAGGTCAGGAGGACTCCGCCGCGTGGAGGAGGTGGAGGAGGAGGGGAGGTGCCATCGCCAATGTCAACGTCCCGTCGTAATGTAGTGCAGTGGCAGCAGCGCAGCGTAGTGCGAGGGAGCTCAGGGGGAGGAGGGAGTAAAGAAATGCGGGGAAGGGTAGGGTCCCCTGCTGCAGCTGGGCTCCAGCTCCAGCTCGGCGAGGTGGGTTGCAGCCGTGCGGGGGGGAGACGACGCGGCGGGCGAGGTGGGGTGAGCTGGGCGTGGGGTGTCCGCGACTTCACTGGTTGCCGTTCGCGTGAGGAGGGATTCCCGGGCGAGGCATAGGCGGAGTTAAACAAATGCGGGGAAATCAGTGTCCATCTAGCTGGAGCCTGAACTGCCAGCTTCCCTATCAGATTTGAGCCCGGGGGCCGGGGGTGGTGGGGTGAACAGACGATCCGCGGATCTGGTGTGGACGGGCACACTGGCGCAGCTGGGGATGTTCCGTGTACACAACATTTTTTATGATCAAGATATAAACTATATGGTTATAGACCCTGGCCGCTATAGACTTTCTTTATATTTTTTTCTTCTTTTTCTATCGAACCTGATCTACTATATACATATAAGTTTGCTTAGGCTCGTAAATCCATGTCAATGTGATATATCCTCTAAAATTGAATGATTATATTACCCGGAATTTTACATATTTTACATTATACACGACATAGATCTATATATAGGCCCCATTAAAACAAAGAATTTATAAAGAAATTTTATAGGATTCTATATCTATATGAATTTTCCATGTTTAGTCGTTGAAACAAAGAATCGAAGAGATTTCCAAATATTATGATATTACTAAGAAATAGGTCGATGCATGTCAAGGAAAGTTAGCAAAAGCTCCAACCTCTTTGAGAAAAATTGTTTTAGTCTTTCTCTTATTTAAGTCCTACATTTGTGCACAATCTATTCAGACAATCATTCTTCTATTTTTTTGGACTATATAAAAAACGGTCGCAAGTTTTTTAAGGGAAAAACTTTCAAACCTAACTAGTTAGTATAATTATAATATAATTCCACTATAACTATAATATAACTTATATATAAGTATTAAAATAATATATGTAACTTTATATCTAACTAATATAGATTACAGCGTAGTTATCATGTAGTTACAGTTCAGTTACACTATAGTTACAATATAAATATAGTGTAATTATTTTGTAGTTACACTACAGCTATACTATACTTACATTTGGAAGTTTTTTTCCCAAAAAAACTTGCGATAATTTTTTTAGCAATTCCGATTTTTTTTCTTTTTGGTTTTGCAATCTTTAGTTTTGCACTTCACTTGTATTCTTGTAAAAATCATATGTTTCTTTATATTCCTCTGTTTTTTAATTCTGTGTTTCAATGGAGGCCGTAATAAGCGACTGCACACTGCTATTTCTGTTAAGTTAGTTATCACTACGGTACACCAATAAACCATAATGTTTCATGAGTAAAATCAACTATAATAAATTAGTCACCAAAAAATGCGTTCCGCGGACCGTTTATAACATGTGTTCATTTTCAAAATTAATTATAACAGCTTAGATCAAAATAATAGTCTATATCAACTACAACTTGCTAATTGTTTAGCTTCATGTGTAAAAATTAATTAATAAATTACTTAATTAAGGGTCCAAGATAGATTGAAATTCATACTATCTTTTGGAAAACTAAAAATTAAGGAATTTCATGGGATTTTCAATTTATGTGTTTATTTAACATGGACTTCCAATATAATCTACAATCTATCATATTATGACATACCTAGCAAGATATTTCTAGTTAACATAAGAGAATGCCAAATTAGAGTATGGTACATGTAGGTTGTGAAGTTGACGATTCTATCTAATCATGATAGACCTTAGCATGGATCTTGCATCTTTTTTGTTGTACCAATTATTTATTAATACTCCGGCATAAGATTATTCTTATATTAGTTGCAAAAGGAATATTAACTTCATATTAAGTTGACATGTATAAATAATTGAAGAAACTCATAAGTCATAACATCAAAGAGACAAACTATTTTTTTATTAAAAAAAAGTAAAGACATAACATCAACAAAACAAACATCTGGTACTTCCATCATGCATTTGTCACCAGAAAGCAAGCCTATGTATAAAACACTAAACTATACTAGTACTACTTAACATAAAGAAACACATAATACCATCCAATGATCCCAGTAATGGCAGCACACGTCGGTGCACTGGAGACAGGCCACAGGGAATCGGGGATAAGGGTGGCAACGGATGGGTTTTATAGTTGGAGACAGGCTAATAAGATCGCACAGTCTGGCCTGGCGTTAGTTGCCGTCGTGGGGCGCGTCAACTTTGGCTGGTCCCAACTCCCTGCTTCGATACGGTCAGGTGCGGAGAAGCAACGGCGCAACGCCGGGGGGACGAATGCATCCATCCGACCGGTCGTCGGACACGCCTGCCATTATTTGTGCGCGGCGCAGAGGAACAAAAAGGAATCAGCAATCAGCCGGCTGTCCATCTTATTATGCTTTAGTATAAGCTCACGCCGGCCTTTGTTTCCGACGAGTTTCCCGATCGATCTGTGCCCGCTATATACCGTAGAATATCAGGTATCTTTGTCCTTGCCAACTACTGCTCCGTACTACTAGTGTGCATACTCCTGGCACTCCTGCCGCGCTCGTTTGATCTAAGATTCGTGCTGTATGTCTCGCTGTTGCAGTTCGACAAAAACAGGCATAACAGGCAACAGGCGAACACAACGAGCTCGTCGAGGCCGTGGAGACGATCACGTCACACAAGCAGAAAGAGAGAAGTTCACTTTACGTCTCCTATCTTAGGTTTAAGTTCCAATCGCCCCTGTCAACTATAAAATCGAATATGACACATCTCTCATGTTACAATACCGATATAAACAAGATCCCAAAATAGTATGAGCCGGGTTTCGACTAACGTGATATCTACGTGGTGCTTACATAGCACTCTAAAGAAATGGTAGACCCACGTGCCAATGAAACATAATCATCTCTTCTTCCTTATTCCTCTCTGCAGCGGTAGGTCGGCAGCCGACCGATGAGTTTGAGCTCGTCGGTGAAAAGACGGTAGCGGCAACAGGCAATGGGTTGGTTGTGCCATGGAGAGACGGGGGAGGGGAGGTGGCCAGGGGGGAGCTCATAGTCGAGTGGATCTTAGGGTGCCACCAGCCAACGTCTCCTCTCTCTCGAGCGGTGCGGATGGCGGCGTCACTGAGTTCGAGCGCCCTCATCTCCTCTCTCCGTGGCTAATTGGGATCTTGACGATGTTTAGGTACACAGGGAAGCTATGACGACACAGGAGTCGACGAGGTCAGCTGCGGTGGAGCTCGAGGCTGCGGCGGCACAAGACTCGAGCTCAACAATGCGACAACGACTATGGATGTCAAGCTCAAGGTCACGAGGAAAGCAAGCAAAGCTTGACTCGGTGAGTTCACGGGAAGCGAGGTTAGGAGCGGCTGGGATATTCTCTAAATCTGGTCGAGGACTCCTCGGTGTCGTCATTGTTGCATCCTTGAGCTCACCAGCTTCCTGCTGCGTCAGGTTGCCGCCTCAGGCTCCACCTGCCTTGCTTGACCTCCACCTCTCCTGGCGAGGCGCCGCCACCTGTGTCACTTGGTGATGCCACCACCGCGTTGCTTCTCTCCTGCCAATCGTTGCCCTGGAGATCAGGAGGAAGACATGCAAGAGGTGGAGACAGATGGAGAAGAGAGGCTAGAGAAAGAAGGCTGAGTCCCTAACATGTGGGATCGTTCTTTTTTTTTTTTACTACAAGTGATACGTAGACATCACGTGGGACGAAGATCTAGTCAATATGCTACGTGAATACTACCACACAACTAAAAACGCTTTCTCAATACTACCTTAAGACTACATTTGCCTGGTTCTGGGTGATGAGAGATGTGTTGTATCTGATTTTGGGGTTGGGAAATGTGATTGAAACTCGACCCTCATCTGAGGAGGGACGTCAATTGAACTTTCACACGCTGAACGGCCGAACATTTGGATCACAAGAAAGAGACAAGAACATTTGGGCCCAGATATACAGAGCTGGACCCAGTACACAGCCGTTGTAACACCACCGGTCCATGAGACCATGACAGGTGCGAGCCTGTCCCATTAGTGGACTAGGCCCAGGTGCCCAGCCCACATTCTATCCACTGGAGTTCTTGGCGCCTTTTCCCTGACGAAATCCACACAGCGCGCAACAGTGTTAACTACTTAACTGTTAAGGATCACTATTACTATTGTGATTTGTGCTGAAAAGAAACTCTCAATTATACTTGATGCTGTGCGCTTTTGTTTGCTTGTGCGAATTGATGCACCGATCTTTCATGCACATGTACGAATCCCTGATGTCAACTATTAAAGTATCTGTCAGTAGTACTACTGACTTTCAGATTGAACACCATCTCAGCATAGTACTGTGCACCGGGCCGGGCACGGGTAGCCTTGCTGTACGGAGTGGTCCGACGAAACATCGCATCAGGAACGTCGTTTCAGTTTCGCAATGAGACAAGGCAACCAACGTTCAAGGCCAAGCTGCATGCTGCCATCACCAGCATCGACGAACAGTTGACATATTTCACATATATACGGAGTATTAATTTGTTCATATGCATAGGTTCAGACAAATATATATCGGTGTTACTGAACAAGCCGGTTTTGCTGAGTTACTTTGTTTAGGCTCCCACCTCCTCGGAGCCAAATCCCCACGTATGCATATAGTTGCATACAGCCGTGCGATGTATATATGCACATTGCTACATATGCTTATTTGGAAAGACGTACACATCATGCAGTCAACGAAGCAGTTGGCACGTAATAATAGTGTAGAGCATGTGCCGATAATTTTGCACATTTTCAGATCATTTGTGCTTTATACAGAGGCCGGACTACATGTGATCATGCCATCAGTAACTCAATATACCCAAAGAGGCCAACATTGCCGATTTTTTGTTGAGTGTGTGTTCATTCGTAACAGCCTTATCTCCATCTCTACTGTCCGACACTGAAAGTGATGGAGATGGTTCTTATTTGACGGTGGTGCTGTTTATGAGGAATGACGAGCAGCTTCATCACCAATTCACCATCACCTTACATGAACAGCTCGTCATTCCTCATAAACAGCACCACCGTCAAATACCAGTAAATGCCTGCTTGCTGGACTGGATAGAGCTTTGCAGCCATTTACTCCGCTACAGCTTCAGCGGCTGTCTCGATGATTGATCATCGAAGTCATCATGATCCTGTTTCCGGTGGTGGCAAATGCATGCATGACCAGCAGAAAAAGAAAGCGAGAGGCAGCAAAGCAGAAAGCAGAACAGAAGAGGGACGCGGGCGCATGACAACGACATGCCAACCCGCTTGACCCCGGTCTGGCGGTGCTGCGCATGCATGCCTCTGGTGGGAGCTCGCATTCGCAACACAGGAAATGAAACCATCACCGGTCTGCTAATCCTCGTGGAATTCAGGAGCAGAGAAGGGAATCGATCGATTTCCATCGCGTTTCTGCTGCTGCCCACGCTGTGCTGCTGCGCAGAGGAGGATGTCGTCCTCGTCCCGCGAGCTCGACGTGGACGGTTCATGCGCTCACTGCGTCGTCGTCGTCGGCATTGATTCGGGCGACGCGCGTGCGCGGGCGGACCGCCGGAGACAGGTACATGCCGGACCACCGGCGACAGGTACATGCCTGTGCTGTTTTTACTGTTACTCCGTTAGTACGACGCTTTCAATTCATGCGCTATATACAAGCTAGTATAGCCATTGTGCGCACTGCGCAGCGGCACTGTGGCAGGCCATAAATCCGAGCCTGCAACGCCACTGGAGGGATTAAAAACCGATCCGGGGGGGGGGGGGGGGGGGGGGGTGTGGTGACATGTTGCAACGGCGGGGAGGGCTTGCAGGGCAGAACATCCTCGCTGCCAATCAGCCAATGGGCGTGCAGTAAATCGAAGGACGACGTGGGGCACCGAATTGACACACAGAAGCAGCGTCCCAGTGGTCAAAAGTTTGAACATTCAAGAACATGCTAGACCTTAATAAATTCTTCTCTTTGTTTTATATTATAAATCGTTTGATTTTTTTTCTAATCAAAGTTGTTTAAATTTGATCAAATTTATAGAAAAAAGTATTAGTATTTTTCAACCTAAACAAAATATATTATCAAAATATATACAATGTTAGATTAAATAAAATCAATTTAATATTTTAGATGTTATTAATTTTTTTATAAACGTAGCTAAACTTTAGGAAAAAAGTCAAACGTAGTATGTAAATATAGGTCTACTTTACAATACAGGAGCAAGTTTGTACAGCTGGAAGTTTCATTTCTGTCAAAGTTACATGCTTTTGGATAGAGTGATGGTGCTCTTTTCCGTGTGATAAACAGTATCAGTACAACAAGGAAGAGATAAATGAAGAGGAAAATAAAGGCTAGACACATGGGACCACTTGGTAGTGTTCTTTTTCATAAGTTTCCAACTTACATTTCTTCTTTTCCACGCACACGCTTTTTAAACTATTAAACGGTACGTGTTTTGTAAAAAGTTTCTACACAAAAGCTACTTTCAAAAATTATATTAATCCTTTTTTAAATTTTTTTAAAATAATATTTAATTAATTATGTGTTAACCTATCGTGTAGAGGGAGGGGTTCCTACCCCTCCAAAAGAACACCCTAAGTACATCACGGGGAACACCAAACTTGTGTATCAATATAAGTAGTACTTCAGCTGAAGCGAGTGGTAAAGCGATCGAACCAATTAAAACCCCCTCGTCGCGCCTCCCCGCGCCGCAACGGTCCACCGGACTCGCCCACCTTTTTTTTCTTTAGTACCGTGTCCTCTGTCTTGACACTGGTCAGCAGAACGAAATATGTATTATTGTATAATTAATTAAGTATTAGTTAATTTTTTTAAAAATTAATTAATATGATTTTTTAAATAATTTTTATATAGAATTTTTTTACAAAACATATACCGTTTAACGGTTTGAAAAACGTGCGTTTGAAAAATAAGAGAGGTGAATTGAGAAAACGGGGGAAGAACACCGGTAGTTTTGCACGAATCGATCGTGATGGGGATTGGACGCGAACAGGGAGGATGCCGGGTGTTGTGCGTGACTTGGTTAGTGCTTGAGCACGTCGGGGATGTCGACGGGGTAGCGTTGGATGCAGGTGGCCCATGGCCCGTCGGCGTTGGCGGCGGGGCGAATGCACTCCCAGGCGGCGCTGTTGCACTTGAAGCCGGAGCCGAAGCCGATCATCCACACGCGGTCGCCCTTGCGCATGCGGTCCTTGGCCTCGACGTAGGCGAGCTCGTACCAGAGCGAGCTGCTGGACGTGTTGCCGAACCGGTGGAGCGTCATGCGTGACGCCTCCACCTGCTCGTCCGACAGGGTGAGGCTGCGCTGCAGCTCGTCGATCACGGCGCGGCCGCCGGCGTGGATGCAGAAGTGCTCGAACGCCGTGCGGAAGTCGGGGATGTAGGGCTTGATCCGCCCGCTCAGCACCTTACGCGCGATGAAGGAGAGCGCGAAGAGGAGCTGCTCCGACGCCGGGAGAACCAGCGGGCCCATGGCCGTGATGTTGGCCTTGAGCGCGTCGCCGGCGATGCTCATCAGGTCCTTGGATAGGTTGATGCCCACGTTGCCGCGGTCGTCCTCCTCCTGGTACACGCAGTGGTACGCGCCGTCCTGGGCGCCGGTCAAAGTCCGCACCACGCGCGCAAGCCGGAACCGCGCCTTGGCGCCGTTGGTGGACAGGAGCACGGCCGCGCCGCCCATGCGGAACAGGCAGTTGGGCAGCAGCATGGCGCGTTCCTGTCCCATGTAGTAGTTCGGCGTGATGGTCTCCGTGGACACCACCAGCGCGTGCGCGCCCTTGGGCGCGACCTGGAGCAGGTTCCTGGCGAGACCCACCGAGATGAGCCCCGCGCTGCAGCCCATCCCGGAGAGGTGCACGTTGCGCACGTCCTTGCGGAGCTTGTACCGGTTGATGATCATGTCGGTGAAGGACGGCGTCGGGGCGAAGAGGCTGCAGTTGACGACGACGATGTCGATGTCATGGGGGGAGATGCCGGTCTTGGCGAGCAGGTCGTCGATGGCGGAGAAGATGACGAGCTCGGCCTCGGCGCGGGACGACTTGAGGTCGCGCGACGGCGGGATGTAGTGCTGCGCATAGGGCAGGCAGGTCTCCTCGCCGAGACCCGATCGCTCGAGCAGGCGCGTCATGAACCGGACGCTCCGCTCGTCGAAGCCCGGCCACACGCGGGAGTGCTCCAGGAACGTCGCGAACGGGACGCGGCAGTTGGGGCTGGTGCGGAAGCACGCGTAGTCCACCATGTACACCGCGCGGGGGCGGAGCATGAGGTAGACAACCGCCGCCGCGGCCGGGACGAACGCGGCCAAGAACAGGTGAGCCGGCGGGAGCGCGCGTGCCCTGGCGAGGATCTCCTGGGACCCGAGGTCCGCCGCCTTCAACACCACCGCCGCAGCGAGCGGCACGGCGACGACGGCGAGGATGTTGTTCACCGCCAGCTGGTACAGCGGCTTCAGCCGCTTGAGCTGCCCCGACGAGCTCGCCATGCCTCTATGAGGAAATTGATTGGCTGCTTCCTCGCGCCGCCGTTTGCGTTAAGGGAAGCGTTAGCTTGTGACAACGTCGCGTCGTGTCGTGTGGCGTCGCAGCTTGGCGTTCGTCTACGAAGCGAGTTAACGAGAGGGAGGGAGAATTTAAAGAAGCGAGGCAGCGAGGAGCCCAGGCCCCGGCTTCTGTTCACCGGTTCAGAGGCTGCAGAGAAGCCAGTGAGACTGATGAATGAGTGAAGCCTGGTGAGTAGGTGAGGTGGCGAGTCCATTAACGAAGCCAGTCAAACGAGCTAGTCCGTCCGTGCCATGTGCACGTACCGTGCGATGAAATGATGAATTCGACCAGGACGAGCCAATAGGCATCGGCCCATCGCAAGCAGCTGAACGAATAATACACCGTACTACCGTATTACTAGTAGCACTAATTTCTGAGGAGTGAGGAGGAACACTGAAGCTGACAGAGGTTACTATTGCAGTAGTATGCACATGACTTATTTCCAAGAGTAAGGTGCACGGACGATCCTTAAACTTATGTGGATATGTTATTTAGGTTCCTAAACTCTCGAAATATATTTTTGAATTTCCGAGCATATCATGGGTATCATATAAATCCAAACGGATTCCAACCCATTTCGCGAGCTAATATGACATTCCATGGTAGCGCAGTGGGACCACATATTAGTCAAATAGAAGAGAGAGGAGAAAAAATGTTTTTAATGTTGAAAAAATAAATGAAAAAAGAGAGGAGAAAAACATGTTCTTAATTCTTAATTTTTCTATAAGTCACTATCACCATGGTATGTCACGGTAACATATGAAATGGGTTAAAGTTCATTTGAACTTATATGATACCCGGAACAAGTCCAAGAATAAAAAATATATATTTTGAGAGTTCAGGTACACTTTACTCTATTTCAAACACCAGCTGTTGTTCCCGTACGTAGCATGATTGCAAAACCGAAGAATGGAGCACCGGAGGGAATCCGACTGCGATGACTTAAGTTTCAGGGAATAAATGAATTTCAGTCTAACACATGGCAACGAAGTTTAACTGTTTAAGACGTACCAAGCACATTCGTACTAACTAGCCTAATATACAAGAAGTCGTGCATTCTCCCGACTCTTACCATCCTCCTTCCGTGTGCTGTAAAAATTTGACGGAAAAAATCAGGCATAAATGTAGGGGTGTTTTGAAGAAATATTTTTACTATGAAGTCAATCATGAGTAAACACTATGATCACTTTTTTCTTGTATATAGAATATACTTCAATTTTTAAAATTTAGAACACTTATAAAACTTGATCAACAAATTAAAACTATATTTGTATACATCTTGTTAATTAAGTTAGGTTGGAACTTACATCAACATCTCCGTCAGTAGTTTGAATCAGAACCAATAATCGATAGGAAAATCTGTACGGATTTAGCCCTCTACATGATTTAATGCATCTGCCTTCGTCAACTGAAAACTGCCTGAAACATTTAGTCTTTTTTTTACATGTGAAATAATATGTGCATTAAATCCTAGATGGCTAGATCAGATGAGTAATAAACGGAAAGCACTTGGGTAGATTATCAACTTCAAATGTTTTTCTGGTATTGTTTGATATTTATTTCTGCAAACTCTAAATTATAGTAAAAATATTCTCTCTTTTACTTAACTGTATTCAACACACTGTTTTTGCTTGTGGCCTTCCTGTCCACAGCTGCTCTTCCTTGCCTTCCTTTTTCTACCAGCACAGGTAGTAGAAACCATTTTTTGTCGCTACAGGCGGTAGAGGTAGTGGAAGGAGCTTGGACAGAGCTGGTTTTTTAGCTGTTCGGCTCATTATTTTCTCTACCGTGTGAGGCTCCTCGACGGCTCGACCTCGGTGGTCTCGATTCAGCGGCAGCATGCATGCGACGTCACAGGAGGCAACAACTATTTTTCCCTTTTTTCTTGGGTGCCTTTGTTTTTCTCCCGGTGGATCAAGAGGCTTCCGGTAGAATCCTCCTCATCTTTGGATCTAACGTCTCATCTTTCTTTCCACTATTTTGTCATTTTCTGGATCCAATGGTCCATACTTTTTGTATTACGTGGCTTATCCTGGTTGCATAGTGAGATTCACTTTTCAATATGTAGTGTACAATTGCGAATTTTTTAGAAATAATACAAATTTAATAAAAAATTATAAAAATAGATGTTGATTATCTAAAATCACAAATTCAATACCCTGTCGTATAATGGTTGTTCGATAGGGTTTAAAATATTAGGAACTTGGGATGTGTGTGCATCGAACAAAGGTTGTTCGATATGTATCCTAACGAATTACGGTTGTTCGGTATGATGCTACTTTTATGATTTTTATCAATTAGTATTTATTTTTACAATTTTCCATTAAAGATGTATTATTTCTAAAAAAGTTTCGTACAGTTGCTATAAAACTGGCACTAAAATCGATATCGATAATCAAACGTGAAAGAATGCTATAAAATATCCAAGGATGATAGCGATACCGATATATGATTATTTATTAACGAGGTCCAACCAACTCCCAGAACACTTATATGTACTTGTTCTAGATCCAACATAATTATAACGTATTAGGGTATTCACGACCATCGGTTGGCTAGGCTGTCGGTCTATCGTCCCTCATCTATGCTATTGTCATCGTACGGTTAAAACAGATATATATCTTATATTTAAGAGAGTCTAACACACAGATTGACTTCAATTTCATTTAGTAGAACTTCAAATTCTGAGCTGTAACTAGTTTTGTGCGTATATCCATCAGAAACTCTAACAATGATTTTTGTTGAAGCGCCCCATGACACGGACCACATCGGCAGTGGAAGAGACAGAGCTTCAAAATGCTTTCGCCGTTAGGGAATGGCTCGTACATCACAAACAAATCGTACTGTCATGGCCAACACCGAGTTTGGCATGAACTGTTTAGGGCCAAACATAACCTCTCCTTTTTTAAGGGAGAGGAAAACAGTATCATTCATGCGACATTTTTCTTGTCTGCGTTAACCTCTCCGTTTCAGCTGCATCTATTGGCCGTCCAGTAGGGCATTTAAGGTTGTCTCCTGGGGTAGCTTGAGCATAGTTAAACCATACTCATCGTTGGGTTCTTGCCCATCTGCTGAGTCCTGACCTTTTTTACTTCTCTTCTCTACGGATCACATATATGGTTATATACAGCTAACAGCTTGAGCTTGTGCACTGCAGAATGGAATAGCATGCACACCTCTCGGTGTTCGAGTTTATGGACAGCTTCATCTATCTCTGAAAGGGAAAATTTAGTACTGTATATATGTGCCACAACCAACAGGACTGATAGCTTGACCACCAGTACGTATTATTACCAATCAAAATGATCTAAAAGATTAGAGGTACTTTTTACTGTTAGTAGAAATCAATATAAACCACTGTATATTTAGGCATGGAGAGGAAAAATAGAACTTTTGCCACAACGCCAACCAGACCAACGAACGCGAAGAACAACGGCTGGCCGGCTGGCGAGGCACGTGCTGACGAGCGCGCTGTGCGTGTTCCTCAACTCACCGCATCCGTTAGAGACGCTGAGCGACCTATTGGCGAACGGCTCTGAAGGCACCATCCTCCACGACCACTGAGTCCAGAAAAGTGCCGTGTGGTAGCTGATGTGTGCTCAACGTGTACTGCTGCAGCCGCTTGATGCCGGCGCGCTCATTAGAGTGCCGCATCATGTGGCAGCTGCCCGGCATCAAGCGGCTACAGCAGTACTGGTGCCCTGGGATCACCAGCTCCATCTTCTCGGCGCCGGCGGTGTGTGTCCGGAACAAGGAATCTGGTTCTTTGGGTACGAATTGAATAAAATGACAACGGTTGTCTAGTGAACTCTTGTAAATGATGAGCTACTTCAATGAGAAATGAAAGTTTATACTTACGGATTTGAGTGCTGGTAATCATATTTTGCTCTCTAAAACTATAGCTACGGCACCTCCCTCCTGCTGATCAGTTTATTAATTACAGAATGGGTCCCTAGCTAGTGCCTACCGCCTAGCGTACACAGGGTGTGCGCATATGCATCATGATCGTATACTTGCTGGCTCGTCGGCTGCCAGGTGACAAATTGCTTCAAGGAGGTTATCAATCAAAATCGAAATCAAGAAACAACAGTAAAAATAATGCAAATGATTCCAGGCCGCCACAGAAGGAGCGACGCCACCGGAATCAGACCACAGTAATCGATCCACGGCGCATACAAGCTGCGTAGACAGCGGCAGAGAAAAGAGCAACTGATCAGCCAGCCACATACAAGTGAAGGAATCGATCAACCCACAAATTATTATATAATGACTAAAATACCCAAAGCGCATTGTTTAGACATCACAATTATGACCTTGCAAATCGACGGTTTAGATCACTTTTACTGGTAGTGGAATAGTACCAATAGAGAACAATGTAGAGGAGCTCCAAAGGATAATGTGCTGCTGTATGTAGCTTTTGAGGAACTGTTTTGCTCAGAATTCAAAACCCCCCATTTTAGGGCTTTCCGAAAATCCCAGCAAACATGACTGTGGCAGTTGAGCAGAATCATCAGTTACCTCAAGTTTTTGGTTCATAAAAGAAAATTTTGACTGGCAAGTTTAAATGAAACGAGGATGGCGAAAACGGCGTGCAATAAAACACCTGTGCAACTGTGCTGAATGAGACGTGATCGAGTAGGAGTAAAAGCACTCAGGGTCAGGTAGAGGAGGACCCGCTCCTAGTCAACTACGCTGTCGCTTATGAGGAGTATCGTCTAATCCCTCATAAGTATCGTATGATACCTCGCAAGTATCACATGACACCTCGCATGAATCATTCGATACCTATAGGTATCAGAACCCAATATCATAAGTATCATGTGGTACCTCGTAAGTATCGTCTGATACCTCACAAGAATCATCTGATACCCACCGGTATCAGAACGTGATATCGCAAGTATCGCGTGGTACCACGCAAGCATCACCTCATACCTCACAGGAATTGGTATCAAAATTTGATACCTCACAGGTATCATTCCATCCGAATGAAATCCCGTGGTATAGCAGCCATAAGATTTATTGGATCAGAAAAGATGCCTGATCAAGATTGATTCTACGGCTAGTAGATACCACTGTAAAATATTTCTTGAGTAACTAATCACTCGGGCTATATATGGGGGTTGTTTCTCCCAAATTCCTTTTCAATATATGTGTGTGTGTATATATATATATATATATATATATATATGTATAACACTTATATGGGGCACCATGGTCTGAAATACACAAATTCATTCAAATTTTTCAAGATTTTCAAATTGTGAGTATATACCTAAGTATAAGAATTTGATTCATACCTATACCTAGAAAAAAACAACTCAAATTCAATTTTATTTGATTATACATTATTATATACCTAACTAATTAATGTTTGGATGTTATATACCTAGGATCAAAATCTAACCACAAAACAAGTTCAAATTCAGTTCAAACTTTGTTTTAAACTAGTTAGTAAAGTAGTTAATGTTAATACCTAAACATTCAAAAAAAATTCATACTCATTGGAATTGGGTATATACTTAATTTGAAACATAGAGCCCGGACACCATGAAGCACCAAACAAATATATATATATATATATATATATGTAATATAAAAGTAGTAGTATCTTTTGGTGCACAGAGCTTAGCTCAAGTCAATTCGAAACACTGTATTCCAGACAAAGGATTGGATAACGGTCGAAGAACTGCCCGTGTACCTCTTACCGCGCGGGTTTGCACAGGAGCCGGGTTTGCAAAACCGCGCGGTTACCGTGCTTACCGCGGGGTACGGTAAAAGGAAAACCACGGTAACCACCTTAAATTCAAAGAAATTTAAAAATAATTTAAAATTTTGATAAATTTTATACGGTTTCGTACGGTTTGTTACGGTTACCGTGCTTACCGCCGGGGTACAGTAACCACGGCTCTGGCGGTTTGGGAAACCCTGCACAGGGGTCTATTAAAGGAATCAACGTGCAGTCGCCCGTTGGAGCAAAAGCATAAACTGTCTGGTAGGATGGACATAGGCACGGACGTGGTACTACGATAGTGTGTGCACTACGCACTATAGTAGCAACAAATATTAATTGATCGATGTCTCCATTTGTACGATTGTGATAGTAGACGCAAATTGACGTCGCAACTAAAACTTCAACTCAGAGCGGCCGGCGGATAGAATTAATGAGGATATATACTCCCTCCGTACCCACAAAACAAGTCGTTTAAATAAAATTCTGCTTACCAAGGAGTGATTAATTAGGGGCTATTCTTCCCTGTCTGCCCCTATTAAATGAGGGTGAAGTTCATTCCTTCCAAGGAACAAACAAAGCTCAAATGGCTAGTTCAGTGAGTAAAGTAGGCTGAGCGCTCGGGTTCGATTCCTGGTGGTCGCAATTTTTTCGCTGATGCTGATTTTTTCGTCTTTACACGAGAGCCGACCGGCGCCGAGGCAAGAAACGAGGCGACGTGATTAATGCCGCCTTAAGCGGAACGGATGGCGAGCGGGGGCAACGAGTGTCAAAGGCAAACGCGTCCAAACTGTACCCCGCGGAGGAACAGCAACTTGTTTTGTGAAAACAGACCAAGAGCCCAAAACGACTTGTTTTGTGGGTACGAGGGAGTATATATGTACTTCGAAATAAACCGCGACTTAATTACCTCCTGATAACCAGAAACTAACTTTGAATCGCGATTGATGGAACCGGATCATAAATTCATGGTAATCGTGTCCAATCTTTACAAGCTACTACCAGTAGTGTTGCCGTGACCCGTGACCGGAGAGACGATCCACGAACCAAATGTGTAAATGCAGTGAGACTTCCGATCTGCTCTGCCGGCTGACAGCGGATGAGTGCAGCAGAGCAGTCTAGCGACAGCGTATTGAGAGCAAAGCGACAGGGTCAGCGAGTGGTGGAATTCTACGGCAAAGCAAGTTAATCCACTTACATGTAATATGTTCCTTTTACTAGTGGCTTGTTACGTTAGGGATGTAAACAAACTCTACTTCATACAGAGAAATTGGTACGGTCTATATCGGTTCGATAAAAGAAAAATGTAAGTACAGTACGGCCCCAGCCACTGTAGTATGTGTTGAAGCCCTCAAGCAGCCAATCAACCGCGTTGCGTGATGCGATTGATCGATCGAGCGGTACGTAAGGTCGTGACTTGTGAGCTCATTTGATGATGCTTACGTTTCCTAAGGCCCTGTGTGGCATGCAGACGTGGAACGGCATGGATCGATCGGTACCGCGGCCCTGCTGGAGGTGAACAGAACCGCCAAACCGTCGGCCATTGCTCCTGGAGGCGTGCCTAACTGTACACAATTTAATCGGAGCAGTCGCGGTAGGCGTGAGCTAGCTGAATGCATCATGGCCGGCATGGAGGGTGGGTTATGGGAGGAGGTTGCTGGTAGCACGCATCGGCGGTCGCCAATCGCCAGGAACGAGGAGAGCAGTCGTGCTGGGCATTCGGTTTATACTGTATTTTCGGTTCGGTTTAGTGAAACATCGGTTATCGGAAAGCAGTCACCGAAATTGCCAGGGAAAAAAAAAACGAAAATCAAGCAAGTTCGGTTCGGTCTCTTCGGCTTTCGTTTTTTCAGCGAAGAAAGCTATGATCGCGCCTGAAGCCAGCGACGAGGAGCATCCTATTCCTAGCCCACACGGCCGGCGAGCTCAACACCGATCGATGCGGAGCCACGCCCGTGCAGCCAACGTGCTCCAGGTGCCGATGATGACCTACGCCCGCGATGTCCCGCGCGAAGCTGTTCCGGCGGCCAGATATCTCCCTCCTTGCCGTCGGCGTTGCTTTCCGGCCTCCTATGCCGCTCTGCCAGCCTGAGCGCGACGCCTCGATGCGCGGCCTGCTGCGTGACGCGAAGGCTTCTCCTCTGATACTGAGGAAGAAAGGGGGTATTCTGCTTGCTGTTTTGATCCAGCCTGAATGGCCTAGACGTACGCATGGGCCTTGGGCCAGACTTGCTTGAACAGGCTTCTTCACATCGTCAGTTTGGTGTAATCCGCTGGGTTTTCTTGGAAAGTTCGGTTCCCGGAGGAAGGAATCCGACCCCCGAACTACGGTGAAACCAAAGCCGAAAAGGAAATTGGAGGATGAAAAAACATTTGTTCGGCTAGGTTTGTTGCAGCTCGGTTAAGCCACCGGTTTTTCGGGGTTTTTTTTCACTCACTAAGGTCATTTGGTTAATTCCCAGGTGTAGAATTATTCCCTCTTAATCCCTTTCAATCCCTACCAAACCGATAAGAAATAAGGGAAGCGAGACCGCCTGTTCACAAAGGAGACGCCCTCGCGGCCTATTGTACTTAGGTAGATTGTGTGATGGGATGTTTGGTTGCTAAGTACATTTTATCATATTCTGTCACGTCTAAGGTTAGGCAAATTTAACCATCTTGATAGATGAGAGCTAGCTCTCGTGAGGGGAGGCAAACCGTGTCGCAGAAAAAGAAAAGAATGAAGAAGGAAGGAAAATATGACAATGATGACACGGATCAAATTTTAGAAAATTTTAGTAGTATTGTCGACGAGCTATACCCGCCTAGGGTATTAGTAGAGTATATGGGGATCGTTGGTACCAGAGTATACGCGAGATTGAGGTAAAAAGATGGGAGATAAGGATTTTTATACAGGTTTGGATCCCTTAACTGATAGATAATAGTCCTACTTGTGTTGACCGAAACCGGTGTTGTCTTCATACAATAGTATCTCACGAGTACAATATTTGGAATGATCTAATCTAGTCTATATCAGCTTAGTGCCATGAAGCTCGCACATGTGGTTGACAGCTAGTGTAGTCAGCTTCCTCGAATATTAACTCCGCGAGATTGAAGTTGTCTTGTATTGGTTTGTTTAGATCTGTCTTGGCTTCTTTTCGCCTATGTTGGCATGCCCCCTCTACTCCCGGGGTGTCACGCCCCGATCCGGTCCCAGACGGGGACTAGAACGGACGCTCCAAATTAACCTGTCAAACAATACCAGTCCCAGGATACAGTGCTGGCATCACAGGAAGATAGAATATCACAGCAACAGAAGTCTCTTTATTATAGAGTAGGGTTACAGTCATGTTGGGCTGCGGACAAACCCCGAGCTCACAACTGCATTACAAAAGGAAAGCGGAAGCCAAAACTTGGACCAAACACCACAGGCGTGACTTGGGAACTAGGCCGAAACCCTAAAACTCATCGTAGCCGACTTGCTCCTGGAAGAACTCCTCGTCAGCAGGATCCACGTCATCTTCTTCAGCAACTGGGGGGGGATTATTTATATAGAGCAAGGGTGAGTACGGGAGTACTCAGCAAGCCATGGGAATTAAGTGTTTAATGCAGGCTTCAAAGAAAAGGCTGTTGTTTTCCAATTGATTTTAGTTAAACTCATTTTAAAACAACTAAGTGAGTGCTTCTCAAACGACACGGATGAGACAGTGCGTCTCATCCAGTCGGAGTATGTGCAATGTATCAGTCTTTGAATAGATCAAGGTTGGCACCCGGCCAACAGATTCCAAACGGCCTCCCGGGCCTGGCTGATCCCGTCAACCACAAGTTTTCCAAACATCGAATCCCATTCCACAACATCAATTTTCACAAGCAGTAGTCAAACAAAACTACGCTAGGAATCACCTTACATCCGCCCATGACCGTGGGCACGGCTGTTCGAACAGTTTGTTAACCTCTGCAGAGGGGGCACACTTTACCCACACGACGTTACTAGCCTGGGTCACCCAGCCCGTGCAGAACAGCCACGTCTGGTGATTTTGAGGCTTTCACGACAAGGCATTTCGAAAGCCGATCTAGGTTTACCATATGCCAACGAGAGGGGTCCCAGACCAACACCAGGTTAGGTCCCAGACCATACTGTGCCAGGAAACCCGGGGGTTCTCCCCGACACCACCCCGTAGAATCCACATGTCTCTTGGCATCATGGCTCCCCTGATTAGCTAATTACTCAGCCAGGGGTGTCCCATTCCACCCGTGTGGTTGCACTTGTCTTATGTTCGGATGAAATTCCAAAGAAAACGGTCCTTAAGCGCAAGAGCGGGAAACCGTACTCCCCGTACGTTCCCCGGTCTGCGGTTTTTGGAAAAATCATTTGGTTCGCAAACACCGACCCAGGTGTCGGGTTTTCCAAGTCTTTTGTAAAACCCCAAGTTTTACCCATCGTTGGATATTTTAAATTTTTGAGGGGAGGTGTTTCGATGATGCGTGCCCGAAGGCCCGTGCATCGAAACACAACAGTTGACAAGGGAGGTTTAAGTGTTCAATAATTCAAGGAGGGTAAATGCAGCAAATAGGGATTTGGGCCGGCAGGCTATCTCGCAAGCCGCGACCGAATTATCAGTGTTAATCCTATTCATGCATTAATTGCGAAAAAGAAATACTTAAGTTTAATTTATAGGTGCAAGATGATCAAAGGTGACTTGCCTTGCTCGAGATCTTGAGCTTGATCCTCGAAATCCGCACACTGCGAGTCTTCGGGCTCCGATTCTATACGCGAAACGAAAAAGACTCAATAAACAGCGAAAAGAAAGCCCTAATAGAGACCACTAAGTGTGCCATTAGATAGATCTCGAGTTTTGAGAATTTTTGGAAGTTGAACGGAGTCAAACGGATGAACGGTTGGAAAGATATTGAATTTCTAAGATTATTTGAATTTTCTGTCTAAGGAAAAGGATTTATTAAATTCCTTTTGAAAAGAAAAAGGGGAGGGGGGGAAGTTAGACTTCCCTCGGGCGGCTTGGGTGCGGCCCGAGAGGAGAGACGCGGCCCGGCCGAGCAACTCGAGCCGGCGCGCGCGCAAGGGGAGGAGGCGGCCCATCCGGGAGAAGAGGGCAGGCCGAGCGGGGGAGGAGGAGTGGACCGGGCCGGAGGTGGCGCGGCCCAAGGCGCGGGGAAGCAGGCCGACGCGGGAGCAGGCCGGCCCAAGGCGGTGGGAGCAGGCCGAGCGGGATGGGGCGCGGCCCAAGCGGCGGCCCACGCGCGGGCAGGGAGAGAGAGAGGGCTGAGGGGGGGTGCCGGTCAAGGTGGGGCCCGCAGTGGGTCCTACCGGGGGTTTTCTCCTTTTTTTTTTATTTTCTTCCTCCTTCTTCTTCTTTCTTCTCCAAGCTTCTTCTCTCTCCTTCTTTCTTCTCTTCTTTCTTCTTGCCACGCCGGCCAACCGAGGGGAGAGGAGGAGGGGGATGCGGCGGCCGGCGGCAGAGCGGCGCCGAGCCGGGCCGGGCGGGGTCGGCAGCGGCGCGGGAGGGAGAGGCCCGCGGCCGTGGCGTCGTGCACGGCGCGGCCGGCCGGCGGCGAGCGGCGACTACACGGCGGCGGCGGCGGCGACTACGCGGCGGCGGAGGGGAGAAGAGGAAGAGGAGGGCGGCAAGGGAGTTACCGCGAGGGGGAAGCCGAGCCAGGGAGGGAGAGGAGAGCACGGCCGACGGCGAGCTCCGTGGCGCGCGACCACGACGGCGTCCGGCGGCGCGCGGCGACACGGAGGGCGGCGGCGAGGCGGAGGTGAGTGGCGGTGATGGAGTGGTGATGGAATGCTGCTCGGTGGGAGGAGAGATGGGGTTTTTGTAGAGGGTGATGTCGGTTTGGAAGGGGAGGGAGGTGTTGGTCGGTTGCCAAACCGACATGGCAAGGAAGCATGGGCGACGCCGGCGGGGAGAGAGGGAAAAAGGAGGAGAGGAGGATGTTCCGCCGTATTTGGAAAAGAGAGGGGAGAGAGGGAGCAGCGGCGCGCACTGGAGAGAGAGAGCTCTCTCTCAGCAAGGGAGAGAGAGAGATATGGCGGTTGGGAGGGGAGGATGGGCCGAGGGAGAGAGAGAATTCGGCCCGCGAACGAAAAAGGAGGAAAAACATACTTGCTGAAAAACAATGCTTTGGGAGAATTTGAATTGGACAAATTAAATTTTGATTTGGAATTGGAATAACGAAATCTTGGCACACTCGCATAGACAAGAAAACAAAATCCAAAATTTTTCGGAATTACGTTTTTTTTTTGGAAATAGGTTTTTCCCTAATATCTAACGCCGCGACGGGCGGGCGTTACACGGGTCGTCTTGTATTTATACTCTCAGGTATCATTTTATCCAAGTAGAACTAGAGACAAGTATGGATATGATCTAAATAGTTTTTGTCATGTTAAGTAGTACTTTGCTTCTCCTCCTTATTTGTAACACTTTCGTACAAGAGGCTTGATTCCATATAGTATTTGGTATATAGTGGACCCCGTTGAGTCTAACACAAAAATATTATGTATACCTTATCTATACCACTGACAACTACCTAGTCAATATCGTGAGTAGTGATAATATTTATCTAATTCGACACATTTGTAATGATATGAATCAAATTATATCTTGAAGATATTGTATATTCTAGTACAAAGTTCTAATAATTTTTCACGTGAGTTTTGGTATTATCATAATATTAGATCTGCAGGGGACTTCGTGAAAAAAAAAACCTAGCCACCCATTGAAATCATCATATCAACACAGCTCAAAAGCAATCTATCAGAAAAGGAGATCGAATTCCTAGAGTAATGTTAGGGGCGCATGTAACAGGAGTCAGTTGGGGCTTCCTGCGTAAAAGGGAAAGAGCAAGCTTGGAAGTTTATAGATCGAAAAGGATACACATCGGCGACCGTAGCAAATGTCTCGCAGCTGACAGGGACACGACTCAATTGGATAGACACTGGAGCCCGGCCCTGCCGCGTTGGTACGTAACAGTAGAAAATAATGCGTTGAGAAGATCGAGTTACTTGCAGCCGGCTTGCTAGCTAGTGTGTGGTATGCACGAGCGGGATGGATGGCATCCAGGTTAAGACGACGACTCCGACTCCGACGGCGACACGTACAGCGGCGGGCGGCACATGGCGCCAAGATATGAAGGTGAAATTGGCGACAGTGCGCTTTGGCCGGAGCATGGTGACGGGCTCGTTTTCCAGTCATTTTGCCCTGATCCGCATATGTTCGGGTTCTTCTGGTCCGTTGTAATAGAGCATTCCATCCACAGCCGTTGGATCAATGGCGATACGTGGATTGGGAATTTGGGATACTATTAGACGAGAATTAATTTTAAACTCTCGAGTAGATATCCGCTCGTTACTTACATATCACTTAAATAAAATAAAATAGTTATAAAAAATTTAAATTTTGTAAGAAGATGTATTAACATGTGATATATCACTCCACAAACATGCAACTTAAAATTCAACCTATACATATTAAAACGAAAAAAATAATTGTTCTTAATTTTTTTTAAAAAAATCATAACTATTTAAGTGATATGCAAACAATCATCCCCTCGAACGTTTAGAATAATTTTTCCCATTAGATTTTTTTATGCTTGGTTTTCCCATCTACTATCTTCCCTTCACCGTTCCTCTCCGTGCTCCGAGAAAATTGGGGTTGTGATATGGTAATAGTAGTAGAAATGGACGTTCGGGTAGTCGGGATATGTACGCGTACTGTATAAAAAAATAGGCGATGGCAGATCCATGTAAAACAGGAGGTTGTTAATTATTATATGCTGCCCTTTGAATGATGTCTGTTTTCTGAAACTAATGAACGATGTCTCTGAATGTCGTTAGCCCCAAAAGTTTCTTCTCGACATAGCACCAGCTTCGATAAACACAAGTAGAATTATTATCTATCGGTTAAAAGATTCGAACCTGTATAAAAATATTTATCTTCTGTTTTTTATCTTAATCTCGCGTATACCTTAACACAACGATCTCCATATACTCAGTAGGATGGCAATTAACTGGGTAAAAGGCGACTTGCTTGTTTCCAGGCGGAACAGCATAGGAGCGTATACATTTCTTCCCCAGTTGATGGGAAAAGCAAGGTGCAGCGTAGTTTTTTCCAGTGGACAAATCCACAATGTTTTCGCTCGTCAGTTGTCACTGAAAGTCGAGAACAAGATAAGAATGTGATACAAGCAAGAGTACTAATCAGTTATCGATAGTCAATGTGAGTAGTGTTTAGAGCGTTGATTTGGGACTTGATAAATATGGATTCAGTTGACAGTTCAGCCGGTTTCCTTACGTTGCATGAACCAAATATATGTACACATAAAACTCTGAATAATAGTACCACTGATGCTACCGTTTCCTTGTCTCTGAAGTCTGAAACTCTGGAACCTCTCAGAACGATATGATATTTTCTGACTGACGGCGAACAGTAGCTAAACATGAGGTGCATCTGCATGCATTCTTCTGTATCTCTGTGTGCAAGCTTCCAAAATGCAGATAATTAGACAAGCCAAGGGAATGAAAAAAAATGAACAATATTGAACCGCACGCTGCTATAAACATATGTGTATATGGAGAGTGAATGCATTATCCAAACAGGATAAGGGATACGCCGGAGCCTGTAGTGTGAGTCCTTTCTGAACCTCATGCTGACCTCTCTGCTATGTTCCAAAGACAGATCAATTTTTAACTAGTATATTTCAATGATACCAGGTCTCCGCTTTGCAAGTTCTAAAATTCTAATCAGGAAAGGTGGGAAAGCATGCTGGAAGGTAAGCTTACTCTATTTCATATTTCATATTTCTTATTATATAATGTTTTGACTTTTTTCTAAACCAAATTACTTTTAGTTTGATCAAGTTTATACAAAAGCACAATAACATATTCTACACAAAACAAACATACTATCAAAATATTTTTAATGCTGGATTTAATAAAACTGATTTGGTGTTGTAGATGATATTAATTTTTTCTATAAATTTTGACTAAGGAAAAAAATAAAAGTGTCTTATAATGTTAAACGGAGGGAATAATGATTTTCTTGGATGACAGGTCAGGTTAGTCTCTTAATATTGCAGCGAATTATATAACTGGAACAATATTGTCATGGTTTCGGGCACAAGTTATCTCGTATCTAGCTAATCATACAAATCATGCGAAGGCAAGAGACAAGGTGCAAGTCATGAATAATTCAGTGAGGATCATATTTTCACTGGAATATAAATCTCTACAAGTCAGGAATCCTGCATATTCTCATGAAAAGAACAAATCATGGTACTATATCTCGCTAACGCAATTTATGAACAGTAACACACAGACATTACTGTTGAAGTATGATTAGATTACCCATCTTTCTCCAACTCCAATACAACTTTTGAGATCATTTCAACAAGATAGGGATAGCACACCTGTAAGGAAAATTAACTGATCATGGCTCATGAGTGTTGTGTTTAAATACTCCCTACATACGGTCACGAAAACATATTCCCGACATTTTACGGAATTCCCAATTTTTTCCGTTTGAAAGAAACATATGCTTATTGGTGGGGCTTACTATTGATGCGATATGCTTATTGTAACGTTGCAGTGAAAACAAGATAAAATGGTTTCATTTTCAAAGCTAATTAATTATAAGTCGTAACACTTCAGTTACGTCATCTCGCCTATAAATTATGAGCCTTAATGTTTATCAATGATAAAAAAATTAATTTACGAGTAAAAACTTTTATGTATATTTTTAGCAACTTAAAAGCTAATAATATTAAAAAATAAACTATATATAAAAAATCAAAATCAACTCTAAGATCAATTTTTGGATGCGGCTGATAGGAAGTCTAAAAGCACATCTAGAAATGAATGAGATCACATATCAAATTAATTCAAGAACATCAAAATTGATCAATATCAATTGGCAATTAATCATCAGCTCATCTCCATTGGCAACCGCCAAGTGTGAAATGTTTGGTCATCTGATCCATCTTTGTACTGGGTACTTATTATGTGACCGTACGACTTCGCACCTCTGCGAGGCTGCTTCTGGGTCCCGCAGGAGTTCCTCCCACGTGTCATAAGCCCGTACAGTGGTCCCGCCAAAATCGCTGCGGCCAATCGCAGAGCAGGAAATCGGATGGGGCTTTACCACCAGACCAATCACGTTCCAGATAAGACCTGCAGATGGGCCCCCATCTCAACTCCAAAAGTGCAAAGCACACTCGCCTACACTGCTAAGATCCCTCCGGAAAAGAGTAATACTTGGGCATCTCTCTCAAGTATGGCCCTTATCTGGTGATACTTTTGTCATTTTTTGGCGTATCATACCATGCCCTCGTCGCAACTCGCACGATAGGTTAACACACTTTTGTACAGATCGAGTGCAAGTGATCTGGAAACTTGGATAGATTTTTAGAGGTTTTGTGGGATCATCGTTTTTGTGCTGGCCTGGGAGATTTCTTCTGTTTGTTCGTTTGGTTCGTCGTGACGCATGAGCTGCAGCCTGGAGAAGGCGGCCGGGGCCGTGGGCGGCAAGGCCGCGCGCGCGTGCGACAGCTGCCTGCGGCGGCGGGCGCGGTGGTACTGCGCCGCGGATGACGCCTTCCTGTGCCAGGGGTGCGACACGTCGGTGCACTCGGCCAACCCGCTCGCCAGGCGGCACGAGCGCCTGCGCCTGCGCGCGTCGTCGCCCCCGCCACTGACGGCGCGGGCGTCGGTGGAGGAGGAGGAAGCGGCAGTGGCGGGGACGACGGCGTCGAAGAGACAGGGCGGCGTCACGCCGGCATGGTCGAAGCGTAAGGCGCGCACCCGGCGCCCGCAGGTCAAGAGCGTCGGACAGCTGCTCTCGAGGCGGCTCGACGTGCCGGAGATGGCGGTGGAGTCGTCGGACGAACGGAAGGCCGATGAGGACGGAGCTCCAGAGGAGCTCGAGGGGCAATTGCTGTACCGCGTGCCGGTCTTTGACCCCTCCCTCGCCGAGTTCTGCTCACCGCCTCCGATCGATGATGCGGTGGCCGCATCCTCATCGTGCTTGAAGGAGGACTCCGCCGACGGCGCCGTGGAAGACACAAAATATCCGGCAGCTGCGCCGTCGTCGCCCGTGCAGCAGCTCCCGGATAGCTTTATCAACTTCGAACCGACGGACGCCGAGCTGAGGGAGTTCGCCGCCGACATGGAAGCCCTACTCGGACAAGGCCTAGACGACAGCAACGAGCTGCAGGACTCGTTCTACATGGAGACCCTAGGGCTAATAACGCCGCCGTTAGAAGAATCCGGCCGGGTGAAGATGGAGCCCGACGGCGGCGTTGCCTCCAACAGCAGGGTATCTCTCCCATCATGCCGCCCTCAGCCGAAGCCGGAGGAGGAATCCGCCGACGTGCTGGACATCGATTTCAACTGCACATCGCCGGACGAACAGAAGTCGTCGGCGAGCAACGGCGCCGCAGCCGATTCGCAGTTCTTCCAGAGGAGCCTGGATCTCAGGCTCAACTACGAGGCGGTCATCGAGAGCTGGAGCAACTCGCCGTGGACCGACGGCCGGCGGCCGCACGGCCAGCTCGATGACTTCTGGCCCAACGACCACCATTACTCGGTACGTGATTTTTGCAATTTCAATACCGTGTCCAAAATCTCATGCTAGCGCATGTGACATGCATATCTGTGCATGCATACTGAATCGAACTGTGTTGGTGCAGGGCTTGTGGGCGGCGGGAGGAGGCGGGCATGGCGCGGAGGCGGGGATGATGACGGTGAGGCCGCGGATGGACGGCCCGGGGCGGGAGGCGCGGGTGACGAGGTACAGGGAGAAGCGGCGCACGCGGCTGTTCTCCAAGAAGATACGGTACGAGGTGCGGAAGCTGAACGCGGAGAAGCGGCCGCGGATGAAGGGCCGGTTCGTCAAGCGCCACTCCACCGCCGCCGCCGCAGCCCCGTGCGCCGTCACCTAGACGATCGCGCACGGCCCGGCGGAACCATGCGTACGTGTCCGATGTCGAGACGTACCTGCGTTCGATCGTATGTCTCACGGACTCGGCACGAAAAGTTCACGCAAAATTTGTCGAAGCTGCGCACAATTCAAGTAGTATAATGTTGTTCAATTCAAAAGTTTTTCTCTTCCTTTTTTTTCTTTCAGTTTTGTTGGTGTTTGGCTCGATGTTTTTGGATCTCTTTTATCTCTGTTCCATTGACCGGAGAGAAAGTAGGTGATTGTACATGTGTAAACATGGTGTTCATGGTTTTGTAGAAACACTCCATAAAGGAAACAAAATGACTTGTATATGTAAACTGGGTTGTGCCTGCGCCACACACCCATGTACATTCAGTAATCAGTACACAATTAATTATTTTCTTTCATGTAGATAACTGGACAAGTATCTGAAAACTTCTTACCGGGACGATCAAAAGTGTTCATGATAATCACATTCATAAAATCACTGCTGTAAGCATTTGTCAGATAACATGCAGGATCGACAGCATGTAGGCCAGATTCTTTAGATCAATTTCTGGGGATTGAATAATGTAGAGTTTATGATGAACAATTTTCGTGAAAAATAAGATTATATTACCCCATGAATAAATTGATCCCCTTTCAATAATGATTAGGTCTAAGGTAGAGTTGTTACGATCGCAAAAGACAGATGTAGTAGCCTGCATTTGCACGTTGCAACCGTACTCGATATCTCGTGGATTGGTGGGCACAATGGGCCGGGCCCAAAACTTCAAATAAAATTCATCAGGACAAATTGTGTTGCCGGTTTGCAGCCCATCATCTACACTTGTAGACATTGTTATTGCCCATCAAGGGAAGGAACAAAACAAAGCTTCGCGGTACCAAATACTCTAAACAACGGGTTTTGGTCTCTGCAATGTGTCATCCAAAGAATCGTTCCAAAAAAATTGTGCAGAGGATGGCATTTTACTCTGTCCCAGTAATCCTCTTCTTCAAAGACTCGACGTCGTCGGCCAACTCCTTCCTGCTTTCCTGTAATCGAACAGGATCCAAGATCGCCGTGTCAGCAGCAGTGCTGCAACAGCTATTACCACTAGATGCGACTATTCAGTTTGTTCAGGTTTAATTAGCCCGTAATCGAATACCTTGAAGAGGAGGTAGCGATACACAAACCAGCCTGTGTACCCGAGCCCGACGAGCTCCATGAACTTGGGAAGCTGTAGCATCCAAATGCTCGTGAACTTGTTGAACAGTTGAACTGTTCTACTAATACAAAAATAGCATGAGCAATATAATGTAGACGAACCAGAGGCACGGAGTTGACGGCGCCGACGATGACGGACGACAGCCAGAGGGAGACGATGGCGCCGCCGGCGTACGTGAGTACGGTGGACTTGTTCTCAACGGCGTCCCACTGCCACAGGTAACAGTAACGACACGCACAAATGCATAAAACTCGTGAGCTAATTAATCCTCCTAATTAACCGTTTAAGTTTCTGTTGACCGGTCGGTCACGTACCTTTGCTCTCAGGTCTTCGATGAGCTCGTCGCCGGTCGCGGCGGAGGCCGAGGTGTCGTCGGACGACGCCTTCAACCGGAGCAGAGATAGCCTCGGTGCGTCATGGAGGCGGAGAGGAGAGAGGAAGTTGCGCCGGGGGAGGAGGACGGAGGGCGGCGGCGAGGCGGCGCCGACGGCGGGGAGGCGAGCTTCACCGAGAAGAGGCGCCGTGGAGCACGCCGTGGCAGCCATGTCAGTCGTGGACCCTCTTCAGCTCTACCTGGTTCTTCCCTGGCCTCTGCTTTCTTTTCCTTTGCTATATGCTGTCGTCCCCTCCAGGAACAGTAAAGTACAGTAGAGTTCGCCCTGAGCCTCTCTTTGTGATGATCTGTCCAGTGATCGGCCACGTGGCAGGATGGTGGGCTGTGATTGGTTCATTCCCTATCTGAAAAATCTGCACCCCTGGCTTCCAAGGAGGGCCCTCCTAATGAGCCTCGTGTCGGTTTGGTGCGATAATTGACGATTTTTGTTCAAAATGAACTTTGGCTTGGCAGATTCCATCATTGGACGGTAGTACTCTAGTAATACTCTGCCTGAAAGTTGTTTGTGGGAGAGGGGACTTAGGTATTTTTATTTTCTTAGAGTTGTCCTAGTGATAAATTTTAAGCTTAAGATTGGAAAAACATAGGAATATATCTCGTAGAAATGTAGTTGCAAAACAATCGGTAAATGAATGTTAAATTTGCAAAGTCGGTGTGAACCTTGTTAAAAATCTAGTCATTATTCGGCATAAGGTAATAAAAAAAAAGAATAATAAGCATGACATTTTGTATATGTGAATGATCCAAAATTAGTGCTAAACATGTTTAACATTGAAATAAAATAAGACATACTTGAAGAATGCTTCGGATCCAATAGCGAAGTTGGTGTTCCTGGTGCCGGTGTTGCCGTTCCCGGTGTTGGTGTTGCCGATCGACATGGTCACGAACTCAACCAGGAAGAAGACGATCCGGGTCACGAACTCCACCATGAAAAAGATGATCTGGATCCAATAGCAGAGTTGTCACTCTTGGTGTTGGTGTTGACGGTCAACATGGTCATGAACTCCACCAGGAAGAAGATGATCCAGTGCTAGTGTTACAGTTCTCGGTGTTGGTGTTAACGGTCGACATGGTCACAAAGTTCACCAGGAAGAAGACGATGCGGATGCAAAGAAAGAAGACGAAACAGAGAGTAGTTGCGCGAAGAACACTTGATCGCTCGCCGTGCAGGTTCTCAGATGGACGGAGTTCCAGAGGCATGCTCGTCCAAGAGATCCGTGTGCTCCGTGTGCGCAGATCACCAGGATCGGGAATACCAAAAGCACATTGCAAGAGCAGCGGTGGCCGAGAATATCGCAGCGCAGGAGCAAAGGTGATCATTCGGATTGGGAATACCAGAAGCATGGGCGGAGTTTTGGAGATTTGCTCATCGAGGAGATCTGTGCACTCCGTGTGAGCAAATCATCCGGATCGGAATACCAGAAGCTCACCCATCTCGAGAAACCAGGATGAGAGGATGGGGAGGATGGATCGGGAATACCAACAAAGGGAGAACTAGGACAAGAAGGAAGACGCATGAAGCTCACCCGGATTGAGAATACAGAAGCTCACCTGACTTGGCTCGACGCACACCCGCACGCGTGTGTGACATTTCATCTACCGGTTCAATTGATCGGTCAACAGGTGCACTCAATTTACAACCTATTTAAGTTGAGCTCTTTTCTCCTTGGTTTTTCATCCGATATTAATCTCTAACATTAAATTGGGTCTGATTTAATTCTAACAAGCCTAAGCGGTGGACGCATGGCGGAGTTGCGGGAGTCGTAATATAGCTTTTTGGGGAGGGGGGGGGGGGAGGCGGTAGCAGGCCATGTGACGTCAAGCCGTGACGGCGCTAGTTGAGCACTTGAGCTCAATGTGCTCATCAGCTACGGTGGGTGGGTGGGGGGGGGGGGGCGCATATGATTGACCAAGACAGAACAACTGAACCAAACTAATCGGAAAGACTAAATCTGAAATGAAATATCCGATGATAAATGTAGGCATGTTCATGGTTTTGGGTCCAAACTGTACGAACCGTCAAACCAGGCCATCTAGGGATCAGGCTATATATTTGGACAGATTTTCAACATAAAGTCACCCAAATTTTTTCATCGTCGGATTAAATCCTAAAACAACAGATGTATATCACGTGTATAGAGGCTTGCTGAGTTGTTTTGGTAATTAATGGGCCTGCTGCTTGTAAGGGTCACCACGGAGCCCACGTCAATTCCTTAATGGGCTAATTAAAATTTGCATTCATTTGTCTATCTTTTGAACGTAATATTTGTGGGATGTCACTTAATTAAAAAACATATATATGACTTTAGCAAATAAATTTTACATTTTGAAGGAAAAAACAAATTTCAAATATTTACACTCAATAAAGATAGAAATTATAGTCAAAGTTACAATGTAATTTCAACTAAAACAAGTTGTAAATAATATTTTAAATAATGTATAGCACTGTAAATACTACATTAAAATTAAACCATAGAAATGATGTAATCACAAAAAATAATAACTTATAATGGTATTGACAAAAATTATATTCCATTTACACTGTAATTACACAATGGTGGGGTATTGCTGCTATATATGTTTTTGTTGCATCCAACTGAGTGTTTCTCGACCAATGAAAAGATACTAGAACATGTCAGGCTCATAGACAAAGAGTAAAATTGAACGCCTACATGATGGCACGGAAACCGAACCACCGATCTAACCCTACATCACAGCCTTAGTACAAATCTGGACAGAATCGAACGGATGAAAAATCGATAAATTTTGACCAAGAAATCTGTCAATAGATGCGTAACAAAATTAATAACGTATACTCGCATGTTGTAAGCGTTTGCGTCTATACCGTGTTCTTTGTTTTTGAAAAAAAAAAGTATTTGGTCTTTCCTATCCGTTCAGGTGACTAAACAAAACAATTCTTTTTAGGAAAGCAAGTAGGGGAGACTGGGAAAGGGTAAGTGAGGAAGGGCGAAGCCACGTTGTGGCTGCATGGTGCATAGAACACAAGGTCCAATTTGTATTATGCATTATATATTAGTGTTAATTAGAGTATTAGCCAGTTACATATGTAGGTGATGTATATAGATCACCCGGTACTTTTCATTCTGCATTCGTCACTAGAGAGGAGAAAGGGTAACTTATTGGCAAAGGTGACAACGGCCATCTTCTCCGTCATTGACAAGCTCCTGTTCTTATCTAGCGCCGATAACACCCTAAGTTTGGTAGAGGAACTACATACTAGGATTTGGATAGGGGGGAAAAGGAGGAGGATTTCCTGGTTTTAGATGGATGGTTGCGGGTGACGGTCAAACCCATGGTAGACGATAGACTTGGGCAACTGGTATCGCTACCAGAGCCGCGGGGTTGGAGGCTAGTAGTGGTGAGGCTGAATGAGATCATAAGATTAGGAGGGGCAGGCGACGATGATGGATCCGGCGGCTCTCGCACTGCCGAAGACAGAGAGGATGGTGGCGGTAGGGGTGTGCTCGCGAGTCGCGCGGCTCGATATGTGATCTATCAAAGCCGAGCGTGTACTGCTCGTGGGATGGAAAAGGAGAACGTTACTATCCACGTGATCGATGTAATCCTAGCCGTTAAAAACAATTAAATTTCTTGTGATATTTTCAAGTGAATGAAAACTACCGTCCCTAAACCTTTATCCGATCCGATCTCACGCATCAACTACGCCATGAGTTACTCTTTGCCTTGCAGCTCCTCGGCTAAATTCGGCGCTGTCGAACAAAAAGTACTGTAGTCTCGTGTCACTTTGATAACTGCCTCTCGTCGATCCCCGAGCGCGCGCGTACGCCTTTGCGTGTCGAAGCGGCCTTCCTCCCTGTCCTGCGTGCGCCGCCACACGGCACACGGCGAGACGGGCCCCTCCGTGGCTTGGCGTGCACAACAACGATGCCGTTGCTGTTGAAACTGCCGCCCTCCCCCGCATGTCGCGAGCAGTCGCAGCACATAGCGACCAGATAACGTACGGCCAGCCTCGATACATATCGATCGCGCGCGCCACGTACAGCCAGTCGGTTTGTTGTGTGCTTTGTGGACGGGGAGAGGGCCGGGAGCGACAGAGATCGAGCAATGGCGGCCGGCGCGGCGTGCCGGCGGTACATCGGCCCACTCCTGTGCGTCAACCTCGTCATGCACGCCGCCATCCTCGGCCTCGCCGGGTGGTCTCTCAACAAGTTCATCGACGGCGAGACGCACCACCGTACGTACCACGTTTAATCGTTGTGATATCCGGTGGTGCCGACATTATGCCGTCCGACCAGCGGTCGCGCGTTGACGTGATCACCCTGTATTTGTGCTTGTACTTGCAGATCTTGGAGGGAACACGTCGTCGGGGTACCTGCTCGTCTTCTCGCTGATGGCCAGCGTGGTCGGCGTGTGCTCGGTGCTCCCCGGGCTGCTCCACGTCAGGGCGTGCCGCGGCGAGACTCTGGCTGCGGCGGCGTCCACCGGACTCGTCTCCTGGGCGCTCACCGCCCTCTCCTTCGGGTTAACCGCTCTCTCCGCGCTCGCTCCGGCAGCTTACAGCTTTACATATTACTACAATCCACTGATCCAGCCACTTGTCGCTGGAGATTGATCGGTAATCTCACGGTGTTTTCCCTGTTCTAACCATTTGCAGCCTCGCGTGCAAGCACATCACTCTAGGGAACCGAGGAAGGCGGCTGGTACGTACAGCGCATCACTCCAGTACTCCACGCTCGCACCTGATACGTGCCGTTTCATTCTTTTGCTCCTGCCTTTTCGATTACAAATTAACGTTTTACGGGAATGTCTTTGCGGGCAGAGGACGTTGGAGGCGTTCATCGCGATCTTGACGCTGACGCAGCTGCTCTACCTGATTCTGCTCCACGCCGGCTCTCTGAGTAGCAGCATGATGCTTGGCCTGGGCTGCAGGAGCTGCGACGACGACGAGCTGCCTTGCGACGAGATCCCTCGTGAAGAACTCTACACGAACAGCAAGTCAGCCAGAGACGCGGGTGCATGACCATCGTCGTGGTGACAAGGTTGATGACAATGTCCTTCCAGTGTCGGTCATACGAGCTGTTTTGGGTGTGTAGTTCAGTTACTACTAGTCAAAGCAGGGTCTTTTTTTTCACCTTTTACCACATAGTCTCAAGAAACACTATTTTCGTCTCCCCTCTAGTGAATTTGACACCACGTGTGGAACACTTGAAGCCTTGCAAGGGCCAAGAACAGATCATCCTCCTGGGAAAATACTCCATTCAAACAAATCTCAATCTGGATTAACCAGGAGAATTTAGTCTCACAACCTTTTCACCATTTTAATTAACATTGGATATTTATCACAGTTTGTAAATCATGAAAATTGAAAAGATCACAACCAAACCAAACTAATTAAACGTGACAACGACATCCCAGCGAGGACAACACCGGCAAACTGACCATAAAACGTACTAATCAATCTCGACAGACATACAGTCACACACATGGCTAGCTGAAGGCTCCACAAACGCATTTGGGAACAAGAGAAACTAACAAGCAATTGAACAGGACGGACTAGCTCAAAGTGGCCACTTTTTTTGCGAGCCACCAGGATAGGCGCGCTAGCCAGCTACTTCAAACTCACTGGCTAGCTAAATGGCCCTGACGGCGAGCTTCATTCCGGCCTTGCAGTGTCCCGGCTCGGTGCAGATAAAGTAGTGCGTGCCCTTGCGGAGCGTTACCTTGTCGCGCCCGCTCCGCATCTTCCTTACACCCTTCGGCACCGTGCAGCTCCGGTACGCCGCCAGGTCCACGGCCGCCACGTCGTGCACCGCTGCGTTGTACTTGAACTCTGCAGGCCAGCGACAATGCCACACATGCACACACAAATCGATCAATACTGATAGACCATCACGCAGCTAGAACAGAAGCAGAGCACGCGACGCGCAGGCATTACCGAGCACGTCGCCGGCGCGGAAGGTCTTGCCCTTGGCCCACCCCTCGGCGTAGAACCTCCACCCGCTGCTGTCGCCGACGGTGTACCTTGCCGCCTCGGCAAGCGGCACGATGCTCATCACGAGGAACCCGATGGCCAGCACCGCCGCGGCGCCAAGAACGGCTGCCCCGTTGCATGCACTGCCTCTTCCCCGAGCCGCCATCGATCGATCGAACAACAAGTACACACGGTGGTTTTTCGAACTCTGCTGAACCTTGAACACTGGAGAGCTAGCTGCTCAGTTGCGCTAGCTGACCTCCACGGCGTGGCGTTTTATAGCGGGAGTGCGTGCAGCCGGATTAATTTGGCATGGGAGCGCGCGCGAGTGAGGGTGGGTGTGCGTGAAACTGGGGCTCCCCGGCATTGGCAGCAGCTAGGTTCTCGTGCTTTGATTAGTAAGCTAATCTAATCCAGCCGGCCGGTGTGGCCGGGGGGCGGAGAAACGCAACAAAAGAGGTGAGCTCGCCTAGGAGGAGGCAGGAGCAGAGAAAAACGCACAAAGTTTATTGGGCACTCTGCTCTGCGGAGGCCTCTTGTTGGCTTCTTCCCCACACGGATGCTTGCACATTTGCTTGCTTAATTAGATGTAATTTTTGCTCACTTTCCGCCGCGATTCTAGAGAGCTACTCGATCTTGCTTATCGTAAAGACCAATGATCTGCCCTAAAATGTTGCAGTGCAAAATTTCTCTAATGCAGATGCAGCTTTCACATTTCGTTGCAGAGCAGGAACCGATCTTTGGATGGAGTATACTTGTCGTGGACGCGAAGAGTTACCATTGCTGCTGCCCAGTTGCAGCAGTAACTCCCTTTTTCTGAAGCGGTAGATACGTCCACACAGAAAGATCTCAGGTTAGTGCACCGTAACTTACTGTGACCCCCCAATTATGTCTTGATCATATTTCACGCTTTACGAGCCGCGTGCTTGGACGCCGACATAGTTCATGGAAACCCTCAAGATGGCTCCTGTTTGGCTGTTTGTGCGTGGTTGAGATCCATGATCTTATTATCTGACCCGCGATCCTCGTATTTGCGGGCTTGCGGCCATTTTTAAGAAAAAAAATGCTTCGTCTGAATTGGACGGAGCTTGCTTTGTCTCCCGTGATATCGTGGACGTGGAACAAATAGATTTGAGCCGTGTCGCCCAATGTCTGTAGACTTCAGGTCAACTAAACTATGGATGCAAGTGTGACAAATTTGTTGGATACTTAAATTAACTGGCTTGGGTGTTTGTAGACTAACAAATATCGCAGCGTGGTTATATAGTCTATCTGTCATGAATGTCGATGCTATCTCTGTCATGATGCGAGTGAATTGCGCCGTGCTACATGGACTAGTATGCTGCACGGTTTCCCTTTGATGAGGTGGATCGAGGACTAATCTTCAGTCACTTCCCAGCTCAGCTTGAGCCTGACATGGGCTGGATTTAAACGGGCTAACATCAAATGACTACTTTAGGTCCGTCTGTCTATAATGGAGTCCGACGGTAGCCCGTAGAAACTGTAAATTATGGGCTTTTGTTCTAGTCAGAGGCTCAGAGTCTACGAATAAATTCTCGTCAACCGCGGCCTGCCGCATGTTGGGTTCATGGTGAGCTCCATTGCGTCAATGGCAGCAAGCAGCAGGCCACGAAGGGAACTGAAGAGTAGTAGCCTGAGAAATGATTTGTAAATTTTAAATTCCTACTTCAATGGATTTGTAAATTTGCAAGTTAATTAAGTTACAGTACATTTTATTGACAGACCCTGACCACTAAATCCTAGTCATCTTGCTTACCTTTTGATGGCTTTCGAGGCAAGTAGAGGTGAAGGTGGCCGAACATGTTCGAGAACGCTTACTATCGCTAGCCCGATGGAAGGAAAGAAAATCGGGTCCAGCTCAGCTCGACTATTACCTGACTGCCTACTAGTATACTACTTCATTTTCTTACTACTCTATTCATATATGCATACATGTGACTATCTTAAATTATTTTTTCTTCTAAATTAATTATCCTATTCTAAACCCGATCACACCATTATATTTATTATAATTAAACTTTTATAATAAGATATCATATGATTATATTCTGATGAAAGATAAACATATGTTTCAAACCATTAAAACTTAATATTTTATATGTAATAGCGATATGTTTCAACGTGTATTTTAATATGTTTCAAAGTGAAAAAAATATTTCAATGGCTATTTTTTTCACCATGTATAACTTAATGTTTCACCAGTAGCTGTCAAAGTATTGGATAGAACTACCCCTACTCTCTTTCCTGCCATATACTTGCCCTTTCTCCACTCCATTCATGCATGTAGGCTTATAGCAATCTTCAAAACATTTTTTCTCTTGAACTACATATCCAATTTACCATCTTGAACTACATATCCAATTTATCATCCAATCACAGTATTGTAATTGTTATAATTAAATCTTTATAATAATATATCACATGATTATATTCTGATGAAAGAAAAATATATGTTTCAAACCGTTAAAACATATTATTTCATATGTGATAACGATATGTTTCACCGTGTGTTCTTACTGTGTTTCCATTTGCTAAAGTTGTGATGCAACATGTTCCAAGCCCTCTACAAATTGGACGATCAAATGTTCTAGTTGACCACCGAGTGAAACATTGAGTAGTACATGATGAAACATTTAAAATTTGTGATTCTCATTGTAACAATTAGTGTAAGGTGTTCAAGCAGTAAATCCAATCGACTATTGAACAAGGCACAACAAGGCTAAAATTGTGGTGAAGCATGTTCCGAGCCGGCGAGTCCTCTACAACTCGTGCGTTCAAATGGTTCCAGTTGTTTGAACAGTGGACAAAAGGGAATGAGTTTAGGGTCCTTTTAAAGTGCATGATTAAAAAAATAGAGAAATAGAAAAGAATATAACTTTTACAAGAATGCAAGGGTAAAACATAAAATTATAAAACATATGTGAAGCACATTAATAGTCTTTTGATTAGACTGCAAGAAAAATATAGAAATCTAATGAAATAGATATACTCAAATAAATTTTTTTAAGAGGTTAAAACTCTTGCTAAATTTTATTCAAAATCTCTATAGAACTATCTGTTCCATAGAAATTTTGAAAGAATAGATATGACTCAATCCTTTGTTTTAAAAGTTTTCGTAATGATTTTTTAAATAAATGAAATTTGAACTTCCTATGTCTTTTCCCCTGCAAATCAAAGAGAACCTAACTTAGACGAACATATCGTCTCTTTCTTTAGTGAAAGAAAAAAAGAGAAAGCGAACCATCAAACTCAAAAAGTCTACCGCCAACCGACGTAAAAGTTGCTACCCAGCAGTTGATTGCTCTAAAATTATTTTGCTTAATCGAAGTGCGGAAGTTTATTCGACGATTCGTCACTCCACATACTACATGTTCAGATGTTCTGGAACTTTCTAATGCAAGATTAATTATTTCACAGTGATGTTCTGGAACTTTCTATACCCCCATCAAATTCGAGTTCTGGTCGCCAAGAGAGCAGTACAAAAGGCGACTAGATTGATTAACGGACACAGATCTCTTTCCACGCTACGCTTTCGACACCTGTTGCATTTAAAATCTGCCGGTCCGACGTGGCCGCCTGTGCGGCCACAACCATCTCTCCGCGACGCAATTAACTAATCCGTTAAACCCAAATCTTCCCCACCTAATCTCTTTCGCCGAGCTCCGTTCCCTCCCTCCTCTCCTCCCCTTCGCCAAAAGCCAACTTCCACTGCGCCATTTTCCTGCCTTTTCCTATCCCCCACTTGGAGTTCTGGAAACATCGATTCGATCCTTCTAGACCCTTCTCCGCCCCCGTTTTAAAGGCGCCGGCCTCCCACCCGAAGCTTCAGCGGTCGCAGTCGCCCACCCTTGCCGCACCATGGCTGAAACCCGCGGCGGATTCGAGGTATGGAGAGAAGTTTTCTAGAGCCCCATTCTGCTTCTTCTATTGCTGTAGCGCTGCTGCTAGATCTTGGTTCCTTTCGTTCGGATTTCGTGTGTGGCGTGGTTTGCGTTACGGTGATCGTGAGCCCGTTGGGAGATCTGTGGTTTGGTTTTCTAGGGTCTTTGCGCCTACGGTGGGTTCCGGGCTTCAAAGCGATGGATTTAATACTCGAGTTGTTGTTACGGCATTTGTCGAAGATTTGGTAGATTTCTTTAGATCCTTAGAAACTGCAAGTTTGCACTGCAGATTTTTGTTTCTGAATCACAATTAGCAATCTAGGTTCTGATTTTGTTTCAGTCTCCGTAAGTGGTATTCTGGGAAAAGTAAATCAACTGAGACTGTGCAGTTTACATATGTTCTATTTTTCTAGCTAAATTCGCCTTATGCTAATGACGCATTAAACTATTAGGCAATTAGCACTGTGCCGTCACCGACATTCTAGAATCCGAACATAGTAAATTATTTGCACTTATGGCTGTTTCGATTTTTAAGTAGTAGTTACACTATGCGCCTATGTTCTGTGCTTATTGCTTTGTTTCTCAAATAACATTTTAATTTTTTGCTTGACTAGCTATTGCATGTGGTGGCACCAAGCATGAGGCAACAACTGCATTACTTGCGAGAAAGGCACAAGTAAGACAACAAACTCAAGTAAAACTCTTCCTAATATGTATTGTGGAAAGCTTCAGTAGTTTTGTGCTCACAAGACCAATCTCTACAAATGTTGATAATTATGGATAACCTTTTTTTAAAAAAAAACAGTTAGTTTTTGAACTCAAAACTGCTAGCACCACTTTGAAGTCAAAATGTCTAGGCATTACCATTTTAATGTGATATGTGCATAGCTAAGAAGTGGAACTTTTGATTGCTGAAGATTTAAGTGGTTAACTCCGGTGTATTGCATCAGGAGCCATTCATGTTTAACAGCAGATTTATTTCTTAGTTGCAATGCTGTCTGAAAGACTGTAAACCAGTAAAGTACTAAAATAATAAATGTTGTGATACATGTGAAGTTGTGAGCCAATAAGCCATCTCAAAGTTCACATATTGCAGAAATTTTCAAATTAAAGGAATGTAAGGGTTTTACTTTCTCTCTGAATATAGGAAAATAGTTCTGAGATAATAATTAATGTTATCATTTTGAACATGATATCTTTAGGTTTAAGGGTTTGTTTGGTTTGTAGCCAATGTAAATCTTACTAAAATGTTGACAAGCCAAATATGGTTATTGACAAATTTTTGGTGAAGTTAGGGATTTAGGGTGTTTTTGGTTTATTGCCAAAATTGTGGTAGAGTTACTTTGTTGTTTGGTTTGAGGCCAACTAGAGACAAACCAATATAAATTGCCAAATTTTCCTCATTGGTATATGTTGGCATTCCATTTTTTTGGCAACAAACCAAATGGTAGCCAAAGTACATTACCGTTGCTAAAATTTCGGTATGGTTGAGAATGGAAGCAAATCAAATACACCTTAAGACCTCTCCGTCACTATGGACCATTGCACTTCTGAATTTTTGGTGGCTCAGCAGGATGACATGACACATGGGCCTTGTATCCAACCATCTCTCTCTCTGGCATGCACGTGAAATTCGGTATTTGCATCATGTATGAAATTTATGGATTATCAGATCCTCCAGTGAGCTAGCTTTGCAGCACAAAGTATAAGTTTTGCTGCTTTCAATTTGACTGGATGTACTTTCATATGTAACTCCACTTGAATAGCCATGAGTAAAGGAAGGGTTGACTGTTAAGACTGAGTAGACATATTCAGCAGCTAATAGCTTTTATTCACTATGTGTAATAAATAACAGTTTTTGCCAAGTAGCTCACACCCCTTCTTAAGCGTTGTGACAGTTTCTTTTTCATCACCAAAGCATCTTCCTGGTAAACATTGTTACAACTTTTTCAGTCCAAAGACCTTTCAGAGTTTTGGACCAGCTTTTCTAGAAAGCAATAGAGAGTAAGCGGGGTTACAAACTTATATTTCATATATTACACCACAGTCATTACAAACTTATATTTCATATTACACCACAGTCATTACATGAGCATCCGACAACATAATCAGTCCTGTCTGTAGTCTGTACATATTTTTATTGGCTCAGCTATCACAAAAATACTATTTGCATCTGAAGGGCTTTGCGATTATTTGAAATTGATCACTTATCGTCCAGCTTGTACTGCATAGTCTTAAGGCAGATGAAGTCTGCTACATATGAAAACATACGTGCTTGATTGAGCTTCCCCCTTCTTTGGAGTAATGCAATTTCTAGTATTCTAGAAAAGAAATACTTACCCCAGTTCTGGAGCATCTGTTTTGTTGCACTCCCCTTCTTTTTGCTGTGATTGGCTCATTTCAAGACTAGGAGGAATATTAGTATTCTGTATGATACGGAAGCTGTATGGAGTGCTGGAACTTTCATTTGCATCTGTGGCACCTCTCTGTTCACAGGCCTGAAGCTGAAATCAAGTAGTTTCTTTAGTTGCTTGGGATAACGCATTAACATTTGGTCACAAGTTTCTAAGAGAATTTTGCATCGAACCTTGTTATACAGTTCCAATTTTTGTTGTGACATGACATTTAGGCTTCTAGAAAGTTCAACGTTTTCCTGGTGAATTAGGCTTCCCTGAAGTAAAGTTGATATTTAGTACACAAAATTTACAATCTTCCATGCATGTTCATTTGTATTGAAATCGTGAAATGACATTAAGTGTAAGGGGTACCTTCACGTGTAACTCCTCGATTTCACTTTTCAAAAGATTGTCCTGTTTGATAGGTGTTTACTGTATCATCATTAGCCTAAAGCAAATTAAAAGCAAAAATACAAATATTGGAGAGCACAAGGAATATAACCTTTCTCATTCTGATATTACGTAGACTTATTTCAAGCCTATTCTCTAAACCTTGGAGGTCTCTAACACCTAGGCCAGAAAGCTCCTCACCCATCAGTTGCCTACAACCATGCAAAAGAGTAATCTCAGGCGTTCAAGAAGTCCCAATCTATATGTCACTCCAGCGCTCTTCTGTTGACATGGTTTGAGGCAGGCCAAACTTATTTGTTAAAGAAACTTAGGAATACTATTAAAATAAATCTAACAGTGAATATTCTAATTATATTCCTAAAATTTTCCTTCCAAGTATTTAAGCATCTTTTAGTGGTTCTTATATAATTCCATGTGACATTGAAATTGTTGATAAACTACTTTCGTGATGAATTTTATATTAATGTATGATCTATTTTCATTGCAGAATCATTAGATGATTACTTGTGGCTTTCTTGCAAGTTGTGCAGTTGCTGCCTCAAGCTTGCTGCCTCCCTCTGCCAAATCTATCAGCAAAAACAGAAAATCATGTCAGTTTCTTTGAACTATATGCATATGATTAATCTAGAAGTTGTTGCCAAAAATCAGTCACAACTCAATATCATATGCATTTGAGATGAGGTAAAATGCTATCTAGTTCACATAATTCCAATATCTCTAGATATGGGATGTGCGTAGCACAAGTGCATCACAGAGTGTTATAGTTCGGTCTTCACTGCTTATTATTCTAGAGTAATTTGGGCAAACTTGTTAATTCAGCTGGCACTTGTTTTTGTTTAGTATTCTAGTAGCTTGGTTGTTTGATCATCATTAGACTTTTTAACCTTTGGTCCTAATAGAAAAATTTGCACACTGAACTTTCTTGTGTTCTAAGGGGAAAAAAAACCCTGCTCTGATCTGTGTTATGGACTGGACATTGGAGTACATAATGCATGACTGCTGATCACTTTGTTGGTATAAACTTAAGTATTGACATAGGAGTACTTATGTACAATTCTATCTTCAATCAGGAGTTTGTTTTCAATCATTTTGTTAATACAATAGTTATACCGTGGTAACGATGGATACAGTCTCCACTGTAAAGTCAAGGTAAATCAGATTTATCCCTTTTTGGTGTTTGGTATCTTGTTTGTATTTTTCATGAGCGGTGGCATTTTTGAAGTATGATGTTGCCCCAAAAAAGAGGGGAAGAGAAGGATCTCTGGGGGGGCATGCCCATGTACTACAGTTCTCTGAGACCATGTAGGTGTGGATGCTTGTTTTGACCTTTTCCTTGACATACAGAAAGAATAAACATGAAATAAATGGCGATATGGAAATGAAATTCATAAAAGAGTACGTATAAGCTAGTACTCCTGTGAAAATATCGCTTCATATACCTCCATGATTCAGTAACATGAATATCATACCATTGGCACCAGCAAAATTTTTATGCATAGACGATTTGTATCTTGAGGTACATATTTTTTATTTTTACCATTGTTTCTCGAGTTTACTGGTCAATTGAGCAACAGCGGTACTTCTAACTGTTAATATCACTTGGTTTTCTATGTATCCTTCTTGTTGTGGCTTTTGTTGCTTCATAGCAATTCTGCTTACACTATTGGCATCTGTTATTCAGAAAATCATTTTGCTAACTGTTTTTAGATTTCCTTTGTTTTTAACCTCCAAGTTGCCACATAATGCATAAACATACAGAGTAAGTTAACCTCTCTGAAATATGGATGTTAGATACTCAAGACAAGTTCAGCATGTGTTGGGTGATGTTTTTTGAGTTTGTAGTTGCCATAAGATTGACAGTAACAAGGTGCAGTGAATACGGCGCCATATCTTGGTTCTTGGACCAATGCAATCAGCGAAGTCCATATCGTGGCAAAAGGTACATATGCACCTATGGTCTGCCTTTTTGTTTTTTCGCGAATCGCCGCCTTATGATCTTCATACGCTTCCTTGGCCGAACGTTGGATGTCAGGATGTGCATGGATTGCCCATCGTTTGCAAACTTGAGGATGGCCTGCCCTGATGCCCTCAAATGCGGAAGTGTGTGGTTCATGAAAACGTGAGAAGCCAACTAGTGGAGTAACGGGGGTACCAGTGCGGCCACTATGAAGAAAGTTAATTTCTGAGAAAATTAAGACTTTAGCCTGTTGTTTTCAAGCAACTTGTACCGCATTGCACTACCATGCAATGCTTCTCCTGCCTATAGAATACTCTGCAAGCCTCTTGTATTGTACACTGTATTGTCTTGTTTAAAGTATGTTTGTTTCTGCTTATGTGGAGATTACGAATTGCTCGATTACTTTCATCCTATGCATTGCTGTTGATGCATTAACCGAGTGAGATCGACTAGTTCTTCTTCCTGCTCCAGAACACGCTTGATAATTGAGAAGTTTGTAGGGGCATTATAGTTGAACACAGTGCCCTAATCTAGGAACCTGCAGCAATCTGCCCCCTTTGGCTCATGCGTGGCTTGCAGCTCTTGCCAACCTCAAGTTCATCAGAAGCTTCTGAACTATCGGATTGTGTGCACTTATTCAGCTCTGAGGGGAGTTCGCTGGAGTTCTCCAGTTAGATGGGTTGGTTCTATAGGAGTGTATACTGTTTATTGAGCCTAGTTGTGGTACTATCAGCATTAGGCACAACCCGCATCAGTTTTATTTATGGCATCTGGAAGAAGAAGATAGGAAAGAAGTTGAATAGTAAAGTTTGCGTCTATGTATATAGTAAACAATGTATATGTAATTCAGTAATAACCCCTGCTGCATCAGCCAGAAGTGTTCAGAAATAATTACTCACAATATTCTGCAGCGTGAGCAGTGCACCATGCCCAGCTGCATGCATGCATGAGAACATACAGTATCTGATATTTATAAAAAAATAAATCTTAAAGATACTAAAAGCTGTCATTGGTCGTCAGATCAAGATCACATGCGTGTTCTCTTACCATTTTACCAAAGCACTAGTATAACAATTAACAAGATAGCTTATCTTCTTAACCATACCTTAATTTCTGAAGTTGCATTTCCACCAAGTAGCTCCTCCTTTGCGTTGGTATACCGGTCTATCACAGTTTTCATGCTAGCATGCAAGTAAAGACAAATGGTTCGGTCAGTTGTTTCATTTTTAGCTAACACTTACAGCTTATTAAAAGCCTTCATTTTTGGTACATGGATATTTATCATTAAAAAATCTGGAAATATTTATCTGTCTTTGATGCAGTGACACGTAAAGCTACCACACGCTAGCTCTAAAAAATATATTTATGCACATGCATGTAAGGCTTCATAGAAATGGCGCTCTCTCATTCTCTGAAAAGATTTGATTGTCAAGATAGATTGAATGCTAAATCTCTTCAATTAATAAGTTTGACCATGATAAACGAGGAGCAAAGGTTGTTAGGAGACATGCCATCTGATTTTGTTACAGAACATCACTTGAAACAAAAATAAAGAAGAAAAAATCCATCTAATTTTATAAAGCGTTAACATGTTAATATTTCTCCGCTGCCCACCTCGAGTTTCTAAGGTTGTAATCAATTCAGAACAATGAACACGTACGCTGAAAACGGATAAAATAACAGAAGTACTGAATGTTCATTATTGTGTTCAGAAGAAAATTATTTATATTGCTCATATTAATTTTGCATTTAATATTACTCCTTCAGTTCTGGAATAACTGACTTGGTTGACACGGTTGAGTACCACGTCTGTTACTTTGATCACAAATTACTTTTATAAGTATATTATGATGAATGGAAGTTGTATGGTTATAATTTTTATGCTACATACTTTGATAATATAACATATTTTAAGTGTTCATTAATTTTTTGAAAGAAGACGAGTGATCAAAGTTTAAAACTTAATAGTGCCAAGTGTCAATTATTTTCGAGAGCGGAGGGTGAACATCACAATTAAACTGGCACTATATGCATACATATTGATTGCTATGTAGCTATAGCTTACTAAAAGATCACAAGAAGGACTAGCCATGCATGTATACATATGCTTATGCTTGGGTCTTTTTGTTGATAAAAATGTCTCAAAACTTGAAAAGATGAAAGCTGATCAGACATATACTTGGATATTTTTGTTGATAAGGATGAAAGATGACTAGATATATACCTATCTAGTGAAAGAACAAGGATAGTTCTTTCAAAAAAGAAATCAAGAACAAAAGGAGACTCCAAAGCAGATTAGAGAACAGTTAAGGAAACTACAATTAAATTAGGGAAAAAATATAGGTACATATATACTTATACATCCGATGGATTACTTACTTGGTGCTGGAGAACTCATAGAGCCTGCCGGTGCTGGAGAAGACGACGAGGCCGACCTCCGCATCACAGAGGATGGATAGCTCCTTCGCCTTCTTCAGCAGCCCGTTTCGCCGCTTCGAGAACGTCACTTGCCTGCTCGTCGAGTTGTCTATCCTCCTTATCACAATCTTCCCCCTCCCCATCTCCCAGCTATCTTCCTCTCTCTCCCAGATCTAAGACATCTAAGACACACGTACAGCAGGTCACAAACCTAGCTAGCTATAGCTCAAAGAAGGCAAGAAGACAACACAGCACAAGAACTAATGATAGGCACACAAGCTAAGGGGAATTATATGGGAGATTGATTAGGAAATTGAAGGTATGCTCTGATGAATCGATGGGGAAACTAAAGGCCAAAGGCTGGTTAATTAGCTATCTTGCAATACCTAAGAGAGAGAGAGAGAGAGAGAGAGAGAGAGAGAGAGTGGAGAGAAGGCGAAATGGGTGGTTAGGTTATATGGACGAATGGATCGGATGCAGGTGGCTGCAGCTTAATTACCCGCCGGCGCCATGTACTAAACTATACAAAAACTTTAATTAATTATTGTTGGCACACAAATGGAAAAAGGCTTTGGTGGTGATCGGTGAGGTCATGTGCTTAGGATCCATGTTCATTTTGGATTTCTTGATTATTTTGTGTCACGGTCACATGTTCATATGCGGTAGCACGAATTTGCTACTTTAAAACCACGCTGTAAAAAAGATCATGTAAAGATGTTCCATGGCTTTCCCTGTGCCAGTTATTGATTGGTTATGAGTACCGCTACAACTCATGATAAGTACATTTTACATTTTCCATACACATGTACACCTCATTGTTTGCTCAAAATAGATGCCACTCCATTCATTATACTGGCTATAGAATTGTATATAAGCTAAAAAATAATGAGCGATGATCCGGTACTCTCTACTGGTACTATTATACTACTAGTAGTATTAAGGGTAAATTAGTAATTTACTAATACAATGATTATGAGTAACTTTGTCATTTATATTTTTTTCCAGTTAGATCGATATGTGATTATCCATTATGTTGGTATTGCTTATATTCCATAAAAACATATAAAGAAGGAAAAAAGTTTAGTCACTGATAAATGACAATTATATCCTTATTTTTTGAGACAATAATACCTCATCATATTTCTACTACCGCTAATTAGAGTGGTAGTAGAAAATAATCTCTCTACCAGTAAAAGTACCGGAGTGAGGCTCAAAAATAATAATATGTATAGTGTCATTTGTAGTAATTGCTATGAAAGGACTAAACATCTCATATTGTTTGCAATAATTAGCTGGACATGAATCTCAGAATCTATGCTGGAGCCATATATACATGTTACAAAAGACTATTTGACGCCTTTTTAAAATATCAACACGCACAAACCGAGCATCCGGTGTTGATGTAGCGCCTTGATCTTGACCATGACCAAAGTAGATGGTGTGCTTTTGATCTTGGCGGTGATAGAATCAAAATAGGCTAGCAGAACCAATTTAGATTAATTTGGGGGTAAACAACCGCATCATGGACGGAACGAAAAGTTTTCGGAACAAACATTCAAAAGATTTCGTATTCTCGCAGGAAAGGTGGATGGCTTCCAATGCAAATTAATGAAGATAGATGAAATATGGTTAAAACTAGGGGGGAAGTAAAGTAAAAGGGTACAAGAATTATTCCTTGATTGACTGTGTGTTGATTGTCTTAATGAATCGGTCATAGCCCTTATAAAAAGGTAAGTCCTAAGATGTAATAAGACTTGAAAAATCTCAGACATAAGCAAATTAAGAAACATGATACTCTATTAGACTGGAGTTTGCCAGTTAGCACTACTACAAAAAATAATTTTTCTGGATGAGACTGCAGACGGATCGTAACTAGCTACGTATGCAAAAACCGTCCTTCGTTTTTGCATACAGCCCCTTAAGAGGCCCATATAAAAAATCGATTTTCGCGGACACATCTCCGAAGGAACCGCCTATAAGTCTAACTTGCCTCCTATTTTTCCCTCTCACCACTTCAAAAAATTTCGAAGTTCAACCTTATCTTCTCATCTCTCTCTCACCAGATCTTATCCTCTTCACCTCCTCTCCCCTTCTCCTCTTCAGCCGGCGTGGGCAGCGTAGGGGCGGAGCGACGGCGGGCGGCTCGGCGGTGGGTGGTGGGAGCGGACGGCAATGGGCGGGAGCGGCCGACGGCGGACGACCGGTGGCGGGAGCGGGCGGCGGGAGTGGACGGTGGGAGCGAAGCGGCTGACAACAGGTGGCTCGGCGGGGCTCCTCCCACTCGGATCCGGCGGCGGCGACCGTCACCCGCCTGGATCCAGCGCCGGCGGTGGGTGGCTGCTGGTGTGATGGCCTTCCTCGATGGCGGGAGCGGACGACGCGACGCCGGCAGCTGACCGGCGACAAGAGCAGATGGCTTTTTTGGCGATTTTTTTTTGGATTTTTATCTTTGCATGCGGCCCACATAAACATCTGCATACGAAAATCGTGATTTTCGCACCTCCGGGTGCAAACAGTTCGGTCAACCGCATGCAAAAACTGGATCTGGTCATCTACGAAAATTGTTTGTGTAGTAGTGTAGACTGCATGCTCCACGCCGGTCAGATCCGCCATCAGACTGCCATGGTCCTGATTATGCACAGCGGTCTAACCGACCTTCTACGACAAAGGCTTTTAATTCGGGAATTTATGAATAGAATCAATCTAGTGCCAAATTTAGTTGTCAACACCATTATATCGATCTCATTGTAGATGCTATGGATGAAAATTTAGGATGGATTCTAGTCAATTAATGTGGGAACTTCCATCTCTGTTCTAAAATTTCTAATTTTCTAGCATGCTAAAATTAACACATGGGATTTCAGGAGAGGCTCCAATCTACACCCGACAAGTATCTACATGGAACTTAATGATCAAAATTATTGCAAGATTGATAAGATATTAAGAACTTAATTATATATAACATAAATCATCTTAAGGTGAGCAGCTAGAGGCGATTTTTATCAAACATGTGTAGGCTACATATGCAAGCTATAAATGTGCTAAGGTTAGACTTCCTTAGATCCGAAATCTATAATGCACCTTTGTGAGTTGAATTAAATACGTTGAATTTTATTAATATCTCTATAGACATTGGGCGTCCTTGGATGCTTATTATCCATCAAACTATAAAAATATGCTCAAGGGCTTACATACTTAGGTGGTGTTTAGATCCAGGGACTAAATTTTAGTCCCTATCACATCGGTAGTTTGGGTGCTAATTAAGAGTATTAAATATAGACTAATAATAAAACTAATTGTATAAATGAAAGCTAATTCGTGAGATAAATTTTTTTAAGTCTAATTAATCCATAATTAGCACATGTTTACAATAGCATCACATAGGCTAATCATGGATTAATTAGGCTCAATGGATTCGTCTCGCGAATTAGTCCAGGGTTATGAAATGGGTTTTATCCGTAGTCTACGATTAATACTTCTAATTAGTGTAAAAATATTTGATGTGACAGGGGCTAAAATATTTTAGCCCCATCCAAACAGCCACTTAGTTTTTTTTTAATCATGACATCGTACAAGAATCTTTGAGTGGTTTAAATGGACCAATCGGAACATAGGTTTAGAAATGCCTTCTCATCATTCGTCTTTTTATTATGAAATTTCTCATGGGAAAGTTTTTGACGTGGGTGTTTTGTTTTCTAGTTGATATATGATTACAGACTATGACCTAAATCATTGAAACTCACCTGTATGTCAGTGACATGTATACATGGTCATTATATATATATATATGATCCGCCATTGCCACAATTAGTTTGCCCATTGGTTTGGAAATCCGCTCTTGTAGTTATATGATAGTATTCGTTATATATTGAGAAGGTGGACATAGAAAAGTACAATTACCTTACAAGAATTGCAAAATATGGCTAGCTTGTCTGTTGCTTACCACAGATACCTCATGAGGATGCGTCCCTTGGTAACATGGGAGGGTCTAATTCTAACATGGGAGATGTCGACATCGTTTCAGCCTCTCATATTATAACCCATGCCATGAACTTTTCTTTCCTTGAAAGATTGTGCTCCCATGTAAGTTTGTAACAAAAGTGCGTGTCTATCTTATAATAGTAGTACGCTGATTCTACAAATACAAACGGTTTCTGATGTTTATGCCCATTTCAAGTAGCTAGTGTTGCTTTGGCACGTTACTATATAGGCACTTTGTCAGGGGCTGGGCTTTTGGTGAGGGGAAAGATTAATTTAGTTAGGATGTCGAAAGATGTCGTTATATGATCAGTAAATTATCAACAGTGCTCTGTCGTTCTTTATCATTTGGGGTTTGGGGGGAAGGGGAGAGGGCCCCATTGCCCTTGCACATTCCATGAACCAAATACTCTCCTTATCACAATAAATTAAACTCCATAAATTTCATGATGATATACATTAGTTATCAGATATCTACTTCTAAAAAAACTTTTCGAGTTTATTTTCATACTTCACCTACACTTTGAATCCACTTATCCAATCAACGTATGGTATGAGTCCCCGGAAGAAGCGTCAACGAGGCTCATACTTCAACGTTGAATGCTTGGTACTCGGATCTTGGCTTGAGGTATTTTCTCTACCCTTCTTACCCTAGAAAAATGACCATGGTTACGGTACCTTCTACTACTAGGTGTAGTAGTGTAGTAAATTTTAAATCAAACTATATATTTTCATAAGTATATAAAATATTTTATTTGAAACTTTGGTAAAATAGATTCATCATTTCATCTATTTTAATATGGTATATGATACACAAATTTATTGCAACGTTATACTCCTTCCAACCCTAATTATAAGACCTATATTTTTTTCACGGTCTTCAATTATATACTCTGACCATTAATTTATTTTATGTTATGTTTCCAACAAATAGGAAAATAACATCACATAAAAGTACTTTAAAATATGAATTTAGTGATATAACATACATAATACTTAGCATATATATGGTTAGTATGATTATTAGTCAAAAGTTACCGAATTTGATTTTCCTTAAAAGAGGCCCCTAGTTGGTTTGCTCGTGGATTGGGTAGCCAAGCTTCCGCAAATCAATATTTATTTGGCTGGTCGCCTGTAAATAAGTAATCAAGTTATTTATCTTTATTTATATCTAAGTCATCTCTTGTGTACTTCATTTTAATAACATGGCTTAGATGAAAATGCAAAGCTAGCAACTTCCTGGGGCTAGCTGAGCAAGAGTATGAATTTTGAACAATTGAGATGTTGTAGAGCTTTAGCGATTTGAGTCAAGTCTCCTGGGATGTGTAACACATTTGGTCGTCGCCTTCGTGTGATTTGACGGGCACGTCTCAGGTTAAAGTTGACCGGCATGCTGAGTCTCAACAATGTCTCCTTTGCTCATTATTCGACATTTTAAAATTTATATTGAATGGTGTTAAAGTTGTAATCATGGACACATTGAGCTTTGAGTGGTTATTTATGCGTGTATAGATCCTCATCCGAAATTATGTGGTGGTCACAAATAATACTGGACGGTATAATCTCAGCGTGCTCACAGCTATGGTATCAGGCGCCCTATAATTTGGAGCGGATGGAGTAAATTTTAATTCCAGTTTTACCCTTATAAAATTTCTACTACATTACTACTAGGTGTAGTATGATAAAATCAGATTCATTGGATCCGAAGCAATGGATGACTCACATTTGAGGGCACCTTAAATAAAAAAAAAATCAAAAAAGTAGGGTCACCTTGTGCCCTTAAACCTATAATAATATTTCGGCTAACCAAGCCTCCTCCGTCCCTCCATATACATCAATAAGGGGTAGTATATTATATTGATTTATCGACTCCGTCTGGCCTGATTTAGGTCCTAACTCACCCTTCGTGGATGATGAACATATATTAGGATTTTTTTTTGGATAGATGAAAATCTAATGATTCTTACCAAAACTTTGGCAATGCCAATAACATCATATCCGACCATAATTTGTTTCAAACTGGCAAAATTTTGGTAGTGAAAAACAAACATTATGCAAAAAATGTCAGTAATGCACCCGTTTTTAGTACTTCAGTTGGTATGAAATCAAATATCAACTTTAACAACCTTTGTAAAATTGTAACATTTTAGCTTACCAATATTTTTTTCAGTAATGTTAAATTCTCTTCAAACCAATCAGGCCCACATATTTCTTTTTCTCTTCTCGATGACTCAATGTGTGATACTGTGATGGATAATATCCATGCATGTTCATGCATCATGAACCATCAGACGGGAGATCACGCACCGGCTTTGTGCTCCGGAGCTGGCCTCTCTTTTTTTTTGTGGCGAGCCCACGTGGTACAATGGTCAGCCGGACCAATCCTAGTGCACTTCTGCTCGCTTCGATGCTATCCTCAATGTCCTTTCTAATTTCCAAGTTCCGAGGTTTTTTACTTTGAGGAAAGTGAAGGAGCAAAGCCGAGACCACGCGATCCATGCATTCCCTGGCTGGCTGCAAAAGTGGCCTCGCATTTTCATCCACAAAGTGGCCGGACAAGTGTCAATGATTGCCTTATGATGAAACAACACCTGTCAGGAAAGGTTCTTGGGATGGATGATAAGGGCACCATGGCCAACTGGGATAGTACCAGTGGTCACTTGCTTTTGCGAATTGCCATGTGTGTAGCTTTGCAATTAAGGTCTCTTCATAGAACCAAGATAATGATAACTATTGTAGTGGTAACTTGTTAATTACACTACTCTACCTTTGCTAAAAATGTTCCTATTGTGCTTTGGTTGTTGTATGGTGGACCTTCTGTATCAATATCAGTGTAAACAATGCTACTCACGTATCGATATTTTAACAAAGTACTAGGTAGATAATGACATACATGATGTGGTACTAGGTAAACAAATTCAACTCCGATTTAAGCAGAGTTCGGTATCGGTAGAGCAACAAGCTCCAACAACCTTCTTGTTATCTGTAAACACGCTCCGAAACTGTTAACGATGTTGTTTCATGTAAAAAAATTTTATACGAAAGTTTCCTAAAATATAAATAAATCTATTTTTTAAGTTTACAGTAATTAATACTCGATTATTTTTTTATTGGTTTGTCTTATTACGCATGCCATCAAAAATTCAAGCCCAACACCACATCCGAACTCAGAGTCTTATTACGCATGCCATCAAAATAATTCAAGCCCAACACCACATCCGAACTCAACCTTATTGATACGAGATTTGTAATTTTGTATCGTGTACATTCTCGGCTTCATATATTCCTTATTGATATGAGATCTGTTTGGTGTACACTCTTGACTTCATATATTATTAAGTAAACTACTCATTTTTTTTACCAAACTAATAATATACATGTGCTTTACAATAGGCAAGCCCATATAATTGGAAAATATAGGAGGATGGATTGAGGATAAAGCACGAGCTAGGTCTATATTATTAGGGATTGGTCACGGGGTGGATTGACGAAGGAGCGCACGGCCTCCTGCATACATGAGAAGGAAGGAAGGAGGAAAACTACGTTTTTAAAGTAGTAGAGAAAATTTAATCTCCACCTCAAGATATAACAAATTCTAGTATTTAAAATTTGTTCCAAAATATAACAACTTTTTCACCTACATTCTTTTTTTTACCAATCACAACCTTTCACCTTTTTAATTTATTCACCTACTTCCTCTTCTCAAATAATCACAATCTTCTCCTATCTAATTTCAACTACTTTTGTCATACTCGTTTTTAACTCTAAAATTTTTTATATTTTAGGATGGAGGTAGTAGTTTTCCGGTTAAACTGGCTAATGCACATAACTAACAAATATAGGAGATTGGGGAGTTGATAGAGAGTGAATATAGGCTAAACTTAAACAAACACAACATGTAGCACTAATGGAAGCAAAAGGCTCAGGTATCATGAAAAGAGGATTCACCATGGTCTCTAATAACAATGTAAGTACACATTAACTAAAGGTGGAGGGGAGGGGCTACAATCATCCATTTATCTTTTTTTAAGGTAAGTGAAGAAAAATTTCGATCTATAGCATAACAGGTCGATTAAAGAACACAAAAAATTCTCGGTCTCAACTTTGAACACAACCCACTAATCTTTCTTTGATCCATACCACTTCACTCACATCTATCATTCGGGCAAAAGGTTGAGCCATGAGTGGATGACAAGAAAAGTCGAAATTGCCCTTAGTCCTCGTGTATCCATGTGGTGGTTGGACACTTGGGCTAGACACTTCCTGTTCCCCATTTGTTTTTCTTTGATTGTGAGACGAGGTGACTAGGCGGGTCATGCGACGGAAAGAGCCATGACGCCCGCTGGTTGTTTGCGCGATGGTATGCGGCGGTGGCAGCTGATAACATCCTTGATGAGCACATCAAGAGCATCGTGCATAGTAACTTCGAGGACATCAAGAGCCACCACTGTTGTTTGCCGTCGTGCAAGTCGTTAGCCATCAGCCGCATGTTGTCTCCTCTCACAAGGATCTATGCAATTTCGAATTTGTCTGTCCCTACTCACAGCCCCTTAGCCCTAACGGCAGTTGTGATGGAAGTGGTATAGATTAAAAAATTGGTGGGTTGTGCTACAAGTCGAAAGTGAGAGATTTTTATGGGTCATCTTTTTACCAACCTGCTTCCTATGCATCTCTTCTATCTTTGCATCACTCATCATAAATTGCATAAAAAAATTAAGTAAATAAGGCTAGGCAAGTCTCCTATTGTTGCTATTGCCATTAATTACCAGCGTTATTGTTCTCTCGTTGAATCAGAATGACCCGGAACGTGCTTAGTGAAATGCGCCAACAAAATATTGGTGAACTGGCAGTTGGTATCTACATGTATCCATCTCCTCTCCATCTCTAGGCATGGTACCATTGATATTTTGGTATGGTAGATACCCATCAGATATCTTGATATGAAGAAATCCTGATACGGAACGTGCTTAGTGAAATGCGCCAACAAATTATTGGTGAACTGGCAGTTGGTATCTACATGTATCCATCTCCTCTCCATCTCTAGACATGGTACCATTGACATTTTGGTATGGTAGATACCCATCAGATATCTTGATACGAAGAAATCCTGATACCCAGTGATTTCAAACCTATTACTCATACCATGTATATCAAATTCAGTGCTAACCTAATAACATACCGTTTCGAAACAAGATTCTACTACCTTTATCCCAAAACAAAACAGATAACACCATTGACTTTTCCATAACGTTTGATCATTCGTCTTATTAAAAAATCAGTATAACTATGTGAAAGTATAAGTTAAGATTATATTTCTTTGAATCACAACAAATAAATAATATTTATATATATTTTTGAATGAAATAAATGGCTAAGTGTTATACGAAAAGTGAACAATGTAATATATTTTGAGACGGGTGAAGTATAAAATAACATCCCTATTTACTCACTGCAGCAATATAGCAAGACTTATAGGCGAATCCAACGTGGGTGCTAGGGGGACTCGAGTCCCCCTTATCCCATTGGATCACTATTGGTAGAAAGAGAGAGAAAAAGAGAAGAAGAGGGAGAAAATTAAGAGTATGGAAAACTGAAGAAGAAAGAAGGAAATGGGTCCGTTCAGTCTTGTTCTGTATCCACCCCTAGCAAGACTAACATCAGTAGTGGTGCATCCAACTGCCTCGGACGGAAGTCACCAAGATCGTGCCGTGCCGCCGCCGCCCCCTCCTTGCCGGGCCTTCCCTGCCCGGCTGGTTCCATCGCCGGCCGCCGCCGCCGCCGCCACTGCCACTCGCATCGCAAGCCTCCCGTCCCGACTCCTGCCGCCTGGTACACGACCCTAGCGGCCTAGTCGAATGAGCTACTAATATTGGGCCAAGACAAGCTGTGGAGAAGATAAGATGGCCCAAGTGCCGAACTGGGCCACATACGTGCGTACCGCTTTAGCCTTCCGCCCGCCAGCGCTGCCTTCACTGATCTGCTCTGCTATGAGAAGTATGAGATATATACTTGAATTATCTTTGCAAAAATCGGCTGACGAATCCGACCTGCTGGATCCGCGCTGTATTTTTTTTTGCCTTTGCAATACTAGCGGAGCATGAGAAATAATCTCTTCCATGAGCTCCTCGGGTTGCTCGCTCCTCTCCCCCGCCACTTCCGGTCTCCCGCCAAAATCTCCCTTCTCCAAACGGGCCTCGAATGGCGCCGCCCTCCGATGCCGCGCTGCGTTCTCGGGGGACGCCGCTCTCCGCGCCTTCCGCCGGCACCACCTCGCCGGCCGCGCCCTCCACGCAAACCCCGCGCTGGTGCCCGCCCTCGCGGCCTGCGCGCGGCTGCTGCCCTCCGCGGCGGCCGAGGCCGAGCAGATCCACGCCCTCCTCGTCAAGTCCGGCGACCCGTCGTCCGTCTCCGGCGTCTACGCCTCCACCTCCCTTGTGCGCGTCTACGCGCGGCTTGGCCGCCTGGGCGACGCGCGGAAGGTGTTCGACGGAATGCCGGTGAAGACGGTGGTGTCATGGAACGTGCTCCTTGATGGGCTTGTACGAGCCAGCGACTTGGATGCTGCCTGGGAGGTGTTTGTGGAAATGCCGGTGCGGAACGTGGTTTCCTGGAACACTTTGATTGCTGGTTTCGCGAGGCATGGATGGGCTCAGGAGGCAGTGGATTTGTTTACCGAGATGACGATGGTTTATGGTTTGGCACCTGATGAGGCCACGATGGTCGGCTTTGTGTCAGCTGTTCGCGATATTGGTCTGCTTGGAATTGGGAGGAGCGCGCACGGGTATGCAATCCGGCGGGAGTTCTCACTGGACGGTGCTCTTGGTGTTGCTCTGATCAACATGTACACAAGGTGCGGAAGCATGGGCAACGCCTTCCGGTGCTTCTCAAGTGTCGCCAGCAAGAATGTGGAGCACTGGACCTCTGTGATTAGTGGTTTTGCAGCACATGGTCACCCAGAGATGGCGCTGAGATTGTTCACCGAGATGAGGCAATTGGGCATTGAGCCTAATGCTATCACCTTCTTGGCCGTCCTGAATGCTTGTAGCCATGGGGGCCTAGTCGACGAAGGCTTCGAGTACTTCAACCTAATGAGGAGCATGGGCATCAAGTCGACAATGCAGCACTATGGTTGCTTGATAGATCTTCTCGGCCGTGCCGGGTTCTTGGAAGAAGCCTTCAAACTCGCGAGCAGTCTACCGGAAGATCCGGGTCTTGTGATCTGGAGCTCTCTTCTAGCTGCCTGTCAGAGCCATGGCAATGTCGAGATGGCAGAGGCTGCTGCTCGAAAGCTGGCTCACGCGGAGCCCGGCCATGGCAGCTCCTATGTCTTGTTATCCAACACATATGCACGAGCTGGACAATGGGAAGACTTGAAGAGAACGAGGATGAAGATGGAGGAGCATGGGGTAATGAAGCAGCCTGGGCTTAGCTGGATCGAGTTAGATGGTCATTTACATTCCTTTGTCAGTGCAGACAAGTTACACACAGAAAGCGAAATCATCTATCAGATGTTGGAAGATTTGAAAGTTAATTTAATATCAGCTGGAAGTGAACCTGAAACACTTGCCCCTGAAATTTAGGGAATTGTCTGTTTGTATTAATCACGTCTCTCTTTTTTTTTCATTATTTGTTGATATAAATATGTTACATGAGATTATCTATTCAAGCTCATATTACCAATGCAGTATCAAAAGATATTGCATCGATCCAGTACATGTTAGATATTACTAAACTTACGGAATCTCTAGTCCGCTATCATCTCAGGAAACATTAGAATAGCAAGGCCACGCAAAAGTACAACACCACCGGAAAACTATGGTTTCTACTTCGTACCCACTGCTAATCTTGTGTCTAATCTCTAGGTGTCATGCTTCGTTCATCCAGTATGATAACGTGATCGAAGCACTTGATGGGATCTACCTGATGCACTAGACGGGGGTTGACGGTCCCTCGATCTATTTTTAGCAACATCCACAACTATCATCCAGCCATTTATTATCTGTAAATTGACGCGGATATATAAGCTCGAGAGATGAATGAATGTCTTGAAGATGCTACCAGCCTACCAGCAAAGAGAATTTTGTCAGGTTACCTGTCCGTTCATTGCTTTCAGAGCAGCACCTCCAGCTTCTTCTGTGGTGTATTCTATGAAAGCATACCCTTTTGATCTTTTTGATATCTTGTCCATTATTATCTTCACTGTAATAATGTAAAATAATCGATCAAATTCAATATCTCAAACGAAAAGATTTGAATGGAGGTGTACGAGCATTTCTGTATTAGCATCACAAACCTTCAACCAATTCACCAAAAGGCTCAAAGGCGGCCCGCAAAGTTTTCTCAGATGTATAAAATGAAAGACCTGCCAGAAATTAGAAATATCACACCAAACTTAGGTAAAACAGGATTTAAATATAACTGATTGTCTATTACAGTGTATGCTTTTGTTGTGCAGTGTTGCTTGCCTCACAGATGACAGCAAAAACACAGAAGTTTTTCATCTCCCATTCTCGTATGACTTGTTGCACTTGTAATCTGATGGAGGACACTTATTTTCATATGCTCTGCATCTAACCAATATTTCTAAGTGGGGCTTAGTCATTCACATTTTAGAACTATCCCTCATATAGGTTCTTATTGTCTAATTTAGACTACCTATCTATCCACTAAATAATAAAAACTGAGCATAAAACATAGCGATTTCAATAGGGAAGACTGCAAAATATATTACTCCAGGACAAAGAAGAGAGCATTCTCATGTAAATGATAAATGACTAGATAAACACACTGAAATTCATGTGTAGTACAGGCTGACTTTACCTGTAACAAAGAGCCTTTTAGTTTTGACTTCAGCCTGAGTAGCTTCCGACGATTTGAAGCTGTCATCACCTGAAATCATAAAAAAAGAAAAACCAGTAGCACCAAAATTTAATGATATAGGATATCTACTATTGTAGTTCAGGTTAGAGGCATGAATAACAGTAGTATTTTTGCCACCCTCTTAGGTGGCTAGGAGTCAGGAACAGAGCATTTTGCTTCTTAGCAGGAAATATAATATTGGAATGATTTGTTTCAAAAAAAAATGTTGGAATGAATCAAGGTAAAAACTATTCCTAGCAGCATTGATGTGGCACATAACATTCAAAACGGCACAATTTTGACGATAGGATTCAGGACTAAATATAAATACAAATATATGAAATGAGAAACAGAATACATGAGTCAAACCTTTGTAGTTTTTGTTGTCGGATCCAAAATTTGTGTCCGGTTGAACAGATAACACTCCAGGAACATCTGGTGTGCAAACTTATACTGTCAATGCGTCTGAATAAATATATAGTTTCCTATAGAAACTTAGAAATAGAATAATCATATAATATGCATATTAAGGAGTGGACAACAAAAGTTTCTCACCAGCTAGCTCCTTTGCACATTCTTCGTCAATGTGACAGCAGAAGCCATAATCCCTCTCCCATGAAATGTGATATATGCTGACTTGTGCATCCTTTTCACTAGAAATTGGGAAGAAAGAACTGTTGTATCATCTACAGGGCATATTATAGCAAAATAGAAGCTAAGTTGATGATGAGGCTACATACTTCCCCAACACTTTCATGAGGATTTGGGTATAATGATCCACCATTTGTGCCTTCGTCACAACTTCAACCCCAGGTTTCTCCATCCGCACAAGCCAAAACTCATTTTCCCCACTAGAAGAAGAGTGATTGGAAACAGCATCACTGAAATTTCCTAGGTTAGCTGCTGAGAGGTCCGAGCCATGATTATCCTTCTCTGATATATCAACCTTATCCGGCCTAACAGCTAATACCCCGGGCATTTCTGTACATTGGAGGAGCATATGGCCATAAGCAACTAACATAAATGACAAGCTAAGGCTATAGGTGTAGCAGAAAACATCTACTACTAGAATTCAAACATTTTCATGCAGAATTACACAACGCAAAATCAGCTCATTAAAGTGCACAATTCACTTGACCAAGGATTCAACAACATACTCGCAAGGTCCCCTGACGCTTCATCGTCGATCTCGCAGCAGAACTTGTAGCTCCCATCCCACGAAGCATCGTATATGCGCATCTGTGCTTCCTCCTGGCTGCACGATCCTTCCAGCCTCAGAAAGCGCGCAAGGGGGAAAAAATACAAAAAAAATCAGCCTCCCACCACTTACCTCCCCAATACCCTGGCCAGTGTGGCGACGTAGTAGTCGACGGCCTCCACACGGGACACCTCGCCGCCTCCCGCGGGCGCGGGGGGTCTCTCCATCACAACGACCCACCTAGAGCAATGCGGCTGCGCCGGAGCAGCGGGGAGCGGCGGGGGAGACGACGCCGCAGCGGAGGCCAGGCGGAGGAAGCGGCGCTGTCGCCGTCGGCGGGCGTGCGGAGATATGTGAGGAATCGAGACGGTTTGGGCGGCAGTGGTGACGGCGGAGGTGGATACGGCGAGGCCGCCGGCCAAGAGGAAGGAGGCGCGGGCGGCGTCCATCTACTCCAGTGGTGGCCTCGAGTCTGCGTGAGTGGCTTGGTTACCGGCTAGCGAGGAGACGACGAGCACCGCGTGGGCCGCGAGCGAAATATCTCGTGTTCTAAATGGGCCCGCTGAGGCTTCAGCCCAAGTCCTAATATTTGGTCCACCAAACCAGGAAGTGCAGATTGGAAGTTCACTGCAGGTCCCTCAATTTATCGTTGAGTCTAAAAGTCGTCCCGAAACTTAGCGCGTCCCTCAACTCCTAAAATCAGTGCAAATAAGCTCCCAAGATGGTTTGGACGATGGTTTCAGCTAACATGGTGCTTACGTGGTATTCATAGAGTACTTAAAGTAAAAAAAAAATCGTAGGACCCACCTATCAGTGAGTCTCCATTTAAAAATAGCAGTACACATCTTCCTCCTCTCTCTCCCCTCTCAATCATCTCTCTTTCATATCTCTCTCCAGGCGGGGAGTGAGTGGTGAGTGACGGAGGCTAAGCGGGCAGTAGGCAGCGGGGAAAGGTGCGGTGGCTACGGAGGGCTAGAAGGGCGTTGGTTGTCCTCCTCTTTCCCTAACTTCCTCATTTCTTTATAGCCCAGGAGGTAGGTGGCGGAAGACGAGTGGCGGAGGCCAAGAGGGAGAGGACTAGGGCCAACAGGGAGAAGGCTCGCGGTGGTTTGGCCTCCAAAGGGAACATTGAGCTTCCCCATGGCATATGATCCATCTTGGTGGCGAGATCTAGAATAGGGCGCATGCGCCAGCAATGCAACCGGCTGAGACGGATGTGCTTAGCGATTGAGAGACAAGCGATGAGCGGTTCCATCGCCTCTTTAAATGGGTATGGCTGATCGGCGATCAGCCGCACGGAGCCGCACCTGCGCAGTCAGTTTCCGCGAGTATAGTCCTTTCTCTTCTGTAGTATATGTATATACGTATGTATATACTTTATATACATACGCATACAAAGTTTATAGATATGTGTATATATATATATATTATATGTATATATTTTTTATGTATAGAATATATGCATGTATACAAACCTAGTATGCGTGTATACATAGTTTATATACGTAAACGTGTATACAAAGTTTACATACGTGTATATAAAGTTTGCATATGTGTATACAAAGTTTGTATTTAACGTATACAAAGTTTGTACACATTTAAAAAATACATATAAGTTTGTATACATATATATGTACATATAAAAAACACACACATACGAAGTTTGTATACACGTATACAAAGTTTGTAATACGCGTATATTAAAAACCAGAAAAAACCGGAAGAAAAAAACCAGAAAACCAAAAAAGAAAAAAAAACCAAAAAACCGTTGCCACGTGCCCGCGCCGCGCGGGAGGGTAGGCACGTAACTAGTCGCTCATTAGCGATTTCGTCTTTAAATAGCCACCCATCCACCTAACACTCCAATGCCAAGCACGCACTGAACAAGCTTCCCCTCCTCTCCCTCTGATGGCACCTACTACTCCCCCAGTAGTGCATCCAGTGGTGGAGACTAACGAGAAGAGTCCCTTCGGCTACCTGTTGATGATAAAATTTGGTAAGCCTCGAAATCATCATCGGCCTAGGGTTAGTATCGACTTCAGAGTTCTGGAATCGGCCGATGGAAGTTATCAATCGCCAAAAGTCGGATTTTTACCAAATTCGGTTAAGGAAATTAATCTATTAAAAGTAAGCTTATCCAAAAGAGACCGAGTTCAAGTAGGATGCGGCATGATAGTTTATCTATTAATTAGGAAGAGTCTATTAGTTTCCTTTTATCTTTAGAAAAGTGTGTTTAGCGTTCGATAAGGACTTTATGTTTTTCCTTTTATCTTTAGGAAAGTTTGAGTCGTGTCCGATATGGACTAGTATCTACCCATGGGTATAAATATGTACACCCGGGGTCTATGTAAATAATCTCTCGATCAATTCAACTTCGGCGCATCGCCACCTTTTACCCTTTTACTTTCGACGAGTTCTTATCTCAAGTTGGGCTGCATCGACTTCAATCTCCGACGAGGGGTAAGGCTTGTTATGGCGGCTTGCATTGTTGGGATTAGTGCTTCCATCGCTTCGACACTCTAATCTTGTCCATGTAAGTCATCGAGTTATCATATACGTTATATAATCTAGATTGACAATGTTTTATACTTGCATCGGCCGATCTCCATCTAAGGTCTTGTCGATATCGACTAGACTACTTTGTTGGTTTAGATTATATAATGTATCCACCACCATGAAAATCAGTCAAAGGCTTGATTATCTAGATATTATGTTTCTTTTCATACTTAGTGCTGCATCAGTTAAGTTTGATCTACTAAGTCGTGCTTAGAACCATAATCTCTAGCCTGCTTCTTGATTGCTAATAAGGGTTTCATCGGGGTTTCAACCGATGAGTTATCTGGACGTTATATCGGCTTACAAGGATTACCTACAAGTTGGTTTTAGCCGATGACAACAAAGGTTTCACTGTTTATTTAATCGTTTGGATTTAATGACATCGGATTTCCAGCCGATGTACGCTTTAACCTTCGGATCAGTGTTTATTCAATCTATTATTATTAGCCGATTGGTTTCTACTGGATTATATTATTGTTTTATTATATTATCATCAGCCGATTATCTTTATGTCATTATTTACTCATGTATCAAGATCTATATTGGATATCGGCTGGTATCGGCATCGGCTGGAATCATTCCATCGGCTTGTCAGCCGATCGGCTGTTTTATATTCAATTTATATATCTTGTCAGTTGCAGGATCAAACTGACTGGCACGCCCGCATCTCATTAATATTTTGGACCTGTACTGGAGTTAAGCAGATCTTCCAGGCCGTCGTGTTTTTACGTCAACACTACCTCACGCAGAGGAGTCTATGTGCGCCACAGCATGATGCACTCCTCCTCCACCTTCGTCAACCTGCGGGGGCTCCGCATCTTCACCTAGCGATGGGTCCCCACATGAGACACACCTCTCCTCAACACCATCGTCGTCCACAGCTTCATAGGGGAGTCCAGTTGGAAGGTGCAGCTCACGGCGGTGCACCTCGCCAAGGTTGGTTTCACCGTTGCCACCGTTGACCACCAAGGGCACGACTTCTCTGAGGGGCTCCAGGACCACATACCGGACATTGTCCCCGTGCTCAAGGACTGTGAGGACGCGTTCGCCCCTTCCGTGTTTAGTGCCCCCCGCCACTCTGTGCTTCCTTCATGGGTTGTCCCTCGGCGGCGCCACCGCGTTGTTGCTGCACCTCCGAGACAAGGAACGATGGCATGATGGCGTGGTTCTCAACGACACATTCTACGGGGTTAGCCCCCCGGTTCATGCCCTTCTGGCCGCTCGAGCACCTCCTCTGGGTGGCAATGCCGACGTTGCACCTCAGCTTCACCAAGGCGAACATTCCCGACCGATCCTTCAAGGCGCTGCGGAAAGCCCCGCCACGCGCCACCACGACGCTAGAACTGGTCCGCATGACCCGCGAACTCCAGTCCCTATTCAAGGAGGTGGAGCTCCTGCTTCTGGTTGTCCACGGCGGTGATGGCGGCGGAGCTCTAAGCACATCCACCACCCGTTTGCCCTTCACTCGCCTCTCGACCTCTGTTGCCCGTTGCCCACCGCTCGCCTCCCGGTGAAAGAGGAGGACGACCGCTGCCCTTCCACCCTACTGCAACCACGGCACCTCTGCCCATCGCCCGCTGCCCGCCTCTCGACCTTCGTCGCCCGCTATTTGCTCCCGCCGTGGAGAGAGATAGGGAAGAGAGAGGAGGGTGAGAGAGAGAGGAGGCATATAGGTTGGCTGCTGACACTGCTATTTTTTATTTTTAACTAGACACTGGATCCCACGATTTTTTCTTTAAGTGCCACGTTAAAACCACTTAGGTGCAACATTAACAGAAACCATCGTTCAAACCATCCTGGGATCGTTTTTTTAACTGATTTGAGAGTTGATGGACACGTTAAATCCGATATTACGGTTTAGGGAATGAATTTCAGATTTAGCTATAAATTTGAGAGACCTAAAGTGAACTTATTCCGGAATGGAATGCCACGTGTTAGGCCCATTTGGCCTACATGAAATACTGCACAAGTCAACCAATCAGACGGCCTAGTGAGCTTATCCGCGTCGCACTGTCGCACACCGGCACACGTCACAGCCCGTAGAATTATCCACGAAATTACAATTTCTTACCACTTTATTAGTGGAAAAGTCAAGTCAATGGGCCAATCACAGTGAGAGCACAAGTCCGCACAGCAAAACCACCGTCCCCTACCCTTGGCCGGTTTCAGACGCCACTTGCCTCCCATGGCTCCCCCTCTCTGACCTCGCCGGAGCGCCGCCGGGATCTCGACGGTGATGCCGCCGCCGCCTCCGCCTCCCCCACCGCCCCCGGCGGCGCCGGATCCGCCGCAGCTCCATGGCGTGGTCATCATCACCCTCCCTCCCCCGGACCAGCCCTCCAAGGGCAAGACCATCACCGCGTTCACCTACACCGACGATGACGTCGCCCCGCCCCCGCAGCCTACGCCTCCGCCGACGCGGGCTCCAGTGCCCGCGGTGGCGGGGGCTAGGCGATCGAGGCGAGGGTTCTCGCCGCGGCGGGCGGCGTTGATGGTGCTCGTGCTTGGGGCGCTCGCCGTCGCGGCATACTACTCCTTCTACTCCGACGTGGCCGTGCAGTTCTTGGGGATGGAGGAGGAGGCGCAGAAGGAGAGGAACGAGACCAAGTCGTTCCTGCTGCCGCTGTACCCCAAGGCACGGCAGGGGCGCGCGCTGCGGGAGTTTGGAGACATCAAGCTCGCGGCCAGAAGAGTCGATAATGACGGCGGAGGGGGAGTCGGCAGGAAGTCTAGGAACAAATTGGAGGTCAAGAAGACAGCTGCGGCGGGGACGAACTCGACGGCTCTGCTCCCGATCAAGGGGAATGTCTTCCCTGATGGGTGCGTATAATTGTTCAGGAGTCGTATTTAATTTGAACGTCACTATTGCAGCTTTATGTTACGATTCAAGGGAAATTTATTTCCATCTTAGTTTGGTTAAAGAGAGGAGAGGGGATTTAATCATGTTGATGACCAAGTGCAGCCCGGGAGTGCTTCGTTGATCTGGTTTGGGGATATTCGCCAAGTGATCTCTTATAGGACTACAAGTACTACTTTTGAATTATACGGCAAAATCCGTTAAGATGTCCTAGTTTAGTTGTACTGTTATACAGAGACTGTTATTTTTGTGCATTTAACAATTTTAGTTAAGGTTAGACCCTTTACCAAACCGATCTCTACATTTGTTATTCTGGCCTTAGTCTTCGGTATATGATGCAAGGGATATTATGCTTGAAATATTTGGGTTAATGTCATCTTGCACCTGCTAATATCATTGTACACCTAATGCAGGCAGTACTACACATCTATTTTTGTGGGCAATCCACCCAGGCCTTATTTTCTTGATGTTGATACTGGAAGCGATTTGACATGGATCCAGTGTGATGCACCATGCACAAATTGTGCCAAAGTACGCAACTAAACATGAGCAATTTCCATTTTAGTTCCAACTTCCAACAACATCCTTAACAAATTGTTCTAATCTATAATAGGATCTCTACTTGTCTACTATGAATATGTTGTTAATAAAACAAAACTAATACGGCAATATTTCTTTGTCATTTTGTGATTAGCCCCATATTCTTTTCAATCCTGTTGTAACTTTATCTAATGAACATGTGCTGTACTCGCAGGGACCTCATCCTTTATATAAGCCGGCAAAAGAAAAGATAGTCCCTCCCAAGGATTTCTTATGTCAAGAGTTGCAAGGCAACCAGAACTACTGTGAAACATGCAAGCAATGTGATTATGAGATTGAATATGCTGATCGAAGCTCCTCCATGGGTGTCCTTGCTAGGGATGATATGCATCTTATAACTACTAATGGTGGAAGGGAAAAACTAGATTTTGTGTTTGGGTATGTTCAAACCTTTTAAGAGAGGATATGTAGCTGACAGACTATATATTTTGACAAATGGTGTCAAATCATATAAATATCTGACTTCTTGATGTACTGCAAATGTAGGTGTGCATATGATCAGCAAGGCCAGCTTTTGGCCTCACCAGCTAAGACCGATGGGATCCTTGGTCTAAGCAGTGCAGGAATAAGCCTTCCCAGTCAGCTGGCCAACCAAGGCATTATTTCCAATGTTTTTGGTCATTGTATCACTAGAGATCCAAATGGTGGAGGATATATGTTTCTAGGGGATGACTATGTACCCAGATGGGGAATGACATCAACTCCTATCCGAAGTGGTCCGGAGTAAGTCCCTGTTCTTTGGAAGTTTAATTGCATGTTTCCCCTGGCCAGTGGCCACTTTTTTCCTGTTCTCCATATTCTTAAGCAAAAGTATTCTGTATGCCCATTGCAATTATCCTGAAAAAAGAATCTGGTAACTTCTTTACACTCTCCCTAATGATCTTTTTATACTATCAGTAACTTATTCCACACAGAAGCCCAAAAGGTATATTATGGGGACCAGCAGCTCAGTATGCGTGGGGCATCGGGGAACTCGGTTCAAGTGATTTTTGACAGCGGAAGTTCATATACATACCTCCCAGATGAAATATACAAAAACCTTATTGCAGCTGTGAGTAATTTTCATAATTTTTTTAAAAGGGTTCAACTATTCAACCACATTTTGACTTACCTTTTCTCCTTGACCTTGGCAGATTAAATATGCCTACCCAAATTTCGTCCAAGATAGTTCAGATAATACATTACCTTTATGCTGGACAACTGGTTTTCCCGTGAGGTAAAACAAATAAACTATGGAGTTATCATAGTACTCTAATAGATTGCCTTTGCAGATGAAGTTTGACAAGCAACTCTCCAGAAAAGGGAACTATTCTTTTTTTCCTAATGATCTTGTGATATCCAGGTATTTGGAAGATGTCAAACAGCTCTTCAAGCCCTTGAATCTTCATTTTGGGAAAAGATGGTTTGTAATGCCCAGAACATTCACCATTCCTCCTGATGATTACTTGATCATTAGTGTAAGTTTGGATGCAGTCCTCGTACATTACTATGACCTTTTTATCATCTATCGGCCTCTCTGACTTGAGTTATGTGCTAAAATTACTCAATCTGTTTTTCTTGCTGGATTTTTCAGGATAAAGGCAATGTCTGCATGGGGCTCCTCAATGGGAAGGAGATCGATCATGGGTCAACGGTAATAGTCGGAGGTATAGATGAGCTTCTTCTTAGCACTTGCAATTTTACCTCGATTCGCAATTCTAGATGTATAGTGAGGATGGTCGGTTTTGTCAAACATTGGAATAATCCTTCCCTATCCTTCCCTGGTTTTCCATATAGATAATGCTCTGCGCGGCAAGTTGGTTGTGTATGACAATCAACAGAGGCAGATTGGATGGACTAATTCAGACTGCACCAAGCCACAAACACAAAAGGGCTTTCCCTTCTTCCTCTGACGAGTATTATGCAATAAACATATGTAAATGATGCACAGAGAATACAAATAGAGCTGCTTACGAATAGTAAGCTGCTGTTATGTGCCGCCCAATCTCCTCTACAGTCTATAGTATAAATCCTGTTTGTTGTTGTACACTTGGGTACTTTTTTTGTAATATAGTGTGTTGTATACCCAAGAAGCAGTGTATGTATATTCGGATTAAGGGAGTTTCAGTTATAATAATCATCATCATCATTATTAAGACTATAATGAAGTCTAAGACTCTGTAGAAATTTGTAGCTGTCTAGCTGACGAGATCAGATAATTCGTTCAGCTTAAATGATATCATCATGTAGGTCAGTTACATATCGACATTTCCTACATGTCCGGTCATCTTCACTGTCAGCGAAAACGATTCTAGCGCACACCTAAGCTGGGTTAATATCTCTATACACAATTACACATGCCTACCCATTCAAAACTGGTTAGGGCTCCCCTGCCATCTGCATCAACTCTTCAATCCCAAGCAACCTGCGTATTCTGCACAAAACACCTCCGCTCTCCCTGCTGATCGCGGAGGGCTCCTCCACGGGCTCCTCCTTGAAGTTGGCGTTTTCACTCAGCTCTTCGAACGCATCAACGAGGCTCCTGAGCCGAGCAACGAACTCGATCAGAAGCGACGCGAACGTGGCCAGCGACAGCGCGCTCGCGCTCTCGTAGGTTCTCGCCTCCGCCGCTGCAGCTTCGAACGGCAAGCTCGGGTGGAAGGACGGTTGCCTGATCGGCCATGGCGGCTGCGGCTTGTAAGACGCGTCGGTCTTCGGTGCCGAATTGAAGCTGGAGTGGGACAAGCTCGAGGCGAAGCTGCTGGACTTGTGCACTGCACCGGGGTAGGGATTGGCAATGGCGCGGCCGGGTACGAGCCCATCCTTGGCTCCTCCTCCTTGGCGCCTGATGAGGGCTTGCCACCTCTCCGTGTTGAAGAGGAGGTAAGACTTCTGGTCGATCTTCTTCTGCAGCTGTTCAGCTGCGAAGTGGACTTCTGATAGAATGTTTGGAGAGCTTAGTCTTGTCATCGTTTTAACCCTGTGCCCAAGCTCGCGCAACACTTTGGCGCCTTCTTGTCCAACCCTATGGAGCTCTGTGCTGAAAACACGTCTGCTCTCCGGTGGCGCCTAAGTTTGATCGGAAATTTTGGTTAGCAAAATTCAGTATTCAGTCTTGCTAAAGGGGCAAAAAAGACAGAATAAACAGAATTCAGTTTGCTTGCTTGCTTGAGATGCACAAACCTGGATCTCTGAGAGAATGCACCCATGTAGTGCCATGACAGAAAAGGAGCAATGCCTCAATGCTCCACCAACTTTAGTGTAGTTCCTCCAAGGATATTTCATCATTTTGTAAGGGCCATGTGGTGGTTCCCAGATAGCAAATCCTAACTGCAAACACAGGGAAGTTACCTATGTTAACATATACGAGAAAAGATATCCAAAAAGAACCTTCATTTTGAGCAAGTACATACCAGGGCTTCCTCTTGAGCTGATGATTCAACAGCTGCCCTGCACCCGCTATACAGATGATCATCATCAGAAGCTTGGTACGTGAGTATCGTAGATGGAACCCTTTCGTACTCCATGCATTTCACATATCCATCAACACATCCTGGGACAGGCAATCAAACAAGGTTTTGAAATTCTGTCTACAAATCAAGTCTATTGTATGATTGTATCTATGAAGTATAACAAGATTGTAACAATGTTGACGTTGGATGGACATACCTTCTAACGATTTTGCGACACCGGCAAAATTCTTCGCCACCAAATTGTGCAGATCCTCCCCTGCCCAGATTGGATGTATGCCAATATTGAGCGCCAGACTGACAGCCGCGCCAATGGCAATCAGTAAAAATCTGCTTATGGCCGTCGCTGTGAATTTCCCGGTGTTGTATCCAGAGACCGTGACATAGCAGAATGTCAGCAAGAAGACACGAAGTCCATACTCGTAAGGCTTCATCTTAGGGTGCAGCTTTGTCAAGGTCGCACCGAATGCTAAACAAATCAAAAAGGAAAGGACATAAATTTGCTACGTTCAAACGTCATAATCAATTATATATTCATCATGTGAAGAACGATTTCCGCATCTCTATGTACTCACCAACAACAAACGTGCATAAGATCAGAAACACGGAGCCAAATTTCCCCGTATGTGAGGACAATAAAGAAACTGCTAGAGCAAGCCCTCCTGCAGTAAGAGTTCCCAATCCACGGTTGAGCCCTTTGCTCAAGGTTGCACCTGTGCATCAAGAAAAACCGAATTAGTTACTGAACGGGTTAAAAAACAAAATCTGAGCTGACAATTTTAGAATCGCATAAAAAGGGTCTGTTAGCTGTGATTGCATGATAAAATTTTGGTAGTATTTTGTAGTGTTTCATATGTTCGTCTGCAAGGGCAACAGCAATGCTATTGATAGATTAGGTTGGAAGCGTTTTAAAAAAAATAAAGCAGGAAGAGAAATCAATGGCCGCATCGATGTATAGAAAATCACGCGTCGTTTTAGCTGACGATCGCGGCACGCCGTGGTGAGAGAGAGAAACAACACGCACCGATGCTGAACTCGAAGACGACGACGACGGTGAGGATGGCCCAGACGGAGTGGTTGGCGAGGTCGGTGGGCTCGCGGAAGAACACGAGCAGCGTGATGAGCGCGAGCGCCGTCGCCACCTTGGCCGCGAACACGGGCTTCCGCGGGTCCTTCCGCGCGAACGCCCACATCTCCGTGGCCGCGGCGCGCACGGCCCCCGACGCCCGCCGGAGGAGATCCTCCTCCCCGTCCCAGCGGGCGTTTCCTCCGGGGAAGCCCCAGTCGAACGAGAGCAGCGGGACCCTCAGCTCGCCGCGCTGGTCCAGCGTCGAACGCAACGACCGCAGCTCCGGTGACGGCGGCGGCGGCATGGTGACCGGCAGCGACCCCATGTCGCCGCGGCGGCGCGACCCTGCGTCGTCACGACGGGCGTGCCTGCTGCATGCAAACGACGCGCGCGAGTACGTAGGATAGGACGCCGGGAGTTCGGACACCCACCCCCCGCTCCCCTCGGGGTTCAATTTAATTTGGGAAGTTCGTTGTTTTGCGACTCGTATTCCTGGTTCGTGTCGTTCGCGCGCTTCTCTCTCTACTCATCCCACCTGTCCGTCCGTCTGTTCCGGGCCGCACCGCACGCGCACGGTCTCTTTCGCGCGCGCTCTCGCCTCTCGATGCGCGGTGCGCTCGCGGCTTCCGTTTTCGCGAGACGCGACGGTGTCGTCTTGCCACACGAGGGAACGTCAAAGCGTGGCGTCGTTGGCGCGGTGCCGGGATTATTCGGCTGCTCGAAGACGACGACGAGAGCGACTCGTAGGCGGCCTGCTGCCGCGGCCGGCAACGTCGAGCGGGCAAAAAAAAAAAAAAAAAAAAAAGAAGAAGAAAAAGAACGCCAGGAAATCGCCTCGACGAGACGACGACACGTACGTACGCAGCACACGTCGGCCCACGAAGGCCCATGAAATTTCCTTGTAGGGCCCACCAAAATACTCAATCCAACGGCCCAAACTCCTCGGGAGTCTACTCTTCCAAGTTCCTTCTCGGTTAGCCCTACTCCCTTCGCCATTGAAGACTCCCTCCCACGCCGCCGCCGCCTCACCGCTTTCCTCTCTCTTACCTGGCGCCGCCATCGCCACCGCCGGCGCGTACTCGAACAACGTTGAGGCAGGAGTTGAGATAGGTGTCTGAGTTGAGGTGAAGGAGGGGAGCGATGGCGGAGGCGGCGCCGATTGGCCTGTCGTGGGCGCCCAAGCTGCCTTCCCTGCCGACGACCAGCGGCGGGAAGAAGGACTCGGGAGCCAGCTCTAGCAGAGCGCAGGAGTCGCTCTGGAAGCCCGCGAGCGAGCTCGTCGACGGGCTCTTCGTGCCACCCAGGGACCCGAGGAAGGCCAACAAGCTGGCCAGGAAGAACGTCAAGGACACCTCCGGCAAGGGCTGGTGGGTTGCTCGCACTTTGAATGTGTCCGGGTTTCTTGATTACCAGTAATACAAGGGAGGAAAGCTTATGTGAGTTCTTATGATCTGCTGCTTTGGGTTTACAGGTTCGACATGCCGGCTCCGACCATCACTCCCGAGTTGAAGAAAGATCTTGAGATTTTGCAGGTATGGAGTTACTAACATCGATTCTGTGGGAAGGAAATATATAGTTGAAAATTTGGGAATTCAACCGTGGTAGAGCAACTCACAGCATCATTCAACTGAGCAACTGTACAGAATTGGCATCTCGTCCTTGTGTGTTTGTTCTGTTCTTTTCTTAAACTTTAGATAATTCACCTTTCTAAAAAACTTTACATAATAGTTCCTTAAGAAGAGCAGAAGAATTTTCCTTTATTGAATCAGTAGAATGTGAAAAACATTAACTACTAGTCTGTAGTTCAAGAGAACTAAGATCCATGTTCCACGCCTTCTTTGGAGAGTAATGTGATAATATTTCCATCTGATAAACTGTTTTATTTGAGAGTTGAGATCAATGTAACACACTGCAGTATAACATTTTGTATAATTGACATGTTTCTCTTTTTTCCATCCATCTTGCAGCTGAGACATGTAATGGACCCAAAAAGACACTTCAAGAGGGCAGGAAAATCCAAGGCTCTTCCGAAATACTTCCAAGTAAGTAGTCATACTGCGCAGCATTTTTTAGGGTATATGTTAGCTTATGGCTGCTCATAATCAACTTATATGGTGAAAATTTCTGTAATGGTATAGGTCGGTACAGTTATTGAGCCTGCATCTGAGTTCTTCTCAAGTAGGCTGACAAAGAGGGAGCGCAAGACAACCTTGGTCGATGAGCTCTTATCTGATCAACAGCTTAAGAACTACAGGTAATCTCACCATATTTTTATCTCATACCAAAACATGATTATACTGTAAACTCTATGATTTCTTGTTAGGACTGCCTGAGAATTGATGTTAGGATTGCTTGCTAGCAAATACTTATGTTCCATATAACTAGAGCTTTTCTGACATGGGTTTGTCATCAATATCCACTGCAATGCAGGATGCGCAAAGTAAGGGAAATTCAGGAGAGCCGCACTCCAGGAGGCAACCAGAAGTGGAAGAACAAGGGCAAGAAAACACTTAAAAGAGCCAAGGATAGGCGGAAATGAGTTTTTACTGCTGCTACTTTCACTCAGTTTACCATGAGGAAGAGATGACTGATTATTGGAGCTAAAGGATGAGCCAACCTTCAAATTGCGACAAAACTAGATTGTGATACCATTGTAATGTGGGGAATTCATGCAATATGATGGATGCATTAGCTGGTGGAGCTGAGCTAGATTGTCGGTTGCTGTATCTCCCTCTTTTCATTTATGAGCTCACTGTTTCAGGTATGCTGTACCTGGATTTCAGAGTAAAAGTACCAATGTATTGCTTGATTTGTTGATTGTGTCGTGTCTCCTGGAGTCCTGATCATATGCAGCATAGCTGTTATACAAATGTACGTTTTTCTTTCTCTGTAGAACACTACTAGAATACATGTGCTTCCCGGTCCATATCCAGTCCATGGAGAACACTTGCACCTATGTATCGGGCCATTCGATTACATATATGATCGAAACTGAAGAAGATGAAGAAGATGAAGATTAATTTGGTGCATGTAATGATGTAAAACGAGAAAATCATTAAAATATGATTAATTAAATTTTAATTATTATAAACTTGTTAAACAAATATGTTTGATATTTAAAAATAACTTCTATATAGAAAAATTTTACACGGAACACAACGTTCAGTAGTCAGTAGTTTGAAACGGAAACCGGGATAAAAATATGAATCTTATCAGAAAAGAATAGTGCCCGGCCGTGCTGTGAGGGGTCATATATACTCTGTTGGTAGACGAAGTAGAAAGTAAATTGCCTATATGGGCAGGAACGAGGTGAATAGGTGACACTAAGGCTCTTCCAGTTTCTACTCCCCTCGCTTTCAGGATCATATCAAACTCGGTTTGGCACGCTCATGCAGGGCATGACGCAATGCCACGGCTGGACAGGAGCACAGTAACGGGGGCGTACTGCATGGAGCCATGGATGTATCGCAGTGATCTCCGGCCACCGGAGACTCCAGACGCTGAGGCAGTCGCGACCGGAGACCGACAATGCACACGACCTCAACAAGACAATTAGGCTCAGGTGTGCGTCCTGGGGCGAAGAGTTCGCCGCGGACGTCGACCAAAGTTCGGCGTTCATCAACGAAAATGGGTCACAATGCCTCCAGAACGAACAATTGGACAGGCTCAGGCAGTCAGGCGAAAAGATTCATACGCGAAAAACACTTTCCATTTACATAGATATATATATATCAGTAGAGGTCTAAGATCACGACGTTCATCCAGCAAAAACCAGCTTTCAACTTGCCCATATCACCGGTACTTCCTGAAATTCTATTTATCTTTTTCAGGCAGTACAAATTCGACGACGGCAAAATACCTTAACGAGCAGTAAATCTAATCATGACGCTGCAAAAAGGACATCTGGTTATCTACCAGTTGTTGCTGTAACCGGTGTAGCTACTGCGGTGCCGCAACCCATCTTGGTCATACTGCGGATCACCATGGTTCATGGGCTTGATCTCCACAGAGCGGCGCTTGCTGTCTACCTCCTGCATGGCTCCAAAGACGATCTCGTTTGTTGCCTCACAGCTTGGCTCATAGAAAGTTTGCGGTCCTGATGAATACTGCCTATGGTGCTGTAAGTACTGCTGGTGATGTATTTGTTGCTGCTGTTGCTGTTGTTGTTGTTGCTGCTGCTGCTGCTGAGGTGAGTCTCCGTTCCAACCATTGAACTGAGACCGACCATGCCGGATGTGGTGGATCTTTTCGGGCTCCTTTGACATGAAAGCATAGTTCTTGCGAGGGGTTGGAGTTCTTGTATCCAGTGGTGGAGGCGTCTCATCACACGGGATGGCGTAGCTTTCTTGAACTGGCCAAGAGCGTCCTCTAGCCTGCTGCTGATGAATGTTTAAACGCTTCTTTCTGGAAAAGGCTGCACCAACTATCTCTGCAACAGACGATTTGGCTCCCACGATGAGTTTACCAATTGATGTAAAGAACCCCTCTTCAACCTCTTGTTTCTCAGATTCATCATCATTTGGGATTAACGGTGGACGAACAGATGGTTTTAGCGGCTTCTGGTATGGAGGGATGCTTGCAATGCTAGATTTTAGTGCAGTCTGAATCTCAGGTTCCTGCGTGGTAAAAATTGAATTCAAAACAATGTAGCTCCAGTTGTCTGCAAGAACACACGAGATAGTGTATGCGGAGAAGTTCTAATCTTGTCAAGCCTAGCACCATGAGAAAGCTAGCACAAAAATAAAGAATTACTAGGGCTTTTTTTTCTTTTTTTTTTTGTGTGTGTGTTATACAACAATCACAATGAGCAAATCACTAAACAACTAGTAGCTGTAATTTTACAGCTAGTCTAGATATGTAGAAGTTTCTGTTCTGTGTAATGTTAACCGAATTGGCAACTATACTCCAAAACTTCTACTACTAGCATTTACCCACCAATTCCACTAAGAACACTCAATCAGTGTGTTTTCACATGAGACGGTAAAACCAGGGTAGGTGTGGACATAGTAAGGAAGCAGGAAGCAAACTGGGGCCAGTGGGTGATGATCTGATGGACGTTAGTACCAGGAGTGACAAAAGACTGATGGCAACATATTCATGAGCTGGCCTGCTGGGTTACAGCAGGTCTGTGGTCCATAGTAACCCTTGCCTTATTATCTAACTCTGACAATCTACCAATGAAATTCTGTCATGTTGAGACTTAGTACTTACATCTTCTGTCGACACCATCCCTAAAACCCTGCGTTGGAGCAACGCGAGCATGTAGCCGAAGAACGCAGCAGCAAGAAGCACCGCAACTCCTGTGAGTATACAAAATACATGTAATTAGTTATTTGCGACTTGCAAGTACTGTACAGGTCAACGTTCCCTCAGATACAAACTAAATTTAAACATCTACTCAGATTGAATGCTTCAACATCAGGTTTTATGGGTCAAGTAATAATAGTCTATAGAAAACAGAACAGGGTATGATATGAAAATATACCTAGAGGAAAACCAGCTTCATACTGATATACACAGTCATCGAAGTTGAGTTGAATCTCCCGAATCGCTTGGTTTCCTCTGTCAATCACCAAAAGGGAGCAGCTACTGCCAATATAGCGGACTTCAAAATCAGTAGAAAATTTTGCATCATCACTTGGTCCATCAACATGCCCTCCTCTGCTTGATTTCCCCCCAGCAATAGTTGTAACCCCTAAATGTCAGAACACTTCTAAGTCAAGAACTTCCAGTTTACTACAAATTAGACAAACATGTGCATGATGATGGCAGCATGCCTATCTAATTCTACCAAGAAATCAAACTCAGTTAACATCAAGTCCATGTATCAGCAAATGTTTTCAGGATCTTTCTCGTGAGTATAAGTTTGGAAAGAAATAAATGCTTTGAACAAAATTAAGATTTATGCCTTGCAGTCTTGCAGAGATAATGGTCTAAGCAGATTTGCTTTCCTCAAACTAAATATATTATCTTCATATTGCCTGCCTGGTTTACTCTTCTCATATGTTACTTTGGATGTAAGTGCTAAATACATGCTGGACAGGCCCAGCAAAAACCAAAAGGCAGACATAGGATGCTTAGGGAACAGACAAAACCATGTGCAAATACCCCCACCACAGGACATTTTAGCTTACCTGTGTCACTGATCTTTCTAATAGCCATGTTCATAGCATCAGCTACATAAATGTTACCCCTGCCATCCACCGTAAATCCCTTTGGATGGTTCATCCTGGCTTCTCGAGGCCTTCCATCAACATGACCAGGAAATCCTTCCGGAGAACCAGCTACAAGCTTTGGTCTGCTATCTGCATTGTTTGGTCCATTTTCTGAATATCAGATGAAATTCAGTGTAGCTGAAAATAATCGGCTGCTATGTGAAACATGATTTCCCATTTCATTGCCTCAGAAGATGCACACAAGAAAAGACATGTCACAGGTGTAAGCCATAAAGCGCAATGTTTAATCAAAGTCAGGCTTTCAAGCATCAATTGTCATTCTAATGCTAAAATACTATAGTGCCACACCGCCATCTTGCCATCTTGATGAGGCTATTGAAAGGGTTATACCATTTTTCAAACCGATTGCGACACTTCTACAATATTGTAGAATGTTGGCTGAACATAAATTGTGGGTAATCAAGACAAATAAACCAACCAAAAGGCACTTAAAAAGCATCGCAGTCGCAAACTGAAAGCTAACAAACACATCGCAATCAAGCGATAAACCAAGGCAGACCAAAATTCATGACTCCAACCAACCCGCAGCATCAGCATCACCCCTACCAAACACTAGACAAGCATCTAATTGGCAGAACGCCAGAATCCCACTGGGCACTTGCATTGCCACCTGCCGAATTAAGGAAGGCAGCGAAGATAGGGGCTCACTCACATCGGGACAGCGGCAGCGCGATCCTGTAGATGTTGCTGTTCATGGAGTCCATCACGAGCAGCTCGCCACCCTGGGTGACCTCGACAGCATACGGCTCGATCCCCAGCTTGCTCCCGTCGAAGACCGTCTCCACGGTGTACCCGCCCTCGTACTTCACCATCGATTTCCCTCCACTCCCTGCTCCCCAAACAATCAGAAAGCCAATTTGCTTCAAACAACAAAACCAAGAACCGGTGAGAAACTCCACCAGCTCGAGAAAGATTTCAGGAATCACCTGTCTTCGTGGTGGATTTGAGCGACCACAGCCGCTTCATCACCGACGACGCCGCGTTGGAGAGGAACCCACTCACCACCTCTGCAATGGCAACCCAAACAAAACAACACCCATCACCAAAAGGCAAGAAGGGAAGAAGCCAAGAAACCCGGGAGGCTGCACGCGTGCTCACTTGCGGGGTACGACGACGCGGAGGCCGGAGCGACGGCGGCGAGGAGGAGCGCGGCCAGCAGCAGCGCCACCACCATGGGGCCGCGGCCTCTCCCCCCACCCTCCATCCTCCGCAGCACAGCAAAGCGCAGTGCAGCAGGCAAGCACGCGGAACGCCCGGTGGGAATGCGAGGCGCACGCTTGCGGGGAAGAGGCCCAGATCGAGGAGGGGAAATGGTGGGGGAAACCGCCAAGAATCCGAGCTTTTCTTGAGCAGAGGAGGAGGGGAGAGAGAGAGAGAGATCAAAAGGGGAGGAGGAGGCGCGGAGAAAGAGACAAGCGCGGTGGTGTTCGCTGCTGCTTCTATCTATCTCCACTCGCCTTCTTGCTGCTACTACGAAATTTGGGGGGTTTTAGGCGAGAGAGAAGCGTGAATACTCTCTATGGAGAGGAGGGTCACGTGCAGCGGTGCAGCAGGTGGTGAGGTGAGGTAGGAGTGTGCATTGGACATTCCGTCTAATGCTGGTATCATCTCTCTCTTCTTCTTTTTTTTTGAGACCACCGTCCCTTTTCATTAGTGGAACCTGAAAAACGGCTTTTCATTTAATAAAGGTGATTGCTAAATCAATGCTGTGTGCAATCTATGGCTTAAAATGGGAGTGCGCATCTCATGCCCGAGCATCGAGGAGTGTTATATTATGCTGATCTTTTTGCCAGCTACAGAAATGTATATGTGTAGAAGAAGAATGGATCCAATCGGTTGGCCATTAACTGGTTATAAGCCAAAACGACTTATTAATAGCAGTAAAACTTTTAAATACATGTTCAAAATATCCTAAATTTAATTTTAAAATTGAAATCTTGGCCACGAACGAGGAGGCTGGTAAAAGCAAGTACTACTAAGCAACAAGAGAAAATTGGCATGGCATGTCTGAATGTCTCTCCATACAGAAGTAGGCGCCTGAATCATGAGGAGTGGACTGGCTCACTAACCATTCGCTGTCTTCATCAGACCCATACTGTTTCCAGACCCTGGAGATCTGATGGGAGACACTGCAGCAATTTCCAGTACACACAACACCTAGTAGTAGCAATTTGCTCTGATACTGCACGGTTTTGTTTGTCGGAGCAAGTGGTGACTAGGTGAGGGAAAAAAGAACGGGGAAAAGCCCGGGTGTTTTCCACGCTTGCGTCTGTGTGCTTGCTTAGCTGCCCATCTTTTGCCAACCGTTCACACGCCTCAAGGCCTCCCTGTTCCCGGCCATGTTCCTGCTAGTAATGTAGTGCCACACTAGTTTTTGGGCCACCACTGCTGTGCTGCCTCTGCACAAGCTGCCCGCATCAAAGAGAGAGAAGGAAAAAAAAATCATCTTCACTTCACCTCGTGCTTTGATATTGATGAGAAACTCAAGTACTCCTAGTACTGTACTGCTACCACTGCTGAAACGTAGGTGTAGATTGGTTCCTTCTCGAATGTTCCAGATGCACCGGGTACACATGAGCTAGCAGCAACTGGTAGTACCTTGCTCGAAGCCTCGAACCGCTAGTCCGCGACACGATGAGATCTGTACGAACCTACGAGGTTTCTTCCCCAATCCCTCTCACGTTCTCTCGTTCATGGCGACCATCACACACACGCTCGGTCCAAACCCCAAGTCGCCTTCGCTTTACCGTCCTTTCAGGCTTTCCATTATTTCCTTCCTCGCGGGCGCGCGCGAGCTCATGGTGAATTTGGTGAGGGGGGTGCGTGCCATGTGACGATGCGAGGGATGGGGTTCACGTCGCCGGAAAAAAACGCCTGCGACGCTGCCTTTTCCTGTGTCGTCTTCGCCGTCGCGACGAGGCAGCTAGCTGAGCCTGGAAAGGGTGAACGCTGAAACAAAGATCAAAAGGGCATTCATTCATTCACTCTCGATGCAATGCACGTATTCTTTGGCCATTGTGGCCTTGTGGGGGCAAAATCTGGAGAAAAGGGAAAGACCACGTTGCCATGGCATCCGGGAGCCCAAGTTGGTTCCCTCCAATAGTGTATTGTACCGTTACCTGTAGCAGATGCAAAGATTTCTTAATACGAATGTTTTTACTCCAAATCTCGTATATATCGGTTCTTCAAGGCAATATCGTTCGGGTCTACTCCAGGAAAATTCGCTGTCTCGATCAATGGAGGCTATGCAAGTTTCAGGTGCGAATCTTTAGGAGTAGTAGCAAATTGGCTACGAGGAGAAGAGGGAATCAGAGAAGCTGTGCAGCAACGGGGCCCAAGGGGCTGAATGAACAGAAGGCTGCTGCAAGCTAAGGGCCAAAAGTGGGCCGCACAGAGATAAAGAATAGAGCCCACAAGGCATGAGCTAGAGATGATTGGCGCCTCGATTTGCGCGTAGTTTGTTGGAGGGGTCAGCGACCAGATTATCGGACCCTTCTGTCTGGAATCCTTCAGCTTATACTCCGACCAAAAAGAAAGAATGCACAGATTAATGACTTAATGTATGCACTTTGGAGTATGTATGTTTAACATTTTGGAAAATTTTGTGAGGAAATGAGCTCATGTTTACGCTGCACCTGAGTGTAATGTAAAAGGAACTTCAAAATTTAAAAAGTTTATACAAGTGGCGGATTGGCAGTGTGTTGGGAGAATGTGCTTTAACTTGTACTTTACATGTTTGTTGGGATTTTCTACATGCGCACAAGTTTGTAATCCAGCAATCTTCACAAAAGAGGACGGGAAAAGTACACCAGAGGTCCCTGAACTTGTCACCGAGATACGAAAACGTCCTTGAACCGCAATACCAGACACCCGAGGTCCCCTAACTATACAAAACCGGTCACCCGAGATCCCTTGGTGGTTTTGACCGCGGTTTTGGTCGACGTGGCGGCTGAGTCAGCGTGGGATCCACGTGGGCCTCACATGTCATATGTCCACGTCACCCTCTCTCTTCCCCCTTTCTCTTTCTCTGTTTCTCTTTCCTTCCTCTTGTTCTCTGCTCGCACTCGCAGGGATGACGCCGCGGAGGCGGCCGAGAGGGAGCAGCGGGGCACGCCGTCAGCGATTTTGTGTGTGAAGGGAGTACACGGCGAGCATGAGGGGGGCGGCGGGGGCAGAGGGGAGGAGGCCGTTCGGCGTCGGCGTCGGGGATCTGCCGCCGATGGAGGCGAGGAGGTTCCGGTGGTGGGCGGACGAGCTCGCGGCAGCGCCGCCCCTGCCCCCGTCCCCGTCTCCATCTCCGACCCCGTCTCCGTCTCCAACCCCGCTGCCGCCAAAGGCGTCGAGGAGGACGTTGGGGAAGGCGAGGGTGCCGAAGAAGCGGTCCATATCGGATCTCTTCGCGGCGGCACCTCCCCTCGCGCTTCCCTCCTCCGATTTGGGCGACGGTGGGAACGAGGTGGACGACGACGAGGCGCTCTGCGCGATCATGAGGCGAGCTAGGGAGAAGAAGCGGAAGCGGAGGTTGGAGGAGGAGGAGGACGAGGCGGGGGCTGCTTCTGCTCCGGCAACGACGGCGGCGGAGACGCGTGATTCCGAGGATTTGGGCTTCCGCCGATTTGACTCACGGCGGCCTCAGCCCAGAGCGAAGAGGGCGAGGGAGGCCGTCGCCGCCGCCGCCTTGCTCCCCTACTCCCGCTGCCGCTGCCGCCTTGCTCCCCCGCCGACAGAGACAAGAGTGAGAGAGAGAAGGGAGAGAAGAGGGGAGAGAGGGATGAGGCTGACGTGGCCGGCTGACATGTGGACCCACGTGGGTCCCACGCTGACTCAGCCGCCACGTCGGACAAAACCGGGTTGAAAACCGCCGAGGGATCTCAGGTGTTCGGTTTTGTAAAGTTAGGGACCTCGGGTATCTGGTATTACGGTTCAAGGACGTTTTTGTATCTCGGTGACAAGTTCAGGAACCTCCGGTGTACTTTTCCCAAAGAGGGCAGATGGCTATAACTGCAGATTTCGATTTCCCGTCGGGCCTGATGGGCTTGGCCCAAGACAGGAAAAACGAAGCTACTGCTAAATCCGAGGACACGCAAGGCTTCCCTTTGGCGACGCACTGACATTTTAGACAAGTTATCAAAGTTGCTAAAGCAACAAAAATGCTATCTTTGCTAGTCGCTCTTACAGACTTACACTTCCCCAGTTTCGCAGTGGCATCCACAACAGCGAAAGGTTTCTTCACAAAGGAAAAAATCAACACGGAGCAACTCAACAGAAGGCTTTACAGACAAAAATGCACACTCCCTGTTGGCTCTCCCAAGATTGCTGCAACTGGCTGGCTGGCCATGAGGTGCTCCAACATCAACTGCCACCTTCAGGTTAGCGGTGTCGGCATGAAGTGATATGTACAGATGGAGATCTCATCTCTAGCTTTATACAGCTGCCGCTACTATCAGACTTGGTAGACCATTCCTACCTCCAGTGTGGAGGCATGAGGTATGGTAGCAGCGTAAGACGGTCCGCGGCTGTTTCTCCTCAAGAACTCGTAGAAGAAGTTTATCACGATTCGCTTTATGAAACTAGACCCGCTCTTCGCCTTCATGTAGGAGTGCCCTAGGATGAAGGACATTCCAGCCTCCCTTGCATCCATGAGCTCCTGCAGCTCACGGCACACTTCGCTGTCCACCTGGGCATTCTTTGGCAGCACGAACCTTGCTTTCTTTCGGTTTGGTGATATGATCTGTGTATTTGTCTCCTTATGAGGGGACGCTGAAGCATCAACCTCTCCATCCTCCTCCCACATTGGAATGCCATTACTGATGGAAGACAGTTTCTCACACGACTTGTCCGTGTCCTGCAAAACACCATTGTGGTGAGAATCCCCACTGCGGATGAACTCTGCAATGCTGCTGACTAGGTCCTTTTCAAACTCTAGGTCATCCTTCTGCACATCACGGTACCCATATCTCACGATGACCCTGTATAGCCTGTACTCCTTTGGACCAATGCGACCCACTAGAAACCGTTCTTCAGGTTGGACATGTGGCACTGGAACTGACTTAACACACAGAAAAACCAGTACCTGATGGGAAAATAAATTTTGTAAGGACCCTAGAAGTTAAATAGTCGAGTGAAAAGAAAAGTTATGAATTTATGATGACCAACCTGGTGAAATGCAGGCAGATTAGTGACGAAGTGGGAGAAGATGGCTGGAATTCCAGATACCAGTTCTGTATGTATCAGGCCAATGCCTCGAACGCGAACAATCCCCAATGAAGGGCCAAGGTTCAACAGCCAGTTTACTGAAACCTTGTTTTGAAAATCGAACTCATACTTCTTTATAGTGCCATAATGCCACACACACATGACTATCATAAATATAAAGGAGAGGGTAATTGGGACCCATGCGCCTTCATGAAACTTGACAAGGGAAGCTGAGAAATAGAGTACTTCGATTGTGCCAAAGAAAAGAAGGAAACCGAGCGCAAGGAAGATACTTTTGTTCCAGCAAAGCACAATGACCAGTGACATTAAACAAGTGGTAACAAGCATAACAGTTATAACTGCCAGACCTGTATCAAGAAAGTTCAGGAGAAACAGTGAGAACAAGCAGTAGCTGCTTCTCAATGTTCATTAGAAATAACTGTATGTATAACTTGTCTTACCTTGTGCATTTGCCAAGTGTTTCGTGTTTCTGAAGCCAAGAGTAACAGCCAAGCAGAGTATCATCAGGATCCAATTGATTTCAGGTATGTATATCTGACCGTGTACTGTAGAGGATGTGTGCACAATTTTCACACCAGGGAAGCAACTTAATGAAGAGCACTGCTTGATAATTGAAAAGGTGCCAGTAATGACTGCTTGGCTCCCAACCACAGCTGCTAGTATAGCAATCACCAGAACAGGCCATCTAAGTTTTTCTGCAGACAAAGTTGCATGAATAAATGCTCAGAATATGCAGTTGCTATACATGTCAATTACTTTATTGTGAACATTACAAACAACAAAAGCCCAATCCAAGAGAGTACCTGGTACTGACACATAGAATCCAATATGATAAGCATTCTCAAAGCTGTGGTGTTGTGAGATATAAGCAGCCTGTCCCATGTAAGCAAGAACTAGAGCTGGATAAACCACAGACATGAATGCAATCTGTTGGAAGCAGAGATAACATAAGAAACTGAAGATAATCAATGATTTAGTTCAAGAATGACAAGCACATTTCAAGATACAAAGACCATGGAGTTAAAGGATGAAACATTATGAAATATAGGAATGAGGAGTTCACCGACTCACTAAGCATGAAAATACAGACTATAGTAAGTTAGTAATCATGCGCAAGAAATAAAGAAATGATGAAGTGACTTTTTTTTTCTTCTCTCCTAAATCTAGGAAAAGTACACACACCGAGCATGCGACAGAAGAAAAATACATCTAAAAATGACATAGATATGCCTTTAATAAGGTTAATTAGTCAAGCTTATGAACGAACCAGATAATCAGTGGTGTCTTTCACGTTTAATATTATAGAGATTATTTTATTCAAGAGGTTAATATAGTTTTATAATGATTACTACTCCTGAATAAAATGGCAAGAATTGAAAAATTAGACAGCAGGGACATCACAGTAAACCATGTAGTCTACTATTTTAGTCACTGTATTATATATCGTAACATGCTCATCTCAAGTCTAATACCTTAATTGACGATTGTGAGAAATGTCCAAGATCTGCATACATAGCTTCCGAACCTATAAATTATAACAATTAAAAATAAACTAAGTTCTCTGCCATCATCATTCAACCAAAGTCAAAAAGTCAAAGAGTAGGCAAGAGTCTAGCTTATCAATACCAGTTACACATAGAAGGATTCCACCCAGTGACATCCAACCACCTGTTTGGGTCTTCTTGAGAAACTGATACATGTAGTATGGTGAGAGGGCTCGGTACACATGGTGGTTCCAGTGAACAATGTTGTACACCCCTATAGCACTTATGCAGAGAAGCCAGACGCAGACAATTGGCGCAAAGATAAATCCAACTCTGTGTGTACCATAGTGTTGCAGCGCAAACAAGCCTATAAGTATGGCACACGTCACAGGAAGTTGTACGTCTGCACATTTACATCACTGGAATAGTAAGCATCTCGTATTATGTATGGATGTGAACAAAACTACCATCCATATATACCAAATAGTCAACTCCTAAATTGACCAGAATCAGCAGTTCCCAAAATCAATATGTAAACTCCGAATTTCTACTCGTAGTGAGCAATATATATCAAACTAAAAGAAACAATTAACCTACATTTGTGATGCTCATGCTCCATCGACAACTCAAGCCCTGAGACCGCCGAGAACACTGAAAAGGCAGCATCAAAGCACGATAATTAGCATCATCACAATTCACAGCAGCAATAGTAGAATGCGAAGGTAAACAAGCATCCCGAAACCAAGATGGGAGAGGTCAAACCAGAGACCGCAGGGGTGAGCACGCCGTCCCCGATGACCATACACGTCCCGAGCAACGCGAACAGGAGCAGCAGCCTCTGCAGCACCCTGTACCTCTCCAGCATCGCCCTCAGCCTCGACATGGTCCGGGCGTCACGACGCCCTCCCGCGGCGAGCTCGTCGCCGGCGCCGACGCCGCCGGGAAGCAGGCCAGCGCGGACGTGGCGGCAGATGAGGGAGTAGAGCGCGAACGTACCGCCCTCGCCACCGTCGTCGGCGCGGAGCACGATGAGCACGTACTTGACGAGGGAGATGAGGGTCAGCGTCCAGAACACGAAGGACAGCACGCCGTAGATCTCCTCGTTCCCCGCCGAGTGCTGGATGTCGTCGCCGGCGAAGGCGCTCTTGTACACGTACAGCGGCGACGTGGCCACGTCGCCGTACACCACCCCGAGGCTCTGGTACGCGAGCAGCAGCGACGCGCCCCATGACTCCCTCCTCCTCTGCTGCTGCCGTCCAACAACTCAAGCAACAATCGGTCAGAAAAAACCCATGAAACCCGAGGAGAAGAGGCTCAAATCTTTCGCGCGACAGCGTCGAACAACCCCAGAGAGGAGCTCACCTTCCCTGGCGCCGCCGCGCCGTGCGCGGCCTCCAGATCCATGCCCCCTCGCACGCGGGCTCAATGCGCCGCACCGGAGACCACCATGGCCACGAACCACCGCCTCGGCGTCAAATTGCTGCAAGGAAACAAGGGATTCGGTGACGGAATCGTATCGCAGTTGCAGGATTTATCTGTCTACCAATCTATCGCGCTTGGCCGTTTGCGAGAGCAGGCAGGCACACTCCACACTCCTCTCCTCTTCTACTACACTTCCAGTAGCTTCCTCCTCCGCTTGCCTCCTCTTAACCTGTTACTCCTAGTACGAAAATGGGCGACTTTCCTCGCTGTCTGTATCCAAGAACGCCACGACAAGCAAAGGAGAGAAACTTTTTTTTTCTTTTTGGCGGAGAGAGCGAGCAACCAACCAAGCAAGAAGAAGAAGATGTCGCGAACTCGCGATGGCCGATGGGGTCACCGTGTGGTGGGCTTCTTTCCTAGTCCTACCTCACCCTCGCTTCTTGTATCAGCGAAGATGGTGGTGGCAGTCGACGAGCAGAGCAAAGACGAGACGAGTAGCCGACGCGCCGTGGCTGGAAATTGCGTGCGGACGAGAGGGGTTGGACGCGTGGGGGGTGGTATACCGGAGCGGGTTTGGTTGATACGTGGTTGTGCCTTTTAATCAGTGTGATATCGTGCCTTTCAGACCCCAAACCAGCTGCTTTTCTGCTCAACCTTTTTGCTGGACTTATTTAGCACTGGACGGGAGATTACGTGTACAGGTTTAGGTTTGAAACTGATGTATGTATCGTGCAGCGGCTTTATCTTTTCACTTATATTTACACTTATACCTACGCTTAATAGTTAAAATTTAAATTTTTACTCTTAAATTTAAAGTTGATTTTAGTTTTTTCATCGTAGTTTATTTTTTAGTCTTTAATTTTAGATCGTCTAGAACACATGTATAAAAAATTTTATTTAAAAATTATTTTTTATTTACAAATATAATCATTTGGCTTATTTTATGAAACAGCCAAACTATGGGGAGCAAAAAAAATCACCCAGAAATACGCTACCTTGTTGAGGTAAACGTACAAGGATATATCCATCATTTGAAAATTAGCACATGTAAAAGTTAAAAACTGCAAAAGCAAGGTATATATGAAAGAACAGATCCAAGTGACCTTTTTTTCTTGGCAGGTTTTTATTTGTTAGTATTTCTCTTTCCCGGATATGTGTTCATAAAATCGTAAATTCACGATTTTCCAAAGATATAGTAAATTTTCATATAGTTTAGTAGTCTTCTTTTTTCAAACATTACTCCTCGTTGCTAACTCTTTAAGCCCTCTGAAAATATGGCCAGGAAATTTTTCGTTCTTTCACCAGGGCCTCATTTGAAATGCAAAAACTTAATTTTCCTTTTTCTGCTAGAAGATATCGAACTATTTTGTACATTTTCCCAAGTGGATCTTGAGATCTTTCTGATGGGAGCTTTAATTTCCTTTTTCTTTTCTATATACTTTGAAGAACAGTAAATGTGTCCACGTAGTTATTGAAGTGGAGTAGCATTTCTTTCTTCCGATAACTTGTCTGGCTACTGATTGTGTGACAGGATGTAAAAAATAATAGAAAGGGATAAGCACGGATGTGTACTTCATGTTGGAAAGCTACACGCCGGGGGAAAACAAAATGGTGGAAAGCTACAGGAGAATGATGGGCGAACCATATGCAAAAAAATAATCCCTCTCCCCAAAGAGGCGTCCATATACTATTTGAACCCTGAAAAGTGTGTTGCTAATAGCAGTGATTTATTTAATTCTTGATTTCATACGGCGCTTTACATAAGATAAGTTCAGAGTCATTGAGCTACCAGTCAGCGATGGATGGTTTGGCATTAATTTTACCACTCTCTTTTACCATCAAATTGCTGTTACCAGATGTTGACAATCTTCTAGTGTACCTCTTTAATTCTTGGGGTCCCTTAATTCTTCTATGCAAATCTCAGTCATGGAGCTAGCTACCAGTCAGCAAGGATTGTTGGCATTTTACCAGCGTCTTTTCCCTTCAAATTGTTGTTTTCAGATGTTGACAACCTTCTCTGATTCTTCTTAGCAGATTTCAGCAGTATTGTTAAATTTTGGACCATTAATTTCTTTCTGTTATAGTACATATTAAGTGCAGAGTTTGGTGAATGGAAGTCCGTATTTTTGTACAACTTGTGTCATTAACTCCAGTTTGTATATAGTTGACAGACTTGATAAACTTGTGGAAGGGAATTGCATCTCGTGCAGAATAAATTTCTGAATGTCTCACTTGCGTGTTTGCAGAGGCCACCGCTTCATTAAACTGTTTCAATTAGTAGGTACTCCCTTCTCTGTTTCCCGTTTAATATTATAAGTCGTTTGATTTTTTTTCTAATCATAAAAAAATATATTAGTATTTTTAACCCAAATCAAACATATTATCAAAATATATTAAATATTAGATTAAATGAAACTAATTTAATATTTTGGATATTGTTATTTTTTCTATAAACTTAATAAAGTTTAATTAAGAAAAAAATCAGACGACTTATCATATCAAACGAATGTAGTACATATATTTTTTTTTCTCGTTTACTAGTAGACAAATTAGTTATCATTCAACGAAAAAGACACGATTTTTTATTTTTGAAAACTCGATAGGTGCCACCTAAACCCGACAGAGCAGGATATTTTAATCATTGGAGTCCAACAAAACTGAGAAATCAAAATGGGACATTTCCAGGTGAGATGTATGCCCTAGAATCTCGATGTGATGACACATGGGGGAGCAATAAAAATTCTAAGATGCATAGAATATTGGATTTGAGAAACTGAATTCAAGATTTTGTAGATATATACGTGTCAGGTTTACACGTGGTGGAAACATCAAACATTACCGGGAGAGAATCTAAAGTCGCCCGACGAAATTTACTTCGATAGAAAAGTCATGAGGGTTGGTGAGAAAAGAAAACACTACGGGAAAAGAGAAGATAAGTACTGAAAATTCTCAATTTTGTTTCCAAGAAGGATGCATAGGAATATAATGAACTTTCAGAAAAAAAGACTGACTATTTACAGCTAGGTCGCTCGTCAGGAATCTTGCATCGCCTGATTTTACAGGATTCTTCAGAGACCACAAGCTTGCATCTGAAGTTCTCCCTCGACAGCGGCATATTCCAACCCCGGCTCTCAGCAACATATGACTACTCGACTTTTCCAAATGTCATATTATGCGATGCTTATGCCTTTCGTCTCCGATCACATTATTTGACTGGAAAATGAAAATTACATATGGAAGAAGAGACGTTGTTTTCTGCTAGAGGAGAAAAATAGCAATCCAGTGGTACAAATCTAGACATCTTTCTAAATTCGTAATTTTAGGTTATGTCAAATCACTTGCTATATTTTGTGGTCCGAAGGGAACTTGGTAGCGATACTCACGTTTACGCTAATTATTTTTTCAATGAAGACACCCGTAGTGGTGATCTTGTTAATCTCAAGATATACCAGCACAATCTTTCGAATGTGTCTATAAGAGTAGGATGCGTGGGTAATCGTTTATATGGATGAATGCACGTGGGATATGAGCCCATGCATCTATAATGTGTTTCTGAAAGAAAAAACTAGTATAAAAAACTTATATACAGTAATTTGTATGAATTGTACCATATAAAAGTTAGTTAGCGATAATTTATAATCTGTAAGAACAAAAGAACGGGACCGAAAGCCGTAGCTTTCCTCATGGTCATGGCGAAAAGTTTACAGTGGACCAGATCAGCTATGGTTCCTGAAGCATGCGTACATGAAGCCGTACGACCACAACGACACAGGCACTTCAGCCTCGCGGGTAACGAACGATGGTTTGTTTTGGTTACTTGGGTTTACTAGGGAGTCAAACATGCATCACCAGCGAAAACATATGTATCACCAGCGATGCGTTTGCAGAGATCGGTGCCATCGAGAACGGTCGTGGCGGAGCACTGACGTGGCGAAAAGTCTGGCTCCGGTCACATCGCCGCCTGGCTGGCGCGTCTGCGCCGTCGCTGTCGCCGGCCTGGACCCGGCGATCGACGTGCGTGCCGAGGGCCAAGCAAGCTAGCAACCCAAACCTTCTCTTGTTAGTATTTTTTTACGCGCGACAGGGTCCCGATCCGCGATGAGAATATCTCCAGATCTCCTCGCCTCCTCTCCGACCTCTCCGTCCGGTTCCCATGCTCTTGGGCCGCACGCGCGCCACACGCGACACGCGAGGTTTCTTGCTTGACGACTGTGTTCTTCATCCCCTTCTCTCAACTCACCTCTCTCTCGTTCTTCATGTGTACATTTTTCAAACTATTAATCGGTGTGTTTTTTACAAAAAGTTTCTATACAAAAGTTGTTTAAAAAATCAAATTAATCCATTTTTTTTAAAAATAGTTAATACTTAATTAATCACGCGCTAATGAATCGTTCCGTTTTTAGGAAGCTCCAACAACGAACGCAGTGTAATCAGATCTCCCATAACTTCGGTTTAGTAAGTCATAGCTGCCAGCACCAACAGAGTTCATGTGGTAGTATGTCAATATGGTGGAACTGAAAGTCACACGGTTGTTGCCGTCTCGGCAGAAGTTTTCGTTAGTCCACGAAACAGATAACAAAAGAAGAAATTGCAGATGGGGAAATGGCAATCAACAGAAGGAAATTAAATTGCATCTATTGATCAGCATATTGGCCTGGCCACTAGTCTACTTCGCCTCTGGGCGGTGTGACTTTTTGCGTGGCCGACCTGTTTAAGAATAAGCCACATCTTCGTGTGAATTATCAAGTTTTCTTTTGTCATGATGTGGAAAATCATCAATTATGGATGCTTAATTGTTGTTCTGATCTTGGTGAAGCACTCTTGTCCTGCCTCCCAAAATATTTGGTATTTATTTGTGGTATACACACGTGTGATCCGCGTGGATTGGTGGATGGGAAGGTGAATGTTGAATACAGGATCATAAGATTGGTAATGGTAGGTGAGCTGTTTCTTTAGAACTGTGTTAATGTCTTAATGATGGTTATCTCTCTTGTCTTTTGCAGACTCACCTGAAAAGAAGTTTTTTGCTGATGGGTTTACAATGCCCAGCTAATTTTGCTCTTATTACATGATTATTTAATTTAGGTTCCTTTGAGTAATCATGCGAATTCTCTAAGATCCAACATTCCATAAGAGTAAGCATAGTAGCAGACTACAAATCAGCTATAGCACACATGTGGCAAGGGTGGCAGCAGGGCGGGACGGGGTCAACACATGTGGCGAGGGTGGCAGCAGGGCGGGACGGGGTCGGGGTGAACAAGAACGCCCCTGTGCCCGCTCCACGCATTCTGCCCCTGTCCATGGCCCCGCATTGCTGACCGGGTGAGAAACCTCACCTGCCCCCGCCCCCGCAGGGGACCCAGTGGGTGAGCGGGGCCCCGCAGCCCCGCAGGGAGTTAATATATCCTCTAATCAACAAAATGAAATGCACAATAATAAGCCCAAATCACTACAGACAGTAACATAATTCAGTAGACACATGGAGTCAACTCATCGGATCTGAAGTGATCGGAGAATGACCTCATGGCTCCGGCGATGAATCGTGTTAAGGTTCACCAACAAGATAACCAACAGCCACGAGAGACCAGGCAAAGAGACGAGGCAACGAGGCTCGGTGACGCGGCGATGAGAGACGAGGAGGCTAAGCAACGACTGCCACTCGATATTGTGGCGAGAGGCGCGACAATGAGCAGTTCTGTGGTAAGAGGCGGCAATGAGCGACGTGGTGGTGAGAGGCACGCGGCGAGCAGCGTGTCGTGTGGCACGACTATGAGACTAGCATCGGTTGTGTAGGATCAAGGAGTGAGATTTGGGGAATTGGGGTTTTAGTTTATATATGGGCTATTCAATTGGGGCATTTAGGTCTACATGGTTGAAATGAACCGTTCATACAAGGGCAATTCACATTTTGGGACCTTGTCGGGTCACACGCGGGTTGGTTACGATCCCCACCCCCTGGCCCCATAGAGGCATGTCCCCATCGGGTCCCTAGCTCTAACAGAGAAATTGTCACCCCTACATGTGAAGGAGATAAGAGCAAGTTTAATAGTGTAATAGCTGACGGTTAGCTCCAAAAGAATCCACGTCATCAAAAAGTAAGTGAAAAGTAGATTTGCACAGTAACTAGTTATTGGTACTATCTCTGCACAACTATCAAAATTATATTTTAATTGAGTAAGCAACTTTCACACTAGCAGGATGAAACCTTGCTGGTCACCCATAGGCTGAGATTAGTGGACCCCACAGCATGCATGAGAGCCTATGTTAGAGCTGGTGACAAAATAAGGGCCCACATTTCTCTCCCTTCACACCCACTCTCTCTTCTATCTTAACACAAATATAACTTATTTATTGCTACAACCTGCTTACATAGAATCATTGTACCTGCTCTAATAAAATAGATTGAAGGAGAGCGGGCTACAAATTTTGCAGCCAAGTGCAGCACGAACTTCAATATATTGTGTGTATGAGAGGTGGGTTATGGTGTGGTATTTATTTATAGCTGACTATTGTGTGAATGTGCTATTAAATTGGCTAAGGCCACCCCAACCCAGAAACTATAAAATAGTTTCCATACTTGGTATGACATATAGATATTATGTATAGAAACTATATATCCAATGATGATGTTTTCAAATTAAATTCTCATCTTTTTCTAAAAAAATAAATTCTCATCTAATCACCTCTCTTCCCTCTCCTTTATATCACCTATTTTATAGTTTTCATTTTTGATTTTTTTGTAGAGATAGTTTTTCATGAGAAATAATGTGTTCATCTTTTTATCTCTCTTCTTATTAACTCTCTTATCACATCAGTTTTTTTATAGTATATTTAATGCTATGACTGGAAAGATATTAGTTTTTTTATAGTATATTTAATGCTATGACTGGAAAGATATGGAGGGTTGAGGATGAGAGAGCATCGAAGATGCCGCTATAAATTGCACTACTTGAGTACTGCAACAGGAAGAGCTGGCCCGAAATGGACTAATGATCATTACTCAAGTAAGGTGACAGTGCTACCGCATTCATCGTCATGGATTCATGGTCATGTCATCGTGTCATACTCGATCAGTTTCATTTTATACTTTCGATCAATCAATGTCAGGGAAATCCGTTATAAACAGTACTAGTAGAACTAGTACGAAAGTGTCACGGGATCGCTTCTATATACTACCTCCATCTTAAATTAGATGTCGTTTTGATTTTATGTTTCATCGTTCATCTTATTTAAAAAATCAGTGCAAATATAAAAAATTTTAAGTCATATTTAAAGTACTTTTGATAATAAATCAAGTTACAAATAACATAAATAATGTTATAAATAATAACTTAAGATGATAAGTATTTTATGAGGGAGGTAGCAGTCAATCAGATCAACATGCATGACAGGATGCAGCGTACAATGTACGATCGATCTCAATCATAGAGGGACAAAGTAAGGAGTAGCGTCGCCATTATTTTTGGCTGCCAAAACAGCGAACTAACTCGTCCATAATCATTGGGGACGGATGTGGCGCCTGCCCTGAAGGGCAACCAAATCATTGTGCTCTCGTTAACCTTTTGGGTTCCTCCTATCTTATCTCTGCGACCGAATCAATGCATGGATTGGCTTTGCTGGGTCCAAATGCCTTGCGCTGCTTGGTGTGCATGTGCCTGTGATGACTAGTTAAGACCAGCCTATGGTTTGATCTAGTACTCTGATACTGATACTGTCCATGTTTGTAGCCTGATGGTGTTAGTAGTGATCACTAGTTGCAGGTTGCCCACTTGTAGCTTGCTTGCTAGCGAGTCGAGTAGCGACGGGTTGAACTGAACGACGACTTGGCATGCTCTTTTTTTGGATAGGGGACTCGAAGAGAGCATCAGTTCGATGGACCGATCGACCAGTCAGTCGTGTAGCCTACTTTGTTTATAGTTGGTCGTAGTAGTGTACTACAGTGTGATCCTAGCTGCTAGGCTATGGACCTCTGGCTGGTAACGTCCAACTCTTGAGAAAGTGAGTGGTGGTGTGAGACGTGACGAGCTCTAGCTAAGGGAGAAGGAACGGGTCGTCGTCGATCGGTCGATCTGATTCCCATCTTTTTAAAATTTTGGTGGTTTGGAAGTCAGGAGGAAGCTAGCTGGTTCGCAAAGCAGCCGAGGTGGCGGGAGGGCATTGACGCGCGCGCCGACGGTTGACTGGTCGATCGAGTGTCGCCGTCTCCCGCGGTTGGGACGTTTCCATGCTTCCCTCTCGCCCGCCTCGCGCGCGCGTGCGCGCGTTCACCGACGACGTCGACGCGGAACAAAGCTCCCGCTCCCCATCGGATCAGCCTCGCGCCGGCACCGGCACGGCACCACGCGGGACGCGGCTCACCGTCCCGCCCGCGCGCGTGACGATATTTCGGCGTCTCACGCACGTACGCGCGGGGTCTACTCTACTGCCATGCGTGGCAACGCGACGGCCCGGGACCGGGGGACGGGAGACGTGGTGAGCGGTGGTGAGCCCGCGTGCGCGGCAGCTGTTTTGCTTGGCGTGGCGGCGTACCGGCACGCTGGCGGGCGGCCTACTGTGTATGACGGGGCCGCACTTGTGCTGTGCCGCACAGGTGGCTGAGGGACAACTCAATTTCGTACGGTACATGTCCCATTGGATGCGGATATACTACAACCGATTTTGCTATCCACTCGGTGGAGGAGCGTGGTGGAAAGTGGAATCCGCTTTCTCGTATGGGTGTCCAGGCCTCCAGCGATAGGGAATATGCCATCAGGAAAAGATATGTTGGCCTGCCTTGTTTCAGTATCACCATGGGCCCGGCTGGACCTGGAAAGCCCAACAGGAATAAATCCCGGTAACATTGTCAAAGAGTAGTGTACGATTTAACCCGTTTAAGCTTCTTATGTGAATTAAATTACTCTAAATATTTTAATTTACTTTTTAAGATGTAAACGCATACTGTATGGATGTTACTATCGTTTTCTTTTCTTTTTCTAAAAGAAAACACCTTAAAATATACGTTATGTTAAATTTTATCAGTAAATGAGCACAACTACATACTACTGAGAACAAACTAAAATTTCTTAAAATTATGGTTTTAAACAAAAAGTCGCGCGATTACGTAAAATTTACTTTTGTTGTTTTCGTGCTCGAACTAAATGACGTGGGCTCATGTCCGATTATTTGGGTTAATTTGATCCTTGCCATTGTAAATGTTCCTATTCAGATAAATATCATTACAATTTATCGTAGTCATGCCTATCAAATTTTATAAAATTAGAACCATGTTACTACCGTCACATTTTCCATCTGCACGTAGAGTCCACCCGTCAGATTCATTTTCTTCCTCCATCCCCCTCTTCTATTTGTTTCTCGCCTCAGTCCACCACTTCTTAGCCTCCTCCCCACTAATCCATCCTAACTCCTTCCCCGCCGCCCGCAGCAACAGGCCGTAGCACCGCACCAGAGCAAGCCAGGCCCCTCCACCGTCATCCTCACCAACGCCCCCTCTCCCTGCTGGCCAGCTGCGTCGCGTGCGTGCACATCTCCATGGTGTGCCAACACCGCTTGCCATAGAACCACCTTCGCTGCATCCCTTTTCCTTCTTTTTCCCTCGCCAAACTCCGGTAGGCAACATCACAACGTCACTGCCCTTGTTCCTATCAGGCGGTCGAGCCACTCCTTGCTCTGCGCTTGTGCGCCACCGCCACCGCACTGACACAACAATTGTTGCAGTGTTACACCACCCTCCGTTGCCCTTTGCACGTGCCATGCCCCCTACTACACCACTAGCCCAGCTACTGCACTGTAACCACCAGCTCGCCCAACTCTCAACTCCTACCCGTACTAGCAGCCGCTCGCCACCGCGCCACCCTCTACCGCCTGACACGACACTGTTGTCACCTTGAATCGGGCATCTCCACGTCCCATCACATCACTGCTGCCATCCTTTACCCCCTCTCTCTCGGCCCGCACTCCGACACAATCATGGCACTGCTACCCTCGCACGCGGAGCCACACCTGACACCACGTCGTGTTGGCGCGGAGCCACTACCTTTGCTCCAGCAATGGCACCGGCGTCGGCGGCCGGTTGCTGCGGGTGACAGGGAGGGGGTCGGGATGGATTGGTGGGGAGGAGGCTGATAAGTGGTGAAGAGAGATTGAAAAAAAGAAAAGAGGAGGATGGAGGAAGAAGATGAATCTGACAGGTGGATCCCACGTGCAGATAGGGAAGAAGATGGAAAACATGACGACATTGATATTGTTTCAATTTTGTAAAATTTGAGTAGCACGATTACGAATAAATGAATTGTAATTATATTTATCTGAATAGATACATTTGAAATGACTGAAATCAAATTAAGCCATTCTTTTTCACGCTCCACAGCGACACGGATTCGCTACAGGAAATACAATTCCTCCACAAACTGTAAATAAATCAAAATCAAACTGACCGTTCGAATTCCGAAACCTTTCTCTTGCCGGAGCCGTGCGCGCGTACAGCGTGGGTGGTGTGCCCTAGTCGCGGCGTTCTGCTGCCCTCGCCTCCGTCGGCCGTCCCCGCGCCGCCCCGTGCTCTCGCCGCCGACGCCGAGGAGATCCGGCCTCGAGCCAAGGTGAGTTCGAAGCACTTCCGTATCTCGCATGGTGCATGCTGCTATTTCCTCTTCTAGATCACACCCTCCCAAACGATCGCCGATGCCCTTTTCTAGGTTGCATCTCGTAATTTTTTTCGTGGCGTTAATGCTGAATGACGATTTACGTCGAGGAACTTGAGTCGTAATTCCGCTTCGATTACGTGTAAATTCGATGGTTGGGGTTTAGGCTACTGCAGATTCCGTGCTGTAGGATTAATATTAACCTTGGTGGCAAAATTTGGTTTGGTGGTGGGTGCTGATTTCGCTAGTGTGGTCAAGGATGGCTGATTTATGGAAATTATGTGGAGAAACAGTAGCTCCTCTACTTCAGACCTACTCAACAACCGTATTATGTTAGCTTATATGGATATATGAATTTAGGAGCTATAACTCTTAATAATTAATATCCATTTGAATTGAAAGGTTAGTGGCTTTTGTGCCCGTGGGGAATACTTGTAGATTCATATATCATATTTTTTTAGAGGGAGGTTTCTGTGAAGTGTAGAATCTTGCGGACATGTATGGATTACTCTTGTGTTCTCCGCAGATCCACACGATTGATCATAATAGTATCACTATTGGATTGATAGAGCAATCATGTTATCGGATGGTTAAATATTCGTATTTTCATTTGTTCAATTATCCTGGTGGCAATCAATGTTGATGCTTCCAGAGTCAACTTTCTGTTATGCATCTATGCTGTTTTTCATATTGTGCCAACTAACTAAAAGGTGCCAACTAATGCAATCAGGCCAGTCTTCCTGATTCTTTCTTAGTTGACTTAGATGAGCTATCGGACAATGAAGCCTATACCGTGAGTTGATTTCTATTACATGTAGGGAATCGTATGCTATAGTTATGTTTTAATGGTGTACTTAACTTATGGGTGCTATTTAAGGAAAGGGAAGATGAAGAGGCAAGAAATATGGAGGAAGTTGGTGATGGTGGCATGCCTTGCTGTGAATTTCTTAATCACGATGATCTTAACAGTGTCTCAGAGTTTCATAAGACTAACGTTATAACAACATTATGCAAGTAAGTAATTGAATGTATACAACCCAATTTTTTATCTACAATCTACAATTGTAATATTCAAGCTGCATGCCTGCATGTGTGCCTTCTTCTTTGCTTTCTTCAAAAAGAATAATCATGCTGTATATGGCTTAAGGCTGCCTGAGACTAATGAGTTTGCCCATTGTTTCCCACTACTGCATAGGTCAAACAGTTTAACATAAGAACTTCATGTGCAGGATCCTTTTAACTGAGCCTGTCATACTAACCGTACTGCTACTATTTTCCACACTCCCAGTTGGTTTTCGTGCTGAATAGTTCTTTAACAAAGTTTTCTCGGCAGAATTTAGAGTGTAAGTAAACAAATATGCAATTTGTTTTTCATGAACCAATTGTGTTGACTTATTCAATTTACTGTACTGAAAAGTAATACTATTAGATTTGGTGAGCAGTAATGTGTCTATTCTTCCATCTCTTTTAATATTAGTTCTGAAACTTTGAAGGTTATCGTGTCATTCATTTTGTTAGGCCAATGTACTCAAAATCTTTCACATGTCTACTCTCAGAAAATTGAAGATGCTCTTCTCAGAGGGACAAGCATTTGCAATCAAGGGACTTTGCCATAAGATTTGAAACATCAACTTATTGCTGATTCCAATGCTTTATTAGTAGATATCGATAATGAGATCACTATCATCCACAATTTCATACGGGACAAGTACAAGCAAAAGCTTCCTCTACTAGAGTCTCGTGTTCACCACCCAATCAATTATGCCCGCATTGTCAAGAAGATTGGAAATGAGATGGATTTAACACGTGTTGATTTGAAAGATATTTTGCCACCTGCAGACATAATGTGGATTATGATGACCGATTGAATAGCTAGCAAGGAGCCTCTTTCTGAAGAGAATTTGGTAAAAACGATCTTACTCTTGATGCAACAAAGAGGAAAGTTCTTGATTTTTTAGAGAGTCGAATGGGATGTATCGCACCAAACCTTTCTGCAATTGTTTGGAGTGCTGTTGCTTCAAAACTGATGGGAGCCACCGGTGGTTTGAAATCATTGGCAAAAATGCCCGCTTGTATTTGCAGTTTCTCGGTGCAAAGAAGAAAAATCTGTCTGGATTTTCTACTGCAGCATCCTAGTTTCATGTTGGTTATCTTGAACAAATTGAAGTATTTCAAAGCACAATTCCATCTTTAAGAACTCATGCATGTAGAATTATATCTGCAAAATCAACACTAGCAGCAAGGATTGATTCCATAAGAGGGGATCCAACTGGAAAAGCTGGGCATAGCTTGTTAGAAGAAATCTGTAAGAAGATTGAAAAGTTGCAAGAATTACCACCTGCGAAGATCCTAAAACCGCTTCCTGTTCCAGATTGTATGCCCAAAAAGAAGAGAGGAGGTCGTCGGCTCCGGAAATTGAAAGAAACGTTAGCTATTCCAAACTTTATCAAAATGTGAAAACCCATGAAAAAACTGTGTTTGATTATCTGATTATGTTACTTGTTTGTCTTGTCTGGGAACTTGGTTTGCAGATATGCACAGTCTGACATGATGAAGCTGGCAAATCGGATGCAGTTTGGTGTGCTGGAGGAGAGCTCATTAGGTTAGTTACTCTATGGATGAACATCAGACTGGTGTTTTGTTTAGTTTCAGCATGGCTGAATCTGGCATCTAATTTCCCTCTTTGCCTATTCTATTTGTTTTCTGTTGTTAGGTGATGGCTTAGGGAAAGGTTATGGCTTGCTTGGACAGGCAGGAAGTGGGAAACTACGTCTCTTATCTGGCCAAAGCAGACATGCTGCTAAGGTTGCCAAACGTTTAGCAGTTTTGTTTTTCATTATTTGTTGGCAATTTATTTTTAAATGATAAGGCATAGGATGGTATAGAGAGTAATGAACCTGGTTTGCTATGCTAGCGCAATGCAAAAACTGCATTATGTTTGATAGTGGAAAAACAGCCAGAAAGAAACATTCTGTTGTCCCTTTTTTCCACTTTGCTATGTAAATCTTTTTCTTCCATAGGATACATGATGGATATTTCTCCACTAGCTACTTTGCACTTATCTGCACTTCTATACATATTTCTCTAAAATTACCAGGCAGTTCAAACCTTGTTCTCATGAAGTTCATATGATGAGTTCAGTTTACACTCTTTACATTCTGTAGTCAACACAACCGTTCTTTATTTTGCATTATACTTGCTTTCAATGTTTGCAACATGTTAAAAATGTTCTGTTCCTTTCACACGATCCTCTTTTACCCTATTACTTTTGTTTTATATTTGTTCTTGATACCAGATTCAATGCAAGGAGTTGTGGCAGGAGTGAGTCAAGGTCGGGGTTAACATCAAGTCTGGCATTTACACCAGTCCAAGTAAGTTCTTGCTTTAAACTGGAGCCATCTCGTCGTTTGCCTTATTGAATAGTTGGTTCGCTACATAACCTCAAATTCTTTGTGGGGTTTATGTTACATGTCCTGTTTTGTATGCTCTTCACTCGTCTAGGCACACACTAGTTACTAGATCAGTTAGTAAATCACCTTGGCCTCCCTTTTTGTTGTTTTTTAGATTGCATGAAAATCCTTTTGCTTTTCATGTCTGACTATTCCTATTAATTCCTTCAGGGAATGGGGCTTTCAAATCCACTGGTGCACAATCACCATTCTGTCAGTGGAACCCAAAGCACTTATTTTTCGGATGTTGGGACATTTTCAAATATCAAAGGAAAAGATGCCATCCCCATTTTCACAGTCATCAGAAATTCAGAATCCAGCACGAGCCCATGAAAATCAGGTTCTTACCGTCTACCGATCACACTTTCACTCACAGAATGTAAAGATAAAATCCTTAAACTATGCAATGCCATGGTTATGGGCGTTAGGTTGATATGGGTCTTTTGTTTCTTCAGGATGTTGTTGTGTAAGTAGATGTGTTACATTCGTACTTGGCACTATCACCTGAATAATCGTGTAACTGTTTCTAGTGGATAAAACGGAGCAAAAGACTTATTGTGCAATTTTGTCTGGCCATTCTTTTCACTAATCCACATCCATTCATGATGATACCATGAAAGGGCTGGCTTGACTTCCTAATCTGATTCTGTGTGCTCGGGCGCCCACAGTTTTGGCCTCCATTGTGCTCTTATCTAGTTTATCCAACGACCCTGATGGCTGTAGAACAGTGAGGTGCCAGCTCTTAGTGATCAGGTCCTGGACGTTGCCTATTGCCTCTTTTCATCTGAAGACTAGTAGAAGGCTAAGCCAATGTATCTTTATCATCAGGGCCCAGCTTGTTTGCCCTGATGGTTCTCGCTGCATGTCTGCATCCATATGGGTGACCTATTGTCACTCGATCACTGATACCGTGATACGTTGTCCTCCTGTCTTGTCTAAATTCTAGTTGAGGGTACACTACTGCCCCTTGGCCACACATAAGCTGCCTCCTGATTCTTACAATCTGCAGCGGCGGTAGATCTAGGAATCTGTAGGGAGTTAGAGATGACTTCCTGAGTTTTGAGTTTCTGGCCCAGGCTTGTAATGGCATGTTTTTAACTTTAGATAAGTGGGGGTTGGGACCCAATATTGCAAAACTGAGCTAAACCAGAACAATTTCCAAGACAATGCCTCTGTCCAGGCACCCCCTGAGTCCATGTACTAAAAAACAAGTCACAAATACAATTAACTCCCAAGAAGATGGAAACTCTATAGCATTTTTTTGGCACACTCATTGGTGGAAACTACAGTGTGATGTTCTAGATTAGCTCGCGCTGTGTGGTGGGTAGTGGGTACACACTGCCCTTCGGCCGCAACCGGGCCGACTGAACTGAAAGGCAGCTGCCCTTGGTTTCTTTCGCGCCCAGTGATTTGCACCTGGACCGCTGATGCAGCAGCGCGATACACGTACAGCGGTACAGGATAACATAGCGGGGCCAGGGCTATGCCCTCCTCTGCTTGGTTCTCACGCGAAGGCCGTGGCCCGTTGGGGACAGCGTCAGCGTGTTGCTCTGTCCAGCCTACGCCAGCGCTTATCGCCTGCTCCATCCTGTGGAAGTGGCCGAATCGGATTCCCTCTCCTCTTCTTGCGAAGTGACCAAAATCCCTTGTTCTGTCACTGTCGTACTAGCCAGGAGGAGTGCGTAACACTGTTGGTTCTGGTGAATCTATTTGCATATGCACTGTCACTCTCGTAATAGGCGTGTCATGCTGTTGGTTCCGGTGAATCTTGTGTAGATATGTACATCCTGTCTGCACAGTCTTGTTTTGCACATAGAATACTTTTGTTCCTTGCTAGTAGAAGTGATCGATTTTACTGGATACTAACAGCCGTTGGCATAAGTTTTCATGTTGCCTTGGGCAAAAAAGGGAGTTATTCAGGGGTAAAACAGCCCGATGAACAGAGCGTAATGTCGAGTTGCAGACAACTAGCAATGCAGACTTGCCTTTAGAGAGTTATTTGCATCGCCCAGTTTTCCGGAAGCTCGTTCGTTGTGGTTGATCATAAAGTTTCATTTGTTTGAAGCCGCGATCGTGAAGCCCCATTCTCTTTCATGGAAGTCAAAAGATGTACATTTAACTCTTCCCAAGTATTTTCTCCTCTTTTCTCTTTCCTTACCATGACCTGTGTCGTCAGCAAATGTGTCATACCAAATGAAACTCCAGTTCTGCAAACTCACGCCAACTTGCCTGTTAAATAGCCCCCTCTCAGCACAGCAATGCAACGGGGAGAACAAGGAAAACAAAACTATATATAGATACTCCTCCATTGCTGGTCACTCCGCAAGGTTTTCTCCAACAGGGAGGTAGGCTGCTGCAACTTATCATGGCGGCAAGGAGAGCTGCTTCCTCCCTCCTCTCTCGCCGCCTCACCGTGAGGCCTCCTGCTGCCTCCTCCACTAGCGACTCCGCTCTCCTCGGAGCAGGTGATGATCTCTACTTGGATCTTCTCTTGTGTTCTTGTGTTGGTGAGAAAGGTTTACATTTTCTGTCGCTTGAATTGAGCGATGAGTGTTTAGGGGTTTACCGTAAGTTCATCTCCGTTAAATCGGTGAGAACCTTTTTGTTTCATTTTCTGATGAAAATGATCGGCAGTTCGGCACAATGAGATTGTCTCTGATGGAGCGAGAACTAGTTTACGTCTTCAAATATTTCTTCCCAGTACTTGTCCTTTTCTGTTGAGTTTGTTCGGTTCTAGAGTAGCGTCATGAGTGAGCCATGGCACTAAAGTTAGCTGGAGCTTTCCTCCCCAAGTGGCCGTGGAGATGAGGTTCTGTTTTTCTCGTGTCTGATATTTTGACACTTCCAATTGGATCCTTATCAAAACTCAGATAAACCAAAAGCTGTTAAGTCTCTTTTTTTTTTTTGTCCCTTTTAGCTCAAAATGTCCACCTTCAGGGTCATACTATCACGACTCACGAGTTCGATGCTCTCCTGGGAGGGAGATCACACCCCCATCATGTAGCAACAAACAAATACTTAATTCATGAATCCATTTCTTGTTCCTATTGAGATGTACTTACTGAAAATAATAAGAAAAGAGAATTTTTACGGTATAATATAAGCTGATTAAACAAGTTTGCTAGTTTGCTAGTCCGTTTAATGGAGCATTGGAGGAGCACAATCATACCATGCATGCAACTTTGTGATACACACATTTCACTGAACGTACTTTCCTACACTCTGCGTCTGCGATTACAGGCTCAGCACGGGGCTTGTTGCCTGGAGCACTTCACAGATTCAGCGATGCACCGGCCGCCGCCGCGGCCACGGAGGAGCCAATCCAGCCGCCGGTGGACGTGAAGTACACCAAGCTCCTCATCAATGGCAACTTCGTCGATGCAGCATCGGGTACACGACCTAGTCGAGCCAGCATGCCCCGTGGCGAGTCCACATTCACGATCAATAGGCCGCGTAACGCGTGTTTTCCTCTTCAGGGAAGACGTTCGCGACGGTGGATCCCCGCACCGGCGATGTCATTGCCCACGTGGCCGAGGGCGACGCGGAGGACGTCAACCGCGCCGTCGCCGCCGCCCGCCGGGCCTTCGACGAGGGCCCGTGGCCGCGGATGACCGCCTACGTAAGTGCAACTGTGTCGCCATGAGCCGCCGCGCGCCGGCGTGCACCGCCATGATCGAGTTTGTGCGTGTGCAGGAGCGGTGCAGGGTGTTGCTGCGATTCGCGGACCTGATCGAGCAGCACGCCGATGAGATCGCGGCGCTGGAGACGTGGGACGGCGGGAAGACGCTGGAGCAGACGACGGGGACGGAGGTGCCGATGGTGGCGCGGTACATGCGGTACTACGGCGGGTGGGCGGACAAGATCCACGGCCTCGTCGTGCCGGCGGACGGGCCGCACCACGTGCAGGTGCTGCACGAGCCCATCGGCGTCGCCGGGCAGATCATCCCCTGGAACTTCCCGTTGCTCATGTTCGCCTGGAAGGTCGGCCCGGCGCTCGCCTGCGGCAACGCCGTCGTGCTCAAGACCGCCGAGCAGACGCCGCTCTCCGCACTCTTCGTCGCCAGCCTGCTCCACGAGGCTGGCCTCCCGGAGGGTGTCCTCAATGTCGTCTCCGGCTTTGGCCCGACGGCCGGCGCTGCTCTCTCCAGCCACATGGGTGTCGACAAGGTAACACGTAACAATCGATTAACCTCACGCTTGCTTTTCCATAACAATTTTAGTTAGCGTTTTGACGTGTGCGCAGCTAGCATTCACCGGGTCGACGGGAACAGGCAAGATTGTGCTTGAGCTGGCGGCGAGGAGCAACCTGAAGCCGGTGACGCTGGAGCTCGGAGGCAAGTCACCTTTCATCGTCATGGACGACGCCGACGTCGATCAGGCCGTCGAGCTTGCCCACCGCGCGCTCTTCTTCAACCAGGTGTGTGTCGTTATTTGCACGGCGTTTTTGCGTGCCATTGCGTCTTTGGCAACGGGCTCTGAACAAAATGTCATATGTTCTGCGATTTGCGGCGAGCAGGGGCAATGCTGCTGCGCGGGGTCACGCACGTTCGTGCACGAGCGCGTCTACGACGAGTTCGTGGAGAAGGCCAAGGCTCGCGCTCTGCAGCGTGTGGTCGGCGATCCCTTCAGGAGAGGCGTCGAGCAGGGGCCTCAGGTACACCGACAAATCAGTTGCTCAACATACGCACCGATAAAACCCAACCCGTAACCCAAATTCTCCTCTCCTCTGTTTGAATCAGATTGACGGCGAGCAATTCAAGAAGATCTTGCGGTACGTCAAGTCGGGCGTGGACAGCGGCGCCACCCTCGTGGCCGGCGGCGACAGGGCGGGCAGCAGGGGCTTCTACATCCAGCCAACCGTCTTTGCAGACGTCGAGGTAATGCAATCACAATTCACACGCCCCTTGCCTAGTTTCCCCCAACATCTGTTCATGTCAACATGTCGTTTGCCGGTTGTTGCAGGACGAAATGAAGATCGCTCAGGACGAGATATTCGGGCCGGTGCAGTCCATCCTCAAGTTCAGGTTTGCAGCACTAGAATTCCCCGAATTCCATCTGCTCGTGACAGATTATGAACTGGAATTTATACAAACACCTAACGTGCAATGCGCAGCACGGTGGAGGAGGTGGTGCTGAGGGCGAACGCGACGCCATACGGGCTGGCGGCGGGGGTGTTCACCCAGAGGCTGGACGCGGCGAACACCCTGGCGCGGGCGCTGAGGGTGGGGACGGTGTGGGTGAACACCTACGACGTGTTCGACGCGGCCGTCCCGTTCGGCGGCTACAAGATGAGCGGCGTCGGCAGGGAGAAGGGCATCTACAGCCTCCGCAACTACCTCCAGACTAAGGCCGTCGTCACGCCCATCAAGGACGCCGCCTGGTTGTAGCTTTAGTAATCAATCCTTTCGCTTCTCCATCGCCATCGCCATCGCCATGGCTGCGTGCTATGCCGTGCTCCTCCATGTCAGTTCTCAGCCTGATGGCTCTGAACAACGCCCAGAGATAGCAGGCTAACCTAAGATTGCGACAAATAATGGTTAAACCGATCGATCTTTGTACAACAAGACTTGTCTGTAGTACAAGACTTTCTAATTACCCTGTAATCCTGTATTGCAAAAATGCACCACCGAATACAAGCACAAGCAAGCAGCAGACCAAACATGCGACAACTCCACGAACGCTCACTGGCTATCATTCAGCAACGATCTCCAATGTGGCGGCCTCGGCCACCGGGGCGTCACCGTCACCTTCCTTCCCGCGGCCAGCGGCCACCTCGGCGCGGCAGATCGGGCACAGGCGGCTCATGCGCAGCCACGAGTCGACGCACTGCGCGTGGAAGCCGTGCTCGCACCTCGGCAGCACCCGGCGCCGGTCGCCCGACCGGAACGCCTCCAGGCACACCGCGCACTCGCCGGCGCCGGCACCCTCTTTGACAACGTGGTACGGCAGCTCGCCGACCTGTTCCGCCGAAAGGCCACCGCGCTGCACGTCGTGCTGCCCGACGACGCGGGCGGCGAGGCGCGAGCGGCCGTATCCCCACCACAGCGCCCATAAGAGCACGAGGGCATGGACGACGACCACCAGCGATAGTCCGGTGACGAGGAAGACGTTGGAGTGGTCTCCTTTCATGCGATCAACCAAGCGAATGGACTTCGCTTGGAACACACATTTGAGACCTCGAGCAATGGAAGAGCAGTAGCAGTTAGTAGTTAGGACAGACAAAACACCTAATATATACTATATGAGACTTGACTTCTGATCGAGTTCTGACTTTTGTGGTTCAGCCGTTCAGGTTTGATATCACAAGCTGGTTTAAGATAATGCTAGTGACATCTAAAAACCGAACAATTTATCATGTACCAATATTTGCTGATTACTGATTAATCTTCTACGAGTATATTAGTCAGTCATTGCTGAGTTTCCCAACTGCGTAAGCATATCCTCTTTGGTATACCCTCTTGCTTAATAGATCTCGATTGACGGTGAGCTTTCTCAGGTCAGGCCAAAAATAAACAAATCGTCCACGTCTTATGCTTGTAAGAATGTACAAGCTGTGGATATTAACATCTCTGGGAAACATAGTTCACATCACGCACTGATGATCATTTGCAAAGGATCAGTCCAACGCACGACTTTCTGGGTTTGAAAATTTGCTGCGGGATAATGTTTTCAGCTGGCAGTCATGTTTAATTAGTTTTTTTTTGAAGGGAGGGTAAAAGTTTTGCCTCGTATATTAATAGAACAGGAGACAACTAAAAAAGTTTATGTACAGGAGTATGTATAGAGCATAGGGCTATAGAAAGCCAAAAAAAGGGGGGGCTAGGTGATATCTCCCAAAATACCGAACTCCTGGAGTCTTATTACTCCTGCCTTTACCCGAGCTCTCCCTTCCTCCTTTATCTTGGCGATGATCAAGGCCGGTGAGGAGGCGATTTTGCGGAAGATTCTTGCGTTGCGCTCGCACCAGACTTCCCAGGAAACCAGGATCACCAAAGTTTGGAGGGGGACACGGGGGGTATTAGGGGATTTCATCAGTAGGGTCCACCAGTTCTCAACAGAGTGGCAATCGTCCCATTTGTCAACTTGAAGGTCAGTATTGGTCCACCTTTGTATCTCTGTTGACGATGAAATTTGGTAAGTCACGAAGTCATCATCGGCCTAGAGCTAGTATCGGTTTCAGAGTTCTGGAATTGGTCGATGGAAGTTATCAATCACCAACAGTCGGATTCTTACCAAATTCGGTTAAGGAAATTAATCTATTAAAAGAAGTTTATCCAAAAGAGACCGAGTTCAAGGAGGATACGGCATGACAATTTATTTATTAATTAGGAAGAGTCTGATAGTTTCCTTTTATCTTTAGGAAGGTGTGTTTAGTGTCCAATAAAGACTTTATGTTTTTCCTTTTATCTTTAGGAAAGTTTGAGTCGTATCCGATATAGACTAGTATCTACCCATGGGTACAAATATGTACACCCGGGGTCCATGTAAATAATCTCTCGATCAATTCAACTTCGGTGCATCGCCACCTTTTACCTTTTTACTTTCGACGAGTTCTTGTTTCAAGTTGGGCTGCATCAGCTTCGATCTCCGAAAAGGGGTAAGGCTTATTATGGCGGCTTGCGTTATCGGGATTAGTGCTTCCATCGCTTCGATACTCTAATCTTGTTCATGTAAGTCGTCGAGTTATCATATACATTATATAATCCAAATTGACAATGTTTTCTACTTGCATCGGCCGATCTCCATCTAAGGTTTTATCGATATCGGCTAGATTACTTTGTTGGTTTAGATTATATAATGTATCCACCACCCTGAAAATCAGTCAAAAGCTTGATTGTCTAGATATTATGCTTCTTTTCATACTTAGTGTTGTATCGGTTAAGTTTGATCTACTATGTCGTGTTTAGAACCATAATCTCTAACCTGCTTCTTGATTGCCAATAAGGGTTTCATCGGGGTTTTAGCCGATGAGTTATCTGGACGTTGTATCGGTTTACAAAGATTACTTAAAAGTTGGTTTTAGCCAATGACAACAAAGGTTTCACTGTTTATCTAATCGTTTGGATTTAATGACAACGGATCTCCAGCCGATATATGATTTATCCTTCGGATCAATGCTTATTCAATCTATTATTACTAGTCGATTGGTTGCTACTGAATTATATTATTGTTATATTACATTATCATCATCCGACTATCTTTATATCATTATTTACTCAAATATCAAGATCTATACTGGATATCGGCTGGTATCGGCATCGGCTGAAATTACTATATTGGCTGACCAGCCAATCGACTCTTTGGTGATCCACATATTTATCTATTTTGTCAGTTGCAGGATCAAACTAACTGGCACGCTCGCATCTCATCATTATTTTGGACCTGCACTGGAGCTAAGCAGATCTCCCAGGCCATCGTGTTTTTATGTCAACAATCTCCGTCCAAATTCTCCTTGTGACTCTGCACTTTGCCAGAAGGTGAAAAACCGTCTCGTCAATGGTGCAGCACAGCGGGCAAATCTTCTGATTCTGCCAACCACGTTTCTCAGTTCTGTCGGCCGTCCACAACCTATTTTGGGTAACAAGCCAAGAGAAGAATTTGCATTTCGATGGCGCTCATGCTTTCCAAATCGATTAGGTGAAGGCAGACCTTATGCCCTGAGGAATTGGAGTCTATAAGCGGATTTTGCAGAGTATTGCCACTTCACCGTGAGGTTCCACCAGATGTTGTCGTGTTCATCATTTAGTGTTCCGCTTGTGCTGATCATTGACCAAAGTCAGAAGTATTGGCTGAGGTGGTCCGCCTCGGTGACCCGGAAGATGTCAATGTCCCAGATCCAGTTGTTTCCTTGTAAGGCATCTTGAACCATTCTGTTCTTTCGCTTTGAAGTTGCAAAGATGTCCGGTGCGATCTTCTGCGGGACTTGGTTATCTAGCCATCTCGAGGTCCAGAATCACGTTGTTTTACCATTTCCAACCGTTATGGTTGTGGCTGCCGCAAAAAGGGCCATGTCAGATTGGGTGCAAGGTGTTATCATCCCCACCTAGGGTTTGTCTAGCACAGCCCATTCGTTCCACAACCACCTTACCCGTAAAGCGGAGGCAAAGCGGTGCAGGTCCAAGACCCCTAGCCCTCCCAGGTCTTTTGGCCTGCAGACTCTTTTCCAGTTGGCGTTACACTTTCCCCCTGAAATATTTTTGCCTCCCGCCCAAAGGAATTTCCTTCTTATCTTGTCGATGTCTTCCAAGGTCCCGTCCGGTAATTTCATGGCGGTTAGACGGTAATGTGTTGCACCGTGAGAACCGATTTGGTCAGGCAGATTCTTGCCGCATTTGACATAAGTATACCTTGCCAGGGAGTTAGGCCCGCGCGAAATTTGTCGATCAGAGGTTGGATGTGCACTTTTTTCAGTCTTCCGATGACAAGGGGCAGGCCAAGATATTTCATCGGGAAGCTTGTTAAATCGGCTGGGAACTTCTCTGTAATACCTGAAAGGTCGATGTTGCCGCAGCGGATCGGTGCGATTTGGCTTTTGCTCATTTTGGTTTGGAGGCTTGTCACTTCTCCAAAATCTTTTAGGATTTCTACCAGGAATTTCATGTCTAGGACACTTGAGTTTACAAAGATAGCCGCGTAGTCCGCGTAGAGGGAGGTTCTAAAACACGACGCTCTGCCCTGGAGAGGTGTCAAGTGACCACATCTGGTTGCTTTTTCCAGGAGGAGATGGAGAGGGTCAATGACGAGGATGAACAGTAAGAGTGAGAGGGGGTCACCATGCCGTAATCCTCGCCCATGTCTTATGGGAGCTCTAGGGCTCCCGTTGAGCAGGACTCTTGTTGTTGAGGAAACTAGGATGTTAGAGACTCAGTTGGTCCAACAAGTTGTAAAACCTTTCTGGCGTAGGAGATTTGTCAGGTAATCCCATCTGACCGAATCGAAAGCCTTTGTTATGTCGAGTTTCAGCAGAAGGGTCGGCATTCTAGTTTGGTGGAATTTCCTCACTAGGTTTCGGACATACATGTAGTTGTCGTGAATACATATTTTCTTTATGAAGGCGCTCTGAGCTTGACTGATTAAGGCCCCCATGTGGGGCTGCAGTCGAATGGCGAGAACTTTTGAGATCAACTTTCCGATTCCGTGAATGAGGCTGATGGGCCTATAGTCCCCAATAGCCTCGGCCCCTTCCTTTTTTGGTATGAGCACCACATTTACTGAATTAAGGATATACAAGCTATTCCTTCGGAGTTGGTCAAAGGAGTAGATGACTGCCATGATGTCGTCTTTGATTGTCTCCCAGCATGCCTTGTAGAAGGTTCCTGTGAAGCCATTCGACCCTGGCGCCTTATTGCTACGCAAATTTTTTAGGGCCGCCTGGACTTCTTCCTCTGTGATAGGACCATTGATTAAAGAGCAGTCGAAGGTTAGTAGTTGGAGGGCGTCCTAGTCTAGGTCCACCGAGCGTGGGGCGGGGTATGCCATGAAGGCCTTCAAGTGGTCCCTAATGATAGCCTCCTTTTCCTCGTGCTTGATTTTCCACGTGTTTCCTACCCGCAACCTTTGAATGAAATTCTTTCTTCTTCTTGCGTTCATCTTTAGGTGGAAGTACTTCATGTTCGCGTCCCATAGTTTGAGGTTGGTGATCCTAGAGGCTTGTTTTTTGTGGGCTCTTTCTATGACAACGAGCCCAAGTACTCTGTCCTTGAGAGCTTGTCTAAGTCCCGTCTCTGCTGGGCTGAGCGATCTAGATTCTTGCGCAACATCGAGCTGCAAAATGACTTCAAGGGCCATGTGGAGTTGTAATTTTCCATGCGAGATTAGCTTCCTACTCCAAATTCTCAGCTTAATCGCTGTTGTTCCAAGCTTGTGGAAGAGTCTGTGGTGGGCTTCATGATGGGGTTGGGGGCAGACCCAGGCATCTCGCACCACCTCCTAGAAACCTGGTAGGTGGATCCAAAAGTTCTCGAAGCGAAAAGTTCTCGATTTTGGCGCTTCCCCTTGTCCCGTGAGCATTAGGGGGCAGTGGTCCGATAGGGAGGTAAACAAGGCGTGTAGAAGGTGTCTTTCAAAGTTCGTATCCCAATTTGGAGTTGAAGAAGAAGCGGTCGAGCTTGACTAAAGTCGGGTTGTCCTGTTCGTTGCTCCAGGTGAACCGTCTATTTTGAAGGGTGATCTCTTTCAGCTCACAAGCATTGAATGTCTCCTTAAACCGCCTCATTTCTGAAAGATTTAGGTTGAAGTTGTTTTTATTGGCTGATTTGTAGATAGTGTTGAAGTCCCCTACCACTAGCCATTTGGTGTTGCCACTCTGGTTGGTTTCACAAAGTTCTTGGAGGAAGGCCTACTTATCTCTGTCTAGTTGTCCCATAAACCACAGTGAGAAGGAAGGTGGTTTGGCAGGCTTTGATGGAGACCGTGGCAGTCAAGGAGAAGGTACCATGTACGAAGTTTCTAAGGTCGACCACGTCGTCGTTCCAGAGCACCAAAATGCCGCCCCTTGTTCCAAGTGGTCCTATGGCTGGATTGAATTGGAAGGGGCGAAGGCTGCTGGCGCTTAAAGAGCCCGCAAGCGTAGCGTCGATGTCGCTTAACTTTGTTTCTTGCAAGCAGGCTATGTGGGGCTTCGAAGATAGGATCGTTTCTCGAACAGTTGTTCTTCTAGCCGGTGTAGGATCAAGGAGGCCGACTAGAGGGGGGGTGAATAGGCGGTTTTAAAACTTTTGGCTAAAACCAAGTTTTGTATGCGGAAGCGTAAATCAAAACGGTTTTGCACAATTCAAAACCCAAATCAACTAGTGTCAAGTAAGTGCACAAAGAAGCTAGCCTATGTTAAGGTTTGCAAGCCTAGGGTGATAATAGCACAAATAAGCTCTAGTATGTAAACTTGCTCAAATGTAAATGCGACAAATAAATGAGACAAGAGACAAGGAATTTTTCACCGAGGTTCGGAAACTCGCCGGTTTCCTAATCCCCGTTGAGGCGAGCCCAACTCCACCGCTCAACCACGAAGCCACCGCACGCCCCCTTCGTCAAGGGGTGGGAAAGGTGGGAGCCGGCCCACAGAGAGGACTACCCAAGCCTCGATCACTAGGGTAGTTCTTCCTTCACTCCGAAGGTGGTGAACTCCAAACCACTCACAACCGGCGCCGGGCCTCCTCCACAATCTCCTCGGAGAGGTCACCGGGCAACACCTCCACAAGTCTTCTAGGACGCGGCAACCTCCAAGAGTAACAAGTCTAGGATGCTTGCCGAGGATGATCAAGTGCCACACTAGCTATAACAATGAAGCAATGCACTTGGATTGGCTTAACTCACTCTTTAACAACTCACTAGATAAACTAAGTGCACAAGGGTGTGAGAGTTCTTGCAAGGGTTCAAGATAATGCCATGGAGTGCCAAAACCTTACCCTTGCTGCTGGGGAGTGGGTATATATACCCCCAACCACCAAAACTAGCCGTTGTGGACGAAATCCACCAATTCTGCTGTCTGCCGGTCAGACCGGCGAAGGGTGGCCGATCAGACCGGCCTCAAGTGTAACGGCTAGAATACTAGCCGTTACAGTGCATTTAATGCTCTGACGGCAGGGGGTCCGGTCAGACCGGTGGCCAAATGGCCGGTCAGACCGACCACGGCTCGGTCAGACCGCCATCAGCTCGGTCTGACCGACTGCGGCTCTGGCGGCTCTGGATCGCCAAGACGAGACCTCCTTCAAAATCAAGATGAGCGGTCAGACCGCCATGGGATGGGCGGTCAGACCGGACAACATACTTCGGTCAGACCGCCATAAGGGTGGCAGTCAGACCGCAGGTCACTTTTCAGCTCAACCGACCGTTAGTAAAACGGCGATATCTCTTGACTCGGGTCTTGGAATTTGGCGTTCTTGGACTCTATGGAAAGCTTATTCAAAGGGCTATCCAACCCATGAACAATCCATCCAAGAAACACAACTTTTATCAGGGAGAAAGGGCTCACACTCCAAAGGATACTCCACCGGACATAACCACATGAGGCTACCCAAACCTATAGGGATTTGCCCACTTCTCTCTTTGTTTAGGACTTGAGAAAACTCACCACACTAGGCTAGACAAGCCCACCTACATGCATATGAACTAATATGGCGCAAGATCATCCACATGCTCGCTTCATAGACCCCTCTTGATAGTACGGCGCCTATCTAGCAAATCCGGTCTACACCAAACACCAAGACCGGGAAAAGACTAAGAAAACATTCTTAGTTCAATTATACCTTTGCCTTGCGCCATTGAACTTGGGGTTAATGCTTAAGCCAAGATCAACACTCGTGACCATTCGCTTGAACCATGTTTATGCCGAGGTCTTGATCATCCTTTGTTAAGATTTTCTTCTCATCACAATCTTGACTTCATTCTTGTGGACATGGCGATGTCCTTGGCTTAGTGACCATCAACCCATGGTGTCATCCATTAGCCTCATCACAATTAGACCTATTCCTTTGCACGGCTCAAAGGAAAACACTAGTCCTAACAAATCGGTTGTCATCCTCCACTTGGTGACCAACCGGTTGCATATGAAAGATATGGATATGTTTGTTGAGTATTCATTAACATCACAAGTGTCATATACTCGTATGCAAGCTCAAGTGCAAAGATCCGATATAAATAATAGGTGAACAACATGGATCTAAAACATGCACAATAAATGTATAGGATTTGCTCCCCCTAAATATATGCATACAAATAAATATACAAGAGAGGCAAGTGTATGCATAAGTAAAGAAGAACCAATTGGGTTTATCCTATACACATGGAGAATGCACGTAGCAATGACAAGACAAACAAAAAACACATACCTTCATGATCTCCATGTTCTCAAAGTAAAGGAGACTAAATAAGATAAGGCTCAAGTGTACATTAGTCTCACACTTATATAACAATAACATGGAAATCATATATATGAACCTATCAAAAAGTAGGAGATAAGAAGTGATACATATTGCTTTATCTCCATGCATTTCATCCTTGTCATGATTAAGGTCCATCTACCACATTTCATTATCGGGAAATAACCTAGTTGACAACTTATGTAGAAGAGAGGCTAATCCCATAAATATCGGTTTATCATCCATCACCAAAGCAACAATTACACAAATTGTTTAATCCAAAATCTTTCAATCTTTTTCTCTCTTTTGTGATAGATAATAACCCGATATAGACAATATAGAGAGATGAGGTGAAAGATAATTTCAAAACAAGGTAGAGATCTTATAAAACAAAACAAAATATAGAATAAGCTCCCCCTCAAGATGTGCACACATATGGATATGAAGGAACGCATATGCACATAATCAATAAAGATCAATGAGGAAGTTCACACTATATTTTGGATCCACAAGAGAGACCAAGTTAAAATATGTGAAGTTTAATACATACCTCTCATCACTTTTACTTTCATATCCAAATGAGACTAGTCAAAGAAAGGCTCATAAAAATGATTAGTCTCATATAATTAGATTTGTCATTAATCACCAAAACCAAATTAAGGCACTTGAACTTACAGCTGGTCTATTCAAACCACGGACGTTCCATGACAAAATATCAATTTTCGGATTTGACATGATTGCAAAAGTTAGCTCTAATAGGACGGCGGCGCTCTAACAACAGGCGGTGCGGGAGGACGTGAATTGATCTCCACGGATGATGCAAAGGCAACGGCACTAGGACGGTTGCACATGGGCCTAAATCGCGCGGGATGCCTAGGTGGCGTGGGCAATTTGGCCGTCGCGGCAGCACCTGGTTTTGCTGGGCCCAACTGGCGCCGAGGCGACGAGAAGCGGGGGGAGAACGTCAGCTTGGGCCCGCCTCTTAGCCGCGGGCTTGGCTAGCCGAAAGCATGGGCCAAAACATGGCCTAGCTTTCTGGGGATTTGGTGGGCCGGCCTGCGCCATACAGGACGGTACAAGGTTGGGGGGCCGAAGTCCGTTGTTCCTCCCTCAGCTAGTGGTGGTGGCGCTTGCTACCCATCCCAGCGGTGTGGTGGCGCTCGCTGCCCGTCCCGGTAGTGTTGCCCGGGAACACGACGAGGCAAACTAAGTTAACAGCGGTCAGGAGCCTTTTGTTGATGTCTTGCCTTGGGACTTGGCCCACGCTTTGCGAAAGAGAGGGGCTCGGAGGGGCGCGAAATTGCTGTGCCGGAGGGGGGAAGAGGAAGAGAGTTCACGTAATTGTTGCGAACGATTTGCGGAGTCTTGATTGGAAATGCCGTCATACTGACTGGCCGGGCACATCTCAGTTTCATGCACACACATGAGCAACAACATGAAAGGTACTGGATACATTAGGAGGTAAAGCACCGGTCACCGTGATGTCGTGCACGGCTCATGTTGCTGCCTCTATCTCCTGCGTGCAGCAGGCATCCGCCAGCCCAAGAATCTTTGCCAGTGTCGCGTCCGCCGCTTTCGCCTCCTCCCTCCCGAGGCCAAACAGGTGCTCGAGGGCGTTGATCGCCTCTTGCGGGTGTGGGGTGTTAAACATGGCCTTGAAGTCCGCAACCACCTTCTCCGTAGGTGTTCCTTCCGCCGGCACGAAGCCCAACCGACGACAGAGGTTCAACTGTGCCTTGAGAGCCATCGACAGGCCCGCCATCGGTTTCTTGGCCAACCTCGAGCTCCTACGACGCTCCTCAGTTCCGGCTGCGGGCGATGCAGGGTCCTGTGTCGATGTGTTGAAGGGGGTGAACGGTCACTACGGTGTGGGTAGGATGGATGGAGGCAAAACTCTAAAGAGGGAACACGGCGACACCGCAGTTGCCTATGGGTCTGCATTCATTGATGTCATCAGGCGGGTGAGTGGCGTTGCCATAGCATGCCCACCGTTGGGGAGGCCCACCTCTTCCATGGTTTGTGCCGCACGCACCCGGCGACCTATTAACCTCTACCTCCCTGTCCGGCGCCGCGAGCACGGCCTAGGCCAGGGCTGCGGTGTGTGCCAGCGCCGCGGTAAGTGACAACTTGTCGAATGGCAAGGACTCGGTCGGGTGTGAGGTGATGAGAGTCGTCGGTGTGGCAGGCTTATTGAGGGCAACAGTCACACCTGCCACATGCCCATCGTCGGGGAAGCCTGCCTCTTCCGTGGTATGTGCCGCGCACATCGGCGACCCGTTAAGAGTCGTCTCCCTAACCGACATCACGAGCACGGGCTGGGCCAGGGCAGCGGTAGGGGACCGCTTGTCGAATGACAGGGGCACGTTCGGGTGCGAAGTGATGGTTGTCATCGGCATGGCAAGCTTGTTGAGGGCAACGGCCACGCCCGCCGCCACCAGGAGCTGCCGCAAGGCTACTTCCACGGAGGCCGCCACCAGCGCTTCGTTGATACGAGCAAAAACCCGAGACGTCGGGATTGCCGCATCGCCCCGAACGGACCGAGCTTCATTCCCGCTGGCGAGCTGGTGGCGTGGCAGTTGCAGCGGGAGTGGCGGGTGAACCGGGAGGGCCGCGAACACAGCGCTGGGGACCGGTGGCGTGGCGTTGTCTTTGTGGTTGTTGCTCCCATCTTCTTTGTCACCACAGCCACCGTCGAGGTGGCGGCGACCATCGTGCCGCCCATTGTCGCCGCGGTCCAGGATTCGCGAGAACGCGTCCGCTCATGCGTGAAGTTGACATCGGGACCCCGCTGCCCATTACGCCTGCACGCGGCGTCACGAGTGTCGTCGCGGTCGTCATCGTGGTCGTCGTGCCTCCAACCGCGCCCACGGTCTGCGCCTGGGTGGTCGTTGTTGTACCGACCCTTTCATCCTCTACGCCTGCCATCATTGCATTGGGCGTTGCGGCCGTCACGGCGCCCACCGTCGGTGTCACGGTGCCTATCGCGACCATCCTACAAACGCGTGCCGTCGTTGTCAGGAGCGGAGGCATCCCTGAACGTCCGGCTCCCCAGGTCGCGCGGCTCCTTCGCGATGTCAGTGACGTTATCCTCGACACCTTCCGCACGGCCGTGGCGGAAAGTGTACGTCTGGGACGGACGCGGGTGGTGGAGAAAGTTCTCGAACCGGCGGGGGGGAGCTCGTTCGCCATCGATCACATCCAGATGCCACGGCGGGAGAGTGCGCGATGCTGGCCGGCAGGATTTGGGGTGCGGAGGTCGATTGCCGCCGCCGTGTAGTTGTGAATCTCCTCAATGTGGAAGAGAATCGGATGCTTGACGCCCTATTCCCAGTGCTCTGGCGGCCGTTCCGAGATCGTGATCGACTCGAGCAGCGGATCACGGATTTGACGCGTGATTGTCACCCACACACGCTTGTGGACGCGGCTCGGGTTCGGCGTCCACTCCCAGAGCGAGATCACCCGCGTGTCGCCGGCATCGACGGGGTGAACGAGGTCGGTCTCTACCGACTCCAGCGTGCAGGTCCTGCTGATGATGCGTTCGGCGATGTCGGGCGCCCAGAGGTGCATCGGCACGCCGTCGAGGCATAGCTTGACGCGGTACATGAGCACGGAGCCGGCGGCATTCTTCAAACTACACCACTGGATGAAATGGACTTCAATGTCGCGGCCTTTTGTGAAACCCTGCTTCATGGCATCCTCGTAGTGCCGTCGGTGTTTGAACTTGAGGAGGAAGGCCTCCGAGAAGTGGAGCGAGACCGCCGGTTCACCGGCGTGGAGCCCGAACTCATCGGAGATGACGCGTTCGACATCCTTGGTCGTAACAGAGGGAGGGGCTCGCATCGCCCAGGTGACGGCAGCAGTGCTCTCCCATTCGCGGAGCTCTCCATCGATGACGCGCGACGAGGGGATGAAGACGACATCCTCCAACGACCTTGTCTCCGGGTCTCCCAGCTACGCCATGGTGCCCTTGGGCGGCAGCGGCGGTGGCGTCGGGAGGGCCTCTGCTTCGGTGCGGCACGGCGTGGCGGCGACGTAGAGCGTGATGGAGAACGTGGCTGGCGACGCTGCCTCAGTCTAGGGACATCGTGGCGAGTGGGCGGCGAGGCCCGACTGCAGCAGCCCGATGGGGGGTGGTGGCGGGTTGGCGAGGGGGGTGGCCTCTTTCTCTTCTTGGCAGGACACGACTTGTCCTGGGGCAAGAAGATTTGTAGAATCGGGCTTTGTGGCCGGTGCGATTACAAGTGAAGCAACGCGACGGGTCGCGGCACGCCGATGCCCGGTGGTCACGGGCAAGGCATACGAAGCAACGACCTCTGGTTCTAGCCTTGAACTCCTCCAGAGAGAGAGTTGTGCGTCTCCCTCCCAGCCAGTTCGCTCCGTCTTGTCGCCTTGAATTGGGGCGATGACACTGGAGTGAATGCTCGGTTGTCCTCCTCCAACGGCGAGACTTTACCTCCGTCCACCCTGGCTCAGGCGGAGTGAAAGCGCTGCGTGGCGTCGTACACCTAGGGGAGGGACGACCACTCTCCCGCTGTGCTTTCGGCTCGTAGGCGCGGCGGTAGGCGTCGCGTCACGGTGACAGCACAGTAATTGTCGACATCAAGGCTGGGTGCGGAGGTGGTTGGGCAGGGAACGATGAGCTGCTGGTGCCGGGCGGGGAGAGAACAGCCTCGCCAAACGAGCGGGGCCGGCTCAGAGATACCTCCGGGGATACGGAGACATCCGTGACTCCGAGCGACGAAGAAGGAGCTCTGGGTCTGGGCGGCGGCGGCGAGGCCCTCCAGAACTTACCTGGGAGCCTACTCCCCGGCGAGGGCGACAGGGACGGGGTGACCGACGGCCATGAGGATGCGGAGAGGGCCACAGGAACCGTAGGGCGGCGGAGGAGCGTGGGCCGCCGCCGGCGGGTTGGAAGCGCGCTGCGGCATTTCAAACTTACAGAAGCTTCATGTTTAATTAGTTATACACAGGTTGCAGCAGCGGCCGCGGTGATGGTGGTCAGCATTTTGGAATATGCTCCAGCATACTTTAAACAAAAGCAGATTCAGCTGAAGTCGAGACAGAGAATCCAGAGCTCCGGTTTCTGACGTTTCAGTGGGATTCGATGCGGCATTGGACATTTGGACAAGCTAGAGGGAGAAGTTGCAAGTTGCAACTTGAGTCGAATGATACCTCTAGACTTTTAAAAAGCAATTCAATTTGATCCCAGCATCCGAGTGGACTAACGATCATCTCATTCGCTAGACTCGTTCTCTGATAATCCTCTGGCACGCAAGGGATCAACAGAAATGACTAGCTTGGATTAATTAATTAACAGATAACAATGCAGATGTGTAGTTGTTTTTGGACAAATGCATATCCAGGTAAGTCAAAACTCTAACGCAGACGTGATATGCACATATCTGTTCAGTTTCCTAACTGACGCATTTCTTTTCTGGACAAAAAACTAAGCTGAACAGAACAAGTGCAGTCACTTGGAGTGTAGCACCTGGAGACGTAACGAGTAGCGTGTGTAACAGATACCATCGGAGCACCACTTCCACATGATGAATCAAATTGAATTCATAGAATGGTTGAGCTGATCAGCTGATCCATTTTGATCTGTACAATCGGATTCTCTAAATGCAACTACGCGAGGATTACTAATTAAACAAGAGTCGAACACTACAGTACACTACCGTTCTGTGCCTCCCAGTCTTTCAGTAACGATCTCCAGCGTGGTCGCCTGACTTGCCTCGGCCACCGGGCCGCCGGCCGCCGCCGCCTTGCCGCCGCAGCCGGACACTTCCACCTCGGCGCGGCAGATGGGGCACAGGCGACTCTGGCGCAGCCACGAGTCGACGCACCGGGCGTGGAACCCGTGCTCGCACCTCGGCAGCACACGGCACCGGTCGCCCGCCTGGAACGCCTCCAGGCACACCGCGCACTCGCCGCCGCCGCCTCCACCGCCGTCTTCCTTGCGCTCGTGGCAGGGCAGCACGGCGATCTCGTCGGGCGTCAGGCCGGCAGCCCGCTGGTCCTGGCGCTCCTCCACCCGGAACGCGCCGCGCAGGAACACCCCCCGCCGCAGCGCCCAGAAGACGACGACAACGTGCAGCACGAGCATGAGCACCACGCCGGCGACGAGGAGGAGCACCGACAGCGTCGCTCCCGCCGCCATGCATGCAGCTTCTTCCAGCCCAATTCCTCTTTTCACTGCAGCAGCTACCAGCTAGCTGCTTAATTTACCTTGCTTTCGTACTGGACAAGAAGAGTTTGTCCGCGCGCAGCCGCAAGTTGGCGGTAGAACCAGTTCTGAAAGCTAGGTCAATCGCATCCCACGCTTATCTCGTTCTTTTGACAAACTGATGCAACTACACGTCCTTAAAAGCGACGTCCCTGTTCGATGCCCTTCGAAGTTTTCTTGTCAGTTCTGACAGAAACGTGATTAATGGGATATTTGGTTTTGCTCCCTTCATTTCACAGTAAATTAATCTAATACCCGATATGGGATAAGATATATCATAATACTATATACGTCACATCCCCTATTAAATTATTCGCTCCATCCTAAGTTTTGTTTGGTTAAAACATATATTAATATTATAAACACTGTCGAGATTTGTAATATTAGTATATATATATTTCTTATATCTTGCGATGGATGGAGTTATTTTTGGGATGAAAGTATTTTGTATTAGATTAATTTATTTTAAGATGAATGTAGTACTATAGTAAACGAGTGGCCGCCTATTGTGATTAAAAGAGTTTTTCCCTACGCTAATAGCTAGTAAGTCGCCGGCGTTGCAACAGGTTCTGGACGATCGAGTCCATGCCAGACGCTGTCTTGGCTTGGCTCGGTGCGTGAGAATGAGAAGCTGAGAACGACATGCTGCTAAGCCGCTTTGGGATTTGGAAGATTTGGTGGCTAGAATAGGCGCGGCCAAGCGATCTCTGGGCAACGTGGCGACGAGAGCGACCGCGCGCGTCGATTGGAACTCTTTGGTTGGTGGTAGACTGCGAGAGCTACGCTTGTTTTCTGGTACCGTTTCTTTTCATTTACAGTTCGTGTATATGTGGTGTGTTCGTAGCGTGCCTTCCATGCTTAAAAAAGATTTAATGGGGCCAAGGTTGGCTGTTTTGGAGTTTCTTCCTTTTGTGGGGATTTGTTTTGAGGCTTATTGCTTAGACTATAGCGACGTTGAAAAATATGAATATGTGTTGCTGATACAACGATATGGCTAAGATCAGATGGCATTTAAAAGGAATCAGGTCACTACTAAATTACGTATATCAGTATATGTTTGGCACAGCTCTAACTTCAGTTCACCTCTTCTAGAGCTGGAGCTCAGTCAAACAGTTTCAACTCCACCTAAAATGGGAGTGGAGCTGGGTAAATCTCTCACACAAAATGAACTAGAGAGTTGGAGCTGGGTTTAGGCAACTTCACAACTCCACTTCAGACCTAACTCCTGAAGTTAAATTTAGTAGTTGAAACTCTACCAAATGGACCCTCATAGTTGTAATGAGTCAAGACCCATGTGTCATTTCACAACCCTATCATCATATATTTTTAGGTTAAAAGCATATAAAAATTCAGCCACCCCATTTTAAACCAAGCTTTTAAGTTTTGTAGATTATTTTGGTCACATTATCACCCATACATATGTCCTGGTTGTAATAACTTGTAAATTCATAAAAGAAAAGAAAGAAAGAAAAAATAAGTTGCCTCAGCGCCCAAAGCTTATTCACAAATTCTCAACAAAAGCTTTTGGGCCAGGTAGTTCGATTTTCTCCACCGGAGAAGTCGTTCGGCCCGTGTAGTACCATATGTATATGGGCCCTGAAGACCTGGGAGTTTCCGTGATTGCAGGCTTGCAGCAACTGAAATGGCCCAGGCTGGGTTGGGCTGCGATGCATTTTAGTACTACTCCTGAAACATTCCTTGAACGTCCTCCCTATTCTTCACTCGGAGGTTCAGGGCACATGGAGCAACATTGCAACCGTATAATGGCATCAGATCAGCAGAGAGTATCACTATCTCTCTCCAGCTGGAGCACAATGCTGGTGGCGAGAGAGCCATGCACAACGGTCTAAACGTACCATGGCAGCTCACTATTGTTACCACTACCACGTACTACTAGGCCGCACCACCAATACTCCCCATCCTAACGTTTACCCAATGTGAGATCACGAAAGGGCTTCACTAATAATACAGTAATACCTATAGTAGCAAGACAAGACAAATCGTTGGAACTTGGAAGTATGGCAATCCCTAGTGCTGCAGACATGCCACATGGTACCTCAACAACCTGTCGTGTTCATGCATCGGACCAGCTGTACCCACTGCTTCCGAACGGCGCCCTCGGCCTCACTGGCAGTCGGTCACTTCCCGTTTGGCTTGTACTCCCACTGTTCTTCTACTGCTACTACTACTTTAGTACTCGTCGAAAAAGAAACTCTGTAGCAGCGCACGGTGTCGTTGGAGCAGTGAACTCGTGTGAGACGAGGCGAAACGGCGAGAGACGCAAGGGCGCGGTCACGTCGGCGCCAGAACGATCGATCCGATCGGCCAACGAATCGCAGCTCAGCGAGCCCGCTCGCTGCCGGGCGTGTAGTGCAGGCGATGCGATCCGCGCGCCGATTGGCGGACACGGAACATGGCGGAGCAGGAGTCGGGTGGAGATCAACCCTGGAAAGCGCACCGCGACGCCCCCCAAGATGCGCCCCCCTCATTGGTGCACACTTGACGCAGCCCCACGCGCCCAGCCGCCTACTCCACCCAACCCCCCCACCCCCATTCGCTGCCGCGCGACCACGCTAGGATCGCGACGAAACACCGATGCGATATGATGCGGCCGTTACGACGACGACGATGGAAGGACGCGCGCGCGCACGGTCGGGTAATCGGGTTGCGTCCACGGAAGATCCCCCTCCTCCCCGCGGCCGAGACGGGGGCGCAAGGCAAGCACGCAAACGCGCCAAATTGCACTGCTGGGATTACGACTCCACCAACAACGCTCGGAGCGAGACCGCACGCAAGCCATCAACGTTTGGGGTTCATTTGTTCCTATCCTCCTCGTCTAATCCGTTCTTCTCCCCGGAGTTCCTCGTCTCATTGACACGTCGCGTAATTAAGCAGGCCGCTTATCACCAGCGGATCGATCGCCGTCTCGCCATAACTCCGCGTTTTTTTTTTTCTACTCCTATCCATGGAGAACGCTGTGTTGCTCCGTCCCGCTCTGATCTGCCGCGCGCGGCTGAATCTCCGATCCGCACGCCTTTTTCTGTAGCCACACCTTCGATTTTCAATCGCCCTCAGGAAATGAATTTCTTCTCTCCTTTTTTCTTCTTTCCCTGACATGATTGATTGCAACTCCGATAGATGCTTGGATTGTGAGGCCTATCAAATATTCTCATCCCCTGATAGATTTTTCTCCACCAAAGTAATCAGACGCTCGCGATTAGCTCATTTTAGATCAGCGCCACTAATGATGGCACAGATACAGCAGATAGTACTAATTGGCAGGCGATTATAACTTGAAAGTACATGATCACCTCCCAATACGAGCGGTTGATTAGGCACTTCTAGCTTCACTCTGTACCTGCAGCAACATCGCCATCAACAAGGAGTGAAGGGGAATATTGGGGCTGCAAAAGACAAAAGATGTTCCCATGTCCTATCAAGGCCAAGGAAAATGGCTCTTGCGCTGTTCCCGCTAGACTTAACTACTGCTACTAGCTCCTAATGTGACATCAGATTCGGACCAAACCAATATAACTCTTCCAGGTAACAAAAGATTATCCATAGGACAAGTCATGCGCTAAAATACACGTCAAATCCATATATGACAATCATTCAACCAGGTATTTAGGCTTGTGGCTTAATTTTGACTTATTGCCATATAAAGTTACTATGTATACAGCATAAATAACTCATGCTAATTTGCAGTATGCTCCCAAGTCCCAAGTAATAGGCTATGGGTGATCACTTCTTCTTGGGCAAATATGGTGAAATGATGAACTGAAAGGGATGCATCACCTTAGTAACAATAGAAGTTGTAGACGAGAGGGATGGATGGAAGTGGCCACATACAGTTCCGCTTGGATGGATGAGATCGAGCCGAAAGTGTCTTTTTTTTTTAACCAGCATTTATGCAGAATTGATCTAGAATAGTACTACGGTTTTCAAAAAAAAAGTTATAATAGTACAATGCACTACCATTTTGCCTTTTTATTTGCTCCAATATATTTATTTGACTGCCTACATAATCATGTATAGTAAATCTGATTCTTCTTGAAAAAAAATCTGATGTTTATTTTTGCCGACTTCAGTGTCCACTCCCGCTCTTGCTTTACAAAAATGTGATGCCTCCTTTGTATTGTTTCCTCTACCACTGTCGCTGTCAACACTATATGCAACATCGGCGATACAATCTCCTTCCTCCTTCACAACTTCGTTGCACGTACTGCTTTAGTAAATTCTATGTCATCTTTAACAACTTGTATATCTGCCTCACGCAAATCTCGACTTACAAACCCAGTTTAACTTTACCACTTATTGTCGATGGCTGATAAGTATACAATGTTGGACACTAAATCCACAAATAATGTTCAAGTTCACCTTGCCACCATCTTCGCCATGTATTGTCGATTACAACCACTAGAGATCGTATTAAAACTTAGGTTTGAGCTGGTTCAACAGACTAGAACCCTATCTGAGTGAAAACCTTAAACTAAAACTTACTCGAATTTGCAGTGGAAAGATGTACTTGGCACAAATCATGGTGCAAAATCATAAGGCGAGAAAATCAGTTGATTTTATCAAAATTTATACTTAAACTAGTGGATAGTAAACTTAATTGATATATCTTATCAGCTTGGTCTGATTACAAATACTTGTGCTCACTGCTCATTTCAGCCTCCTAATTAATGTACTTATTTTGCAAACATTACGTGAAGATGGTATACAGCCAAACAAGAACGACAGACAGACGACGGCCAATCGTTTGCGTCAGTCGTGCTGTCCACATTGTGCAATAAATGTGAAAAGTTTACCACCATCTTCAGCCTTGCTATTTGTGTCTAACTAAAAAGAAAGGGAAAGAAAGCTAAACTGCATATTCCCATAAGCAATCTAGTCTAGCTAGCTTGTATGTGTTCGCACTAACGGCATGCTAATTAAACTATGTCCCTTTTTTAACCTTTTACTGTGTGTGCGAGTTTAATTTAATCATATATTAGTTTTCATAGCTATCATTTCTTTAAGATAAGATATTATAATATTGTTGTAAATTAGAACATCTCCGAAAGAAACAATTTCGTATCATATGTATAAGACAATTCCATACATATATACTACATTAGTGGTTAAATTTTCAAAATATATGTGGAAATACTAAACACATGAGAATGCACTTGAATTATGTAGGAATTTACCGAACTTAGAGATTTTTCACTAGTCTTTATCTCTTTAAATACTCCTTCCGTCCCAAATAAATATAACCTAGGAGAGAATGTAACCCCATTTATTCATATTCGTTGTACCGGGGGAGGGGTTATATCCCCTCCTAGATTTAGTTTTTTTTTGACAGAGGGGGTATGTGTTAGTGAGCACACGTGGTAGGTTTGCTTGTGTCTTCGATGTAATCAAGCACGGAAGAAAAACATTGTGCAACAATAAGAGGGTGCTTGGATACGTTTTAGTCCCATGACTAAAAGTAGTGGGACTAAAACTTGCTAACCTCACCCATACTTGGATCCAAAATATTAAAGAGACTAAAATCAGTTAATGAGCATTTATTATCCTCCCTCTCTAGGGGAGTTAAATGAGGAGCGAGAGGACTAATCCATATTTTAGTAGGGGTTCCCCTGACTAAAGAATTTTAATCCCGATGCTAGTTTTAGCTCCTCTTTAATCAGGGGTACTTGGAAATTTAGCCTCTCAAAAAGACTAATTTTAGTCAGGCTAAAATTAATCCTATGGATTCAAACACCCTCTAAGTCAATAACGGTGAAGCTAGATAGGACTCCTAAACTTTCGGCTGCTATTGTAGTAGTACTCCTAGTACGTACTACGTAATACAGTACTAGCAGTGCAAGCTACTATACGTACCATAGCTAGTAGTAGTGCGCACCGTCATGTCTCAATCACTAGTTAATTAGTCCGTCATATGCACTATTGTAGACTGGAGTACATAAGTGGTTTGTTCAGCGTTAATTAAGGTATGCTCAGTGACATGCCAAGACTGATCTGTACTCACAAAAACTGGAGTATCACTTATATATATTTCAGTGATCTGACTTTCAGTTATGTTTGTTCTACAGTTTCTAGATATATAAATGCATATCGATCCAGCTTAAAATTCAAACTTCAGAAACTTTTTGATTTAAACGAGAAGGATCGCCTCTCCCTAGTCACACTACAGTTCAACCGGAGGCGGAGTACGTTTAATCATCAACCACCGTACAGATACAGTAATCAGAGATGACATGGTCAAGAACAATTCAAGACTAAAAATCTCAATTCGACGACATGATTTGGTACGTGCCATGAAAAGAGTACTTGCCTCCATGCACTTATTGCTACCCCCCCTGTTCTTCTCGTACATCATCACCATGACAGATTTGATTCACCGATGTTACCCTACCATATACCATGCATGCATACACCTCCTTCCTTCGTAGCCGATCGAACTCAACATTACAGACAAAGAAGCGGAAAATTGAAAAGGAGAACGATTTTTTAACACGAGAATTGAATGCACGACGCGCGCGCGCGCGCGCGCGGGAGCGAGCCATCTAGTTCCACATCCACCAGCTGATCTGCTGGCCGTCCTCCTCGTCGTCGTCCGCGTGTTGGTGGTGGTGGTGGTGGCCGTGGTCGGCGAAGAGGACGCCGGCGTCGTCGGCGTAGTAGCTGCAGCCCTCGTCGCTGCCGGCGCCGTCGTCCTCCTCCGACTGGATTCCCCCCGCGGCGTGGTCCATGGGGCCCATCACGCAGTCGTGGTACTCGTCGCCCGGGAAGTATGACTCCACGCTGCTGTCCACGGCGGCGAGATGCTGCCGGCCGCACCCGACCACCAGCGCGTCCGTGTCCACCACCGCGCTCCCGCCGCTGCCCGTGCTCAGCCTGTCCTCGGCCTTCACCTGCTGCTGCACCTCGAACGCCGCCGCCGCCGCCTCCTCCGCCGGCGCCGGTTCCTCGGCGTCCGAGACGGCGACCTTCACGTCCGCCGCAGGCAGCCCCGAGGCGTCAACGGCCGCGCCGTCGCTGCCCTCGGTCGCCTCCTTCTCTTGCAGCTTCTCGGTCAACGACATGACCTGACGGCACAGATCACCATGAATTCAGTCAGTAATCCGGAGGACTAATCGAGGTTACGTTGGGGGGCGGCGCGCGTAGATAGCTTACCTGAGAGTGGAGGCGGTGGTTGTCCTGGAGGAGGGCGTCGTGGTCGGCGCGGAGGGCGTCGAACGACGCCTTGAGGCGGTCGAAGTCGCGCTCGAGCTGCTTGGTCTTCCAGCGGGCGCGGCGGTTCTGGAACCACACGGCGACCTGCCGCGGCTGCAGCCCTAGCTTCCGCGCCAGCTCCGTCTTCCGCTCCGGCTCCAGCTTGTTCTCCTCCTCGAAGCTCCTCTCCAGCAGATGCACCTGCACACACGTCGACGCCGATCCAGTCGTCACGTCACAACTCGGAACAGAGCACCGCCGCCGATCTTTACAACTTAGCTACTAGCTATCTACCTGTTCCGGCGTGAGGCGGCGCTTCTTCTCCGGGAGCTGCTCGTCGTAGTACTCCTCTTCGAGGAGCTCGTCGGGCGTGGTGAAGAAGGGCCGCTTGACGCCGCGCCCTCCTTCCTCCATGCCGAGCACCGGTCTCGCCCCTTCATCACTCCCACATCGCAACCGCAATCAGTACAGAAATCGCGCGCCACGAGCCACGCCGTGAATAGGTAACAGATTTAGATGAGACTAATACCTCGATGGAACATGGCCCCGCCGCCGCCGCCAGCGCCGCAGTCCAAGAAGAGCATCTGCCCGGCGCCGGAACCCGCCGTGCTGAAGATGAGCCGGCCGGACTCCATCGCGGATCAAATCTCCAAGCAAAGCTAGAGAGATCGCGCGCCTTAATTACTTGTCGTGAGGGGGGAGAAAATTCCAATCAATCAAACGCGCTTGTTGCGTTCGATGTATATATTTACAGCTTGCTGTGGCGGAGAAGATGATCTTATAAGAAGCAGGAGGAGGACGCGATGGTGGCGGCGATCTTGTGGCGGAAGAAGCTGGTGCTCCACAGAAGCCTCGTGGAGATCTTCATCGGCGTGAGCGAAAACCCCATCATGCACGCCCCCAACCCCGATGTCCCGAGAGATCTCCTCAGCCGCGCGGGGAGGAGACCACTCGCCGGAAGGAGCAAAACTCACCTCTTTCTCCCTCGCTCGCCGGAGAAGAAGCACAATTCGGCTACGGCTCCGGTGGCCGGAGAAGGAAAAAGGAATGTAACAGAAGAGGAAAATCTTTTCTTGGTTTTTTAAAATGTGTTTATTCTAACCAGGAAATTATTTTTTTATTTCCTATAATATTTTTTTCTTGTGGAGGGCTCTGAAGCTAAAGTTTGAAGAAATGGAGAGGGGGCTTCTTATAGGCGCCCAGGGTGGGTGGACTGACGGAATTGCCCCTGCGTGGCAGCGGTGGGTGGGAAGGGACGGCTGGTGAGGTAGACGAATGGAGTTTAGAAGAAACCGGGGCATCTGATCGGATACGATCTCATCCTTTTGCGCTGAAAGGTGAAAACTGTAGGTTGTGTTGCCTGGTTGAAGGCTCAAAGGCACCGAGAAGACTCGTTATCTTCTCGGGCCAAGATCTTCTGCGAACAAAATCATCAAAACTATTTCACTCATGTTTGTCCAAAAAAGATCAAGTAGTTGGATAACTTGGATTAGATTTCCATGCAACAGGTTGCATAGAAGGAAGAAGTTTCCCTTTTGATTCTCAAAACATCTACAGGTCTCATTTGGAATCTCTAAACTTTATATGATTTTCACGCGGACCAATTAATCCCTATAGAACTCAGAGAAATTTGTGTATTGGAAAGAAGGGCTAACAGTGGATACCTCTTTCGAACGACTAAAAATTTTTGTCGCGTGTGAAGGCAGTAAGAAATAATTCCATGTGTATTCCTTTAGATTTTCGCCTCAACATGCGGATTTAATTTAGCTTTGCACGGGGCGTAAATGAGGTGTGAGTCATGCCGTGAACCCACTGGGCTAGCCTGCGCTCACTAACCACTTGCCCGCTTATACACCCACTTAGCTCGTTGTAGCAACCTGCACAAACCTAGCGGGACCGCACCAGGCCTGCACCTTATTGTCTCAGACAAGGAGAGCACATCACCTTGAACGAGGAGAAGTAACGAGGATCTTGATTGCTATTGAGAGATGATGGAATGACTAACTTCCAATCACCTATCAGCTGTTATTTCATAGTAGTTGATCATGAAGAGGAAGAACATGGTTGGCCATGGCAGTGGTGTCCATAGTAGCCAAGAAGTAGCAATGGCACTGCTATGTGACTATTTCACGACTTCAGCCTGTCTGTTGAGGGACTTCTCTTCCTAGTTGGGACACAATACGACGCAAATGGTCCCGCTCGAGTAGTTCCAGGCCATAGAGAACACATAAGCCCTAACCAAGCATGTCGGCCTAGAGAGTAAGAAGATTATGGCGGCTCATTTTACACCACCTCTATCTGCAACACCAAACAAAAGAAAAAATGTCTGAACGACGAGGAATGTGTTCCAGTGGATGCAGTGGATAGAATGTCACCAAGGCATCCAAAAACTCAATCGAACAATTGCCACCACCATGGAAAATGATGCTTTCTGGTGTGAGCTAAGGAAAGGATTGTCTCTCTCTTGAATTTCCCTGGAGAGAAGAGAAGCAATATGGAATTTACAAAACCATTTTCGTTCACAATAGTACATGAGTGTGCGAAGCACAATTCGAACGGCTTTCCAGTGCAATCACTGAGTTGTGGTGCGGTCTTCCATGTCCGACACCAATTCTGGTTGGTGTACATGTTTGCGGGTTTGAAACCCACGAACAACCTAGCAGTCAATCGAATGGGTTTGCGGCATCCGCGATGCCTATGGTGGACAACACGGACATGGGACATGTAGTCGTTACTCACACCACTTACACCCGTAGCTACGTATGTTGCAGAACATGTCAAAATAAATGACATGCTTTCTCCAATTAATATACATGTTGCTTGACTTTTCTTTCAGTCCTCGTGGTGCAACATTGACCACAATTATTTTATTAAAAACCTTTGTAAAATCTGATTGTCGACGGGAGATACCCGTAGACTGTATCCTGAGGGTATTAGGGTACGTTGGTACGAGGATCTACACGAAACGATATCAAGCACACAAAAAGATAAAGATTATACTGGTTCAGATCCCTTGTAAGGCAATAGCCCTGTCTAATTTATATGGGATTACGACGTGTCGATGTTATAGATCACGACTATGGTATTTACATAGTATGGGGATCGTTGGTACCAGGGTATACGCAAAATTGAGGTGAAAGAGATAGAATATATGGATTTTTATACAGGTTCGGGCCCCCTCAACTGACAGGTAATAGCCCTACTCCTGTTGGCCGAAATCGGTGTTGCTCTTATTCATCAGAATCACTCAAGTACAATATTTGGGATAACCTATCTAGTCATCGTCGACACGACGGCATAGATCACCACCCATAGTCGACGACGGAGTAGTCTTCATTCTCGAATATGAACTCGACTAGATCAGAAATAGCGCTAGATCCCTCTTGTCGGTCTCCGCGGGCACCAGATTGGGTATGTCTAGGCGTATCTCTGATGTCGATGTCTGACGGTGTGTATTGGTGTCTATTCTGACTGTTGCATGCCTCTCTACGGGCACCAGATTGCCTCTCTCCTCCTAGTGGTATTGTGTTTATACCCATAGATATCCCCTTATCTAAGTATAACTAGGGAGACAGGTATGGATACAATCTGAGTAGTACTTGTAGTTTTTATGTAGAACTCTACTTCTCCTTCTTTATCCGGAATACCTTCTATATATGAGGCATGATTCCGTATAATACTTGGTATATGGTGGATCCCGCCGAGATTAACCCAAGACTATTGGGTATGACTTATCGATAACACTAACATGACGGAACCACAGAGATTACAATAGAGAACAACAAAACTGACGAATTACTGACTAGATCCCTATCAAGAACAACTCAAAAAGATCAAGCAGTGTTTTGACTTCGAGTCCTCCGTTTGCTTCTTCCATGGTGAGTGGCTAAGCTATGATTCAATAACCTCGTAGGGCCTTGTATTTTACCGCAGATATCTTGGTCTCCAAGTAGAACTCGGAGAGAATTCCCTTCGTACAAGATCGTAAAGTCCGCCTACTCCCCAAACAAGACTCTGACTCCTTCTATTCAGGAAGACTGTTTCCTTATAAACCGTTAAATTTCATTATCTCTAAGGTAACCTTCCTTCCTGTATACTTAAGGGTATTTGTATCCGTATACTTCATTAACCTAAGGATATGATGTATGCCTTATCCGTAACCCTAACACTGATAAACCTATACATATATGGGATTATACAATATATGTATACCATTTATCTTTCTAAGTAAGTATTTTAAAACTTTTGAAAATCAAATAAAATATATTTATGACTAGAAAAATTGCCCGTGCGTTGCAACAGGGAGAAAAAATGAGAAAATTAGGGAAAAGTTGAGGAATATTTACATTATGTAATTAATTGAAATATAAATTTTCTGGAATATTTGAGAATTTTTTAAGTAGGTAGGTGTATAATTAAATTAATTTATAAGTAAAGTAAGTGTGAGATATACAATGGTATGATTGGATTTAATTTTTATTAAATTAAACATGATGAATAACACTCTTTGAAATTTTATTGGAATTTTCAGAGCTTAATTGCTAATTTTGATAATACAAACATCATCTCAGTATTTATTTAAATAAAAATCCTCATTTCTCTCTGGGCCATTTTTAGCCCATTTTCTCTCAGTCTGCAAACGAAGTCTAGTTAGCCTCCCCCAACTCCTCCTCTCACTGCATTGTGTTGGACCCGCCGGCCTGCCTGCGGCCCATCAAGCGTGCGCGTCCAGCACTGATGCAGCCCAGCGATGGAGGAGGCCCAATGCGGAGGCGATTTGAGCCGTCCAATCTGATGGATGGCTTGGATCGCCTCTGCGCTACTGAATATGCAGTCAGGGGAAACCCTAACCCAAACCCTCACTTTCTCCCCTTCTCTCTCCCAACCCCCCTCTCGGCAACGATTGTGAGAATGGACAACGGCGATGGTGGTCTGGCGAGGTGGAGGACGCGTGCAACGACAAGCGCCGAGTGGCTCCATCTGTGTCGGCTGGGGGCGCGTCGAGGACGGCGCCAAGCCGTACCATGGCGTCATTTGTCCGGCGAGGTGGGCGCGCAAGTGGCGGTTAGCGTCGTGCGGCCCGGACCTCGTCGGCAGGGGCGAAGCCAAAAGGCGGTGCCAAGCCAACGCTTCCCGTCCTCGGCGAGGGATGGTGGGGAAAATTCCATGGCAGCGCACGCGCGGCGGTGAACCGGCGCAACCCCGAGGAGGTCGGCGAGCTTAGGGAGCTTTTAAGGCTGGTAAGTTTCCGAAACCCGAAGCTTAAATTTCTTGATTTTGTTTGGATTTGATTCGGGTTCTGGGGCTTTGTGTCTTACAACCGAATTAGGGTTCTTAATTTTGGGGCTTTCGGGGAAATTTCAATCTGATTTCGAAAATTGAAGTGACAATCGGAAAAATCAATTTTTTAAGTAGTTCAGAAGTAGTTAAGATTGATTAGATTAGAGATAGAGAAGAGATATATACGGACGATGGAAACGGATAGAAATCGGATTTTTTGCCGCGCTTTTTTTCCCATCCTTTTTACTATACAATCGGACTTTTTTTCTTATTTTAGACGGACGATGGAAACGTTTTCAATTTTTAAGTAGTAGAGATGAGAGGGAATTACTCTTTCTGTTAAAAAAAAAAGTCTAATACTAAGGATATTCTCGTGATTAGATTTTTTTTGGGACATATAGGTACCGGAGTACTTCGTACGTCGGATTCAGTACACACAAGGAAACTTTACACTAGAGTCGGTAGTAAATCCACACCAGATCCAAGGCAATAAACAGGCGTCTGCTAGCCAATAGGAGATTAGTCCATGCCGACCTGTCGGGTAACTGTCCTATGACAGGGAATCCGGATTATCCAACGGGATGGAATCCACAGGCACGTCCGATCCGGCGCCACCGAAAATGAACAGCTCGCCCAGATGCAAACAAAATGACCCTCTCACTCACTCAGTCACTCAGTCACTCACTCACCCTCTGCAGCCGGGCCCCAGGGGACATCCAATGTGGTGGGGCAGCATGTGTTGGGGCTATGTGGTGGTCTATTGGCCACAATTTGCATGAAAAGATTCCGTTTAATCTCAGCGGTCCAGCGCATGCATGTTCCAGGGGTTTCTGCATTGATATCTTTTCATGTGATTTTTTTTCTGTACTTACTAATAGATATACGTATTTTTGCATGTATTTCCTCCAGCATATGAAGGAATGTCTTGGTAGAAGACTCTTCATGTGAGGTCTATGCTTACTTAGGGCATCTCTCCGACAGTTTAGATTAATTTCAGTTTAGCTCCATGAATTCTTATTTTCACGAAAAAAGTATATTTTACTTCCTCAAATTATTTTATTGGATTATTTAACCCTCTCAATTATACTTCTACTCAGTTTATACCATAAACTATTGAAAATGGTTCGCTCTACTCCCTATTTTCTCCTCTCTTTATATAAGCCATGTTTCAAGTCATAATTTTGTAGTCCTACATGATACCATTATCAAAATGCTAATAATAAGTTCAATCTTTTCATTTTTTTTGCTTCAACTTTATAATCTTGATATTGAAATCAATCCAATGTGCTTTCAACCTAAGTAAACAGTGATAAAAAATTCTAAAATTATGTGACATAAAGTTGTAATACACCTATCATCATTTTACTTGATGATGATAGGTATATTACAGAGAGAAAATTACAACTTATACAGAGAGAAAAAAGAGAAATACTGTTAGGGCGTAAAGTGAATCATTTTTCAATAGTTTGAGGTATAAAATAAACAATAATAACAATAATAATTAGAGGTTCAAGAGCTTTGATAAAATAGTTTGAGGAAGTAAAATGAACTTTTTTTCTTTGTTTTCACCATGGGACGCCACGAAATTTACAATACCAATGCGATAGGTATATTGGCACTTCATTATATATCTAAAATGATATATTGGGATAAATTGTCTCCAGCGCATGGAATGAAACACTGCACCATGCTAAATTTTTATGCTTGTAGTCCTATGCTTTTGATTTATTATTCATTAATTCCCCTAATATATCTAGCTATTCCCGACATCACACGCTACTTTTGCGGCCAATCACTAATCCTATCTCGATTATATCTTTGTCCATACTATCAGTCACAAAAGCTATTGTATTAATATCATTGCCCATCTCTTTCAGATTTCTTAATTTCCTTATTATTAAGACCTCGCACAACTCATTCAAAAACAATACGGAGTATGTTTCCTTATTCTTTATTTCGTTCTATCATCTTATTACATAAACTCTCTTAAAATTACAATGCAGGGAAAAATCCAGAAAAAAGAGTAAATAGGCAACAACCCATCTCGAACAACACTGTGAAAGTTGTTTGCAGAGAGCAGCGCATGCACCGTACGTGCAAATTAAGCAACCGTAGTAAACACGCACCTTGCAAATGCAGCCTCTCCCTTCTTTCTCTTCCCCTCTCTTCAGAGTGGCCACGAAATCTTATGTGGCAAACCTCAAGATAGCTGTCACATGGACAAAGACGCCCTATGCTATCGCCTATTGGTGGACCAGTCACTGCCGCCCTAGCCTACAGTAGCAGTGTGTAGGCTAGGGCACACCATGACAGCGCAAGTGTTAGTTGAGGCTGGCAGAATTTGATTGGTTCATGAGAATTTATAGAAGACGATCAATATTTGCCGCGCGGCTTGATTATTCAAAAATCGACAAGGCAACGTTTCTAATCACGTAGTGAAATTAAGGCTTCTATAGCTAATTAATTCCACCCTGGATAGTACATGCACGCGAAATTGTAAATGCCAAGTGGTGTGTAGTAGTAATAAAGCAGCGGCCGAGATTAAAAGGTTTCTAATTATTCATTCGGTTCTCAAAAAAAAAGTTATTCATTCGAGAATATATATGTAGTTAACTGTTAATGGCAGCGTCGTGGCCTGAGGTGGTAGGGACGTAGTGTTTGCAGAAAGCAGCGCACAGTCACACACGACAGCGACCTGAAAAATGTATGCTCGTTTTCACACTTAACCTGATGTAGTAGTAATACTAAACTAATTAAACGGGTTATTCGCTGACGATGCGAGTGTTTTTTTAGTTCATGCAACCGGTATCTTCAAACTAGCTAGTGCTAGCCAATGGAATCGGCTAGTGTGTTAGCTAGGTGTTAGTTTACTCGGGATGCCTCATGTGAAAATGATGGGCTAAATTATCTAGCATGGCAAGTACTTCCTTCCTTTCTAAATATAAGCAATTTAAATTATTTTACAAAGATTTAAATTATTTTACAAAGATTAAAAGAAAAAATAAAATATCTAAAAAATAATTGTAGCTTTAACTGGTTAATTAGATTGTTGTGGTAGAATTAAACCACTCGGGTTCAAGTACCAGAGTCATATTTACAACTAATTATTTTTAGTGATAGATGATTATTTGTTGACAACGAGTCACTCGTGGTGACTTCGTCAATATCAAGATATGATAGTTCAGTTTTTCGGAGATACTCGTAGGGATAGGTTGCGCTTGTTGTGAGCGCTTACGTTTGTAATGTGTTTATAAAAAAATAGAAGATATTTTTTCACTCAACTTATTGGTTAAACTCTAAATTGTTTCGATTCTCATCCTAAGCATCTAAATTGGTTAAAAATGCTTGTATTTTCATGCGTATTCCAAAATATTATATTCCCTCCGTTTCATATTATAAGTCATTTGATTTTTTCAGTTAAACTTTATTAAGTTCGATCGAATTTATAGAGAAATTTAGCAATATCTAAAATATGTATTTAGTTTTATTAAATCTAAAATTGAATATAGTTTGATAATATGTTTGTTTTGTGTTGAAAATACTAATATATTTTTCTATAGACTTGATCAAACTAAAAGAAGTTTGATTAGGAAAAAGTTAAAAGAAATTTGATTAGGAAAAAAATCAAACGACTTATAATATAAAATCTATTAGGTAAATCATTTGAATCCTATAATTAGGAGTATGTACGGAGTACCCCAGCTAGTAATACTAATTAAATCACCGTACGTTGATGTGCATCTGACATCTAGCAGCATGCCACGTAAAATTGGTTTTCCATATCACGGATAAGGATCGTACAACTCACTGTCACCACCACAACACTCAAACTCTCAAATATTAAGTTTTTTAGATAACGACTAAACGATTAAGTACGGAGATTAACGACATATGAAGAGAGACACCCAGGTTGATCCAGAGCTTAAATTGACAATTACTCATTTGATGACCAAGTTTTCAAGTGATCAGATTATATGCGACGAAGCAGCTAACGCAATCACCAATGAACAAAGTAAGTTAGATCGATCAAACAGTACTTGCAAATACGTTCCCCTCTTGGAGAGAGAAAGAGATCAGAGCGAGCGAGCCAGCTGCGCATTACACCGAACAGCTACGATGACCGTCTACGATTGCTAGTAGAGGAAACCGATCGCACCATACACATATATTTGTCACGTTTTGCATTAGTGCATTACTACTTTCGATCGCTTTGCTTATGGAGCTAGGATACACAGTTCAAAAGTTAAAGAAAACAAAACAAAAAAAAAAAGAGGAGATCGAGGAAGAGAAGAACACGACGACGGGATACGTTGGAGGTGGTCCCACCGACGCTTGCCTGTACACGCGAGTACGCGACGCGACGGAGAGCTCGTATTTCTTTAGCCGACGGGGAGGAGCACGCGGGAAGCGTGGGGGCGAAGCCGGAGGAGGGGCAGCGGAGTAATTTCCGCGGCGCCGAGATGCCCGGGCCCACCGACGGGGGGAGGCGAGTGGGTCACGCGTCACGGATGGCTTGTCTTACGTGCACCACGTATGCGGCTGTGGGCCCCACCACCCGTTTCCGGGGTAGTAGCACATGGGCCGCGCCCACCTGATCCTCTGCGCCCGCGGCAGCGCAGCGCCTCGCCTCGCCGGCGTTCCGCTTTTCCGCCCGCTTTCCCTGGGTGCGCGCAACGAAGAAAAAGTTTTCTTCTTCTGATCTTCTCCTACTGCTGCTCTTGGCTCGAATCTGGAGACCGACTTTTTTTTTTCTTTCTTCCCATGCACCGCTGCACTTATATTTCCTCAATCCAATTTTTTTTAGTTTTCTAAATGAATTGAATATATTTATAGTTTTTAAATTATTGACCAAAACTAAACAATCATCTTAATACTCATTGTTTGCATGTATGCAAATAATTTATTGGTTTTATCATATGGTGGATGATTTTTAAAAAAAGTTTTATACTGTATTTTAACAGAGGGAGTAGGTGTATTTGCTAGTGGTGCGCACAATAGTTCACACACGGTTAATGTTTTTCGAAGGCTCAGTACTGGTGGTACACTGCAACCAGATCAAATCAAATCGAATCACATAAGGAAGGGGAAATTCCATGGTCATATTGGCAAACGTTTCGCCAGCTCTGTGGGACTGCGGCCGTCTGTGGCCGTCCCGTGTGGCCTGCGCGGGAGGCAGGCCGGCGGAATAAAACGCTCGCTCTCCGTTACCGTCCTTTTCAATCTCTCGCCTATCTGATGGAGGAAGAAGAGAAAGAAAAGCAGCGTTGCTGCTGCTGCCTCTGCGTGTATGTGTTGATCACTCCTTTTTTTTCTTCGCCCACTCAGAAAGCAGCGGAGAGAGATCCGCTTTCGCGTGCGAGGTGACTCTCCCACATCTCACGCATTCGATTCGACCGTTCCGCCGTGCCCCATATCTGCGCGTTATTTTTAGCCGTGCGCGCGCCTGCAGCGACTGACGGTGGAGTGAACCTCGGTGATCTCCTTTGAAGTCGCTACTACTTGTTCAATTGTTCACGTCACACTTTTTTCTTTTCTACTACATGTTCTAAAATATAATAATCTTATACTCTCTTCATTCAAGAAATTTTGGTTAGATACATTTTATTTTGGAATATATACCATCCAAACTAAATCCATTGTATTTTGGGATGGATGGAGTATATGATTAAATACATAATTTTAGTATTATTAATCTATACTAAGGTTTATTGTAGTACGAATCTGTCCATGCAATTATTCTGATTCGTAGTGCAATAATATACTCCCTCCGTCTCCTAAAAGACTAACCTCTGGAGTTGGTTCGGATTCATATCCATAAGTTATTTTTTAACGGAGGGTGTATGATCTCCTTAAAGTCGCTACTATTATTTATGACTCTTTTTTTTCTTTTTTACTACTAGTATTACTCAGAGAATTGTCTCTCTCAAATTGTTGACACAAACTTCTTCCATCAAAAGTGTTAGACATTTTTTTGTCTTTCTAAAAAGGGTTTAAAAAGATGGTCATATTTATAGTCTATATGTGCTAAATTAATTGTTAATCGGAACCCAAACAACCATCTTATTACTCATCCATTGGTTGTATGTATGCAAATAACTAGGTGATTCCTCTCACTTTGCTGCTGGAATTACTAAGTAATTCTTAATATATTTTTTCAACAATCAAGTTAGGAGTGAAAAGGAAAAAAAATAATGAAACATTAGGGTTTATCAGTACTTATCATGAAATAAACAAATGATACCCGCGCTTTGATGTGAAACATATTGATTTGTAAAATGATAGATTTTCTAGAATATTGTGCAAATGATGTGAGGGTGATGATTGAATATGCTTGCATGTTGATTTGTAGAATTAAATAAATTATAGATGATGTAGTATGCTTGCATGACGTTAAATATATAATTATTGCTAATGGGTGATGATGTGGTATAGTTGTATGTTGAGATTTAGAATTAGTGAAACTATAAACTTTATAAAAAGTATAGGTTCGTTGTTTTGTTACATAGGATGGTTAATTCCTTCTTGAGCTTGTGACAGAAGGAAATGTATTATATTTTTAATACAGGGAGTACTTCACTAGCAGATTAGTTGACTGCACGCGCGATGGATATTAGTCTTGCAGTTCCACCGCTTCGTCTACAACTAGTTATTCACTGTAACACTTAGCAACTAGAAAATAATTTATGCATAAGACTTTATATATACATATATATATATATATATATATATATGTATGTATGTATGTATGTTCTTAGTGATTAAAAGTCAATTCCGAAAAATAAACTACACTGAAAAAATAATCAAAATCAACTCTAAAATCAAGTTTTATGATTTAAATTTTGGTTGCGATTGTTTGAGAAAACATGTAATGCAAACCACATGTGTAGCGGAAACCTAAAAACTACCGTTAGATAAAAAATGGATGTTCAGGATTTATCCACGTTACCAGGAGTAAACATTTTTCTCCTAATAATTTTCTACTCATGGTTAAATCAGGGGTTAAATTTTTTACTTTTGGTGATATGGAAAAATCTCAGATGTCCGTTTTCAGATTTAATAGTAGTTTTTCAAGTTTCCACCGTTGTTTGCACTATATTTTTTCCCTGATTGTTTCTCCTCTGAATGTTATTTCTGAATGCGGATCATCTTTCATAACAACAGGTAACATTGAGATACTGACATGTGGGCCTATATGTGGTATTTCCTAGTGCAGTAACGGTATTGAAAATTTGAAATGTACTGTATGGTGATCTGATCCGCTGCATCAATAAAAATCGTTTTGAAGAATCAAACCCTATATTGGACTTGTCGGAGAGGCAGAAAAAAAAATAAGATTGGACGGTGCAAAAGCAGCTGTACTTTTTATGCCTTACTGTAAAAGAAAAAGATGCTCTTAAGACTTAAACTAAAACTAACCAGGTTAGAGGACACTTTGTTTTCCTTTTCTCTTTGGAGGCAGTTTCATCGGCACTCCGGGTGCACCAGTCCTAGGCAGATTCTTTGTTGGAGGCTGGAGCAACAGATAACATATGGAGAGAAGATAAAAGAATAAGAATATTTAAAGAGAACTAACCAGGTCTATCTAACAAAAAAAAACTTTTCTTTTAAGATGGATAGATGTGAATAATCATGGCCCTGTAAGGTTGATCGGATTTAACATATCCGTTCAATAGATGCCGGCAAGAGATTCTCTCTTCTCCTTTGCAGCAGAGGCTTGCTTGCTTTCGTTTACTTTTTCTATAAAAGAAATATTGCTCGTTGATTATTCATTATACATATATACAAATACAATTCAACGCAATAGTATGAAGGTGCTTTTCAACGCTCCGGAAATTCTCTATTCCAATGCTTGATAGTTTACCTAATTATCATTAATTATGCTCTTCAGGAAATGGAACATTGTAACGTGACACATAATGTAATCAAGTCTAGAACCAGAAATTAGCTAAATAATCAAGTAAATTAATTAGACCGGCCGCTGCACCGCAACAGTTCGTGGGTCTCCTCAACAACGAACAAAGCACGCGACAAGGTCGTATTCCCTGCATCGAAATTTCCAGGCATGTACTCGAGTATTTGCAATAATTATACAGAGTACTGGACATATCACAAGCCCATACTCAACCAGTAAGCAAATCCAGATAGCTAATCAGACATGAGTGATATGTGGACTCGATCCGTTAGAAAGTCCCAATTAAGCATCATTGCACGTCAGTAAGCTGAATCTAGTTTGTAGTACAAGTTGATCGGAAGAGCCAATGAGAACACGTAGTGACCTGTGCATGTCACCTGGCTGTCAGTTCATCATTAGTGCGTAATAATACGTTGAATTCATCCAAAATGATGGCTGCAAATCTGGCTTTGTGTTTAGGAGAAGACACGTCGGCAGCTAGCCAGCAGCTAGGTGCGTGCATCAACGATGCTCTCGCTTGCAGCTTGCTCGATTGATCTCGCTTTTGGAAGACGCACAAAAGGCAGAAAAGGAGCTAGCAGTAGCTTCTCCAAGCTAGCCGCTTGCTCTCTTCGTCTATCCACCGGCCGGTTTACTTTGCGTCTTCGATTCAGAAGGCTAATCTACCATGCTTAGTGTAGCTGATCAGTATGCTACTACAATTAACATTAGTAAAGGGGCGATGTGACAGCGGCAGAAGAATCTGAGAGAGCGTGCTATGCGTACCAATGAACTACATCGCTGAAGTACTAAACGAAAAGTCGAAAACTCGCTGCATCTGATGACTTTCAGAACGAGGAATTCATCAGAATTTCAGACGCAATATCATTTGGTTTGGTACACGTAGCATTTGCTGAGCTGACATTAGTAATCTCTTCTATTAGCAGCACGCTAATTCTACGCGACTCTTCATCTGGACGGAAAGGCCACAGAAAGAGGAGGAAAAGAAGAAAGTTGATCCTGGCGAAGCAATGGACGGGGAAGAGGTCAACCAATAGCAGTGAATGCATGGTCCATTTCAAATCAAAGAAAGAAAAAAAAAGGAAAAAGAAAGGCAAAGCCATGCGCTTGCACACCATTCGTACCATACCATGTCGATCTCACCGCCTGCTCGTGCGTGTGTCTCTGCGCATTTTCTACAGTGAAAGCCACTAGCGATACATGAGCCCTAGTGGCAGTGAGCAGAGCACTCTATGTGCAAGGGTAAGCACAAACAAAGCAAAGCACCTCCATTGACCCAGCTCGGCTTGCCGGCCAGCACTCTCTTTCTCAGTAGCAGTAACTGGCTATACCTGCTCAATACTAGTAGTAGATGTTTATTCAAGTGGTTAAATATCATTGATCGATCAGTGCTTTGATATCGTTTTCGTTCAACTTTGAGTGGCCTCCTCCTATTTGGGAGATGATGACATTTCTATCTACTAAACAAAGTAGTAGTATAGTATAAATATAAAAAGGAGGTATGAATCTGTCGGCTTGCTCCAGCTTTGTGATGAGGAAGTTTCAACCGACGAATTAAGATTGTTTATGTAGGAGTTCGTGGTTTGGTTAGCTCGATCGACTGATGCAGAATACCCCATTCATGAGGCCGACAGGGAATCCAGATTGGAGCAGCTAGATATTTCTTCCTGACATCAGTTAAAACATGGGGATGCTGCTTCTGCTTACATCTCCTCTACGCGTCCAAATACACCCAGGATTACTGACAGGCAAAATGTTGGACACTCACAACCTTTTTTTTTGTTTGTTTCCGTGCCATAATCACGCTTGCTTTCTATCCATTTCTTGGTTTCGTGTCCATTCAAGGAAAACTCACGGAAACCTTCTTAATCCGAGACAAAATCGGGCGAACCACAGTGGGCGATCCGCGATCGTGCGCAAGCATTTCCAGCGAAAAAACCTCGACGAAGTGGGATCAAAAGGCTCGCCTCACCGGCGTGAGTGCACGGCGCACTGACGAAAGAGAAAACTGACGAGTCCCTGTTGATCGGCGAAGCATCAGTGCTGCAGCTGATCCTACTACTGGCGAAGGTAAAGGCACCAAACGCCGTTTCAGGAGCAGTGACCAAGCGATTAGCACCTTATAAAATAAAAGAGAAATTGCAATGGAACATGAAGTGTTTCTGTGCAGCAGGCACAGCCAACTTGTGATTGCTGGCTAGGTTGGCATCACCACCACCAACTAATATTCCTCTCAGGGTCTTTGAATATATGGTTTTCAGTTTGTTCAGTTCATATTGGGGTGATCGTTTCTACTAAGGATGAAGATAAAGTTAGAACATGTAAAAAAAATCCATTAGTGCATACTTAATTAAGTTTTAATTATTATAAACTTGAAAAATGTATTTATATTGTATTTTAAAACAACTTCTATATAAAAAATTTCACACGAAATATATCGTTTGTCAGACGGGAACCGAGGTAAAATCTGTATCTTAATCAGAAATAAACAGAACATGATTCAGTTAATCATTTTACTTCCTGATAACTTATTGATCTATTGTTCAGGTCATGTGTGTTAATTAGACTTGTTCCCTCAGTGTTCTTTCTTGAATTCTTCAGAGATCACTGTAATACTGTTTACTTTGCAGTCACTTCATGCTAACAGGCAAGTCAAGAGACTAATGAAGAGAAAAAGACGCAACATAAGAAAAAGCTTATCCTAAATGACCCTGTTTGCTTAAAGAAGGAACTTGATGAAGATTTTTGCTTAGCTGTGAAGCAACAGTGACGGCTTTTGCATCAAATTGGAGAGTGAGAGAAAAGAGAGGGGAGTGTCAAGTGTGAAATTGTGCAATGGTGGTGAATCTCCTGAGTGGAGAGTCAATATGGACTCTGAGCTTCAAAAAGGAGATGGAATGGTGATGGAGCTGATGGGACATGCCAAAGCCAAAGCAAATCGTATAAATACTCTCTTGTTTATGGGATAAAATTAAGTGGGGGCATGCATGTGAGGCAGAAAGGCATAGTGCTCCCTGCCGGCCGCCTCATAACTATGTTTATCTCCCTAGAATGTAGTGTTATTTTTAGCTCTTGTTTGGGACTGGATATTACTACTAAAGTAGGGGGAGTTGAGCAAGTGGTTGTGGAAAAGTACACCTGATTAAGGTAGGTAATTGGTGTGCTTCCTAGGATGACTAGACACTCACTTAGATTGTATTAGTAGGAAGCTAGAAGTAGTATTAGTCTAATGCTACAATGGAAATAAAGTTCTGCAAGAGGGGTATAGCTTTGAGCCTTTGAATATCTCATATTTCACATTCTGTGTTCTGTTCAAGCAAAGCGAGAACTGTTGGTTAGATTCTAGATAAAGAGGGAGAGAAAAAACAAATGAAAGATGATACTGAGCAATAGGAATAACTAAAGTGCTCATAGACTACTTGAGTAATTTTTCTCAGGAATCACAATCATATAGGAAAATGGCGTATTGATGTATTTCATTTTCAGAAGTTAGCTTTGCGTTTTCATAAGACTCAGAGAACCAAACGATTTTCTTGCAAATCGTAGCCCAATCAGTGTCAAAACCATACGGCCCAGTGAACAGTTTTAGTCCACAATGCCATTTGTGATGTGCAGTCGTGCAGATGTTCATGGGGATAAGTCTATTTTGCCTTCCTCAACTATTTTGATTGAATCATATCCCTCAACCGCAAAATCAGGTATAAGAGCTCCCCCATCTTCGAAAACCAGTGCAAACAGACTTCTTCCCTAGTTTTGTAAGCGGTTTTTGCTGATGTTTAATGTGGGACCCACTATCAGCGACTCTCCTCTCTTTTCCATCCGTCGACGATGTTGGCAGTGGCGCGTCGACATGAGAATAACGACACCATCGTCTCAGCTAGGGCAAACCGCCACGTTTGCGAGACAACCCACCAAGAGAGGCGCGGGGATCCGGTCGGCGACCACGACGAGTTCTTCTATGTCCCACTCCCAGGGATCGTGGTGCGCCCGGAGAGCGACGGGTGATCGTGCTGCGGTGGCGGCACAACCTCGCCGGCGCCGGCGAGGAAAAGGAGAACTGCAGACCCAACGACGTGTCTGTCGTCAGCTGCTACAAGCCCGGCAACAAGAGCCGCCTCAGGGGCGGCGGCCGTAGCCTGCCTCGCCGGAAGGTGGCGTCCTCCAGCCACCGCCACCACACAAGATCACACTAGGTAATCAATCAATTAAACAAACAAATTAATCTATTAGCAACCTCTTCTCTCAACTCAATAACTTGTAAGATTAAATGCAAGGAAGCGTAATTGGGGTTGGAAGTTGCAAGTTCTAATACATCTCACAATGTTGGTCGTGGGAGGAAGAAGAAGAAGCAGCTAGAGGATACATAGCTCTAGAAAGTACTGGAGGAGTCTAGAAGAGATAACCAAAGCAAAGAGTAGAAAATCGACAAGGAGCCAAGCCTGCTCCAAGTCGTCGCCGCCGCCGATGCCGCTACTGTTCAATGCCTCCCTGCAAATGCATCATCTGCTGTTGTTTTATAGTTTAGTCCTTGGCTTTGCTTGGGCCAAGGCTTTTGTGGGCTACTGAGCTGGCCTATTGTGCAACCCACTCGAGTTCCGAACAATCCCCAGACCTTGAAATTTGGCTTGTCCTCAAGACAACTGAAAGAGGGAGTAAAAGTTTGGCTCTGCATATAGTTGAATTGTTGTACAAAATTGTGGAATAATGTCTTGATTGTCCTCTGATGTACGAAAATTGTTCCAGATTCCTCCTTGTTCTGTTGTACCAATCAAGCAGCTCCCAACCTCTCAAGTATACCCTAACAATTTATTCATGTAGAAGCAAAGAACTATCACCTTCCAATATAGAAGTCATGGTTGATGAAAATGCTTTGGCAGCTTGCACTAGCTTTGGACTAAAATTTGCATATTGGATAGCCTGCCACAAGCCAACCAAAGGTTGCAGAAGCTCTGAAAGCATCACCTTGGTCCGAAAGCTTGCCCAATGCTTGACATGAAAAATCTCATCTTGAATAGTGTCTTTCCATTGATTCGGAAGTGCAGGGTTGACACGACCTATGTCCAGGGCAGCTGCAATCTGAAAATTGTTGTTCACCATTGTCCCTAGCTCAATAAGGTGATTTAAAATATAGTCCACACTGAAATTAACCACGGAAAGGTTGAGTTGCTTCCTCTGTAACAATAACTCATATGCCTTATCATCTGTCAGTGCTAACATCATGCATGTATTTTACCCATCATATGTTGATTTCTCAAGTATTTCAATGGTCCAAAAACATCAATTGTAACTGAAACATATAACATATATAAATCCTCCTTGGCACCATGCTCATCAATGCAACATTTTCTTGTACTACCAATTCTAGGATTATCCCCATCGATAACAACATCACCAGTGAGCTCATATGCACTCTTCTTAGAAATTTGTGCACTCATACACGAAGTTGATTGATGTTTAGATTGTTGCACAATCATCCTTCCCACTAACTCGAGCAAATAGATAGCAATGTGAAAACAAATCACACCAGAATTTCTTTTCTTCAGTACATGATACCTTGTTCTGCTCTATACCTACTGCACTTGCAATAACCAATGACCTCATACCCAAACAGAAGGAACTTGATGAATCTGGTAGAGGCCATGGTTTCAACACGCCCCAGTGCAAGAGTACAGGCATCAGCTCAGTGGAAAACATTTCAATATTTTGACATGCCAATGCAAGATAACTTACTTCAATGGGTGGTGGCCAATGTGGCAAACAATATACTCCAGGACAACAGTAGCCGAAGGCCAGGCTGGATGTTGCTCGCAACATCCATCCGCTTAAATTTGATGCCTTGGTTGCATACCCAGCTAGGCCTAGGGCCTTTCATCGAACATCTAGTGTGCATCGTCCTTTCCGAGCTGAACACAACACTCGGCTGGAACGCCATGACTTGTGATGGCTCTGTGCGCCCTCTGAAGACCTGCCAGGAACCTGATTTGATCGGAGGTGCAAGCAAGGCCTTGATAGCGATGTCGTTGATGTTGATGACAACCGTCGAACACCTTGTGGGCGTCACCTTGGAATAGTTTGAGGTGCCAATGCAAGGGGCCTGGTCCTTGTCCCCGCCATCTACTAACTCTACGAGGGATGTAGCAGTGGTGGCACACCTATCCACCAGGTTCACAGTGAGGTCAGCCACAACGTCGGAGCTAGAGCGATTCGTCGAACACTTAGCGAGCATCACCCTTGGCTGGTCGGGATTGTCAATGTAGGATGATTTGATGGCGGCCTCAGCAGCTACCAGCTCCACAGTGGTCGTGTCAGTGGTGGAACACGTGACCACCACAGCCATAGGGGGATCGGGCTCGACGGAGGGGCTAGAGCATTTCGTCGAACATATGGTGGGTGTCACCTTGGACTGTTTGTCTGCAACCGAAATTTGCAAGTCTTCAGCATTCTTTTGGACTTTGGGCTTCCACGATTCTACCACCGCCTTGAGAGACAGCAGATCAGCGCTCCTTCTCTGATCTGCCTCCACCCACCTCCACTCAAACTCCTCGATCCGTCTCAAAAGCATGTCGAACTTATACTCACTTGCCAGGGCTGCTTGCTTGGTGAGCTCGGTGGGGATTGGTGAGCTCCGATACCAGATTGTTAGCAACCTCTTCTCTCAACTCAATAACTTGTAAGATTAAATGCAAGGAAGCGTAATTAGGGTTGGAAGTTGCAAGTTCTAATACATCTCACAATGTTGGTGGTGGGAGGAAGAAGAAGAAGCAGCAGCTAGAGGATACATAGCTCTAGAAAGTACTGGAAGATTCTAGAAGAGATAACCAAAGCAAAGAGTAGAAAATCGACAAGGAGCCAAGCCTGCTCCAAGTCGCCGCCGCCGCCGTTCAATGCCTCCCTGCAAATGAATCCTCTGCTGTTGTTTTATAGTTTAGTCCTTGGCTTTGCTTGGGCCAAGGCTTTTGTGGGCTACTGAGCTGGCCTATTGTGCAACCCACTCGAGTTCCTAACATAATCAAATCCATTTAAGAATCAATCTTTGCAAACAACTTCTCCACTGATGCAACATTTTGCAATTTGCAACCAATAATTAATCTTTGCAAATCCCTTCTCCACTAACAACATTTTGCAATCTCTGTGAAGGTGAACAAGAAGGTGCACCGGTGAGATCAGGAGCAAGAACAACAGCAGCAGAGGGATCAAGCCGCGGTAGAGGCCTACGACGGCAACCAACCACCAACGGATTACTAAGACGCCTGACTAGGGAAGGAGCAGATCGATGATGTACATATGCTTCTTCAATCTTCATGGAGACTTCACCGAATTGCTATGCTTTGTGTTCCATGTGTTCGGCGACGGCGTGGCTGGTGTGTTGAAGAACAGGGGCTCTCGCTCTCGCTCTCGCCATCGCTGCAACGGTTGGAGAGCTACGCGTCCGCGACGGCGTGTTCTACTTCAACCGGCAATAACAGCAGTAGCAGCAGGCGGCGGCGAAGTCGGTGCAGCAGCTTCCGATGGCATTGCACGACCAGGTTGCGCGCTGGGGCAGCCACTCCCACTCCGCGGTGCGTGATGCTTAGGTTGGCGGGGACGACAACGGCGGTGGCGAGCTGGATCGGGGAGCGCGACATCGTTGGTCAAGGGCGGAGGTGGTGAAGGCGAATAAACAGGGGGAGAGATGGGGAAGAATATAGTTGGCCATATGGGCCGCCCGGCCCGGCACGGCCCAAGCACGACCGGGCCTGGGCCGAGGTCAGTCGGGCCGGCACGGCCCGACGAACAAGCCGTGCCGTGCCGTGCTAGCCCACGGGCTACAACCACGGCCCAGGCACGGCCCAGGTAGCCTCGGGCCGTGCCGAGCTGACCCGACGGCCCGGCCAGCTCATCGTGCCCGTGCCGGCCCAGGCACGCCCTAGCAAAAAACCCTTCAAAGGTTCAATTCAAAACAACAAATGTCATAACACATCAAATTCATGAAATTCACATGTAATTCATCAAATAAGTCACAGAGTCACACACAATTCAACAAGTCACCAATTCTTCAAAACACATATTCAAGTCACATGTTTACAGTCACAGATTTACAAACAAATCTTCAAGTCACATGTTTACAGTCACAGTCACAGATTTACAAACACAATCACATGTTTACAGTCACAGTCTCAGTCATTTACAGTCACATCTTCAAGTAACCAATTCATCAAGTCACAGTCTCACACATTTACAATCAGTTCAAATCAACAAGTCAGAATATTAAAGGGGTTTATATAAGCTGTGATTGTGCAATGGCTGCCTCATTAAAAACCTTTCTAGGTAAAAACTCACACCTCGTGAGAAAACCCTAGAAAGGAAAAGAGTACAGCCCACAGCTAAAATGTTCACATCAATTACAATCATCCAGTTCAAGGGTTTACATCAATTTCATCATCAAGATACATATTCTCATAAGCATTTTGAAGCTCCACATTCTCAGTAGTATGCTGACCTTTTGCATCTGCTAGTTCCCAGTCCTTGATCACTGCCAGAATTTCCACCAGCCTAGGGTTTAGACGCCGCCGACGGTCCTCGATGATCCTGCCAGTTAAGCTAAAAGTAGACTCGGACGATATAGTAGAAACAGGAACAGTCATAACATCTTTAGCTAAGATTGAAAGAACAGGATAAGTTAGTTTGTGCTGTTGTCACCAGCTAAGGATATTGAAATCATCATCATATTGGTTGACAGTGTCACTGTCAAGATATGCAGCCAGTTCAGAAGTATTGAGATTAGCAGTTGAAGAAGCTGCCTGAAGCAAAGCAGTAGCAGATGTCATCCTAGATAATGAATCAGCACCAAGCCCAGCACCTGGATTGGCACCAGCACCAAGCCCAGGTCTTGGACTGGCACCAGCGTTACCAGCACCAAGCCCAGGACCTGGACTGGCACCAGCAGCAACAGAACCAAAAATCTTCCCCCATGAAGTCCTTTTCTTACCAGTGGAAGGGCCTGGAATAGTGGAACTATGCAATCTAACAGAACCAAACTTTATGTCATACTTAGCAAAAGTATCAGACAATGAAGCCCTAACAGTAGTTAAATAATCAGCGTAATCATCACCAATGAGTTGAGCCATAATCTGAAGCACTTTACTAAACCCCCTAATCTTGGCCCTAGGATCCAAGATAAATGCAAATGAATAAAGAATTGGAATTTTAGACCAGTAGTTCATAAACTTATTTTTCATAGGACCAACAACATTTGCAAGGTTTTGAATATTGCCATATGTGTTTAGATGTCCAGCAATCTCTAAAATGTGATGCATGATTAATGGAGATGTTGGATAATAAACACCAGACAAAACAACAGTTGAATCATAAAACTGTTCAAGGAAACACAAAACAGATTCAGCACATGCCCAATGAAAGTCTGTGAGTAATGGATGGCCATTAACAAATGGATGCTGTGTACTAACAAATACTGTGAATGGTTCCCTATGTGGTATGAGATGCTTAAGCATTAGATAAGTTGAATTCCATCTAACATCCATATCCAAACCAAACATACGAGGACGATAACCCGCAGCAATGCAAACATTTTTATATGTAGCAATGCGCTGATTAGATGCATTCAAGAATGAAATAGCAGCTCTAATGTCATTTAGAATGGGCTTGAACTTGTCAAGTCCAGCCTTAACAATCAAATTGATGATGTGACATGCACAGCGTTGATGCAAAAATAAATCACCAATATAACCAGATAGAGCAGGAGTAAGGGTTTCCATTGCTTTAGAATTAGCAGAAGCATTGTCTAATGTAATAGAGAAAACCTTATCAGTAATACCATAATCTTCAGCAACAGCAATCACACGCTCAGCAATATTAGCACCAGTATGTGACTCATCAATGAGCCTAAGACCCAAGACCCTTTTTTCTAATTGCCAATCAGAATTAACAAAGTGAGCTACAACACTCAAATAATCTTCCTTAGCATGACCAGACCATATATCAGATGTCAAAGCAATAGAGCTAGCAGACTTGAGACGCTCAATAATAACAGAACGACAATCCTTAAACAACTTATGAAAATCTCTGGTAGTAGTTTGTCTAGAGACAGGATCAAATCTAGGGTTATGAGCAGCCCTAATATAGTTCACAAAAGCAGGAGATTGACCAAAACTGATTGGAAGATCCTCTCTAGCAATCAATCTACACAATTCAACCCTAGCAATTTCAGGACTATATTCCCATGGAATAACAGAACCATCTGCACTAAATCTAAGCATGGACTGAGGCAAAGCATTACACCCAAGTTTTCTAGGTTTGCATGACTTAATATGCCTAAGCAAATGTCCAGTGCCAGCAGAAGAACGAGCACTCAAAGTTTTATGACAGTAATTGCATTTAGCAGATACTCGAACCCTATTACCATTGGTAGTTTCATAAAGTTCCTCAAAGTCATCCCATACCTTGGAGGTTTTGGTCTTCTTGTTGGTACAAGTGGCACTAGAGTCAGTCGGCGTCCCATTGCCACTGCCGTCGACTGGCGGGTCATCGTCGCCGACATTCACATGGATCGGGCTGTCGGAGGTATTGCCGAATACCTCCACACGATCCTCCTCCACATCATCTTCGTCATCACCGCGCATCCCCAAAGTCCTCAACTCGTAGTTGACGGAGGTAGGATCGTCGTCCATCGCAGGCACTCCAGTCCCTCAACGGCGGCTGCCGCTAAGCAACGTGCTTGCGACCTGCAAGCAGCCAAGAACACTCAAGGTTAGGGCTCGGAAATGGAGAAACAAAAATGAAAAACGATGGGTTCCATGCTTGTACCTACGCAGCCGGAGCACCGGAGTTGCCGTTGAAGACGATAGGCTCACGGATCTACGAGAAGTCAGAAGACCAAGGGATCTGAAGAAGAAGAACAAAAGGGAAAGAGACGAAGAGGAAGGCTGGATCTGGAAGAGTGGAAGGACGACGGAGCGGCGGACGGTCGAGGTCCTGGAGGAGGAGATCTGGTGGCGGTGGAGCTGCGGAGGCAGATCGGCGGAGGCGGCTGAGGCGCTGAGCGGTGGCGGCTAGGGTTAGGGTTAGGCGGAGAGGCGGAGAGCGAGAGGCGAGAGCCGAGAGGGGACTGAGGCGCTGGCTTATATATGCCGATATGCGGGCGCACGCGGCGCGGCCTGGCTGTCTGTTGGGCTGGGCGGCTGGGCCGTGCTCGTGCCTACCGTTGGTGCGGGCCGTGGTCGTGCCGACCGTTGGGCCGTGCCGTGCCGGGCCGGCCCATCGTGCCGACCTCGATCCGGGCCGTGCCGGGCCGGCCCACCGTGCCCAGCTATAGGCCCAGGCACGGCCCAACAGTCGTGCCGGGCCGGCACGGGCCCGACTGCTACCGGGTCGTGCCGTGCTTGGGCCGGGCCAAATTCCTGTGCCGTGGGCCGGGCCATCGGGCCTCGGGCTATATGGCCAACTATAGGGAAGAAGGGAGTTACTGGTGGCCCCACCTTTTTTTTTTAACTACGATGCTACCATGTAGATGCCATATCAGATAAAGACCCGGTCAACGTGCCAAGTAGGATAAAACTGCCGTTCAAATCGCTCGAGTAGGTAAATTGATCTGATTTTCATAAATGAGGGAATATCTGTACCTGGTTTTAATAGGTTTTACGATTAAGAGAGATGATTCAACCAACGACAATAGTTTAAGGACGAAACTAGACTTATTCCATGTTCATTCGGTCTAGGCCTTAATTTATTATTTTATTGAGAGAATGGGCCGGGCCTAGTGTGAAAGCAAGCTTAAATCGCCTTCTTAATGGGCCTAATATTATGGTGCTCTAAACTCTTCTACCCAGTGACCCAATTAAAGTACAGTAATTTTGCTGAGATTTATCGCATCAATTCATGGACGCCAATCAGAAGACGACCCGGTGGCCGATGGATCAGCAGTTCACGACTTCTCCGCCACACAAAGTCACAGAAGAGCCAAAAATGAAGAGGAAAAAAAATTCTGCGAAATCAACCAAAATGTCGTGAGCCATAGACATCAGTTCAAGCCGCCGGCGTGTGTGGCCCAGAAGAACCGCGCTGCGCTGGTGAGTGGGCTGTACGGCGAGGCGAAGCCATGGCGCCCCTTTCGGTGTCGGCCATCCTCGCGCCGTCGCCGCCGCCGGCCGCAAAGGTCTCGCCGCGCCGAGCGCCAGCGAGCAATGCGCATGCGCCAGTCGCCGCCGCCGTTTCGACGGCATTGCTCGCTGTGACTCCTACCGCGCACGCCGCGGCGTTCTCCAAGGAGGACGTCGCCGGCTCAGTGACCAAGGTACGCGAATGCCACTACGGTGCTCGCTCTCGTCGGAGCTCTGGATTCGTTCGCGGCATTGTGCCCAGAGTGCTTGATTTCTCGATGCGTAGGTGGTGGACACGGTGGATCAGGTCATCGGCGTCGGTGGCAAGGTCGCCGAGCAGTCCGCGGGCGTGCTCAAGGCGCTGGGCGAGGCCGCAAAGCCGGCCCTGCCCGCGCTGAAGAGCGCCGGCGAGCAGGCCCTGAAGCTCGCCTCGCCGGTGGTCTCCGGCGCCTCCAAGCAAGCCACGGAGGCGCTCCAGGGCGCCGGCGTCGACCCTGCCCCCGTTCTGTCCGCCGCTAAGGTAATACATCCGCCGTCTCAGCCGCTTCTTGATCAGCTCCGTTTCGATTCGGTGACGATTGCTCCGTTTCGGTAGACCGTCACAGACGCGGCGCAGCAGGGCACGAAGGTCATCGATGCCGCGAAGCCCATCGCGTCGGCGACGGTGGAGATCATCGGGTCGCTGGGCTCCGCGGACTACGTCGTGGTCGCCGGAGCAGCGTTCCTCGCTTACCTGCTCCTGCCGCCGGCATGGTCCCTGCTTTCCTTCACTCTCCGCGGCTACAAAGGTAGCAGCACTGCAGAGCGTTGCATTGCACATTAACTAAACTCCTCGTATACTTTCATGAATGATTGCTCACTGAATTGCTGCATTTGCATTGTGTTTGATAAGGCGACCTGACCGCTGCACAAGCTCTGGACATGGTCACATCGCAAGATTACGTGCTGATCGATGTGAGGACCGAGAAGAACAAGGCCAAGGCCGGCGTGCCACAGCTCCCGTCGAACGCAAAGAACAAGCTCATCTCTATCCCGTAAGCATTTCTTTCCATTCCTCAATGTCACCTACCTAGCCATGGTTTTTCCTTTCCATGGAAAAATCCAAACACATTGCACGATGTGATCTCAGGCTGGAAGAGCTTCCAAGCAAGACGAAGAGCATGGTGCGCAACGCGAAACAAGCCGAGGCGGAGATCGCCGCGCTGAAGATATCCTACCTCAAGAGGATCAGCAAGGGCTCCAACGTCATCATCATGGACTCGTCAGTAAACCGAAACCATCAAACCAGCCATAGACATCGATCGATCGTTTGAATTGCCTTGTGATGAACGACAATTCTGAACTTACATTGATCGGCGCCTGCAGGTATTGCGACAGCTCGAAGATCGTGGCGAGGACGCTCAACAGCGTCGGGTTCAAGAACTGCTGGGTCATGGCCGGCGGGTTCTCCGGCAGGAAAGGGTGGGCGCAGAGCCGGCTCGGGACGGACTCCTACAACCTCTCGGTCGTCGAAGTCGTCACGCCGTCGCGGGTAATTCCTGCGGCCGCTGATCGGTTCGTGACGGCTTCGTCGTCGACTTCACGAACGACCACGAGTCGTAAGCTTCTTCCCGGCAGCGTGGACGGCTGAAAGAAGCTGGAATTAATAGTCACTGTAAATTCCAGATTAATCTCGTGTTCTTAGTTGCAACTTCTTTTTTTGGTTTTTCAGTAATTGAAAAGGGACCACCCGTGTAAACAATAGTTGCATCCCTTGTGTTCTGTGTGATGTTCCAAATCGGTTTGAAACCAGTGAAAAAAATTTGGCCCCAGCTTTCTTCCCTCATGCGTACACTTATCTGAATCGCTTATTACCAACATAATTTATGGGTAAAACTTATATATGTGATGTTAGGGGAAAGTGAAATCATCCCTCGAGGGGATATCTCATCGTTTCGTGCATGTCACCTAAATAGTCATAAAACATTTTGAAAAAAATTGGCAAGATAGATTAAATATGAAATATATTACTTCAAAAACATGCAAGTTAAAATTCAACTTCTATAAATTGTAATAAAAATAACAAATACGTACGCGAATGCACGATAACTATTTTTAATTTAATTTGTTCTTTTTGTTGCAACTTGTAGAAGTCGAAGTTGACCTTGCATGTTTGTGGAGTGATATATTTCATATTAATCTATCTTGTCAATTTTTTTTCAAATTTTTTTGATAACTATTTAGATGACATGCAAACGACGAGGGGATATCCCCTCGATGGATGAAAATCCACATCCGTTAGGGGAAAATCCACATCCTGATGTTAGTAACTAAAAAGCAAATACTGTAAAAACACTACGATGAAAAAGCTGCAAAATTTAAATTTGAATTTTGCTTATAAGTATAAGTATAAGCGAAACGAGGTTTAGTGGGTTGGGCTGTTTTTGTGGTGGGTTAAAATTGATGTGCGGGCTACACGGCCCGTACCCGTGGGTTGGATCACCGGTTGCGGCCCATCACCTCTCCTCGTTCTCCCGGCCGGTTTCGCATTTCCGACGAGCCGCCGGCGGCATCTCCTCTGCTCTGCTTGGTTTTTACTGCTCGGAGACGGAGCGCGCCGGCCGGAGCCGAAACGACCTCATCCAACCATGCTCTCCAGTCTCGCCTCTTCCCGGCTCCACGCGCTCCCTCACGCGGTCGCGCCTAGTCTTCTAAACTTCAGAGAGGAGAGGAGCGAAAGGCTCGATCGATTTCGTCCCTGCCGTTTTGCCCAATACGAGGTATCGTCGTGTCCCATGGCCCATGGGGGATCTGGCGGTGATGAGCTTTCTGTCGTGGAAGCGGGAGCGACGGCGGCAGCTCTGTCACCGACAAATTGGACGAGACCGCCGTATGCATCTTGCTCCCTGCCCCCCCTTCCTTCTCCGTGGAGATCGATCCTCTGTTTCTTTTTAAAACAACTCGTCTAGGGTTTCTCAAATTATTTATTGTTTTTGTTTTCATTATACAGAAGTTGAATGACAGAAAACGAAATTACTGTTTTTGTTCACCTTTTACAAAAGTTGAATGACAGAAACAAAAGTTCATCTAGAACGCAACGATATCACGTGATAATAAATAGGGGAAAACAATAAACCTGTAAAGTATTAAAGCAATGGTAATTGATGGGACATATAAAAACTATAAACATATAAACAAAATCACAAATAGAATTCCAATGACAATTAAGAGGAGTGACAATGGATAAACTATTAAGCAGCACGGTGGTGGTAGTTGGCGGGATTCTAAAAAGTAAAAAAATAAATCCCAATGATAATCATGTTCGATTTTTAAAATCTCAATGACAATAAAGAGGGGAGGCAGTGGGCGGGTCGCGCGTAGATGAGTACACGGGTCGCGCGTAGATGAGTACAGTGACAAAGCCGCTGACGGTTTAGCGGGACTTCTAAAAAAAGTAAAAAATGAACCAAAACGATAAATATATTCGATTTTTAAAATCCCAATTATAATAAAGAGAGGAGGCAGCGGAGGGATCATAGAGGAGTACAGTGGCGGTATTTGATGGAACTTTAAAAAATTTATAAAAACAAAACTCAACAAAACAATAAACTCTAAAAATGAAAAGGTCTAATTTTTAAGGATTTCATGGAAGATGAATAGAAATAGTGATAGATCGACAAGCAAATAAAAACCTAACAAATGAGTAAAGGGTAGTGGTCGAAGCGACTTTTGAAAACTATAAAATTAGAAACACGCGGCTGATAAAGTTCGATTTTTCAAAAACATAAGCAACAAGATAAATATTTAACAAATTTTAAGTAAAATCATATTAAAAACTAAGTAATTTTGTATGGGTGATAGTCGTGCAATTGCACGGATCACCCAACTAGTTTCCGATAAATAAATCAAGGCAAAATGACTAGGATTGTTCTTGTAATAACCCCCCTTACTATACGCGGCTCCGAATCTATGGTTGCACGAGCTTGGCCGTCCTCGTATGAAAAGTGCCTGTAGAATTATTTCTTCTTTGAATACTACATTATTTCTAGGGCTAACTTGAGTTTCTGAATACTTCATTTATAGAACAGCAAGTGGATTCTTGGAGAGAGAGAGAGAGAGAGAGAGAGGACGTGGCTCGCTGCATACCCGTTACTCCACTATCTTTCGGCTTTCGTTTTTCTTCGCGTTCAGCTGGCGCTCGGCCTGTTTACGACTTTGGGGATAAAAAAAAGGGACTGTCTGGATGGCAAACATCCAGCCACTGCCTCGGCCAAACGAAGCAAAACCGGCGCCATTTACCGCGTACCGTCCGCCACTGCTGGTTCCTACGCTACATCGCGCTTTTGTTACCGGACCAGACGCCTCCGCCGTGACCCGTGACCTCGGCTGCTCGGCAGCTCGAGTGCCGTTTGGTCGTACCAATCACCGTTGAGCAATGATCACTTCCTTCTATACGCACAGTGCAGTAAACAATTGGAGTATTCTGTTATATTCATTCATGCAGAGATTTGAGTTGACTCCCTGAGTTTGTGGCGACAACGTGCTGCATCAAGCAGCACATGTTCGTGCACGTTGGCGCGCGCGCAGCTAGCAACAGATAGCACATCCCAAATCCACCGTCCCTTAACTTTCCAAAGTTGATGAAAACATCAGCACTCATCTTGCCTCTTTCGCAAACGGTCGAAATGAAGCAGAACAACCTGCTCGTCCGGAGAGCGGCTTCCACCACCGGGCTTCTCCTCATCCTCCTGCTCGTCGCCTTCACCGTCTGCAACTACTCCTCGCTGACGCTGACCCCACGCCAGTACATCGATAGCACGTCGGCGAGATCGTCGTCGACCCGGGCAAGCAACGCCGGCGCGGCGTGCGACGTCGCGAGGGGGGAGTGGGTGCCCGACCCGGCGGCGCCGTACTACACCAACGAGACGTGCCCGCTGATCGACAGCCGGCAGGACTGCATGAAGTACGGCAAGCCTGGGCTGGAGTCCATCCTCCGGTGGCGGTGGCGACCCCACGGCTGCGACCTCCCTCGCTTCGACGCCGCCGCCTTCCTCCGCCTTGTCCGCGGCAAGTCCATGGCCTTCGTCGGCGACTCCGTCGCGCGCAACCACTTGCAATCGCTCATGTGCGTCCTCTCCAAGGTACACGCGTTTGTACACTCGCCGTCGACGTTTCACGTAACGCCCGCGCATTTTGATGCTCGAGAGTCGAGATCACGGTTAACACATCGTCGCCTCGCCGCGCAGGTGGAGTTCCCGACGGAGATCGAGGCCAAGGACTGCATCCACTGCACGCGCAAGTACCACTACCGTGCGCACAACTTCACCGTGAGCGTGTTCTGGGCGCCGTTCCTGGTGCGGTGGAACCTGACGCGCGCCGGCGCGCTGCAGTTCATGGACCCGCACAACGTGTTCCTCGAGGAGGCCGACCCGGAGTGGTCGCGCGGCGTCGCCGGCTACGACTACGTCGTGCTCAACGGCGCCAAGTGGTTCACCCGCCCCACCATTCTCTACGAGGGAGGACGCCTCGTCGGGTGCAACAACGACTGTCACGGCGGCGGCGATCCCAACGCCACCGCCGCCGCCGCCGCCGCCACGGCACCGCCGCTGCCGCCGGACTACGCGGTGCGCGCGTCGTTCCGGACCGCGCTCCGCGCGCTGCGCGAGCACCCCGTGTTCCGCGGCACGGTGATCGTCCGCACGGTGGCGCCGCCGCACTACGAGAACGGGAAGTGGTACGACGGCGGGAACTGCCTGAGGACGCGGCCCATGCGGAGCAACGAGACGGGACTCCCGGAGACGGAGGCCGCTTTCCACGCCGCGCAGGTGGAGGAGTTCCGCGCCGCGGCGGCGGCGGCGGGTGGGCGGTTCTTGCTGATGGACGTCAGCGAGATGATGCAAATGCGCGGCGACGGACACCCTGGGCAGTACGGCCACTGGCCGCACGAGAAGGTCGGCTTCGGCATCGACTGCGTCCATTGGTGCTTGCCCGGCCCTGTGGACGTCTGGAACGAGCTGCTGCTCCACTTGCTCAGTGGTTAGGCATCAGAGCATGATGCATCAGTTTAGTCTTAGTTTTCTCTAACCACTGCATTTGTACAAGTGGCATGCATTTGGAATTTTGGATGCGAATTGATGTCACCCCACATTTGATGTTTTACTGAGGCGCAGAAGGCTCTCAAGTTCGATTGAGACATGCTGCAACAGAATGCAAAAGCTCTCTATAAGTAAAAACGCTAATTTTCTCAGTTTGAAACAGAAAACTCTTTTAATCACTCGAATAGACGTCGACTCCTCCTGTTGAAACACCAGTATCATCTCATCTCATAAAGCAATATTAATGGAGTTCTCTAGTTCACGGCTGATAGCATGTGTGCACTGAATGCGATTTTCTCCTGGGGTACAGAATGTGCTCAGTTGGCCTCCTGACGGCATAAACAAGAACCATGCTATCACGTCGAAGTCAACCCCAGTGTGCTGCTTGGATGGATTATCAATTCTGAAGAGGATGATCGGATCCAAGATGTAGAATTAAGCCGAGCAGGCAGCATCTTGGACATTAATTGCAGCAGAACTAGAATATTGCATCTCGTTTTGAAGTTCTTCAGATAGCTAAATATCTTTACATTCTGAATTCTCACCATATGATATAGGAGAGAAAAATGTTCTCATTACTCGAGAAGATATCCCTCTTTCGTATACGTCACATAAATAGTCACTAAATTTTTTTTTAAAAAATGTTAATATAGATTAATATGAAATATATTACTCTACAAACATGCAAGTTAAAATTTAACTTCTACAGGTTGTAACAAAAATAAAAAATATAACTGCTAATATACGATAACTATTTTCAGTTTAATTTGTTCTTTTTGTTGTAACTTGCATAAGTTAAATTTGGCATTGCATGTTTGTGAAGTGATATATTTCATATTAATCTATGTTATCAATTTTTTTTAATTTTTTGGATAATTATTTAAATGATATGAAAACAACGAGGAGATATCCCCTTGAGAGATGAAAATCCATATCTACTTTAAATGATATGCAAACAACGAGGAGAGCCTGTTTAGAATCCAATGAGGAGAGCATGTTTCCTGAACTGCTAAGCTCCAAAGCACTTTAAGCAAGCACTTCTTATATTATACTACCTCCGTTTCATTTATAAGTCGTTTGACTTTTTTCTAGTCAAAATTTATTAAGTTTGATCAAGTTTATTGAAAAAATAGCAACATCTAAAATATCAAATTAGTTTCATTTAATCTAACATTGAATATATTTTGATAATATATTTGGTTTTTATTGAAAATACTAATATATTTATATATAAACTTGATTAAACTTCAAGAAGTTTGACTAGAAAAAAATCAAACGATTTATAATATAAAACGGAGGGAGTAGAAAGGACATAACAATTAATTATGATATCTGCAGTGTCTGCTCAGCCCTTGATCACGATCTGGACATTTGGTTCCATTTCTGGAGTTGATACAACAAGGCAGGTATCATGGTGTACACGTTCCACGTCGTTGATTTTCCCATTTTGTGCCTCCAGACTCCAATGGCAATGTCGATTACTCGGTTTGGACTTTGGAGAATTGAAGTTTGGAGTCATGGATCTCCACTCCACATGGTCACCATGCATAAATCATAATCCAAGCCACGAGACTGAATATAATCATTTAAATCCAGTCAACAAGATTCACGGTTTGACATAGTTTCCATTTTTTGTTTAAAGAGGAGGAAGCTTGACCTAATGTCCCTGATAAAATAGGAGTATCAACTCCAGTGTTTGCTTGGAACAGTGTAGATCTGCCCTCTCTCTTTCTTTCCTTTTCTTTTCGAAACGGCAAACAAACTTAAATCAATCAATTACTTTTGACAATTTGGCTTCAGTTTTACTTTTAGGTCACCAAGTAGTCCATTTATCTTAATTGCAAGATGAAACTTGGAGACAATGGTTGTGCAAATATTCGTTAACTTGAACGAAGATTTACTAATAGCTACTACCATAGTCGTAAAATATAAGAAATTTTAGAGTTAGACACGGGTATTAAGAAAATATTTATGATTAAATGGAGACGGGTTATGATTGGATAAGAAGAGAAAGTAGATGGATAATTTAAATGGTGAAAGGTTGTAATTGTTTGAGAATAGAATGTAGATAGAGAAGTTGTTATGTTTTAGAATAGTTTTAAAAATTAAAAGTTATTATATTTTGGGACTAAGGAAGTATTTAAATATTGTATATCTTCCTTGTGTTGGTGGGTTTTAAATTTGTCTTTTCTTCATCATCTGTTAGATACTGTCCTATTTAGCTTGAACGATGTAGTAAAGGGTTATAGGTTGTAGCTTTCGTTGAGGTTAGATTCTACTCGCTCCGTTTCATATTGCTTTAACTCTTTTCTTAATCAAACCTTTTTAAGTTTAATCTTATTTATAGAAAAATTAGTAATATCTACAATACCAAATTATTTTCATATAAACTAAAATTTGATATATTTCGTTAGTATTGTTTGTTTTGTGTTAAAAATATAGATATTGCTATATTTTTCTATAAATTTGATCAGATTTACGGTAATTTGATCGGAGAAAAAATCAAAATGACTTATAATATTAAAAGGAGGTAGTATCTATTACTCTCTCCATCGTAAAATATAACAAGTTTTGGTTGGATGAGTCACATCACAGTACTACGAATTTGGACAGACTTCTTATCTATATTACTAGTAGTATTAGGATGTGTCTCATACAACCAAAACTTATTATATTTTGGGAAGGAAGGAGTATCTAAAGTAGGAAAAAAATCAATCCATTAGCCTTTTCTCAATTTACAGAACAGTGTAAGTTTCCTGATTGCATCTTGCAGAGCAATTGAGCTCATGATCTACTACCTCCATTTTATATTACAATTCGTTTGACTTTTTTTCTAGTCAAACTTTATTAAGTTTGATCAAATTTATAGTAAAATTAGCAATATTTAAAATATTAAATTTGTTTCATTCAATCTAATATTGAATATATTTTGATAATATGTTTGATTTGAGTTAAAAATACTAATATATTTTTCTATAAACTTGATCAGAATTAGAAAATTTTAATTAAAAAATCAAATGACTTATAATATGAACGTATAAATGGAGGGAGTACTTAACAAGTATACTATTGATCGATCAGCATGTGGAGCAGCAGCTCGCTCCACAGGTCAACCGGCCCCGGCAAGCACCAATGCAGGCAGTCCACCACGAAGGTGCCCTCCACGCTGCCGCCCGGCGGGTGCCCGTACCGGCTCGGGTGCCCGTCCGGCCGCAGGTCCATCGCCTCGGTGATGTCCAGCAGCAGCAGCTCCCCGCCGTTCCTCCTCACCGCCGCCTCCGCCTCCCTGACCGCGTCGGCCTGCAGAAGCAGATCGCATCACATTCTGTTGCTAAATCGGAGAATTAGGAACCTTGGAAAAAAAGAAGGGGATGTTGAGGTTTTTTATCACCTGCACGGCGCGGTACTCGGCCTCCACGGCGCCCAGGGCGCGCTCGCCGCGCCGGAACGGGCGGGTGCGGACGCAGTCGCCGCCGGTGTTCCACTCGCCGTTCTCGAAGTGCGCGGGGGTGACCGACCGGAGGATCGCCTTGCCGCGGAACCTCCCCGGCGCCGCAGTGAGCGCTCCGAGCGCCGTGCGGAACGCCGCGCGCACGGCGCGGGGCACGGCGATCTCGGTCGCGTTGGTGACTGGGGCGGCGCCGTTGCGGCCGATGGCGCGCCCGCCCTCGTAGTACACCGACGGGCGGAGGAACCAGTTGGTGTCCGAGAGGACGATGTAGTCGAACTTGGCGACGTGCGCCGCCCACCGGGCGTCTGCCGTGTCGAGGTGGAGGTCCCACAAGCCGAGCGTCGCGTTCGCTAGGTTGGCCTTGACCAGGAAGGGCGACCAGAAGAGCGAAGCGGTGAAGCCATGGCTGTCGTACCGGAAGTCTCGCCGGACAGCCCTCCCCGTCACGTCAATCTCCGGCGCCGCGCCGATGACCTCCACCGGCTGCGCCACCTGCGACACACTCATAAACAAGCGGCCTCCACTTTATCACCAACAGATCGAGCAGCGAGAAGCCAAGAACTGCACGAGCGTGCACAGTGACTGATCTACGCACCTTGGACAAGAGACACAGCAAAGACTTGAAATGGTTCCTGGCGAGCGAGTCGCCGACGAACGCCATGGACTTGCCCCTCATGGCCTCCAAGAACCTCGTGGCGTCGAAGCGGGGGAGCTCGCACCCGTCCGGCTTCCACTTCCAGCTCACGTACTCGAGGCTCGGCTTGCCGAACTTCATGCAGTTCTGGTGGTCGTCGATGAACGGGCACGTCAGGTTCGTGTAGTACGGCGCCTCGCCGTCCGGCACCCACTCGCCCCGCGTAAGGTTACACTTACTGACGGTGGCCGGAGACGACGACGACGAGGCGGAGGCGGCATCAATGTACGGGTAGCGATCAGCGAAGGTGAAGTCATAGAGCGAGATGAGCCCCACTAGGAGGAGAGCGATCGGCGCCGCGATGGCAGCCGATCGCTTGGGAAGAGACAGATTGTTCTTCTGCGACTTCATGATGAAATCAGAGCGAGGAGATGTGCTCTTTGGAGAGGAAAAATGAAGGGTGCAGAGTAGTATGGTTTACTCTTCTCTTTAGCTTTTTTTGTGGCGTCGTGGCGGTGGAGGTCAAAATCTGCATTGCACGACTAACCGAGACATTATAGTACCTAATTACTGATTAGTTGCTCACAGAAGCCCTACCGCTGCAGACTACCGGATGATTGGCGACTTGCAGAGATGTTTAGGACTTCAAAACTGTTCACGCTACCGTGTTCGATTCAGAATCTGATGTCGCTTTCAGAATCATACCATCGTATTTTTTCTTTGTGCATAACTTGATTCAAGTCAAATTCAGTTTGCTGGACAACGTGCAAACCTGTGTCCCGACAATCCGAGTTAGTACATTCCTACGCATGATCGCTGTGGAAACCAGGGCACCCTGCACGGACTCGTTTCAGACAAAAGCAATCGAATTTTCAGCGGTCAGAGATAAAAACACAATAGGAAGGTTGGTGAATCGGATCTGCTTCGTAGCTTCCTTGGTTTCCACGTTCGCAGAATGCAGAGCACTAGTAAAAACTGGAGTTTGCTTGTTCCGAAATTTAACTTTGTGCTTGATGGGTAGCCAGACATGCCAAGATTTTTTTCCCCCCAACCAAACTCTGCTTTCACTATCCGGCTACAGTTTCTGATTATATTCGATCTGAATAATCTACCAAATACGATCAGAAAGACATGATCATTTCATTTGCAGAACAAAATTTAGAAAACCTCTGATCTAGAGACAAGGAAAGGAATAGACAGCAGAAAGCCAGAAATACAGGGCGCAGTGCCAAATTCAGTTTGCTACGCTACGTGCAAACCTGGGTTCCGAAAATCCGGGTTACATTTCTACGCATCATCGCCGTGGGAACTGGAAAACAAGGGGGGCCTGCACTCTGCAGGAGCTCAATCGTTTCAGAATTCAGACCATAGTAACGAACAAAATAAATGGAATTTCCAGCGGTCAAAGATAAATACAATAGAAAAACGTCAGTGAATTGGATCTCCTCCGTAGCTTCCTCGAGAGTTACCACAGCTTGCAGAATGCAGGGCACTTGTCAAAGCTAAACCTTGGTTGTTCCAAAGTTCAGCTTGATGTCTGGGTTCTTTCTTGCCCAACCTGACTCTGCTTGAAATATCCGGTTACATTTGCTGATCATATTCAATCAGAATGAATTCACCAGACATGATCGTTTCATTTGCAGAACAAAATTTACACAACTTTTGATCTAGAAACAAGGAAAGGAACATGCAGCAGAATCACAAGGCTGTTAGAGACGGCCGAGCTCAAAGCCAACTGGTGATCACTGATCAGTAGTACCGGCTGTTTTTCCGCATGGCGCAGCAGGCGAAGGAGTAGACGAGCATGCATATGAGGATCGCGAGCCAGGTACGTGACACACTGATAGTGCTTTTGATAAGTGATGCTTGTATTGCTACTGATAAATGAATGCGGAAGTTCATCATATTCAGAAATGGATGCAGATGCATGTAACTTCCTTAGGTAAAAAAAAGAACCTCAAATTAAGGAACTCATTTTGCAACATACAATCTTCAATAAATGAAAAGAAGGTATATTTATTTTCTTTTTTGTTTAGAAAAGAGCAAGGACCATTGATTAGTTGATTTTGAAAAAGATAAATAAATGACTAAATTTCAGAACACTACAACTATTTTGTCAAAACTATCAATTTATCATAACTTTAACGCTAAGCATTTCAGATAACTGTAACAACATTATATGGTTTTATCATAAAGCTGCAACTTCCACCTGTCATGCTGAGATGAAACACTCATCTTATTGCCTGTTAGGCCTACTTGTTATACACATATAAGGGTTTAAGTTATAATTCTCTAATAGAATCATTTGTTATTGTTGCAGTTTTATAAAAAAACACCTAGTTAAAGTTGTAGCAAAATGATAGATTTATCAATAACTGTAGTCTCATGAAATTAAATACCGACTTTTGAACAATCTGAAATTCTGAACTGAACGACCAATTATTGTTGAATAGTATAGGAGGAGAGAAATACCGCGTAACTGGATGATTGTATTGAGCCTCATAGGCGGTGTATATATAGAGTACCACAGATAAGAAAGGGGATCTAAAGATAACGAATACTACGATACAAATCAATCCTATCCTAATATCCCTCTAACTACCATATACTCTAACATCCCCCGCAGTCCAAGCGTGAGCAACACGAATACTTGGACTGGAGAAAACCGACAAGAGTGCTCAATACGGATGATAACCCTTTGTGCCATGTCGATGTAGCCAAAGCAAAGGGTGCGAGGGAGCCGTGGTCGATGAAGCCGTGCGTAGAGTAGCCGTGGTCGATGTAGCCGAAGTCAGGAAGCTGATGTCGAGGTAGCGAACCGCAGAGTGCAAGGGGCGCCAAGGAGTAGTCATGGACGCACGGGAGGGCGTCGTGGACCAATGTGCGTGAGGACGCGCTGAAGACGAAGACGGTGCCACGATCGCGACAGTCATTGAGGAAGATGACGCTGAAGAGCCGATGTAGTCGAACCGTGAAGGAGAGACGTCACGCCGAGTTTGCTAGACCCGGGGACAACGCGGGACGAACGCGCGCCACGGTGATGCCAATACCGCGCGGGCGAAGTAGGAGACCACCATGAATCATATGTCAATGTCGGAGGAGACTAGCAGAGAAGGCCTCCATGATGGTCGTGGCGCCAGAACGACGTAGAGGAAGAATTGTCGGAGCAGCACGCAGTTGCCGGAGAAGAGCGAAGTGTAGCCGAGGAGGATACGGCGACGTTGATGATGAGACATGCTGGATGAAGACGAAGGCGAAATAATCAGACCAACGGCCTGAACAGTGACGTTGGTAGCCATGTAGAGGTAGCTAGACCACTGGCCTAGAGCGGCGACAGTGGTAACTTGGAGACGCAGTGGTGATGCTCGAAGTATACGAAGAAGACCTTGTCGGCTGACGATGACCAGTGCGGACGATGAGGATGTCGATGCACGGACGACGATGAAAACGACGAAAGCGACGAAGCTGCGGTCCGAAGGGATGACACAGCTGCAGCTCAATGTCGATGCAGCGACGAGAGTCCACCAGTGATGAAGCTATGCTGAGGAGGGCGCCTCTCAGCATTACAACAACCAGTGGAGGTAGACCACGGGCAGCGACACTGCAGCCCGAGGGCCAACGCAGCGGCAACCCGAAGCTTGATGGCGTAGACGCGTGCTCGATGATGATCGATTGCAGAAGTCGTTGTAGCCGGGCGCTTGAACAGGTGATCAAGCCGAAGGTGCGCAAGGCTAGACGATGAAGTAGAAGCAGAGTTGATGCCGATGTCGGAGATGCGCAGATGTCGACGAAGCGATAGGCGACGCAAACCCGTTTTCTAAACGGGAAAAAAATAAAGATGCAAGCAGCAACAGTACCAACGCATCACGTCCTTTATCTGCTAAAGTTATGGCTCATATCCAAACCAACCGTCCAGCTTGTCCTAGTTGGTGTTGACGACCAAATTTGGTAATTCAAGTATCGGAGATAAGGATAGAATCGAAGAAAATCCAAGAGATTAGATTGTATCGGAAACAGAGTGAAAATCGGCTGTAGTCCGAATCGGCTGCGGACAGGATCGGCAGAGTCAGAGTCGGACAGGGTTAGCCGATTGAGCCGATTTTGGAAGTGTGACTCGGAACACGTCATCGGGTTGAGTCAAGGTGCTTCATACGGATTGCCATACATGGATAGAGTCCTGAGGAGGCAATTGTATCTATTAATTAGGATATTTTATGTAATTTCCTTATAGATTATCACGGTAAGAGTCCGCCTAAGGGACTTGTTCGTTAGTTGGATTTGTATTAGGTTAATATGAGTCGTGTCCGTGATGGACATTGTTTGTATTTTCGGGTATAAATATAGTCCCGAGGTCCTGTAAATAATAACAACACACGTTCAATCAATCTCGGCGCATCGCCACCTTTGTTTTCTACTTTTCGATAAGTTTGTGCTTTCGAGTCGTGCTGCATCAGTTTGATCTTCGACGAAAAGGTATATCTTGTTATGGCGATTCGCATCATCGAGGCTAGTGCTTACATCTTCATAACACTCTAGTTCTATGTTGTGAATCTCCAAGTTATCATATACATTATATAATTTAGATCGACAATGCAATCTACTTGCATCGGCTGGATTCTTTTTAGGGTTTCGTCGATATTGGCTAGATTACTTTGTTGGTTTAGATTATATAATGTATCCACCATCCTGAAAAGGCAACCATCGGCTTGATTTTCTAGATGTCATGCTTCTCTTTATACTTAATGCTGCATTTGTTAAGTTCAACCTATTAAGTCATATTTAGAATCATGATCTCTAGGTTTATGGTTGTTAATAAGGATAGTCTAGATGTTTTATGGTTGTTAATAAGGATAGTATCGGGGTTTCAACCGATCTTACCTGGTATAGATGTTTTACATTGTTTTATGCTTTGTTTAATGTTCTATATCTGCCCCTTATATTAGGATCTAATCTAATGTAAATATATTGAACTTGATATCAATCTAATTGGTTATAGTTGAATATATTTATCACTAGAGAATATACTAGTATAAGGTTGTATCGGAGCTATAGCCGATACATACTTAAATCTAGATATCGGCTATGACATGAGTTTATGTAATCATTATTTCATATTACATTAGACTTGGGAAATTTATACTGTCTCGGTTCAGTCCGATCTATCCCAATTGCTTATTTCTAAAGTAATATTGAAGTATTGATTATGTAACACTGATATTTACAGCCGATATACTAGTTTTAGGGTTAGTTCTATCATTGACTATACCTTACAGCCGATTCATGCTTTATTGCATCGGCTAGGTTACATACGATATGAAATCGGCTGTCTGACCGATGGACTATCGTTTACTAACATATTTGCATATTTCTTCTTGTTGATTGCAGGATCAAATCAACTGGCACACCCTCGAACCTAAAGTATTAATTTTGGACCTGCACTAGAGCAAAGCAAATCTCTCAGGCCAATGTGTGTTTTTTGCATCAACACGCTTTTGGCACGCCCAGTGGGACTTAGTGTCATCATGTCACCAAACATCACCGACATCTCAGAAGGGAACATCCTGCCGATCACGATCGAGCAACTGAGCGATGAGCAGAGAGAAGAGATGCAGCAGATGCTAAATCAACTTCAGAGTCAATATCTGCACTCGTTTACGGTAACTCGGCAAGGTACTGTTGTTCAAAGAACTAAAGTCGAGTTGCCGACGATCGTGAAGCAAGACCCAGGTACATCCGGGACAACTGAAGAGAAGGATAAGCAGCCCAAGGTCAAATCAAGTGATGAAGAACTCCACACGATTCAAGATCGAATTGATTCGGCTGTGCACCACGCCCTAATCAACCAGTCCAGAGTGCTTGTCAATACTTTGACAAATATGATTAAGTCAGTAGTCGACGGGACGATAGCCGAAGAAAAAGCTAAAGGACCCATATATTTACCAGATGGTACGTCCCCAGGCTACAGGACTGTCAAGACAGAAATTGGCGGGAGTCAATGGACGTTTGAAACCCAAGCTCCATCGGCTCCTTACTCCAGCACAAATATTCCGACAATTATCACAAGTCCACAGCCGATCACTGGGGGGAAAGTTTCAAGTCAGTTGACACCGGAACAATTGATCAGTATTCTTAATCCAAAACCTCCAGTTGTTGACACATCATATCAAATTTCTTCGGTTCCACAACAGTCGATTGGAATTACTCAGCCGATAAGCCAACAGTATAGCACGAAGCAGCTCCCTTACGTCCCACCTCAAGGCATATCGGCTAACTTCAATCATATGTATCAGCCTCACTCTCCACGGCCTCAGCTGATCCAATATGGCCAGATTGATCAGATGCAACAGCAGAATGGTGGAGCAACACCTCAGCAGCCTTGGGCCGACATGATCGCTGACGTCATGAGGGAACAGTTCGGGCTCAAGCCTAAAGACAAAGGCAACATGTATCGACACCCATATCCAGAATATTTTGATCGGGTACCATTGCCAAACCGATACAAGGTGCCAGACTTCTCCAAGTTTTCAGGGCAAGACAACGTATCTACTTATGAGCATGTTAGCCGATTTCTAGCTCAATGTGGTGAGGCATCGGCTACAGAAGCCCTCAGAGTTAGATTGTTTCCACTTTCTCTATCTGGATCGGCATTCACATGGTTTTCATCTCTCCCTTACAATTCTATCAGAAGCTGCGCTGATCTGGAAAAACAATTTCACAAATAATTTTTCAGTGGTATTCAAGAAATGAAGCTATCATACCTCACAGCAATTAGACAGAAATCAGATGAATCGGTTCCCGATTATATTCAAAGATTTAGAGATGTGAGGAACATGTGCTACAGTCTAGCCTTGACAAATTCACAATTAGCCGATCTGGCCTTCCAGGGTTTGTTGGCGCCAATAAGGGAAAGATTTTTAGCTCAAGACTTTGAAAGTTTAGCTCATCTGGCTCAGAAGGTATTGGCTCACGAAACAAGATTCCAGGAGGCTAGAAAGTTTGTCAAGAAAGCCAATAATGTCAACAATATCTATAGCTACGATTCTGATTCCGAAGATGATGATCTAGAAGTCAATGCAGCCCAGTGGGCTAGGAACAAGAAAACAGTAGTTTGCCAATGTGTCAAGAATTCGGGAAAGGAAGAAAGATTTGACTTTGATATCACTAAAGCTGACAAGATATTTGATCTCCTTATTCAAGAGAAACAAATTCAGTTGTCGGTAGGACATGTGATTCCATCGGCTGAACAATTGAAGAGGAGGAAATATTGTAAGTGGCACAATATTGGATCTCATAGTACCAATGACTGCAAAATTTTCAGACAGCAGATCCAATCGGCTATTGAGCAAGGGAAGATCAAGATTGATGAGTCCAAGAGGCCGATGAAGATAGATGGGCATCCTTTTCCAGTAAACATGGTGCACTCCGGGTTTAACCGGAATTCAGCCGATGGAGGTAAAAATTACACCAGGAGCATCAGATCAGCTGGCATGATTAACAAATATCCAAAAAGGCGCCAGAAGGAAGATGAATCATACCACCATGATAATGAGAGTACTTCGATCCTCATTGGAGCTGTGAATTTTTCAGATTTTGTTGGAATGAAGGTATGAGGTTACCATCTATTGAAGATTGTCCCGGGTGTTGTGATTCTGATGCACAATTTGTTCAAAGACCAAGCCGACAGAGTGCAAGCGTGCATCGGCCGATTCAGAGAAAGTTGCCAGTTCATGAGAGACTTGGGCCGATCCAACAGAATAATGATGAAGATGATTCACAAAGAGAGCATGGAATTTTTACCAAGAACCAAAAGAGAAGAGTTCAGAGGATGAGAAATGGGGAGCAATTCCAGGAGGTTGAAGGAGAAATTGAGCATCGGCTAAGGTAGAAAACAAAGAAAGTATGACGCGTGAAGAGCAAGGTAGTGCCAGCTGATGAGGTCCAAGCCGATCAAGAAAGAAGTCTCCAGAACAAGGGCAAAGGGGTGATGTCATCTGCAATTAACATGGTTTTCATGCTGCCAACCGAATATGCAGTTGAGCAGGTTGTTGAACAAGACGATAAGTTGCCATCGGCTAAGTTGATGTTATCTCCACAGCAAGCTGTTTTTGAGAATCACGAAGGAACTGATCATCTGCACCTCAAGCCACTGTATGTCAAGGGATTTGTCAATGGCAAGCCGATGTCAAAGATGCTAGTCGATGGAGGAGCAGCCGTCAATCTGATGCCATATTCAACCTTCAGGAAGCTTGAGAAGAATTCAGAGGATTTGATCAAGACCAATATGGTTGTAAAAGATTTTGGTGGGAATCCATCTGAAACCAAAGGGGTTTTGAATGTGGAGCTGACCATCGACAGAAAAACAATTCCTACCACGTTCTTTGTTATTGATGGGAAGGGTTCCTACAGTCTGTTGCTAGGAAGAGATTGGATCCATGCTAACTGTTGTATTCCCTCAACAATGCACCAAACTTTGATTCAATGACAAGGAGACCAAATCGAAATCGTGCCAGCCGATAGGTCAGTCAATGTAGCTAGTGCCGATTTATCTGTTTGGGAGATGGAAGGAATTGATTATTTGTCTGAAAAGGTTTGGCAAGGAGATTACTTAAAATTTTCTGATTATGCCATATAGCCAACAGAAGATGGAGAGCCCAATTATTATTTTGAGGGTGCCGTGGAGGGTTCCAATTTCTACACAAAGGACACTGTTGATGATCTCGACGGCAAGCTAGGACAAGGGTTTATGTCGGCCGATGAGTTAGAAGAAATTGACATTGGACCAGGTGATAGGCCTAGGCCGACATATATTAGTAAGGATTTATCAAAGGAGTTTAAATGTAAATTAATAACACTTCTAAAGGAATACAGAGATTGTTTTGCCTGGGAATATTATGAGATGCCAGGACTTAGCCGATCGATTGTTGAACATCGGTTCCCCATCAAACTAGGTTATCGGCCATACAAACAACCTCCAAGACGTTGCAAAGCTGAAATGTATGATGCTATCAAGGCTGAAATTACAAGACTTTATGATGCCAATTTTATTAGACCATGCCGATATGCTGAGTGGATTTCAAATATAGTACCAGTCATCAAGAAAAATGTCAAGCTTAGGGTTTGCATTGATTTCAGAGATTTGAATAAAGCTACACCAAAAGATGAATACCCAATGCCAATAGCCGATCAACTAGTTGATGCAGCATCCGGACACAAAATTATTAGCTTCATGGATGGCAATGCAAGTTATAATCAAATTTTTATGGCTAAAGAAGATATTCACAAGACTGCTTTCAGATGTCCTGGTGCAATCGGTTTATACGAGTGGGTTGTTATGACTTTCGGCTTGATAAGTGCTGGTGCTACATATCAAAGAGCTATGAATTATATATTTCATGATCTTATCGGCTTGCTGGTAGAAATCTATATTGATGATGTGGTGGTTAAATCTAAGGAAGTTGAAGAACATATAGCCGATTTAAGAGAAGTACTGGAAAGAGCAAGGAAGTATGGTTTAAAGATGAATCCTACTAAGTGTGCTTTTGGTGTATCGGGTGGGCAGTTTCTTGGATTTTTGGTACATGAGCGAGGGATTGAGATACCTCAAAGGAGTATTGGAGCAATTAAAGACATAAAACCTCCAGAAGATAAGACTAAGTTGCAGTCTCTGATTGGCAAAATAAATTTCGTTCGGCATTTCATATCAAACTTGTCTGGCCGAATAGAACCATTTACTCCATTGTTAAGGTTGAAAGCCGATTAAGAGTTTGTCTGGGGAGAAAAACAACAAGCATTGGATAATATCAAGGAATATTTGAGTACTCCTCCAGTTCTTATACCACCACAGAAAGAGCTTCCTTTCAGATTATATTTGTCAGCCGATCAAAATTCTATCGGCTCAGTGTTGATCCAAGAGGTTGAGGGTAAAGAAAGAGTGATATTTTATCTCAGTAGAAGACTTTTGGATGCAGAAACAAGGTATTCACCTATGGAAAAGTTATGCCTATGTCTATTTTTTCTTATACAAAATTGAGGCATTATTTGCTTTCCAATGAGTGCACAATAGTATGTAAAGCCGATGTGGTGCGGTATATGCTATCGGCTCCAGTTTTAAAAGAGCGAATTGGGAAGTGGATTTTTGCTCTGTTGGAATTTGATCTCAGGTATGAATCGGCTAAAGTAGTTAAAGGGCAGGCAATAGCCGATTTCATCGTTGAACACAAGGATACAAGTATTGATAATGTTGATATTATGACTTGGACTTTGTTTTTTCATGGATTTGTATGCACTCATGGTTGTGGTATCGGCTTAGTGATCATATCGCCTAGGGGGCAAGTTTTCAGTTTGCTTTCACTATTAAGCCCTATTCTACAAATAATCATGTCGAATATGAAGCTGTTCTGAAAGGGTTGCAACTATTGAGAGAGGTTGAAGCCGATGCTGTTGAAATAATGGGTGATTCGTTATTGGTGATAAGTCAGTTATCTTGGGAATATGAGTGCAAAAATGATATTTTGATGGTCTACAATGAGAAATGTCAAGAATTGATGAAGACTTTCAAGATAGTTACTTTCAAACATATCCCTAGGGAGCAGAATGTTGAAGCCAATGATTTAGCTCAAGGTGCATCAGGCTACAAGCCGATGTTGCAAGGAGTTGAAGTAGAAGTTGCCTGCATACCAGCCGATGATTGGAGGTTTGATATGTTTGAGTATTTGAAGAATCCTTCTAAATCGTTTCCAGAAAGTTAAGATATAAAGCTCTCATATATGTTTTGTTGGATGATACATTATATTATCGGACAATTGATGGGATTCTTTTGAAATGTTTGAGCTTGGAAGAAGCAAAAGTTGTCATGTGCGAAGTTTATGAGGGTATCTGTGGGACTCATCAATCGGCTCACAAGATGAAGTGGTTAATTAGGAGAGTTGGATATTTTTGGCCGACAATGCTGGAAGATTGTTTCAGATATTACAAGAGATGTCAAGATTGTCAGAAATTTGGAGCAATTCAACGAGCACCAGCATCGGCTATGAATCCTATTATCAAGCCATGTCCGTTTAGAGGTTGGGGTATTGATATGATCGGCCAGATCAATCCACCGTCGAGTAAAGGACATAAATTCATATTGGTTGCTACTGATTACTTCACTAAGTAGGTTGAGGCAATTCCTTTGAAAAAAGTTGACAGCAAAGATGCAATTGAATTTGTCAAGGAACATATTATATACCGGTTTGGTTTGCCACAGACAATTACAACTGATCAAGGTTCAATCTTTGTGTCCGATGAGTTTGTTCAGTTTGCCGATAGTATGGGAATTAAGTTGCTCAATTCTTCACCATATTATGCACAAGCAAACGGGCAGGCTGAGGCATCTAACAAGAGTTTGATTAAGTTGGTCAAAAGGAAGATTGCAGAATATCCCAAGAAGTTGCATACTATATTAGCCGAAACATTATGGTCTTATTCGATGGCTGGCTTGTCATGGTGCAATTCAAGTACCCCCTTATCAACTGGTTTATGGGCATGAAGTTGTCTTACCCTGGGAAACCAATATCGGCTCCAGGAGGATTTCTTTACAAGATGAGCTGACAGCCGATGATTATCATAATTTGATGCTTGATGAGTCAGAAGATTTGGTTCAATCTCGATTGCGAGCTCTTGAAAAAGTTAGAAAGGATAAGGAAAGAGTTGCCAGACATTACAATAAGAAAGTTGTGCCAAAGTCTTTTGAGGAGGGAGAGCTTGTTTGGAAATTGGTGTTGCCGATAGGGACTAGAGATAATAAATTCGGCAAGTGGTCACCGAATTGGGAGGGACCTTTTCAGATTCATAAATGTGTTTCTAAAGGAGCTTATATGCTACAAGGACTTGATGGGGAATTTTTTTGGTAGAGCACTTAATGGAAAATACTTGAAGAAATATTATCCAAGCGTTTCGATTGGATCATAATCGGTTGAGTTCTATCGATTCCTATCAATGGCTGATATGCTTAATATCGCCCTTAGATCTTTTTATTTTGTCATAATCGGCTGTGTTGTGCCGGTGTATGCTGGCCGATATATGTTATATCGCCCTTGGTCAAATTTTAATTTTGTCTTCGTTTTTCAACATGCCAAAATTAGGGGGGCATATACAAGATGAAAAGTGTGGGATTTCAACGCAAAATATATTAATCAGCATAAAGGAGATCAGAGTATGTGTTATACAAGTGAAGTTTTCTAGCCGATTACAAAGCTGATTAAAAAATTTTCTAAGTCCCTATTACAAGCTATCATTGAGATAGATAGCGTTGGATAGCCGATATTGCTCTCTGCCGAATTTCTTCAACTTCAGCTATTGCTTGGGCATCTTGAGCGTCGGTTCCAGGGATGATCTTCAGGGACTTGGTCATATTGGCTATATTTTTAATAGCCGATTTCAGTTTTGCTTTTTGCTCTCCGATAGCCTTCGGGAGATCGGCTAGTTTTTGCTTCTCCAAAGCAATCTTGGCTTTACACTCTTCAAGCTTGGCTAGGAGCTCAATTCTTTCGGCTTCTAGTTGATTTATAACAGTTTTGATCGGCTCCTCAGCAAGTTGATCTAGTTTTGCTTTCTCAGTGTGCACAATCTGCCGATTTGCTTGGCTTGTAGCTTCAATGCTTTTCTTCTCCAGCCGATCTGCAATTCTCTGTCTAGCCTTCTCCAGCTTGAACTGATGTTGTTCAAGATATACAGCTGGAGTGATAAAATTTGACAACTCATCCGGGATTGAAGCTTGAATTTCCTGAAATCTTGCCCGGATAGAGCTACAGTCAACCACTAAGCTATCTAGAGACGCCTCCAGCCGATGGGATATGTCTTTAAGGTTTCTCTTCACGTCATCAGCTAGAGGAGCCAAGGCTTTGCTTGTTGTTTCTCCTTCTGTTTCTTCATCAAAGTAGTCTTTAATATCAAAGGAGAACAAATCGGCTAAGGCCTGCAAAAGGGAAAGATAAAAGAAGATTAAAGGGGATATAAGTAACAGAGCATATTATATAGCCGATTTGAAATTTTTAGGGGATACAAGACTTACAGGGATAGCAGGAGCAGCAGTTTCTTCCTCCTCAAGATGGTGGCTACCGACAGCCGATGCAGTATGTTCACTTGAAATTGGCTGCGCTTGAGGCGATGGAGGAGGAGAAGGCTATCAAAATGTTGAAGTTTGACAAGTGTTAGTTAATATCGGTTAAAATGAAGATGTAGTTTGAAAGAGTTGGGAGATTACCGGAGCAGTTTGAGGAACTGATTTGGCCGATATCAGAGTTGGTTTCCTCTTCTCGGCTGGTCTTTTCTTCTGCAAGATACAGAGTTTAAATGAGGAGTTTGTTATGAAAGAAATTTTGTAATAAAAGATGTTCTTACCCTAGGTTGCCGAGAAAATACTGCTGGAGCAGCAGGAGTTGTAGGAGTTCTTTTAGGGGCTGGAGAAGCTGATGGTGTTTTTTCTCCTACATCACTTAATTGGGCTGCAGCTTCGTCAATGGCTTTTTCAATTTCTGCTTCATCCAAAGTCTCTTCAATATCATCGGCTGGTTGAGCTGGTTGTTTCTTGGATTTCTTTTTAGCAGCTGGTGGTATAGCAGCTGATGCTTTGGTTTTTCTCTTCTTGCCAACATCGGCTGGATCCCTTATCTGCCCTTGGAGTAAACTTGATGTCTTGGGGGCATGGTAGCCGATGCTGGGTGGAGCTAGACCACATCCATTCGGTAGGAGACTTGCAGCATATTCAATATCTTTACCGCTATTGCTCATGCGTGGAGGAGATGAGTCTGTTGTCTGCAGAAACAAAGACAGAACATGGGGTTAGTTCAGAATCGGCTGACAGATGTAAAGTAGGAATTGGCAGAAAATAAAAGGACTTACTTGAGGGATCATGTCAGGGAATAGATCTGTCATGTAGATGGTAGCCGATTGATGGGAGATGTTGTTTCCATTCAGCCCACCATGCAGTAAAAACTTTGCTCCTGAACATGCCCAGCTCAATATTTTCGATGCTGCCAAGAGGAGGTCCTGGAATATTAAGCAGCTGATCCATCATCAAACTAGAGGTGATTTCTCCTCTGCACTGGATTCTATCAGCAAACCATAAGCCGATTAGCAGCTGACCTAAACCAAATTGCCGAGCTGAGCTCATTGGGTGGTAGAATTCATAAGTCACTTTGATGTTTCTGCCCTGATGGATGCCGATAGGGAGAATACATGGACTTATAGCTACAGCAAAGACTTCTCTGGATTTCTGAAACTTTTCATGGTTGATCTCTTCAAATCTGAAGTCTGATGGCAGTTCAAAGCTAGTTGAGTCCTCATAAAAGAACCAAACTCTGGCATTTTTCTGAAAGTCATCATAAAAACTGAAGAACCAATCTTTCAGTAATTCAGCTAACAGCTTTGCTCCAGCATCGGTTGGTGTAGATGCATATTCTCCAAAAGATGTACACCTATGATGGGTGATCTTTTCTCCATCTTCATCCGTGATCGGCTCAAGCCTTGGGAATTCTGTCTCTGTCAGAACTGGCCTATGAACAGCTTTCATAGCCACTAGGTTTAACCAAGATTGCAGTAGCCACCAAGGACCACCTGCACTGACTACAGAGCCGACGACTAGCTTAGCCGATGCATTGCTCAGTGTCTGGTAGAGATAGCCGAGCAGGATTTTTCCTGAAGGAAACTGTTTCTTCTCTTTGAGGGCTTCAGCTATGTGTTGCCAGTTGGAAGTAGGACCACAGCTAGATCCACAGAAGAGGTATTTCTTAAGCCACATTAACAGGAAAGCTGCGTGTTCTTAGGGGGTAACTGAACCTTAGCCCACGTTTGCTGAAATAAACCCAGACCATCCTCCTATGCTCTTAGTTTTGAAATCAAATCTATTTCTGGAGTTCAAGATCATGGGGTTGGCCGATAAAGTGATATCTAATCCAGTGAGCATGGTGATGTCTAGCAGAGTTGGAGTCATTGGTCCTTAACTAAATAGAAAAGCATTGAAAGTGTTTGACCAGAAATATGCGGCAGAGGCCATCAAGGGTTCATCTTTGGCTGAATTTGCTATTGTAAGAGCAAGGGCTTGGTCGATTACTATCTCATCCCAGTGGCTCTGTTTACTAGCCGATATGCGCTTGAACCATGCAGGCCAGCTTTTCTCTAGGGATGGCCAGGACTTAAAGGTTTTTTCTAGTGCCCTAGATTGGGGTTTGCTAGTCTGAAGGGGATTCTATTGGTCTTAGCAGTTATAAACTCAGTTGGATCGGGATTACCGATTGGACCAAGAAAGTAGTGATTTTCGTGATTCAGACTAGGGATTGCGATTAAATTTGCGAGATGCTACAACAAAGAAGCAAGAAAGCAAGAAAGTGGATTGAGATCGCAGAGAACTAAATCTATTGCATAAAAAAGGGATCTAGCCGATGGGAACTTACCTCTGCGTACTCGGCTGATGGAGCGGCGGATGGAGCGGTTGAAGACGACATTATCACAAGCGGAAGTTGAACGAAGAAGAGGTTGCCTGAAACTCGCCTTGCTGCACCGAGGGGACCGCCGGAGTAAGGAAAGACGGAGATCGCTAGAGCAGTGGAGACGGAGTAACGGGGTGAGTTTTCTCGGAAGTGACGGTTAATATTTAAAGCAGCGCAATAACGGTCAGAAAACGAAAAACGCGATATTCACTCAGAGATAGGATTTGGCAAATCCGAAACATTACCAAATATTCCGGACTTGGGGGGCATGTGTTGATGACCAAATTTGGTAATTCAAGTATCGGAGATAAGGATAGAATCGAAGAAAATCCAAGAGATTAAATCGTATCGGAAACAGAGTGAAAATTGGCTGTAGTCCGAATCGGCTGCGGACAGGATCGGCAGAGTCAGAGTCGGACAGGGTTAGCCGATTGAGCCGATTTTGGAAGTGTGACTCGGAACACGTCATCGGGTTGAGTCAAGGTGTTTCATACGGGTTGCCATGCATGGATAGAGTCCTGAGGAGGCAATTGTATCTATTAATTAGGATATTTTATGTAATTTCCTTATAGATTATCACGGTAAGAGTCCGCCTAAGGGTTTGTATTAGGTTAATATGAGTCGTGTCCGTGATGGACATTGTTTGTATTTTCGGGTATAAATATAGTCCCGAGATCCTGTAAATAATAACAACACACGTTCAATCAATCTCGGCGCATCGCCACCTTTGTTTTCTACTTTTCGACAAGTTTGTGCTTTCGAGTCGTGCTGCATCAGTTTGATCTTCGACGAAAAGGTATATCTTGTTATGGCGATTCGCATCATCGGGGCTAGTGCTTACATCTTCATAACACTCTAGTTCTATGTTGTGAATCTCCAAGTTATCGTATACATTATATAATTTAGATCGATAATGCAATCTACTTGCATCGGCTGGATTCTTTTTAGGGTTTCATCGATATCGGCTAGATTACTTTGTTGGTTTAGATTATATAATGTATCCACCATCCTGAAAAGGCAACCATCGGCTTGATTTTCTAGATGTCATGCTTCTCTTTATACTTAATGCTGCATTTGTTAAGTCCAACCTATTAAGTCATATTTAGAATCATGATCTCTAGGTTTATGGTTGTTAATAAGGATAGTATAGATGTTTTATGGTTGTTAATAAGGATAGTATCGGGGTTTCAGCCGATCTTACCTGGTATAGATGTTTTACATTGTTTTATGCTTTGTTTAATGTTCTATATCTGCCCCTTATATTAGGATCTAATCAAATGTAAATATATTGAACTTGATAACAATCTAATTGGTTATAGTTGAATATATTTATCACTAGAGAATATACTAGTATAAGGTTGTATCGGAGCTATAGCCGATACATACTTAAATCTAGATATCGGCTATGACATTAGTTTATGTAATCATTATTTCATGTTACATTAGACTTGGGCAATTTATACTATCTCGGTTCAGTCCGATCTATCCCAATTGCTTATTTCTAAAGTAATATTGAAGTATTGATTATGTAACACTGATATTTACAGCCGATATACTAGTTTTAGGGTTAGTTCTATCATTGACTATACCTTACAGCCGATTCATGCTTTATTGCATCGGCTAGGTTACATACAATATGAAATCGGCTGTCTGACCGATGGACTATCGTTTACTAACATATTTGCATATTTCTTCTTGTTGATTGCAGGATCAAATCAACTGGCACGCCCTCGAACCTAAAGAATTAATTTTGGACCTGCACTAGAGCAAAGCAAATCTCTCAGGCCAGTGTATGTTTTTTGCATCAAAAGTTGGCCTCAATCCTGGTCCACTGGCCCAGCCCCTCTGTCCTTCTCCCATCCGAAGACACAGAGAAAGAGGGGAGCAGGGAGAGCCAGGAGGCGTTGAGGCCGACGAGATGTCATGATAGCGGTGGCGAAGGAGTTGACGGAGGTGGCGCAGATGGAGATTAGGTGGGGAAGAAGCAGCCGGGCGGTGGTGGCGGTGTGGTAGTAGCCGGCAGCGGGGTACGTGGCGTTCGGCGACCGACTGCGTCCAGTCAGGGGAAGGCAGCAGCGACCGGCCGTGGAGGCGAGGGTCCCCTGTGCGACGGAGGTGGGCAGTGCGCCGGCGGTGACAGGGAGCGCCTCTTCCCCCGGCGGTAGCAGAGGCGGATGGGGATGCCGGCAGAGAGGTGGTGAAGCGGCGGCAGCGACCTCGAATCCTGGTGGGGCCGGCATGACCAGCGATCCCGAGCGGCGGACGTCCGGTGGCCTCCAGATCCCGACGGTGGTGGAGAAGAGCCGGGACGACTAGGGCGGAGCAGATCGATGCGTGTAGAGCTTGGGGAGGACGCGGAGGTCGATGCGCCGTCGGATGTATGGGCGGTAGATGGCCGCGGGGCTGCTGCCACCAGGCCGGTGGAGATGAGGGAGACGGGGCCATCCGTGGGCGGTGGTAGGAGACGGGGTTCGGAGGCACAGGCGGCGGCCGCGAGGACAGATCCCCTTCCCCGGGTGTTGGCCGTGGAGAAACGGCACCAGGAGCTCGTCCCTCGGTCGACAGCAACGGTCCCAGCGGCGTGGCTACCACATCACATCGGCGATGACCTCCATGTTAGATCGGCGAGGCGATGACCTCCATGTCAGATCGGCGAGGCGATGACCTCCATGTCAGATCCTACTTGACGAGCAAACAAACAACGAAGGTGACTAGCCCGGGAGATTGATCTCTCCTGAGACGATGGCGAAAACGACGAAGAAAAAAAGAACAGAATGGTGGCCGCTCCCGGGAGATCAGAACCCTCCCGGGGGTGACAGCGGCGGAAGCGTGAGAGAGGCGACTAGATCGTCCGCTCTGACACCATGTTGATTAGTATAGGAGGAGAGAAATACTGCGTAACTGGATGATTGTATTGAGCCTCATAGGCGGTGTATATATAGAGTACAACAGATAAGAAAGGGGATCTCGAGATAAGGAATACTACGATACAAATCAATCCTATCCTAATATCCCTCTAACTACCATATACTCTAACAATTATCAACAGAAATATATAAACTCCTGGACAAGCTCATGCAAGTATAGTTATCTGAAGCCTGAAGGTATATCAATTTCAAGAATCACCGATGAAAACACCGGTATCACAAAGGAACAATCTCATAGATGATATCAGTGATATGCTGCTGCGAGGTGGGGAGGTTTTTACCTACGGCGGCCGGCCTCGCGGGCCCGTCCTTCCTGCTCTCGTACAGGCGGCGGCGCTTGATCTCCTGGAGCACGCCGGCCATCATCACCTCCTGCTGGAACCGCCGGGAGATGGACTCCTCCCCCTCGTTCTCGTCCACGTAGATCTGCACATTGCAACTCTTCGCCGCAACCACCGCCATTGGTGCTCGCTGGGCCACGGACGGCAGCGAGCTCCTCCCGGAGAAGCTAGAGCAGCGTGCTCAGAAGAGAAGTAGTGGCCGGAGCAGCCATGGACCCATGGCCGTGGCCTTCGATAGGTTTGGCGCTCTCTCCGCTCATGGGAATGGAAGTTTTGGAGGTTTGGAAGAGAGGCTGAGGAGAAGGTAAGGGATGGATAGTGAAGGGTAAAGAGGGAGGATTGGCGTCTTAGAATAGGGCCTGTTTGAAAAGAGATTCCGAATAACAGCTCCTCTAAACAATTCAGCTTTTCATTCAGATTCTGAGAAGATATAGTTGTAGAATTCAGAAAATCAACTAGAAGTCGTTCTCACTAGCTGCTTCTCACAACCTAGACCAAAGCACTGTAAACTAAATATAAATTATTACATTTCATAGTTGAATGATGCCTTGCGCGTTTGCAAGCTAACTTGAGATCTACCAGTCATGTTCTTTTGTAAACCGCTGTCACACTTGTGCCACTGTTAACCCTGAAAGAAATACAGCCAGCATGAGTAAACTTACATTACACACATCTCAATTTTCTTGAAGGGCATGAATACATAAAAAGAATACATTATTAGAAATATGATAAGCATACAGAAAAAATTCTATTTAAACTAGGGCATACAACAAGATTGATCTCCATGTAGATCAAGTGATTATGAAACGTAACAAAGATGATAATAGTACACGTATATCAGTTTGAGAAATAAAATTAGTTTATTAGGTATCTACTGTCATTTTGAGCTCTAGTCTTGTAACTACTGTCCTTCTAAGATCTAACATGAAGTCTAAAGCTCAAACATAGTCGACACTTGACTTGACACATGGAGCGTTGATATGCCCTAGAGGCAATCATAGAGATGATTGTATCACATACTATGTTTACATATTTATCTGATATTGTTCCTTGAAATAGATAACTCATTATTGGCTAATGAATATGTGATTCATTTATGAGACTCTTTATGTTATATGTTACTATTTCTAAAGGACCCCTGATCAAATATCATATGTGGAACAAATATGGTTAAATGATCAGCACATGTATTGATTGATGATCATATCTCATGGATCATAGTATGGAGATATCAAATTGATAATGTGGACACATGTTGGGGAACATGTTGTTGGATAGACCCGACATGAGACACTGCAAGAATTATTTGTGTAGAGCCATCAGTGGTCTCGATTAGTGTTGGTATAGAATTCTTAGACCTGAGATTATCATGGTTTCCAACATGTGTACTGACTTACTTAGGGACTGCTAAACGCTATTCCGTAACTGGGTAGTTATAAAAGTAGTCTTCGGGTGTGTTATGAAACATGTAGTGGGATATGAATAATCAAGATGGGATTTGTCCCTCCTATGGAGAGATATCTCTGGGCTCCTCGATGTTATAGATTATGGAAGTGCATGGCCATGCCAAAAGTGATTGAGGAGTCAATCGCAAGTTATATAATCTATCACAGGATCGAGTGAATGATTGAGCTATTAAAGGATGGCACATATCTAGCCTTGAGCTTAATCGATATCGTGAGGCAAAGGGGTTCATACAAGTAAACACTAAAGGTTCAGCCGATATGATCTTTATGTATGCTCGGTGGGTCAATACGTTCTGCTAGGGGCCGCTGTTGACACGTGGACTGAAAAGAAGTTTTCGGGTTGCACCCGAGTGTGCATGAACCTACAGGGTCACAAGCTTAAGGGGGCGGAATAAAGGGATTGGATGGAGATCCAATATGCACTCAATTCGGATAGGGATCTGAGTAGGACTCCTATGGGCCTTGGAGGCCCGGACGTGGTTCCTATATATTCGTGAGGGGGTGTGGCCGACGGGATTAACAGATCACGCCATGTGAAACCCTAGCCGCCACTTCCCTCCACGAGCAAACCCTAGCCGCGCGCGGGTGCTAGTACATCTGCGCGTGGTGTTCCTTCCCTGGACGTGTGGATACCGGTGGAGACGCTGCTGTCTTGCGGTGCTGATCAGCGTGGGAGCACGGCGAGGAGAACGCACGAGGAGGAGAAAGTCAAGCCGCTGCGATCGACTACTTCCTTTACATCGGCGCGCGCTACATCGCGAGGATTCCTTCGGCTCCTTAGTGCATACTTCCGCTGCACAGCGCGTCGAGTGGTAACGATCTATGATCTCATACTTGCATGGTTCCTGGTTTACGCGGTAGAAAAATTTTGTTTTATGCTATCATAGCCTACGCGTATCCCAACAGCATTAACATGTAGATCACTCTTGGGAGTTAAAAAGAAGGGATATCTGCCAAAAAATACATCATATACTATTGCAACTCATGTAGAATTGTAGGTAACTACATCTAGTCTAAAACTGTGAAAGCTGCCCTTGCAAGTAACTAATGTTCTTATAAGGTAGAACTATTTGCCAGTTCCATATTACAATGGCTCCAATACTGTAAACTTAGAACTAAGTAAGTGGTAACACAGTTCAAACTTGGACCGATACGAAATAACCATAATGTTCTGATGCGCGAAATAATTGTCACTACAGCACCAGTACCACCATTTCTTGAGAGGACTAGAGTACTGTCATGTGAGCAATACATCCCCTAAGAACAATGGAGCATGATGTATCTACCGTAAGATTATGGGGAATTCAAATGGGGAAGCAATATGATGCATTTGCACTCACCAGTAGGTAGATAGGTAGCTTGTTATAAATTAACTAGTGCATTGCTCAATGTTCGTTTGCATAGCATCCAACTTCTCAAGTACATATTTCACCTTTTTGCAACAAATTAATCTCATTAGCAATCCTTGCACTGTAGTCGCACTTCTCAAATGGGCGATATTCGCAAGCACTTTTGATTTCCTCACGCAATGTCGCTTGAATTTCCTGCTCCAGCCATAATAACAATGAATCTACCATGTATGATTTACAATGCATATTGTGTCTTAAATAAAAGTTAGTGAAAGAGAGGCACAGGAACATGTACATTGTATAACAATACAATTATCACACATTTGACTTGTATTTTGGCGGACGAGTAGAAAGAACTTGGATGGGTCAGAGAAAAGTTCACTGGCAGTCTGGCACCCTTAACAAATAGGGTTAATTTGATCCATGCCATCGCAAATATGCCATATTGAAAATATACCACTACTATTCGTAAAATCGGGTAGATACCACTGCAATCTTCTAAAATTAGAACCATGCCACTCTATCACGATTTCCGCCATCTCCGTCACATCGTCATCTCCCTCCCGGTCCCCGTCCCATCCCTCCACCGCCGGCCCCCGGTTCCTCCCTCGCCGATGACCTCCAGCTGCAGCCTGAGCACGCGCGTGAGGATGCATGACGCTCCGGCCATATCCAGCGGAGCCAGCCCGTGAGATGCGACGATGAGATGTGGCAGTCGCGACGGTGACGGTGCGGGCCAGATGCGGGCGACACAAACGGACGAGCGCGGCGGCTTCGACGTGACCGTGCCGACGGGCGGCGACGACAGATGGAGCCACCCGCGGTGCGAGGCGAGGGTCCTGGGCGGCGCCGAGCAGCTCTACACACTGGGGGGCTCGTCGTGGCACCAGTGGTCACCTCTGTGTTCACGAGGTGCAGCACCCTCGCGTCGACGGCGGTGCCCCACGCCGCCGCGGGCGCGCAAGATGACGCCATGGCAGATGCCCGCGACGCCGTCTCCGCGGCACGCCGGGGACGGACTGTGGAAGGCGATCTGGGCGGCGAGCGCACACAAGTCCCTGCTCAGCCTTGTCACCTCGTTGAGCTCCGCGGCGGCGGCGGAGATAGCTGTCTTCTGGCCGCGGCGGAGAGGAGCAGCGTCGGCACGGAGGAGGGGATGGATGCGAGGAAGGTATGGGCGCGGACTTGTGGCGGCCGTCCATGACCACCGTGTGGAAGTCATAGCCGTCCACGACCACCTGCCAGCCTTCCCAGAGTTCGCCGGCCAGCCTCCGGCACAAGCTTACTGCTTGGAGACGAAGACGACAAGGAGATGAAGGCACCGGTGATAGAAAATGCGACGGAGATGACGGAAATCATGATAGAGTAGCATGGTTCTAATTTTATAAGATTGCAGCGGTATCTACCCGATTTCAGTAGCATGGTTCTAATTTTATAAGATTGCAACGGTATCTACCCGATTTCACGAATAGTAGTGGTATTTTTTCAATATGGCATATTTGCAATGGCATGGATCAAATTAACCCCTAACAAATAAGGGTCAGTTTGTTATTGCTGCACGGCACTATACTTCTTTTTTTTAAGCTGCCGGGACCAAAAAACTGTGAAATGTCTATTATTCTCCTCTTTTTAAAAAACTTCTGGGACCAAAAGGTTGTGAAATGTCTGTTATTCACCTCTTGGTAAATCAGATTTAAGTTGATTCTTATTCAAACTATTGCCCTGTTGAGCATCACCTTGTAAAATCTTGAAACAAGGGGTGGGAACGATGTGCAATTGTGACAGGTCCAATACTAAGAATTTTAGTTTTGCATTCTGCAATCTGCAGCAGCACGAACGATGGTTCACAAAGTATGTCGTTCCTCCATAAATAAGGGGGATTAATCCATGAGCATGCAAACGATAGCCCGACAGAGGACTATACACAAAGATGCTTCTAACGAAGCAAAGGAGCTATAAATTAAATACCCACACTAAAACATAATTTCTACTCCTCCATTCGCAATTGATCATCGTTTTACATTTGTGAAGCGATACCAAGAAAGAAATAAATTGAGCAGTTCGTTTGGTAACAAAAGTAGCTCTTCCACTTTGTTGTAATTTGAGTGATTCGTCTCCAAGGTGATGAACTCATACGTCTTGATGACGACGATGGCGTAGGGGTTGACGTAGTGCGTCAGCAGACTCGCCGGCCGTGGCGGCCGAAGTTGCCGCTATGGTGCCAGGCAACGTCGAGGACAACGTGGAGGAGGTCGATAGGGAATTGAGGGATGGCGCCTAGCATAAGAGATCGATGTGGAGGAGGGGCACAAGGGCAGCGTAAGGAGGGAGCCGACGCAACAAGTGTGCTGGTGGGAAAGATCGAGAGTCGGTGACGCGGTATATATGTTTGTGGATATAGAGGTCGAATTTCTAACCATTATTAAAAAAAAACTTGGTTGTTTCAGAGTAACGAACAAAATAAATTGAATTACCAGCGGTCAAAGATAACACAATAGAAAAACGTCATCCCCTCCGTAGTTTCGTCGAGAGTCGAGAGTTTCCACAGTTTGCAGAATGCAGACTGCACTGTGGAGTTTCCATCAAGACATCAAGCTGAACATTGGAACAACCAAGGTTTCGTGATGGATAGCCGGCACTGCCAAGGTTTCTTGCCTAACCTGGCTCTGCTAGCTTGAAAAATATCCGGTTACAACTGCTGATCACATTCGATCAGAACAAATCCACCAAACATGATCAGAAAGACAGGACCCAATTCATTTGCAGAACAAAATTTACACAACTTCTGATCTAGAGACAAGGAAAGAAACTAGACAGCAGAAACCCAAGCCGACGGGTGATCGATCAGTAGTACCGGCTGCGATCCCGCATGGAGCAGCAGGCGAGGGAGTAGGCGAGCATGAGGATGGCAAGGACGGCGACGTTGAGCGCGGCCACGGCCCTCCAGTTTCGCCTGGCGGTGTCCAGCACGCTGGCCTTGCAGGCGTTGCAGCGGAAGCACAGCACGGCCTGATCATTGCTCCACTCCAGGCAGTCAACGTCCGCCGCGTCCAGGCCCCGCGCCGGCGCCACCCAGAACGTCTCGTTCACGCGCTCGTACCCGCAGTACACCGGCGGCTTGCAGCAGCCGGACTGCACGGTTGTCACGTCACAGAGGTAGTCAGATACGTGACACACTGACAGTAATGGTGTCAAAAAAAAAAACCTTCATCCCAAAATAGAACGATTTTTATGTGGATGAGATATTCATAGTAAAATTATTATATTTTGAGACGAAAAGAATGCATGAATCTTCATTGTTATTGATAAATGGATTCAAGATATGAATACGTACAATGCGTGTAACTTCCTTGGTTAAAACCTCAGAAGTTAAGAAACTCATTGCAACGTTCAATCTTGAATAAATGAAAATGAACAAGGTAATACTTATTTTCTTTTTTAATTTTAAAAAGAGTAAAAGGCCATTGATTAGTAGATCACATATGGAACAAGAAAGAATTAAAACACTGAAGTGATGGTTGAATGGAACAGGTATTATTTGGTCTCTGGCGAGTGGGCTCGTGCATGAGGCATGCAATGCAATGCAACAAGCTAGCGGATCCATGCATACCTGGATTAGTGGCAGATGCTGCCGGTATAACTCGCCGGGGTTGATCCCGGCGAGGGGGCCGCCGCACACGGCCGCGTCGGCCATGCAGCTCTCGATCCGGTGCCACGTCTCGTAATCCTCGATCCTGGAACGCAGCCATTCCGAGTAGTCCCTGACCCGGTAGTCCCCGTAGCCGGTGCCGGACACGGCGGTGGCGAGGCCCTTGTTGGTGACGACGAACACGAAGGCGGTGACGAAGAACATGCCGACGATGAGCAGGAACATGGCGGACACGTAGGCCCAGAGGAGCGGCGCGGCGCGGCAGCAGGTTCCCGCGATCGCCACAAGGGAGAGGAGGAGCGCCGCGCCCCCGAGCGCCAGGGCGGGCACCCGCACCAGGCGCTGGCACTCGCTGGCCGGGTGGTCGAGGAGGTAGGCGCCCGCGGCGATGAGCGGCACGGAGGCGAGGAGGGCGGCGAAGCTCAGGGCGCCCAGGACGCCATTGGAGAGCCGCCCCATGGCTAAGCTGTTCAGTTCAGCTCAGCCCCCGGGTGGTTTTACACTCGCGGCAGCAAGGGAGTTTCGCTACTGATTTTGGGGATCTCTCGTGGAATTTGCAGCTGCGTCGCGTCGTCTCGCGCGTTGCGGTTTGGCGGTTTGGGGTTCAAGGCGACAGAGCCAGAGAAGAAAATGGATTCAGGGCGCTGGGCTGAAATCGCGGGATTTGCTCGACCGCTCAGATGGTTCTTGCAGATCACTTGGTCACGATTTGACTAGAGCCCAAGACCTCGGCCGAGTAGGCTCAGTTGCCTCGTGAGTCGTGATTCAGCAGAAAAGATAATGCTAGTATACAACTTAACAGGAGCAACATCCATGAAAGGCACCAGATGGTATCATGGATTCATGGTATGATTTTAAACCAATACATCTGCGCTGCAAATGCAGGGGCGAAATTGTTTCGGTTGATTAAGAAGTAAACATTCAAAAACGTTATCCAACAGAGCAAACATTTGCTGTCAAAAAGGAACGCAGCGTATGGCCATCAACAGGGTAGCAGCACTGCATCTCTGAGGATAAATCTCCAAAGTGGGAAGCATTAGTATGGCTTGAATTTCCGTTGAGCACGAAGCTGCTGTATCCTTTTCTTGTCATGCTCAAACTTGCTCTGCAGCATCGCGAGTTCTGCGCAAGAAACACAAAGTTGGGAGTTAGCTCCAGGCAGCTTTTGCCATTTTGCGACCCTAACAAGTTGCAGAAAATACATCATGCAGCACAGTAATAGAAACAAATTTGCAGCCTCATCTCTCCTGCTATCGAGAGTTAATTCAAGCTTAACAAAACTATGGGAGGAAGGCCAGCATGCAACTCTAAACCGACCAAAACCTTATGATAACCATCTCGCAAAAGAAAAAAAATTCTTACATAGCCCTATACCAAATGGGTTTACTTGGTACACAGAAGAGGAAGGAAAAAAATATTGTGGACCTGTAATTACAACTTACTCATTCCGTATCATATTATAAGTCGTTTGACTTTTTTCCTAGTCAAACTTCGTTAAGTTTGACTAAATTTACAGAAAAAATTAGCAATATCTAAAATATCAAATTTAGTTTCATTTAATCTAGCATTGAATATATTTTGATAATATATTTGTTTTGGGTTAAAAATATAAATATATTTTTCTATAAACTTGGTCAAACTTAGGGAAGTTTGAATAGAAAAAAGTCAAACGACTTATAATATGAAACGGAGGGAGACGTGAATCTATACGGTGACCCACTGTTTGAATGAAATTTACTAACAGAGAACTCTATACGGTGACCCACTGTTTGAATGAAATTTACTAACAGAGAACCCAAATGGTCATGAGCAGTTGAACTGAATAATGTTTGAAGTCATAGATATCCATGCTATAACTAAAACAGCACAGTGATGAACATATTCTGACTAATAGCACCGAGAGTAAATAAAACTGCATAAAAGATACTCCATAATAGTAAAGCTTCAAAAGAGCATATACATACCACTGATGTGGGCTTCTCGCTTTTGAAATCTGTAGAAATTCATATCAACTTCCTTGGGTTTCTTATTAGCCATTTTCTCCTGCATTGCAGCTAGAGATACACAGCCAACAGCTGTTCCAGTTTCAGTATCTGTGGTCTTTTTCCTACCCTTATGATGAACCACAACTGTCCATCCATCCTCAGCAGCGCGTGCTTCCCTCTCTTTCCTCTCCTGAATAAATCAAGTGTCAGGCAACAATCAAACTAAAGTTCATTTTGGCAACAAAAGTAGGTATGCATTGTTGTAGACCCAACATCCAGAAGAAGTTTTGCACTCCCTCAAGAATAGTTAAAAACCAGATACACAAATAGTGTCAACACGCAACAGTCACTCAACACTTCAAGAAACAGGTATAACTTGCATAAAACTGGGTTTGTACCATACTAGACTGAACGTTTCCAGTTGTTTTCCAGAGAAGAAACTAGTAATAGTAAATTGAAGTGTCATTTTGATTCTTCAACAGGAGGAAGGAAGAGGAGGGAGGGTACACACCTGCTCTTGTTGTTCCTCATGAGCAGTTATAAACTCATCTATTCTTTGCTGCAACACTTTCAAGCCTGGCCTCTTCTGTTTGTACTCTAAGATCCATTCTGTTAGGACATCAAACAATCGCAGGTCAGTTTTGCACTTTAAATGCACCAGTTTGAAACATATACAATGGAGCATAACTATATTAAACAAGGGCAGATTGGTTGGACCCCAGGACCGCTCCAATTGGAGGAACCAACAAGCTTATCTTCAGGTCCACTTATCAATTTTATTATCAACTCATTGCCTGAACATAATTTCCAACAGACTCTTTCTACTAATTAAGTCACTTAATTTCAAAAGATATTTGATTCAGTTGTTTTTTGGATACATTGATTCTTTTTGTTGTCTTTTGTGAAATTTACTTTTCCACCAAACAAACTCCATGGATAAAGTCAGCATGGGATAACCAAACATTATATCAGTGATCAAGATTGAAAACTAAAGCAATTACTTTTCATTCCTCTGGAACAATCTTCATCAACTGATTGAATCTCATCGACATTTGCAGTATCAACTTCAACATGCGTGCCCAACTTGTTCTCTCTGCTGGATGCATGATTATCCTTTTTGCTGCTTTTCCCTGATTTCTTTGTTTTCTCTGCAGTCAATAGATCGATTACTGTCAACAAGTCTAAACATACCCACAGAATATTTTTCAAATACTTCAAAATAACTTCGATTCAATACAAGTATAAAGTCCCTACTGGTCTTGCTTTTTTTTCCCCTCTTCACTTCTTCAGGCTCCCCTATATCCATATCTCCACTTTCTGCTGTGAGTTGGTTAACATGGGCTGCACAAAATAGATCCAGATATACTGCTTAACTAAGGAAATAAAGAGTAGTTCACAAAATCCAAAAAGAGATAGTGGCATAGTGAAGGAATTAGGAATATAGTTCATTACAAGAAAATGGTAATGGAGTAGCAAACAATATACAATACCAGTTGGAGTTTCTTCATCTTGATTCCCATGCAAGACTTCCTCTGCATTATTGGGCTCATCAGAGCTCCTCCCTTTCCTTATCCTCCGTTCCTTCTTCACCTTACGCGTTCCTGCACTGATTCTGTCAGACAAACTTTGATGCCCCTCAACAGGATTACTGCCTTCTTTGAGATTCTTTTTGCTCTTCTTGTTCTTCAACTTAGTCTCATCCTTTTTACTCGTCAAGAGTTTCAACATGTCATCAGAATCAGTATGACTGCTCTTTAGTTTTATTTGCTTTTTCTTCTCTTTCATCGCTACAACCTTCTTCTTTCGTACCAGTCCTTTATCTAGCAACCAAATATGAAGAGGTAAAACACTATGCAGAAAACATAACTAAATTTCATGGTTTTGTCCTGCAATGTAACATATCCCTAATAAACAACATAAAGAGCTAAAAATAACACAATAAGGAATTCATAGAGAATTATCTGATTCTCATGCTACGGCACGGCTAACAAATCAACAACCACAGAGACACTCACATTTCCTTAATAGGTTTGCCGATCTTAGCTACATCATTGCTCCCGCGTTTGCAGGTAATCAAGGTGACAATTTTAGCTACTGGACTACCGCTATAGGTTTCATCATTGATTACTAATTAAAGGACGCGATTCAAATAAAATTGGGAGGACGTAGCAAGAAACAAATAAAAATGTTAATACCTTCTGCGGTGCCATGTTCAGCAGCAACCTCACTCTCAACAGGAGTATTCAAAGTCCTGTCCTTCTTTCTCTTCAAGTTCTTCCTCTTCACTCCAAGCACTAATTTATTATCCGCTTTGGCTTCCCGCGAGGCCTTCTTGTCTGTAGTAGAAGAAGCTTTTACTTTCGTCTCTCATTTGGAACGAATCTAACAGAGAAACTGTGGGGTGCATAATGGAAGAAAGGACGCACCTTTGGATTTGCCCATGCCAACCAATTAAGAACAATCAAGCCGACACGAGAGAGAAGCCTCAGTCCCTGAGAGGCCGCGGGGAGTGGTGGGCGCAGCGCCGCAGCCGGCGGGGAGTGGTCGTGGCGCTGTCTGACGCCGTCTAAGAGCTCGTGGTCAGGGGCGAGGCGGCTCCGGCGAGTGCGAGGCGAGCGGTGTGGTGCCGCGGCGGCGAGGAAGAAGCCGCGAGGGCGAGGCGGGCAACCTGCGGCGGCGGCGGCGGGCGACCGGCGCTTTGGCGGCGGCGACTCTGAATTTCTGAAGCCTGGGAGAAACAAGGAAGGTGTAGGGTTTGGGGGAATTTTCTTTCTCAAAAGTTGATTTAGAGCTCTTCTGACAGGTGGGCCTAGATGGAGGTGGTCCCACATTTCAGTCACTAACCATAGGTGAGGAAGCTTTCGCCTCGAGACCAAAAGCCCTAACTCCAGAACCAACCAAAAAGCGCGCGAACACACGAGCCGCCGCCGGCGGAGGCGGCGATGGGGAGCGACACGGAGGCGGAGAAGAAGAAGGCCCCAACGGCGCTCGCGCCCATCGCGAAGCCTCTCGCCGGCAAGAAGCTCTGCAAGCGAACCCTCAAGCTCGTCCGGCGAGGTTCCTGAGCGTTCACCTTTTCCTTTCGGGCCGCCCAATTCCCCAATCGCTGTTGATTTCTTTTGTAATTTAAGGTTTTTGATCATGCTTTGGTCGTTGCTATGTTTTTTTTTTCCAGCATCGGAGGCCAAGTGCCTGAAGCGGGGAGTCAAGGAGGTGGTCAAGAGCATCCGTCGTGGGAACAAAGGGTTAGGACTTCATATCTCTACTTCTTCTCTAGCATGTTTTTTTTCTTGCTGTTTAGTGCCCAGTAATTGGTTGGTAGTTGGTACTGCTATGTACAATTGTGTTAACCAAGAGCATTTTTGTTCACTTGAAGGACATTGAGCTGTGATCTTTGAGCTATGTGCACTTGTTTTTCGTGATGTAACCGATGGTCATAGCAATCAGCAAATAGGATACGCTTTCCATTTAGGTGGTCCGCGCCATGTCTCATTGACATTGACAAATACATTATGGTGTAACATGCTTACTAAAAACCGTATTATGTTAGTCTTTCTGATCATGGGTTTATCCATTTTGCTGTGGTGTGAAGTTATGACCATTGATAGATTGTTTGCATACTTTGATGTTTTATCATTTGATTAGCTGTGCTGTTTATATATCATTCTCAGTGGTTTGTCTTGCATAATGTCATTGACAATTGGGTTTGGCCTTTGTAGGTTGTGTGTAATTGCTGGGAATATTTCTCCTATCGATGTGATTACACATGTTCCAATACTTTGTGAGGAAGCTAATATTCCTTACATATATGTGCCATCAAAAGAGGTGTGTTGCATATTTTTTCCTGCCTCATGTAGGTTCAATGCGCTGTCAAGTGTCAATAACCCAGTAGAATTATCATTTCATTATTACGCCAAATCTTATAACATGACATTAGATAGTGACATTGTTGCTACCTGCTACTGTATTTATCACCTAAGAAAGCCAAACTTCTACCAGTTCATGTCTTCAAGCTACGATGATATGTTGTACAATTGTACAATTTTGGTTTGGTTCTTTCACATATTGTTTATCAGATGTTTTCCACTTATAAATAATCTAAAAATTATTTGAAACTTCTCATCTATTGTTTTATAAGTACTCTGAGCTGGAAGGAAGATGCATCAAATTGAATTGCTCGGGTTTCACTTTTTTGCATCGTTCAGATGGGCACGTAACATTTTCTTCAGAAGTCTGCAAACCTGAAATATATCCAATCATGTAACAAGTCTGATTGTTAAGATAATTAGAAGTGGATAGGAATCTATACTTTTTCTGCAGTCAATTTTATTATCAATTACCTATATAACTGCCCATATACCATACTTGGAGGAGAATGTCAAAAAACAGGAAAATAAGTAACACCAATTGGCTGTGAGGAGTGGTTTGAAACTTTGGATGAGGGATTGGTTCCGAAGTTTCAGAATTTGATCCCAATCCTTCCTATCCAAACAGGTTCTAACTTGCGATTTCACTTGTATTGTGGCAGACCGGGTGATTGAGCCATTGAGGTAGATGTTACCCTAAGTTACATAATGAGGTTGTTCCTCTGTACAGGATCTTGCTACTGCCGGAACTACTAAGAGGCCTACCTGTTGCGTCCTGGTTATGACCAAGCCTGCCAAGGGGGAGATCAACGAAGAAGTGAAGGAGAAACTGAAGTCAGACTACGACCAAGTTGTAGCTGGAGTTGCAGAGGTTACATCTTCCATGTTCTGAGCACAACCCCCCAGGGCCGTAGTAAATTAGTGATGGAAACCCAGGCACCATGGCTGCGCACATCTTTCTACATGTATTATGTGAACATGAAGGTTGCTCTACTAGGTTACCCCAGTCAGGTCATGCTGTTTCTCCGTTGATTAGCCTAAGTTAGTCAATTGTAATGAAACCTGGTGAGCTGATCATACTCTTCAGGTAAGAAGTCCCAGAGCCCAGATATGCAATACCTGGGCATCACCCAGATCAGAAATCTCACCAAAGCCGAGTGTAGCTATGAGGTGTTGTGTGTTAAGTTGCTCGTGGTTATGTTCATATACTGTATCCATTTTTCCAATTGGTCGATCCTGAAAAATGCGGCATAGATTCTTGTTTCTGCTTGCTTGATGGCCAAAGCTCTCGTCTTCTTGCCATGAGGTGTTTTGGACCACCGGAAGTGTGCAGCATTGGCATGCTACATCCGTGCAGTTTGGCCACTGATGCAGCGATGCTTCAGAATTCAGAGCTGGTCGCACTTCGCAGAGCGCCAGAGAGCCAGCCAGTGACTCGGGGAACAACTCAGGTTTTGGCATTGGATCTGATCCATCTGGCACTTCATCTGATGGGGAAATTTGGCCGCCTTTGTTTGGAATCTTGTGGCAGATACAAGACAAAACACACAGGGAAGGTTCTGCAACTGTCCCTTCCCTTGTCATACCGTGCAAGACTTGCAGCACAATGTTAGCAAATACTCCTACTAACATGATATGTAGTTAGGATTGGATAGGATAGGACATAATTAGTTTATAGCATCCATATGATCATACATGGATGCCATTAATTGTATTCCAAGCTGATCATATTTGAAACAAGTAATAAGTTTGTCCAAAAACTCAATGATATGTAGTGTATGCTTAGGATTGGATAGGATAGGATAGAATTAGTTTACATTGATTAAATGTATCTATCTATCTATCTATTATATTATTAAAATAATCTTGAAAGAATGTACCATGTTCACTGTGAGTATTAGAAATTCCCAAAAAAAATGAAAGTCCATGTAGAAATATAATCTAGAAATAACTGAAATTTGAAATTAAAAATAAACTATATTAAAATAAGAGTTCATATAAGATTAATTAAACCTTTGGTTGCGATCTAGATTTTAACGGTCTATTCGTAGTAGAAAAGATAAGTCCATAGATCTGTACTGTGTACGTTACATGCTAGGAGTCTTTGTCCTTTTATGTTTCTTTGGCGGTGTAAACAGTACACATATAATCTATAATTCAATTACAAACCTACACGGACAAGAGTTGTGCTGCCAAATAAACAAAGCTTGCACTGCTGCACATATATATTCTGTAGATTTCAAGCAGCATCGCTTGGGCTGGAGCGGCAGAACCCAATGATAGCGGGAGCCGGTCATAGTAAAAAGACATGATATTTACATAGACATTACAACAAACAAATCAATGCGTGCAGCTGGCAATGCATCGCACACCAAAAGTTTCTTTGATGTTTATGAAAGTACAGATGATATGGACAGATTGTAATTAGTGTTTATGTTTTGATTAGATGAAAAAAACATAACCCAAAATTTGATAGTAAAATACAAATTTTCTATTAACACCTTTAATAAAGATATGACTCAATTTAATTTCCTGAAATTCAAATTTCATCTATAGTCTTCCCTTAGAGTCCCAAAAAGTTATATCATCTGGCCTTGATATACCCAGAAAGAACATGCAGCGAGGACTTAATACAGTTAGATACTCGAGTCATAGATGTACCGAAGGCAAATATAATACAATACCATATAATGAGTTAAAGACAAACGTAAAAAAGGACCAAACGCTCAGGGACAGGAAAAAAAGAGATACACGAGATACTAAAGAGAAAAAACTTCAGGCAAAAATTAAAAATACGAAAAAAAAATCATTTTTGTTAAGGAGAAAAAAATATGAAAAATGAATACCCAAGAAACAAAAAAGAAATATGCTTCTTGCCATTTTTTTTGAGCCAGGGAAAGCATACACCGGGGCAACAAAGAAGAGCAAATTCTGACTCGATAATACTGTACACACGAATCACTAGGGAAGAAGGGGTTGATTACTAATAAGAAATAAGAATAGGGGACAGGACTACAGGAGAGAGAGAGTAATAGGGGACAGGGTCACAGGAGATGGATTAGTGCAAGCCGCTATAAACTGACAGTCAGATTAAACAGTTAGATTATAGTAGATTCACAATTTAACGTTCATAATTTAACGGTTGAGATCTAACACGTATATATAAATATAGGAATTAGATTTGTAGTGTATTAACTAATACAGGAGTACAAAGCGGCCCTGCTCGACGGAATAAATTGAGATCCAATTCGAAAACAGTTATCTAAACCTACTTGATTGCAGTTGAAAAAAAAAAGCAGCAGGAACTAGGTAGGGAGAAAGCCGTGTATATAGGTGTGCACATGTAAGTATTATTTTTTCAGTCTAATTACTTCAAACTACTTAGAACATACTTTAATATATTTGTTGCCAGTAAAAATGAAGCGACTGTCTTTTTATCTATTCGATCCTTTTTAATCACCAAATGTACACCCAGCAACTCAGATGATTTATAAATAACTAAATTTGAAATAAAATAATAGACTATGAAAAGAAAAAAAACATCTAGAACACAACATGAGATTAATTAAAATTAAAAAATAAATTATGAAATTAGAAAAATAAAAAAGTTTAAGAAGGAATACGATTTATAAATAACAAAAGTTCAAAATAAAAATAGAAATATTAAAAGAATAACCCATGACACAACAATGGTAAATGACAATAAAGAGGGGAGGGATAACGGGTGAGCCGTAAATGAATAGGGTGTGGCAGTGTTGATACAAAACACGGTGGTTTGGAAGATTTGCTTAGGCTTGCCTAAGTGTTAAGAGCATGCCAATTGGTTTGATGTACAACCAACAAGAAATTCAAACAATAAAGTTAAATGACTGATAGCCGATCGGCCGATGAGCCGATGACGTATCTCTAAAGGTCTTAGCCGATGTAGTTAGACCAAATCGGTAGTGAATTATGATAAAACAAGTAAAGTAAAACCCTAAATATGTTCCATCGGCTGTAATATATCTATTTGGTTTTTATCAATCAATCTCTTTTCAGATAGTATTATGGAATTAGCCGATGATTCAATATTTAGAGCAAAGTGGATAATTTAATGGCTATTACTCCAGTATAAACTTATATAGGTAAATCAATCTAAATAAATATATCAAATAATAATCAATCTTAGATGCAATAATCTGATTTAGATTGACTAATAGTCGATATATTTATATAAAGTGCGCTATCCGTATAAGTGGTGAATATACATAAAACACAAGTTAATGCATATTAGGTAAGATCGGCTGAAATTCCGATACTATAGTTCATTACACGTTAGATTTTAAGGTTCTAAACACAGCTAGGGATGATGCATCACAAAGTATGTGAAGAAACCTAAAATCTAAACAATCAAGTAATTAACCACTTTTCGGGATGATAGATACCTTAACTAATCTAATCTAGTAAAACAATTTAGCCGATACCGATATAAACCCTAAAACGAGTCTCAGCCGATATAACGAAATTAAAATACTAAACTAGATTTAATTAAGATATATGATAAAAGATGATCACAAGAACGAAATTAATACATCTAAAATGATATAAAAGCCCCGATAATGCAAACCATCAAGACGAAGTTACCTCTTGTCGAGAGATCGTAGCCGATGCCCCGACTTGAAGTAAGAACTCATTGAAAGTGGTATTGATTGGATTATCGTCCCTTATTACAATGATCCTGGGTTTATATTTATACCCAGAGTACAAAACTTGTCCATAGTGGACATGACTCGAACTTTCCTAAAGTTAAAACAAACAAACAAGTCCACGTGGCGGATTCTTACCATATCTCTAATTCAAACCGATACTAATATCATATTTAATAGATACAATTGCCTTAAATGAGCTCTAACTTTGAACGGCAATAACAGTTATTCCAATCTTGGCCCGTACCAAGCTCAAGCTAACCCGTATCGGCTACTTTCTTTATCGACTGAATCATATCCGACTCTGTTTTTCCAGCTGATACGGAGTCCAGCCGCAGTCTGCTCTTTCGATCTGACTCGATCCCGCACCAAATCCACTTCGATTTGCCTTCTTCTTCTCCGAATCTGATGCTAAATTTTGTTGTTAACAGGTGGTTGATTGGACATTTAGAAACAATAAAACAAAATCAAATGATGATTAGGTTCGATTTTAAGAATTTCAAGGACAATTAAGAGAAACAACAGCGGGCAAGCTATCAAGGAGCACAGTCGTGACGTTTGACGCGACTTCTAAAAAGTAAAAAAACCAACGATAATCATAATATCATATTTGACTTTTTAAATTCCAATACCAATTAAGAGGAGACATCAGGTGATTGTAGAGCAGTACAATGACGACATTTGATGGAACTTCTAAAAATATAAATATGGCAACCGCGAGACAATGAACTACAAAAACTATAAGATCTAAATATGAAAGTTCTAAAGAGGATGAATAAAAGCCGTGATAGGTCAGGCAATCAAATCAATGAGTGGCAAAAAAGTAAGGGGTGACAACTTATTGACTTTTAAAAATTATAAAATTAAAACCCGATGATAATAATAATCAATCTTTTAAGATCGGTTAGATGGCTATTTAACAAATTAAAATAAAATCATGTTTTAAAAAGTAGATAATTTTGGATGGGTGCTAGCCGCGGAACAAATAAAGATGTGATAAAGGAGTAAGTATAGCAACAGGTGTGACTTTTAAAACCTATAAAATTAGAAACCCGGAGATGATAAGATTCGATATTTGAAAATCCTAATACAACGAGATGACTATTTAATAAATTTTAAGTAGAATCATGTGTAAAAATAGATAACTTTGTGGGTGCTAGCTGCGCAATTGCACGAGCCATCTAGCTAGTTGTCATGGTAGGATGATTAGATTCTGTCTTAAGTTCTTAATGGTGCACTCTAACATAACCTAAACAAAAGCTTCCTCTCCTGTCCTATGCAGTCAAGGTAGGGATTGCATTGAGATGATTATAGATGGCCATATGGCCCGCCCGGCATAGCCCGGCCCAGGCACGGTCGGGCTTGGGCCGAGTTCAGTCGGGCCGGCACGGCTCGACGTGTAGGTTGGATCGTACCGTGCTAGCCCACAGGTTGCACACACAGCCCAGTAAGACTCGGGCCGTGCCGGGCCAGCCCGAAGGCACGATAGCCCATCGTGCTTCTCCACAGAATAAGTCTATTTTTCCTCCTTAAACTCTGTGAACTGTGTCCATATGACTGGAAAATAAGTCTATTTTGTATTCCTTTTATCTTTGGGCCTTGCCTTATATGGTTAATAAAGTCTATTTTACATCCCTCTACTATTTATTTTTCGATCGTGCTGTGCCGGGCCGACCCACCGTGCCGAGGGAGCGATCCAAGCACGATCTGGCTATCGGGCCGTGCCGTGCTTGGGCCGGACCAAATTAGCGTGCATTAGACCGAGTCGCGGGCCTCGGGCCATATCGCCATATATAGAGATGATAGGAAAGTGAAGGCATGATAGCCAGTGCCGAGTGCCGAGCATGTGGAACAGTGGAAGCTGTAGCCCGTAGGACAGTGAGAGCTACCATTTCACAGGTATGATCAGGCACAACTCTCAAGGTTCCAACTGCCCTTCCCAACTCCACCCAAATAACGGAGTGGGTTTAGGATTCTAATGCATGGCCAAGCCTGTGGAATATGCAGATTCTCTTGGGATAACCATGCCTTCAGCTCGGACAAGGCGAAAGGGTCCATCCAAAATGGCAAATGGCCTAGTTTGGCATAGTGGTTCGAGTTCACTTGCCCTTTTGTTATGGAGGACCAAATTACGCTACACAAACATGTTCAGACTTATGATTGTAGCATCTTCAAATTTAAACTAGAAATATAGCTATATTTTAGGTGAGATAGAGGGGATGACCAGTGGCCTGACCCCTTCAACAACATATTTTTTTAATATAATTATCTAATCTATTAGGTAATTAGTCCTCCAAAACTCTTAGACCCATTTTTACGCCTAAATTCTAACTCTGCCACTTTTTAGGACAGAGAATACACAGTATATGTTCTAGGGGTGAGTTTGTTTGGGACTTTGCCAAGATAAAAGCTAGGCTAGCTAGTCATATTTGGTGAGAGTAGTTTTGCATCCAAGGTCCAGCTGCAAGCCTGAAACAGCAAGTGATCATGGTCAGCTACTCATCTTGCCAGATTGGAATAGCACCGGATATGGCTTGTGATGTTGTTTTTTTATTTACCGGAGCGTCTGTACTGTACAACAGTGACCTTGCTGGTCAAAGGCACTGAAGGTGGAGCATACATGGCGTACTCCTACAGAAGATCAGCAGCATCTTTTGCTGATTGTGTTGGTCACAGTATTTGAAGGTTGAGATCACCTGGTCAAAATCATGAAGCCTGTGAGACTGTGACGTTGGCAATGTGTGTGACTGTGGAGCGGTGGGAGTGGGATGCAAAGATCTTCTACTGTTTTCTATCCTGCTTGTTACTGTGCAGTGCGCACTGCAGCTGCATGTTTGTGAATGTTTGGTTCAGCCGTTTTGTTTGAATGCACGCTTCTTGACCTTTTTTGACATCATGATTTCTATTGCCACTAATTAAGCCTTTCCGCCATTGAGTTTAAATAACAAAGCTAATGATTACTTGATGCCGTCTTCAGTAGGCAGTTGAGATTAAGACAAGTGAAGTACTGTAATGATTTTATATCCCCATGCTTTGAGCTTGATCAGGTGTTTTATTCTGCTCGTGCATCAACTTTCAACTCAAGTGAGCAAGCAAGCTGTCAACAGTTATGCTGTCTATACGGATAAACCTCCAGGTCACCTTTTGGGCGACCTGCCATACATTTTCGCACCTTTTATACCACATCTATACGGTAGTATTTCCGTAGTACAACATGGCCCTTTCACGCACAGAAACACTGATACACACAACAAAGCAAGGATAGCAAAGGGCAAGAGAAAAGGTACAGGGCGGCAAAGGCACCAAAGCATCCCTCATTTCACTGAAAAGAGATGTCACATCTTTCATGCAAGGTAGCCACAATGATTTCTCCTTCCTAAAAGGAAAAGCAACATGGCCATGCCATGCCATCTCCGTCTACAAATCAAGAAGGTTGATGGCCTCGTGGAGCATCAGACTAACAGCAATATCCTAAGTTAACAACACTCAAATCTTGGTTTTCTTGAACATCGCTCTTCTATATATACAACATATCCTCTTCTAAACTATACTGTAAGCACCATGATATGACATAGGAAAGTATGGATGGCCTCTGGTAGTCTGGTTTAATACACTAACGTTTGCTCAGAAAAGTCTGCTCTTAATTGGAAGTATGTGTGCGAGTATCAGCATGGTATTGTTTGATGCCAACTGAATTGATACAATGTGATGTGTCAAGAACCCAGGTTGGTGCTACAGTGAGAACATAGCCACATGACAGAATTACGTTGCTTTTAATTTGATTTTGATTCTTCATCCACAACGCATGATGGCCAAAATTCTCCTGTCCAGTTCTTCTCAGTGCCTCCACTTCAGGTCAGGTGAGAGGCACTTCCTCCCTGTCATTATCCGCCCTTCCTCCCATCAAAGATACTTTGCTCCTTTGTTTATTGCCCCCAAAATAATTCTCGCACACTTACCTAGCTAATTGTCCAACTGCCCCTACCTTGGAGAATTCTTTTCTTACAAGAATCCCTCAAAGGTGCTGTTGTGACCTGTGACAGTGTTACTGCCACTGCTACACTGCACACACCCATACCCATACTCCAATAAAGCTGATGTCTTCCTTGGATGGGATCAATACTAATCTGCTGCTTTAGGCTTAGATTAGCCTAGACCCTTTTGAGTTAACAACACATGGTCACTGTTTTTCACAACCTGATTTTTCATTTTTCACGGGCTCAAACCCCAAGAACACAGAAAAGGAATGCCCCCTCTCATTTGTTCCAATTTTCTATTGCAAGCAGGGTCAGGTGGCAGGCATGTTTGTTCCCTCTCGCCCCTCCTTTTGCGCTTTTGCTTGCGGCCAGAACACAAGCATCTTCTTTTGTGTCATTTGCTACTGACAGCGGCTCAGAGGCCTCTGGCAATTGTGAGAAGAGAAGGCTGCGTGCTTCTTTTCCTTGGCCTCACTCTTCCTCTTGCCCTCCATGTTTGAACACACCACAACAAGCGACTAGCCCTTCTTTCTCTCCTGCTTCCGCCCTTCCATGGCAATGGAGGTGGCTCTTGCTGTTTACTCCTTGGTGCTGCTTGCCTTCTTCTCCTTCCCTTGCAGGCCTGCGAGTGCCCTCCTCTCTCCCAAGGGTGTAAACTATGAAGGTTAATCAAATCAAGAACTTTTTTTTTTCGTTTTCGTTTGTTTTTGGCTGCATTGGTGCTTGCTACCTTGTTTTGTATTCCCAGATGAAGAACTCTGCTGTGGTTCTTCTTTGGTTGTTTCTCTAGCACTGATTTGTGCTTGTGCGTGTGTCATAATCTGTCTCATTTGCAGTTCAAGCTCTCATGATGATCAAGACTTCCCTCAAGGATCCTCACGGTGTGCTCAAGAACTGGGACCAAGACTCCGTGGACCCTTGCAGCTGGACCATGGTCACTTGCTCACCTGAGAACCTTGTCACTGGCCTGTAAGCAAGCCATCTAGAGTATCATTTTTTACTCAACCCCAACATATCTTGACAAGTTTCCTTTTAGACGTACCGATTTACCTTTGTTTCTTTGCTTGTTTGAATTTGGTAGGGAAGCTCCAAGCCAGAATCTTTCTGGCCTGCTCTCCCCAAGCATAGGCAACTTGACCAATCTTGAGATAGTGTAAGTTTTTCCTGTCGTGATTAGCCTTTGCGATCATCGCTGTAGATTCTGCTTCCATTATGTTTCTTGAGTGGGAAGAGATCCTAATCTCTGTCTTGTTTGTAGTCTTCTGCAGAACAACAACATCAATGGTCCAATTCCAGAAGAGATTGGCAGGCTAACAAAACTCAAAACACTTGATCTCTCCAGTAACCACTTCTCTGGTGGAATCCCACACTCAGTAGGCCACCTCGAAAGCCTCCAGTACTTGTAAGTGCAGTGCAGTTCTGTTCTGGTCTGGTAGCCCTGAATGAGATTCCCCATTTGTAACTTGTCCTCTCAGGAGTTGTTAGAGTAACTCTTCTTATTCTTTTCCATTTTGCTGCTACCAGGAGGCTCAACAACAACACCCTGTCTGGTGCATACCCTTCATCATCAGCTAATTTATCACAGCTTGTTTTCCTGTGAGTATCCTTTGCTTGTTTTTCTGTTTGGTGATATCTGTCCTATGTTGTCTGTGTGCTGCACCGGTTCTTATCGTGGACTTGCATTTTCAGGGACCTTTCGTATAATAATCTGAGTGGTCCAGTACCTGGTTCTTTGGCAAGAACGTTCAAGTAAGTATGCAGTCTAACACCTCAAAAAACAGCTACAGGTTAAATTTGTTGTAAACTAACTCCAAGGAAAACAAAATTTCCCTCAAAATTTTGAGCTTATCTGTTACAGTATAGTGGGGAATCCGTTGATCTGTGCTGCGGGTACGGAACATGATTGTTATGGAACTTTACCAATGCCGATGTCCTACAGCCTGAATAATACACAGGGTATGCAGTTTCCTGCTCATTGCTGATTATCAGATGCATAAATCACCTTGCAAATTGAAATTTGCATTGGCCATGTAGATAGCAATTGCTCTAATGACCTTTTATCAATAGGTACTCTGATGCCAGAAAAATCTAAAAGCCACAAGGTTGCAATTGCATTTGGTTCTACAATTGGCTGCATCAGCTTCCTTATCCCTGTTATGGGATTGCTGTTCTGGTGGAGGCATAGGCGAAACCAGCAGATTCTTTTTGATGTTGATGGTAAGCAAAAAGCCAAAACTACAAATTTAAGTCATAAATCCATAATGCCTCAATGCTCGTCAAACTTGGGGGCATACTGGCATCAGTTACTGGCATGCAATGGTTGTTTTCATTGTAACGCATTGGCTATTGCAGAGCAACACACAGAGAATGTCAACCTAGGAAATGTGAAGAGGTTTCAGTTCAGAGAGCTTCAGGTTGCAACAGAGAACTTCAGTAATAAGAACATCTTAGGAAAAGGCGGCTTTGGAAACGTTTACCGGGGAAAGCTCCCAGATGGAACTGTTGTAGCTGTCAAGAGGCTGAAAGATGGTAATGCTGCAGGCGGGCAGGCACAGTTTCAGACTGAAGTTGAGATGATCAGCTTAGCGCTGCACCGGAACCTCCTCAGGCTTTATGGATTCTGCATGACTGCTACTGAGAGGCTTCTGGTATATCCATACATGTCAAATGGGAGTGTCGCATTGCGTCTGAAAGGTAAGAACATCATGATTTCAAGATGGTTCATGAATTCCAAAATTATAAATCAAACAGTAATTCCATCATAAAATAGCTAAATGAAATAGTAACAAATTATTCCTCAGTTCTTGACAAGAGAGCTTCTTATTTGATCCTTTCATTTCTATATAGTTTTCATTGGCCAAACCTTTTTTTTAAAAAAATACGATTCCCATATAACCAATTTTGTTCTCACGTGAAAACTAATTATAGGGAAGCCACCCTTGGACTGGATCACCAGAAAGAGGATAGCACTCGGTGCAGCAAGAGGCCTACTTTACCTGCATGAGCAATGTGACCCCAAGATTATTCATAGGGATGTGAAGGCAGCCAACATATTGCTCGATGACTACTGCGAAGCCATTGTTGGAGATTTTGGGCTTGCCAAGCTCCTGGATCACCGTGACTCACATGTCACCACAGCCGTTAGGGGTACCGTTGGGCACATTGCCCCGGAATACCTCTCCACCGGCCAGTCATCTGAGAAGACCGACGTCTTCGGTTTTGGAATTCTGCTGCTTGAATTGATCACTGGTCAAACTGCACTTGAATTTGGGAAGTCATCAAATCAGAAGGGGGCCATGCTGGACTGGGTAAGTTCACTACCATTTCCAAAGAGTTTGGAGCATGGGAAAATTATCGCTAGAATAAGGCTAGAGTATCTGTCTACCAAGTCTTGTCTCTTGCCTTGACATTGGCTTGTGTTCAGGTGAAGAAGATGCACCAGGAGAAGAAGCTCGATGTGCTTGTCGACAAGGGCCTGAGAAGCAACTACGACCGAGTCGAGCTGGAGGAGATGGTGCAGGTGGCACTGCTGTGCACCCAATATCTCCCTGGTCACAGGCCCAGGATGTCAGAGGTGGTCAGGATGCTGGAGGGCGATGGGCTGGCAGAGCGGTGGGAAGCATCCCAGCGTGCTGACTCACACAAGTTCAAGGTGCCTGAGTTCACCTTCGGTCGCTGCTACTCTGACCTGACGGATGACTCGTCATTGCTGGTCCAGGCAGTCGAGCTCTCTGGGCCGAGATGACACGATAACAAATAGTGGAAGGCAAGCCATCATTAGTTGTTTGCAGCAGGGTCTGTACAGCAAGAGACACCACTGTGTACAATGGAAAATAGCAAAAAAAAAAAAAAAAAGTTTAAAGCAAGCAACTGCATGCCAATGCAAAATCACAAATCGAAGCAGGTATCAGATCAGCTGTAAAAAGATTAAAAGAAGAGCACTTCCTAGGCATAGGATATTTCTACTTTTACAGATTCTGTAACTATTGGTAGAATAAGTTTGCAGAGCAATATTTTCAAGATGTAAGATTTTGTTTATGATTTTTTCCCCTCCCCTGTACCTATTTCCTTGGCTAGTTTTAGTTAAAAAAAAACTGTTGTCATTGGATTACAAAGACTTGGCAATGCCATTTTTGTGCATTGATGCAAAGCTTGAAAATGTTTGATGAGATGATTCTATTTTGAACATACCATGCAGAATTGAAAATCTATGCCTCATAAAAAGCAAACTAACATGCATGTAACGGAACAAAATAACACGATGACAACCATCTGCATCAAATACAATAGGATAAACAAAATGTATTCTTACCTTCATACTACCTCAGATGTGCTGACACATGATGCTAACATTCTCTTGGTTTCATAGTCTCTTTGTATCTGTGCCTAACTAATATACGCGTTATAAATTATAATCCATCAGAGGCGGTTTATAATGATTCAGACCACCTTGATAAGCTAATAACTCAGGGAAAGCTGTCTCTGATCAAAGTTAGTTCAATATATCTAATCTAGACATCTACATTAAGTTGTGAAATGCATGCGGAAAGGATGAATGGACAAAATTTTGAAATGACATCATCTCTGTTATTGAGCATACTCAAATACAACAGAATTTAACACCTTGTAAGTAAATCGGTCGCCAAACTGGTTTACTAAATGTTGACATTGGTAAAACAAATGGTTCCAACTTACCAGAAAGCATTGTTCCCTTTTGTTCTAGGTGTGCCAAATTGCAACAAATCTTTATCAGAAAATGACGTTGCACTTGAGGATTGCCATCAAGACAAGCAAAATAGAAACAACATCGACGGACAACCACAAGATTGGCACACAGCACTACTCACAGCCAAGAATGACACCACGTGTCACTACAGGTTCGCCACTCTCCTAGTAGTACTCCCTACTGAACTTCCAACATGAATTCCCTGTCACTCCCAAGTGAGTTCAAGAAAAACTTCAAAAGCAAGAGTGAGAGGAACAGAAGAAGATGCACACCCACATCAATAGGGATATTAAACACTAGCTTCAATCTTCGCTAAGACCTCTCTATGTTATGAAATGCAAGTTGCAAAATTTATATGCTCATGAATTGTAATTTCAGCAGTAACCTTTTTTAGTAAGAAGCTGGAGGGAGAGGCTCTCCATGGGGGTCGTGCCATGCGACGGATGTCATGCAGCAGTGCAGCACCAAGCATGGTGTACTGCCATGCAGATGCTGCATATCTATGCACATCACGTGACACACAGGTTCATTCTGCTAATCATGTGGCATCACGTCATCGCCGTCATGAGCATGTCTGAGTCTGCAAAGCCTATGAGAGTGCACCCTCAAGCCTCAGTGTTGGCATGCTGCGCAGATGCAGTGGCACTGTGTACTACCTGTGATGCAGAGGTTCTCTCTGCAAATCCACATGCTCAGAGGCACCAAGAGTACCTGTGCTACCACTCCCAGTTGCCTCTGGTTTCATTTAGGCAGAAGGTGCCCATGGAAGCGAGGAAGAGGAAGTGAACTCTTGGCTCCTGCTCAGCAGAGGTTCTGATGACAGAGGTTGTACTGACTCCAAAAGCAATAACAAGCATATCAGGACGGACTGATGGTGTGAAAAATTAGATGCATACATAACATGGACACAAACTTCTAGTGATTAAATATCACTATCAGGTATAGTCTTAAAATATATTTATTATCATGGTATTGATTGAGTATAACTAGGCAGTCCCAAAAACTAAAAACTAAAGGTACTTTGGCTCAAATAATTAAAGTGTGCAAAACATGCAAAGGTTCTACAGGAACTAACATTGACCTAGGATAAAAAGGAAGAAACCAACAGGACATTGAAATAGTTCAGAAACCAATATGACAATTTTTGCTAACCTTAATCAACCAATCCATCTTGCTTAAAGCTTTGACCATAAATTGTGCGATTCTGACTTTCAATCATTCCAAATCAACTAGTAGTTGAATATTTTTTTTTAAAAAAAAGGCTCCTGCCCTTCTCACTAAAAAAGGTTCCTCACTGTATTCATTTGGTAATTTAGTGTAAGTGAACTAAAATTCCAACTACTTGAATCAATGGCAAGATCACCTTATAGCTTATCCCCCTAAACTAATAAATAAATGATCGGAGTGATTGACGAAAGAAAGAGAATGGCGTATATACTGATTAGTCACATAACAAAGCAACACCAATTTTCACTATGGTTTATCAGATTGTACTGGAATCATCTTTGAAAAACTCCCTATGTTGCTTTCATATAACAACCACGCCATAATGTTTTAATAAACAACTATTGATGGTACGTACAGCTACATAAAATAAAATGTGAACATGACATTGCCATGGGCGCCATCAAACTATAGCTAGGGAATGTATTGTTCTTGTGCCTAATGATGATAAATTCCAAGATTCTGAAATAGCAAGGCTATAAAGAATTGACACTTCGAGATACAACTAATGGTTGTTCTGGCAGAAGATAAAATCCGCAGAAGATGATCAAAGATTAGAATGCTATATAATTCTGAAGAAATTTTAGCTTATGTGGACTATTAGCATAATAGGCAGTTAGTGCTTCCTATCTCAAAGATGATTAACACAAATTTTGATTATATTTTACAATGTTAACTAAAAACATGTATAGGACACCTGAATGTAATATCTTGGTAAATGTAGTAAAGAAATATAAAATACCTTTGGAAAGGGGACACATTGTTATATGCTTCTGTACTATCATATGTAAAAGGCCAACCTGCACTTTAGCTCTAAGCAAGGTTATCGAATGCAATATACTGCAGTGCTATCATGAACAACTTGATGAAAAGGTTGCATGGACTTAGCTGGTAGAGGCAGATATGTGCACAACTCATGTTTTTCCATTAAGTACTGTCTAGATACTAAACAATATTGACCTAAGTTTACATAAATGAACAATGCCCAGGTGACATCTATCTGTGATGTTCATCCAGATAAGTACACTAATGTACTGTGTACCTATGAAGAGCCAAATAAAACAGAGCTGTGATTTGAAGACACAGCACAACAATGTAAATATTTCAGCTTAATGTCATGGTGAAGCAGTTAAACAGACCAATCCTTTGCTCCTTCAGGATCTACACATATCAATCAATCCTCATGTTCTTCTTCACCTTCAGAATCTACAGAAAGGCAGGAGATAGTGAACACCATGAATTCATGATACATACATAAATATTGGACCTATATTATGTGATGTATAACAGATGACCCCACATGATGATATATTCATTTAACCAATGGTTAACTTCAAAAAAATCTTTATCAAAATCCATCCTTGCATTATAATGATCTAAGTGGGGAAAAAGGGGGAGAGAACCTACCAGATCGGACATCATCACCAACATGCCCTTTAGACAGTATTTGCCCCACGAGCATTCGATACATTAAGACCCACCAATATATGTTTAGAACAAGGAGGGAGAAGAGAAGACAGTTGAATACATAATAGTATAGTGGACCATCAAACTTATGCTTCTTCTTGTCCAAAATCGGAACAACTTCATAGCTGAAATTTTAGAAGAAATGCATAAGATTTAGCGATATTATAGAATCCCCCTAACAGCTAAAGTATAGAAGTCCATTTATGAACACACTAACACGCAGTATCTACCTTGTGCTCCAGAGAATCCAGAATGGATAATATATCAGGCGAAGGACTGCCCAAGAACCAACAAAAATAAGAAATGAAACATCAGCAAGCAACTGGTAGCCACTGTACTTAGAAATCTTCCCCAATTCCAGGAATACGTCACTTGCATCATGGATGGCGAGGACAATTGAACCCACACGAGCAAATCTGCTTAAGTAAAGTAAATTAATTTGGTAATATAGAAAATAACACTATGATTATGTTGGTTCCAACAAATACTAATAGGGATGGTGGAGCATTTACCAAGCATAAAAACATGATATAATAAATAATACTACCTCCGTCCCAAAACGTAGATATTTCTAGCACAGTAGTTTGTCCCAAAATGAAGCTATTTCTCCACCTACCCCCTCATCTCAACTAATCACAACCATTCTCTATTTAATTTCTTCACCTATTTTCTCTTCTGAATCAATCACAACCTTTCTCCAATCATTTCCACCTACTTTCTTAATACCCGTGCGCACCTAAAAAATGCTTATATTTTGGGACGGAGGAAGTAAAACATAAGATATCATGGTCAAAAAAATAAAACATAAGATATATTATTACTATGATGTATTGAACTCTAAAACAAAAGATATTTGCACGGTAAAAAACAAAGCAGATGGTCTACCCTCATTTGTTGGAGGCACATGTGTGTGTATTGTATACGGGTGTGCCCAATTGCCTAAACCCTAACATAGACATGCATTTTTTCTTGCAACCTAGCAACTCCAATTCTCAACACTGAATAAGGCCAAGAAGAAGAAGGGCTCTGTAGTGACTCAGTAAGTCTTCACAAACATTAGTACGACATACCAGAGGGAAACTAGACATTGATTTCAACATAGATAAGCTTGACAAATCCATAGATAGCTAATATACCTGAATATGTAAGACAATGCTATGAGAATAACAGATACTACATGATGAACCATTGAAATACCAAAATCTGAGCGCCTTATTTCCCAGAACTGAAGAGCAAATATAGAGTATGTATAAAAACCAGCAGCATACATGTAGACCAACTTGAGTTTA